>CM070608.1:46682391-47951558 GCA_036346395.1 Hsuehochloa calcarea
GGGAAATTATCACAAGGCCTTTACAATGCATCCTCCAGTATTAGTTACAATCGCTAAGGTTTCACCTGAGTAGGGTTACACTCCCACACCTGCGTCAACCATTACCCAGACCCCCTCTTGCGCCACACAGTGACTTACACCAGCGACACAACTCATGGGTCACTCCAATGGTGCAACTTGTACTGGTGGATATAAATTATTTAGCTAGGTCAACACCATTATAGACTTGTGGTTGCACTGTTTTATATTGAGAGGTCATCACAGGATTAAATCCTTAAAGTCATCTAGGCAGTTCATACCACATACCAAACATTCTTGTGCTACGTCAACACCAACTATCATACCATCCGACCAGATGTGGTAACAGTAAGTTATTAGAGTTTTGGGAAGTAAAACCAAGTCAACTTAATTATTTCAGTCATGACCATCCAATGGCTGCCCAAAACAATTTTCATGACTAAAAGTTGATGATTAGGGCAATAGATGTCCTGTTACTTAAGCAAGACTAGCATGGCGCTTAAGTACAACCTATAACTAGTAAAGTTACCACTTAATTATCGAGGGTGATAAGTATTAGGTGATTCAAGTGTCAAGGATGACATATTAATATTTAATTACTAAGTAGCTATGTAACTACCTCTTAAAGACTTGACATATATTTGCATAGTGAATTAAGCACGCAATTTGCTAATTTAAAATAATATAATTTGCATAAAATATAGGTTCAATATGATCAAAGTATTGACTCGGCTAGAATAAAGGCAAGAGGGTCTTGGAGGTCTTGTGCTTGATCAAATTGGAGCTCTCTCGCTTCTTCAAACTCAACTTGGACGAACGTGCTGGAAAAAGAACGATAAGCAAGCAAAACCAAATAAATACTAAGGAAAGAACAATATAGCGATCACTACCGTCCAACCAAACAAACAAAAATTGGTACCAACAGCTACAGTTTCAGTACATAATTAGTTGTTGTTTCTATTTGCTACAGTACCACTGACTAGTACTGTTTATATGATTCTAAAACACTGTTTACATAGTAGTAATGCCGAGCTAATACATAGCATCCGGATCCATCTAGTCTATACATACGTTGGCAGTAAAAAGAAAAATGTGTAGCAACTGAATTGCTCGGTTGAAATTTGCACGACGGCAGCGAACAAATCTCCAGTCATCCCAGTGCAGTGACCAAATCTCCGGTCATCCCCTCTCTCTCTCTCTCTCTCTCTCTCTCTCATGCATGGATGGACGATCCATCAGTGTAAGGTCTTGTCACACGTTGGGTGTCTGATCGATGCATGCATGGCCTTTTTCCTCCTGCTAACTGCTGCTTCCGGCCAAGCTAATATTAGTAGCTAGCTAGTCATGTCCAGGCCAGAGCAGAGAGATCGCTGTATGCAGCCGTACGTACATGCATGGAGGACGACTGGATCAGCGTGCACTACTCATCTTCGGCTTTGGCTTTGCTGGTTACTAGCATCGCGTAGCTAGCGTACGTATTATATCATATTTATGTTTGCGATATATAGAATCTATCCCGTGAATGAATTATTATTTATAAAGATTAACACATATGCAATTTATTGGTGAAGCTCTTTGATAGTTATATGATGTTATTCTAAAAGTATCATTGGTCGGATGTCAATGGTCGAGACACTATTAGCTTATCGACTAGCACATATATTGATTGATGACCATGTTTCACCGGTCATAGATGTGTGGATATCGAATCAATAATGTGAGCACATGTCAGAGAACATGATATTGGATTGACCCACATTGAGATACTATTGAGATTATTATAATTTTATATATCATCAGTTGGTCTCAGGTAATGATGATGTATAATCCTTAGATCTAAGATCAGCATGGCTTCTACATGTCTAATAGTACATTTAAGGGCTATCAAACTCTACTCTATAACTGGGTAGTTATAAAGGTAGCTTTTGGGTATGCTATCAAACATGCAAAGTAGTGTGGCTAGTCGGATATGGGATTTGTCCATCCTAACATAACAAGAGAGATATCTCTGGGTCCCTCGATGTGGTTGGATAAAGAAAGTGCATGGTCGTGCCACTGGTGGTCGAGAAGCTGACTATACACAGCGTTATTCGTTACTAGATTGATAAAATATTGAACAATCCATAGATGACAAATATCCTACCTAGAGTTCAACGAGATATTGTGAGGCAAAAGGAAAATACGCAAGTAGATCGTTCAGTCCGACCAGCTACGAACTGGTCTTATGGAGATACGGAACTAGTCGTGAGCTGGTCATACACGATCACTAAATGGTCGGCGAACTGGTCGTAAGTTGTTACGAACTGGTCGTGACTAAATATGAACCGATCGTATGGAGATACGAGCTGGTCGCAGATCATATAGTATAATGTTCGTCCGATATAGTATTTATGTGTATTCGGGAATCGTTATGTCTTGCTAGAAACTGATAACGATTTGTAGTCGGAAAGGAATTTCCGAGTAACAACCGATATATTACGCATGAACCTACAGGGTCACACACTTAACGGGTCGAAACAAACGAGTTCGGATAACATCTGTTATGGACTCTTTATAAGGGGATGCATAGGGTCGTTGGGATATAAGAGTAGCGCGCTGGTGCTAGCATACCAGTGTATGATGTTCTATCCTTGGTCGTGTGGATATCGTAGAGGCGTTGCTGCTATTGCTATTGCGCTAATCGAGAATAATCCGCAACCTACATGAAAAATGTGATTGGTTGCTGGAGGAGACGATCGATTACGACACTACATCGACACGCTCGACGTTGGATTAGGCTGCTCCAACCCTTCTATCGTTGCACTACGCATCTAATGGTAATGATCTATAATCTTTTACTTGCATGACTTCCTGATTTACATGGTAGATTTTTGAAATTGTGTGCTAGTGTAGTCTACCCGTGTGCCTTCATGTATATAGAGTTTTTTTTTTCATGAGTTGGCATATTTTTTATTCGTAGTAGCAAAAATAGTATTCGCTCATAAAAAATTACAAAAATAGCACTACAATAGGTTAGGCTGATATCATATGTTACGAACGATACTCTTAGACCGCGGTAGGAAATGGAACAACATGATAGGATAAAAGAGGTCATGTACCGCGTTTCCAGTCTGGAAACCGGACACGCTGCGCTCGATCGTGAACCGCGTCATGCATGTGTCCTGCCGGGCTAGCAAGTCCAACCATGCTCCTACCTTTCTGTCGTGTACAGATGTCGCATATCGCTACTGCCGCGGTCCGAACGTGGGCTAAATTTACAAATAATACGGATGAAGAGTGCTATTTTTGCCGAGGACTCCATGTATATATCGCATGGAATTGGGCCACGTACTCAATCGATGTCTCGGACGGACGGACGGGAGTGAAATAGGCATCGACATGTACTATGTTTCAGATTTTACGGGGATCGATGGTGTGTCTATGTCACTCAGAGCTATATACATAGTACGTACAAGGTTCAATCGCTGTCATTCTACCCCAGCTAGCTACAGGATATTACTGTCATATCTACAAGATTTGGTAGGAAACAGAATCGAAGAAACTTGCAATTAAATAATCGGTCCTGCTCTAATCGAAGCTTGAACTGCATTGCAATCGATCGATATATATTCTTCTCCGGGCATGCATCGTCAAACTCTGAAGGTGCATGCGACGTACGTACCGTGCATGGAAATCAAGTCCCAAAGGAGCTGAAGAAACGCTAATTCGTTCGATCGAATCGAACTGATCGATACCTCTGACAGCGCAGAAATTTACGCCTCTTGAAGCACTCCGCGCGCCGTACGTGCGAATCGGTACCATGCATGGGTCGATCGTCCTTGCCCGGTGTTGAAGTGCGCCTCTAGAGCTATAGCCCTATATCTATAGCTTCATTAACTGTGATCCCATTTCTTCGCACGTACGAGCCAGCGCGTGCCGATCGATCGATGAACTCCATCGCAGCACACCCGACAAAAATCACTGACCAATTCATGAATTTTGTATTGCAAGCCAGTAGAGAGAATTGATGTGCATAATTTGTTTCACATGAATTTAGAAGAATTGTTTTGCCGAAATTAAATTTCGGCCGATATTTTCAACTTAATTTGCCATCGGATATGGTTTTTTACCTTTAATTTGATCTCTCTGCAGTTCAGCTTAATTTGCGTGTGTGCTGAGTTGGATATATATGTGTGTTGTGGTAATTTGTCCCATCAAATTTGTACGTGTTGGTTTTACTTTCCAGTTTCCAGCTTGAATTGCGGCTAGCCAATAACCATTTGTCCTTTGGGAAATAACGCAGCATTGAAAATGTGATGAGCAGCTGTATCTTCCTGTATCCTTCATTCAGTACAAGAACAGCAGTATTGTTCCGGATAAATTACTAAAAGAACAACATTACTGAAATTCCAAGGTACTGAATTAAAGCTTGCATCGTAACCATAGAATAACAACTTTCCGTATATGAACGTGTGGAGATCATAATCTTAATATGTTGTATATTTGGTAATAGTATCTAGGTGTTTGAAAAAACCCTCGTTTTTTAAAAAAATACTGTTGTTAGGTCCAAACGCGGTCTAACTAGGCCCTGTGAGAGGTTGGACCGGCCGATGGCCAACGGTCTAATCAGCCTTAGGCTGGCGTCTGACCGGCTATAAGTGGCGGTATGACTGGTCGGGAATGAAAAGTGGTATTTTTGGAATCAACCAAAAAAATCATGTATGTAGGAAGATGAGAGGATGTGTTTGTACTTGGTCTCATTGAAAATGGATAGGTTATTACTGATACTATTGGTAAAACTCTACTTGACACTACTACAAAACATGTTATAGAAGACGTCTCATCACAGACGGTTCTTTGAAACCGTCTGTAGTAAAAATAATCACATACGGTTCCAAAATAAACCGTCTGTGATATGGACCTATCACACACGGTTCTCTTAGAACCGTCTATGATATGAACCTATTACAGATGATTTGTAAATACAACCGTCTGTGAAGTATCACAGACGGTTCTGACCACGAACCGTCTGTGATGACTTAGAGTATCACAAGAACCGTCTGTGATACTTCACAGACGGTTGTTATTACCAACCGTCTGTGATATGTACCTATCACAAACGGTTTGTAATAAGAACCGTCTGTGATATGCTGACATTATATATACCTAGTCCCGACAGAACACTGCCAATTCCCATTTGAGTCGCCACCTTACTGCCTCCTCCCCCATTGCTCCACCCCTGCTGCCTCCTCCACTGTGCCAACTTGGAGAGGAGAAGGAATGGAAGAAAGGAGGCAGGGAGGAGAGGAAGAAAGGGAGGAGATCTCGCAGGATTATCTCCTCTTCTTTTCAATTTAGCTGCTGACGCTTTAGTAGAAATTATTAATACATCTCAAAATAAAAATTTGGGTAGGGGTGTCATTTCTCATCTGGTTCCTGGGGGTGTTCCTATCCTCCAGTATGCTGATGATACTATGATCATGATGGATTATGAAGAAGATTATTTTCTGAATTTGAAGTTTTTACTTTATTGCTTTGAATGGATGTCTGGTTTGATAATTAACTATCACAAGAGTGGAGTCTTTGTGTTGGGGGTGGAAAATAAAGAGGCTAATAAGGTAGCAAACATTTCCAATTGTAAACTAGCTCATCTTCCAATGAAATATTTGGGCATCCTGGTTGGTGATAGTTATGTGGGGGTGAAAGCTGTAGAGACTATGATTAACAAGCTGGGCAAGAGGTTAGATAATTGGGGAAATAACTTTCTTTCCTCTGGAGGTAGACTTGTGCTAATAAATAGTAGTCTGAGCAGTCTTCTTGTTTATACGATGGGTTTTTATAGATTCAATGAGGAGGTTCATAAAAAAATGGATACTCTCAGATCAAGATTCTTCTGGAGAGAGGCTAGTGACAAGTTTAAGTATCATATGGTGAATTGGGGTGTTGTTTGTAGACCTAAAGTGTATGGTGGTTTAGGGGTCATTAATACTAGGGTCATGAATGATTGTCTCTTAACTAAATGGATTTGAAAAATTGCCTCAGCTAATAATGAAATCTGGTTTAGGATCCTTAAATCTAAATACTTCCCTAGAGGTGGGTTCAGATATGCCAATACCCTGAAATGTTCTCAGTTCTAGAGGAATGTTCAGAGAGTTAAAACACTATTTCACTGGGGGGTCTAGATTTAAGATTGGTAATGGCTGTAATATTTCTTTTTGGGGTGATATTTGGATAGGAGATTGTCCTCTGAATATCAAACACAATAAGCTTTTCAATATCTGTCAATTTCCTGATATGAGTGTGGCTAAGGGGTTGATAGGAGATAACTTGAATATAACTTTCAATAGGAACCTGGGAGATGAAGAGGTAGCTTGATGGGAGGATTTTTTTAAAAAATCATGGATGTTGACCTAAACGATAAACATGACTTAGTGGTGTTATGTTTTGAGAAATCTGGTGTGTTTCCAGTTAATTCTTTGTACAGACAGATTGTTTTTTGGGGTGTCATCAGTAGAAAGATGCAGAAGTTGTGAAAAAATAAGTTTCCTTTGAAGGTTAATTTTTTATGGCAATGCTATCATAACAGAGTGCATACTTTAGATCAGCTGAAAAAAAGAGGTTCAAATGGGAAGATTAATTGTACTTTGTGTGGTTCTAAAGAGAGTATTGACCATATTCTGTTTCTTGTGTTTTGGCAATAATTTTTTAGATCTGTATGAAAGAGGTGCTAAGTTGGGAGCGTATTCCAAATTATTTAGAAGATTTCCAACTGAATTGGTTGGATAAAAGGGGTCTAATGATTACAATGTGATTTTGTTTAGTTTTGCAGCTTCATCTTGGAATCTCTGAAAATTTAGGAATAAAATGGTGTTTCAGAAGATTTTTCCTAAGCAGCCAATGAAAGTGATTTTCAAATTTATGTCTTGTTTGCGGTCCTGATAGGTTCTCTTCAGAGGGGATGATCAAATTAAGTTGGTCTATTTCGTGGAGCCTGTTGAAGATTGGACTAAACGGTTCTGTAATCTAGATAATGTTGATTGACATTCTGTCACTTCCTAGTTTCGTTTGGTGTGGTTGTTATTTTGGCCCTGAATTGTAAGCTGGTGATCCTAATTATTTTGGTTTGTGTTTTCATTGTAAGAACTCTTGTATGCTTTCTATAAAAAGTTGGGTATCCCCTTGTCAATATATATATATGCCATGAGTTAATTGACTCGTTACATACTCCATGGGTCGCCAAGTCATTGAATTTTAATTGAGTCCCTAGTACGTACGGTGCAGAACACAAATAATGTAGGACACACGCGACAATGCGTATGTATTATTTACTCCTGCATGTGTACAAAAATTCCAGCATACAAATACATGCAAGAGAATATATGGACAAAAATAGGGCCTACAGATTAAGTGATGCACTGGAGGAATTTATACCTGTGCATCTGATCGATTAGAGCTTGATTGAATACATTGTGATCCATCCCTTTGAATTTACTTGGAATCCAAAAAAAAATTAATTCTAATCGCTCCCAGACTGTACGTGTATAAATTGTAGTACTCGCGCGTCATATCTCCGTCCTTTACCGGTAGGCTTACTGGCTTGGGGCCAATCTACGGTGGTCATTCAAGGCCTTTATGTTCGTACAATTCATCTGCTGCTACTACAAATGACAGCTGGAGACGATCGCGGTCCAGGCATGATCATTTTTCATTTAAGGGATCAGATCGTAATATTTTTCAAAGTATATATATTTTGTGTAAAAATTAAATTATATTTTCAAATATGCAAACCTATAGTAGAATTTTGAATATTTTGAATTTAATTTTATAAATATGGGTATATTTGTTCGTGTTACGTTCAACTAAGGTTTTTTAACCTTACTAGATTATTTTTAAAATAAATTAATGATTTAAAACTCTAATATGTTAATGAAAATATCTTTTAGTTTAGCACAACACAAACAAAGTAAAATAAACTATTGCAACTTAAATTAACGATAGTGATATCAAAAAATTTATGCTGATTTTATATGATCTCACAATTCTATAGAACTCCGATTCGCTGTCATCATGCTAGCAACCTTGCTGACAACAGACTCTCAAGTAAATTTGGTAGTCATTATTGTACCAATATTAATTGTTTAAGCTGATGCATTGGAAATATGCAATCCAGATAAACTAGTACGTACTTTTCAACAAGCTAATAATATTTCATATTTCATATTTCATAAATCACAACGGCGATCTTTCAAAAAAAAAATCACAACGGCACATCTCCGTATGTACAATCATCTTCCATCACAACAGCAGCTCCCTCAGATAGAAAGACGATGAGAATAAACAGAAGCAACTCAGATATACAAACTTACTATATGCACCATCTGCAAACATAACCAGAACGTTTGCGAGATGAATAAATAAGGCCGACTTACGCTAGAAGAACAGAGGGAGAAAATAGAAAAAGAAAAGTGCAGGCACATCATGTTGCAGGTACATACTCTGGAAGGATTATCTACTGCGGTCCTCTTAACAAAACAAGAATCTCTTCGTCGCTTGTTCCACCGCTGATTGCGTACTGTAATGCTGTTCTACCATCTCGGTCGGTGGCTTGTGAGTTAGCCCCCCTGCATAGAAACGGAGTGAAAACAAAAACAAAGGTGAGACATGTATATATTTGGTCATTTGCAGCACGCCGACTCATTCCCAATAAGCTACACCGTAAAGGGGAGAGAGAGAGCAGACAAGTGGCGGTGTTCCCATATCACATATTATAATGGCAAATGTGGTTTGCATACTGGTATTTGAATTTTGAAAAGATTGTTTTTTTCTCTTTCAAGGTATTCCCTCCATAATCGACATATTAAAGACTAGAGATTGCACAAAGGCTTACAAAATAGATACTTGCCACCAGCAAACTACCTTCCAGCAAAACAGAGGGATCAGTACTTGGTCTGGTAGAGATTTTTTAAAGCCATGATGTGCCCACATTATAGTCCAACGACGTTGCCAACAAAGGTATAGGTCAGTAATAAATAATAAATAAATAAAACAAGCAAACAGGACGCATCTTGAAAGAAGACAGAATCTTCACTCTTCAGTAAGAATTGGTCATATTTTTTTAGAGGAATGGATTGGTCATAATTCAATACTCATCGATAACTAGGTCTTAGCGCAAATACCGTTATTCTATGAAATGCAATTCGCAGCTCTCCCACTATTTTCTTCACCCAAAAAATAAACTTGGTGCAAATCAGCGCAAACTCAGTTCCCAGTTCGCACAAACTATATCCCGTCCCTCGCTGAGAAACCAGTTGGTTTCCCATCCATGTTGACAAAACAAACATGTGGACGAATATTAAATGCTTAAGTTATAGACACTTCCATACCTGGAGAGCAGAAGCTTAGCATGCAAATGTCTTCCTTTCAAAATACAGTGATGAAGGGGTGTCCGGCCTCTTGAATCAGTCACGTTTACATTAGCGCCGTACTGCAAAAGTAATTCAACCATCCCGACATCTGCAACATGGCATGCAAGATGAAGCAAGGAGAAACCTTCGTAGCTATCCTCCAAGTCATCTCCGCGTGAACTTGTGCTGGCGGGAGAAAGGGGCTCTCTAGGAGAAACCTTGTCATGTAAACTGCAATCGAAAATTCTTTGGCTTCCATCAGATGGTGAGGCTGGTTGCTCTTGCAGGAGTGCTTTTCCAAGAGTCAGACAAGAACTAGAAGGCATCTGTCCATAAATTAAATTTACATTGGCGTGTGATCCCACGATGAGACTGTATGCAGCTTTCTTGTCATTTGCAGTTACATTATCCCACATCTTCTGAGCTAGCTGATTCTCATCGATGCCATGCTTTCGTACAAAATCCTTGTCAGCATACTGGAACATTTACACCATTAAAAAAGTCGATATAGCACATTAGGATATATGAAATTGAAGGATATCTATAATAAGCTCTTGGCCACAAATAGGGTTATAAATATATTCTATGTAGATTATGGTTCATGCATTGTAACTTTCATTTAGTTTCATGGGCATCTCAAACCTAAGATCAATGATAATGAACTGATTCGTGGATTTGCAGTTTATGAAACTACAAGCTTACTGCCCATGCATATATGAATCTAGTATGCCCAGAAAAATACGGATGAGTGTCATGCCCCTTGATAGTTATGGGATACTGGAGGTCGGAGCCTTGCGCTTGAACGGTGCCGAGATGCAACTTGATCAAGCGCAATGGCTGCGACAAGGTCTAACCGAGAGAGGGGAGAGGAATTTGATAATCTTTGCTTGCCCTTTATTCATAATCTCTTACCCTTGTATAAGTGGTTTACAACTAAAAGATAGAAACCAACTAGAGATATAATCTCTTTGCTTAACTAATTGATCTCCTAAGATACTTTCCTAACTTAACGGGCAAGGAAATAGGAGACTCCCTACCGGACTCTCAGGTTGCGGACGGCCAGGCATGCCGTCCTTGGCCGTCACCCTAGGCCCACGCCTCCTTTGGTGGGGAATTCCCCACATGACATGAGTATGCAAATGACAGAACCTTGCAGGATGAGATATGTTTTCCTTATCCATTATCATTATATACTATTCTACAAGGATAGCATCACGAAAAACAACTTAGGTAGTTCACATATAGCACCTGTAATATAGAAAGAACTGCATGAAGTGAGATTACAGTACAAGCAAAAAAGAGATGCAGTATATAGGCCACGGAAACTAAAAAAAAACCACTTGAAGCAACTTTGTAAATGGTTCCAACCCACAGGCAATTTTAAGAACTAAAGCTATAGGGGTATGTTATCTCTACATTGTTAGCCTCAACCAAGATTCTAAAAATCGGTAACTGGTGCTCGACAGATCACCCACCTAGTAGTAACTATACGGTATAATTGGCCCGATTATACGGCATAACTGGCAATTACACGGTAACAGGTAGGGCATGCGTTACTTGTATACGGCCTAGTAGACCCGTTTTTATAACACTGGACTCAACCTTAACATCCATCATTTCTCTTGGTGAGTTTTGGAATCCACTTAAAAAAATTCATGGAGTAGGTTCTATCTCTGTGCACACACAAAGACCACGTAGTAGGTCGTGTGGTGATGTATTCTCACGATACATGCAATGTTATGGTCCAATATCTAGGTGAGATACCGTAGCACCGTGTGAACAGTAATGCCCGCGGGTATTAGGCAAGATTTATTATTTAGGAATCCATCTATTATGTGTTTGGTATTATCTATTAGTTGAACAAGCTATTATTAGATTTGATTGTTATAGATAAGTTTCCTTATAGATTAATTCTTAGTGTTAATTCGGGTCGTCCCTATAAAAAGGATAGCATATATCCATTATCAATCAAGCAAAGAAATAAACAAAATTAGTCCCTAACCGGTTGGCTAAAGATCATAGCCTCTTCGTTGGGAAGAGTCTCGGTCGAGTTTAAAGGGTGATCCCTCACCTCCCTGACTAATCAGGTCTCAGAGCCTCACTACCTCGACAAGGAAGAGCCTTGCCGGCAGTTAGATGAGGGCGAGTGTCCTACCCAGGGATGGAAATCCCGGCCGGTTGGTAACCGGCCTTACCGGTGGGGGCCGGGATTTGAAATCCCGGCCGGTTTTTCCGGAGTTTGCAAATTCAAATTTCGAATTTCGAATTTTGATTGATTTTTAAGCAAAATTTAACAAAATTTGATGGAAAACCGTGAACCGTGGGTTCTGCGATCGCCACGGCCGAATTGAGCCGGGACCGGTTTTTGAATCCTTGGTCCTACCCTCGGTCCTCGAACCCGTACCCAACAAAAGACCACAACATTTTGTATCAAAGCCATTCACAATAGCTTCTGGTGCCACACCATCTTTTTTGGAGAAATTGAAGACTAACAACGAAGAGCAGAAGGTCTTACTCGACAATATAACTGATGTCCATTGGAGCTTCGTTGACCCTCGTCCGCAAGACGCGACATCGTCAACTTACCCTCTCATCAACATGGGGCCACCAAGGACTCCAACCGGGGTCATCACCGCAGCTCGAGGACGAGCTGCCTCGCCGCGAGGGGTGTAATGTTATGGTCCAATATCCAGGCAAGATATTGTAGCACACGCGCACTATAGCAACGTGGTACTGTAGCCCCATGTAGATAGTAATGCCCATATGTATTAGGCACGATTTGTTATTTAGGAATCTATCTACTAGGTGTTTGGTATCATCTATTAGTTAGACAAGTTATTATTAGATTTGATAGTTATAGATAAGTTTCCTTATAGAGTAATTCTTAATGGTCAAGTCATGTATCCATTACCAATTAAGCAAAGAAATAAACAAAGTTAGTCCATAACCGGTTGTCTAAAGATCAGAGTCTCATTCTTCGTCAAGAAGAGTCCCGACCGAGCTTAGAGGCCGATCTCTTGCCTCCCTTGGCTAATCAAGAACCATAGCTTCGCTACCTCGACAGGGAAGAGCTCTGCCGGCGGTTGGATGAGGGTAAGTGCCCTACCATGCAAAGGTTCTGTACAGACAGTTCCTTGCTTGCTAATCTTCATTCAACAGAAGCCACTTTTGAAATTATGGAAGAAACATAAGAGTTTTTCTAAATTGTGAGGATGGTGTACAAAACGACTAAAATCTTTCAAATATATGCCAAGGGCTTGAATCAACCGAAGATTGCTGATCAGAAATCCACGAAGTTCTAGCTGGCAGCAAATCCTGACGGACAATGGTCGTATTTAGACTAAGAAGCAAGGATCAAAATACCACTACCAGGTAAAATTCACGGGCGGTTTGTGTATGATTCTGCGTGAGAATCGAAAACCCGGGAAAATCTCGGTCGAAATTCGTCTAAAAAAATTGAATTTGGGATGTAACCACCGGAATTTTGAATTTGAAGTTTTCCAACCGGTATTTGGAATCCCGATTCCCACCGGTAAGTCTGGTTACCGACGGTAACCGGACGTGTTTTTTTTCCATGCTAAGAAGTGCCCTGAACAATAAACTAGCATGAATCATGTTTATTCAAGCACTTTTCCGTGGAGAACCTTGGAGACCACTTGGTTCTCAACATTTATTTGCTAATGAGAAAAATACAGAGAAGCAATTGCAAAAGGTCAAGTAGCAAGTACCTTGGCATGAATAAACTTTTCTTTGGCAGAGAAAGGATCTGAATATTTAGGCTTGCTGACAGTGTGGTATTGTGCTGTATCTAATCCATCATCACTGCAAAACAATAAAGTTGCAAGTTAATTTACTCGAAAACAATATATAAAAATACAGTAAATATTTTACAAAGAAAATCGAAACAATGGTAATATTACCTTATATTATTGCCAGAATCACCACTGCTTGATGAATTTAACATTTCTTCCCAAATATTGTTGACAAACATGTTGCCTAATGATTGAAAGAGATTGATTACAGATGGCTCCCAGACTCTGACATCGAGTGTCAGAGATCTTACCTGCCAATATGATGTGTGTATTTAAGTTATGTTCAGTTTGTTAGTCATTAGTGATGCTATTGATAGCATCAACAGCAAATTGCTAAAGATGCAACCAAACTTGACTGCAACATATCCATTGAAATAGGCAGACTGCACACACTTGTAGAAATCTAGGCGGCAATGTAGACATATAAATGGATGCCCATGAGAAGAAAAAAAAAATCCATCATCTGCAAGGAAAATGAATGTACCCTAAGGCTGAGTCTCAGCAAGTCTCCTTGAAAGCATGATGCAGGCAAGGCATTATATCAATGCTTTAAATCACGGTTACCGCGGGATTGCCCCAAAAAAAGCTATGGTGGATCGTGGAAGCTATCTTATGACGTGGTTCTATTTTTAAAAAATTATATTACATTCATTATCGCATAAAATACTGCAAAAATATATCCAAATCGGGATGGTAAGCTGCAACATTTACTAAATCAAAATTGGATATGAGTGTCGCAGTTAATCATATAATTTTGAAGTAGCTATAGGAAAAATGACATAACTAAAGGCTTTTATAGATACCAAGTGTTTGGAGTTAATTGCTTTTGACTTCGGGTTTACATTTTGGTCTTTTATTGTCTTAAGTCTTAACCATCTAACTGGGCCAAAAGCACAATCATGGTCCAGCACCAAATAGCAAAAGTGTAACAGTTGTAGCTGTAAGAGCATATGCCCGAACCCCAAAGCAGTGAGATCATGCACAGGCAGGAATGCTGTTGTAGACTTTAAAAGTTCTAAATGCAGATGCAGCAATAAATCTATGTGCAATGCCCCATCAAGAGACAGCCCTTCTTTAAGCATGAATTACAGATAAATTTTCTTAATTACCTTTGATATATGCACTCCAAGATTTCTGTGCACCCCAGAACACTCTATGCACAGAAGAGCACCGAGGTTCAACGATGCCCAATCAGGTTCCGAAGCACCACAATCAGCACAAATACTATTACCATCAACTCTCCTAAGCAAGTCAATTGGTTTTTCGGGTTTGATGTTGGTCCGGTGATATTGTGTGCCTCTGACATCATGCTGCCCATTTCCAGTGTTCTTTTCCAGTATTAATTCTTCGTTTATGGAAGGTTCAAGTTCCACTGAACTAGCAAAGGAGCTACTCTCACTGGCACTCCGATCATGACCACTGCTTTTAGGGCTTAATAGAAGACACTGGAACAGAACATCACCATTTTTGTAAATCAAATTCAAATATTTGGTCTGAAAAAATCAAATTCAAATACATAAATAATCCAACCAGTATTATCCGCTAGACCATTACTAACCTGTTCTGGGGATTGTGAGCTCAGCAAAGAGGCAATGACACCAGTAATCTTTTCAATCCAGTCCATCTGATCTATAGCACTCTCTGCCTATATAAATACCAGATGATGTCACTAAAGCAGGAAACTCTTAATTATATTCAATAAGAAGACAACATTGCCTGCAATCTTGTGCTTCTACCTGCAATGTGTAGATCTTCGTGGGTGAAATAATTCTGAAGCAGAACCTCAGATCTGATTGTTCTGCATCAACTTTAATGGTTGATGTCAGCAAATTTACAGTATGTCGTGCAACAGATTTCTCATCATGTACAATACCATGGTAATGAGAAGAGAACAGTCTGCTCAGCAACCCAGAACCATGTTCAGGGGGGTTGTTGGTTCTTTGGTTGGAACCACCACCCTAGAAGATCAAAAGTGAAGGGTTGAGGAAACGATATGAACTGAAGTATATCATACATGGTACATGTATGAACAAGATCATGCCAGCTGTACGAGTATTTGAATGAAAAATATTATGAAGGGGACCTACAAGTGGCCTATTAATTTGTTTGCGATAATAGTACAACATTCCTCGACTATCAAGGACAAAGAACCTTCTTTTCCAATCGCCTCTCAAGTTTGAAGATCTTTTTGAGAGGTAACCTTGACGAATGGTCTGAACCTGAAAATAGTAACATCAAAATATAAACTTTCTTCTTGGAATTATAGGACCTGCATGCATGCATAAAGCTTCATTTTCCAGTCAGACAGAAAGTGCTACCTTGCCTTTTGAGGCTGACTGCATCACTGCCTCAATCATTTTATGTGAACTTCTACCGATCGTTTGTATTCCATCACCACTATGGGAATCATTCAAGCCGTTTGCAGAAGACCGGCTTTCCCGGTCTATCTGCCTTTTGTACTCATGCATCCTCTCTACAAGAGAAGCTTGCTCTTTGTTTGCCCTTTCTCTTGATTGCTGTGCATAGGCGAGAACCTGCAGGACAACAGCAAGTTAAAGATAAAATTATTTGTGGACTTCATGATATGAGCAGTTTGTAAAAGCAGCATTGAAGAATCAAGTAAACATGTGATGCATCTTAACGAATCAAATCAGATATAAACCAAATCTATGATAGAATGAAATTCCAACTTTACTAGTCAGCATGACTGACTAATATAACAAAAGTTGGCCCAAAAGGGCACAGGCTCGCCTTTCAAGAATGATTACAATTGCTGGTAATACAACCATAAATATATCAGAGAAAAGGTAAATAAAAAAAATATTTACCAGTTAATAAGTCTCCTAGATAGCACAAGCATAAGTCCAGCTCTACAGAGATTTTTATTATAAAAGTGATCCAAGTAAAAGAAGAATTGTTTCTAGTCTTCTGAGAAAATTCTCCTTAAGAAAAAATGGCAATTCTTAACTACTAGGATAGGACTGACTTAGATTCTATAATTTGATCATCTGAATATGTTTTCTCATAACCAAGAGCAATACCAGCCTAGAGTCTAGACAGAGCACAAAAGAACTGAACTGCAATATTGCATCACCAAGATGGATGCGACGGCCATCCGTGCTCCATATTGAGCAGAAGGGTAGTGAATGATGCATCGACCTCAAAACTTCTTGGCATATTTATTGACTACTAAATAGGTCCAGTCTCAATCAGGTTAATCGAAAGCAGAATTTCGGGACAGTATTGTTTGCATGTCAGGATTATGTAACTACGGCCACGAGCTAATCATATAACAAAAACTAGGAAAGTTATATTAAGGCTTAAGGGACAGTGGTTTAACTAGGTACCTGATTGATATATGGTTCCATCTGATGCATTAGTTCATATCCCTGAATGAATAGCAACAGATAAGATTAATCTCATTTAGTGCATAATATAACATCACAAAGAGGCAAAATATACAAGGCACTACTTGTTTGAAATATTGAAGATGTGAATCCATCGTCGCACTAACAGCCTCCAAAAATTCAAATCTCTTCTTTGCCTCAATATGGGAAAGTGCAGTGACCTGAAAATTAACACATGTATGGCAAACGTTGGCATGATACGTACATAAACACAGAAAGAAACTACAAGAGCAAAGTTAGGGCCAATAGTTCACATACCAGGTTGAAACGAGCTTGCTCAAATGAAGATCTAGCACTGTAGAGCTCCTGGTTAGGGTCAAGTGTAAGTCAGTTTTGGGGGAAGCTGTCTTACATTTTATTCGTAAAAGGTTAATTAAGAGAAGAAGAAAGTCTTTTACATCTTCAATGGCAGTTGTTATGTCAGCTCTTGTACCCTTCTTCAATGATAGGTATTTCTCGCGAACCTATGACCAAACCAGGGAGTTAACAGTTCAGTAGCAAACTCTCTCCAAAATATTAAATAAATAAGTACCAAACTACTGCAAAGGTGCAAGTATGGCAGGAAATTAGAGGAAAAATGAAAAAACAGCAGTAAAATAACAGTAAAATTAGCTAAGAGGAGCAGATATAGAATTGTTCCAACCTCGATTAGCTAACTAGAAACAATCATTTCAATACCAAGTACTAAACATACAAAATAGAAATCGCAAGCAGATATTATTGGCTGATGGAAACTAGAAACTTGTCATACCCCAGGCTCCCAGCACAAATATGGACGGTGAAATAAAGTCCCAAGAAAACCCTTCATCATTTGATGCACAAGGTGCAAAAAAATTTAGAATTGCATTACAAATATGGAGGCACCATTAAAAACAAACAAACAAAAAAAAGATGATTTCAACATTAGCTTCAGAAAAACGTACTTTTCCTTTTCCCCCTTCTTTTTCATATTTTTGGCCAATAACTATGTGAATTAATTTACCTGGTCATACAAGAGGCAAGCCTTGTCAAAACGCTTTCGGGCATCCTGAGTAAATGTATGAAGCAGGAAACTATTTCACAGAACTATTCTTGGCATGAAGTTTCAAGATTCGATGTTCATAGCAAATAATACTGGTACCTTAACATCATGCAAATCAATGTCCACAAAATTCAGCAATTTGTCATTTAGCATATGCTCAACCTGCCAGAAAACTGAATCAGAAATTATACCACCGCAAGTACTGAAAGTACATTTTACCATGAAATGAAAGAAGTTGGTGGATTTTCAGTGCTTGAAGCATTAAATTTGATATGGCCTTCCAAACAAAGAACTTTATAGTTGCAGGTTGAGATGATGCTTGGGTGACCAAGTTCTAACATGAAGTGTATCTAAGACAAGTAAAAGGAACAAGAAAGAATACGCATCCCCTCGTTTCAATAACCAGATTAACATAATGTTTCTTGTCCATTAACATCATCTAGTTACTGGCGACCAGCGTATTAATACAAGACGGTAAGGCTAAAAGGCAACAAGGTAGAGATGTTGGCCAACTGTTCCTTCGCTGCAGCAGTAAAGTCCAACCAGAATACCACAACTAAAGTGAAGGTTGGATCACAAAATAATTCTCAACTAAAAAATCTTTAAAATGTAGTTCATGCTGTTCAATGATCAAAACGTCTCAAGTATTGTAGAAAGACAAAATGCTAGCAATGTAACAGAACACCAACAAAGCAGCAAATTTCAATCAATACAAATCCTAGTCAATTTGACAAGCACTGCATGAAGAGTGAACATAATAATTTTGCTGCGAGCCTGAAAAATGTATATACAATATATTAAAAAAAATACACTACCTGGGAGCGCAGGACTTCCTTGTATGTTCCTATTTCTCTCAAAGCAATTGTAAATTTGATCATGACAGGTCCTGGAAAGGGGATGAATTCAGTATGCTTAGTAAAGGAAGTGACCGAACTGAGCTCCACTCAGTTCATATGTGAGGAAAAATGTAACTAAGTTGAGTGACATCTTTACTCAATTGTCATTTGATTTAATCTAAATTGCATAGTTAGTGTTAGAATTTGGGAGAAGGATTTTGCTATTCACAACCAGAGAAAAAAAAACGGCCAGTTACCGGCGGTAACCGGTTTTACCGGCCGGTTTCGGTAGGAAAAAAACCGGCCGATTACATTTAAATTCAAATTTAAATTTTTGACTCCATAATATCCTTCCCTAGTTGGTTTAGGCATTGTTATGCTAGATTACGTATTGAAACATTAGTTTTTAGTATATTTAACACTATTTATATCCAACTTCATTAAACACTTTCTCATTAATATTTGCATTATTCCAAATTTCAAATTGCTAATTACTAATTTTATCTGTTTTCCGGTTTTTCAACCGGTTGTTTCGGGTTCCCGGGCGTTAACCGGTCCGGTTACCGATTTCCCGAAATTTCAGTTCAAATTTCATTTGGCGAATTTTGTCTGGTTTTCTTCCGAGCTTTCCGGTTATCGGCCGCCGGCCGGGATTTGCCCCGGGTCCGGTTTTTCTATCCTTGTTCACAACTATGCATCTTATTCATTATTGAGAGGGTATATATAGACATAAAATTACATGTGCCTCGTGGGCCACATGGGCCAAGAGAAAGAGAATGCACAATACTATTAACAGTTAGATCGTGCCCACTTTCTTTGTAAAGTTCAAAACATGTCCAACGTTTAAAACATAACTTGAAATCAAGATTAATGACATGTAGATAAAAACAAAGGATGGTGTGAGTCAGTGAGTGAGAAAGAACAAACAATTGAGCATACAAAGGAACTCCGAAAGCAATAAGGAAAACAAAGCATCAGTGAATAGTGCTAATAAATAATTTTTTCACATGTACATATCTTCCAGAACTAAGCAAACATGAGAAATGAAAAGATCGTCTTGCATACTCATATGAAAATTTTAAACAAAATAAATACCATGATGAAAAATATGCGAGAGAATAACATGACTAACCACCAAAAGCAACACTGGTTGGGTCATTGTGGCCTCCTCCAAATGTTTCAAGTGAGCTTGCAAATGCAATATCTCCATCATATGCTTCCCCTAGTCCTTCACTGAAACAAAAGGTAGATGTATATATTATCCTAAATAGCAGCAAGTAGGCACATACTGGGAGGTTGGAATGGGTTTATATAGCAGTGTGCAAGATGGTAAATTACAGTTCAACCATACTCTGTGTCAGGTAGAGTGAGAAAAAGAAAAATAAATGAGCTGCAAATGATCACTCACGTATATTTGCGGCAACCTTTATGAAACTTCAAACATCTCTCCCTCAACAATTCAGCACTTTCTTCAAGTGATTGTATCTGTTTTTCAAAAGGCCAAGAAAATGCAAACAGTTGGTCATGAATCAAAGAAAGTCACAAAGAAAACAAGGTTTCATTCACGAATGCAACTTCAAATATCTCTCTATCAGCAATTCAGCACTTTCTTCAAGTGATTGTATATGTTTTTTTAAGGCCAAGAAAATGCAAACAGTTGGTCATGAATCAAACAGAGTCCAAAAGAAAACAAGGTTTCATTCACGAATGCAACCAGTAAAACAAACATTAGGGCATTGAAGCATTCTAGCTTCCGCATTGATCACTTATTCACTTGGAATCGGATGTAAAAGATACAGTTTCTGCTACAAATGTCTACTGAATTGGACAATAGTCAAATCATCACATCTCTTTGAAGAAGCAAGCTTTTGCTTTTATGTTCAGCAATATATTCAGAAGTATTTTGGATGTTCCTTGATCCATTAGCTAAATGGGAGGCCTGTTAATTCTTCAAATGACTTCAAAAAAAATAACGATTCTGCTATAGGAAGTGGTATGTGCGTAACTTGCAAACTTTTCAGGTTGACAGAGACTGCACACCTGAGAAATAAACAAAGAAGAATCGTACAATTCATGTCAATCTTAAGTGATGGTACCAACAAAATCACCTTGTCTAAGTTATTATGAAACAACTTAAGAGTGATTTAGATCCAAGAAACAACTCCATCCAGTAGATTCATTTACGGAAACATATTTGTTAGGTGATTGCACTGAACCCAAACCAACTTGAGAAGAAAAAAAAACTGTCTTAGAGCATGTACAATGCAGGCATTTAGAGAGGTGCTTAGCATTGCCACGTAGGATAGATAAGGTGCTTATATCGTAGCATCGATGCTTAAGTAGGCAGGTGCTTATATCGTAGTATCGATACTTAAGTAGGCACCAGTGTGTCTATATATATATATATATAACGCAACGTCTAAAAGCCTAAAAATGCTTGCATCGGATGAAATGAATTTTTCATAGGTGTTTGATGACGTGGCTACGGCGGTTCACACTCTACATCAAAATAGAGCCTTCTAAACTAAAAAAATCTGCACCTACATCCACTACACCATGCAGCGTTAATTCTCGATGCCCCCTCAATAAAAGCATTGTTTTCTCTAAAAATCAAGGCAATTCCAGACCATTCATTACAGAAAGGAAAATTATGACGAATGATGACCATGGAAAAATCCACAAAGAAAAAAAAGCATAACACAGACATGCCAACCTGATCATTCAAACCAAAATTCCATCTAAAGAAGCAAATTTGCTTGTCCATGACATCAGGATGATGTTCTAGAACCGTGTTCCCACGAAATTATCTTAAGACACACGCACAAATAGTAAAATAGGTAACATACGACAATACAGACACGCGCATTCGCCAAAAAACAGAAGAAGAAAAACTATGAACACGAAGACATGCGCCACAATGCAAACTAAACATCACACCTAAATCGGGAGCAAATGAGCAAGCACTCCTCACCCATTCGCAACGATGCCAGATTGCCACCAACACAACCCCAAAACTCTCAGAAACACGCTCGGATCAAACAAGCACACTGTCACCGAATCCTAAAGCCATTACAAGTTTTACAGCCGAAAGTTACACCCTGGCTGAGAGAGAGGCGAACCTCTCGCCTCGCACCATCCCACTGAACCACGAAGCCTACACCAACACCCCAATCCCGAAACCCTAGAAACCGAGATCCAGCGACCTCACCTGCGTCCGGAACATGGGCGAGTCATCGAGCTTGGCGAAATACATGGCTGACAGCCTGCAACCGCCGCTGCCGCCACCAGGTCCACCACCGCGCTCCCGCCGCCTACTACCTTCTCATCCACACCGTCAATGCCGCCGCCTCAAACCCTAGCCTCCGGAGCTCCGCCTCGCGCACGCCCACCGCCTCGCCGCCGCCCGCCCGCCTCGCCTCCTCCGCCCGCCACCGCCAGGAGCCGCGCCCGCCGCCGTGTAGTCTCAGGGGAGGGAGGACGTGTCCGCGCCGCGAGACTCGCCGGAGTTGGCCAAATGGCGGCGACCTGGGTGGGGGAGAGGGAAGTGGAAGCGAATTGGTCGGGTCACTCGGGTGGCTCGGCGAGAAGAGAGGGAGGGAATAGGAAGGGAGTGGAGGCGTGGAGCGAGCGATGTAATGGAATGGAAAATAACGGTGGGCTTTTCTTATTAAATTTTTTATTTCCTTTCTTTGGAAGAGAGAGAGAGAGAGAGAGGAGGAGGAGGGTGTTGGCGAGTTAATTAAAAAAAGAGTTCTAATTAGTATATAATTTTAATTTCGAGTGTAAATAAAAGTTTAGAACATGTTTGATTTGTTAACACAATGTACCACGACCCAATTAAACATGTTTAACTTTTGTTAGTCCGATATTTAATTTGATGTCACACATTTAATATACCACAAAAATTTAGCGTGATATAACTCTTACCTGTGATAGACACAAATTCTTTGTCATATTGTGTCACGGTAACCATTTTTGAACCACGAAACCTATTATACACAATAATTTAGCACAAAAAGCTTGACACGCTATGGCTAGCAGCTAAGCATGCCTCTATTAACCAAGAATGTGGGGTTACACCCAGGTAGGGTCCAAATGGTGTGCTATTATGATTCTACGTGTCGTTTGAAACATATAAAATATGCATGAATTTTATAGGAACAAACTAACATTAATATTAACTGTAGTACTCTTGCGTTCTCTCCTCTCTTTTTTCCCTTGTTCTCGCTGATTTTTTCAGTTTCATTATCCACGTTACTCTTTTACTTTTCGCAAGTTTTCTCACTATCAATGTTCATTGGGCATACCGTAGTTCAAGCCTTCGAGCGTTAGGTATGGGTTTTGTCGTGTCAATTAACTGATAGGTTTGACCAGCGAGTGTTAAATAGTTGTTTCCACCTGATGCAGATATTCTGATCTTCTAGTACTCTGCTTTATTAGGAGTTGATTCTCGTGTCACCCCAGTGCTAAATCTCAACAGGAACGCAGCAATTCCACACTTACGTTGAAGGAATTTTATTGATCCCGCCAAATACCACCACCAGCTAGCGAGATGCCTTTTTTGGGGGTGGTTGGGGGATCAGTTCAGTAGTATCACTTTCCTTCGTATTTAGAGAAAAAAACATCGCTTTGAAGGCACACCGCAAAATAGCACTCAAAGACTCTTAAAATATTGAAAAATGATATTTTCATTACTCTGACAATCGTTAGGAGACAGAAGATGGATAAAAAGACATGTATAACCTCCTGAAAACTTTGGTTCTAACAATAGAGGTAGGCGTCGACCTCCACCTCCTCACTGTTGTCCTCCATCGCCTCTCCCTGCTCCCTTCTGCCGCGCTCTCCTCCTTCCACCTGTGTCGCCGCCCCACCCCTTAACACCTCCCTTGCCCTCCCCCGCCTCCCACCCTCGCCACCACCCCACCACTAGATCCCTCCTCCACGGCCTCTCTCTCATCCACCCCCTCTCCTCCCCTCCCCTCGCTCCTCTCCGCGCCGCACTTCCTCGACTACGACAACTCCTCTCCTTCATCCGCCATGGCCGCCTCGCATCCCCTCTCTCCGTTGTGCTGCTCACCGAGGCGTGATACTTCTCGCTTGACGACGCCGTCCTCACCTTCCAATTCCCACATCTGCCTTCTCCCCACTGGCACTACGCTCCTTCGTCCTCCTCCACTCACTGGCCGCGTCGCCTCTTCCGTTGTGGCCGTATCGCCCACCCCACCCGCACCTCCTCATCACGCGCGGCGTCGTCACCCGCTTTAACACCGCGCTTGCCACCGGCACCAGCGTCCTCATGCCACTCCTTGCAGTCGATTCTCTCGTCGCGGTGTCCCTGCCATCACCATTGCTTTGGTGCCCACAACTTCCTAGCTTCATTGCTTTGCTCAGAAGGTGCTTTCTTGGCAGTTAGCCTCGCCACCATGCTATCGATGGCCGCCATAGAGGTTAGGTATTAAAATTGTACTCTCTCACATCATTCCTACTTGTCGTTAAAGATGGATGAAAAAGATGACAGAGTGTCATTTTTAGTATTTCAGAGTCTTTGAATGCTATTTTGCAGTGTCTCTAAAACGATATCATTTCTGTAAATACGAACGAAAGTAATACTACTGAACCAATTTTCTTTTTTTTCCTTTTTAAGACAACATTACGTTATTTATCTCCAGATGATCGGAGAACACACTATTAGAGCAGATGAGGCCTTAAGCACCACAAGCTAGACAAAGCCAATCGACCATGAGCTGCTACCAGATACACAGGCACTGTGCGCATTGCAATCTCCACTTGCAACAGCAGCAGCAGCAACGAAAGGCGTGAGAAAGGCTTCCAAACAAAGAACTTTATAGTTGCAGGTTGAGACGAAAGGCGTGAGAAAGGCTGTTGTCCTCCATCGCCTCTCCCTGCTCCCTTCTGCCGTGCTCTCCTCCTTCCACCTTGTGTCGCCGCCCCACCCCCTTAACACCTCCCTTGCCCTCCCCCGCCTCCCACCCTCGCCACCACCCCACCACTAGATCCCTCCTCCACGACCTCTCTCTCCGCCACCCCCTCTCCTCCCCTCCCCTCGCTCCTCTCCGCGCCGCACTTCCTCAACTACGATGACTCCTCTCCTTCATCCGCCATGGCCGCCTCGCATCCCCTCTCTCCGTTGTGCTGCTCACCGAGGCGTGATACTTCTCGCTTGACGACGCCATCCTCACCTTCCAATTCCCACATCTGCCTTCTCCCCGCTAGCACTACGCTCCTTCGTCCTCCTCCCACTCACTGGCCACGTCGCCTCTTCCGTTGTGGCCGTAGCGCCCACCCCACTCCGCACCCCACCTCCCTCATCACCGCGCACGGCGAGTCGTCACCCGCTTTAACACCGCGCTTGCCACCGGCACCAGCGTCCTCATGCCACTCCTTGCAGTCGATTCTCTCGTCGCGGTGTCCTGCCCTCACCATTGCTGGTGCCCACAACTTCCCTAGCTTCCGCTGCTGCTCCGAAGGTGCTTTCTTGGCCAGGTTCGCCCTCCGCCACCATGCTATCGATGGCCGCCATAGAGGTCAGGTATTAAAATTGTACTCTCTCACATCATTCCTACTTGTCGTTAAAGATGGATGAAAAAGATGACAGAGTGTCATTTTTAGTATTTCAGAGTTTTGGATGCTATTTTGCAGTGTGTCTCTAAAACGATATCATTTCTGTAAATACGAACGAAAGTAATACTACTGAACTAATTTTATTTTTTCCTTTTTAAGACAACATTACGTTATTTATCTCCAGATGATCGGAGCACACACTATTAGAACAGATGAGGCCTTAAGCTAGACAAGCTAGACAAGCTAGACAAGCCTTATGCTAACAGATGAGCGCATTGCAATCTCCACTTGCAACAACAGCAGCAGCAACGAAAGGCGTGAGAAAGGCTGCTGCAAACTGCACTCGCACTAGAGTGGTCGTGCCCACTAATGCGACAGTGAAAACGACACCAGCACTCAATCTAAATGGAAAATATACTAGTATTATGTAAGACAGAGAAAGTCAGAACCTAGGTGTACAAAAAAAAAGAGTCTCTAGATCCGGATTTTATACGGTAATGCAGTGATCATAACGTGAACAATGTTTTATAAGTGTATAAACAGTACTTAACAGTAACATTGTAGTAAATCCTGTAGCAAAAAAAATGCTTGTTGTAGCAAGAAAATATTGTAGTAACAATATAACTATTGATCTGAACCTCTTTTTTTCGTCGAATGGTAGACAACACTTTCTAATGTAGAGTATTATAGATTTTCTACATTGAAATCTTCAATACAAATAATCTATTTGCGAGTCTCCTAAGTTAGTTGATTAACACAACGAATGATGGGTTAGACGGTTAGCCAACTCTTATTTGAATCCTCTTTTTTTAAATACGTCGTGTGGGGGTCCTCCGCACTTCAGAAAAAAAAAAGATGGAGAATTCATTTGAAAGAGCAAAAAAGGAGGGGGATGAGTGGGCCCGGCAATGCTCCCCTTCGAGTGTTGTCTTTATCGGGATGCCGCCTCGTGGGCCCCACCGGCCCGTTCAAAGATTCTACGGCCCGCTCTGCGTGATGGATGGATGGATGGATGGCTCCTCCCACCGGCCTCCCCTCCTCGCATCGTCATTTGTGTTTTGTCAGAAGCCGCTCATGACGCCACTAGCAACCTTGCTGCCTGCTGGTACCGGCTACTGCTACTGCCACTGTATGGGTATTCAATTTTTCGATGAAACGGTAGAGATTATTTCTGATTCTATATCACTGTAGATCCGCATTGCCATGCGCAAATTCTGAAATGAGATCTGCAAGCAAGAAGCCTTCTTAATTTCCGGAGGATTGATGATTCCTTCTGACGAAATTAATCTATTAAGACGCCGTAGCCTGATGCTAGCAGTAGAACAAAATCAAGAAGCGTCTGGAACCGACTGATTATTCCATTTCTCATATGCTGCAACATTTATCAAAATGAGGATCTGCAAGTAAGACACCTTCCTAATTTCCGGAGGACTGGTGATTCCTCTGCATGAAATTTGTCCCATCCAAAAACTAATGCATCTCTCTCTCTGTGTGTTTTTCAATCATGAGACTGCATATGATTGTCCTCTTGTAAGTTAGATGACACAAGAAGCTGGCAGGTAGCCAGGGCAAAAGAAACAACAACCCATACATGGGGACAAAGAGAGGGAGCCAGAAAATGGAGGAGATGATTTCTTTTTTCAGGTGTGGAGGAACTGAGAAAGTGATTGGCTGATAGTGGTGTCCACGAGATATATCCCATTCGTGTCCCAATCGCTCATTCGTGTCTCAATCGCTGCATTAAGTCCTCCTGCTCGGGGCAAGGATTGTGACCCTCACAACCGGGCACCAATATGTTCATGCCGAATCGTCGAGATAGATACTCCATAAGTCCAAATCCCCTAAACACAATGTCCCCCTCAAATTTTTTTGAATATTTTATTTTGATTTCGTGCTCAAGCCAAAACGGAAGGTAAGTTTTAAAAGATATATTCTGTTAAGTAGGAGCACATCTAGACCCATGGTAGTCTGGACTACAACCTAGAATATAAGATATTTACCTGTGTAAAGTTTAGGTAAGATCAAGACATGACATTCCCTCCTAACCCAGGTATGAGTGGTCTCCAGCCGCTATGGTGTGATAAAATCTTGTTTTCGCCAACTGTCTTTTAAGATAAATTATGCTGAAACCAAACGTTGATTTATTTAATCAACAGAGCAAGAAAAGAGTGACAAATGGAGGGTTGGAAGAAAGGCTTTTTGCTTATGAGCTAGCTAGCCTCCGATCACACTTTGCATAGCTCTAGGAGTCAACTCTCGCGGCTTGTCTACCTTTTTCTCTCCAATCGCAGCATGCCTTGCCTTCAATTGATTGATTCAAAGGTAGCCTTTGTGAAATGCAAATCTCTTTCAACTTGCTTCATTTCTTTACCATAAAGGTTTTGACCTAGCTCTTGTTTTAACTTTGTGTCACTTCATGTCCAGGCTACATGTCTGTACTTCACGTACATGCTATCACTGCTTTTCATCACGCTATGGATTGCCTCGCCACACCCTCTCAAACTTCCAAATGCATCGTAGCTAGTTCATACGCACGAAATGCTAAGCCCGAAATGGGCACAAGAATTAGAGTTTATGGTGTATTTGGTACGTTGATTTGCTAATTAGTAATTCTAATATTCTCTATGTGAAATATAAAAATAGCATCGCTAAAACACAGGCACACAACACGCCATCTTATCCGCGCAATTGAGGGCCGAAGTCACCTTGTTCATACCTCTGGAGCACGGTAGAGTCTTGTTTGTGCTCCTAGGCCGAAGTCACCATGTTTGTGCCCCAGAGGCATGGACTGGGAGGGAATCACAACACAAGAGGCATTTGTGCTCTTAACGCACAGACTAGCTACCTCTGGAGGCACAGACAACGCTCCACCGTTACCTAGGGGTACAAACAAGCTAACTCCAACTCTCCGAAACACAGACTTAACACATATCACATCCCTAACATCCCTATGGGTCTGCGATGCTAGTTTTACACTTAATGTAGAGAAGAGACTATATTTACTAATTCGTCTGTAAACAATGCCAAATGCGCCCAAACTCCATGAATTAAGCTATCCCGCAATTTGCATCAAATCGATGCCTGATTGGAATTCATATTTTGAGAACAGGAGCGTTCATCACACACTGCCACATTGGAAAACAACGAAATGGAGTGGTTATGAAATAGGCATGAAGCAACCGAAAGACAACACAACCAGGTAGGATTCAAGCGCCCTTTTCACGGTAAAGGATTACTCTCGATTCTTTCATACGGCTGCGCCAGTGTACTACAACCAAACTGTTGTATAATCGCACCAACCTTCTCAAGAGAAAACAAAACGATGCGGTAAAGCTGCCAAGCTCCACACCATTCGTACATCATCCATTGCATCAGGAAATCTCGCAAATCCCCAAATATTCCTCGAGAAGGAACATATGGTACTGACAAAGCCAGAAAGTAGTGAAATTTCCTGAGCAAGATGAGACATGCCAACCCACATGGCAGTGAAAATTTTGGCGACTATGCTTATACCATTCAGGCATCAGGGTCAAGGAGCAGAATAATTCACCGCACCAACCTGGAGATAATTCACCACACCAACCTGAAGCATGGCTCAACAAGTTCTAAACAAACGAAATTGATCGCTACGATGAAGCATTCTGATGCAGAAAAGTAAATAATCAAGGAAATAGGACACGATTAGTAACGATATCCACAGAATCTTCTCACCAGTCAACACAATGTTAAATCATTGTACCAGAGTAGACTCAACAGGGAAAAACTGCTAATTCGAGATAGAGGGCAGTGGCAAGTAAAGCATGTCCGATTGCCTCCCAAGAACACAAGTTCCCTCTTGTAAGGCTGCCTTTGGCAGCAAGCAGGAGCAATATAACTACAGAGTTCTTGACGGCGCTTTCTGGACCCAAATTCATGAAACTAGCCATGAGAAAAACCAACCTTGTTTCATCAGGCAAAAGTCACTTTGGGTAGAGAATATCGTAGTGACCAGGCCGGTAGAGCAGAGTAATGTAAGGTTTCTCATCAGCAGGGGCTGATGTCATTGCAGCATCACCTTTAGTAGAATTGGCCGCAGGGATGAAATCGTGGTGGTTCACACTTAGATTGCCAGGATCACAAGAGCTTCGATCTAGGTACATCACACGGATTGGCACATCTAACGCATCTGATAGGGCAGTAATGTGCACATGATCACTTTCCTCACCCATTGGCTCCACGGAAACCTTGCAGAACTGCAAAGTGAATTCCAAATCAGGGTCAGTTCCTCAGCTGCGTATTATGGAAATAGCCTAATAGGGTGCACAAAATCAAGGATGGAATATTATTTGCTCCCCAAAAAAGACAGGCGACTAAGTTATTTCTTGTCCTGACATAGTGACTAGGAATAAACTTTATCCGTTGAAAAATACTACATTGCTTATAGAGCTGCTGCTTCTGTCTGCTACTCCCATGATATCTAGTCATAGCTTTATCTGATCTTTCTTAAGGGAAATTGGACCTGTGGAAATATTGGCTGTCACACTCCAGAGCGATGTGTGCCAAAAACATCAATCACTATAATTATTCCCTCCATTTCGCACTATATGTCCAAGCCCACCATACCCACAAACCAAGGAGGCGTGAAATCTAAAGAATAGTTAAATACCCCTATTGAATGGCACACGACAATTGCTCAACCAATTTTACAGCATTTATTTCGTCCTCTTTTCTTTCGAACTTAAGACTGTTGTTTCACCCAGTTTAATCAATTAAATATTCTACAGCATTTAAAGCAGGGTTTAATACTGAACATATTGCAAGAACAACACCCTTGATTTCCTCAATTGACTTGCATTGTGAAACAACAATTCCCAATAAAATGGACTTATATTGCAAACAAGGAGTATTACTGGCCAGGAAGAAACAAATAGAATCACCAGTTAACATCTCAATACTTGATGTAATACACAACTACTCGTATAATGTCTGTACTTCATGCGTTACATATAAAAACGAAAATATGAAGCTAACCTGAGCCACAGTTGAATTTGTCAAGCCAGAGATGAATGGCTCAAAGAACTCAGCCCTCCTTTGAATTTCGCCAGAGGTGACAAACCTAAAGAACATTACAACTAAAGAAGACACAATTAGATAATAATGACAAAATAGTTGAGAAAGACACAGTACAAATATTTCGTTATACAAACCATAATCAGAAATCAATTGATCCCTGGTTCTTTCTAGAAGTTCTTCAGGCCTAAAGATACAGGAAAACAAAAAAGATTCACTACGAAAGCAAACAATAGATCATGGGCAGCAAATACTTTGTGAAGAGTTAAAAAAAGTCCTTTGTCATCCAAACTTTTTTTTCTTTTGTACATATGCATTAGGGCGACAAATAAAACTCTAGGATACTTACCCTATAGAAGTTTCCTGTCCCTGTAGAACACTTTCCAGCTGCTCAATGAATATCTAAGGAAAATCAGGGAGGACAAATCAGTAAGGAGGCATGTTATCGCAGCCCAAGGGAACATTACAAACAGACTACATTGAAATTCGATTTCCAAAAAAAAAACCTATATTTTCTGGTATAGATTAGTTAGCAAGGTTCAAGTTATTGTGAACAAGCATCTCAACTACCCATATTTCTACAAGTGTGCAACAACACCAACCACAGAATTCCCAACACAACTAGAAAATATAGTGAAAACAATATAGCTGGATCGCTCACTACAGTGCCAAATTTTGTATGACAAATTTTGGGTCGCTAGCTGATAACACATGAACTTCAGAAAGACAGGCTGGTTACTATTCCTGGCTAGAGACGACTCTTTATATCTGAGCTGATTTTCCTCATTAAGGGCAAGAAACAATGCACTTCATCAAAGAATTGACAAGAAGCTTGCAATATAATCACCCCGATCATCATTTTCACAGTTATTAACAATGGATAGCAGTTAGACGCAGGCATTTACTTTATTTCATCACAGGAAAACTCAAAAGCTCCTGATTGTCACTGTCTCATGTAAGCAAATATCCCAGAAAGATCTAGATTTTTTTTTTGTTGCAAAGAAGTGTGCACGGATATAAGCAGACAAATCAATAAACTATTCTGAGGAAATCCAGCAGATAAAGTGGAATAAGAGCAATGTGGAACAGGCTAATTTAGGATAGATGCAAAAATAACCATTGCATAAACTTACAGAGAAGAAGTCCTCGAAAGTAAACTCAATGTATCCGAGGGCTTGAAGTGTCCCCTTGCATTGCTCAATTTTTTTTAGAACGCGCTCAACCTCAGCTCTGTCTTGTGTCTCTAGGATATGTTCCTAGCAGCAAACCATAATATCATCAAATTACGAATAGTTATAATTTGTGTGAAAAAATACTACAAAAAACTACCAGGTATGAAAACATGAAGCTTCGATAAAAGCAGTTTCCATCTCCTCGTGTCCGTCTTAAAGCATCATATTGTTCACCAAGCAACTGCAGGTCAAGAAAGAAATATAAGAACAAACTGAAGCACTAGACATTGATACACTAGATCAACATAAAATACAGTTATTACATATTAGAATTGCCAAATCCATTAGGACCTTTATTTTCTCCTGTAAAATGGGGCTGCCAGACTGAAACTCAGCTGCTAAAGTGGAGAGAGGTTCCTGCAAGATTCAGAAGATACCAGCCATGTACATCAATTGGTAGACACAACAGTAATTAGTATGAAAGGCAAAACGAAAGCAGGACAACAAAGTCACAGATCAATCTAAAACAACTCTACAAACATACAGATAATTGTAACAGTACATTACTGTTTTACATTGAGAAAAGATGCTTGAAATTCACCAGTGCCGCCAAATACACTCGAGATATCGAACTAATTGACCTAAATCTGTACATCATAGTTCAATCTGAATATCTTCTTAGGATGTAGCTCTCCAGCGACTCAGATGGATTTCTATCTTGACATTTTTGAACTTCAAACAGAACATCACATTTTAGTAAAAACCCTGGTGCAGACTAGCCCCATTTCTGATATCAATTTCACCTCATTTGAGCACAAACAAAAATGGTGCTCCTGTTTCTGTGCTGAGTTTCCCCTAGCTTCTCGTAATCTATTCTACATCCACAAGGTGGAACAAACTTATTCAGCATCTCTATCATTCTAGACGAGAAGAATAGAAGATTAAGTAAGGAGCACCTGATAACCCCTTTTATCCTAGAATAGAACACGATAAGGAGTAATTGCTCCCTGTTTATCCAAATTCGAATCCATTATGCCACCTTAGGCGTCTCAAACGTCAATTGACCAACGAAACTAAACTTCAGTGCAACAGTTATCGCTACCAACATTCGCATCCTACTGGGTCAACAGGACCGATCTCTTGCCACAGCCAAACGCTGAAGGCCACAACCAGCAGGACAAAGGATTAGCAACACTAAGTGTGATTCAGACCCATTCTACCACATGAACAAATCTGTAGCGACCGCAGGTGATAGATCGATACGAGAGGGAGGGAGGCAGCGAGGACACCTCACCTTGTCACCGACGTACGGCACCTTGGGCCCCTCGGCCTTGTGGAGGTCGGCGTAGCCGCAGCACGCGTGGTAGTAGTCGCCGCCCATCGAGAGCTCCACCGACACAGAGTCCGAGCAGCCGCCGCCGCTCTGGTTAGGGTTAGAGTTCGCCTCCTCCCCTCCCCCGACGTACGGCTCTGGGGCCGAGGGGGCGTCGCCCATGACCGCCTCCTCGGGGACCGGCGCAGCCGCATCCGCATCCGCGCCAGCGCCGGCGCCGGCCTCCCCGCCGTCCGCCGCCTTGCGCTTGCGGGCGCTCGCGTCGGCCGCCTCCCGCGCCAGCTTCGCGTGTGGGTGTAGGCTCCGGAGTTCGAGACGGCGGCTTCGCTTCGCTTCTTCGGTGGGTTTGTGTGTTCTTCCTCCCGAGATCTCTCGGCGCAGGTGGAAATAAGCGTACAGTGCCGTTTCGCAGATAAGCCCTTGGTCTAACCCATTTTTTATGTGTAACTCAGGATGGACATCTTCACGTGATCCTGACATGTGGGGAGACACAGATGTTCGGCCCACCTGTCACGGTGTAAAGGTGACAGTCAGGGAGTAACTCGTTGTCTTGTCCCTATTGGCCAACCCCCTACCATTTCTGCACGCCACCGATCGATCTGGATAAGTATCAATGACATGTGGGGCCCTCCGATTGGCGGGACCCCAACTCTGACGAACACAGTACTCCCCCATTACATAACCGCTCGTGCAGGCAAAGCGGCTCCGGTACACTCGCTCAACGGCGCCGCCGATCTGATCCAGTGCTTCTCCCAGCTCGCGGCGGAGGCCATGTCATCGTCGGCGGCGGCGTGGTGGTCCCACCACCGCCTCCGCCTCCTTCTCCCGGTCCTCTTCCTCGCACCCGCCCTCTTCTTCCTCCTCTCTCCCCCGTCCTCCCATCCCTTCTTCGCCCTCCCCGCCTCCAGGTACGCGCCCCGCCCCCGCCTCCTATCCCAGAATCTTCTAGAATGTTCCAGAACCTTACGGATCCCCGCCTTCGGTTTCCTCCAGGGAGTCACGGGTCATATGGGCGGAGCGGCGGGCGGTGGAGTGGCGGCCATGCGGGTGGTGGCGGACGGCAATGCCCGGTGAGACCTCGCGTGCTTAGCTATTTGGGTAACTTAGGGTTGCATTATTGGGCCTTTGCTTGAGATGTGGTGATGAACTTTCTCCCTCCTTTTCAGCTCCGGCCAGGAGGAATGGGTACGTCCGGGTCGACTGCTACGGCGGGCTCAACCAACTGCGACGTGATGTATGTTAAGCGATCTCGGTTAGAGTTTCGTCCTTCCTGTAGTGAAATAAGATTCCCTTTCTGGCTTGTATTCTGAGATCGTTTGGTCATGCACGAGGAGTAGGCTAAGAGAGTAATAGAGTTAGAAAGAAGGCTTGCATGATTTAGCCGCCATGTGCTTTAGGCGTCGGTATTATGGAAACAGATTGCATTGTATAGTGGCATTGCCCAATTTGAGAAGTTGCATTGTGTTGTCTAAACAATTGTGGTTTCAGTTAGCTATGTTATATTGTTATGTGCTTCTGAGTTCTGAAGGTGCATCAAATGATTCCTATGTGATGGTTCTGCAGCTATGCGATGGAATTGGGGTTGCACGTCTTCTGAACGCAACAATGGTTCTGCCTAAGTTTGAAGTTGCGGCCTACTGGAACGAGTCTAGGTATGAGAATCACTCGGGGAAATGAAGGCTTGTGCTAATTGTAGATATGTAGTTCATTTATGTTCAAAAAGTACTTCAGTGCTTATTGGAATTCTCTGTCAGTGGTTTTGCAGATGTTTTTGATGTTGATTACTTCATTGAGCAGACTAGAGGTTATGTGGAAGTTGTGAAGGACACGCCTGAGGAGATAGTGTCGAAAGAGCCATTTAAGGTTGACTGCAGCAAACGAAAAGGACATTTTGATTATGTGGAAACAGTGCTTCCGGCTCTCTTGGAGCATCACTATATTTCATTGACGCCTGCCATAAGCCAAAGAAGAGATAGGTATTGCTCAATCATCTAGTAGATCCCTGAAATGTGTTGTCCATTTCCATAATACCAATTCTCTTGGTCATGCTTCCAAGTAGTTTGTTTCCCAAGCTATGTTGTTCAGTGTTCACGCAAGATGCCTTGAATCATGTCTGCTATTGATACTAAAGGATGGATAGGATAAGGCTGGCAATTAAGTACCATAGGACTAAATTAGCACCATCAGGCAGTGTTGAAAATCATATGTATTGACCCTATTATGTATGTTTAGATGTTGGTGTCTGATGTGATGTGACCATGTAAGTCACTGCCTTTTATGGATACGGTTCTTTGTTGCTTTTATTGCTTGGGATATAGTCTTAGTCGCTAGCAGTGAGCATATTTATCAACCTTCGAAGTTGGCATGTTGGTTTGCTTTTCCCCAACTGCACAAACTCATGTCAATCAAAGTAGTGCTCTCCATATCTTTGCAGTCCTCCCATCCTTTTGCAGTGATCCTGATCTCAATTAATTGGACTGCAGGCACTAATACACTATATTCTGGCAGTATAACTTTGTTTGATTAATATGCCTATCCATGTAATGTAAGAATTTGTGTACCCGTGATTTGGTGGCTACATTGCCTTCTTTACATAACAGCAAGTCAGCAACCACTTCAACTTCCAACTTACCTAATCTTATTTCTTATGGCTGCTTTGTGATATGCTGACCTATGGGTAAATTTCTGTTTAGTTCTACCCATAAATATTGTCATCTATCCAAGATTTTTTTATGGCGCAAGTATGATCCACAAGACGCAGATTGAGTGAGACAAAGGTGTTAAGATAACTAGTAGTATAATCCCAGTTAGTGTTAGTTTATGTGTGTACCAAAAACTATATGGTCAGCTCTTCCTGATTGTGACAATGATCCTATAGTTAGTCTCACTTTATGCAAGTAGCTAAAATTTGTATGGTTAACTCTTCCTGATTGCGACAATGATCCTATAGTTAAGTCTCACTTTATGTATGTACCTAATACTTGTATGGTTAACTCTTCTATTCTTCGCAGTTGTGCCAATGATCTTATGATCCTATTCTGGACTATTTGATATGTGATTTATTTCAAACTATTTGTTATTGTAATTATTCATTTCAGAGTGCCTCTGCGTCATACTGATGTATATGCCTGTATTTTTCAGAAATCCTTCATATGCTAAAGCTTCTTACTGCCAAGGTTGCTACAATGCACTCCAGTTGAATAAGAAGGTGGAAGCCAAAGCTATTGAGCTTTTCCAAGCCATACCAAAACCCTTCTTATCCCTTCACCTAAGATTTGAACCAGATATGGTTGCCTACAGTCGATGTGTATACACCAATCTTTCTTCCAAATCACTGGACGCAATTGAAGCTGCGCGTGGGGAGGATAGGAAGGCATTGACTGGTGATGCTGCCCGTCTGTGGAGGAACCGTGGCAAGTGCCCTCTAACACCAAGTGAAACAGCATTTATCCTCCAAGCATTGGGCATTCCTACAAACACAAACATTTATTTAGCTGCTGGTGATGGGCTAGTGGAACTTGAGGGCTTCACTTCCGTTTACAAAAATATATTCACTAAATCGTCTCTCCTGAGTCATGAAGATTTTGAGAGGATGCATGGCAACACGAAAGCTGCTCTTGACTATTATGTTTCAGTCAACAGTGATGCTTATGTTGCCACGTTCTTTGGAAATATGGATAAGATGGTAACTGCGATGAGAACAATGCAAGGGCTCCAGAAGACACTAGTTTTGAGTAGGAGGGCTTTTGCAAACTACACCGTTGCTGGACTGGCAGGGGACCAACTGGCTAAGGCTACGTGGGATGCCCATCGAGAGGAATATATCATGGGAAGGGGATCGGCTCTGCCTGAGCACTGCTTTTGTGAGTTCAAATTGTAGCACAGATGAGCGCATGGACACGAAGGTTACTCTCGAGTCTAGACTGCCATCTTTTGGTCAATAGCGCATATCACCGTGAATGTGTAAATATTGTTTCTGCAACAGGAGTAATGCTCAGGCTTCAGAGGAAACACACGCTTGATCAGATGGGCTTTCATGAACTGGACAGCGGCTGAGTTCAAAGGAGGGCAGCTGGCACTCGTACAGAGATGCATCATGGCCTGGCCTTCAGCTTCTCCTGAATACTGTTTTCGGTGAGTTCAAAGAGTAGCACAGACGTGTACATGTACACTTACTTTCAATTTACTCTCATTGCAATCATATATTGAAATTAGTGACCTAGATATCATTCTGAAATGTCATTTTGCAATTGAATATACCCGGAATGCTAACAATTCAAGGATATATTGTTGGTGATATGCTCTAGAGGCAATCATAGAGATGATTGTATCATGTCTATGTTTATGAGTTATTGAATAAGTGTTATTTTGTTCCTTAAATGAATCATTAGTTATAAAAATCAACGAGTATGTGACTCGTTGGTGAAACTCTTTTAACTTATGATGATGTCGTTCTAAATGTATCCCTGGTCGGATGTCACTAGTCGGAACACCAGTGATCTTATCGACCGGCACATGTATTGATTGATGACCATGTTTCACCGGTCATAGATATATGGATATCGAATCAATATGTGGATACATGTTAGAGAACATGGTGTTGGATTGACCTACCTTGAGACACTACTGAGATTGTTATGATTTCAAGTGTCATCAGTTGGTCTCAATCAATGATAATGTATAATCATAAGACATGAGATCAGCATTGTTTCCTACATATGTAATAGTACACTTTGGAGTTATCAAACGCTACCCCGTAACTGAGTAGTTATAAAGGTAGCTTTCAGGTATGCTATAAAACATACGGAGAAATGTGACTGTTCAGATATGAGATTTGCCCCTCCTAACATAACAGAAGAGATATCTCTGGGCACCTCGATGTGGTCGTATAAAAAAAGTGCACGGCCATACCACTAGTGGTTGAAGAGTTCGACCTCTTTGATCACGTAATGTTATCCGACACTTGATCAAGAAAGTATTGAACAATTCATGGATGACATGATATCTCACTTGGAGTTCAATCAGATATCGTGAGGCAAATGGAGAATACAAGAGATGGTCATTCAGTTCGATCAGATACAAACTAGTCGTTTGGAAATACGAGCTAGTCGTAGGCTGGTCGAACATGATCACTATGTGGTCGAAACCTGGTCGTAAGGAGTTACAAACTAGTCCAAACTGAATCTGAACTAGTCGTATAGAGATACGATCTGGTTGTTAGTGATAAGGACCTAGTCGTAGATCATATTGCATTAAGGTTCGTCCGATATAATTTGTGTGTATTCGGGAATCGTTATATCCTGCTAGGAGTCGCCGACGACTCGTGATCGAAAGTAGTTTCCGAGTCATAACCGATTGCGCATGAACCTACATGGTCACACACTTAACGGGTTGGAACAAACTAGTACGGATACGATTCGTCAAACGTGTTCGGGTAGGATCCGTCACGGGTATTATATAAGGAGATGGTTGAGGCTATGGGGAGACACGGGTAACAGAGGAGACTCACAACACGAGTTGACGTGAGTTGCTCCAAATCATAGCCGTCATCTTCTTGAGAGCGCCTTCCCGTGCGACTTGGTGCTAGCACACCGGCGTACGGTTGTTCCTTCTCTGAACGTGTGGATACCGTAAAGGCGCTACTGCGGTTGTTGTTGTGCTTGAGGACGGTCCACGACCTTGGCGAGGAACTCGATTGGTTGCTTGAGGAGACGATCGACTACGAGGGGACGATCAACTGCGATGACAATCGACTACGTTGGACGATCGACTACGACCACTACATTGACGTGCTCTTCGTTGGACCAAGCTGCTTTAACTTTTCTTCCGTTGCACTGCCCGTCTGGTGGTTATGATATGTAATCTCTTGCTTGCTTGACATCCTAGTTTACATGGTATAATTTTTGAATTGTCAGCTAACGTAGTTTACCCGTATCCCAACATATATCTAGGTTGAATTTATAATTCCCAGGTAGCCAACAATTTGGGGGGGGGGGATTCAGGGGGTATATGTACAATGCTGGAAAAAAATCTGCAGTTTTCAGGAAGTAGCTACTGGTGAATTGTGAAGTAGTGACTCGTGATTGAGTTCGTCTGTCACTAGGCATTACATTATAGCAACTGATTTGCTGCGGAGCTGGGGTCCGGAGCTGAAAGAAAGCTGGATGCTTCTTCCATACTACTACTATGTCAATATGCTTATTTATCAACTGCTGTCTGTTGGATAGGGGAGCTTCGTTTGTTTGTTATTTCTTGACTAGGGAGTTGTTTGGTTCTTCAATCTTGATGCCCAAGTCATTTTGGTTTCTAGGAGAATCAGATTCCAACAACTATCGATTCAAGTCAATGAGATTTATGTTTAACAAGACACTCCCAAAGGTACGCATGATGCATACATAGCATACCAATGAGTTGAGTGTACATCAGTCATCCACGGGCTATGAAAACATTAAACAAGACTTCCAATTGCATGGGTCATTTTCGTCATTACTCCATGTTTATGTAAGACAACACTAATCTATGGGGCTAGTGGTTGTCTCATGTTTTCCATCATGGCCAGGGGGCTTATATTCATTGGCCAGTAGCTGAACATATGTGGGCTTTAGACTACCACTCATGGAGGGTGCATGACCAATGACCATTCTCTTATTCACTGAAGCGATTCAAGCAACAGACAGTGTTTCTTTTTTTGGTAGCGTTTATGCTTTAGGTGACTAAAATTTCTTTATTCATCAGTTACCTTTATTAGCCATAGAATTTTGATTCAACAGATACCACAAGTTTTTGTGTTGAGATAAAAAAATTTCTCAAATAGACAAAAGTAAATGTAGGTGAACTCTACAAATACAAACAAAAAAAATTCTAAACTAGATAAAAGTAAATCTAGTTAAACCTTACAAATACAAAAAAACAAAAAACAAATAGAACTAAAAGTTACAATAAAGATATGCTAAAATTGCACATCACTTAGTACTGCAATTTTAACCTTAGTACTATATAATTGTAGATGACTGATGGATAAGAAAATTTCAGGCAACTAAAAATTAACAACCCCCTTTTCTTTCATTCGAGAGGAGCATTACTGAATCAATTTCCTTTGTGATGTATACACCTAGAGCTGGGAGTTGGGCCGTGCTTTTCTGGGCCCGCCCGGCACGGCATGGCTCGACACGTGGCAGGCCAGACTGGCACGACACGAACGATGGGCCAGGCTGGGCCTAGAAAGCCGGCCCGTCGGGAGGCACGACACGGTGAGCACGCGGGCACGACGAGCACGATCGGCACGCCTCGGGGAGCTTCGCTAGGGAGAGTCGGAGAGGCGCGAGCACCAGGGGTGCGGGGGCCTTAGGAAGCCTCCAATGACCATTCTCTTATTCACTGAAGCGATTCAAGCAACAGACAGTGTTTCTTTTTTTGGTAGCGTTTATGCTTTAGGTGACTAAAATTTCTTTATTCATCAGTTACCTTTATTAGCCATAGAATTTTGATTCAACAGATACCACAAGTTTTTGTGTTGAGATAAAAAAATTTCTCAAATAGACAAAAGTAAATGTAGGTGAACTCTACAAATACAAACAAAAAAAATTCTAAACTAGATAAAAGTAAATCTAGTTAAACCTTACAAATACAAAAAAACAAAAAACAAATAGAACTAAAAGTTACAATAAAGATATGCTAAAATTGCACATCACTTGGTACTGCAATTTTAACCTTAGTACTATATAATTGTAGATGGCTGATGGATAAGAAAATTTGAGCAACTAAAATTAACAACCCCCCTTTTCTTTCATTCGAGAGGAGCATTCTTGAATCAATTTCCTTTGTGATGTATACACCTAGAGCTGGGAGTTGGGTCGTGCTTTTACGGCCCCTGAGGCCGCCAAGACGCCAAGCACGCATGGCTCGACACGTGGCGAGCCGACCGCACGACACGAGCGATGGGCAGTGGGCCTAGAAAGCCGCGCCGTCGGGAGGCACGACACAGTGAGCACGCGGCACGACGAGCACGATCGGCACGCCTCGGGGAGCTTCGCTAGGGAGAGTCGGAGAGGCGCGAGCACCAGGGGTGCGGGGGCCTTAGGAAGCCTCCATTTACTTTGTTTTTTCAAAAACAAATACAAGTCCTCGCGCCTCCCGCCGCCTCGCCGCTCTGCCATGCCTCCTCGCCTCCCACCACGCCCAGACCAAGACGGCCGAGCCAGCCACGAGGCGTGAGGGGCCGGCGTCGGGCACTGAGGAGCTGGAGAGCGCGAGCATCGGTGCGAGGACGAGCCCGATGGCCTAGGCGGCGGTGTCATGGGGAAGTGGCGGGGCTCGGAGGAGGAGCCATGGGGCGCCTAAACCGAGGCGGTGGCACCATGAAGCCGGCGCGATCGCAGTGGGCCGATCCATGGGGAGAAAAGAGTCGCGAGCACAGTAAGGCCGTGGCCAAGGCCACGCCGCTGGGAGGGCGGCGGCGCGCGCGTCGAGCGGTCCGGAGAGCCTGGTAGCCACGAGGAGTCGGCGGCAGTGGCGGCTGGGCCACCATGGAGCACCAGAGGGAGGCGGCTCCAAAGGTCGGGCCGGCGATGGGGGCTCGGTTGAAGAAGAAGCACCAGGAGGGGGAGGTGATGGGGGCAGGGGCGATGGGGGCTCGGTAGAAGAAGCGCCAGGAGGGGGAGGCAATGGGGGCGATGGAAATGGAACCGAGCCGGCCGGGAAACTGGGAAAGCGAGAGAGGGGGGGATTAGGAAGGAAATAAAGAATAGAGGGAATCTGGGTGGTGGTGAGGACTGAGGATTGAAGCTTTGCTTTCTTTCAAATCGATAGAGACAGGCAGAGGGAATCTGGGGGAAAAAGATAGAGCGAGACAGCTAGTGACCGGTCATGTCTTTTTTCAATCGCGAGAGACAACGGGCAAGCACAGAGAAGCAACATGCAAGCCGCGAGAGACAGAGTGAACGGCTCTATGCAATCGCGAGACGCGAGACATGACATAAATTTGATGTGATAAGCACAAAGAAGCAACGACTCTACGTGTGTTTCTTCTCTCCGACGTTCCGCGCGACCGTGCCTATAAAACGAAGCTCCGTGCTAATTTATTCATCCACTCTTAGCTCACCTCATTTCTTCATCATCCATCTACTCTCCCCATTTATTCAACATCCATCTATTCTCCTCATTTATTCACCATCCATCCATCCATTATGCTACCAAGGAGTTGGAGCACCAAGGAGCTCCCGAGCGGTATTGTACCGAGGAGTCGTAGCACGAAAAGGGTAGCATGGCGACTTAGTGTGAGCTCTCGCCGTTGCTCCCCTAGTCCTCCTCCGGCTCCGACTCCTGTTGATGCTCGCTAGTTCTCGCCAAGCATTTGAGACTACAACATGGATGATCGTCATATGGACGGTACGGAGGGTTACGAGGAGTACTAGGGCGGTCTGGAGCCAATGGGGACTCCAAAGTTCTCTCCCGCGTCCACGGATGGCAACATTGGCCGGTCTGAACGAATGGCGAATTGCTGGAAGCACATGACCTGGAGCTAAGAAATCCAAGACGACCAAACGGTAGATATCGCAACCTATAATTATTGCCAAGTTAAATTAACTGCTCGTACAGCTGCAGAGATAGGGCACTTGAACCGGCACTACAAAGCATGTTTGCGCAAGATCGAGGCGCAGGGTCGAGGGGGGAGTACAAACGCAGCTAATCTTCGAGGCCGATGGCTTTGTAAATACTTAGGTATACAATCTGCTTTCTGCCCGTGAGGAAATTGCTAGATATATTATTGCAGAAGATCAATCGATTATGATGGGTGAAAGTCGCGCATTCGAAAGAATGGTCCAACATAGTTTTTGCCCACAGTACCAACATGTTAGTAAGAGAACCACTACATCTGATATTTTTTGAATGTATTATAAGGAACTAGCAGAGCTAAAAGAACTATTCCTACAAGTTCAGTTTTCTTTTGCTATAAATTCAAACATTTAGACATCATCACATCAGAGAAGTGCCTACCTTAGTGTTGTAGCCCATTATTTAGACGACAATTACAAGCTAAATAAGAGAGTCGTGGGGTTTAAGGTAATTAACGAATCAAATACAGGAGAGGCCATTGTTGAGCGTATACTACACATGCTTGATGATTTTAAGATAGATAATAAGATTGCTTTTATAACTCTTGATAACATATCAGCGAACACGACTGCTATGAACATCCTCACCCCAAGATTGCAGACGTATATTGGTGGTTATGTTCTCCATCAGAGATGTGTATGTCATATCTTGAACCTTGTTGTTCAAGACAATATGTAAGTGATTGGCGGATATTGGAACAGTATCTGCGACGCCGTTCGCTACCTCGCAAATTCTTCACAAGTGGTACCCAGGTTCACAGAAAAATGCACAACCAATGGGAAGAAGTCAAGAAAATTCGATCTTACATGAATGTGAGGTGGAACTCGACATACATCATGTTAAAGAAGTTACGAGGGTACGAATATGTCATATATGTTTTTGTCAATGCTAACTCTCAAAACAATGAATTGGTGGTTACTAGTTCAGATTGACAGATTGTTAGTCATTTTCAAGAGTTTTTAAGATATTTTTATAAAGCAACAAAGATGTTATCTGATGTTTATTACCCTACCTCTTCCTTAATTATAGAATTTATTTGGTTAATTGCAGACAAGATTGCCAAATCTTGAGATGATCCCCTTTTAGGTCATGCTGTCACACTAATGGAGAAATTTTTTATTAAATATTTCAGTTCTATTTCACACGTGTATTGCTTTGCTATTATTTTTTATCTTACAAAAAGTTGTCAGGTTTGCAGATCGGTATGGAGGGAATAGGTGAATACCTCGTTCTTGATTACTCGAAAGCTTTCGGACATGTCAAAGAGGATTTTTTTTTTCGTATTTTCTGCATGTATCATGACAAATTCGGCAGTAGCACGAGATCGGAGACCTCACAGCAGACGCAACAAGGAAAGAAAAGCTTGACATCCCACTTGTGGAAGAAGCTAAAGAGCAAGTCCAGTTCTTTGTCCTCTCAGTCTCAGGCAACCCCCGCGGAATTCTGTTTCAGAGCTAAACCACTACTTGGATCATGATTTTGTAAACATCGATCCTGATCTTTCCGATAGAAAGATAGACTTGCTCGAGTGGTGGAAGAACAACAAGCGGATATTTCTCGTGCTGTCACATTTCGCACGAGATATTCTGCTGGTGTCGGTGTCCACTGTCTCTTCAGAAGCAACGTTCAGCATGGTAGGGAGAATCATTGAAAAAAGAAGATCATCTCTCACGCTTAGGTTGGTGGAGGCAATCATATGCGCCAAGGACTAGGAATTGGCTAAACAATGGCAACAACATCAACTGGAGGATCTTAAGATCGTGCAGGCGTAAGCTGATCTCGAACGCGTGAACGATCTCGATATTGATGAGTAGTTAGTATGTACGTATGTTATTACTGTACTCTTTTCTTTACTCGGGGAACCCCACTCTGGGGTGTAAGGTTTTTAATGAGGTAGTAACATTGTATCTGTAAAATATCGAGAAAAATTCACTTTTTTCCCCGAAATATTTACGTGTCTATATTTTTACGCAATTAATTCAATTTTAACTAGTTTTTTTAATGAGGCGGGCACGAGAGAAATGAAGATGAAGGTGGCAGCGCCGCCGCCATTGCCATCTCCGCCTGTACCATATATAGTTACTTAGGGCTGGACTTGGGCTGGCATGGCATGACCTCGGCACGACGGGCTTTGGGCTGTGTCTGGACCTGACTGAAAGCGAGATGGACTGGCATGGCACGACACGACAAGGTGATCGAACCGGCACAGCACGAAGCACGACGGACGTACGACCCGGCCGAATGCCCACCTCTACCTATTCTAGCTTTAGAGAAACGCGAGTCATTGAATACTTTGACCTGGTGTGAACACGTAGGACTTTCAAGTCAATGACTTCATCCTGAGAAGATGCGCAGAAACTTCACGAGAGCTTTGCTGGGTTTGTTTAAATAGTTCGTCGTATGGAATCTTATCCTCTCTCCCCAATCAGAAAACATTAACAAGGAAATAAGAGGTTTAAAGTGATTCATTAAGTGTAAGCTGGGCAAATTGCCGATATCCTTTTCAAGGAAAATCAAGAGGTCAACTTAGGTACGTTTGCTAGCTATGGGCCTAGCCTGAGGGATGTGTGTATACAAACACGCAAATAAAATTTCCTCTGGCATCGGTGCTACATCGCATCTGGTTAAATGCACGGCACGTAACTTGACAGCGGTGCTATATAACACTTGCTACGTGTTGTGCATCCGGTCTCAGTGTCATGTAGCACCGATGCTATAGAAATTTTTCTCCATTTCCCCCTAGTTTATCTCCAGTGCTCCAATTCGGCGGAAAGTGTTCTCGTCAGTCAAATCACGAGTGCCCCTCTGCCAACGACAAGTAGTATGTGTCGTGCATCTGGTCTTAGTGTCACGTAGTACCGATGTTATAGGATTTTTTTTCCCCCATTTCCCCTCTTAGTTTATACTCTTTTTTAGTATAATGGGACCGGCTATACGTGCAGTACAATGTAAAAGCTCAAACGCACACAGAAACAACGGAAATGATTAAGCAGGTGGAAACAAGAAATGTTGGGTAGGCACTCGGATTTTTTGTTGTGTGTGTACGAAATACGGTATGAGTATTCATTCACTCGTCGTCGTACCTGCCATACTTGCACGTAAGTATGGACCATACGTACATAATTAGAGTGTCTTGGATGGCGCCAAACCCATCACCATGGAACGTCCAAATACATTGCATCCGAAGAAACCGACTACGCGTACACGTATTTATAGAGTCGAGTACGATCTACTCCATAACAATCCAATGAGATACATATACGTGTACGTGCCCCTTTAATTCTTCTACTTCTTTTAATTTTTACAGGGTGCCTACGCATCTTGATAATCAAACTTTGTAACGTCTGGCCAACAATTAGTCCAGTGGTACGATTAGATCCGTATTTAAAAATACATTGGTGCAATCATGATTTTGTAATTATTAACCATAGTTCTTTCAAAATAAAATATAGTAAAAAAATTTTACTGTTCGGAGTTTAGTTTTGGAGAAATTAATGTATAAAGAAAAGAAAAGGTGGAGTCTTAGCTGTAGGTCCAATAGGACTATTTTTTAGAGTAAAAGTTGGACATGCACACCACACTCATATTACTACTCACGGTACACGTGTGTGTCCTCTTCTACATATGCTGTGATTTTATAGGAGGTATCTAAAGTCTTACAAATAGCATTGTACGTTTTCACTCACACAAAACACATTCCAATATATATACTTACAAATTCGGTAGATACCTGCGGTCAAGTCTGAGACTCGGTATTAATGGACCGACCCACACCCACGTAGCTAGCCATCTCGTCACATGCCAGCCTCAATTAACCTCTTATAATACAATTACTAGCTAGCAACTAGTAACAACGGTACCATTGCCACGAGGTGGGCTGGCTATACATATACATATGAAGTGTAGTGGTGTGGTAGCTTCTTGAAGTGCCCAACTCGGTTGAGCAGTTCAGTCCCGTCCTTATCACTTCTCCTCCTGGTCCTCTGCACTTCACCTTAAGCTCTAGGCACACGGCTAATTAGAGACGGATACAAAGGGCATATGGGCTTCGCCTTTGTCCGGGTTAAGTTGGCGCTGCACAAGGGAACACAAGGGTGGATCGTCTAGGAGATACTGCTGCTGCTCGGGGCGCTCCAGGGCATCGTCCTCGCAAGAGGGCTTCTTCTCCTCGTCAGGGCCATCATGGCGAGGAGGCGGTGGCTGAAGCGCCAGGCGGCGGCGGCGGCGGCGTGTTCCACCCCGCGGTGCACCCGGAGGACGAGCTCGCCGTCATCGTGGCGGCGCTCACGCACGTCATCAGCTCGACGGCTGCGCAGCCGCCGGTGGTGGTAGGCGCGGCGCAGCCGGGGGCCGTGGCAGCCTTGTTCGGGCAACAGGGTACGTACTGGTGTACTTTAGAAAGTCTTTATGTTCTCTACAAGTCTAGATAGTTAGACCAGGGTTCAAAATTTCGGATGAAATTCGGTTTTACCAGCCACCGGTTAAATTTCAAACCGGCCGGCCAAAGAAAATTGGATTCACATATTTTTTGTCAAATATATAAGAAATTCAGAATCCCATCTAAACACATGTTCTGTGTTGGTAAGGCTCACAGGCTAAGAAACGGTATGTTTTGTGTTCGAGCCTTATAGATGCATTTTTTTTTTTTGGTATAGCTAGCTACCTCTCTCGCTTGCTCTTCTATATGTGACTGCCTAGATAAGGCAGCACAAAAATGAAAAGAAATGAAAAAGGAAAGAAAATGGCATTTACCATCCATCCAATCGCTCCTCTTTCTTAACGAAATCATGTATGTGTGTGTCGGATGGCTCGGAATTGGGATGATTTTCAACCCCAAAAAAACGCTTTTGCTAGCTAACATCTGTCTGAAATATATTAAAACACAGTCATTTATAATTACATAGTATTAAATCTAAAATTATATTATCAAGTGATGTTTTTTTAGTTCTATTTGTTTTTGTATTTGTAGGGTTCCCTGGATTTACTTTTGTCTAGTTTATATTTTGTATTTGTAGTGTTCATCTAGATTTATTTTTGTCCAGTTTAGATTTGTTTTGTTTTTGTATTTGTATATTTCATCAAAATTTAATTTTGTCAGTTTAGAATTTTTTTTTACATAATAAAACAAAGCCAATAGAGGCCCCCATTGGATGGTGATCTAATTGCTTAAAAAAGTCAAAAAAGTGAATAGTTTTTTTAGTTTTTCAGAGGACCGTAGCATAATCAGGCCAAAAAAATCATTCGCGTGATATGTAAGACAAACCCAACAGATCGTATGCTAATTATTTTCATATAATCGCGTACCTATACATATTTATGGCGTCGTGTATAACATGCATGCATGGACGATGGATTCAGTGATGCACCGGCAAAGCGTTCCTCCGCCGGCGACTTTGGAGCAGCAGCAGCAGCAGCAGCAGCGAGGCGCCGAGCGGCCACGGTACCGCGGCGTGCGGCACCGGCCGTGGGGCAAGTGGGCGGCGGAGATCCGCGACCCGGTGAAGGCGGCGCGCGTGTGGCTCGGCACCTTCGGCACGGCCGAGGCCGCCGCCCGCGCCTACGACGCCGCCGCGCTCCGCTTCAAGGGCTCCAAGGCCAAGCTCAACTTCCCCGACGACGCCCGCAACATCCTACAACTACCCTGTCGTCAGCCAGCCCTAACGCCGCAACGGCAACCACGCGCCGCCGCCCATCCGCAGACCACCACGCCGGCGGCCACCGCGGGCACAGCCGCTGAGTTCCCCGACCTCCGCCGGTACGCGCACATACTGCGGAGCGGCGACGTGGACCTGCAGGTTGCTGCTGGCGAATTAGTGTCAGGGCAGTCGTCTACGTCAACGTCGACTGCGCGCGAGCGCGACGACGGGGCGCCGCCATCGGAGGATAGCCGTGAGGAGAGAAGAAGTGCAGGCTCTAGCTGCTAGCTAGCTAGCGGAGCGATCAGCTTTGTAGGCGTTTCAACAGTTGAATTATTCTTGTGTAACACGCTAGATGATGCAGGAACAATAGAACTTGTACAGGTAGTACATACTCTCCATTCCCTAGGTAATTGGGGGTTTTTTTAACATAATTTGCATCTGTATAATTTGTATATTCATCTTTGTTTGAAAACTCGCTAAAATTATAACTGAACTTCCGAAATTTTGATAAATCCGTTTGTTTCGTTACCTTCCTAAATAAATTTTAAAACGAATTTGTTTTTCGACGCTAGATGATGCAAGAATAAGGTACCACATACTCTCTCCATTCCTAGGTAATTAGGTTGTTTTTCACATAATTTGCATCTGTATAATTTCTATATTCATCTCCGTAACACCACGCGCTAATATATCGTCATATTAGTGAGCGTTTTTTTTTGTGTGTGTGTGCGGAAAATATTGGATGGAAAAAACCAAAGCACAAATATCTCCAGTGCTCCAATCCGGCCGAAAGTGTTCGATCTCGTCAGTCAAATCGCGAGTGCCCCTCTGCCAACGGCAAGTAGTACTAGTCCTCCTGGCTAATAATTCGTGGCCGTCTCTGTCCTGACGAACTAACTGTGTGCGACATCAAGTTCGTACGTACGGCAGCCAGTGCGAGTACCAGGTTGTGTCATTATTACAGTGACACAGTGAAGTGTCAGTGTACTCCTGCTAGGAAGTACTTCTACTACACAGTGAATTTACACTGTACTCCTGCTAGGAAGTACTTGTACTACACAGTGAATTTACAATGTGCTGTCGACCACTGAATTGAACGAGCTATCTGAGTTTATCTGCAGATATAGTAATAATTTACCCATTGACGAACGACGGGATTGTAAAATTGTACGGGGAGATTGATTAGGTTTCCGTACTCTCAGTTAGAGTCGGATGCTCGAACATATAGGCTTTGTCGGATATGTAACAGTAATGTCACGGCAATACATGTTACACGGTTCTCGTTACAGCAACTGGGTTCTTATCTCTGGCAATTAACCGACAGATTGTTTAGTTAACAACAATATCGAGAAGATATTGTACAGCATATCTAACTTCGTTTAACAACCTCCCCAGTCACAACCTAATTCAACAAGGTTGATATTGCGCTTCTATGATGAGAATCGCTTGTTAGCTAGCGGCTTTGTCAGAATGTCTGTAATCTTGTCCTGGGAACAAATGAATTTGATCTCGAGCGTCCTTTGAGCCACTCTCTCGCGTACAAAATGAAAGTTGACGAGGATCTAATAATCCTCAATAAATTAAATTATTTATCTATAATTGGTATTATAGATAGCAATATGCGTTGTGTTTAATACGCACAATAGTTAATATGTGTTGTTATTCTCCGGGATAACTGTACGTATTAAGCCGTTGTTTTTTGATGTAACCGCAAGGTGGCGTGATGTGGTCTCTCTGACAAAAAAAATACCATTAACGTGTGTATTTCATCAAGCGTTGAGGCGCCTCTTAGTATGGAACAACTCTCACCCCTTCACGCGATATATAAGGAGTAAAGTCAGTGGACAGAGGGAAGGATCAGAGAAAACAAGAGCAACGACAACAGAGAAGTCATTAAGCCTTAGTTCAAGTGATTTCTTCCCTGTTGTAAAGCATAGTCAATACAACAACACAGGGGTAGAGTTATTATTCTCCCAAGAGAAGGCCCGAGCCTGTCTAAATCCTTGTATCTTTTTCTGTGTGGCTTGTTTCAAGGAAACCCCAGTATTCATTCGTAAGATCGATACTAAACCATCAACAATTGGCGTCGTCCGTGGGGATCTTCCAGTTTTTCCTTTGCAACAAAATTTCTACATTTTTCAACTCTGATGCTTTCATGGCAAGAGAGTGGAATGATGAGAACTGGTTTGATTTGGCAGACTAAGCAAAACTTGACATGGATGCCTGCTACGAGTACGAGCGGAGCATCATCTCGTCCGAGGGCAATACCGTTTCCCGAGATCTTTCACCAGACCCAGAAGATCATACCACAGACAAGGTTGATGAGGGATCGACCTTTCTCCCCCCACAACGTTACGCTCAGATGAGGAACTAGATTCCTCGTAGGGCAAGGGTCCATCCGACCAAGGTCAGGATTGAGCCAAGGCGAGTACAGAGCACGACGAGGGTTCCCCCTCGAAATGTTCGAGCCCGCCTGAGGCAATTCAATCTAGCACAACAAGTCTTGGAATCCATGATTCCGAGACTCAACCCACACCTGATAACTGTAACCCTTTGGTTACCCCCACGAGGTGCATTGTCGAGCCCACTTTACCTGCGGATTCGACCACACCCTTGTAGGGTTCACATTCAGTTGGAGACGGTTATAACCCGGAATTCCCCTTCCTGGAGGGGATTGCTCCAAGTCGTGAGGCATTGTCTTTCGACTACTTGTCGAGTCAGGAGGACTCAGACACAAGTGGAGATAATAGCACCCAGGAGGTCTTTGTTCTCCCCTAAAATCTTAATCTCTCTCCAAGAGGCAGGGCTGGGAATGCTTCCCATCGCACATTCACTTCGGGCTCTCGTGGTGATGGCGAGGACTCCTCCGGTGATGAACGAGATCTCCACCTTCATGAGCGTGGGCGAAATCCTAGAAATGACCGCTCTCCACCAAGGCATGCTCCGGCTGACTCAGACGTTAATGATCCCGAAACCATTTGGAGAAAAAGAATTGCTATCCAGAGGATTTTACCTGGGCGCATCCAATACTGGTCAGAGGAAGCTCAAGAACTTCAACCAATTAATGACATGATCGAAAACCCGACTCAAGAGCTTGGACAAGTGCCAGGCTACGACATCTTTGCTCAAGAAATTACACGAAGACTCCGGAACACGATGATCAGACTTGAGCGGACTCAGCGACACTGTTCTAGTAGCCATATCGGGACGACTCCAATGAACGCCAGTCGTTCAAATGACTCTTCTCATGGACAACACGTCTGGTCGCTCCCCTAACCACGACTGGTCGGAGGAGAGTCCCTCTAGTAATTGACAAACTCCTAGGGGAAGTGGTCGTTCACCACTTCTTCCAAGAAATATTCACCACCAAATGGAGAATGAGGAGTATTAACCACGTAGGGTTGAGACCTATGATAGGTTAGGCTTACTTACCACTGGATATCGTCGAGTACGATCATCTGGTGATGTCAACCCTTCTTTCCTGCAAAGAAGGTGTTACAATATAATCACCGGATGCCGGGTGTTTTTGCCTAACCTTCGAGCATTTCATTGGCCGCCTCGTTTTCCAACCAGTGAACATAGAGAAGTTTTATGGGCCACAAAATCCCATCAAGTTTCTTCAAATCTATATCGATGTTGTTTGAGCAGCAGGAGGAGGAGAGCATGTCATGGCTAACTACCTTCACACTATGCTCCAAGGATCTGCTCGATCATGGCTGTTAAATCGGTCATAAGAGTTGATCTACTCGTGGCAGCACCGTTGTGGTCTACTACTAGCCAATTTCTAGGGCACTTACAATCGCCCAGAAAAGGAGGATGATATACACAGAATGTGAAAGAATTCTCACAAGACCTTGCGGTAGTTTATCAGGTGTTTCAGTCAAGTTCGCAACTCAATTCCTAAAGTTTCTGATTCTTCTGTCATCAGAGCATTCAAGTAGACATACCGTAGTAGAAGGATCACAGAGGATATCGCTTTAAATCCTCCGGCTACTATCGCCGAGCTCTTTGAGATGGGCGACCGTTATGCAACTGCTGCAGAGGCGGTCGAATGGAATCATACGATCGATCCTGACAGTAAGGACACTCGAGGAGTAGGCGAATAGTTACAAGAAGAAGGATAAAAAAGCCAAGAAATCCAAGAACAATTCTAAAGGCCAAAAGGCTCAAGTCAAAAGCTCTAAGGAGGTCTTAGCCGAGAGCGACAAGGAGCCTCGGAGCTCCAAGACATACTCCTATCAAGGCAAAGGCAAATGCCACGAACGGAAAAGCGACAGGGCTAGGTGGTGTCCTTTCCACAAAAAGGAAGAACACGACCTTCATAATTGCTGAGTTTTTCAGCGGAAACTCAAAGATTACTACACTGGCAAAGTACCACTTTCTACACTCGAAGAGGTGGGGGTAAACAAGTGGTCGAAAGCAGTCAGATGACGACGAGGAGATGTCGTTTTAGGATACGGAGTACACCATTGATCACATCTATGGAGGATCTTTGACATACGAGTCCAAACGACATAAGGTTCTGATGGTATCATCAAACATCTTGATATGAATAGAGTCAATGCCTGGTACCTTACATGTTGAATCATCACCCATCAAAACAGAACCAGCACTATCGACTGGCTCATAAGAGGTAAATCAATCTTTTATTCGGACATATATGAAAAGTGCAAGCAATATCAAGAATCCATTCATCATTAGTTTCAGCACATCCAGCAAAAACAGAACAATAAGCATCTCACCATCAAAACTACTATCACGAGCTATATTTGTAGTACCTTCATCTTCTGTTTTACCTTTCGGTTTGTATGTGGCATTCATCTTTTCTTTGTTCTGCAACTTGTAGTATTCAGATATGTCGTGCCCACTTGTACTTGCCTCTGGATTTCGACCAGTCCTTGTAGACGTTTGAACTTTTATCTCGAGATCCATTGTTTGAGTTATTCTCCTTTTGTCTGCCAAGAACAAACAAACATTCTGCTTGTGAACCTGAACCTTCAGAAGACATCATCTGTTTCATCTTTTTCTTGGCATACAAGGCTTCATAATCCTCATTGAGGGTCAGTGTATCACGACTATACAATATGGTATCTCTAAAATTTGAGTATGAGCTAGGCAGAGAACACAAAAGAATTAAACCCAAATCTTCATCGTCATATTTTACCTCCATTGACTGTAGGTTAGAGACGATCTCTTTGAATTTCGAAAGATGATTCAACACATTACCTCCCTCTTGCAACTTGTGTAAGAACAATTTCTGCTTGAGATGCATCTTGCTAGTGAGATACTTTGTCATGCATATCTCTTCTAGCTTCAGCCATAGAGCATCGGTCGATGTGATTTTCAGCACCTCTTCCAGAATATTATTATGCAGGTGGAGTTGAAGTTGGGACAGTGCCTTACGGTCATTTCCCTTCTCTTCATCGGACAAAGTATTGGCTGCCTTCTTCCCGAAGCCATCCAAGGCCTCATCTAGATCAGATTGCGCCAATAACACCCGCATCTTGACTTGCCACAGAGAGAATCGCGTGTCCCAATCCAACAGTGGAAGATCATGCTTCAATGACGTCATGTCGAACAAACCCTATATTGAAACAGGCAACGAACGTAGCTCTAATACCACTTGTTAGAAATCGACAGACAAATAACAAAGTAGATCAAGAACAGAGAGACACCAATTTTTACATGGAAAACCCTAACGGAAAAAACCACAGGCGCACGACGACGACCTTCACTATATCAGAAAAAGTACTTACAAAACACAAGGATTTTTATAAGTCGTCAACTCTTCCCATGTGTCTTACAAATGGTATATATAGTGGTATAAAACTAACTCGAGTCGAAGACGAAAATAAATCCAAAAAAGTACAAGAACTCAGATCACATATCAACATATTCCATGGATTCCATCCTCAAGGTTAGAAGTTAGAACCATGGCAGGCGGAGCAATGCCATCTCATATATAGCTTTCTGCGTGGTTCCTAAAATATTGTAGGCTAAAAATTTTATTGTCTTTGCGTTCTCGAAATAAAATTTATATTGTCTTTTGCACCAGATGGCACACCTCACGAAGGCAAGTACACAGGAAGACCCCAAGTTGAGGCCTACATGAGATCCGCCATTGTTGCGCTGATGATGCTCTCTTCAACAAGTGAATTCTGGGACATGAACTCCCTCTACGAGAACCAAGGTTTGGTCAACCTCGTGTCCAGGAGATGACTTTCTTGCAACCTGCCCCTTGGAATTGTACATTGGGCCTCGTTACCCTTGACCATAATGTCGGATAGTTAGGTGGGAGCGACAACATCATTTTAGCTATCCACATTGTAAGTAAATTTTATTTTGAATAATGTAATTTTACTATAGTTTTATTTTACACGGTCTTTTTTTACCATGTATTGCACTTTGCAACGGGATAAGAATTCAACCGCTTCTTTGCTGCTCACCGATAGTGAATGTCGGCGTGGGAGGCGTCGGCGAGGCATGGAATAGAGAGAGGGGAGTTAGATGGAGTTAGAAAATGAGTCAAAAGTGAAGAAGAATAGCCCAAGTATCACCGACAATGGCCATAGCAGTGGCGGGGATGGCAAAATGGCCCTCTCTCTCTATATATATATTTTTCGGGTTGCTAATATCTCGCCGACCATGCGTCGCTGCCAGCAAACTCTATGCACGCCTTCTACGAACATTTTCCTGGTGTAGAGTGAAACAAAAAGTTAAAAAAAATATGATAAAAAGTGAAAAGATTTGTTAAAAATAATATAAAATAAAACTATAATAATATTACACGGTGAAATTTACTATGTTTCCATCTATCTGGAATCTCTCCTCCCTCCCTCCCTCACTATCGGTTTTGGGGTGCCATTGGGCTCATTTAATGAACAACAATCGATAGTTATTTTTATTCATCGATCGCGGTTATATCGGGTTTGAACAGCGGTATTACCGCAAATGCTAAAAAGTTCAGGGATTTATTCCAAACGACTAGTTTTATGGTTGGAGGGGCTATAAATACACCCCCACGTGCAGCAAGCTCCGAACCTTCTTAGACAATGTACCTTTTTTTGGATCCAGAAGATGCATTTCATCTACTTGAGCCTACTGATTGCTGGTGCCTAAAGTTACTTGCTGGTGGCTATTTTTGTTAGATACTCTTGCCCTGTGTCCAATTCCCCTTTTAAATGCTTAATAGATTATGTGTCCTATTTTTCTTCATCTAGAATTTGCATACAGTGTTGTTGTTGTTTGCGGTTAGCCTTACATATTCGCTTTTTGGGAGTGTAGACCCATGAGGTCCTCATCTGCCAATGTTGTAAGTTGCTCTGCATCCAGAGTCGTTTGGTCCCTCTCAGAGCTGCGAGTAAGCTTTGGGTTGTAAGACCTGTATCGAAATTCTTCTTAGACAATGGACCTATGAAATTGTATTTGTGTCTAACAGCTATGTTATAGAAGTGTCATACAATAACCGACACCTTTTTTATTGGATCCAGAAGATGTATTTCATCTACTTGATCCTATTGATTGCTGGTATATCTGTCCTTCGCTGGTACCTAAAATTCCTTAGTGGTGAAATTCATCTACTGAGATTCCTACTGATTTCATCTAGTTCGAATAAAGTAGAGGTATGTACCCATCGTACTTCCAAAATTTGCAGAATCAATTTTCCCTCTGCCTCTTTGTGTTGCTTGCTTATGCAATTATTGCCCTTTCTCCTACAGTAATTCCTTTCTTTCCATTATGATTTCGCATGCTAGCTTCTTGTGCCAAATATGGTGCCCCTGTGCTAATTAGGTATAGCCTAATTCTAGGGTCTAAAATTTGCAGATTCAATTTTGCATCCGACTCTTTGTATTGCTTACTAATGTGATTAGTGTCCTTTTCCCATGACTATTCCTTACTTTTTTCCATTATGATTTCACATGGTAGCTTCTTCTAGCAAATAGGATGGCCCTGTACTAATTAGGTATAGCCTAATTATAGTAATAGTACACAACAAGGCAATTATTTGTGCTTACTTGTTTTTAGATTGGTACACTATGATGTTGCCTACAAGGTTAATGCCTATTAAGATCCATTGGAGATATTGATGTCAACAAATTTATCGTTTCTTCTCCTTAAGGTGCTACTGTGGCATATGGTAAATACATTCTAACAGAATTCTCCTACCTTCTCCCTTCGTAGTAATATAATTGAGGATACAAGACTATGAACCTCACCATTACCCATATTGAATTCTGCTAGTCTGGTCAGCCTATACAAATATTTTCTGCTACTCATGATAAGACAATGACACTAGGTTTTATGTTGTTGAATAACTGTATTTACATCTTGCTACAAATGTTCATCTCGTTAATTAATGTGTTTGTCTGTTTTTGTAGTTTTCTCCTATGAAATAGTTTACGTACCACCCTGGTGGTCTTGCTTGAGCAACTAGGATCAGGTAAAACTATATATATTCCATGGTTTTGCAAAATAGATTTTGTTTGTTTCGTTTCATCTAGGATCTTGATTGTAGGTTGTACTTGAGGGTTTTACTGTGCTAACCTTGGGCTCTAATTGGTTGTAGCATGATTGTTGACACATATGATAGTGTTGTCATCATTCCTAGAAAGGTGGGAATAACATAGATCAGGGCTATTACTTCAATGTATGCTTACAATATCCTTGCATTTTTGCTTATTGACATTAGAATAGGATTGTTCTTCCGGTTATAGCTTATGTACCCTTCTTTGTATGCAACCTACTTTTTCTCGGTATTTAGGCTGCACTTTGATTGGTTTGTCTCCAGCTATAATGCATACTTTAGGAATTATTGATGAAGGACATTCTACCCTCAACTGTATTTGTTTCAGATGTATGCATTTTACAATCTTCATTTACAATTATGCAATATTCTTCGTATCCCTGATTTTTTTCGTTCTTTTGGAGGTATGATCCACGACGAATGACAGGGATGTAATATATACTAAAGTGGTTTCCAAGGTGTTGTTTTCAAACAACAAAACATATGTGTTGGTATGGACTTCTATTAATTCACCTGTTGCGAGGGTTTCCTATGCAATACAGGTGTTGCTCCTGGGTTATAAAAAAGATTCTCTCTGTTTTTTCGTAGCATGCTAGCTATTAGTACAACATATGATCGGTTAGTAAACTATATGTATTTGCCCGATAAAAATGAATTGAAAGTAACTTTTGGAGTGAGCATGTTGTTAGTTTATGCGATCTCATTCTTGCTTACAAAGCATGTGCTGTGTCATTTCTTCGTGGGGTCACTTAAACTTGAGACATTGGACAGTATCCCAACTGGCTTTCGCACAGCTTAAAAGAGTTGTTTTCCATGGGTATCATTGTATAGTATGATTATCTCCTATTAGCTTGCCTATTTTATTTCTCTTCGGTTTGGTAACAAATTAAGCATTGCTGTTTGCAGCCCATCTTTGTAATTAACCTGACGCGGCAACAATAAATCTCTTCAGAGACCATTGTCATATACGCAACAGATGAGAGAGAAAATTAACTGAGGCCAAGCACAAGTCCCATATACATTAATCATGTTTGTCAGATTATTTGAGGTGAGCGGCACTTGCTATCTACTAGATTGCAAAACTATTAGATGCAGCCTACAAAACTTTATTCTACATTTTGCCTTTAGAGTTCACTCCCTGTTTACTATACCATTATGTATCGTGTGCCTATATTGGGTTCTATCTGTGTGCAATTGATGTTTTGACTTAACAATTGTGTCATGGTTCAAACGACACCCCACTACATTAAGTGTTGCTTCCTGCCAACATTTTATGACCTTTCATATTTCATGCCGAGTTGTACAGTCGCGCAACGTAACACACCTCCCTACCTATGATTATGTGAACCTTATATGTTGTGCACCTCTGTTGTTTCATGCCGCCATACATCAACCGTATCTCATTACTGATCGTTAACCGAAAAAATTAGCCAAATGGTATGGACATATCTATGCTCAGCTGTTTATGCATTCTTAGCACGCACAAGAACAAATACAATGTGGATGCAAGAATAATACATGCCATCGTCCTACCATAGTCGATTGGGGCGCAGCGAAGCGCGCCTCATAGTACACTAGATAAGTTTCGATGCGCCTCATAGTACACTAGATAAGGAAAGAAAAAGACTCTGATGTGATCCTAACAGTAGATTGAATTGACATTTCAATGTGTTATATAGTATCATTTACTCATGATATGTGCCACCAAATAAGTAAATATATCTATTATTATATTATTAAAAGAGTAAAAGCAGGTCACCAAACTTGTCAAGGTATGATGTGGAGGCCAACGTGGCAAGAGCCTCACGTGACATCTTTTGCATAAAAGCTCTTTACTCTCGTTTGTTTTTTTAATGCAACTACAAGATTCATCCTTGTTCCATTTTGTAACCTCCCTCCGACGACGATCATGAACCCCCATGATGTCACACGCGGCGCGTCGACGCTTTCTGTCGTTTTGAAATCCTCGCTGTAATTTGTGCAAACTAGACATAATCTTTTATACTACAACTCGTTGTTTCAAATACAGAATTGATTGTGGCGTGAGATAAATACTCGGGCATGTATGCATAATCAGCCAAAAGGACCGTTTCCTATAAACCTGTTAGGGCATCTCCAATGTATAGGACCCAAATTAGTCGTAGGACCCGTTTGTGATGACATAGTTTGTTGTAATTCACTCTAATATGTAGAACCCATGTAGGTACTAAGATAGAGCCCATTGAATAATAAAAATCCCACCGTATTCCTCTCTCTCCACCCCCTCTCCCTCACTGCCCAGTCGGCATCGTCCTCTCCTCTCCTCTGTCCTCTCTCCACCTCCACGGCCTCCCGACAAGAGTGGTGGAGCCGCTCCTCCCTCTTCGGCGAGGGTAGGTGGAGATCAGGCGACGCTCCTCCCTCTCTCTAGCAATGGAAGGTGGAGATCTGGAGGCTTCCCTCCCTTCGCTGCAGATACTGTGGAGCCCCTCCGCTACCGGATCCGGTGGTGATGCCCCTCTGGAAGACCGGAATCGACGACGGTACGCCTCCAGCCAGCCCTTCAAAGGCGAACATGCAACCGTGGTGCCCCTCCCCAAGGATAGAAAACTTCGAATCGATGAAATCCGGCCGTAGGCAGATCAGAATCGCCTGGCACAAAAATTTTGGAAAAAAACCGGTATGAATTCAAATTTTGAATTTTTGAATCCGAATTTTTACCGGCCGGTAACCGGTCAAACCGGCAAAAAACCAGAAAATAGTGAAAATGGTAATTATGATATTTAAATTTAGAATAATGCAAATATTAATGAGAAAGTGTTTTAAGATGTACATAAAAAGTCATCCTTGGTTGCTTCACTCTCCAGAGCAGTCCTCTCGTCCAAGTGTTCTAAAGCATGTAACATAATAAAAAACATAAGTTAATGATAATGAACGATAGCTTGACTAGCATACGAAAAACAATAATGAGAAGTAATTCAACATGCATGGACTTACACATTGATTCACAATTTCACACAGCATGAAAGGATAGCATTCTGTGGTCTTGCATACACTGATACACATAGCATGCTATAGCCTTTCACATGAACACTAGTAATCCAAATGTGCAATCCTCCACAAATGCTAACCACTTCAACAAGCATGTGCTAACCACTAGTAATCCAAATGTGGAACCCTCCACAAATGCATTCAAGAGTTTCCTACACTACGATCTCTCTTTAGTCCTTACTCCTTACAAACAATGAACTCAAAAGCTCTGCAAGTAGAAAAAATTTCAGACCTGCTGCTTGTGCTTTGCTGCTCCTGCTTGCTTGTGATGCAGTTGCGTGTGTTGCTTGCTTGTGCTGCCCTGGTTGCTTGCTTGAGCTCCTGAAAATGGAGGAGAGGAGGGAGGGAAGATGCCAAGAGAGAAGCAATTAGGGAGTACAAAAGCAAAGCAAGTGGGGAGAAAAAAATAAAAGCAATAGGATGAGAGGGGCCTGCTGGCTGCTGCCCACATGGGATGATGGGAGAACACTCAGAGCAGCAAGGAATCCAAGGGAAAGGGAAAAACAAACCGACCGGTATTTTCGGTACCAGACCGGGCCGGTAAATCGATAACCAGCGGAACCGGCGGGTACCGGCCAGTTTTTGAACCCTGCCCCTCCCCACCCCGGCAGGCTAGATCCGATAGCTGCAAATGTGCTTTGTGATTTTTTATTATTATTATTTCTTGGGACCAGATCACAAGCTTGAGGTCCAGTCCTTGCATTTTTCGTTTGTGGCCGAGTCACGCAATGTATGAGAGCGACCCTAAGGTGCCAGCTTATCCTTGATATCCCTCTTGGTGCCCATATTGCGGATGCCCTTAAAAAAACTCGAAGTATCAACATCGAATCCTCGCACCATCAACGCACAAGCAACATTCAGTCTACTCAAGCACAGACCAGCAGCCTTCTTTTTTTTTTTTGTTATTGCCAAAACTTATTGGAACAGGTTAGGATTTGTTTGACATTCCCTGAAGCCAATGAGACTCTACCCAAAACATCAGTGATTCTTGCAATGCAAGGCAATGCCATGCACTCATAATACAGCATAGTTTTTCCCCTTCCAATATATTATTACTAGTACATAGTTTTGGACTGAGAATAACCACCGCATAATAGCCATACAATGCGTTTTTTAAAACAGTTTGTCAAACTTGTATCCTTTGAAGACTTTAACGTTCTTCTGTATATACTGTAGTCTGTAGTACATACTATATAGATGCTGACAGGTAAGTGCTAACTACCAGGTCATGACAGAATAGCCAAAAAAAAGTAACTAGAAACAAGGAATCCTCATCTGTGCCGGCATGACAAAAGGCAGCTTTCATTTACAAAAACTGTTATTACATTACATGACTGTAGTATCAACTCTTCCAAAGGAGAAGGCTCACAAGTCAAGTGAGACAGGTTAGGGGATCTCTCAGGACAGCCTTTTTTTATATATGACAGAAGGTAGAGCTGCTTACAGAGGAACTCCCCATGTCAGGAAACATAAAGAAGAAAAAGGGCTTCTAAACATCTAACATTAGATCAAGCTGACACCTAATAGATTAGCATTTTTATCGATAGTATCGGATTGGTGATGTAATATCAAAGCAGCAGCTAGGAGTCTGGCTGCTCACATTTCACCGGCGTATTGGTGCCAATAACCGCCATTGCTGCAGATCCGCCATCTTGATCACTCAGACTTCTGGCAACAACCAGATCACTGACAACATCGAAGTTCAGTCTACCGCCAACTTTCTTCCCACTGCACAAATTGCAAGTAGTCTGGAGATCAGAATTCTTTGCTCCTTGGTAGTTGAATGAGAAAACCTTTTCTAATTCATTTCTAATTTACCTGTTTAGGCGGTTATTGATAGCCTTTAGGTCCTTAGAGGGGCTCTGAAACGCGTGAGTACTCTCCCCAACGCATGCGTAATAGCTCTTGGAGCTCGGGGAAAGCAAAGTATCCATCTGAAATGCTCAGTTATAATGTTGTCATAACATTGATTAAGGACCACCATAACAATTTAGAGTCAGGTTGTCAGAAAGATACAAATGCACAAAAACTTTACAAGGTAGAACAATTTATTTTTGATACATACCTTTGATGATCGTAGAGGTGAGACATATACATTATGAGCAGCAGAAACTTTCTTTGGAGACATGTCAGGAAGGTTTGGAAACCGAGCTAGCCGAGGAGATTCTGGAAATGGACCTGCCGATATGACAAAAGGCACTTCAGATAAACCTTAACAAATCCAGCAGTGGAACAATGTTGCTTATTTTCAGTACATCGATGCATACCATCAGCAGCACTTTTTTCCTCATTGTTTTTGTTTGGACTAGTACCAGGCCCTAGTTCCACCAACAAAGGCTTGACGGTAGGAATAAATATTTCATTGTAGAAAGTGATAATATCAACATGTTCTTCTCCTGTTTTCTGGTGTGAAAGAGTTTGTCAGACACTCCTTCAGAATGACAACCATTTGGAAAACAATGAATCCTTGGAACAGTGAAAACAAAGTGGAGATTTACCCCATTGCGGCTTCTTGATGCCCAATGAACATAAACGCTACGGAAAACCTGTGGCTTGCATTGAGGCTGTTTTCTGTAGCCAAAAATAATCTCCTTGAATGTAAGGGCCAGTTGAGATATCTGCAAACAATGATCAATAAACAATGTAATATTTATAACGAGCAACATTTTTATATGTGGATTCTGAGAAGTACAGTAATTGCAAAACATACCTTTGCAACTCCATATATGCTGCACAGTATAATCTGGTCAATGTGCCGGTTGAAAAAAAGAGCAGTTTGTTGGCTAATGATTTGTTGGACAAGGGAGTATACTCGCTCCAAAACTTGCTGAGAAAGTTGCAATCTTTCACAAAGACCTCTAATTCTAATAGCTGCAAGTTTTGCTATCTGCAGGGGACAAAAGGGTGTAATATGTGATCATCAAGCATTTCAGTGCATCCCATTTCAGTGCATCAAAAACGAACACTCACCTTGCTCAAGAATATACCTATTCCAGTCTCTGCGCATGTTTCTCCCCCTGCTGCAGGATTAGGTCTTGTTGGGCTGCAATCAAGAATATGGAAAGGCAAAGTTTCAATTAAGCATCCAGCTAACCTGAAGAGTTTACACAGGAACCAGAGAAGGAATATTAACCTTGCAAACGCTGATTGAAGAGGAGGTAGGAACTTTGATTTGGTGGCATCCTTGACTGGTGATCTAAATGAATTGTTGTCCACCAACACATTTCTCCTTTCAGTGCATGCTCTTTTGGGAGATCTAACTTCATCTTTATCTACAGGAAATATCATTGACACATAGGAAGTTCAATCACTCATCGTCAATGTTCAAAATAGCTTGTAGCGGCGAAGTGTTTTTATAGCGGATAGCGGCGGTATAGCAGGCGCAATATGCTCACCTATATTTGTAGAAATACAAAGTTGGATCAAACAATTTTGAAGTAAATTGACTTGTCTTGTATTAGGATTATTTGTTTCTATGCATATCTCAACACTTGGAGTAATGATTCAAAATGGAAGATGGTAAAATTATGCAGCAAATGAATCATATGCAAACTTGAAATGTATTTGTACCAAAGCGTTGCTACACACCATACAATATAGTGGTCATAGTGGCTCATAGCAGCCCGTAGTGGGCCACTGTAGCACCACAACTGTACAAAGTGCTACAGGCAGCCGTTGCGTAGCGGTCACTACCCTCTGTCCGCTATATCGGGGCTACAGCAGGGCTATATCAGGCTATTTAAAACAACACTCATCGTATATTGAAAAGTGGAAAGCCACCGAAGTACTGCTCATTTAGCAACACTAAAATTCAGAAACATGGGGTAACAGGCATACGTCAGTAGTGGCTTGGTAAAAATGTTACCTGGTGAGCGCTCTTGCTTTTGGAAGGGAAGAGGTGGAAGGCCCCCCAATGAAATATTATGATGCGCCGCAATAGCATCAAGTGAAGGCATTGGTTCAGCCAGTAAACCAAGCCGGTTTATTTCTGCAGACAGTGCTGGCCTAGCAACAATTAAGGAATTGTACATTGATGAGCCTTTCTCCCATGCCATGCTTTCCAGTAGCCGTTCTTCAAGTGAATTCAGATGACGCTTCAACTCTCGTGGAAGTGTATCTTCATGCCTAACAAAACCCTCTATGACTTTACTCAAATCAAAAGCTGTTATGCCAGTTTTCTCTAACACAGCTGGGAACATCATTGTGACTGTCTTGTGAGTAGCCAGAACTAACTCAGCAGAACAGGCAATCATACACCGATGAAATCGCTCATTAGACAAAAGTGATGTAAGATTGTTCCCACTCAAAATTTGTGACTCTGCTCTGCACATTGATTCCAGAACTCTATAATACAGCTTAAGAGCTTCCATTTTCCTTTGCTCTGTCCAGATAGCATCCATCCTATTTGTGCTTCGCACACTGGTGCATATACGTTCACCAAAAGAACTGCCGGTGAATATGGCTCCAAGTATAATGCCAGCTCTGCGTGTAATGTCATCTGTTACATCCTTATCACATGCTGAGAAGAAGCGCAATAACTCCCCAGATAGTCTTGAAGGAAGGGGTGATATTGTACTCCGAAGCCACTTGGCAGTTGTCATGGCTGTGCTGACCGGGGTGATAGGAGCCATCTTTGAGTTGCAGAAGCTATTTCCATTAGGTGACGCACAAAAACGTGGAGGAGACATTGGACTTGGACTTGTTATTGATTTTGCAGGTGATGCCATAACATCATACTTTCTCTGCAACACCACAGATAATGTTAAAAAAATCAAAGCTTTTGAGTTTGAAGCAATGGATGAACATGTATAGGCTTATAAGTTATTACCTTTGTGCCAGGTAAATTAATGGCACCTCCTGACAGACTTCCACTGCCAAGCAAACTGTCCTCATTGTTAGCAAACATGCGCTCGTCTAGCTCTCCTTTTGTCTTAATGGCATTCTCGTATTCCTTTTCCAGGATTAGCAAACTTGATTTCAACGAGTCTCCCTCAAGCAAATTCTCAAAAAATGTCAAGCCCTCTGCATCAAAGAAGTAGTTGTGACTTGTGAGATTAGCAGCAAATAAGCTTCATAAATACAAACATTGACTACCAAACTTCAGTTTGCATACAAGATTCATACCTGGGTCAATAAAAGATAAATTATCCTTTTGACATCCTGAAGCAGCCGTGCATGGTTTCTTTTTTAGAATATCCATTATGAGAGTGTTTGTCTTCTCCAGTGCTTTGCTTAACTCATCTTCTGAGGTATGATATTTTTCACAGAGAGAAGCAATAAGATTGACTCCCTTATCTGATTTCTTAGCTGATTCAAATCCACAAATAGCATCCATCAGTTTCAAGCCATAATTAGCTGAGCAAGAAAATCAAACAGTAACTGTCAAAATGAAGAGTTGGTTTTCATTACCAAAGCAGGATGAATCCTGGATATTGAAGTTCCTTAGCCGCACAGGAATGTGAATAATGAGTATAGCCTGCAGGCATGTAAAATAATCAGTATTATTACTTACAAAGTTACAAATTGACTAACACAATGCATCAACTACCCTGTTGCATGAGAAAAGAAGGCACTTGTGAAATTGATCATAGCAGAAGTCCTTACCAACAAAGAGACTAGTCCATTTGTGGATGTCACAAGATCCTTAAATCGGCTGAATGTTTGGATTCTTATAACTAAGAAGAGTAACCATCCAAAGTGATAATAGTCAGAAGATTGTTGTGCATTTGGTTCTGAAGAATTTTCTGCAGACTTGGCATCATTTGACATGAATAGCTCTTGGTATGCACGTTTGTAATACCTGAATGAACCAAACAAGCAGTGTCATTTATCTAACGCAAGAGTCCATAAATGCTCCTCACAGAAAAGAAATTAAGCAAATAGAAAAGAAGGAGAAGCACAACAGCAAATGAGCTAAGGTGCAGTAAGCATAATTGTTATACAGACATTTTAGGTTACCAGTAACCACAGGCGAAACAATCACAGACAAAATACACATCAGAGAGAATAACTTTACCTGCTTAGCAGGCTTAAATGGACCACATTCGCTTGCAATTCCTTCAACTGAGCATGAAAGCAAAGAAATGCATTAGCAGGTAACAGGATAAACACCTAAAATGTGCTCAATTCTGAAATCAGCTATGAACCACGGGAGAACGCTCCCAAATTTGCATAAATACCTCAAGTCTCTTCTCCCAATCTGAACCATAGAGGCCGGTTAGAATATATCCAACCTTTATGCAGAACTGCGGTATCTCCTTGAAAAAATCAACAATGCTGCAGGGCATCAACAGAATCAATACACATATTAGCCCAAATGAGAATCATTGCTCCTCAACAAGACATAATTTACACATTCCTTACTTCAGCTTAAATGCCCTCAAGATCTGGCACAATGTGATCCCACCATCTTCCTTCCCCTTCCCCGCTTTGCTGAGCTTCGACACGCAATAAAGAACAAATGCAGACCAGAACCTCTCGATCTCCTCGGGCTACACACACACATACAACAGGTTCCAGCAGCACAAATCTTAGCTATATGACTTGGTGCCTAATTGGAAGGACGAAGGAACTAAACTACAGATGAAGAGAATGCGATTTACCGATCCACTGCCCAAGGACGACATGCTGGAGAGGAGGGTGTTCTTGGTCTCCTTGAACAGCTGCATTGCCTGCCTCGTCGTGCTCTCGTCGAGCAATAGCTTGCTCTGTTCGCCACCAAACAGCGTAGTTCAAAAATTAGATGACAAAACAAACAGCAGACATCAAAATAGCACACAAATGGAAGCGTGCCGTTTCCCCTAAATAATGACAAACGCTCAACCAGAATAGATAAATTATACAGGTAATAAAAATAGCTCATGTTAAGACAAATAAAGCACAGTAAGTTCTAAATTGCACAAATAAACGAAACAAAGTGCCATTTTTCTAGGATTTGAAAGAAGTAACCACGGGTCACAAAAAATCACCCCTGAAAGAGCATTCACAGACAGCTCCGAAGAACATAGCACAAAGATAATCTCAAAATAGCATTCCTCCCCAAAGGACTTCAAGGGAATGAAAACACAAAAAGGTCTGTGAAAAGGCAAAGCACACAATTCCAAACTGTGAAAACCAAATCCAGCACACAATCGGAGAAGAAACCCCGCAAAATCAAGTCGAAACAATAAAATCTGCGAAAAGAAACTGTGAGCCACCCATCATTTCTTCACCAAGGAACCCAAACGTAGAAGCTAAAACAGATCACCAGGGGAAAAAATATAGCAGGACATGCACAGAGAATAATCACACCCAAACTCAACCCCTAAACCCGCACAAACACCGCAGCAGATGAGGACCCCGTACCTTGCACAGATCAGCGAACCGCTCCTCCATGGCGGCGGCGGCGCCCGTTTTCCCCAAGGCCGTGGACCCTGAGCCCTATCCGTCACCCCCGACCCCGAGCTTGTGGGCGGCGCGGCTCCCCCCATACCTTCGAACACCAGCGACCGAATTGGAACCACCCAAACCTGAGTGACTCAAAAGCCTCCGGTGAGCGGCGGCGGCGGGAGGTGAGTAGCTCGCCACTAGGGTTGCGCTTGCGCGGTGGGGAGGGGGGGAAGCGGCGGTGGGTGGTTGAAATGCGCGCCAAAAAGTTTTTATTTCTGGGCGTCGCGCGCAGCCCTTTTATCTTCCGCGGATGGCTTGCGCGGCAAAATGAGATCTTCTGTGCCACTGCGCGGTGGGGTATGGCTCGCGCGCGAAAGGCTGGATGGCGACACGTGGCGGGGAGCGGTTGGAGACGGGACAGGGCGGGGCTCGGTTTGGTTTTGGCGGGAGAGGTGCGGGGATGGCGGGAGATTTGGGTGGGAAGAGAAAGGGATGGGGTCGGGTTCAGAGGGGAGTCAGAGAGTGGGCTCCACCTGGCAGGTGCGTGGATGGGCCTGTCAGGCTTCGCAGCCACCTGCGCCGCGCGGCTGCAGTGCAGGGGCAAATGTGTCCGTGTAAAAATATGGAATATCTTTATATTCTATATCTAAGAGGGGAGCATTCCCCGAACTCTGGAAGTATGCACGTTGGATTGTCATAGTGCGCATGAGAGATACGTCCACCCTGTCTCCCCATTCGCCACTCTAGGGTTATCCCTGACACCCCCCCGTGCTCGCCACCTCCTCGCTCCCGGCCTCGCCCTCGCCCTCGCAGTCTCTGCTGCGTTGGCGGCTCGTGCCCTCGCTTCCTCCTTGCTCCCATCCTCCTGCTGGGCCCCGCCTCCGCCTCCACCGCGCCACTCCACGTGCCCGTCCCGCCTCCGCTCCCCACCCCCACCGACATCCTCGGCCACCATCCAACATGGAGTGACGGATCCGTCGACCACGGCTTAGATCCGGCCATATGCAAGCCTTCTCCTCCCCGTGAGCTCAGACCTCCGGCGCTGCCTTTCTGTGTTGCCACCAGCCTGTTGCGTGTCCATGTCCTCCGTAAGTCGCCGCCTTCAAGCCTCCTACGTAAGCGTTACCCCTCCAATTGCACTGCTACTCCTATGTAAGCCATCTCAACCCTTCCCTTCCATGCTCATGCTCCTCTCACCTCCCCGACTTCTCCCATCCAAGACTTCTTTGTGATAGTGCCAGCAGCGTGCAGAGGCTGCCGAGCTCTATCCTATTCAAGTACGTTGGCATTTTTTTTCTTCCATCTTCAATTATGATGCCTTCTATTGTTTGTTTCTCCAATTGTGCCTTCACTTATGAAATATTTTCTCTGTTATGATATGGCCAATGTCATATCTTATCACTATGCTTGGCTGTTGTACCCTTCTTTCTAATTGATTTAGACCTTAAATGAACAGAACTACCCTCTATATTGTGATGTCTCACTTGGAATGGAATGCAGTGCGTTGATCCAGACTGAATGATGCGCTTTGGACCTTTACGAAAGAGGGTCCTTGATCGAGATAGAATCTGTATACGCATTTGAGAGGACTGCAGTGATGAGGATATATATATATGTAACATCTCAATTTTCAGAGTCTTTTTTAGTTTTAAAAATTAACATGAACCATTTACATTTTATTGAATTAATTAAATCTTAAACTGAAATTTCAAAAAATGAAATTATTTTTAAATAATTGAATCAAACTTCAATTAAATTCAAAATCTTCAAGTTCCAAGGATTTCTCTAGAATTTTCTTGAATTTTCCTAATTTATTTTATTTTCTCTTTTTTCTTTTTCTTCTCCCTTTTTCTTCCTCCTCTGCTCGTGTTGCTTGCCCATGCCTCCTGTCAGCGCGCCCGGCGCCGCCTCCCCTGCGCCCGGAGCGCCCATCCCCTACGCGCCCCTCCCATGCCCTAGCCGCACAGCAGCCTCAAAGATGCCGGTGCCTTTGCCCCGATCCTCAAGACGTGCCCTTGCTCTGCACAGGCGCATCGCTCACACCCCCATGTCGCACGCCTTCCCTTCTCCCTCCAGTAAAGGCCGCGGCTCCCCTTTCTCACCCTCTCTTTTCCCCTTCCCCCCCTCGGAGCTCAGCGCCACGTGTTTCCTCTTTCTTCTCCAAAGCCGACTGCGCCGCCTCATTGACAACCTCCTTCTCTGGTGACTCTCCGGCTGAGGTGACCGCGTCATAACATGTTCCCGAAGGTCCTCCTCCAATCCCCTCTCCTCTTGCCATATCTCTGCCACCGTGGTGCCCCGCCGTCGTTGGTGTTCTTCTCCATCGTCGATCACCGTTGCGCCTCCTCCTCATACCTCCTCTGGCTTCACCGACCCCAGCAACATGTTCCCCATGGCCGCGCGCACCTCGTGCTCACCCTATCTTCCCCCCAGGTCTCCACCCCATCGCCGGTGACGTGTACACCCAGTGCGCCGCCACCTCCATTTGCCGCGCCGGACCTCCTCTGGCACCGACACCGCCGCCCATGGGATCCCCACCCTCGGGGGATTCCATTTTGCCGGTTGGTCGGCGCCGCCCCGCCACTAGTCGCCGCCACTCCGTGCACCTGGAACCTCCCCCCGCTTCTTTGTTTCCTGTTCTGCATTTCCTCTCGTCTTCTTTGAGTCACTTGCAAGTGGGACCCCCTTGTCACTGGATATACATTTCTCCCTTTCTCTCTCTTGGTCTCACTTACCAGTGGACCCATGTGGTCATCCTCTCAGTTGCTTTTCTCCTTAAAACAAAAATTAGCACAGTGCTTCTAGTTGTCATCTTTTCTTTTTCTATCATTTCTTGTGATTGCAAACTTCCGGATGTTCGTTCTCCTATATACGAACTCTAATCCCGTCGATTTCTGTTTCTAAATTCACCTAAATTCAGTACCTTTCTTTTGGTTCTTATTTGATATTTTTGTATTTTATTTGGATTTATTGTATTTATTCGCATCATTTTATGCGTACAGATTCCGGTATTTCCAAAGCTTTCCTGGACCGTCGGTCGAAGCAACTCAAACCTTTAACGAAGGTAAGTCGTAGACCTTTGATCATGTTGTACCCATTGTTACAAAACTATATTATTTTATATCAACATCCATGCTAATTTTATATTAATTGTTTTGGGATTAGTTAAATACCTATTAGACATTATGCTATCTTGAATAAGTGTGAATGACATATATCCTTGAACACCTTAGGATACATTGGGATTCACGATCACATGTCCATAAATGATTATTTTTGACCTAATGATATATGGAATTATGGGGTGAGGTCGCTGTTATAAAATTTTGTGCCATGGTAGGGTTTGTCATTGCTTTGGGTAAACAAAATAATTTATACTCGGGTGAGTGATCGTGCAATAAAGGGGTGTGCGAGACACAGTGCACGAGGTACATTGCAGGGTGCGGGAGGCACATAGGTGTGCAAGGCACATGGGATGAGGTAGTCTCGCCTAAGTAATCACTAAGGACTTAACTTTGTGAGCTATTGATTCGAGTCATACCATACAACCACATGTCCAAGATGGGGTGGATCTGGCTGAATAATTACCAATATTTTAATTTAGTTTTGTTTGGGTTGATGATTTGGCACAAGAGGGGGCCGGATGATGAAACCTTAGCGAGCATAATTGGGTCAAAACAGAATTTTGTAAAAGCCATGTGATAATCACTTAGTCACACGCCTACGAAAGCGTGTTTTCGCTGACATATTAAGTTGATTATGTCTTGTGGGTCAAGCTGTACAACCTCTGCAGAGTGTTAAAAACTATTCGAATAGTCGTGTCCCGGGTTATAGACAATGCCTGGTGATTTCACATGAGGGGTAGGTATTCTTAAAAATATTAGAATGGTAGTTGGGTTGAAAAGTGAGCGGGAGGTTCTCTAGGTCTTTCAAAGCAATTGTCTATTTATTTATTATTCTTTTTAATTATGTTATTCGATCTATTTACTGTATTTACTGTCAATTCTGCTTTCTACAGAATTACCATAAAGTTGTCCTCGTTCAAGCCTTGCATGAATACTATTTGCATATGTTTCCCTACAACTTGCTGGGTATTTTATGTCCTCATGGCTTTATGCCATTGTTGATCAGTTACCAAGGAAGATCCGGGAAGCACAGAGTTCTACGAGGAAGAATACTTTGAAGACCATGCGAACTAGGATGTGTTCTCTGCTCGATTGCATGTGGGCATGTCGGATGGCTACCACGACTTGTTTTATTCCGCCGCAAGTTTACTCTTTTCTCTTAAGCCATGTGTGACAAACTCTGTAAACCTTGACCATAAGGTCTATTGCTACTAAGTAATATTAATTAGCCTTCTCTTAGATATTTCATTGTATGGATATGATTTCATCAATGCTGTCACTGTGTGAACTAGATCATGAGATTAGTTCAGAATAAACAGAGGGCCCAGATTCAGATATCCTAGGTCCCGACAAAATATACCCGAATATAAGATAAGACTTTCATTTTCAATGAGAATGGGGAATGACGAGGTCATAGCATCATGTTCGCATCTATTATTTCTGACCCCTTCGAATCGTTCTTTTAAGTATACTTATAAAATGAACTAGATCCTCGAAGAATTAGATCGTCATGTTAATTTTTAGAACAATAATTGGATTTGTGTAACAAATTTAGATCTTCTTGTTATTTATGTGTAACACCCTGACTATGTGGAAGCCAAAATGCAACCTAAACTACTAACATTAATCAACTCTATAATTTTTTTCTCAACAAATCAACAAGTAATAACAGCTAAACTTCAACACACAACAATTTTGATATCTTAACGAACATAAATTTCAGCAAGGATTTAAGCACTAAATTTCAGTTTATAACAATTCAATCAAGAGGAACAATCTTATGAATATGTGCGGATAATTTTAAACCATCAACTAGCATGAATAAACTTTAAGGACGAACAATAGAAGTGCCATGAATCCAAACTTTAAGGACGAACAATAGAAGTACTATGAATCCAATTATTACATTCAATAATTTCCAAATGAACGTAGCAACAGAAATATTATTTAATTGGTGAAGTATGTGATAATGTGGATTTCTTCATGTGATCTACTCCCTCCCAGGACGTGTCGTCCTCAACGATCACCTAAAAACAAAATTGGTAAGAGTGAGTCCAAGACTCAGCAAGTACGAACAAGCGACATAAGAAACATTGAATCGAATACAAAACAAAAACATTGAATCAAATACAAATCATTCTCAAATTATCTCAAAAACATGAATATACTATGAATACGATGCAAGATGCATATGTCTCCACTTCTCTTCTGCAAATATCGGTATAGCAATGTAACACCCGTCGGTGTTCACTCAGACCCGCATTATCAAAATGCGGGATCAAAGACACGTATAAAGAATCTTTCATATGGGGATCTATTTGCCCATATTGGAATGATGAGATTTATTTGCCTATGTTGGAATGATGGAACTTTCAATACCCACTCTCGTGGGTGAGACATGAATGTTTGAAATGAAATGAATCTCAATACCCACTCCCATGGGCTAAACATGAAAACTTCGAATGAATGTAATGAAACGAAATGAACACTTCCATACCTTCCAATTGTTATAAGCATTTAACGAAACAAGCAATCAGTGGAAAAATACTCATACTTTATAAGATTATCCATATCATAGTAATTCATCCAATTTGTACAAACACACATCCAAGATGACTCAAAATGTACTTGCCTCAACCACGAAGACGAATGATGACGAAAAGAGGACTCTATCTTCGAGTTCTCACCACCACTTGAAATTCCTAAAGCATACAAAGAAAGCCATTCAATTGCACATAGCATAGCAATAAAACTAAACGAACTCATTCGCTCCTATTCGCAACCCAAAAAATAACATTACATTGTCAAGTCCCAGTCTGTCCAAAACAGACAACCACCAAAGAAAAACCATAACTTTTGATTTAAAACTTCAAAACTCATGAAATCAAGTTCTCTGGAATCTACACACACATACCCACAAATTCTCATGTGATCGGAAATTCAGATTATTTCATATAAACGCTTGTTTTTATCTCCAAAGACAGTTATGTCATCTTCGGTATTATTGAATTAGAAATTACATATCTTTTAATTGGTACAACCAAACACAATGATCCAAGTCATTCTGGAATCTACAGAGAACAAGCGTTCATAATAAATTTGTTATAATTTTTTCATTGTGCAACAAAATTTACTAACAGAACAATCTTTCCTGGCTGTCCCAAATAAAAGGACATAACTGCAATGAACAATTCAAAATCCCATATCTTTCGGTTCAAAAACTAGGTTGTGGGCTCGAAATCATTTTGTTAAAAGCTCATATTTCTAGAGGCTATTTTCCAAGATATTTGAATGCACTCAGGTGCATTTAGGTGTAGAATAATTCACGGTTGTTTTCAGTGGCGGAGCCAGGATTTCAGAGCTTCGGGCCCAAAACTAAGGTGTTATAAGTCTATAACTAATGCCAAATACTATCAACACTGAGGCATAGCAAAAGTGCAACACAAATACACAATCGAAATAAAATTTGAATTCCATGTTTAACGATGCGACAAAATAGATAAAACATAGCAAAAGAGAGAGAGAGAATGTAACATACAACTAGAACGAGGTAATTTTTGCTTAATTAACAAAGATTTAGTTTATTTGAGCCTATCATATCTTCTGGATAGCAACTCTCTTAATAGACATTTGTACCAATAAACAAGGTAAAATTCTAGAAACCAGAACGATGTGAACTACGTTAACTATCATGAATCTATACTCAGCAGCGCCTTTAGGTCAAAGAACAGGGATAACACTTAACAAATTCACCAAAATAATAAAAAGAGGGAATGCAATGTCATTCATACTCCCATTCCATCATACTATACTAGAGGAAAGCCACAAAATTATAGCATATTAGCGTTTTGTTTCATTGAACAACTTACAGATCATTGCAACTCTCTCGTAGCCTGTAAATTTAAAACTCCTAATCGACATCACATTTACGGCCTTGCGGCTTCATTTCTCATTCAAAGAATGGCCGATTAAACAAGCCTACCATCCATTCCTTTACAAATTAATTTTTCTTTCGCCAGATGGTGTTTAGCCCCATCGAATGTGACCTCGAGTAATGCGATTCAGGATAATCAGAAAGAAATCTGGACCCTACAACTACCAGGAGGCAAGCAACCAGAGTCCAGAGGGCTCCCCAATTCTATGCAAGAATCGAAAAGGTTGACATAGGGAATGGGAGGGATTGACTGACTTGGAGACGGAGCAGTCCTCAAGCCACGTCTCACCGCCGCCGACTCGCTCCATTGCTTTCCTCCGGTGGCGGGGTCGTGGTTGGATACAAATACTCAATTACAAAACTAGTTGACATGGACATGGCTTCTCAAAAATTCAAATAGAAAGTTAATAGTCATACTCAATTACTTATACAATGATACAAATAATGAACTACATCAATTAGAAAACTAGTTGACATGGTTTCACAAATCAGTAAATCATAATCTGTTTGTCTCCACTCTCCGGTCTCCAGGCGGCAGTCAATAGTCATACACTCATACTCATAATAATTGAATTGCAGTCATACTCACAATTCACAAATCACAACAATTGAATTACAGACACGCATACATCACATATGTCAATGAGTCATACTGTGATCTAACATTGCATTCAATTTGAACTCATCTCAATATCTCATTACGATTACTCACCGGGATGGATCGAGAGAGCATACGCAGAGGAGGCGCTGGGCTGGGGGCGGTAACACGATCTCGTAGAGTCGTAGAGGAGGCCGCTGGCGTGGGGACGGCGACGCGCGTAAGTAGTGATCTTGCGACCTGCAGAGCAAGGCCTAGCATGGCGGCGGCGGCATGGGCCGGGCGCCAGTGAGAGAGAGGAGCCGAGGAGCGTGGGCTGCATGGCTGGGCGGCGGCGCCAGAGGCGAGAGGAGGCGGAGCGGCGTGCAGCGCTGGCGGAGCGCGGCGGGCGTTGTCCATTGGGTTGCACTGCGATGAGGCCACCCACGGCGGGTTAGGAGGCACCGAGATGAGGCCAGCTCACGCGGATCGGGTTAGGAGGAGGCGGAGCGGCAGTGGGAGGGGCTGAGTTGCGGCGGCGGAGCGGCTAGAGGTACGGAGAGGCGGGAGGCGGAGCGGCATGTGGGAGGGGAGCTGTGGCGTGCGGGCGAATGGGGCGCCGGCTAGAGGTACGGGGGCATGTGAGCGGGAGCCACGCCCGACCAACCGGGGAGAAATGGGGGGCAGGGGGCGGCCGACGGTGGGAGAAATGGGGGGGCGGGGGCGGGGGCGACGGCCGAGTCTCGGTCTCGGACAGACCTTTCTCTTGTATAATTTTTTTGGATGTACATACTAAAAAATTACCATTAGTATTTTCTCTGGGTCCAAGGTCCATATCCGCCCCTGGTTGTTTTGCTTTATTTTATTTGACAGAAAACAAGCTTGATTTGGGATGTGTTCGTTTCGACTCTTGTGGATGCTTGTGTTTCTGTTCTTTGCTTCCTGGGTAAGCCTTCGGTTCTTGCCGACGCATATGGGTCCCCCCGCGTTATGCGCTTGATTTGCATGTGTTCATCTCGACTCTTGCGGATGTTGTGCCTTGCTCTTATTTCGGTTGATGTTTGTCGGCGGTGCTCATCCTGGCGCTTGTCCGTGCTGCCTTGGTTTGTTTCCCTACTAATTTGTCCTCTTTGCACCTACTAATATACAAATGTATTAGCATAGAGTTATCTCTCGCCTTACTTACATATACATCCAGAGTATTCCGCTGTATCAATCTCGCACTGATATGTGATGTTTTCGTACAGGACTGACAAGTGATGTTCTAGCCATGAAGAATACCTAGTCATTTTGTTATTTGCATCTCGCGCGCACCACCAGAAGATCGTCCCCCACATCAATGCTATGTCAATTGGTATTTTGGCCCTCAGAAGGCACTACTGTGGATCATGCCTCTCCTACGTAGTGTTCCCGTGTATATATACTTCTTACTGACTCTGTCTTAATTCTATGCTTTCCTGTAAGATTTCATTGGTCTTAGTCTACTGAAAATTATGAAATCGCTTCTCTTATTCTACACTGTTATGTTGTTTTGTTTCCCAAATAAGATCCCAGCGTAAAAGCCCATCAGACAAAAATAGTGTAGTGTGCCCTTTTTTGTCTTCCATGGTTTACAAACCTGTAGGCTAAATTTTCTTGATTCTGGTGATACCAAAGCTCAATTCAATTGCATTTTTAGAGTTTATAATTATTTTTGCGCATCTAATAGAGAGCCTTTTAGTTGTATGTTAGGTGCCTTTTGAATTTTGTCATTGGAATCTGCATGGAGGGTTAAAACTATTGAAGTGTTAAGAGGATCAGTTTCTTTTCCCGTTTGCACTGACTCACCATTTTTTTCCCATATCATAGCTATGCAGTTCTACGTGTGACATTTAATATTCTGTTGTTTAAATATGTTTCTCTGCTTTTTAGGGATTGATTACTTTATACTAAGCGGATGCTTTATTGGAGGTTCAGTCTTTGTGATGTTCATATTCCTCTTTTGTCTAGAAAGTTGACTTGGATTACTGCGAATTTTGCGAGAGGTATGGTTACTGTAATACCCCAAATTTAATCGGGCAATTAGAAAAGAATTCGGGAGGAGAAAAATCTTTTAAAGAGTGGTATTTTTCTGAGGGTTAGAGGGGGTTTCCGCAAAATCCCGCTAACCTGGGCCACGGGCCGCGTCGTAGGAGGCCCAAAGGGGAGCCGGCCATAAGGGGGGTGCCTCCCCACCCCAAACCCTATTCGCCACTCTCTCTTCCCCTCTCCCCTCCCCACCAGGCCGCCACCCCTCCCTGGTCTTGACGCCCTTTCTCTCCCCGCATTGAGTGCTCCTGCTGCTCCCTTCTCGTGCTGCCATCTCCCGGGGTCGCCGGTTCCTCGCTGTGATGGCTGGCCGTGGAAGAAAGAAGGGAGGGAGGTAGGGAGAAGAGGACGAGAGGGAGGAGCACCTCGCTGGGAGTTCATCGGGCTAGCACGACTCCAAGGGTAACGCTCCTAATCTCGATAGTTGGGTGTTTAATTTCTGCGTTTAGGCGTTACTGATACCAGATCGGTTCAGGCAGCCGGTAGAGATCGTATGTTTTGGGACATTTAAAGGAGGATTTCGACCGGGGTGCCTCCTAGAGAGTTGTGGGCGACATCACTAGATTTTCGTACAGTATTGATTCAGGTCGTTTGGATGAGCGGATTGAGAGATATGATTTTCGTGGCGCTGCTATTCTACAGTTATGTCGTAAATGTGACATATATTAGTAATTGGTCATTAGCGAATAGTTAATGGATTAATTAGGGGATCTCACCGTAACGAATGTTGTAGACATTTTTATAATATTTTCATAAAGCTAAAGACCATAAAATTTGGCCTTGTGTACTGAAAGTTACGTTGAATTTTGTGCCGCTGTCCAGAAACTGTGACGAAAATTACATGTTCCGTTAATCAGTTTATTAATCAGTATTAGAAGATGACCGAATTTGGAAAGCTATCCAACTAGGTTTAGGTGGGGAATTTGATAAGCTTTCCAAAGGGTCCAAGAACGCCTCATTTGGATCTTATGACAAAAAGTTATGAATTTTATATTATGACTATCTGTCGAGGGGACAGATCGATATTTAGGATTTTGAAGTTAGGTTTGTGCTAGAGATTATAGCGAGTTCGTATTTTTTTCTAATTTTGTCCAGAATTGCTATCTTAGAGTGCTTGTTAAATTAATCCAGATGAGAGTTTGGTTCTAGGGGCAGCGCCCTCTTCGCGTCTTCCACCTTCGCACGGTTGAGGCAAGTGCATGGTAGACAGCGATCAATGATTGATCAATGTGATTCTTTATCTTTCATTACCATTATTGTTATGCTTTTATTTTTATTTAATTGCAAGCAATGGAATGATATTAATATATCTTGTTGACGAATATGAGGAAAATTGGATATGATGAATATAATAAATTTTTGCAATTTTGCATTTATAAGCATCTTTGTATATGAGCAGGTGATCATGATCGATCACAACTCCACGAGAGTGGAGGAGGTCCGCGATCCTTGAGGAGGAGTGGACTTGAGAGTGAATGTTGTCGCAAACATTCACTCACGCTATACCGGTATATGCGAAAGAAGTGCATGTGAACATGTAGAGTAGAATTGCATTGATTTGAAATGAATGGGTGTGAAACAAAGAGAAGAGGGCAGTATGAGAATATTAATAGAAGTACATGTGATGATAATGAAGCTATTGAATACTGTTGATTTATTATTGTTCGTTGTATATTGATGTATTTGCTGAGTCGTGGACTCACCATTACTCTTTTGTTGTTTTTAGGTGATCACTGAGGGCACCACGATTGAGAGCAAATAGTGCACATGAGATAGTTGAATACTTCAGACACATGGTTATTTCGCAATGAGAACAATTTAATTCATTATTGTTGGACTACTTTTTAGGACATGTTAGAAATTGAATAAGCTTAGGTCAATGTTTTGGACTAGTCTATTTGTTCCAAGGTTTTGGATTTATTGGTTTGGTGCTGTTTTAGACTGTTTACCTTACTATGTTTCTCTTGCTTATTTATTCATACTTGATCAGTCTTTATTCATGTTCTATTGTGACTCGTGGATGTGTTTTATTATTGTTTTGCTTGCTGAAATTTTATAGTGTGTTGATGTTTATTAGTTGTTAAGGGTAGTTTAGCGGCATTCCAGTCTCAGTATTGGGCTGGAGTGTTACAGTTACCTTGTGTTTTAGATACTTTTTTTGTGTGACTTCGCACAAATATGCCTCCTATTGCAATTCTTTCTAGGTTCCAAACAACTAAGTACACTTCGTGAATCGCCTCGCAAGTGCCATGGTAATATGCGGTTTTTTTGGTTCTATACTACAAGAAAAGTGGTTTTCTTAACCTTCCACTTTGATGGCCCAATACATATAGTTCACGAGAATAAGCAAAAGATACACATTGGTTGACAAAATGAAACCCTAATAAAGTAGGTGTCATTCAAACAAAAATGTGTTGCAGTTGATGACATGCTACTTTTAATTGGAATTTTCTCATGTGCAATAGTTTGTCTTCCAACTCATTTTAGTTTTCACAATTTTATGTATTATTTTCTCCTTAATGAATGGGTTTGATGGACCGATGTCAGTCTGATCAAACTTCCTGGTAGTGAGTATGCCACGGGGCTAAAAAGAAGCTCTCTTTTGGTCAGCACCTATCCAAGAACTAGACCAGTCATAATACAAGGAATCTTTTGTGTTTATCATGGTAATATGACGGGTTCTTACTGATACAGCCCAGGATATATGTTTAATAACAACGTAGTATTTCTCAGTTTCCATCACCTCAGCGCAAAGCTTCTTACTCGGTAGATGTTAAATATTGTGTCATCATTAGGATTATGATATATTAAAAACTGGCTATTTAACCTATGATGTTGCAAAACCAGGTTGGTTAACCTTCATGTGGTTTCGGAGGCAGTTTTGCCACCGTGATAGCTGACGTGGCTGTTGAAGTCATGATGAGATGCATTCGTGCATTCTTGCGCACTGCCCCATCTACACCATCTGCTTGCGATGCTACGTGGTGCGGTCACCGTGAATCCACTATCGCCGTCGTATAAAACTGTAGAAGCAGTGAATGTCTCCCCTCTTTCATTTTCACCGCGCAATAAGCGCACTCTGCTTCCACCCCAGCTCTCACCACTTGTGCTTCTTCTTCTCTGGTGCCAACGAACACCTCGGTGTGCTGCCGCACCACCTCTCTATTCCTTAAACAAATCTATGAAATTCACCAAGTAGACCATCCCATCCTCCAAATCAACACGGTCGCACAAAGCCAATCCGTCGACGAAATGGTCGTCGGAATCACGTCAGCGACCAATGCGCCGCCTATGCCCTAATCCCCGCTGCCGCCGCAAGCATTCCGTTGCTCTATGACACCCCCAACCATGTTGTCTGTGTCAGACTGCTGCCAAAGCTCACCGTCGTCGAGCTCCTCCTCTCCGCCCATGGCGTCGTCGCCGCCAGCTCTCCCCGTCGTGCCCTAAGCCAAGTCATCACCACCGGAAGCTGCCCCGCATCCACACGGTGCTCTTGTGCACGCAACACAGCCTGGAGGACTACCGGAGTCCGCCGTCGTTACCGATCCTCTTTCCGCGTCCGCCACCCTCGCCCCACTTGTTTCGGCCATGATAATTCTCCCTGCCACCCCGCGTCACTGCAGCGACCACGTCAGTCGCCATAATGGCAAAACCGCTTTCGAAATCACCTTAGGGGGTTAAGTAATCTGTTTTTGCAATGTAATAGGGTTAGCCGCATCACCATACTTCAGTGATCATATGAACTTCTTCCTAATAATAATAATAATAAAGTTGCTATGTTGCTCTGATTGGGCATTTGTTTGATGTGAGACAGAGAGGGTTGCGAGGCCTGACCAATCGCCAATCGCAAGATCCTGACCGGTAGAATGTAGCAGCAGTAGCAGTGTTTTTTTAACTTTCTTTTGCTAGTGCACATGGTCTCATAATCTCATTGCTTACAAGCATATCAGCAAAGTTTGTGCAGTGATGCCTATGCACCACTGCTGACACTGGCTATTGTCCACCTCTCATTGCTAGCATCCCAACAGCGGGGCTATTTGAAATGTGGGAATTTCACAAGAATCACTTCATGTTTCGCAGTAATAAGAAAAATTTCGGCATGTCCCCGACGAGGCCGAAATGGAAAGCACACAACTATCGGGGTGTTTGAACGGCTTCAACTTCGGCTTTTCGCTTGAAAAAGCCAAAAGTCATTCCAAACATCTAGCTTTTTGTAGCCGCTTTTCTCTGAATCCGCTTCACATTACAATGTGGGGAAGCCAGAAGCCACCCGCAGGGAGCTTCTGCGGCTTTCTGCAATCTCTATTTCGAATTTACCCATGAAGTTCGGGGGTAATTACCCACCGATTGCCACCACATAAAAAGCCAGCGCCCTGTCCCCCAAGTCGGCCCGCTCGACCGCCCTCCTCCACCTCCGTCCTCCTTCGCTCGCGGCCACCCTTCTCCCAACTCCTCTCCCGACTGAGCCCAACCAGCCCCCGCACGCACGCAGCACGCGCGAGGCCATTACCCTTCTTCCCTGCAGCCTCCTCACCCCTTTGTCGCCTCCAAATCGAACTGAGGGGAGGGAGCCACAGGCACCACCAGTGGCTGGCGGATTGGTACCCCCGGACGGTGGTTGACGCGGCGGAGGAGGAGCCCATGGAGCTTGAGCCCGATGTCTTCATCCCCGTCGACCTCCGCCGCCCCAACCCCAACGGCCCCGAGTTCGACAACCTCTACCTCGACATGAACGACATTATCCACCCCTGCTTCCACCCCGAGGACCGCGTACGACTCGATTCCCCAATCTGCCGCCCTCCCTGCCTCCTCGCTGAACCCTAGATAGTGTTGCCCTGCCATTTGCTCTCTATTTCACAGCTCTGGTATCTCCCTCCAGCCCTCGCTGGCCACATCGACCACCTCTTCGGCCTCGTACGCCCAAGGAAGCTCCTTTACATGGCCGTCGGTGAGTTGCTTGCTGCTTCTGCCATACTGCCATGTGATGCTAAGATGGGTTCATGAATGCTCTGTCGAGATGGCATTGCGCCGAGGGCAAAGATGAATAAGCAGGTACTTTCTAACTGCTCTCCTATCAATGCCCTTCTTTAGTTGCATAATCCTATACATTCTTTATGCATGAAAACCTATCTATGTCTCTGAGCGGCTGAAAGCAACATAATGAATGTGTTGCCCTTAATAATATGAGCAATATAATCAAATTAGACCAATATGGATGGTTCAGTGTTCTAACATAGTTAGGTCACTAGTAGCATATCATGAATATGTCATTTTTGGTATTGCAACAAGAAGCTACATGATTCTATGACTATTTACCGACTGCAACAAACCACCCACTATACTACCATATTGGCCAATGGACTAATAAAAAGTGGATTTTGTCTTTGTTTACAATCAAAACTTGATATAAAATGTTATCAAATTGGTTTGTCAGCAATTATTTATGTATGAATTGATTGAAATCATTGAATTCAAAGTGTTCTTTTTTGACTCGTAGATCTATATAGTATAGACCATAGGTGAAATTCTACAGCCCACCAACTTCCATGTCAATTTTTATCTTTTATTTGGTCTCTTAAACTATCTATTATCCATGTTTTAGGTCCAGAAATATGTGGAAGGTCTTTGTTGGGTTATGATATACTACTATCAAGGTGTTTGTTCATGGCAGTGGTAGGTAATTATTGATCATCATCTGTGAGGATGTGCAACTACTGTTCTTTCTCGTTATGGAGAACAAACCACTTGATATTTCTGCAAGTCTTCACTATTTCTGGCCTAACAATCATCTCATTGCTTTATTATCTTCTATGACTGCAGGTTGAAAGTATCAATGTGCGATTTCTTTAAATGGAAGGAGATGTGCACATTTTTAGGAACATATGTCGTAGATAAAATTTATCTCTTTTGATATTGTAATTTGTACATTTTTCCCTACTCCTAGTGTACTCTCATATTTCTATTGTACCTATGAATATTGAAAATAAATAAAATTGTTTTCTTTGAAGCAAGAATTGCAATGGGGCGCACCTTGAGTTACATTCTCCAATGTTATTTTTTAAAATAATTTCCAATTATAATAGTTGCAAAAATATTAAGAAAGCAACATGTCTATCGTGGATACAAATGAATAAATGATAGTGTAGGACCGTAAAGGCGACTAGGGAGGGTGAATAGGCGCTTTCTTAACTTTCTCGCCTAAATCAAATACAACACGAACTTTACTCCTTTAGCTATGAAAGCTAAGAAGATCAGTAAGCACACAGTGGAAGCCTTGTGCTGAATTTGATAAACCCCTCAACCACACGACACAAATGGAGAAAAGAACTTCCTGTTCTGAACTGGGTACTGGCGGTCTGACCGGCTACCACGGGCGGTCTGACCGACAGTCAACCAGCGGTCGGACCGGCTACTAACAGGCGGTCGGACCGTTGGATATCGGTTCGACCCGGCAGAACAGGCGGTCTGAAAAGCGGGCGGTCGGACCGCCGTTGCACCACCGGTCAGACCGGTTCAGTCCAGTACTGAAAATCAAGCCCAACTCCAAAACGAAATTTGATCCAACTTTTGATTCAACCAATGAAACTTGACCAAATTTCGAGCACACCTCCCTAATGATATTAGAGACCTATTTCTAGCGACGATCCTTCAGATCCACTTCGCAGAATCGATCTCTCAAGGTTTTACAAACGAAGTGCACAAAACCTAGAAATATGAAAATCTTGATTCAAGACTTGCTTGTGGGGATTGATGATCTAGAAGACTCTAGGAGTATTCCTACACAACAAAGTAAGATAAAGTAGGTCAAGAGACCAAGCATAAACCCTTGAATCAAGGAAGCACTAAAATCATCCAAAAGAGAGAAGAACACAAAAGGGGACAAATGATCATTCAATTAAGCATCACAAGATTGATTGAACACACTAGATGTTTACAAAGCCTCTCCAACAAGGAGAACAAGAGCTCACACAAGAGCACGCTCACAATCTCTCCAAACCCTAGCTTCTCCTCTCCTCTCCTCCAAACCCTAGAAAAAGCAAGAAGGAGGCCAAATGAATGCTTCTAGAGGGTTTTACATCTCCCCCTTTCTATTTATACTAGAGGCCTAGGGTTTCACTTTTGGGACCCATTCACACATGGGACCCACACACACATAACTATTGAAGCAATCGCTGCTTCACCACGTGTAGGTTGATCAGCGGTTCCCATCACGTCGCCAAGCCTCTCTTGTCCGAATCCCATCGGAACCTCCCAGAGACTCGCACCGACTTCCGCACCGCCTGATCCAACCAGCTGTACCGAACTACCCGTTCGATCCATCTTGCCCATTCTGCACCATGCTTGAGTCACACGACCTCAACCGGCATCCATAATCGTTCTGGACCTCAGCTCTCCAAGCGTAGTCCCGATCCACCTCACCGTTGACATCGCAGACCTGCAAACCACCTGCACAGTAATAGACAAACAAATCGTTTCCGGGAACAAGTTCTTCACAACTTGACCCACGTTAGTTCCACAATGCAATATACAACAATAAAGCATTGAACTCCATACATAAAACACATTCAAATCAACTCAATGCCAACTTGGCTAACCTCCAGTCATCGTGATGTCCGATCAGCCCACAAGGCCGGTCCGACCGATTCAGGCCGGTCCGACCGATCCCACAACGGCGGTCGGACCGCCCGAAAAGATTTAGCCAAATTTTCAGCGTGAAAATCCGAAACCTTATGGAATTTTTAACTCAATAGAACTTTTGACTGGGAGCTCCAAAAATGATGTGACCACATCCAGAAGACTCCCCTCACTTGCCTACACAACCTATTTTTGGCTTAGCCCCAAAATCCACTTTTCATTTTACCGGTCGGACCGGCCACTATGGCCTGTCGGACCTCTCCACGGGCGGTCTGACCGCCCAACACACCCGGTCAGACCGCCTGTGGTCTAACAGCCTTGGAGCAAACCCGAAAATGCGAGATTTTACAAACCAACAAAGCCATTGCCAATTGACTCATCATCCTGAGATCGTGCACATATCCTCACGATATCCACAGATAGTTATGTAAAGATAAAAGTTTAGTACTATTAATTTTTAAGTGAAATTATGTATGAAAAAAGTAGAAAATCGGTCATATTTTGGCCTATTTTAGCGAACAAATATGTAGGTCGTCGCCAAGCCGCAGCCCTAGGCGATGTTCCCATTCCTTTTATTGTAATATTTTTTATTACAATAATTGTTTATTGTGATTATTTATGTAATAACTATTTATGTAAGAATTGTTGTTAATTGCGATTTATTACGTTAATTGTCATCAAATGCAATCAATTATGTTAATTACAGTAGTAATTGGTAATTGTAGTCAATTGCGTTAATTGCAGCCAATTGTGTTAGTTGTCATTAATTATCGTTTATTACCGTTAGTTGACGTTAAATGTCATTAATTACTGTCGATTGCGTTAATTGCCATTAAATGGCATCAAACAAGCTATTACTTACCTCATGGGTATTTCAGATATTTACCATATAAAAAACTACAGCCAGCCTACCTAAAAGCTAGACACCTAAAAGCCAAACAGCGAACCACCAAACATTTTCTTCAGTCCAGTCGTTCAAGCCTGCAGCCCAGTCGAAAGTCACTTATTAAAAATAAAACTACAATCGTACCAAACATAGCAGTGCTACGAGCAGCTAGTGCTACAACGCTTACCATCTCTGAGCTCATTGAATAGGGACAGGTTAAGAAAACCTTCAGGCTTGGCTGATTCCACGCATGGTTAGCGCGTGGGCACTGGGCAGCGGCGTGCTGTGCCGACTGCTGCTCAGCCGACGGCCACGGGCGAACGATTGGGATCACCGGATCACGCACGGGCACGGCAGGATGAGCCAGTCCCAGCACCACGCCGGTGAAAGAAAAACGGCTCAGCGCATGGCATAGGTCAGTCCCCGGCCTCTGCCTCGGCAGTCTCACCGTATTCCGGAGTTCACCCGTAGAAACTGACGGCACGATGCGCAGCAGGCGGCCAGGGCTGACACGAACAAGACAGGCTCCGCCGATGAGATGAATAATGAATCGCTTTTATCTAGGTACTGCTGCGACAAGACGACTAGCTGCCAGGAGTACTGACGAAGAACAGCAGCAGTGTCCCGTCACGGCCTGCCTCGCAGACAGGCCGTATACTACCTGGATTCTTTTTTCAATCTTGCCATTTTTGACAGATTCGATCAGCCAATCAAATCGTCGCACGCACCTTGGATTCCCCCTTTGGGCTCTCTGGCTTCTGAAAAAACACGGCCCAGACCTTTCGCTTTGCTTCTTGTCTGCCTACTCGGTCTCCTCCTTCATTACACGATAACGTACCACTGGCACTGCACGGCCAGGAGTAGGAGAAAGCGCTGCTATTGAGTATGATTTGTAGTGCAGTACATCACTTGTCGGATGTCACTGTATCTGAATTTTCCATTCTCACGTAATTGAGTATGATTTGTAGTGCAGTACATCACTTGTCGGATGTCACTGTATCTGAATTTTCCATTCTCACGTATCAGTAGCATCGTATTGCCAAAGCGAGGTTAGTTTAAATGTATATATGTCTTGTCACTTGCTTGCGCTATGTGTGCTTTTATAGAATGCTCTTCGGTCCTCTCAGATCACACCCTCTGCTTTCTCTAGTGACTAGTGTTCCAAAAGTAAGGTCTAGGCGGGGAGGCCAACTAGGCGGTCAAATGCGGTCTTGGGCGGGCTGGGCGCACTCATATGTGATCCTAGATCCCTGCTCGATTTAGGATTAGGGAAGGGCCCCGTTGCTGTTTCTATATCACCATACCAATTTGACGACACCGTCGGTCGAAGCGATGTTGCTACCGGCCGAGTCGACATTGTCGCCGACCGAATTAGCTTCCCCACGGATTCTCCACGCTCGAGGTACGGCGATGGTGACGGAATGAGAAAGAGGGGTGAAGGGGAGACCGAGAGAGGGAGATCGAGATGGAGATGGGATGATATAGTCAAAGTTGAGGCCTCAAGGCGGCGGCAACTGATGAGAAAACCCTTGCCCCCTCACACCACGCTCAAGGTACGGCGATAGGTGAAAAAGAAGGGGTGACGGGGAGACCGAGAGGGAGGAGGGCAGTCGATGGAGATGGGATGAGAGAGTCAAAGTGGAGGCCTCGAGGTGGCGGCCGATGAGAAAACCCTTGTCTCCTCATGTGCATGTGCATAGCAGCAGCAGTGCTAGGTCCGATAAATTGCACTTTTTTCCCTTTTCTCTTCTCATTTTCTTCTGCCCTTCCCCTCCTTTTCTTGGTTGTCTCATTGCTTCATGTTGTGTGCTAGTCGGCCGTCTAGGCGTTCTAGACGCTAGTTTTCGGCCCAACTTGCATCTAGTGTCTTAGTGAACATTGCTAGTGACTACTCTCTATTATTTTGCCTTGCCGAACAGCGTCAACTTGTGCGCTGTTCAGAGTTCAGACAACCGCGACGGGAAAAATGAAACGTGCTTAGAGTAGCATGAAGATGAGCCTTCCCAAGGTCCATTTCATAATGGGATTCAAATGCTCAGTGTAATTCTTAGCTGGAAAAGATACTTGGCACCGAGTTCAGAATATTTACCTTTACTGTTGCACTGACGACATAACAATCCATAGAAGAGAATAGCAAAGCTTCAAGATCTCATCAGGAGGATGTGGGTTGATAAAAAAGGCGACTCTGCAATGTGGAACAAGATTCTCAGTTGTTCTTTACACTCGATCAGATGATCTAGGAAGAACAGAAACCTTGTTAGTTAAAAATCAACTATCTCATAACTGCATCAGACTACCAGAAAGTTTCTGCGTTTATCTAGCTCTATGTCAGGTTCAGCTTACAAGTATACACACACAGCACAGACACAGATTTGATGTTACGCCGTTGGATCCTTCGGTTCTGTGGAGCTAGGTTGTTCCAAGTAAAGATGAATCTTCAAAGGATCACAGCTCATTGACTTGATGGGGGCTATCTGCGGAGGCTGCATCCACAGCTTGGTGTCTGTACGAATCCACAACCGTGCGTCTTTGTCACCATCTGCAGGGAGGGATCGGAAGTAGGCAGTGATCTCCCAGCTGCTATTTATAAGAAGACAAGCATGTCGCTTATAAGCTCTTTTAATAGTATGGTTGGCCTTTGATAGAAAATCTTGAGATAGTTAGAAAAAGGGTGATACCGACTTACCGAGTACCTGGTGGAAGAGGTGTAGTAAGCGGTTCAGCAACAGTCAGTTTGATTAAGAAAGCCCGCAGAGCAAATTCCAGGTTGGCCTCCTCTAACTTGGAACCATAAGATTGGTTAACCGCAAGCCTGAACACAAACTTCTCGGTTGGTACGTGCTCTTTGTCTTATAAGATAACTGCAACCCTCTGAACCAATCCCTGGATGGTAAGAAAATTATGGTTACTTGCTAGCTGTAAAGAATATACCAAACTGAAATATTTCAGAAATCTACTTTATTAGTACGCCAAGGCATTGTCAACACTGTAACTGAAGTTTGGATAAGCTTGCAAATTCTTATCTTAGTTTCCTTCAGGCATGAAAAATATACCAGAACCAAGTATACAGCAATAGTATGCTTAAAACAGAAGTGTAGTAGCAATATAAGTTGCATAACCTATCGAGCTCCCCTATTATTCTCATGAAGAAAAATGTCTGGGTTTCAAAATTTGAAAAATAGCAACGAGTTGTTATGCAGTCAAGGGAATTTAAAAAGTATAGCATTGAGTTGTGATCACCAGTTAGTTAAGATCGTATATCAGCCACCAACCTGTCCACACAAGTCATATCTCAAGTCTGTCAGACAGGATATATCTAGTATACCTCATATTTCTTGCAAAAACTTTAATGAATTCTGTTAAAAAAATGCCTAGTGATCTATCTTGCAGTATCCCCCCCCCCTCCCATCCAAGCAGGTTCAAGCAATGTAGCAGCTAAGAAAGTATTCATCAAGGCACAACATCATGATCGTGTCCAAAATGACTAGCATAGCACCATCCTCCCGGTATAGTTCATCTACTTATTCTGCATACAGTTCGGTGAATATGAAGATCTCTGCTTGCCTCACCTAAGAGTACACTTCATCCCAGCAGGTGGAACAATCAGTTAAAGAAGGAACGAAACACACCTTTTGTATGAAAGGGAGAAGGCCAGAAGTCACAGAGTGGATATAGCCAGTAAGCTCGGGGTGCACTGCTTTCTGTACCACTACATTCTTGTACCTTCTCCTCTCAAATGCACCTACATGTACATTGTGTTTAATCGAACAAACCTTTACAAACAGCAAAGTTGCCAAACCAGCTTAAAATTTAAATGCGAAAAGGGGAGGAATCCTTACAAGAAGGGTAGAAGCCCTTGAGGAAGATAATTCAGCTGACAGCTACCTCTAGAAATTCCACAACCACTTGTGCTATTTGACCTTTTGTGAAGTCAACCCAAGTTTTAGCAGAGATGAGAATAAGTAACTATTCAAACATCAGATTTATGAAGAACAGATGAGAACTAATCGTAAGCATTTTACCCTGTGGAGTTTGATTCTTCCGATCCATGGCTCAGTTCAGGTGAAGCTGGAATTTGGGAACCTGTCACAAACTTCTGTTGATCAGAACCTCCTGCTGGTTTATGTTCCAATGATTGGTACAGTCCTACAGGTCAGTGGGCACATGATAACCTGCCACCAGAGAAACAAGAGTTCAGTTCTAAAAAATATAACTGTTACACAACAGCACAAGAGAAGGAACAAGTAAGCGATGCAATAGACAGCTAGATGTCTGACACAGCAGCATAGCAGTTAACACACATGGGTATCATGCAGTACCTACCACATTTTGCAAAATGAGAAGCATAAGTAAATGACAGACACACTTCTCACCAATACCAGTACAGAGAAATTTTGGCCAACGATTCTTCTTATCAGCCAATGTGCATACAGGAAATGGTTCTGAAAGGCAAGGTTCCAGAAACTGGCAGGACAAGCAAAGCCATACCGGTGAGATTTGTTCCGCCAATCACGTTTAAAATATACATTCCAGTACCTCTGCTTACTGGCTAGCAAAGTTTGACTTCAGACTTTTGGATTGTAGTGGATAATGATCGTACAGTTACTTTTGCAATATCTAGTTTCATTTAATAGTGTAATAGTTTAAAACCAAATAGGCTAGAGTAATATAATACAAAAGGAACCTTACCAGAGCAACACAACCTGCAAACATTTTTTTTAGAAGCAAACCAGCTGGAACTGTAATTATAAACCATACATGGCGATGGGTGAAACCATTGAAGTTAGGTGATGAATACCAAGTTGCAAGGATGCAGAAATCTAATATAAGTCTACAAGAGTGAGGAACAACTACAGAGAAGAGCCTACTATCAATAACTGTTATGGCTCCTTAGGAGTATAACCACTAATTCTCCCTCCTCACTGAAACACCTAAGGAAATTTAAGTTGGTAGCAGTAAACTTTACACAATAAAAAGGGCGTGGAACTGTGAATGTCTGTGAATACAATATCTGTGCTGCTTCAACATAAAAGAGGAAGCATTTTCAGATATTGTGGCCAATATAATCATACTAGTTTACATTCATTTGCATGCTAGTTGGTAGTTGCTGACACTGTAACAATCTGGAAAAGGAAACTTCCCATCTTGGAGGGAAATGGAAAATTGTAGACATACTTTCGATTCCATCATTCCATAAATTGAAGATAGTATCATAGTAAAATCACAGCATGGCACATTTGAAATCTGTAAATTTGGTTGCCATGAAAATTGAAACTATCTCAGCTTTCACGTGAGGAAGGACTCTGCTACTAACAACTCATTGATTCCAAAAAGAATGTTGTCTATAGCTTCTGTCTCAAAATGTGACTCGTCTCTAGCAAAGAACTCATGCACACATCCGTCCACTTCAATGAAAGAGCAACCGGGCTTCTTGCTCATCCCACTACTGTCCATACCTGTCCGTACCTTATTCACATCAACCCACCTTAATGTGGTAGCATAGACATTAGAAAGTAAAACATCCCCTCCGCACTTTTTTGGCTCTAACTCTTGGATCCTTTCTGCTACATACTCTGCAAGTCCCACCTCTCCACAAGCTCTGCAGGCAAACAACAATGACCGCCATACTACAACATCAGGAGCGATAGGCATGTCTTTAATGAATTGCTCTGCCTCTGCCAATAACTTTGCACGCCCCAAGAGATCGACCATGCACCCGTAGTGTTCAACCCTCGGTGCAAGATTGTAGATCGTGGACATGCGATGAAAGTGACGATACCCTTGTTCCACTAAGCCTCCATGGCTGCAAGAAGTCAGAACACCCAAGAAAGTCACTTCATTCGGCATGATCTCACCCTCTCTTTCCATCTGTGCAAACAAATCTAGTGCCTCACCACAGAGGCCATTTACAGCAAAGCCCATTATCATTGCAGTCCAAGAAAACACATCGCGCTTGGCCAATCCACAAAATATCTTGTAGGCTTTTTTTATATCCCCGCACTTTGAGTACATATCAATCAACGAATTTTTCGCAGCAAGGTCCTTTCCTAAACCATGAACACCACAGTAAGCATGAACATACCGTCCCAAGTCAAGTGCTCCCATCTGTGCGCATGAAGATAAAACTGTAGCAATTGTCGCGTCATCAGCCTTCACTCCAGCAATTTGCATGCCCCTAAATAGCTCAACGGCCTCTTTAAACTTACCCAACTGTGTATACCCAGAAATCATTGAGGTCCAGCAAACCACATTCCTCTCGTGCATTGCATCAAACACCTTGCGAGCATCTTCAACTAGCCCACACTTTGTATACATACTAACCAAAGAGGATCCCATATAACAATTAATCTCAAACCCATTCACCACAACTAAAGCATGACACAGCCTCCCGACCTTCATTGTGCCCGTCCTGGCACAAGCAACCAGAGCATTCAGCAATGTGACCTCATCTAGCCTAACCTGTTCCTTGGCCATTTGGCGAAAAGCCTGCAACGCTTTATTTGGCATCCCACCTCGTAGGTATCCAGCAATGATTGTATTCCAAGATACCGCATCACAAGCTCCTTGGGGAGCAGAATCAAGAACCAGCCTTGCAGTAGCTGGATAACTGCAAAATGAGTACATGTTGATAAGGGAATTAAGGACAAAGGTATCTGAAACTAAGCCGAGTTTCACAGAAAGGGCATGAAGCTGGGAACCAACAGCAACAGAGGGAAGGCGAGCGGCGGACGAGAGAGCAATGTTAAGGGAGTAGTTATCAAGTGCCATGTAGCCAAAGCGGCGTAGCAGGGAGAGGAAGGACAGGGAGAGAGATGGGACAGGCCCCGAGGAGAGGGAACGGAGGGCAGAGTGGACCAGCGGTAGCTTGAGGAGAAGACCTGACACGGTTGCATGGGAGAGGAGGCGGGGGAGATGACAGTGGGAGAGGCGGGAGATTGGGACAGAAAGGATATCTTTTTTCGACAACACCGGGGAAGGAATTTCTGGCAGTGGAGAAGGATCCTGGTGCCGTGGAGCACCGGCGACCGGCGGAGGAAGAGGGGGGGACGGCGGCGGCGGCGGCGGCTTGGCTAGGGTTTAGTTTTTGCTCTGGGCCCATCGGGAAGTCACACAGACACATGGCATGGGTAAGAATAAATGAATTCCGTAGATTCTTCTTCTTTTGTTTGTAAGAATTTCACGAGAAATCGTTCGATTCCTGCAGGAACCTGAGCTGGCCAAATTCGTCCCCCCAAAAAAGCGCCTGAAATTTCGGGTGATCCGACCGCACAAATCTACCAAAAGAAATTCGGGAAATCTCGCGGAGGTGTGTACCTTCGGCGCGGACATGGGTGCTCATTTTGTGTTGTGTTTCCTGAAGATTTCCACTGATGTAGATGCAACTCATGCGGAATATATCCATCCACTGATCTCTCTGATGCGCTTAGCTTAAGTTTCACCTACGTGGACAAAATATATCTTGTTCTTCTGGTAGAAAATTACGGCGTTGATGTAATAAGAGGAGTTATAAAGGAACAGACGCGGTACACAGCTTTAAGTTGCAGAATTTGTAACATCTTGAGATTCTACTTATGCCGAATCACTTATAAATACAATTTCATTAATCGAAAGCACGGTGTATTCGAATACCATTAATTATACACTCTGCAGAGTTGCTCATCTTAACTCACAAGATACCTCAAGCTCATATTGTCAAACTGTAAACACGCAACATGTTAGCGTGCGACTGAATTGAGATAAAAAAAAGCCTTTTCACTGCTCAATTCTTTTTAGCATCTACCCGGTAGGTTCTATTCTATACAACCCTCGGGGAAACCACCGACCCACTGGGGAATTCACACTCCAGGCCGACGGACCATATCGTTGTGTAGATCGAGAGTGTCCCTTTAGACCCACTCCTGTCCCACCCCAATTCCTTCTGCTCTAACACACGAGAGCAGTTGACATACTGTAGATATTCAAATGGAAGAACAATGTATTAAGCCAGGGAGGAATGACCACACTTGTGGTTGAGCGGTTTCTGTGTCTGTTACTTTGGCATAAGGTTCTTGTTCTTACTTGTCTCCAGTGAGGAAATGGACCAATACCAGCTCGTGGCTGTCTACCCGCTTGATCTCACCATTAACTCACTTTTAACACAAGTCTATTGGGTTATCCAACTTCCTGATCTCAACCCTCAATTTTCCTCCAAAACCATTGGCGAATAGCCAATACTACTTTATGATTTATCAACACTTTTTTGGTGACAAGCTAAATATCTAGTAATTATTTTATGTACCTAAATTTGTCAAGGTGAATATGACCTACAAGAGTAGGTGGGCTTGTATGTGGGGTAATAGGATTATTCTAACCATCATGGCATTCATAATTATTATTTCAATATTTAAAGTAATTTGCACAAATACAGTAATGAAACTAATAATATAACTACATAAAATGTTGGTTCAAAATGATCAAGAAATACGACTTGCCTTCTTGCACAAATTCTTCTAGTAGCTCTTCTTGTCTGGCGTCTTTTGGGGCTTGGTCGTCGAAGTCGTGACCTAACACAAAAAAGAATAAAATAAACTAAATAAAATCCGGCTCGATAAGGAATGAGCTGGGAACAACATGCAAGTTTAGAAAAGAAACACAAAGGAAGGTGGTGCAGGAGGGTAGGAATTTATATGGTGCTAGATTGGACTGAACAGAGTGGAGAAATGGATTCCTGAGCTCGAAATGGATATATAATGTCAAATTAGGGTTTTGTGGATGAATAGTATTATAAGATGAATAGTGCTAATTTTACTATTTATAAAAAAAAACTGGTAGTGAACAATACTAGGGTACTGTTTGGTTTATGAACAGTAATTACTGTGAACAATAATTGTTTTTGATGTGTGATGAACAGTGACTAGCTTTACTGTGTTGTGAACAATAATTACCATATAGTAGTGAACAGTAATGAGCGTGACCCGCTACTATATGGCCCATGGCCTATTCGCCCAGGCCATTTAAGGCCTCGAGTGCGCTCGGCCATAAGGCTAGAGCGCCTCTTCGGCTCATCTGTGCGCGGAGGGAACGAGGTGAGGGGCTGGCGATGCCTCGGCGGCGATGGCGGCCGGCGGCAAAGGGGAGCAGCGCGGGGACTTCACTGAGGTAAGTGCTTCTCCTTTAGGGTTTTGTGCGGGTTGGGAGTTTTGGGGAAAGAGAGGTTGCGATGGTGGCGGCTGTTGGAAATATGCCCTAGAGGCAATAATAAAGATGGTTATATTTCATTATGTTCATAACATTGGATAATATATTATCTTGTTCTTAGAATAATATCAATAATATTTATTATCAAGTATGCAACTTGATTGTGAAACTCTATATTTCTACGATGATTATTCTTAAACGTTCACTGGTCGGAAACATATGATAACACATATGAATAGACTAGCATATGTATTGGTTGATGGCTATATTTCATAGGTCATGGATATAGAGATGTCAAACCAATAATATGGACACATGTTAGAGAACATGGTGTTGGAAAAGACCCACCTTGAGACACTGCTGAGATTGTTATAATTCTATGTATCATTAGTTGGTCTCAAGCAATGATGATGTATAATCCTTAAACCTGAGATCAACATGGTTTCCTACATGTGTAGTAGCACTCTTAGGGGTTGTCAAACGCTACTCGTAATTGGGTAGTTATAAAGGTAGCTTTCGGGTATGCTATGAAATATGCGGAGGAATGTGACTGGTCGGATATGGGATTTACCCCTACTAACATAACAGGAGAGATGTCTCTAGTCCCCTTGTTGTGGTCGGATAAAGAAAGTGCATGTCCATACCACTAGTGGTTGAGGTGTCGACCATATGAAGTTATTCGACACTTGATCGAGAAAGTATTGAACAGTCCATGGATGATATAACATCTCACCTGGAGTTCAACTAGGCATCGTGAGGCAAAGAGAGAATACACGAGAAGGTCTTTCAGTTCGATCAGATACGGACTAGTCGTATGGAGATACGAGCTAGTCGTAGGCTGGTTGAACATGATCACTAAGTGGTCGAAACCTAGTCGTAAGGAGTTACGAATTGGTCGAGACCAAATATGAACTTGTCATATAGAGATACGAGCTGGTCATTAGTGATATAGACCTGGTCATAGATTATATTACATTAAGGTTCGTCCGATATATTCTATGTGTGTTTTGAGAATCGTTATGTGCTGCTAGGTACCGCTAACAACTAGTGGTCGAAAAAGAGTTTCTGAGTCACAACTGATTACACATGAACCTATAGGGTCGCACACTTAAAGGGCTAGGATTTGATTTGGATGGTGATCCGAATTCTTGTAGGCCACGAGTTCCTAATGGGCCTCAAGTACGAGACCCATTATGGATGCCTATAAATAGAGGGGCGGTGGCAAGGGGTGCGATTATTTTTAGAAGAACTCTCGAAACTCTAATAGCCACGCCTTCCTCAACCACGTCGCCGGTGCTAGCACTCCAGCGCGTGGTGCTCTGCCCCGTACGTGTGGATACCTTGGAGGTGGTGTTGCGAAACATCAGCACTAGGACAATCCACAACTTGTGACGATCACAGGAGTAGGAGGAGAAGACATGCGGCGAGTACGACCACTCGGAGGAGAAGACGCGCGGCGAGTACGACCACTCGGAGGAGAAGACGTGTGGCGAGTACGACTATGACCGCATCAACTCTACTTCCGCTACGAGTCGGTACGTCTAGTGGTAATCTCGTGATCTATTACTAGCGGAGGTTTTTGGTTGCGCGGTAAAATTTTGTTTTATGCTATCGTAGCCTTCCCACGATCCTTCAGCTACATATAGCCGTGGAAGGGAATGGAGGCGGTAGTGGTGGTGTGGTGCTCCGGTGAGGTTGGGGGTAGGGTGAGAGGGGGTGAAGGGGTTTTGGGTGAGCAAGGAAAGAACGGGGGAGGGGCGAAATCACCTCATGGGCTCGAGGGGGAGGAAGCAGTGGCGGCGGCGACTCCACAAATTTGGCCGGCGCTGGGAGGGGAGGGGGTTGAAGGGAGGTGGTGGGATGGGAGATGGGAGGTGAAGGTGTGCCCGGGTGGGTTTTTATAGGCGGGTAAGGCGGTTGCGCAAGGGAGGCGGTGCGGCAGGGAGGCAACGTGGGCGGCGGTGAGTGGCTCGGTAGTGCCGGGAGAGGGGAGGTGGCGGGGTGAGGTGGAGGTGGCGAAGGTGGTAGAAGGCGCTGGTGGGGGCGAGGTGGCGGTGGAGGCCCGGGCTAGCTTTGGTGGCGAGGCTAGGTGGCGGCGAGCTGACGGGGGCGAGGAGGGAGGAGGTGACGATCGGGAGGATGACACGCAGGCGATGAGGCGCGGGGACGAAGGGTGAAGGCACCAGGGCAAAAAGGCACCACCGGAAGGGGAAGACAGAAATGCCGGAAAAGGAAAGCGGGAAATGAGAAGGAATTTCTGAAAAAGGAAAGAAAACCGAATTCAAACAAAAAGCTTCAAAATTTTGAAAACCCTAATTTTTGGGTTGTTTCATTCCTCTTCATGTTTCTTGTCTGAGGAGACCATGCAAATGTCCGGATTTATATAGGCCAGAAACGATGCTAATAGATTCCCCAAACCAGGCGAGTCATATCTTAAACCACAGTGTATTCATATTCCACTACATCCTTTTCCAAGTTGCACCACCTGGAGTCTTTTACTTTAGTAGCTTGGACTTTTGGACAATACCAAGGAACACTAGCTTATCGTGTATAGCACTATCAGTGCCTTAGTGACATATGGTGCCACCGTGCCAGTGATCTGAAATGTGATGCTGAATGCTTCACCATTTCTTTACAGCACCCTGTAAAACATGAGGGTCTATTGTTAATTTACAACAAACAACACGGAGCGTGCAAGATGGTGGTTTGTATAATATGTGTTTACATAAGAGAAAATTGCACCCACAAACAACTAATTCAGAGTTATTTTATGTGGTGATAGAAAAACGCACTAATATGCAGACTGCATCGGTAGCATTAAAGGGGAAACCCCTTAAAATCCATTAGCTGGTATCTTTGAAAGTAACTACATAATATCTGGATAAGATAGCTTTCGCATAGCTGATGCAAGAGGCATCCAAGAAAGTTCCAATCTGTTATTGCTTTCGGAGATTCTGCCAAAGCTTCAATCTGGTTGCTGTCACACAGTTGACCCTGGCAATGAGCAAGAGCCAAGAGCATACAAGAGAGAAGCAAAGCCTCATAACGCGCAGAAAAGGTCATGAACCGAGTCTTATTTGACATTCTTCTGTGCACTTGCATACTTCACGTCTCCAACAATGACCACCACATGGCTTCTAAGAATATATGATATGATAACATGAGAATATGTGCTCACAAGACCTTGTAGTTCTGTTTCAATTTTGAAAGCTCGACCTTGCAGTGTAGCATTACTCTGCACAGTTACTTATGGTAATGAACTATCAGATGTGCTGTCGATGAAGACAGCAAACAAGCCCGCAATATTTCTGGTGACTAGAAAGACTGAAGACAAGTCATGTGGGCTAGCTATGATCCCAGAAGCTCAGAAATGTTGTAAAATTTAAATTTGACATCCAGAAGCTTCGTTTTCATATCCTTAAAAGTAAAAGTTGGCGCCCAACATGGAGATGCCTCCACTATGATGTGTCGAGTCTCCACTCTTCAATCTTGATTCAAATTTTTTTCATAAGCAGAAACGACTGATTTTGATGGCCTAGACGGTCCAACTTAAGAACAACACACTCTTGAAAAGATGGGTATCATCATTTCTTCATTCAACCTCTATGATTGGGGTGTAACCATGATCCTTGAGCTCCCAATTCAGTAGCTCCAAGACTGCCTCTAACACACTGTCATGAAGCTCACCGGTGATAAACTCTCTAAGACTGCCTTCAGCATCAACTTGGCTCCACCCAGGTGGTTTCCTCATCCCTTGTCTCCTCATGAGGGCTCGAACTTTTTGGACTCCATCCCATCTCTGTGCCTTTGCATATATATTTGAAAGCAGGACATAATTTCCCATGTTATTTGGTTCCAGCTTGAATAGGTGACTTGCTGCCACCTCCCCAATCTCTACATTTGAGTAAGTCCTACAAGCACTTAACAGAGCGCCCCAAATGCCAGCATGTGGTTGGATGTCCATTGGCATCTCATGTGTGATAATTTGGTAAGCCTCATCAATGCATCCGGCACGACCAAGCAAGTCCACCATGCACAAGTAGTGTTCTACAGTATAAATAATGTGATACTCATCCTTCATCATCTGAAAGTATCGGCGCCCCTCGTCCAACAGACCTGTATGACTGCAAGCATTGAGGACTGACACAAAACAGATGTCATCTGGGTCAAAGCCGTTGTCACACAACTCATTAAAAACTGTAATTGCATCCCTTCCCCGGCCGTGCATGCCCAACGCAGAGATCATAGAACTATAACAGATCAGATCTCTCTGTGTCCACCTACAGAACAAGTCATGTGCCCTTTCTATATTCCCACACTTTGAGTGCATGTCAATGAGAGCAGCCACAGTATGGTTGTTCAAAAACATCGTGCGATGACGATCCACATAATCCTGTATCCAACTAGCTTGAGTCGGTAACCCACATTGTGCGCATGCAGCTGCCACAGTAGAGATTGTGGTGTGGTTTGGCTCCACCTTTGGTCTTGCTCTACTCTCCAGCATAGCCTTGAAGAGATCCACTGCCTCTGCAGCCAGACCAGCGCCAGAGTACACGCCAATCATCACATTCCAAGTTGCAACATCCCGCTCTCTCATTCCATCAAAGACAGCCCTAGCACCATCTGCATTGCCAGTTTTCGCATATCCAGAGATCATGGCAGTGCACACAACCGTGTCTGCTGCTCCATTCACCACTGCTATTTCAAAGATACGCTTCGCGGAGTCCATATCACCGTGTGCAGCATACCCGCCAACCATCTCCACGATAGTGTACGTGTTCCCCTCCGGCATTGTCCCAAACAGCTCCTCGGCACGCTCCACCTCACCTACCTCCATATACGCAGCGATCATAGTGTTCCACAACTGAGCATCCTTAATGACCATTCTGTCGAACACTCTGTGGGCATCCTCCAGCCTGCCGCACTTCGCATACAAATCCACCAATGTCGTCGCGATGCGTTCATCAGTTTGGAAACCGTTTTTAAACACATGCACGTGCACCTGTGCGCCTTCTTGCAGCATCTTGCGGCGGGCCGCCGCCTTCAGCACGGCGGAAACGGTGAAGGTGAGCGGCTTGATCTCCGGGCAGCCGTGGTGCATCTGGGCGTAGAGCGCCACCGCATCGCGTGCGGCGGCGTCCGACTGGGAGTGCGCGCGCACCAGCGCGGTCCATACGAAGGCGTTGGCGGCGGCGCCGAGGGCCGCGGCCACGGCGCGCGCGCGGCCGAGGTGGCCGAGGTCGGCGAAGGCGCGGACGAGCTTGGCGGCGACGAAGCTGTTGCGGGCGTGGCCGAGGAGGACGGCGCGGGCGTGGAGCTCGTCGAGCTGGCGCGCGGACGCGCACCGTGCAGCGAGACGCACGAGGCGGTTCTCCTCCTCGGCGCGGGCGCTCGGCCGGGGCGGCGACATTGGCGTCTCTCTGGAATCCTATCGAGCACGCGGTGTGCAACGATGCCGATGCGTCACTCGGTGACTGTTTGTGAGTCTCCGTCTCGGTAACGACTAAGGTATGTTCAATAATGTATTTATTATTATATTTTATCTATATCATATTAATAAAATTCTACATGAATAAAAGAGAACATATATTGTATACATTAATATACTATAGTTAACATGCAAACTTGTTTCAAAAAAAAATTATAAAATATAAATATTTGAGAGTATGTTAGATAATATATATATCGAAGATGTTATCTCTAAAGATGATATAACATATATTAAAGATAAAATTATTTCTAACTACTGAAGATGCACTTAACATCTTGGCTGCCATTTACAAGTTGCAACTTTTCGTCTGTAACAAAATCCAGCGCAAAATGAGCTTTTTCAGAATTGCACAAATCTTGAAGCACAATGGTTAGTCCAGTAGTTGGTTGTCGCAATCGGACTCTTAGCCAGCTTTAAAATTTGTGATTCTCACTTTTGGGGGAGAGGATAGAAATAGATGCATTTCCTAATGTGTCATAGAATCAAAACAGTATGAAAGCACTCTTTTTGAAGGAAATTTGGTCAATAAAATACACTAGCCAGGTTAATGTTACAACTTCAACAAAACCAGTAACAGCACTGCCACACATACAATGCAACAGATTAACTAACAGTACACAGAACCAGCAGTATCCAAATCAATATGGCGACAGTGAAACCGTGCGGGTTCATCATGTCTATATTGTCAGTCACTTAATCTACAACCAACATCTATTGAGTGTTACTGAAAAATCGGCTGAAAAATTCAGCCAAAATAGCCAAATATGTGATCTACCATTTGTCCTAGTTTTCTTTCTTCTTTCTGAGCTTTTACCGCTTTGATTTGAGGATCGGCCCAGGGTTAGGAGGCTTGTGAGGGAAGTAAGTGCCTATGGATTATCATTTGTATGTCGTTCGATCTTTTTCCTCTCAGTGAACCCATGTTCCATGCCAAACTCTTCTGCGAATGCCTCTATGTCAGATGCAATTTCAGAGCAGCCCTTTCGACCAACAAAATGTGGGGGTTCCGTGCCGCATCGCTCCAGCCCCATAGCACTGCCGATCTGGCTGTGTAAGTCTTCCAATTCCTCCGCAGCCACAGTTTGCCTTTTCATTCCCATCTCAAGATCCACGCTCATCTTCGGCGGACTTAGTACCCGCCCCATACCGATTGACGAGGTGAAGGCTGCAGAATCCTCCTTAACTTTAGCCCTGAAATTATTTTTAGAGCTGGGGATTCTTGAGAATAGTATATCGATGAAATTCTGGCCCAATCCACGGTTGTAAGGATTTGTTTTCCTATCATAACGGTACCGGAAGTTCTCATAAGTAGTCTGCAATAATTGTTTTAGATGAGCATTACATATACCAGCTTTCACATCAAATGCAAATAAAAACCACTGTTACTACACTTAATGGGAAATAGCCTGACCTGATTGGTACAAATCAAGTAGAGGTGGAATGATGTCAACCCTCCGACAAACCACACAGCAATAAATGTGTATAAGATGAGAATGCCTGAGATAGGAGACTTCAGAATAGCTCTCCCCAATTTGCATTCATGTGTGTTCATTATTTTCCTGAGGTTGACCCAGCAGAATGCAAACACGTATATGCATAGCATAGTAGTTGAAGACACAAACATAAAGAAGAATCGATAGTTTCTCTGCAATAACGAAAATTAAAAGGCATAATGAGTACAATCCATAGTTGTTATGTATTAACATATCTCTATCCCCCTGAACACTAGAAGACATGTATATCAACTGCGTATATCCCCATCCTTCTTCTTTGTCCCCTTCCCCTTGCATCATTCAGATTTTAGCATTAATGGCACGTGAGTCTTATCCAAAAAGACCTCTGATATATAAACATGAGAATGATAACTTATTACTTATGTTTCTTTCATGATGGAGAAACTTATATGATCAATGATCTTATTAACACAAAATAATACAAACCTTTCCAATGCACTGGCCCACCCAAGGACAGTGATGATCAAAACGTTCAACACAGTTGTTGCAGATTGAGCAATGGGAGCACCTTGGTGGACGATAAAGCATACATGTATGGCAATATTTGACCTTGACTAAAACACCATTAATAAGAACATCCTTGGTGGGTGGTAAACCCGCTGAGCCATGTTGACCACCTGGCCAATCTGATAAGTTGGAAGATTCACCAATATCTTCAGGTTCCGGGGGATGAGCATTTCGAGGAACAATTCCAGGATCCCGGCCAGATGTGAGAAGTAGAAGAACAAGAATCTGCACAACAAGAACAACAGTAGATTAGTCATCTTGCAAAGCGGCAGTTACAAAATTAAAGACAGGACAGCTCTTCTGCTTCGATAAAGAAGGCGGCGATGGATATGACCATCCTCCCTTACAAAACTGTGGTATAACTTAACATGGGAGAAGCCAGTGCAGAGGATTGCTATTCCTGAAACAGATTTGCAACGTATGAAAAGGGTGTTTGTTCTTGGGGGGGAAAACATATGACAAGGGTGTGATAATCCATATGCTGCATTGACATGGCTGTCGTAGGCCCAAAGGACTGGCTATAATTTTTCAAAACAGAATAGAAAAAGATATAAATGGTCGTGTAGCTAACTGCGTGTACATGTCTCATAAACTTACATATGCTGTAAAGATGATAGCTACAGATGCAACCCAACCTCCGATTTGGTTGTGGTACTCGTGGGCAAGCTGTTGAGAAACAACAGCAGCAAAGATGGTCACTGGGATTACAATTAAACATACTGTGAGTATGAGTGGCCTCACATCAGGCCCAAAAATAAGTCTCCCTCCAAGGAAAAATATCTGCAAGAACATACAAATAACACATGAGTTCTTTCCATATAGATGCATTAAGAAGATGATAGTACCGTAAATGTCGTCAAATTTAAAAATGAAATAATACAAGACGCTGAAGTTATTACATAACTCCCTCTTTCCTGTATTATAAGTTAGTAGGCAGTGCATTTCTAGTCACGGTGAAGTTGTACATAACAGCTTACAAAATAAACTAAGCCCATGCTGTCGAACTCTAGAATCTCTTTTTGGAAGGAAATAACTTGTCGATACATGGAGAAAATATGAAATGTGCAACTAAGTAATAGACATCCACTATTCTGAATTACAAATTATAAAGGAACTCAAACTTCACATTACATATTTTTTTCAAACCTCCTCTGAATTTTCAATTTCTCTCTCATTCACTCTGTGCAGTCAATCGACATCATATACGAAATGTCATCACTATTGATGTGTACTAAACAAGTTGCATCAATGAGCTTACTGTCTTACACACTCCACCATAAACATGACACTACTTCTATGCCATGACCAGACACATCAGCAAACACTTGACACTACCAATCTACCATGTCTTCCGTAGCATAGCGCTTTAGGATACCTAAAATCCACAATAGTAGTAGTATTGCAAGTACAGAAAATGCTTAGATAGCATTAAGACTCCAACTCATAACCGCATCTTTTAAAACTAGTCTACAGAAACCATGAATTGATTTTCTAATTTCCTGACCCTACAAATATAGCAGAATCACAAACCAGACAAGAGCAACTGAGCAAGTAGTCCTTACATTGCTCCCTTTCCACGCCTGGTACACATGCCGCGGCGGCGCATCGGCCTCCATGATGCGGCGGTTGGAATCCGACAGCTGTGCCTTCCCCTGCATCTTCCCTTCCATCCACCCGCACAAACTCCCCAAAAGCCCCAGTTCACCAAAGCACCCGCATTGCACTCGTCAACACCCAAATCTTTAGCATCAGAGCTAACCGCAAGTCACCGAGACCTCACAGATTCCAAAATAAAACGAAACGGGCACTCTACCACCTGCAAGAACAAGAAGCAGGCGGTTCTCACGGATCGCAGCACGAAAAGAGAAGAGACCCGGATCAAACGAGCCGGCGAGAGGCGGAGAGTCCGTGCCTGGGGAGTAGGGTTTGCGGCGGGGAGAGCTCCTCAGGAAGCAAGGAGGCGAGAGCGCAAGGTGGTGAGAGGATCGGGGCACGTGGTGATGCCACCTTGGGATCCCAATAACGAGAACACTTGCTCACCGAGAAGAAGAGTGGAATGATTTTAGTTCTGGAGACTGAAGAAGTGAAGAGGTGTCCCTTTCGCACATGGGCCCCTTACATCTTACTTATTCAACATAGGACTCCATACTTAGATTACACTTAATCCTGCATATTCATCGTGAAAATTTGGGAAGAAGTCCATATGCTCCTGAAGTATCGCTGTGCGGATACTTAACCTCTGATCTAAAAAATAGGCTATTTAACCACCTCATATTATAAAACTAGATGACTTAACCTATGGCTATTTTGTTCGGTGATTTTGCTTACGTGGAATTGAGTTCATCTGGTTTTGTCACCGTGGTGGCTGTGGCTACGACAATGATCCGACAAATCAAAGTTATAAATATGTCTTATATAATGGTCACACACATAAGTGACTAAACCTTCTTTACACGCCGAGAAATCGTGAGCTTGTTCGCTCATTTAAGCCATGCTGAGCTATGCCTTCAACCTACCATCTCACCTGCATCATTCTTCCTCCCTCCATCTCTTCATTCCAAGGCGGATTGGGTTTTCTCGACCCATACCAACATTGGGTGGAGCAAGTGTCGAAGAAACAATTTAGAGGAACCAAAGAGATTTAGTTTTTGCTGTCAGAACACATCCATTGTTTCTTCTTCGATCGAGTTTTCACCGTTAGAGCACATCCATTGTTTCTTCTCCGGCCGAGTTTTCTCCGTCAGAGGGGCAAGTTCTTCATAACAAAGTGACTTCGCTGCTTGCAGTTTATTGTTCTTTTCACCACAGTGCCGTACAAAAGAGGAAGCAAGATTTAAGTAGTCATACAATGCTTTGCATACACTGTTCATCATACGACAATATTCAACTCTGAATATCCGGTGTTTTTGCTGTTGGTTCCAATGAGAAGATCCACGCGCCGCAGTTAGGAGATGTTAGGTCCGCTGCAATATCGATTTTGGAGGTCTGCTAATGGGGATAGTCCAGAGGATGAAGAGGATGAGGCAACGTTTGTTTACGCTGATGTGCGGGCGGATGGCTACTCGGAGGAGGAGGCTCGACAGGCTACCGGTTTGATTCAGGTACAAAATTCCCATTTTTTGATCTTTGCTTAGGTGCGGCGGTGCAGCTTCGTCATCGCCGACCGGATTGCCGTTGTCGCCGGTGGCTGGTGGACAGATGGAGCGGTTGTCAGGGGGAGGGAAAAAGAAGCCGACAGGAGCATGTTGGTAGGGTCCTCTGCCACCACCAAGATCATCGCTTGTTTTGGCGCAGGCAATGTTTCGGTTACCGGCGGCCTCCAAGAAGCATCGTGCAAAGATTCTCCGCCGATCAACCTGGAGACGCATTCCAAGCCGATTAACCTGGAGGCACATTCCAAGCCGATTAACCTGGAGGCACATTCCAAGCCGAGGATTCAGTGTCAGGTTCAATTTTTCAACCAGTGGGGCCAATGTCTGAGTCGCCTCTGATTGCATCGACTGGGATTAATTTGCAATCTAGTTGGCCAATCAGGCAGGTAATCCCTCCAATCAAACGTGCACGCGTCCATCTATGGAGACACAAACTTCCTGCATCTCTGTCTAGCGCTCGTACATGGAAGTTCTTCTTCGAGCGGCTGTTTCAATGGGGTGTGGAGGTGGAGCGTTCGACAGATCATTCGCCGGCGGCAGGGGGTGGTGGATGTGAGGATCCGGTATTTAACTTATAATACTTAACTATCCGATTGGTTCTAGCATTACAAATCAAATATCCCACCTCGGTGTATTGTGTACCTCCCAAGAGCGGTACACATACACCTCACAAAACAATATCAAAAGTAAAGCCATACAACAATATTACAATACCGTAGTCTCAAAACATTACAACATAATCATAATACAAGTTTAGTTTTCATACTTACGGCCGACCGACCGAATAGCAACAATAAAAGTTAAGTAGGCAGCGGAATATCAAAAGTCATAAGATGACACAAAAGAAAGCCGACCGACTGCCCTCACCCACAAGGCAACCTGACCGAAAGCCCACCAAGCTAGTTATTGTCCTCGTAGACAGTCTCACAATGATTGACCTCTTGGGAATCAACCTCATCTAAAATTTGCAGTAACCGGGTTGAGTGCAAAGTTGTACCCTCGAGACTTACAAGCAAAAGAATATTTAGATGCATTATGTATCAAATGAAGGCTACTACACTAAGCAATTTTTAGCATAAAATAATATTTCATTTGAAGTACAAGTAATAGACTGAAATGGCAAGTGAGTAAATATTTTTTATACTTTAAATAACAGTGAGTAAATAATATTAGACAACATCTAAACAACAACAGGTGGCTGCTCACAGCTCACAAACATAACACGAATTACCCATTCGTATCACCCAATTCCAAGTTTTAATGAAAATGTTGAGTCTAATTCTTGCACGACCTAACCAAGCATATCCATAACCTAGGACGAGGCTATTCAAATAGATTATACCCTGTATGGGTATGCCAATGTACCAACACGCCAGATCACCTCTTTTACCTCCGGAATAAGCACACTTCCTAAGGTATACCGGCAAGGCTAAGTCCCACGAGATGTTTCCAATATAATGTATTAACTAAAGTCGCCCGTATGGATGGATATCCATACGTTGTGTCGGAGTCACCGGTAGAGAGATAACTTACCGATGCTCCTCGAGTCGGAGAACTCCACCACCATTTTGCTTGGTGCATAGTTCAAGTTGTTTTTAATATTAACAGACCTAATACTATTCGGAATATCTTTGAGAACTGGTTATTAGGTCTTAATTCGGATTTAAAATCAATTATTTTGGTGGGGGTGGCTGCACTATGCTAGTCTATCTGGTTATAGCGTAATAATGTCATTTTCGATAAAAAAAAATTATCGATCATCCTTTGCAGGTAATATTCTAATGTATACATTGAATCCACTCTTGATCGTCTTTGCAATGCCAAGGAGGGAGGCCTTGGTAGCTGTGAGCAAAGTTTTGAAGGTCATTACAAGGGAGATCTTCAGCAATAATGAGTGGAAGCTATGTAACAAGCTTCAAACTGTTTGACACATTGTTATGTCTTTGTTTACTTTCAGAAGGATGAGTACTGTTTTTACGGCTTTTGTTTTGCCATTAGTTTATGCTTTTGCGGCGTTTGTTTTGCCGCTTCGATATGGTTAAGAATTTTTCGGTACCTGTAAGAAACTTTGGGTTGTATGTATTTGTTAGACAGGATGATGCCTCGACTTTCTACATGCATGGCGCCTTCTCTTTCGAGGGATCACGCGTTCATATGATAGCTGTACGTGTTCACATGATAGCTGTAATCTATATATGTGTAACTCATGTACTCTGATTTCAACAATCAAATATAGCGTTACTTTCCTCGCTTACATGGTATCAGAGCGGTGCCGCTCCTGAGCCGCCGCCTCCACAACTTTCGCCGCCCTGCCTCTAGGAGATGATCTAATCTCCATGATCTCTCCCAGGGGCTGTGTAACCCATAGTTTAAGTCATGTCACCGATCATCCGATCGGCTACCAATTAGAGTTTTTCGGGTCATTTTCAAATCGGGTTTTCTCTATTTTTTCCGATCATAGATCGGTTTGCGTCGCCCTACCGACCTGTCGACGTTCCTCGGCTCCGGACTTCACCGCCTCGGCTTCGACCCCTCCGGCGCATCCTCTCTTCCGATGACGTCGTGGCGTGAAGCGGCATGCTCGTCGACACAACCCTCCCTCTACGGCCTTCTGAGCGCCCCGTCTACCATCGTCATCATGCCGGATAATCATCGTCGGACCGTCGTCCACGAGACTTCCGTCTTCACTGAATTTAGGTCCAGTCTGAATGTCCGCCTTGACGACATTCCGACTGCGGGGGCGTGTTAGACATAATGATACCTCGACTTCCTACATGCATAACACCTTTCATTCTAGAGATCACACGTTCACATGATAACTATACGTGTTCACATAATAACTATTATATATATATATATATATAAATATATATATATATAACCCATGTACTCTAATTTCAACAATAAAAAATAATATTACTTTCCTCACTTACAGTATTCTCGAATACCGAGGTCAGTTGAGTTTTATCTTCCATTATCTATAAAAAAAATCTCTTCGTTCGAGCACCAGAGAAGGAACCGAGCTCGAGCTCGGCCTTCTCCAATGCCGGCCGCCGAGCTCGCGCATTCGCTCCGGTGAGCCTCGTCCTTGATGTCCATGTCCATTGGCTTTGCCTTGGTTCAATCTACCTTGACCTCATCTCCATTTCCTTGATCTCGCACAAGGAAACCGGGAACGACGCCATCTTCTTCCTCACCGGTGACTGCACACCGGCCATGAATGCTGCTCGTGCGCAAGCCCCCTCACCGGTGAGCTTCTCCCCTGCTATTGCGCATCAAAACGTGTTCCTGGACCTCCTCTACATTTCCCCTAACACAATTTGGGTATCTGTTCACAGCAGCTCGCCGTGTCGTCGTCTTCACCACCCCGTCCAAAACTCACCGCCACCGGCGCCATTCGTCCCATAGTAAACTCTCCTGCAATTTCTCCCTACTAGAGCATCTCCTCACCATCGGCCTCGTCCTGATTCGTTGTTCCTGTCTCGCCAGAGAGGGGGAAACTCACCAGCGTCGCGATGGTCATGCTCTGTTTGCGCCGCCTCGCCCACGTTCCCGTCGCACTGAGCCTCGCCATCCGCGCCACAACAACTGCTGCCGCCTCCTGAGTCTCTCCATGCCCACGCCCAAGTCTCCCCACCGCCTTGGCCTCTCGCCGGCGAGCGCCTCTGCGTCGCCAAGGCCGCCACCATCGTCAGCCCTCCTCGTCGCGTCCCAGGCCAAGCCACCGTTACCAGGAAGTTACCCGCGTACACTCGGTACTCATGCCCCCCATACAGGCCAGAGGACCGCCTGAGTCAGCTGCTGGCGAATTTCTCTCTTCCGCGGCCGCCGCCTCTGCTTCTCCCGTTCCAGCCACTACAGTCTTCCCCATTGCCACCCAACCCCAAAAACGTAACAAAAAATTATGGGAACATGCTATGCTAGCCATCGCTTCGCAGCTCCACTTCTGTAGCTCGCCGTCGCATCGCGCCACCGTGTCCACTGTTTTCCCCCACACCGAGCCGAGCAAGACGACGCACTGTGCATCGAGCTCGCTCCTATGCACAGCCACGTAGTAGCCACAGTGGTGAAACCGGCCAAATCCAGTATCACGTAAGCAAAACCACCGAGTAAACACAATCACGCGGGTTAAGTCACCTGATTTTGCAACACGAGAGGTTAAATAGCCGGTTTTTTCCGTCAGAGGGTTAAACGGCCACACAGCAAAACTTCAGAGTCGTATGGACTTCTTCCGAAAATTTTCTATTCCAGACATGCTAGCTCAATTTTTTATCATCTCGTCCTTGCTAATTTATGTATCAGCAAGCATTAATAGGAGCATTTCATTCGTGAATTTTGGGGAAAGAAGACTAGACCAACACTAACATAGAGATTTTGCTACATGTCACTTCTGTAATTTGCATCAAGATTCTTAGGAGTGGTTGCAAGCGTGCAACAACAGACGAAAGAGGCCTGAGTTGGCAAAGGGCGAATAAGATAAGCTAGGAAGGCTGCATACTTGCTACCTGCCTGAGGACATGAGCTCAGAGCATAAAATAAAGATGATGTATTTTGAAAGGAAACAGCAAATTGAGGAAGCTTTGGTACTGGTACATGCAGTGCAAGTTGCTGCCTATGCATTGCACACCATCACCCAATTCAATTTGATAAATCATTTCAATAGCCTGTGAATCATACTCTACAGTCTGCACTAGAACATATCACCGAACTTTTTGGTTGCACTCGAGTTTGTTTTCCATTAGACCTTCCACCTTTGACACTTTAATTCAAACTTCTACAGGAAAAATTGGAAAGAAAGAGAGAAAGAAAAAGCAAAGTCAAAAGCAAGCACCATCAGTCCAAGTGCTCTTTCTTGCAACAAGTGCCGTGGTTTTCGGCCAGTGGACTTAATTGTGTTGTATAATGCTCAAATGGAAAGGACAAAAGCAAGATTTCTGTCTTCTGTTCTGCAGACATATTTTCCCCATCTATGATGCATTGCTTGTATGAAATTAAGCAGAAGCTAATGCTCTCCCTTTTTCGTAACCACGGACGGATTTGCTGATCAAAATGAACCTGAAAAGTCCAGATGATACAGCTTGTTTTCTGGCGTGGACTAAGCTGGTGCAAATGCAAGTTGTTATTGTTAAAGCAAAATTTAAAGGGCATCTCTCTAGTGCCTATGCATGTTTGATAGATTAAGCTCTTATAGTCTCTTGCACATAATCTAACAAGCACTTTCAGGAATTGCAAACCAAAGAGGCAAAGACCAGGAAAGAACGTATATGTTAACACTGAAAGTGGGCAGGTTGATACAATTAACTGAAAGAGAAGAAGTCAGGATCATTTTGATCAAAAAATCAATATTTAGAGGAAGATTGCCAAGTTAGAGATGTCATACAACAGGATCACTATTGAGTATGTGTATGTAAAATTATTAGAAAACTTACTATTTTATTTTAGTGCACATATATCACTACTAATCTCAGCCGTCCAAAATACTGCACATCTTAAAATTAAGGACCATATATGTAACGTCCCGTTTTCAGTATTAAAAATTTATTTCCTTGAATTCCTATTTTCATTCGAATTTTCAAATTTTGGATTAAATTCCAAAATCTCTTAGCTTTCATTAAGCTCGGGTTTGTGTTTCAAATATTCATTCAAATTTCAGATTTCAAAATTTGTTTAGAATTCACTATTTTCGAAAATATCAAAACCCATTTTTCTTTTTTCTTTTCTCTTCCTTCCTTCTTGGGCCGGCTTTTCCCTACCCATCTCTCTTCCTCTCTCCTCCCTACCCCGCTTCGCCCTACCTCTTCTCTCTTTCTTCCTCCCTTTCCTTCTCCCATGCGCTTGCTTCTTCTTCCCCTTTTCTTCCACCGACAAGACCGCCCACTCGCCTCTCCATCTCCCTCTTCTCCTCGGCTCCTCGCCTCCCCTCCCGCGCCGCCGCTCGTCCCCCTCCTCCACCGGGCCGCGCCACGCCGCCCGCCATCGCCAAGGCCCTCCTCCACCTGGCCCTCTCTCTCCTCCACCGCCTCAGCGCCTGTCCCACGCCCGCACAGACGGCTTTTCCTCGCTGCTGCCACGTGCGCCGCTGGTCTCCACACAGACGGCTTTTCTTCTCCTCCACCGCCATGGCCGGCTTTCCTCTCCTCCTCTCTCCCGGCCATAAAAGGGCCGAGCCGCCTTCATCCTCCCTCTTCGCCCCTTCTTGGTGTCCCCGCCACCTTCTCTCCCCTCCTCCGCCGCACTCCTCCGCTCCGGCCTCGCTTGAGACTCCGACGCCGCCTCCACTCCGTGCCGCCGGCACTTGGAGCGCTGTGGCGACGCTCTCGAGCTCGGCCTCGGCTCGCCGTCTGCTGCGTCGCCGCCCCGAAGCTCTGTGGCGCCGCCTCCGCGCCGCCGCCTCCGGTGCTCAACCGCCCCGCCCCCTCCGGAGCCCCTTCTTCAGCGCCCAGTCTGCGTGCGCGCGCCTCCTCTGTCTTCTCCTCCCTCTCCTCCCTCCGGCGTCGTCGCCACTGTTCGGCCGATTGTCGCCAATGCCGCCTCCGGTGCTTTCTCGGCAACGTTGTCGCCTCCCAGCAGCCTCCGGCAAAGAATCCGCCTCCAAAGAATGCCACGACGCCCGTGCCCTCCTTCTCTTCTCCCCGGTCCGACCGCCTCGCGCTCGGGCCGAATCCGCCTCCACTCGACCATCTCTCTGCTCTCTGCTATCTCTCTCTCTCTCTCTCTCTCTCTCTCTCTCTCTCTGTCTCTCTCTCTCTAGGCAGTAGCAGAGTAGCAGCAGCAGTTTGTGTTTGGTGTTTTGCGAATTGGAATGTATGAAAATATTGTGTATGCAGTGTACATTTTTGTATGCAGTTGAATCGTCGCGGAGTTGGCTTTTGGAAAATCGGTATTGAAATTGTGTATTGAGATTTGTATGTCGCTATTGTGTATGAATATTTTGTGTATGTGTGCAGGGTAGTCGTGGAGTGATATTTGAGATTTGTGTATTGTTTTGTGTATTAGAGTTGAGTATTGAAAGTTTGTATGGCAATTTTGTATCGTTTTGTATTACTCGATCGACTAGTAGTTTATCCATTTTTGGCGAAAACGTTTCCAAAACATTTATTCTCGATGATTTGTGCTACGACTTACGATGAATCGATTAACCGTTGTTAGCGGTTAACTCGCCGATTGCCAAGTACTAGTAGAACTATCATTTTCGATTTTAGTTGAGAGCTATCGATTAAGAGCGCAATTTGTAAAATCTCGGGAAATCGAGGTTATGCAAATGACCTTCCTAATCGTCTCTGCATTCGTGTCTATTTTAGTTAAAACATGTTTATTCAAATTTTCAGCGTTGTGTAAAATGCTTTAAAATAAATTGGCATTTCTCAAAATATTTTGGAAGGCTATTCGGGATTAACCTGTTAATCTCGACAGCTTACTTTGAAAACCTAATTATTAATCTTGTAATCCTATCCAGTATTCGTCGGTCCAAATATTGTTTATCTCCTTTTATCCCTGTTCAAAAGCCGTCTTTAATAAAATGATTTACGGTCTTGTTAAGTTATCCGGTATCCTAATCTTGCCCGTTCAGCGGTATCCAAAGTGAAGTATCCCTGCGATAGTTCATTCGACTTTGTTTCCCCTTGTTTTCCTCGGCTGAGTATCTCCACCCTTGTCTCGTGTACTCAGCTAATCGTTTGACCTCGTCAAACATTCCCGCCTCGCTGAATCTCGTCTCTTCAGCTCGTTCATCGTAAAACTTATTTAAAGTGCTTTGTTTATATTTGGTATTTTGGAAGTTCTTCGGATTTATTTGTTGTCTTGCTTGTATCGTATAATTAGGAGTCAGAGTCCAGAAGAAGCATCGACTCAAGCAGGATCAAGATTTGGATAAAGACGCCGACCCAGAACTCAAAACCCCTGGCAGAGAAGGCCCTGAGTAAGATCAAGGCCGCAATAATCTGACCCAGGCGAGTCAATACTTTGATCATTCCGAACCTACATTTTATGCAAACTATGTTTATTTAAAATAGCAAAGTTGCATGCTTTAATTTTGTAAACAATGATATGTTAAAGCTTAAGGTAGTTAAATACCCATTTGTTGATTAATTACTTATTAAGCCATCCTTTGATAATTGAATCCAGTATTCCTTGTCACCCTAGTAATTATATGGTAATACTAGTATAGGTTGTACTTAAGCGACATGCTAGTCTTGCTTAAGTACCGGGACAATAAATGTCCCGATCATCATCCTTTAAACATGAAAAATGGTTTTGGGCAGTCATTGGATGTAGATGACTGATGTGTTGCGTTAATTGGTTTTCCTTCCCAAAACCCTAAACAATTTGCTAGTACCACATCCGACGGATGGAAAGAATGGTGGGTGCGGACGTAGCACGAGAATGGTTGGTATGTGGTATGAACCGTCCGGATGAATTAAGGACTTAATCTTGTCATGACCTCCCGTAAAACAAGTACAACCGCAAGTCCGCAAAGTGCAACTTGGCCTAGTAAAACTATTGAACCACGAATGTCATCCCACAACCGGTGTTTAGAAGTGTGCAAGCGGCGGGGCGTATCTTTGGCTTGAATGGGACACCGAGCACGGTGAAGTTGCCCGCCACGCTATTCTCTCGGGGCGGGCCCGCTTTGCTAGTCGTTGGGGTAAACATCCCGCACAACTTATGGAATTGGCCATAGGGGTGAGATGACTAAGGGGCAAGGTAGTTTGAAACGTTCTCGTGACGATCGCTCAACTACATGACTAAGGAATCATGTGGAGTAACGAGTATGATTATCTCTTGTGGAGTACAGTGTACAACCTCTGCAGAGTCTAAACTGCTTAAATGCAATGCGCTTTCTGGTCAAAGGTAGACATGGGAACTTAACTTTGAGTTAGTTCTATTTCAAAAATCTTTGTGGGTGGAATGGAAATGTGTTGGGCTCATCCAGCCCTTGTTTTGAATTTTTCTGGGTAGCCTTATCCAGTGTTGATAATCGGTGGACGTAACCGTTATCAAAAATTAAGCATAAGGTGGAGGTAACCTTCGCTGTTATTTAATATTGCACTTATTCTCTTTAATGAAAATGCAATTTGTTTAAAATGCTAAGTCATAGGACTTTGTAATTATGATAATTGAAAATGTTGCTTTAGCAAATAAAAGAACCTGAGCCATCCTTGTTAAGCCTTGCATGTATACTATTGCATATCAGTGTTGGCTCATGAGCACGGTAGTTGTGCTCATTCTCGCTCTTTCCCCCAAACCCTCAGAAGCAGGAAACTTTGGAGACTACTACGAGGACCCAGATGTCTGAAGACCCAGGAGTTCTTGAAGCGTAGTTTAGTTTATAGTTGTTCTAGTCTCGCCCCAGTCTAGCTGACTCCGCTGGTACCTAGGTGCATTCCATATTATCTGAGTTTCGGGTAATATCGGATGTACACAGGTTTCCCCAGTCACTTGCCTGTGGAGAGATGTGCTCTCACCCTTTGTGCTTCCGTTGTCGCTTCCGCTACTTATGTGATGTAATCTTTTGGCCTGTTCGGCCCTTATTGTAAAACTTGACCCAATGTGGTCTATGTAAACTCTGATGTGTTAAATTAATGAATGGTATGGTTTTACGCCATTGTATGAAATGATTCAGTGATGTATATGTGAGTGCTATCTACTGATCCAGGGAATAGCACAGTTATTCGCAGAGGATCCGGGATTAGAAAATCCGGGTCTGACAATATATATCACATACTTGTTAAACATTGATCAAACAAAGTTTTCAAATTCCCAAATTAAATATTGATCGGTATATATGAGTGTATGGTATGACTGTACTTATTAGAGTGTGCAATTACAAGTGCAATAATTGGAAAAAGAGCTGCATACTTAGAGAGGTCGCTTTGGACGTGCATGGAGATGATGGTGGCGGTGTTGGAGAAACGCTAGTTGAGGCCACACAATGTGTTGAGGACGAGACTATGATCATTGACAGGCTGCCCAACATCGCGTAAGGCATCAGCTAGCATCTTGAGACACTGGCAATATGCGGAAATAGAGAGGTCGCCTTGGACGATGGTGGAGAACTCGCCTTCGAGGTAGATGGCACGTGCCTCTTGATTGTTGAGGGAAAGGGCTTCAGCACGGAGCCAGAGGTCACGGGTTGTTTGATTAGGCTCCATGGTGATGTCGAGGATGTCATCGGAGATGGATCTGTAGAGCTAGGTTAAGACAACGGAATCATGTTGCACCCACTCTGGATGGTTCGGCGGAGCGGGACTGCCATCGACGTGGGAGATAAGTCCAAACTTGCCGACCATGGCGAGGAAGAAGGTGTGCTACTTGGTGTAGTTCGAGGCTTGGAGATCAAGGCTCACGGGTATGTGAGTCCGGATACTTGCCACATTGACGCCCTGGGAAGACGGAGCTAGGGTGTTAGCGACGACAAGGTGATGAGTGCCGGCGCTGAGGGGTTGGCAAGAACGTCGATGGTGAAGAGGCCAGAGCAGGGGGCGCTAGGGCTTGGCATATGCGCGGAAAAGAGGTGGAAGAATCGAATCAACCTAAGAACCGAATCAATCTCATACCATGAAAGAGTATGAGGTTTGGGAGGAAATCTGGCTCACGGTACAACCGGGCCGAACCAACCTTTATATAGATTGCCGGGTGGGCAATAGTGAATACTGTTATGAAAGCATTGTGTGTATTGAAAAGAGGCCCAAATGGCGGTATATATAGGAGTACAAGATAGAGATAAGGATATGTTAGAGATAGATTCTATCTCTAACATATCTCTAATACCTTATCTCTAATATATCTCTAACACCCCCCCTCAAATGCAAGGCGTATGCAATAGCATTGCATTTGGAAAGGGATGATACTAAAATATGGAGAATCCAAAGTCCGAGTCTTGATAATATCGTCGTATTATGCAGCTCTTGGAAAAATATATCGAGTATCAAAAAGATCTTCTCCCATACGGTGTCATGCGACAGCTCATAAGACACAAGGTGCAGGAGCGAAGTCGACCGTGGCAACACAACGAAGAAGATGATGAAACCAACAAATATAGAGAGAGCTGTCAAATCAAGTCGAATAGGAATTGGTGGAAGCATGGCGTACAGATCGTAGCCAAGACGGCGGCGACGCGAAGGCACAAGAAGTGCAACGAATGTACAAAGGCAAAAGAAGCGCAACACAATGCACAAGAAGCGCAACAGAGGCGCAGCAGCGAAAAAAGAGCGCGCAATGCACAAGAAGCGCAATGAGGCGCAGCAGTGGAAGAAGCGCGGCCCTTGAACGCTTGATCGGCGGATCTGCAATGTCAAGAAAAATAGCAATGGGAAGCAATGGCACGCCATGCATAAGGCAATTTCTATGCTCTATGACTGACAATAAATTTGTGGACTCGCGGCGAGGACGAACTCAAAAATTGAGTACTACGGACTTGGATGGACGCAGCGGAAGTAACGACACAAAGAAACCTAAGGATAACTAACAGCAGATACTAGCAAAGAATAGAATAGCGATACATCGTAGCAAAGAATATCTACTAGCGAGCACTGCACAAGCGCGTGCCGGCCACCACATGTGCGACAACCTTCCACCTTGGTGTGCAAGACTGGAGGAGAAGCTGAAGCCCGGAGCCGGTCAAACCGATATCAAGCCAACCGCTCCAGCTATTGCATACGAAAGAAACATTTAACTCCAGCCATTCTCTCTTCCTCCCACCTCTCTGCTCCCTCTCCCTCTGAGAAAACCAAGCAGCGGCGACGAGCAGAGCATCGCCAAGCTGGCCGACCTCGTCCGCCAGGTGGCCAAGGAGCACAACGACGTGCGCGACCAGCTGCAGCACGAGCAAGATCCGATTCGGGGCGACGCGGAGAGGCGGCGGGCGGAACGGGAGTCACAGCAGGTCCGACGCCGCACTAGAGCGGCGGCTCGGTCGAACAGGGCGAGGATCCGGCGCGAGGACGTCGGATCTGGAGGAGTCGGCGGAGTCGAGGAGGTCGCGGTAGCTGCGCCCGACGAGCTGCCGGAGCTCCTCCTCCTTGGAGGAGATCTCGCGACGGGTGGAGCCTCCGCCGCAGATCTCGGGATGCGCTTCGTCTGAATGATCCTCGGCGTCGGCCGCGCCGCCGCCGGGAGGCGGCCGCGGGGCATCGCGCCACGCTTGCCTTCCAAAGCACGGCAAGATCCAGGAGAGGATCGTGAGGCGAGGGTGGGAGAGAGGCCGACTAGGCGACGAGAGGCTGCCCCCGGAGGGCGATGTCCTCGGCTGGTGGCCCTCGATGGTGGCCTTGCCGTCGCCGGATGACACCTCGTAGAGCAGGGAGGCGTCGTCGGGCAGCACGGCCCTCGACTTCCTGCAGGCGGCAACGACGACCTACAACATCCTTGTGAGCGGCCGCCTCCGGCTTGGTGCTCAGAGTGCTTGCTCCCGTGAGGAAGCCGAGACGACGACGGCCATGGTGACGGCGGGATGCCGGGCCCGGCCCACCGACGCTCATCCGGACCTGACGAGCACCGAGGAGGCGATGAGGGCGCCGACGTTGATGGACATGTAGAACCAGTTGAAGAAGGAGCCCTTGCTGAGATGCAGGGCTTGATCCCGCCGGTGCCGACGGCGATGAGGAGCCAAAAGGAGGCCACCCCCGGGAGTAGAGATTGCTCCTCCCGGGGGCGGCGGCGGCAGCGGAAGTTAGGTTGAGGTTAGGAGGCGGTAAGTAACCCTAACCTGGCTCTGATACCATGTTATGAAAGCATTGTGTGTATTGAAAAGAGGTCCCAAAGGGCGGTATATATAGGAGTACAAGATAGAGATAAGGATATGTTAGAGATAGATTCTATCTCTAACATATCTCTAATACCTTATCTCTAATATATCTCTAACAAATACAATAGGAAAGTAACCGAATACAATCAATCAAATATTCTATATAAAGGAAGATAAGATCGGTATCCCTATAGTATCTCTACACAACTTGTAGAAGAAGAAATAGCATGCGCTAACACTGTATATGACCGTACTGAGTGTGCAGTTACAAGCGCAATAATTGGAAAAAGAGCTTCATACTTAGTAAGGAAGTAGCTAGTTGATTATTGTAACCGCTTCCTTTCATCTTCTTTTTCTTTACAAAAAAAGTACTCCATCTCAAGAGACAAACACATATACACATTGCATTCTTTGTCGTACAAGCATAGACAACTCTTCTCTTTACACCCTCCATTGCGACAACAGAGCAAAGTGGAAGGTATATCACCAACTTAATCCAAAGTTTTTTTACTTTTTTTTGACCAAATGTAATTACTTGTCATCCCAAAACTACACTGCAACGGCAGATAAAATTGAAAGGGAACTCGCTTTTAGAGAGCACACAACGTACACAACTCATGTATGTTTCTTTGTTCATCTTTATCGCTGCTTTACTAAGCAATCTTCAGCGCCGCCTTCTTTGGCTTCCTGCTGATAATGGAATGCAGAGCAAATTATTGAGTTGCATAGATGGCGCTTCAGAAAGTATGGCACGAATCAGATCAGTAAAGCAGTTAGGTATGCGACTGATCGAAACGTATAGCAGATGCTATAAGCAAGCAATAGTTCAGCAAGTTGAACTGTTGATACGGCGTAAGGATTAGAACATTTTTTATTATTTATTTTTTTAAAAAATATTTTAAAGATAATATCTTTATAACTTTATTTCAAATTTTAACCTCTTTGGCCACGCCACAACGTGTAGTGTGATAAAAGCATGTTGTCACACCAAGGATCTCGGCGTGACAAACGAGTGTTGTCACGCCACTCCTCTTGGCGTGCAGGACTTAGTAAAAAAACGAACATATGTTGGCTCAAAGGGCTATCGTGGTAGGTGCTGCAGTCGGTGGCGTGATGACACAGTTTGGGCATGACACGGGTCATGACGTGACCAAAAGAGTCAGAATTAGAAATAAAGTTAGGAAGATGTTATCTTTAAAATATTTTTTTAAATGGATTGAAAAATAAAAAAGCTATAGGTATTACTACAACTTCAGCTTGTGATACTAAATTGAATTCTCAATTCGAAGTTTCATTAGGTGTTGTTTTGGTTAAACAAAGAATGTCGAGAGGGTGGTGGGGAGTCCGACCGAGAAGGAAAGCACATTAGGGTAGCAACCCTAGCACCTAGTCGCTGGCATGCGGTGGTCGCAAGGGAGATGGGCCAAGAAGGGCATGCGGCGCATGTGGGGGAGAATCCATGGACCAAGGGCTTCGCATGGAGGAACTTGGAAGCATGGGCCAAGGCTGGCACATGGGGAAACCGAGAGGCATGCTACTTGGGAGACTAGTTGGGCTGCGGGTGCAAAGGAGGGAAGGAAGGAGCCGCGTGGGAGGCAAGACATGTTGGTATGGGTTGCGCCAAGGAGGAAACCAAGCCTACGGGCTACATGGAGCGCCAAACCAAGGAGGCCACCCAAAGTCCAAGAGCGTCCAGAGATCAATTCCGGCAAGGAGGCGTCTGTCGATGGTTTAGTATCGATCTTACAAATAAATACTGGGGACTCTCATTGAGTCAAACCACACATAAAAAATACAATGATTTTATATAGATTCAGACCTTCTCCTGAGAGAATAATAACCCTACTCCTGTATTATTGTATTGACTATGCTTTACAACAGTAAAAAAATCACTAGAACTAGGGCTTAATGACTCATGTCTGCTGATCTTATCTTGTGTTCGTTGTCATTGTCCCTGTTCTCTGTCCACCGGCTTTACTCCTTATATAGCCCGTGAAGGGGTGGCAATCGTCCCGTATCAAGAGGCGTCTCACCGTTTGATGAAATACACACGTTCAGTGGCGGTTATTGTCAGAGACTAATCCTCCCACGTCATCTTATAGTTATGTCAGATACAGAGGCTTAATACGTATAGTTATTCCAGAGAATAACAATACATATTAACTATTATGTGTATTAAACACAACACACAAGTGTTCCTAGTCGATTGGACATACATGTCTTCAGGCTTTGTTGACTATAGGGTGATCGTAGTTAACATATCTATCTACTGGAGCTATTTCGGATACTAGTCATGAGCATGATGCTATTCATGTGTGGTACTATTCATATGCGGGTACGGTTCATCGAGGCAAGAAGCTTTGTTATTCTTCTAGGGCCACCAAAAGAAGCTACTAATCTACTACTACCGAAGCTAGAAGAAGACGATGCTACTGACTTTTGAGTTGTACCGTGAAAGATTGGGGCAACAATCGAGATCCTTCTAATCAGCTAGTTGGATCCTTATCAAGTGTACAAATAAGCAATAGAGAAATACTAAAGAACACAATAGCATTCAAAGGCAAATCAACAAGATAAGCCATCGCTGTCGGATTGTCTGGTCATAGCCGTTCATCTCACCCCTCATCCTGGTCCACTCAAATCTTATCAACATACGAACTATACAAGCATGAACTCCTCTCTCTCCCCCCTTCTTTACTCCCCAAAATCAAGCAGCCATGGCAGTAGTAGCAACAGTGAGTGGTCCCTCAAATCTGTTAGACCACAAATTTGTAATTCGGGTTCCACTGTGTAAACTTGTGTCATCCTGGTCCACGGTCCAGGCCTCTTGATCGCCCTCTCTGGTTTTGCGTCCCCTGTAAATGGGACGCTGATGGTACTACAGCTGCTGGAGCACTTGGTGCAGCACCTCGATGTAGCCTCCACACAAGCACGGGTCCTCCCCGTGGGTGTGGTAGTCCCAACGCTCTAGCTCGATCGGTCCCGTCATCTATAATTTTGGACAAGAAAAGTGTAAGTAACCAGTAGAGCCAGGAAAAGACGTAAGAAGACAAGTACAAGGCTAGGAGCTGACAAGTAGAGAGCAGAACAAAATACATATATATTTTTGAAAAGCCTATGTAACTACCCTTCTCTGAGTAGTCCTAAGCTCCTATCTACTAACCATGCTAGCTAGGGCCTTTACCCTACAGTCGTATGCTCTGATACCAAGTCTGTCGGATTCCAAATTTGTAATTCGGGTTCCACTGTGTAAACTTATGCTATTCCCTGAATCAGTAGATAGCACATAAAGATACATCGTTGGTTCATTCGCATACATCGCATTCATACACAAAAGCATACTTTATTACATAAATTGCTAAACAACCAATAGTCTTACAAAAGGGGCCAAGCAGGCCAATACAGAAAACATAGTGATTTAGTACAAAAATAGGGGATGCGAGCGGAAGCAAAAGAAAATATGTGGATCCATTTACTCTGTCCACAGTCAAGCGACTGGGGGTCCCGTCCTAAGCTCCTCCATCGACTTCACCATCCGGCCCTGATGCCACGAAGTAGGCATAGGGGTCTTGATCAAACGACTCTGAAAGATAATATTAAGCGAGCTTGAGTACACAACTGTACTCGCGAGCCAACACACAATGCAATTATCATATATGCAAGGCTAAACAGGGGGGTTTGTGGTTCTTTTCTTTACACAAAGCTAGGTTCGAATTACTTTATGTAGTAGAAATTCCTGAGACTTAGCAATTTAACTAACACAAGTTTTATCAAACTGAATTTTGTTGCAAAGTACTAGTGGAGGTTTCAATCTCTTATACCATTGAGAGGCTCCACCCACTCAATGCTCATCTTCTTTTCTCAGGTCTTCGCCTGTACTTTCCACTAACCCTCGACCAAACCATCTCAATTCTCGGGGCTCTACTCCATCTTTTCATTCCCTCCCACATGTTTTATAAAAATGAAATGAAAGATACTTCAAGCAAGTTCTCGGCACCGCTCATGACTGTGAGCACAAGTATCCAAATAGTTTTCTTACTCTGCAGTGTTTGCACACTTTACCCACAAGAGATAATCAACTTTTAATGTCCCCGACACACTTCCAGAGGCGTGCGACTAAGTTGATTATCACAAGGCCTTTACAATACCCTACCTAATGCAACCTCATCCGCTAGGTTTCGCTACAGAGAGTGGTTTCCTAATGCAATACGGTCACGCCACCCATTGGACTCTGCTCCTCTGGGTGGTTTCAGCTAAGGCTGTAGTGCATGCCACTCTCCGTAGCCCCCTTTTGCGCCGTAGTAGTTTCCTAATGTATTATAGCCGTACAAATCCCAGAGTGGTTATCCACTAAGGCTATAATACATGCCACACGAGCGGGATGATAAAAGCGACACTGAGACAAACAAATTAATCAGCTAGGTTGTACTCATTATAGACTTATGGTTGCACTGTTTTTATACGAGAGGTCATCACAAAATCCAGGTCCTTAATTGACTCTGGCGATACTTCCCCATACCCACTTTGTCGTGCCCCTGGCACCCACCACTCTTTCCAGCCACCTGAGTCGAAATCTGTTTTTGGTTTTCTTTTGTTTTAAAATACTTTTCTAGCTCAACATACCAGCCAGGCTCCAGCTTCGACTACCTAATCTCATTTTCAAAGGTTTAATGATGTCAGGGCAATTTACTGCACACATGTCAATGTCACTAAGCATACCTAAACATGACTCTTAAATATTTATTTAGTAGCTATAAGGTATTCCATTAATCTAGAGTGATAAGGATAATGTCCAAGTTCAAGGTTGGAACTTTATACTCAGTATTAGTTGAGGCATTATCTATGAGCTAAAGCAACATACATTTATAGAACATAGCAATGCATTTTCGTAATTTGAACACAATATAAATTGCATTAAAACTTAGGAGCAAAATGATCAAAGTGTTGACTCACCTTATTCTAGGTGTTGCTGCTCTTGGTCTTGCTCGACTTGAGGTTCTTCGGGAGCTTCGACGTCTATATACGTGAAAATAACAAAAGTCCGAATAAGCACATAAAGATGCAAATTGCAATACAAAAATCAAATGAACTCCAAAATTAGTGTTTTCTATTGGGTTGGGTAGGGTTTGAATTTAGACAAATTTAGAAATAAGAATCGTTCGATTCGGAGTTAAAACGAGTGAGAACGGGCTCTCCGAAGTCTAACCCTAATTTAAATCCTGGAAAAAGAAGGGGGAGGGGAATCTCTCACTGATAGGTGGGACCCGATGCCCTTTTCTTTTCTTTTTTCTTTATTGTTTAATTGGAAAAGTCTCAGTGAATGACAGGTGGGCCCTTGGCACTTCATTTTCTTTTCCATATATTTTCCTAAAGGAGGTCCTTTTATTGACAGATGGGGCCCACATGTCATAGACGTGATCCACGAAAACAGTGTATGGACCAGAGGTCCATACCAACGGCGCTGGTCCACCGGAGTTTTTTCTTTATGCCCACAAGCAATTGGGCCAATGCGTCATAGACTCCATTTTAAATAATGGCTATAATTATCACCTATTAATTAATCCTTAGGCCCACATGCCAGTCAAACGTAACCCATTTAATTCAGTCCTAATTACTCCTAATCACTAACCCTAAGGACATCGATTTGACCTTTTAATGACTGCTACAATACGCGTCTGGTCCCGACCGAACAGAGGCGTTCTAGAGCGGCTCCCTGCTGTGCTCGTCGTCGGCGAGTTGAACCTTGGGGGTGACAAGTAAGGCCGAAAATGTGTTCCCACGGCTCGAGGGTCCAGAATGGTACCGGCGGCAAGGGCGGTGGCGACTCACCGCGGCGATGTGGCGGAGTTGGGCAGCGACTACCTCATGGGTCATTGTAGTCTTGACAACCCGACGGTGCATTCAGCTAACACGCAAGCGCACGAGCGTCTAGAGGTCACAAGGAACATACCGGCATGGAGAGGAACGATGGAGATGGTCGAGGAGGGTTGTCGACGAGGACTCGAGGTGGCGCGGACAGCTTCCGTGGTGGCAGTGAGTTGGCGGGGGCTCAATGTATGGGAGTAGAGGGGTGGAAGGGAAGGAATTCAGCTGGGTCTCACCATAGAGGGTACGGCGACGGTTTTGGTGGTTTTGATTGAAGCTAGGGAAGAAGCAGACGTCGAGGCTTTCCTGTGGTCAAGAAGTTAAATTAGGAGGGGGTAAACACTCCTTGCATACTGGAACACGATATGAAGGGGGTGGTGGGGGTGGGGAGGATCTCACCAGAGCGCCGACAGTGTGGTGGTGGCGCGACGGTCGAAATTGGAGCGTGCACCTTTCTTGCGTTTCTGCTTGGTGGGGGAGGGTTGGAGGGAGGAGAAGGGCAGGGAGGGGTGCATTGGAGTCCGAGCAGCCATTTATAGGCTAGAGGAGCAAGGAGGGAGTCAGTGGCGATGTAGATTGGCGGGACGGGCGTTGTCAGCCCAGCGTGGGCACAGGAGCTCCGAGTGACAGGGGCAGATGGGGAAGCAATGGTGCGACAACGTTGCTAACATAGGGAGTAGGCAGGGGTCTGGCGTGCAGCTTCAGTGAAGCAAACCCGAAGTGGGGGCGGCGATGGACAGGGCAGGGGAGCAAGTGCGGCTCGGTTGATCGGGGAAGAAGAGAGAGATAAGGAGAAGGGGTAGAGTTTGGTTGGTCATGGTTGGGCTGCGACAGCTGGGCCAATAGTCGGTTCAGCCGTTCGAATAGGAGAAAAGAAAGAAAAAAGAGGAAAACAAAGAGGAAAAAGGAAAAGCAAACAAAATTGACAATTTAATTTTTGGAGCACGCTTTTCACTTTAAAATTTTATTCTAGAGAATCTTTTTAGAAGTTTTACTAGCATACAATATTTCAGTCAGTTTGAATCTTTGGGTATTGGTTTTAGGGTTTTGGCCTTTCGACGCCTGCTAGAAAAGAAAACACAGATAAAACAACTCTAAAAATGCACACAAATCAGACGACAACGGATATCACACATTTTTTTAAATCCCATATTTTCATCATCGGGATTTTTTTGGGTGTTACAAAATCTCTCTCTCTCTCTCTCACACACACACACACACTCACACCCCCTGCGGCCAGCGAGCTGTGGCAAGCAGGTGCAGTGGGCTCGCACGGGAAGAGAGGCGCGCAAGCACAGTGGGTTGATATGTGAGGGTCATCGAGCAAGCCACAGGTGAACACGACGGTCGAACAACGGTGAGCAGCTGTGTCGTGCGAGTAAAGACAATTAGGCCACCGGCCATCGCGGCTGTGAAGGCAACGGGCGAGCGCGCAGTGACGGTTCGGGACACCACAAAGGCGACAGAGGAGGTGCGATAGCAGTGATAGCGCGCAACAACGAAAGTTGCGATAGCGGAGGTTGTGGTTGCAGGCGCAACAAATCAAACTGGGCGAGTACTGAGTGGTGGTGGGCCGACATGGGCAGCCATTGTCGAGCCCAGGTACCTGAAATTGTGTGAAACTCACCCGAATTTTTGAAACTCGATTTTTCTTTTCCTTTGAAAATCGTAATGTGTTGAACTTTCTGAAACTTGCTTTGATCTTTCTACGATATCCTGTGAAACTTGAGTGAAACATGTCTAAACATGTCAATTTTCAGGGAATCTTCATACTGTTGTGAAACTTGATGTTTTGACTTGAAATTTATGTTTTAGATTTGAAACTCGGTGAAACATTAAGTTTCGTATTTTGAAACACGTTGAAACTTGAAGTTTCAATTTTGAAACTAGCTTGAAACACAAAGTTTCAGTTTTTGAAACATGAAACTCACCTTTGAAACTGTTGAAACTCTTTGAAACTATCTGAACTTGATGTTTTTCAATGTTTGAAACTCTTTGGAACATGCTTAAACTTGCTTGAAACATCAAACACAAAATCTGAAACCTTCGTGAAAGTTTTTGTGCAACTGGAACACCATAAAACTATGTGAAATTGCTATACCAGTAGCTCCCTTACCATTACTGATCTGGCTAGGCATGAGACACATAAAGCCTTATGAAACTCGTCCAAAACTTGTAGTTTCATATTTGAAACCCATCGAAAATTATTGAAACACATTGAAACCTTATGGAAACCCATTTAAAACTCTTTTGAAATGTGCTATGAAACTTTGATGTTTGTATTTGAAGCTCGGTTGAAATTCTTTTGAAACTCATTTCTAATCAAATTTCATATTTGAAATTGGATGAAACTTATTGTGTTTTTTTGCTCAGATGTTTCAAACTGCATGAAACTCATCCAAAACTTTCTTGAAACTTTGAAACTTGAATGAAACTTATGATTTTCCCGTGAAACTAGTTGAAACTTTGATGTTTGTCTTTTAAAACTCTGTTGAAATTCTTTTGAAACTCATTTTTAATCAAGTTTCAAGTTTGAAACCCGTCGAAATTTGTTGAAACACACTGAAACCTTATGGAATCTCGTTTGAAAGTTCTTGAAACATATTGAAACTTGTTGAATTTTTTTTATCTGAAACTTGTTGAAACTTGAGTTCCAAAATATGAAACTTCTTGAAACATGCTGAAATTTCTTGAAACTTTTTTTTGTTTGAAACTTGTTGAATCTTGGGCTTAAAACTTTCTTGAAATCTTTTAAAAACTTCTAGAAATATGCAAAACTCACTTAACCTGAAAATTTTAAAATATTTTCATGAGGCTTCGTGAAACTCTTTTGTCTAAAACTTATTGAAACTCGGGCTCAAAATTTTTCTTGGAAACTTCTAGAAATATGAAACACGTTGAAACCTAGTTGAAACATCAAACTTAAAATCTAGAACTTTTAAGCAATTGAAACTTCACAAAACTGCATAAAACCGCTATACCATTGGAAATACATTCCAATGATATAGCGTGGGCTAATAGCTCCCTAAGCAATAACCTACTGGTCCAACACAACAAAGCGAAGGAAAAGCAATTGGTAGCTAACTTTACAAACTGAGCACATGATATATATATATATATATATATATATATATATATATATATATATATATATATATATATATGTGTGTGCAGGTGCTTGTTTAGGCATGCATAACAAGAAAACACGGTACTAAGTGGCCGGGCTGCTTAATCTGCCTCCTTCGGCTTTAAGTAATTCGACAGTAGCAATTGTGTGGCCATAGTCAACTATCAACGCAAAAACATCTGAGATGTTGGGAGATCCCGAAGACAAGTGCCGTAGCTAGCTTTTGTACCTAAGTTCAGTGGAGTGCTTCCCCCTCTTGCTCTGGGTGAAGCAACTCCCCCTCTTGCTCTGGGAGCCTTTTGCTTCACCAATCTCCCAAGTCAATACCTAATCCAAATGCTTTTTCTTCCTTTTTTTTCCTTTGGTACTTTGAACTTTGAATTAGCTACTTGCATCATGTACACTTGTCTACTGTCGTTTTCTGCCATTTATAAATAAACTCCGACGTCCTCAGGACAAGGCCCATGTCTCCTCCAGCCATGACGAATATCAGGAAGGTCGCCGAGTTCTTGAAGAAGGCGGCGAGGGCGCTCAGGGGCAAGGCCAGCGTGCTGAAGGCCAGGATCCTCTTCCTCGCCTCGCTCCGCCGCAGGACGGCGATGGTCGGTGGGATATCGCACCACATCCGCGCGCTCATGTCGGGGCAGGAGAAGGCGGCGGCGGCGGCGGCGGCGGCGGCGGCGGACGACCGCGGCAAGGCCCTCGCGCCGGCGGAGGACGTGGACGAGCAGCTTGCTCCGGCAGGGCCGCACGACGTCGTTGGTCTCTCCGAGCTGGCCAGGTTGTTCCAAGAAGTCGACGACGATGACGGCCGCGGTGGCGGCTACACCGACTGGACACACTCGCTGTTCGACGACGATGGCATTAATGGCGACAACGACGACGACGAGGACGACGAGCGCCGTGTTGGCGAGGTCGTCGCGGAGGAGCTGGAGGACGAGCCGTCGGTGATCGACGTCATCAGGAGCCAGCGGGAGGGCGACGGGGTGGAGTTCAACATCGAGGAGGAGATCGACCACGCCGCCGACATGTTCATACGGAGGGTGCGCCGCCGGATGAACAACCGGAGCTTTTAGTTAGCGCCTTCCATATGATTAGTTTGTTTCTTCATGCCTGAAATTCCAGTGTTGTTTTAATCAGGTCCTTTCTTTTAGCTGATCTTTTTGCCAGATTAACTTATTTGGTTGAGGCTAATCTTAGTAGTAAAAATGAGTCAAATTTATAGTAAGTACCCTTTTCTTTCAATCTCTCCCGAAACACTTAAAACTTGATGTGATACGTAGCTTTGCTTGTAACAGTATGCCACACTGGCACGTACTAAATCTAATTCAATTCATAAAAGACTTCATCTTAGGCTTTGATCTTTGTAGATAGATACGCCGAGACTTTAAATTAAAATTAATTTAGAGTTTGACTAAGAATTTGGTATTTTGGTTCGCCGTGTGTTAGTATTTGTCTAGCTACGTTGGTTTCCATAGAGCAAAGATAATTTAGTGACGAAATTAATGGCTTTCAGACACCATTCATGAGTTGGTTGGTTGACGTACATTCTTGATACGTACAATCCATCCATGTATTAATTGTTAGCTACCATATGATAAACCATGGTTATATATATCACTACAATTTTAATACAGAGCAGGTTACATCTGTGATACGTTCCCATACGAGGAGTTCTTTTTCGTAAGAAATAAAAGCTCCCTAAAGCTCTCGACGTCTGCAGCCAGATTTACATCCGTAACAAAAACCTAAAAATAACCTCTTTACTAAAACACAAACAACCGCACGTATTCGCGCGTCAAATACGGCCGCACTATTAACAAATCATAGGAAATAAACACATGCCAACATACAATTTACAAGTTCAACTAGTATATATAAATATATAAAGGAGATCCATTATTATCCACTTTAATTATTATTGTTGCTATTTTGTACTACAAAATAGCAAATCTAGCTTTATATATATAAAGAAATAGCAACAAAAATAATACTGTAGATTGATAGTTATTTATCTGTGGTGTTAGAACCGTTTAGGTCTCACGGTGACAAGACAGCGCACGCGACGGATCAACGGCGACAGTTCGTTTTCCACGTTGGTTGGTTGGTTTTATACGGTAGAGGTGACATTTTCGTGGTTTGGTCGCTAGCCTCCATTCCGTTTGGACACGCCCTCCTCATCTCTCTCTCTCTCTTTCCCACGAACCCACCACCGCACCTCCCCTCTCTCTCGCGTCTCCTCTCGCTCCCGTGCGAGCCCCGGTCCCCCCACGAACGCGACGCGAGGGAGGAAGTCGGAGCGGGGCAGCTCGGGCGCTTGGGGGAGGCGATGGATCTGGAGAGGTCGCCGCCGCCTGAGCCGGCGTCGCCGGCGGAGGCGGCCGGGGGCGCGGCGTGCTCCATCTGCCTGGATCCGGTGGTTGGCCGCGGCGGGGGCAGGTCTGTCGCCAAGCTACAATGCGGCCACGAGTTCCACCTAGGTCAGATTCCCTCTCCTGAGCGTCTCTGCTAGGCTGTACTTTTTGAACCGGATCTGTTGGAAATGTACGCGTTGGCTAGTGAGCTATAGTCTACGGTTGTAATTCGATGTAGAAGAGGAATTTAGGTGGGTGGATTTAAGGTTATGATAGTCGTGAGTGATCGGTGTGGTAGAACTTGAATTAGGCAGTGTTGCAGATGTGGATGTCTGGATGATGATGGAATGGAACTGCATGCGGAAGTAACCGTGATGCGCTTGTGTGCCCCAATTGGAGCCATGAGGCTTGCATGGGTGATTGGCAATTTTAAGCATGGATTTAATGGTAATTTGGGTTGGTTTACTTGCTGTTGCCTTGAGAATTGATGCAATTTGGCTTACTTAGGTCTACAGGGGCATTTTCTTCCAACAAAAAAAAAGATTTGTAGAGGTAAAACGAGGTATTGTGATAGTGCTTTAGATGTAAAGATGTTGAGCATTTGGTGCTTGTTATTCCAATTTGATCTATGCCTTCAATTTTTGGAGTGTATCTGCAAAAATAAAGGGCCTCTTTAATTGCTAACCGCTTTTTGCAGGCTGGATGTGATGCTTTGGTAATCATTAGGGTGTTAATTACACCTTGTTCCCCGTGAAGTGAAACTACTGTAGAGGTAGCTTGAATCACGATTGGTCCATGAGCGTTTTACCACTGTCTGAACCGTTATTTGGCCGTTTCTTCGTTAGTTTTATATCTATGTTTTAAATGGGCCATTTGTCTGTTTCGGAAAACTGAACTGTCACGGTGTGACGTGTTACTGTTAACCTTAACAGATGACAGGTGGACCATTTATTTTTTGAATTTTGGTCTATTGTACCATGAAGAAACTACCTTGAGTCATACATTCATACATGGTTGTCACGGTGTAATTGGTGGCCACGGTGCCTGAGAGGCACCATGACGCCATGGCGTCCTCAAGACGAGATATGGCGAGCAAAGAAGAACGAAGGATGAGCAGTAGGTAGTGGCACATCGGGTGCAAATCGGGAGAGGAACAAAGAAAAAGAAGAAGTAGAAGGAAGAGGAAGACAAATTGGGAGCAAGAGGAAGAAGAACTCAAGAAAAACAAGAAGGAGAGGACAAATAGGGAGTTCGGGACTTCGGGAGAACTCAAGAAAAACAAAGAAGTAGGAGTGGAGGAGGGAGTACCTGGCGTCGGAGGGAGGGCAAATCGCCGGCGGCCGGCGTAGTGAGGGGCGGCAACGGCTAGATGGCCAAGGTGAGGCGAGCCTCCGCGGTGTCCCCTCCGCACCGTCAGGACGCCAAGGCGACGCCGTGACAACCATGCATTCATACCCATCTTTAGCTTTACATTCATTCTGTGAAAGACCACCTACAACTTAGTTTAGCTTTGCATTGCTGTTGTGTGTTTGTCCTTTTTTTTTTCTTAGGACCTTTTGGGCTATGTAGTTGCCAAGTATGCGTCTATAATCCGTCCTTCCTGTGTGCATGTACATACGTGTGAAAATATACTCTGCCATCATACACAAATTATTGATCTAAACAACTTTTTCATGCTAGACTGCATTGGTTCGGCATTTAATGCGAAAGGGGCAATGCAATGCCCTAATTGTCGGAAGATTGAGAAAGGTCGCTGGCTTTACGCAAGTGGACATCGTCCATCTCCTGATATTGATATAGGTGGCTGGGTGACTGGTGAAACCTACGACACCACATCTGATCTTGTAAGTGCTCATCTGAAAGTAAATATGCATCTAGGGCATAAAAATTAATATGTTTTCCTGTTCAAGCTGCTTCATAAGGAATGATATTTTATTAGTTTGTATAGTATATGCACTGGACCAGGTGTCATATGAGCCTTCTGTCTAATGTTTTAGTTAGTTACTTGCACTCAATATGCCGTTAGAAAAGGCAGGTTTCAGTTTTGGTATGTCGTTATTGTCTGACATCGTTCCACCTGTCTCCTGTTTCTAATTATTCTGCTGGATGGATTCACAGCCATTTGGATTTCAATGGTGCCCCTTTAGTGGATTCACCCAGCTAGCATCTGTTTTTGAGTAAGCATGTCTCCTCTTATCTCAATATGTATGTTTTTTGTTTGGGACGTTTGATTAATGATTTACATGCAAAATTGGATATATGTGCTTACTAATTTTCATAAGAGAATATGTTGCGTGTCGATAGCTATGTTGGTGTTGGTTTTTTAAATTGATTTTGGTACAGCCTCCCTGGTTGTTCCTCTTAATTGTCAGAAAGCACTAATGTAACGGCCAAAATCACAGGACGAATTTAACAAAGCTTCCCAAAACCTACTACCCAAAGGGACAGCCATCTGTTTGGTCCTAAAAGATGACACTTAGTGTTGTCATGCATGATATGTGGTGATATTTAATCCATCAAGCTGGCCATAATTACATGCCCTTTAGTGGATTTGCAGTCTCCACTAAGCACAACTTTTTAACGAATGTTTAATTTTTTTATCCCCAATCAGTAGATTCTTGGTATTAATCTTCAATAAAGTGCCAGCTAGTCGAGACTGATGATATAATATCAGGATATTTTTGTCTTGTACGTGCTGTGTGTCATGTGGGGCAAGACCTTCACCCGTAGAGCTAAAAAGGGAAGTTCATCTAGCTAGGAAAGGGGGCCAAATATGGCGCCTGTAGAAGGTATTTTGGGCAGCTTCATTAACTAGGTGCTAAATATAGTAAGCTATTAAGAGTAATTGAGAGGGAATTGAGGGGATTGATTGGCCAGGAGGCTATATAAGCCGTATGGCATCAAGAGAATAAGGAAGCAATAAAGTTATCCTTCTCTAATCTCTAATCTCTCTAGCAAAATAGGGAGCAGAGGGGAAAAACCTCGCTCCATCCCTTCAGGCGGCTACGCCTGCAGCAGCCGAGGCCGCCTCACCGGTGCCTCCATTGCCTCCCAGTCGAGGCCATAACACCTTGGTATCAGGTTCCAGCCGATCCTCATCGCCCACCATGGCAACGCCGCCCCCAGCCGATGTTGCGGCCATCCTCCAGAACCTGGTCGAGACCGTGGAAACACTGAAGATGTCCGTCACCGCACTCCAGCAGGAGCGCCGCTCGGACTCATCTTCCTCGGGCGCAAGGACCCTGGCCACTGGCGAACATCACCATGACCGACCTCCTCGTTTCCAGAAGATGGATTTTCCGAGGTACGATGGTAAGACTGATCCACTGGCTTTTCTCAACCGGTGCGAATCTTATTTCCATCAACAGCGCATCATCGAGGAAGAAAAAGTCTGGATGGCATCATACAATCTGGAGGACATTGCCCAACTGTGGTTCATCCAGGTGCAACAAGATGAGGGCACTCCGCCGTGGCGGCGTTTCACCGAACTCTTACACCTACGGTTCGGTCCTCCCCTGAGGTCCAACCCGTTGGGTGAGCTGGCCGCTTGCAAGCGCACGGGCTCGGTGGTTGACTACCAGGACCGCTTCCAGGCCCTTCTTCCGCGCGCAGGACGCCTCACGGAGGCCCAACGTGTTCAACTTTTCACCGCGGGTCTTCAACCTCCACTGAGCCTCGATGTGGAAATCCATAATCCACAATCCCTGGCGGTCGCCATGAGCCTCGCCAGGAAGCTGGAACTCAGGGAGCAACTGGCCGCGCCAACCGCCCCACCTCGAGCCGCCGGCCGGGCTCGCCAAGAAGACCGCGCGCCTACCAAAGATTTCCCAATACCGCACTCGCGACACCAACCGCCACCATCACCGCCAAGGCCGTCCCACAAGAAACTCGCCCTGGCCGAGATGGAGGAACGTCGCGGTGGGCCTCTGCTATAATCGCAACGACAAATTCACCATGCGCCACAATAAAGTATGCCCGCGGCTCTTCTTCCTGGACTTCGCCGACGCCGCTGATGAGGACGAGATGGACGAGCCAGGGGCGCCGGACGACGCGCCCCTCATCTCCCTCCACGCCATCGCAGGCGTCCGCACCAACGAGACCATGAAGGTCTTGATCACAATGGGGGGCGCAATTCTCCACGCCTTGTTCGACTCAGGATCCACACACAACTTCATCGCCGAGGACAGCGTGGCGGCCACCGGTCTTGCTCCCCAGCGCCGCGACTCTCTGTCCGTCACCGTCGCCAATGGAGACCGCGTACCCTGCGTCGGGATGTTCCGCAGCGCCACCTTCGCCATTGAGCAGGAGCACTTCACCGCCGACTTCTACGTCCTTCCGCTCGCCGGCTACGACATCGTACTGGGCACCCAGTGGCTCGCAACATTGGGTCCCATTCTGTGGGATTTTGGGCGACTGTCCCTGTCCTTTTGGCATGGCACTCGGCCAGTGTGTTGGCATGGCATTGCTGGTCCAGAAAGTCCACGCCTTCACACGACCACAAGCGGCAATCTCCTCGACGCGCTGCTGGAAGAGTTTCAGGATGTTTTCTCCGAGCCAAACGGGCTGCCACCACCACGCTCCCACGACCACCACATCACCCTGCTGCCTGGTGCGGCCCCGGTGGCCGTCCGTCCATATCGATATCCGTCGGCGCACAAAGATGAGTTGGAGCGGCAGTGTCGCGACATGCTGCATCAGGGCCTGATTCGACCCAGCTCATCGGCTTTCTCCTCGCCAGTCCTCCTCGTCAAAAAGGCGGATGGCTCGTGGCGTTTGCGTCGACATCACAAGACTCAACAAAGATCACCGCTAAGGACGCCTTCCCGATCCCGGTGGTGGACGAGTTGCTGGACGAGCTACACGGCGCGCGCTACTTCACCAAACTGGACCTGCGTTCGGGCTATCATCAGGTTCGGATGTTTCCCGCCGACGTTCACAAGACGGCGTTCCGAACGCATGATGGGCTCTATGAGTTCCTCGTCATGCCTTTCGGACTTGCCAACGCTCCAGCGACATTTCAAGCCTTGATGAACGAGGTTCTCCGACCATTTCTTCGCCGTTTCGTCCTGGTGTTCTTCGACGACATCTTGATCTTCAGCATCAGTTGGGTGGACCACCTACGCCACGTCCGCGCCGTCCTCGCCGTGCTTCAACAGCATCGCCTGTTCGTGAAGCGCTCCAAATGTGCTTTTGGAGAGCCGAGGATCGCGTACCTCGGCCACGTCATCTCTGCCGACGGCGTATCCATGGACGCTGGCAAGGTCCAGGCGGTCCTAGAGTGGCCGGTGCCCACAACAGTTCGTGCTCTTCGCGGCTTCCTCGGCTTGGCAGGATACTACCGCAAGTTTGTGCAGGACTACGGCCTCATCGCCGCGCCCCTTACGGCCCTGTTGCGCAAAGAGGGTTCGTGGTCCGGCGACCGCGTCGCCTTCGCCAAGGCTCAAGACGGCCACCACGACCCGTCTCGACGCTCCGGCTTCGACAAGACGTTCGTGGTGGAGTGCGACGCCTCCTTGTCGAGTTTGCCACAGATCGCTCCAGATAAGCGATCACGCCTTCTTCACCGCCACCGCACCACGCCACGCCTCCCTGGCGGCTTAAGAGCGAGAACTTATCGGCCTCGTCCACGCCATCCGCCACTGGCGTCCGTACCTCTGGGGTCGACACTTCTTGGTCCGCACGGATCATTATAGCCTCAAGTTCCTCCTCGACCAGCGTCTGGCCACAATTCCGCAACACCATTGGGTGGGCAAGCTGCTGGGGTTCGACTTCGAGGTAGAGTACAAACCGGCAAGACTAACGCTGCCGCCGACGCGCTCTCCCGCCGCGACGTCGACTCGGCCACGGCGTTTGTCCTCGCAGCCCCACAGTTCACATTCATCGACAAGCTGCGTCAGGCCACCAGTACCGACCCCGCTCTTGTGGCGCTGCGGGATGACATCCAGGCTGGCTGCCGAACCGCACCCTGGGCCCTGGTGGACGGATTGGTCACCTTCGACGCCAAGCTCTACGTGCCCCCGTCCTCCACGCTCCTTCATGACCTTGTGGCTGACATCCACAATGACGGACACGAAGGCATCCAGCGGACTCTGCACCGCCTCCGCCGCGACTTCCATGCCCCTAATCTGCGCTCAACTGTGCAGGATTTCATCCGGCCGCCACTTGCCGCGGTACAAGATCAACACTGCTTCCGGCGGCTGCTGCGCCCATTCTGTCATCGCCCATGGTATGGGCTGACGTTGCGCTCGACTTCATAGAGGGGCTTCCGAAGGTGGGCGGCAAGTCCGTCATCCTCACGGTGGTGGATCGCTTCTCCAAATACTGCCACTTCATTCCGCTGGGCCACCCCTACACTGCCGAGACAGTCGCCAAGGCTTTCTTCGCCGAGATCGTGCGCTTGCACGGCATTCCACAGTCCCTCATCTCCGACCGCGACCCGGTGTTCACCTCGACGTTTTGGAAAGAGCTCCTCACCCTCTCCGGCGCAAAACTGCACATGACCACCGCTTTTCACCCACAAGCGACGGCCAAGCTGAAGCCGCCAACAAGGTGATCACGATGTACTTGCGCTGCTTCACTGGTGATAGGCCACGCCAATGGCTTAGGTGGCTCCCCTGGGCGGAATATACATACAACACTGCATTTCAAACTTCCCTCCGGGACACGCCGTTCAAGCTGGTGTATGGCCGCGACCCGCCCACAATCCGCTCTTACGATCCAGGCGAGTCCAGAGTCGCGGCTGTGGCTAAGACCATGGCTGAACGAGACGAGCTTCTGGCAGATGTCCGCTACAGGCTGGAGCAAGCACAGGCCGTCTACAAGTCCTACTACGACCGTCGCCACCGGCAGGTATCCTACACTGTGGGGGATTGGGTCTGGTTGCGCGTGCGACACCGCACCCCTCTCTCCCTGCCCACAGCGACGTCGGGTAAACTTCGCCCCCGCTACTACGGGCCATATCAAATTGCAGAGATCATCAATGAGGTAGCTGTTCGCCTCCACCTTCCGCCTGGTGCACGCATCCATGACGTCTTTCACGTCGGCCTTGTCAAGCGCTTCAACGGTCAGCCTCCCGAGTCTCCTCCGCCACTGCCTCCTATGCATCACGGAGCAGCCGTACCAATTCCAGCATCAGCAGTCAAAGCCCGCCTGGCACGGGGCATTCGTCAGTTGCTCATCCAATGGCAGGGCGAACCACCCTCTGCAGCCACCTGGGAAGACGTCAACTCCTTTGTCCAGCGCTATCCACAATTTCAGCTCGCGGACGAGCTGCTAGTCGAGGGGGGGAGAGATGTCATGTGGGGCAAGACCTTCACCCGTAGAGCTAAAAAGGGAAGTTCATCTAGCTAGGAAAGGGGGCCAAATATGGCGCCTGTAGAAGGTATTTTGGGCAGCTTCATTAACTAGGTGCTAAATATAGTAAGCTATTAAGAGTAATTGAGAGGGAATTGAGGGGATTGATTGGCCAGGAGGCTATATAAGCCGTATGGCATCAAGAGAATAAGGAAGCAATAAAGTTATCCTTCTCTAATCTCTAATCTCTCTAGCAAAATAGGGAGCAGAGGGGAAAAACCTCGCTCCATCCCTTCAGGCGGCTACGCCCTGCGCAGCCAGGGGCCGCCCCCACCGGTGCCTCCATTGCCTCCCAGTCGAGGCCATAACACTGTGTATTGCCCTTTCCTTGGTTTCTGGGTGACAGTTGTTAATACTGGAGTTGCCGTGTTAGAAAACCTCTCTTGTTTACTCCATGGTGAATTGGTGATACTGTACACAGAACCTCAGGTTCTTTTTTTTTTTTCAAAAAAAAAAAATCTTCAAGTTCTGAATTTAGTTGGCACTTTTTTGCAGGGAGGGTGAAGCTGAGCCAACTTCTTGTAAGCATGTCAACCTAAACTTTTAACTTCTTAAATTCCAATCTTGTTTATTGTTATCTTATTTCCCTTTTATGAAGACCATACAGTAGGAGCTCATTCAAGTGCTGCAAGCAGTTCACTTGTTTGCCCATATCTTGCACTGCGTGGTTTTCTCCATCCCATGCATGTGCCTTCTAGTTCTAATTCTGGTGCTGAAAGTGCTTCATTTCATCGGCATCCAACTGGCTTGGAAGGCCATGCATCTCCTGATTTGAGCAATGCCCAAGTTTTCCATGCAACTGCAACTGAGTCAAGAAATCATGACAGCGAACACCGATATTTGAGTAATCTGCCTGTATCAGGCATTCCTGACCACTCTGTAGCTCCATTTGGTATTGGACTACCAAGATATGACAGCAGCAGCCAACAGAGATCCAGACCATATGTGCATCACCATCCCCTAGTCCACAGGTATTGCCAATTCATGAATATGGCTCTAAGCAGGTTTACATTCTGGGAATATCATTTCACACTACGCTTCTACTTTATAGATAAATCCCCCTTTTATGCTCAAAAGTACAGATGCTTCACCACATAGGCAGTGTGTAATAGCCTGTAATTACCTAAATACTTGTGAAAGTGTTCATTTACAAATCCTGGAACAGGGAAGAGATAACCGGCCGGTGCCCATTTACCGCCGGCCGGCCGGGGACGGTAACCGTTCAAACCGGAAAAATTCCGGATGAAAATCATTTGAATTTGATTAAAAACCAGCCGGATTTTGAAAATTGAAAATTGAACTTGCAAAACCCGAGAAAACCGGCCGGGATTTTTTTTCCCTGCCCTGGAACCTAACATTTTGGTCTGCTTGATGGTTTCTGTGGGCTATCTGTAAATCTAAGTAAATCTAGCTCGGCGATGCAAGTGATGCCTATTTTTGTGTTTCCTCTTATTTTCTTATGCTAGACCACCTTCTTTCTTAACTCTCACAACGTTCAAATACTACAGGCCCACACCTCGCAATGGAAGCAATTTGGTGGCACCATTAGGGTCAGTGCCAGCTGTTATGGCCGAGACTAGAGGCCATGGTCATGGTGCAAGGGGACATATGTATCAACAGTCGATGCACTCCACAATGCAGAGCAGCCCATTCCCTCCTACGACTAGAAGGGTCAGGCCAAGGGCTTTGACAATTACGTCTTTTATTGCAGCAGCATCCTCAGCTGAGATTGGAGGGCCCCATGGATTTGCTCCCCCTGTAGCTGTGAACAGGAGCCTTACCCCCGATGGTGAAGGTGTCTCTAGACCTGTTGACCGACAATACGGGTGGGGTCGGGAAGGCTTTGCCACATTTCCCTGGATCCCCGCTGACGGTGAATCTCATTGGTGGGGCACCTTCAATCCTATCCAGAACCATACACATGGAAGTTTTACTCGAAGACCTGCTGGTGAGCGGATACCGCAGGGCCATCCAGTCCCAGAGAATGGTTATCAGCCTGTACCTCCCCAGAGGATGCCGCCGTTCTTGTGAAGGCTATTTCCCATATCGTTGTGTATATCTCTAAATTAGTCGAAATTATTTGTTTCAAGAGAAAACGAGGAATCAGATGTTGCGGCTTCCAAGTTAAGTTGTTGAAGGAACCCGAATGATGCTACTTATGTAGTCGGTTTTTATGGGTTTTCCAGTCAGCAGCCCTAGGTTTCATTGAGGGCTTTGCGTATCCTACCTGGTACATGTGCTTAAACCGCAGGGTGCTGCCATTGTTGCCATTGAACATGATTGTGATATCGTGATTGCAGTTGTTTCTCTCAAATCGTGTGTTTATATATGAATGTTGCATCAACGCAGCGGTTTGATCATCTTGTGCATAAATTACTGCTGCTTTGATTTGTCATCTGATGCCTCTATTCCGTCGTTTCCTCTGCACATTAATTTTTCTTGTACCCTGACGATGCATGCACATCTATGCGATTTTATGCAGATTTAGCGATGTTGTCAAGTGATTATGGTAGGGTCCCAGGAGCGCAGCCTGATGCAAAATTCAGGAGCTTTTTTGGCTTTCAGCAACGCAAGGCAAACTCTGGTGGTTTGTCAATGGGAGATCCGGCATGGCGCGCTGAGTACGTGTGCGACGTTACAGTTCGCCGTCACTCGCGAATGCGTCCTGCGTGGAGCAATGGTCTAAGGTTTACGATCAAAATTTCATAATAAAAAAAGTTAAAAATACGAGTTCAGTTTAAGAACAGCTGACTCGAGACTTGGGCCATAGCTAGCTCCGCTCATGCGTCCTAGCGGTGATACTTGGGCCGTAGCTAGCTCCGCTCATGCGTCCTAGCGGTGATACGGCCGGAACAAGCACTGTGTCATCCAATTGTGTTTCTAGATCAAATCCTAAGGCTGACACGGCTAAGGAGCAGCGTGCTAGTTGGGTTGGGTTGGGTCAAGGGTTGTTTGCACACGTCAAGTTTGGAGATCGGAAGCCAGGAAGGAATACTACTTTGTCACCTTCTCAGGAGATTCTGTTGTAGATAAAGAAGGAGATTATCAGTTTAAGCGGCAAGAAAATCCGGAGGAAACATCTAACATGGAATTTCCTTCTCTACGAAACCGATTGGTTTTAGTGGGTCTTTAGAAAATCAATCCAAAGTTTTTATTTTTATCACGTATGTTAGTCTAGATCAAATAATTTATCACATACAAATTTTAGGATTTTGGGGATAAATTAAAGATAAGAACAAAGCTAGGGTTCTATTCTAATTTGCTATAAGAACTAAGAGACTAGAATTAAGTTTCTTCTTCTTTTACTTCATTCATACGGAAGGAAGGATCATATAATCCCTGAGTTCAGAATTACAAGAGTGAATAGTTTCACTGTTAAACAAGTTACTAAGTTACTGAAGCTTAAAGCGAAAGTAACAATGGTTGAAGTTCAACATGACAAAATGGTGATGAATGAAATCCACTACGGCCGTCGGATCTGCACTACATTGCTCTCTTGCAATTTCCACCTTTGCTTTCGATTTTAATTGAAACTGCTGAAGTGTTCTCCTTAGCGTCGACTTTCTCTGTCTTCGGTTATCTTCATAGAAGTTTAGAGTATCCATTTCGCTTAGGTAAGGAACCTTACACTCCTCCTCCTCCTCTCCGTACAGTACAATGAGTCTTCCTTTTTTTTTTATTTTCCTCTCCTCTCTGCTGATTTGGTCATGGGCTCAGGCCGTGTGGGCGGCTGCATCGCCGTAGTTGAGACCGATGATGCCGGCGGTGAGGGTCCGATTTTCCTCTTCCCTGCACTCTCCCTTTCTTCCTCCTGTGCGCCGCCTCCTCACCGAGGTGGCCGAAGGAAGAAGGGCAACGCGCCATCGAGGTTGATTCCGACTGATTCTGTGCGATTGTGGGTGAGTAGCTTGGCAACGATTTGTGGTAGTTTTGCTCCTTGGTGTGTTTGGTACCTTGTTGAGAATTCTTGTGCGGCATTTTTTACCTCAATTTTGCAATATCAATGTGTTCCTGTTGTGAAGAACAACATTATATCTCCGACGACCACGTCCGTACACTACGGTACAGCGGGACGATTGGTTTTCTATGACAACGCCTCGACGTGCCTTGTCATCCGACTCGGTGGCTTTGAGTGTCATCCGCTCAGTGAGTTTGCACTTTTGTTTCATCATTGTTACTGTGTATAAGTGTGTACTGCTAGTATTTTTCAGATTATATTGTCTTTGATTCATCTCTAGCACAGGGTGACTTTGCATGATATTATTGTGTGCTTCTGATTTGCTCGATGAGGATTGTTGTTCCTGGTGAGATTAGATTGATAATTTAGGCTATAAATCAGACTTGAACTTACTAATTGCATACTATTGTCAAATTGATCATTTATCTCTATTGATAGTGTCACATATCTCTGTTTTTTGTCGCGTCGGGGAGGTGGTCAGGGCTAGAGGCATAGATGGGCGGCGGCGCGGGAGGAGAATGAAGAAGGGGTGGCAGCGGCGGGAGGAGGGGGAAGCGGCGCGGTCACGGGAGGAGGAGGCGCGTGGAGAGGAAGAGGGAGGAGACGTGTGGAGAGGAAGAGTGAGTCGAGGGAGGAGCCGAGGGCGGGCAACACGCTAGGGGAGGGGTGTTGGAGGTTTTGTTGAGTGGTAAGGCGGGTAATCACCTCCTAACTTTTAGAGTAAAGTAGGCCACGGGAAGTTGACCTGGCCTACAAAAACCTCTGGCTTTTCACATTAAATGCGTCTTCTGGCTTCGGGAAAAAAAAGACTCCCGTTTGGAAACCAAAGCCAGAAAAAAGACTCCCGTTTGGAAAAACAGGCCCATAATCTCTCAGCTTCCGTTTTAGCTGGCTCGGGTCAGCTTCAACATAGACAGCGCTGTAGTGACTCGTTCATCCTTGCAGCTGCTGCTACATCCTCTGGTTTCTGCGTCGTCGGCTCGTACCACCATGCTAGCAGTGCGAGCCCAATCCGTCCTCCTTGCTCAGCCTGGACAGTACGAAATGGAACAAAACAACTGATATCTCGAGGCAACAATTTGTGATGGAAATTGAGAGAAGTGATCATGCATGTATAGGATACCAATGGTACTTGTCTCTGTAGAGACACAGCCGAGGCGTTCGCGAGCAGAACGACGACGTACGGCTCCGTCGTGGAGTTGCCTTCGGCACAGGTTGAATCCAAACGGGGAGGAGCACAGGGTTTGGATTATCGGCTGAAAATCAACCGGATCTACCGGACCTCCTGTAAAATTTCAATTTTTTTTGGTTTTGATAGTTTTTTGTCAAATAAAAAGGGAATTTGTAACCACATGCAAGCACATGAGTGCACGCGGAGGTTGTGGGTTCGAACCGTGGAGCTGCACCTATTCTTTCTCTTCTTCGTTTTAACTTCACAAAAAATTCAAATTTTGACTTGAAAATTTCAGCAGAAATTCGCTGAAAATTCCCGAAAATCAGCGAAATTTGGCTCTACCGGACCCCGGTAAGACATTGGAACCGATTACCCAGACCCTGGAGGACCACCGGGGCGGTGGGAAGTAGCCTTGGTCGTACCCAATGTTGGGCTCGTTGACTGTGGTCCAGTGCTTCACCCTGTCACCGAAAATACTGATGCGGTTGAGCAAAGTAGCGTCACCTATTTTTCATTGTTTATGGTCATCGGTGAGCTCAATTTTGTGCCTTTTCAGCTTTTAATGTTGCCGTGAGCAATGGAGATGGCATATCCGCACAAGCCCTGATGAGAAAAGACCACATGCAACACTCATCCTACAGTGCTGCACAAGGGCAGAAACAACACGTAATAGATGGCATTGGATCGAAGTTTACCTGTGCCATGAGTTAAGCTCCAGCTTCTGTAGCCAAGAGAGCAACGAGGAGCTTTAAGCTCCAGCTTCTGTAGCGTCATCTAAATATCTAAGAGTGAGCTTTAAACAGCAAACCCAACAAGGAGCCATCAGACATTCAAACCCAACTTGAAATCGCAGAATCTAAGTAACACAGCGAAAAAGAAGGGAGAGAAGATGCATTCAGTTGAGACGATGCTGGACTCTGGATTAGCAATGCAAGGAGATAATGGAAGAGAAGGAGAATATATAGACATAGGATACGCACCTCGATCAGTTGAGAGTCAGCAGGAGGGGAGGAGCCTCTTCAGGAAGAAACTCTTTGCGTTGGATTCTGCTGCTTCTTCAATGAGTGTTTGGTATGGAGGAGACCAAGTGGAAATACTCCCCACCTTGTCTGCAACGTCTTTGCAAGTCGGGGCAGCCATCTATGTGTAAGGTTTTGAGGGCTGGGATCCGCTGGAGGAGACCCTGCGGAAATTTCTCTATCCCTGGACAATGGCTAACCGTCAACCGCTCAAGGGAAGCGAGACCGTCGGGCAACGCTTTCAGGCCACCGCTGGACCACAGCTTAAGATCCCTCAGCTTTGCCAGATTTCCAAGGTTTGAAGGCAGTGCCACCAAGCTATGACATACTATTATATCCAACATCTCAAGGGATGCGGGCAACATCGGGATCTCCAGTAAACTGCCACACTCACCAATATGCAACCTCTCAAGGGATGCTGGCAACACCGGGATCTTCAGTAAACTGCCACACTTCCCAATATGCAACATCTCAAGAGATGCGGGCAACATCGGGATCTCCAGTAAACTGCCACACCCATGAATATGCAACATCTCAAGGGATGCGGGCAACATCGGGATCTCCAGTAAACTGCCACACCCCCCAATAAGCAACCTCTCCAGCTGGGGCAGCGAAAGGGTTTGCTCGGATGATGAACCCTTCCCCTCCAGGTTGGCACAATCCGAAATAATCAGAGAACGGAGGCGAACCAAGCATCGGAGCTCCTCCACTGGCCAGCGGACAAGTTCGACGCATCCAGAAATCCCCAAATCTTCCACAAAGGCGAAGAATTCCCAAAGCCCAAGGTGCGATTTGGAAAGACTGGGCGCTGTTACGAAGCAGCTGGGACCAAATAGACTCAATTCCCGAAGGTTTTCTAGAGCTCTTTGGCTTTGGTTTTGCTGGTCCTCCGGAGGCATCCTCATCGAAGCAATACCTTCTACACTGTAAGGCAACGCTGTTAGATGTGCGAGTGAGCTGATTGGAAGTTTTGGGCAACCGATCATCTCTAACTTTTCGAGCTGGGGAAACACTAACAAGCCACAACTAGGCTCTCCTGCACTGTTTTCTGCCCATCTCTCCAAGTTCGGTAACCCATTTAAGACCATCTCCTTTAACTTCGGGAAAACTATGTTGTATCCCTCAGCTTCCGCCTCAATGCTCTTACATAAAGTGGTTAGGCTACCCATGTTCTGCAAGGACAAATACTCAAGAGAGACTGACAACCATGCTACAGGTAGATCCTTACATCTTGGGCAGTTGGAAATTATGAGTCTTCTTACGCACCCGAACATTTGAGGGTCTCTCATCCATTGTGATATTTCTAGGCCACCATATCCATGTACCTCCAATCTTTGGAGCTTACTGTGAGGTGCAAGGGACTCCAACACTGCTTCCTCATTACAGGTCTGATCTTCAGCCATGTCATATCTTTCGCAGCCCCAACACAACACCAGTTCACTTATATTTTGCTTCTGGTGGAGATTGGCGTCTTTTGCATTTTGCACACTCTTTATTTTTCTCAAATTGTACAACTCCAACCTGTTTGCAAGGTGTCGCAGGTCTTTGAGCTCCTCGATTCCACGGCCATCTTCAGTGTCCACAATAAATGCTGTTAGTGTGCGAAGATTGTTCAACAGACTAATATTTGGTGGCATCCGTTCCAAACTAGAACATCCAAAAAGATAAAGGTGGATGAGCTTCCTCATAGTTCTCATATCTTCCGGCAAATATTTTAGATTTGCGCAACTATTGAGCCTCAACGATTGCAAGTTGTACAACATACATATCGAATTTGGCAATCTAACAATACCAGACCCAGAAAGGTCAAGATACCGTAAATGTTTTACATTTACGACCTGGCTATTGATAATAGAAGGATTGTAACAATGCAACACTCTTATTGATACCAGTCTTAACTCCTTAAGATCCTTGTGTGATCTTACTTTCTCTAACAAAGTCCGGAGAGATGGCCTGCCTTTCAACACACCATTTTTTTGTTTCAATTCAGCAATTAACATCTGCATGTGACGGACATCTTTTATAGATGCTTTCTGTTGAATCAACTCTTCTGTAGTTGCACATTCGTCTGTGACATCTTTCGCTAGGTCATGCATTAAATCATGCATTTTACAAGCAATTGACGCATAAGTTGTGTAACCGAAATGATATGTCTTCGCTTTCACATCTTGGAGGAAGGATCTCCAAACCAAATTATGGAAAATGTATTCTCCTTTCTGAGCCAAATCCACCGTTCCCTCTTCTTGAATAAAACCATTTGCCATCCATAGTTGGATCAACTTTTCCTTCTCCATCTCATAGTCCTTTGGGAAAATTGCACAGAAGGCAAAACATTGCTTCATTTCAGATGATAAGTGTCTGTAGCTCAATTTTAGTATGGGCAGGATCTCATATTTGCCCCCGATGTTGCTTTGTTCGATGTCCTCCCATTCTTGCGCTTGTTGTTTTGAGCTCATCAAACCACCCATCGTCTTCAGAGCAAGAGGCAGCCCCCTGCATTTCTTGACAATGCGTCTGCCGATGTTGACCAACTCTGCCTGCTCCTCTCCACCATTACTAAATGCTTTCTTTGAGAACAATTCCCATGAATCATCTTCGCTCAGACATGCTAGCTCATGGGGTCCAAGTGTGCCCATTATGGAGGCTACTTGCTTGCTTCGACATGTGACAATTATAATGCTTCCTGGTCCACCAATAGAGGACAATAGTGGCTTCAGGTCATCCTCCCACTTTTGTTGCTCTTCATTCCATACATCGTCAAGAATGAGTAGATACCTTCTCCGGCCAATGGTTTCCTGCAGTCGCCCTCGCAACAGCTCGATGGTGTCCGGCAATTTGCATCTTTCCTTGGTGACCAACTCAATGACGGATCTCACAACAGGACAAGCATCGAAGTTGTCTGACACACAGTGCCACATCTTCAGCTGGAAGTGGTTCTGGACCCTGTGGTCATTGAACACCATCTTCGCTAGTGTCGTCTTGCCCAAACCCCCCATCCCAATGATGGGGAGCACACGCATATTCTTCTGATCTTGCTGGTCGAGCAACAGCTTCACCACAACTTCCTTGTCGTCGTCTCTGCCAAAGATATCTGAGGACTCGTCCAGGGCTGAGTGCGTCTGCCGATAAAGAACTTGTGGCGCCTCGGTACGCTCTTCCAGGCCAAACATGTTCATCTCCAGGACCAGATCATTGATCTTCTTGAGGACATTGTTCAGATTCCTGCTCACAGTGAAGCGGAACAGAAGCGGGCTGTGGCGGGTGAAGTAGCTGAGTACCTTGCGGGTTGTGGACTCGCCGATCTGGGCCTCGCGGCGCAGCGCCTCGCACTGGAAGTCGTCGAGGACGTCGTCGGCCTCGTAGGCGACGGCCCTGAGGTCCTTCATCCACCGCTTGACGGCCGGGTCGGTCTCGCTCTTCAGCTCGGCGTTGAGCAGCTTGGACTGGACGGCCAGCAGCTGGCGCTCCAGCTTGCCGCGGATGTCGTCAACGCCCCACATGCCAGTCACGCTCTGGACGAGCGCGTCGGCGGCCTTGCCGGCCACCCCGCGCACCACGGGAAGAAGCAGCGACTCAGCCATGGCTCTCTTTCAGGTTACTAGCTGAGCTGCCTAGCGGTTCAAAGGAAAGGAAGGAAAAGTTTGCTAGGTGAGGTATTTTTGGTCGGTGGTGTCAATTTAAGCTCATAATTTCAGGGACTTTTGCGCCAGTAATGCAAACGTCGGTCGTCGGTGTCAACGTCGGGCTTCGAGAAGATGTGTCCCGCGACCTTATCAGAAAGGAAAAGAGGTCGTGCTGAAATGACACAGCAACTACGTCCACATGACATTCCTCCAGTAACGAATGCAGATGCAATTCCTGATGCATTCGTGAGCATCAACGATCACCTACTATTACCGCATTAAAAAAAACTAAAACTCGAGAAAGATGGTACTTCAAAAGGCTACGCAAAGCAACAAATCATGTACGGTTCAATCTTACGCAAATGTTCTAAAAATCGTTAGCTACTGTCCTACTACTTTCAAATAAAAAAGAAGAGAACAAGTACTGCAGCTGCACCACCTCTCCCATTCTCTCTTGTATCCTCTTTCCATTCCATTCCATTCCATTCCATTCCATTCCCCGTTGCCCAACACCTCCGCCAGCCCACAAAAATCCCCAAATCCCCCCTTTCGATGCCTCTTCAGTCGCTGCTGGTGTCGATTGGTGATAGGACAAGCAAGATAGATCGGCGACGAGATCAATTTGCTAGCATTCGGTGGCGTGGGAGGTCGAAATTGTTAAAGATAGAATCTGTATTTCTGTTGTACTCGTAATCTCCTATAGATAGAATAGGCTAAGTATAGATGGAAGTTTTCTATCTTGGAGTATAAGTCACGCATGTAATCTTTTCAGTTGGTAACTAATCAAGGATTGATCGTATCTTGTACCTGCCATGGCAGAGGTTGTTTCCGTCCACTATAAATAGATATGCGGCCCGAGAGAAAGGGTTCAACGCTTCCTAATTTTCCTTTATGGTATCAGAGCTTTACCCTCCACCAGAAACCGATCCCATCTATTATCTACTCCATGGCGTCATCCTCCACTTCTGCTCTGCCATCTCTCCATGGGCAGGTGGTCACCGAGAAGATGACGAAGACGAATCATGTGCTGTGGAAGGCGCAGGTTCTCGCCACTCTGCGAGGCACGCAGATGGCTAGTTTTCTTGATGGCACTGCTGAAGCGCCCGCAAAAACCATCATCGTCTCCAAGGGCGATAAGGATACCGAGAAGGTGACCAATCCAGCGTACGTCCAATGGCTGGCGCAAGAACAACAGGTCTTGAGCTACCTGTTAACCTCTCTTTCGCGAGAGATGCTCACTCAAGTTGCCACACTCACAACGGCGGCAGATGTGTGGAAGACTATTGAAGGGATTTTTACATCCCAGTCCCGTGCGCGCGTGATCAACACGCGCATGACCCTGTCATCGACACACAAGGGCAACATGAGTGTTGCTGAGTACATAGGGAAGATGAAGACTCTCGCAGATGAGATGGCGTCTGCGGGGAAGCCCCTCGATGATGAAGAGTTGGTGTTGTACATTCTTGCTGGCCTCGACATCGACTACAATCCGCTCGTGTCGTCTATTGCCGCACGATTGGAACCCATATCGGTAAGTGAACTTTATGCGCAGATGATGGGCATTGAGATGCGCATGGAACTCCTTCAAGGTGGCTCGCAGTCCTCCGTCAACACCTAGTCGCGTGGAGGGCGCGGCGGACGAGATGGACGCGGTCGTGGTGGACGTGGCTGCAGCTATGGCCGTGGACGCGGCGACGCTAGAACCGACAATAATGAAACCTACAACAACAACAACAACAACAACAACAAGCCAGTCTGCCAACTCTGTGGCAAGATCGGTCACACCGTCATCAAGTGCTGGAAGAGGTTTGACACCTCTTTTACGGGACAAGAAAAGAGTGACAGTGCTACTACCTCCTACGGAGTCGATACTAATTGGTACATGGATACTGGTGCTACCGATCATATTACAAGTGAGCTTGAAAAGCTCAACGTGAGGGACAAGTACACCGGCAATGACCAAGTCCACACAGCTAGTGGAGCATGTATGGATATTAATCATGTTGGTCATACTATTGTTCGTACTCTCAGTCGTAATCTTTACTTAAAAAATGTTCTCCATGTTCCTAAAACTCATAAGAGCCTTGTCTCTGTTCATCATTTTACCAAAGATAATCAAGCTTTTATGGAACTTCATCCCTATTTCTTTTTGATCAAGGATCAGGCAACGAAGAAAATTCTTCTTCGCGGCAAGTGTAAGGGAGGTCTCTATCCTTTGCCGTCTTCCAATAAACAAGTCTATGGTGTCAACAAGCCATCCTCGACAAGGTGGCACAGTCGTCTAGGTCATCCATCTTTTGCTATCGTTGATCGTGTCCTTGGTCAAAATAATCTTCCTGTTTCTAGAGAATCTAGTCAGGAATCAGTCTGTGATGCATGTTAAAAAGGCAAAAGTCATCAGTTACCCTATCCAATGTCTGTTAGTGTCTCTACAGTTCCTTTAGAGCTTGTGTTTTCAGATGTATGGGGACTTGCTCCTAGTTCTGTTGGGAACAAGGCATATTATGTTAGCTTTATTGATGATTATAGCAAGTTTACTTGGATTTATTTGCTTAAGCACAAATCTGAAGTCTTTGACAAATTTCATGATTTTCAAAGCCTTGTTGAGAGACTGTTTAATCGAAAAAATTATAGCCATGCAAACTGATTGGGGTGGTGAATATCAACGGTTGAATGTCTTTTTCCAGCGTATTGGAATTTCTCATCATGTCTCATGTCCCTATGCTCACCAACAGAATGGTTCGGCCGAGAGAAAACATCGTCATATAGTTGAGGTTGGGTTGTCCCTTCTCGCACATGCGTCCATGCCCTTAAAATTTTGGGATGAAGCTTTCATCACTGCCACATACCTAATCAATCGCCTTCCCAGCAAGGTTATTCGATTTGACACACCGTTGGAACGTTTATTTCATGAGAAACCTGACTATAGTTCTCTCCGCACTTTTGGATGTGCGTGCTGGCCGAACCTTCGCCCCTATAACTCACGCAAGCTTGAGTTTCGTTCCAAGCAATGCGTCTTTCTTGGCTATAGCAATCTCCATAAAGGTTTCAAGTGCCTAGATGTTTCCACCGGTCGAGTTTATATCTCGCGTGATGTTACATTTGATGAAAATGTTTATCCCTTCGCTTTACTTCATCCAAATGCCAGTGCTCGCCTTCGTTCTGAGATCTTGTTGCTTCCACCTGGCCTCCTAAATTCTTCATCGCTTGATCATGGGAGCAAACTACTAGTAGATCAACCGCTGATTAGTAATCCTAACTCTACCGATCATATTGCTGAGTATGATACAGATGCAGCTCGTAGTTCTGGCAATACTAATGAAAACGACAGCTCAAACGGCGAAGAAATCAGTGGATTCCAAGGCGCAGGCCCACAACTGGTTGGTCCGCATGAGAATCCAGTAGGATCTCCTCCGCGTGCGCGTGTGTCTCATAACACAGGCGCAGAGCAGCTCGAATCCCCTGTACCTGGCGGAAATTGGCAAGATGACACCCAGGAGGCCACAACACTTCCTGCCGATGGTGGTGGGTCTGTTGCACCTGCGGTCACTGTGATAGCGCCTGTGGCAGAGCAACAGATCATCTCTTCTAGGCCAACAACACGGCTCCAGAAAGGTATACACAGGCCAAAGATATACACTGATGGGACCATCATGTATGGGTGTTTAACTACAACAGGTGAACCTTTAAATCTTCAAGAAGCTCTTAGAAATGACAATTGGAAATTAGCTATGGATAAAGAATTCTCTATTCTTATGGAAAATAGAACATGACACCTAGTTCCACCTGCAAAAGGGAAGAATGTCATAGATTGTAAATGGGTTTATAAACTTAAAAGAAAAGCAGATGGAACAATTGATAGATATAAGGCTCGCCTAGTTGCAAAAGGTTTTAAACAAAGGTATAGCATTGATTATGAGGACACTTTTAGTCCTGTAGTCAAGGCAACTACTATTCGTTTGGTGTTGTCCATTGCAGTATCGAGAGGTTGGAGTCTGCGCCAAGTAGATGTGCAAAATGCTTTTCTTCATGGTTATTTAGAAGAAGAAGTATATATGAGGCAGCCACCTAGTTATGAGGACAAAGATTTACCACATCATTTGTGTAAGTTAGATAAAGCTTTGTATGGTCTTAAACAAGCACCAAGAGCATGGTACTCGCGGTTAAGTATGAAGTTACAAGAACTTGGTTTTACTTCTTCTAAGGCTGATACATCTTTGTTCTTCTATAACAAGGGTAGTTACATGATTTTTGTACTTGTCTATGTTGATGATATTATTGTTGCTAGTTCCTCAACAGAAGCAACTGCAGCATTACTAAGAGATTTAGAGAGAGATTTTGCCTTAAAGGATCTTGGAGACCTTCACTATTTCTTGGGAATTGAAGTAAAGAAGATACAAGGCGAACTTCTATTGACTCAAGAAAGGTATGCTACAGCAATTCTCAAACGTGTAGGTATGTACACGTGTAAGCCGGTCAGCACACCTCTCTCTACTACTCAAAAATTGTCAGCTAAAGAAGGAGACATTTTGGGACAAAACGATTCAACTCAATACAGAAGTATAGTTGGTGCTTTACAATACTTGACCTTGACGCGTCCAGATATTTCTTTCTCAGTCAATAAAGTTTGTCAATATTTACACTGTCCTACATCTTTACATTGGATTGCTGTAAAAAGAATACTAAGGTATTTAAGAGGAACCTTGAGTCTTGGTCTCAGGATCAGCAAGTCATCCTCTATGATGGTGAGTGCATTCTCATATGCAGATTGGACTGGATGTCCAGATGACAGAAGATCCACTGGAGGATCCACTGGAGGCTTTGCAGTGTTTCTCGGGTCAAATCTCATTTCTTGGAGTGCACGAAAACAAGCTACAGTGTCAAGGTCAAGCACGGAGGCAGAATACAAAGCATTGGCCAATGCCACAGCCGAGATAATGTGGGTAAGAAAATTTCTTGATGAACTTGGTGTGTCTCACCCTTCCGCAGCACAGCTATGGTGTGATAATATTGGAGCAACCTATTTGTCTGCCAATCCGGTGTTTCATGCAAGAACCAAACATATTGAAATAGATTATCACTTTGTGCGTGAGCAAGTGGCACAAAGGTTGTTAGAAATTCAGTTCATATCGTCGAAAGATCAAATTGCTGATGGGTTTACCAAATCTCTTCCTGTTCGGCAGCTAGAAGAATTTAGAAACAATCTCAACTTGTGCAAGTTGTGATTGAGGAGGGGTGTTAAAGATAGAATCTGTATTTCTGTTGTACTCGTAATCTCCTATAGATAGAATAGGCTAAGTATAGATAGAAGTTTTCTATCTTGGAGTATAAGTCACACATGTAATCTTTTCAGTTGGTAACTAATCAAGGATTGATCGTATCTTGTACCTGCCATGGCAGAGGCTGTTTCTGTCCACTATAAATAGATATGCGGCCCGAGAGAAAGGGTTCAACGCTTCCTAATTTTCCTTTAGAAATGACCATCAGCTCATCTCGCCGCACCACTCGGCGCTCGTCTAACGTCACGGCGCCCGTCCATGCCCACCACGCCGAGTTCCACCAAGCCGACTTTGACCGATCAAGATTGACTAGGCGGCCTCCCCGCCTAGCTCGCTGGCTTCGGCGAAATCACGGCAGGAGATTCTGATTTTTTTGAACCTTGATATTACCTTACCATGCTTTTCCATCCATTTCACTCCACCTACAAGATTCTCATATTTTGCTGCCAGAGTGCCTAAAAGAAACAAATTTACTGTTTGTGTTACATTATATCACACTGACAACTGACACAGCAAAACACAGTATAACCTAGTATAACCTTCCATACCGATGAAATGATGCCATCATGCACTAAAAATATGTATAGTTGTAGGCTTGTAGCCAAGTAGCTCCATGCATGAGTTGAACAACATGGCGTCAAATGTGAAATAAAGTAATTGTTAGATGTGTATTGTATAAGCGGTTATTTGCATATATGTTACACATGTATTTGTATATATATATTGGCCTATTGACCTCATATTGAATACAAACACAATTTATAACATGATATCAGAGCGAGGTTAGGGTCTTACCGTTGCTGTCGCCGGTCTTTTTGCCGGCCACCGCCGCCGCCCTTCTCGTGTCCTCTGCCACCACCGTCGCTTGTCGTCGCGGGTCGCCGCTGCTGATCTCTTCTGGACGCCACCGAGAAGCTCGCCGCCGCCGGTCCCTCTGAAGGCGCCGCCTAAAGCCGCCGCGTCGTCGATCGTCTCGCGGCCGTTGGAGCCACCGCGTCCGACGCCGACTTCGTGCGCCTCGCCACTCGGTCCATCGAGCTGAGCCGGCCTCTGCAACCGTCACTGACATCTCCGCCTCTGCCTTCGCCGCCACCGCCCCCGCGGTACCAATCGCGTGGGTCGTCGTAGCGTTTGCGCCGGGGAGGGCTCCGGCTGTAGCTTTATTTTGTCAAATAAAAAGGAAATTTGTAACCACATGCAAATAAAAAGGGAATTTGTGACCACATGCAAGCACATGAGTGCATGCGGAGGTTGTGGGTTCGAACCGTGGAGCTGCACCTATTCTTTGTATTCTTCGTTTTAACTTCACAAAAAAAAATGAATTTTGATTTGAAAATTTCAGCCGAAATTCACTAAAATTTTCCGAAAATCAGCGAAATCGGATCTACCTGACCCGAAATTCGCTAAAATTTTCCGAAAATCAGCGAAATCGGATCTACCTGACCCCAGTAAAACATTCAAACCGGTTACCCAAACCCTGTAGGGACCACCGGGGCGGTGGGAAGTAGCCTTGGTCGTACCCAATGTTGGGGTCGCTGACGGTGGTCCAGCGCTTCACCCTGTCACCGAAGCTCCTGAATCACACCTTCGCGTACGCCGTGAAATCCTCACTGCATTGCATCGCATCGCACGGTCACAAGTCACGCGGAACAATTCAGAAGTAACAACTAGCTGTGTAAGGCCAAGCTGTTGCGATGGGTTCAAATGCTATCCAGTGTAGCAGTTCAGTAGCAAAAGAATTAGTAGATGAATCTAGGACTGAGCAGCCCATTGTATTCATCTTGAAGAGCCTGACGAAGATCCAAGTGATAAATTGTTGCGTGAGGTTGTGTTCCTGTGATCACCAACTCAAACAATGCAGTTTTAACGTTTCAGAATCATTAAAGCAGCGCTAGCTAGATCTTGATGCGTGGGCGAACTGGAGAGGCCAACACTGGTGCGTGTATGTGTCCCAGGTGCTCGGCTTCTTCCACCTGTGCAAGATTAATTTCAGCAACACCGTCGTATGATCACTATTCGGTTACTAACTCTGGCGTCAGGTGAAGCACCGTTTCCGAGTTCTAGTACCATCACGCATCCGTCCTACACTAACAGAGGCTAGTACCTGATAAGCCGATGAGCCGGCGCCGTAGACGAAGCCCTCCGGGAAGTCGTCCCGGGTGATCGCCGCCGCCGAGACGGACCTCAACCACACGACGGCAAGAGGCAGAGAAGCCCTGAGCACACGCAAGCATGAACCGCCGCGGCTCTGCTCCATCACCTCTGTTGCTTTGATCACACACTGCTTGATCTGTGCTTTTCTGATTTCTGGCCAATAAACAGAAGGAAAAGTGCAATGCATTGCAGGCTTTGTAACAACGACGGGACGGCGGCGGCGGCACGCGGTGCCGGTGATGGGTGCGCGCGGCTCTGCTTGGACGCCAGCTGAAGAGACGAGACGCGCCGCGTGTGCGCGAGGGAAAGCTCCCGAGACGCGGCTCTGATGATTCTAGTGTCTCTGTTAGTACGTATCGCTGTCAACCTTCCTATCCATTTCTACTATCCATCCTCACTGTCTCTCCACTGCTCCCACGCACCCACCACCGCTGCCGCGCCCACGCCAAGCGATGACCCCGCGCTCGGCCGCAGAGTCTGTCTTCTCCCTCATCTCCGGTGCCGGCGATGCTAGCCCACCTCATCTCTGTCGTTCTTTGACGAGCTCGTGCTGCTCTCCCCTACCAACCCGAAAGCTGAGGCCGACGCCGGTAGCATGTCCACCGCCATCACGTCCCCGGCCGATCCTACTCCATTGTCGACTTCTTCGAGCACACCGCCGCGTCCCACGGCGGCGGATCCGTCCCATCCAATACCACCCGCTTGTCGGGAGGTGCCAGCGTCGGCCCCGCCACCACGAGGAGGATGACGACGCGGTGTAGCGAATCTCGGTGTTAACGTACACCCCGCACGCGCACGCGGAGTTCCTCAAGTCCATGATGGAGACAAATGTTGTGGCAAGAAGTTTTTTTTTTGTTCCAATGCTATTTTTCATTTGTTGCTCAAGAGTAAAATTTTGTTACAGCCACTTCACCATTTTAATAGTTGCATGCATTCTCTCGAATTGTTGCAACAGTTTTATTCCGTTGTTGCAGAAAGTGATTTGATTTGTTGCAATACATCTTCATGAAAATTTGTAGGAAAAGGTTTTTGTTGCAACTATTGTCGTCAATTGTTACACACAGTAAATCAAAATATTTCATAAGTTAGTTTTAAATGTTGTAAATTTCTTGATGTTCCAACTATTATTTTTCAAATGTTGCAATGTTGTAACATCAAATTTTGTTTGATCGGGATATTTGAATGAGTTTTAAAGCACGACTAGATTCTATGCTGATGGTTTCCATGCAATTTTGGAGATAATATGTTGTTTTTCCCAATCTTTTTTCGAAGGAGAAACTTTGAATCCCCTGAGATCGTGCAGAGGAGTTTTTTTTTGTGTCGGAGTGCGTGATGTTGCATAGTATTATTTTGCTTGTTTCGGGAGGAATGAGAAATGCACTGAGATCGAACGGCTGAATCCCATAGTGCGAGATCGAACGGCAAGACGTGACGTACGGTGCTAGCATTCGGATCGTATGTCTGAGCGCTAGTCGCATCCAAAAGAAAAAGGGAAACACCACAATTGGATTCACTATCTTCACTAGTGAAAGTTTCCAAGGACAACCTATAAATGCAAAAGCCACCCGGAAAGCTCCACAGAATTCGAACCCAATCAATCCCTCCCCTTCCCCGTGGAAAGCTCCACAGAATTCGAACCCAATCAATCCCTCCCCTTCCCCGCTTTGCTTCGTCTCCACTTTACGTGCATATCTTTATGTTCCTCTCTTCTCTCCCAGATGCTATGATAAGTGGTGAAGCCATAATGAAAATAGAGGTGATACTCATGTATCGAAGCTAACACAAGAGAATTATACAAAAGATACATGTACCAGTTTTGCCACCTAAATTCATACATATATAGAAAGAAAACAATGTAAAATTCATGTCGAGCCTTCTTTGCTTGATTTGTGCTCTCTACGGTTCGAGGGTTGCTGCTAATTGCAATATTTGAGAAATAATTGTGCAAAGTTAGCTTATTCATTTTTACAAATCTATGAACAAGTCAACACCACCAATCAAACAAATTTGCTATTGTCTATTCACTCTATTTTACACATTCATAAATGACAAAATAATTTTAGTGAGAAGCTCACATTCGCGAATGCGATTTGCCCTCTTCTTTCCATAGTCCCTCTCGATTGCGCCTTGCACGAGTGGCAACCCACCTCCTCGCTCGCCAGCGCCACCGATGGTCGCCAGACCGCCGTGTCACGATCTGGTACCGCACCGGCACCAACGTGTTGCGCCACCGGTCGATCGCGCCAGCGAGCCCGCCCCTGCACGTCTTGTACCATGCACCCGGGTCGCGCCTAACTGGCAAGCCGCGTCAGGACGCCACGACTCCAAGCTGTGTCAGCGTACCCTCACTCTCCGCGCCTCCCGCCTAGTCGCCGTCGGCTGTCACCGAGGTTGCCCATCACAGCCGCCGTCCGCCTCGTCAGTTTCTAGGGTTTGCCTGTTTGCGTTGCATCGTGTCGTCGCGTTTGCTGCTGTCACCTAGGCCAGTACCACTAGTTGCCTATGTCTATTTGCACAAATGGCCCACAACTCCAATAAGCAACCGAAGCTAGCCCAAGATGGCCTAGCTAGCAGCCACCCAAGATGGCCTAGTCCTCGAGCACCTACAAGTAGGAGTCCAAACGGAGCAGATAATTATCATCCACCCGACCGAAGGTTTGCGGGGCGAATACGAAAGAGATAAATGGGTATTCAGTACTATCCGTGTCTGACTCCGACTCCGATGAAAAATTGTGGAATAGGATACGGGATGAGCGATATCCGTCCGTATGTGTCCGTATGTCAAGTGGTATGAAGAAAACCTAGTGTGACTTCACTCAGGAACATGATAATAAATAGGTGGGTTGTTGCATCTAAGCAAAAAGAGAATAGTAAGTATTTTTACTTTGACATCTCAACAATTAGTCTCTCCATGTATTTCACCGAGTTTTTGGCGACTTTGATATCTCAACAAGTAGTATCTTTTTTCTTTGACGACTTGCCCTTGTCGTCCTTCTTGTTGGGACAATGAGAGGCAATGTGCACCTTCTCATCACACTCATAGCAACAAATATTGATATATCGCTTCTTTTTACTTAAGGATTGCCCCTTTGCAATTTTGTCGAAGTTGAAACTCCGATGTGGGCGTCTCCTCATAAACTTCTTCATTCTCCTTACAAGGAGAGCAAATTCCTCTTCGGAATTTTCATCTTCATCTTCTTCATCACTTGAATCCACTTTTGCCTTAAAAGCGGTAATTTTCTTCTTTGAAGAAGTTGACTCCATGAGCTCTTTCTTGTCTTTCTTGTAAAGCTCATTTGTGATAAGATTTTCCAAAAGTTTGGTTAGTGTCATTCTTGGCAACTCGGAAGAGTTGAGAAACAATATCACCAACATCTCGTACTTGTCGGGAAGAGCCCTAAGCATCTTGTGCACAATATCAATATCAACCAAGTTAGTACCAAGACCCTTGAGCTCATTTATAATGTTGTTAAGTCAAGAATACATCTCGGTGATGTTTTCTTGAGGCAACATTGTAAATGTCTCATATTTGATCCGAAGCCTATGCAATTTGGCTTCTTTAACCGTGGATGTTCCCTAATGAATTTCAGAGAGCGTAGCCCATATCTCATGAGTGGTTTCAAGGTTGCTCACTCGATTGAACTCATCTGCGTTTAAAGCTCCAAAAAGAGCATTCATCGCTTGAGCATTGAGGTGAGAGTTTCGTTCGTCTTGATCCGTGGGGTGTGTAGGATCAAGTGCCATGACGAAATCTTCACTCACAATTCTCCATATGTTTAGGCTCATGGCCTTCAAATAAATAGATATTCTAATTTTCCAATATGCATAATTTGATCCATCAAATAAATGAGCCTTGCCTATTGACATACCCTACTAGTCATCCTTTCTCTCCTAGACGGTTAAGTCTAAACTTAGAGAGGCCAAGCTCTGATACCATTTGTAGGATCAAGGATAACCGACTGGAGGGGGGTGAATAGGAGATTTCTAAAAATTCTAGACCAAATTATACAATTAAGCAAGATGTACTAAGCAAAGCTATCTATCACAATATATATGCTACAAAATTAATTGCAATAAGTAAAGATAAGAAATAACCGCAATGGGACAATGATGTTTTTCCCGTGGTATCGAAGATTTATCGATCTTCACTAGTCCACGTTGAGGAAGCTTGACTCGATCACTTGGTTGTTCTTCCTCCTCAACGGAGTTGGTGAACACCGAACCAAACACAAATGGTGCCGGGCCTCTTCACAATCTTCTTGAAGAGATCACCATGCAAACCTCCGCCAATCCATCTAGGTGTCGACAAACACCAAGAGAATAGACATTGACCTTCGCTTGACGGCAACCAAGAGCCAGTGGATCAACTAGAATGAAATACTCTAGGTTTTGCACACAATCTCACAAATTTATGCAAAGAGAGTAAATGAGGAGTGAGGAGAGTGCTCTAAGCTAAAGAGTCCTTGAGCTGGTGGGGGTGTATTTATACCCCCACAACCAAATATAACCGTTACAAGAAGAAACCAAATTTTTTCAGGGAAATCGGAAGTTCCGTCATGTATCATGCGGAACTACCGCCCTTGCATCGAGTGCACTGTAACGATCATTACAGTGGCATTAAATGCTCTGATTATAGCCGTTGGATTTATATGCGAAACTACCGCCAACTAAATTTCGGTTCGTCCGATAATCGGAAGTTCCACTCATATCATGGCGGAACTACCGCGCTTGCGAAAATGGCTAAGTCCCGAAAAGGGTACTCTCTGGAAAAAAATGTTTCGCGCAAAAATCCGAACTTCCGCGGTGCGGTAGTTCTGCTCCCATCATGGCGGTACTTCCGCACTTCTGAAAAATGGTTAAGTCCAGAAAAGGGTACTCTCTGGAAAAAACATTCCGCGAATTTTTCGGAAGTTCCGCCAAGCGGTAGTTCCACAGATATAATACCGGAACTACCGATTATGCACTGAAAAGATGATTTTGATTTTTAAACTAGAACAAGAGAGCATGCATGATCCTAAGTAGATCCAAAGGCATAATAAAGTGCTTTCAAGGTACCAGACAAGCTCCCCCTTAATAGTACGGCATTTATCCTAAAATTCAGTCTTCCACCATACTCCAAAGACCGGTAAAATTCAAACGGGGTCCTAGACTATTTGTACCTTTCCCTCGAGATAAACTCCATATTCTTGACATCCTTTGACATGCAACTCCTTGATTTGACTATGTCATTTAGGACTAAACCTTGTAATCACTTCAACAAACATATTAGTCCCATATTCACATAATGTCATTATTTACCAAAACACATTTTTAGGGGCCTAGATGCTTTCAATCTCCCCCTTTTTGGTAATTGATGATAACACAATAAAAATGTGAGAAATATTGAGTTTGAAACAGAATGCTCCCCCTTAACATGTGCATATAGAATAGAAGATACTGCAAAACATATGTTTGAATTTTTAGAAAATTTTGGCGGAGTTTCTGTAGATTGTTGAGACTTGGAAATGAACAATGACAAGGTTTGAAGATAAAAAAATCACATATCATAGTCATTCAACATCAACCATCAACATAAATCCAAGTACAACAAAAAAATATCCATATAACATAAGATACCATTACAGGCAGAGTACATATCCTTTGACATCCATACATAATAGAGATAATATCAGTTCTAGCTAGAAGCTCCCATTTCACACTCTCCCCCTTTTGTCATCATATGACCAAAAGGCATCTCACTCTGCAGGGTCTTGCGGAGGATTACGAGAAGGAGAGTGGAGGCGACAACGTCCAAAATGCTATGCAAAGCTGGTGGAGAGGGCATCCAATCTGGAAGAGGTAGCAGCCTCAAATGCATCCAAACGAGTGTTCGTTGCTGCTTGAAAGGCCTCCTGAGACGCTTTTATCTCCAAGATAGTAGCATAAATCTGATCAAGAGTGGCCCGACCTTGAGGAGGGGCAGCAGCAGGGGCAGCTTCTGGTTCTTCTGCTGGAGGGTGCTGAAGGTTTGCAAAAATAGGAGGACCCTCTCTAGGCTTGTAGAACTTGTGGGGCAATGGCGTAGCTCCATTGTAGCCAGTTTGACTAATAATCCCTTGAAAAAACAAGTTACAAGCTTGAGCATTTAATTAAACATATATTTTATTTAGATTAGTAACCCGAACCGGAACCTCATATGGTCTAACAACATTATTCCAAATATCATTACCTTGAGCCTCAATATAACCTTGCATACGACACTCACAGAAAGCAAAATCAGAACCATCTAGCATAGGAGGACGATTCACATAACTCTTTAACGCCATAACAGCCCTCTCTTATGCCACTTGTAAGATCGGTTATGACAATCAGAGAGGGGTGAATGATTACAGTGCATTCTTTTCGAATTACCGAAGAGAGTCTACGTTGGATTCAACCGACAACCGAATGCAACATACTCGTACGAGTTTGTCTCCTCGTCGAAGTGGTCGAAACTGCTTTGATCTGTTCTGCTAGTAGATGCTATGGTCGACAACCGGTGAACAACACATCACGTGATCGAAGAAGACGAAATCGATCTGGTCGAAGGAGTTGCAATCACCTAGTCGAAAGGGTTCAACTATCAGATTTCTTCCACCCATCTGGCTTAGGAGATTCACGCACTGCAAAGAATAAGAACAGATCAAATACGATGGACAAGAACAAGTTGAAGACCGATCAACACATGAACTAGTCGAAGACAGAAGAACATACAGCAGGTGATTACTAATCTTTCTTGAGTAATTCTAATCTATTATTTCTCAACCATGTTCTGTGGCTACAAAATGCTTTCACGGCACCCCTCAAACCCTAGCATGAAAACACCGAAAAACTCTCTACAAGTCACCGCCGCAAAAAGCCTCGTGTTACTCCTAACCTCTTCAGCCTTTATATGTTAGGGCCCTAAACCGTGTCCTTATCAATACGAACACCTAATCCCATCTCTTCTGAAAATCAGGGACCCGAAACACCTCAAATAATAGGTTTTCCAATATCTCGAAACATTTCAATTATGAACGTCCTCCATAACTCTTCATGCGTTGAAGCCTCTAGGACGACCCCTCCTGTAGCTTCAACCACACATCATGCGTTCACCTTTGATCTCCATGCGCCCCAGCGTGAGCACAACCACCTTGTGACATCCACGACCACCTGAACCTTGGATTTCCACCTCCTAGTTTCGGTCTTTCTCGTCATCGACCATAACCGTCTCCTCACTCAACCTGCACATGCAAACATCAATGAACGTTTTTTTGGCAAAAGTTCTCCAACTTGATCAATATCAGTTCACACACGCATATCACACTCTCATTTATCAACAAACACGAATCATATCATCTATGACCTTAAATTCTAGCTTTTAGAAAAAAACAACTCAAGATCACTCTGTAAAACCGGTCTTACCGTTGTGTATACGCCGGTCATACCACTAGCTAACCAGACTCGAGTACTAAAGGTGCTCGAAGAAAACAAGTATTGAAGCACTCGAAGCCAACGATCACTTACCAGAAGCCTACGACCACAGATCACGTAGCTCACGACAATCGAACACGAATCCTACGACTACCGACCAGGCACTGAAGTTTTCGACCATCGACCAGACACTGAAGCTTTCGACCATCGATCAGTCACTGTAGCTTCGACCATCGACCAGTCATTGTAGCTTTCGACCATCGACCAGTCACTGTAACTTCGGCCATCGACCATGCAACACTAACGGTCTTTCGTACTCGTTACACACCTCGATTTACGACTGAGTACACTACTCGGATCTACAGTACTCGAAGGTCTATCAATCGGTACTCGTAACTACGATATTCGTAGATACAGTACTCGAAGCTACAGTACCCAGATGAAAGGGATCATCGAGTATCACCAATTGACCACCCAATACAAAGCAGGATCCGACCACTCACACTGAAAATCTAACAACCGAAACATTCACAACTGCAAATGTTAATACAACCCAAACGTCAATTATTCATCATCATAAAGTCTACAACCAGTTCACATGATCTAACATTAACGAGCTGAAGAAAGGAGCTGGTCTGATCGGAGTACAAACAAATAAAGAGAAAGACAAGAGAGTACTTTACCCTTTGCAAATCGTCGAGAGCTTGTCCCAGCTACCAAGAGAGCCAGAAAACTCCCCAACATTTTGTCCCAGCATGCTTAATCTGAAAATAAAAAGGAAAGAGAGCACACAGAAAAATCAGTTTTTCCTCTGCGGTATAAAAAAAAAGGGACATTTTTGTGAAATGGAGTGGGATCTCCGTCAATGGAGGCGAGCGAAACAGGCGATGCAACCATTCGTATTTCATTTCATCTCAGCATCTTTCAAAAGCACTATCATCAATCATCACTGATTTGTAAACAAATACCAATCCATGTATGATAGCAACGTATTTGCTTGTTAAAAGGGGGAAAATGTACATGAATACTCAGTCCATTATTTTTTAAAAAAAAACTAGAGAAAATTGCACCTATATATCTTTTAACTTGTTTCAGCGCACAACTTAACAGAAAATTATTCCAGTGAGCCTTTACAGTAAAAAAAAAATCCAATGAATACACATACGGAGTATATAAACCGAAAGGATATTACTGTAGTGCTGTTGTTAGTGTGTTTGGACAAGTACGCGATCCAACTATGCACAGTCTTCTCCGTCGACATCTGTGTCTGGCGACATCGGTTAAGTTTCACCGGATTAATGTTTTGGGTTCACCGAATCAGCGACCAAAGAATTAGTGTGGATCTTGTCGCTAATTTAGCTGACGATAAAATTTTTGTTCTCTCTCTGTTACCGATTTAACTCTCTATCACCAGTTGAACAGACGACAGAAACTCTTTCTCCTATAAAAACTTTATAAAACCCTAAAATTCGACATATGACTCGTTTTTATTCAGAAAAAAAGGAGGAAGGGAGAGGAATAGAGGGGGAGGAGAGAAACTAGCGAAGCGTTGTCCGTTCAGTTGCCCACCTATAAGGTAATTTTTTGAATCGAATGGGTTATATAGTTTTGGATGTACGGTTGCGTAGTGCAGTATGTTGTACATAATTATTTTTAATGGGAAGTATTATTTTAGATATGTAGGTAATCGTGAAAATATTCTTCATGGTGCAGTGCATCAATTATGTCAGACGTCACTAATTTTAAAATTTACTACAGTCCAATGACTATTCTAGAGGGTTTCAAGGGGATTGATCTGCGTTATTTTTAATCGACGACCGTGCCCCTGCCAAGAGCAGGAGGGTGTACATGGAGTGCTGTGATACAGTAGTTATTTCACACATTTCAAGTGAACCGTGATGTGTATTGTAACACCCTGACCCAAAATCGGCTCAATGCCCAAATTTCACCGTATGCGGACCGCCACACATAGCACCTCACTTACACTTTCGCCCTCGCCGTGTAAAAGGGTTAACCCGAGGTGCTACGTTTGGATCCAACAGGCATTATATACTACTATAACTCACTTGAGACAAGCAATGTGGGACTAATCCCACCACACAACTCCTCATGGGCCACATGGGCCACGCTATGAGTAGGCCGGGGTATTACACTCACTTCTTAAGGGTCGACGCCTCGGCGAGATACCGCATACACGGCAAATGCCTGTAACCACCCCTCGACACGCCCGCGCGCCCAAAGGCCGCACCATATGCCATGCCATGTGTCCACTCTGGGCCCACATGTGCCATGCGCCATATGCTCGCCTGCCCCCCACGCGCTGCGCAATGTGAGGTTGATGCTCGATACCATCTGTAACACCGACCCAAAATCGGCTCAATGCCCACCCACCGTGGGCGGACTCCCACACATAGCACCTCACTTACACTTTCGCCCTCGCTTGTAAAAGGGTTAACCCGGAGGTGCTACGTTTGGATCCAACAGGCATTATATACTACTATAACTCACTTGAGACAAGCAATGTGGGACTAATCCCACCACACAACTCCTCATGGACCACATGGGCCACGCTATGAGTAGGCCGGGGAATTACATGTATGATCTGAGATTGAGCTGCTTTACCCCTCGAGCAACACAGCCCATAAATTAGGAGTTAGCGCAGCTGAAAGGGACAAGGTCGTGACAGTCATATCTACGCGTGGCGAGGGAGGGAGGGTGAGATTTGGTCATTCTGCTCCAGGCATATGCCAAGCTCACTCCTGCATCTGCAGCTGAACAAGAAGAGGGTGATGATGCCGAAGAAAAAGTCGGTGACTCCAGCCACAGCGCGGTGCACAGTGTCTAAAGCTCTTGGAGTTGCTGATGTTGTCAACGAAAACCCTGGAGAAGTAGCTCCTTCAGTCAGGTAACCCAGTGGGCTTGCTGACGAGGGTGATGAGCTGGAAGCCATAATGCAATGGATGGATCAGGAATCCCGTGATTACAATGCATTGTCAGAAGATGAAGGGTCTGATGACAAGAATCAGCAGACGGTTCCATCCGAGTGGAACACACACTAGTTCGACAACTTCGTCGTTAATGAAGGCTCGTGTGTGCTGTGAGAGTACGACCAGAGTGAGGTCAGGTAAGGAGCTATGTACAAATGCAAGGATGTCGTGCAGGAGGCGGTCAAATTCTGTGCGAAATAGAGGGATGACCTTAGCGAGTGCACGCATTTCAATCTAAGTAGGACACCTACTGGAAGTGCTCTATATTGGTCCCACACACATGCGTCGTCATTGAGTCAATGCAGTCCCATAGGAACCTATCATCAGGCCTCATCGCCAACCTCATGTACAATGAAATCGTGGATAATCTTGATTTTGAGTAATAACCCATCATTCGTGCAATTGAGGTAAGATTCTAGTGCACAATCAATTATGCCAAGACTTGGAGGGCAAAACAAAAGTCATTAGAATCAAGATTCGACACGTTTGAGGATTCCTACCATAACCATACCAAGATTTGGAGGGCAAAACAAAATGCATTAGAATCAAGGTTCGACACGTTCGAGGATTCCTACCACAACCTCCCCAGCCTACTACGAAATATGTAATAAGTTAATAGGAAGCAGTATTAGCAAAATAATTACCTACCACAATAGAAACCAAATTTAAACGACAAGTCATAAAGCTGGGATTACGCTCTACCTACCCTACGAAGCTAAATAAAGCTGAAATTATTTTGATTATGCTCTACCTACCCTAAGTAGCTGCTCCAACTTTTCTTTACAATTTTAAAACATGTTATGCTATTTTTCTAGTTAAAAATTAATTTTCAGTATTAAATATATAATTACGGCGCACAAATAAGGAGTAAAATAAAACTGGGATTATTTAGATTATACTCTACCTACCCTAATTAGGTAATCCAGATTTTCTTTACAATTTTTAAATGTGTCATGCTATTTTCTTAGTTAAAAATTAATTTTTGGTATTAACAATATAATTATCGCGTACAAATGAAGAGCTAAATAAAATTGGATTTATTTAAATTATGCTCTACCTACCTCGTACACAGCTCAAATGATGTACTACATAATTGGACTATATTTATCTAATATACTAAATTCTATGTCGTTATTTTTGTTTGTTTACGGACAAGGTTTTGACATAATGTACAAAGTTTCAGAAAAATATACCTGCAAGATAGCCGATCAGATCTGATGCTCCGTCTATCTCTCCCCCGCGACGAACTGGCAGAAATTCACTACATTTCTTCTCTCCCTCTCCTCCTCTCTTCTGTTTTTTTTTTCTGAGTTTAAAATGAGTTTTGGAATGAATTTTTGGGTTTTTATAGCTAAATTCTTGTTGCTAGTTCAAATGGCGACATGAACTCATTTTTTCAATTTTTTGGAGATGACTATTTATTTTTGTAATTTTTTTTAAAATAATATTATTAAAAAATCCACATTAGCCATGTCCAAACTGTAAAAAGGGAAAAAAAATTGAACACGCATATTTTCCAAAAACAAAAAAGTTTGATAGCAAAAATAGAGTTAAAATGAAACTGTTGTAATGGAATTTTCATTGTATTTTTTTCACGTCTCGTTGATTGTTTGCACAAAAAATATACGTCCCTGAAGTCCATGTAATACTACAGTCTATAGCAGCTAAGCACATGCTGCGTCAAAGGCCAGATGCTTCGTTTTATAGCAAAAATGTGCATCGTAAAAATTTATCGAACGTAATTTTTCATTTTAGATCCACCGTCCAGAATCCAAACTATTTTCGAAAGTATACGAAACAAGGACTATGGGCTAATATGCAAAGTTCCGAGGCAATATTATTCTCAAACACCCCTCTAACTTTGCAATTTATAGAAAACTCCTTCCCCAGGTCCTCTTCTTGTCTCCAAGCCCGCGAGGGTTTCCGCTGCGCACGAGCTCACCCCGCCGCCTCCCGATTCCTCCTCTGCCGCATCCCAATTCGCCATGGCTTCCGGTAATTGACTCTTAACCTTCGATCCTTTGCGCCGTTCGCTGTTTTCCGGGAGCTTTGCGGACTTTTTTGGGTGCTATTTTCTCCTCACGTGACCTTTCTTTGGTCTGCTCTGAGCAGCGACATCTGGGTTTGTAATGGGATGATTAGGCATCTCGATTTGCGTGTTTTGACCGTGGGGTTGATGGATTTGGTTGGAGTTGGCTTAGATTGGTCCTGTTGGGAGATGGGCTCACCTGTCTGCGGATTCGAGGAACAGGAGTAGATTTTTTTCCTTTTGTTTTGGCTAATTACGTGGTAGACTTCTCAGTTTACACGAAAGGAATGATGCTTATTGGTAAGAACCTTCTTTAACTTGTGCTAATCAAATTAGTGGAAACGTGTGCTGCAGCCCTTGATGAGAAGGAAAGTTTCCGTTCAACTTGTTTTCGTACTCTGCTCGTCTGTTGCTCTGTTTGTTGCATTGTAGAGCATGACTAATTTGTTGTAGATTGAATCAAAATTGAAGATGTTTGATATCATGGTAGTTTTTCCTGTTCTTACTTGCATCCTGATAAGCAAGCTTCGTTTGAGGCTGTTATCGCTTGTTAGTGCTGACATTCTTGTCGTAGCTTGGAGTTTGTTTATGTGACTGTCAGCTGATGAGTTGCTACAATCAAATTAGAAATTACGTGGTGCATTTGAACGGAACAAACCAATTTGTCTACTTTCTTAGTAGCATTTCCCGCTCTGTCTTTGTGTGTGTTTGGGTGTGGGGGGATTGCTGTTTGTGTTTGTGCATGCATCTCGACCAGATTACTACCATGTGATGCATGTCTCATCCTCTTAACAATGGAGAATTTATCCACAGTGATGCTGTTCAGCTTCTTTTTTCAGCAATTTCTGCCTTGCTGTCAAAATTAACTACCATGTGATGCATGTTTCTATTTTGATCCACTTCTGTTGCAGACGACAACAAAATTCCAAAATCAGAAGGATCATCCAATGAACGTCAAGGGATTCCACCTGGAACTGCTGCAGGCATTTCAAATCCCTTTGATTTTGCTTCTATGCAAAGTTTGCTCAATGTATGTCCCTCGACCATAATAAGTTTGCAGTACATGCTGACTTTCCTAGTGAGTTTTATTCACTGTTGAAACGTGCACTCGCCGGTATATTAATATATTGTTGTAGTTTTACATGATTCTGCCAGCTGCATGCAATTCTTGCACTCTAGCTTTTCTGAACCAGCAATATCTTTCATGAAATGGACTCTTTTTGCGAGTTGCTTCAATTCTGCCCCTGTGGTTTCCAGGATCCATCTATAAAGGAGATGGCAGATCAAATTGCAAGGGACCCTGCATTCAACCAGATGGCTGAGCAGCTACAGAAAGGTGCTCAGAGTGCAGGAGAACAGGGCATGCCTCCATTGGACCCTCAACAATACATTGAAACGATGCAAAAGGTTATGGAAAACCCCCAGTTTATGACAATGGCAGATCGTCTTGGGAATGCTCTTATGCAGGTACCATGTTTTTTTGCTACTTTCCCCAGAGGTCTCCTCTGGTTTCCATTTGCCATTGATTCTTTGGCTGTGAATGCCCTAAATGTCTCCACTACCCACTCATTTGGCTTAGGATCCTGCTATGTCCAGTATGCTGGAAAACCTGGCTAGTCCAACACATAAGGAACAGCTTGAAGAGCGCATGTCTCGCATTAAGGAAGATCCAGCCTTGAAGCCAATTCTTGCCGAGTTAGAGAATGGTGGTCCTGCTGCAATGATAAAGTAGGTTATATTTATAACTGATATATGTCAGTGTCTAGAAAACTTGTTTGAGATATTTTGCATTTGCTCATCTAGGTACTGGAATGACCCTGAAACTCTTCAAAAGATTGGCCAGGCAATGGGAACTACCATCCCATTTGGCACCGCTTCTGCTGAACCTTCTGGTACTGAAGAAACTGAGGAGGAAGGTGGATATGAAGATGAATCCATTGTCCATCACACCGCCAGTGTTGGTGATGACGAGGTAATGGAGCTAAGTAATAGAGCTGGGGGTTTGAATTTCATTTTTGTCTTGAGCTGTTTTGAAGTTGCATATGATTCTATATTGTGTTGGTGTTACACTGTATAACTTAATCAGTGTCAATATCTACATCTCTTACAGTCTTACTGCTGGTGTTTGCAAGATCTGTTTGACCCAAGTGATACTAGTGGAAGCATAGACATCTTGTAGATACTATAAGTCTATAACCTTGTTTATGTTTTTGAATAAGATGAGCCAGTCATACATTGGTAGCTGGAGAAATAAGGGCTGTAGGCTTGTAGTTTATGAACATTCTTAATTTGCACTCCCACCATTGCAATGACCTTAAACTCATATGGAGCCTGCAATGGTGTGTACACATTTGATATGATGACAAATATGTTTTATATTTTAGTAAGATGTGTGCAGTGGTAGTTAACTAAGAACATGTTCAGTTACAGTCATCAGCGTTGCTGTTTTTGTTCTAGACAGCATCTTCTAGATCTTCACATTAAATATGGTTGCTACCATTGTTGCTATTTGATTGCCATTTAGCTTGGTTTTACAAGTTTAAGTCATCCAATAGGGTCTGAAGAAGGCTCTAGATGGTGGAGCAGACAAAGACGAAGAAGACTCGGAGGGAAGAAGGGCCTTACATTTTGCATGTGGATATGATGAGGTATGATGATCTGCTCAACTTTCTTAAAATGTAGTGGTAGTCGAATTGATACTAAACTTTTATATTTGTTTATTACTATTGCAAATGACTAGGTAAGCTATGAAAAAAAATCTCATATGTTAAGTTGCAAATCCCATGGGAGATCCAGGGTTGGTTTACTCTAGTTTTCATAAATTTTTATGCATTTCATGTGTCAGTTTGTTGTGTAAAACTGCAAATATTTTGTTGTGATCAGTGTCCCAACTCCCAATACTAGTGGAAGTTTTCTAATTACTGTTTGCTATCCAGCTAGGCCTTGAATAATCAGCTTGTTTGGGGACTAAAATACATACCTTATACATTTTAGCTCAAGTAATAATCGAGTTTCACTTTTATCCTTTTGCTTAAACACATGTTTCATTAAATTATTGGTAAAATGATAAGGCGCGAAACTTGCTGGTTAGTTAAGCCAGAAGCAGGTTAGTTTTGGGCCAGTTCATTGATGAATAACCGGTGTCCAGTGCCCTCTCCCTAAGGAGTCAGGCTGCACAGTATTCTAACCTATACTCATTGACCATTGCCATTAACTTGCCAGTAGCTGGTAATGCGCACCTCCCACCAAGCTATAACTGATCTGGTATCGCGCTATGTGTTTTCAAACCCTACTGCTTAGATTCATTGCAGTTGGTATGCCATTTCACTTTTGAAGTTTATATTTGGTGTTGGAATATAAAAATCTATGAGTGACAAATCACCTTTTCTGTTGTTTGTCATCTACATTGTGGAATCTAGAATGTGAGGTGGGACAAATGCTACTGGGGACTGCATTTTCTCCATACATGTTTGATGTCTGCTAGGTATTTTAATTAGTGGTAATAAGGAATTGGGTGAATTTTTGGATTTCAGTTGAAGTGTGCGCAAATCCTTCTTGAGGCCGGTGCTGCAGTGGACGCGTTGGATAAGAACAAGAACACCCCGCTGCATTACGCCGCTGGATATGGTCGGAAGGAGTGTGTGGATCTTCTGCTGAAGCACGGCGCTGCTGTGTGAGTTAAATCTGCTGTCTTCTTTCCTTTGCTAACTGTGATCCCTTCACGTTGTCTTTGACTGTCTCGAATGCGCCGCAGCACTCTCCAAAACATGGATGGGAAGACACCCATCGACGTTGCTAAGCTCAACCACCAGGATGAGGTTCTCAAGTTGCTCGAGAAGGACGCCTTCCTGTAAATCTATTGGCTCGCATTGGTACATGGACGTTTGGTCCTGGTATCATCATGTTTTACATCGCCTGCCTTCGGTTGGATAGTCAATACTCATGTCGGCATTCTATTCGTTGTGTAAGAATTGCTATCTGGGCGAGCCATTAGAACTCCCCTGTTTATGGCCTATGGTGACTTGTATGCCCCACTCTATTTCTGCTGTTTTCTTGAGGGCAATCCAGATTGTGTATCCCAGTTTATTATTCGCCATGTTACGCAGATCTTGAAGCTGGTATGCATGCTGTTTTCTGGGAAATACCCTGTGGTTTGAGTTGTGCCCGCATGGTTCCATCCATTCATAAAGTATGTCTAAACATACGGTCCAAAGAGTTTTGGTTTTTTTTGTCTGGTTTAAAAATAAAAAGTTTTTTTTATACAGTTTATAAAAAATTAAGTCATTTTAAGTTTAAAAATCGCAAGCCACGAGAGAGGTGTTTTTTCTTTTACGGAATAGAATATCTCTTTGCAACTGATTTTCATTGAAATTACTTCCAAAATATCATTTATATATAAGTGCAAACCTTTTCATTCTTTTCCTTTTTGCTTCCTCCCCATCCCAACGCCGTTGCCTTCCCTTTCCTCCCCCAACACCGCCGCCTCCACACCCCTCCCCTCCCCCCACCGACATCGCCTCCTTTGCATCGACGCATCAATGAGTTGAATGCTAACACATTGGTAAATTTTCCGGCCATCCTCTAATTCTGTATATACAAAATGTATTGTTTTCATTTTCATTGGTGCATTTACAGGTTTATTTTGGCTTCTGGTAGTAGTTGTTATGTGTATGTGTGTGTATATATCCTATAGCCCATATGTATATATGACCCATGAGGCTCATTATCTCTAGGGTTTTGTACCTCTACTATATATACATTTGGGTATTAACCCAATATGATTGAGATGTTCTAATCCTATCATGTATCAGAGCTACGACGTCTTCCAGGACATCTCCGTCGCCGCCTTACCTCACGGCCGTAAAGATCGTCAGGCTCCGACGCTGGCTTTTCTTCACCGCTTTTTCTGCCTGGTTTTTCGTCGGGCCGTTGCTTCCTCACACGCTGCCTCTTTCCGTTGAGTCGACGCCGTTGCGCGCCGTCTGCTCCATCCCCGAGCCGCCGCCTAGGTCTTCTCTTCTCCGACGCCGTCACGCTTCGCTCAAGTCTCCTCCGACGCTGGATTTCCTCACGCGCCGCCTCTCTGCCGCCGCCTCCTCACGTGCCGGGTCGCCTCTTCACGCGCCTAAGGTGAGGCGAGGCGAGGAAGAGAGGACGGGTCTCCTCACGAGAGAGGAGGCGAGGTGAGGAAGAGGAGGCGAGGGGAGGAAGCTCTGCTCAGGTCGGCAGTCCAGTCGGGCGAAGAGGAAGAGGAGGCGAGGGGAGGAAGCTCTGCTCGGGTCGGCAGTCCAGTCGGGCGAAGAGGAAGAGGAGGCGAGGGGCTCGGGTCGGCAGGCGAGGGGACCGAAGGGAGAAGAGGAGGCGAAGGGTCGGTCGGCAGGCGAGTCGGAAGTTAAAGGAAGAGGGCTCGGTCGGTCGACAGTCTATTGAAGCTCTGCTCGGTTGGTCGGCAGTCTGGTGCTCGGGTCAAAGTTGGTCAAATGGATTTTGGTAGTTCTGCTTCTCTCGGTATGGGAGGTACTCTTTTGGCCTCAGATATCAAACTAGATGGCTAGAATTATCGTGAGTGGTCGTTATCGGTTCGCATGCTTCTTCGGTCTATTGGTCTTCTTTCATATATTACGGCGGAACCTCTGACCGAGAAGACTGATGCGAAAGAGGCTGCTGCATAGCACAGTGTTGATGATCGTGTTATGGGTATTTTATGTCATAGTACTGAAATTTCAATCAGGATGTATTTCATTGATCTTCCAAGTTCTCGCAAAATGTGGGAGTATCTTCAGCAGCGCTATGAGCAGACTAGTGCAGCACGTCGATTTTCTCTTTCTACAAACTCTTCATGATCTACATTAGCAGGAAATGTCCATTGAGGAGTACTACAGTTCTTTTACTCATATTTCACGACAGCTGATCTCCATGGTTCCTCCTTCCTGTGCTGGATGTACTGGTTGTGTAGGTAAAGCGGGTCATGATGCACATAATTTGACGTTCACCTTTGTTATGCGCATTCGTCCAGAGTATGAGTCTATTCGAGCTCAACTACTGGGACGTGTTGTTCTTCCATCTATGGAGGAGACCCTTGCTGCGTTGATTGCTGAGGAGACTCGACTTCGCTCTTTGTCTTTAGGATCGACATTACCTCAGTCTATTCTTGCAGCACCTCGTCAGGAGGTTTATCAGTCTAGTTCAGTTTCTGATGCTACATTCAACCAGACTTTATGCTCTCACTGCAAGAAGCCTGGTCATCCTGTTCAGAGGTGCTATCGACTCCATCCAGAGTTGCGACCTGCATCTTACCGTTGTCGTCGCGGTGTGGTTGATGCCACCACTCCTGCATCTGTTGGGGATTCTGCCTTTGTCACTTAGTTGGATCACCTTGACCACGCCTTCAGCTCTTCGACTCAAGTTCATGAGAGCGCAGCCTTCATCTGATGCCCCTCCTAGTGGTTCTGCCAGTCTTGTTGTAGCCTCCTCTTCCGTGTCAGGTACTAGTCTTCCCTGGGTTTTGGACTCTAGAGCTTCTTTTCATATGACATCGGATAAGTCTCATCTTGTATTATGTCGACCTATTATGGATGGTTCCTGTGTACAGACAGCTGATGGTACCTCATGTTCAGTCACTCATCAAGTCACTCTCTCTACTTCTCATTTTACTGTTCCTGATGTGTCATTTGTACCTCAGCTTTCTATGAACCTTATGTCTGTTGGTCAATTTGCTGACATGCACTACTTTGTTGCATTTGATGACTCTACTTGCTATGTGCAGGATCGTCGGACAAGAGTTCTTGTTGGTACTGGCCATCGCCTTAGAGATTCTCAGGGTCTCTACTTCCTTGATCGTTAGAGTCTTCCATCTTCAGTTGTTGCATCAGCCTCTGTTAGTTTTCCTCAGTGGCATCATCGGCTTGGTCATTTGTGTGGATCTCGTATTTCTACATTAGCTCGTCAGGGTGTCCTAGGTCGTGTCATTATAGACACTAGTTATGATTGTAAGGGTTGCAAGCTTGGTAAACAGTTGCAACTCCCATATCCTACTAGTACATCTCGGTCAAGTCATCCTTTTGAGTTGGTTCATTATGATGTTTGGGGTCCTACTCCTTTTACTTCCAAAGGTGGTCATATCTATTATGTCATCTTCATTGATGACTATTTTCGATATACTTGGGTTTATTTTATGAAACATCGTTCTCAACTCTTGTTCATTTATCAGTCTTTTGCTCGTATGGGTCACACCCAATTTTCCAATCCTATTCAGACTTTTCGTTCTGATTCAGGGGGAGTACTTGTCGCATGCTTTTCGTCAATTTCTCTCCGCCGAGGGAACTCTTTCTCAGCTTTTCTGTCCTGGTGTCCATACTCAGAATGGTGTTGCTGGACGTAAACACCGTCATCTTATTGAGACTGCTCGCACTCTTTTACTTGCATCTCATGTTCCATGACATTTTTAGGCTGATGCGATTTCTACAGCTATCTATCTCATTAATATGCAACCATCTTCTCGCCTTAAGGGAAAGTGTCCTTGAGAGCTCTTGTTTTCCACTCCCCCATGGTATGACCATCTTCGGGTTTTTGGTTGTACCTGCTATGTTCTGCTTCCGTCTCGTGAGCGCACTAAGTTAACAGCTCAGTCAATTGAGTGTGTTTTACTTGGATATAGTCTTGAGCATAAGGGCTATCGTTGTTATGATCCCTCTGCTCGGCGTATGCGCATTTCTCGTGATGTGTCTTTTGTTGAGGATCGTCCCTACTTTAACTCTTCTGCCACTCAGTCCTTCTCTCCCGTTGAGTCTCTCTCTTTTCTTTATCTTCCACCCATTGTTTCATCTGATACACCTTTTTCTGTGGAGTCTTCTTCTCCATCCTTAGTCAGATCACCGTTTCCTCTTCACTATACTCGTCAGTCTAGGGTTTCTCCTGATACTCAGCCTTCTACTATTTCCTCATCTGATGGCATGGCTAGCACTGATGATACTCCTTCTGATGATCCTCCACCGGCACCGTCATCCTGGTATGAGCTTCGTGATCGTACTACTATTGCTTCTCCTGACAGATATGGTTTTCTTTCTACTGCTGTTGTGCCTGAGCCTCACACTTATCAGGAGGTTGTTGTTCATCCTGAGTGGCAGTTAGCTATGACTGAGGAGTTGGCTGCTTTGGATCGTACTCGTACATAGGATCTTGTTTCTTTACCTGCTCATGTTGTTCCTATTACTTGCAGATGGGTTTTTAAAGTTAAGACGAAATCTGACGGTTCTGTTGAGAGGTACAAGGCTCGACTAGTTGCTCGTGGTTTTCAGCAGGCACATGGTCGTGATTATGATGAGACATTTGCTCCTGTTGCTCATATGGTAACAGTTCGCACTTTTGTTGCTGTGGCTGCTGTTCGCTCTTGGACTATCTCTCAAATAGATGTGAAGAATGCTTTTCTTCATGGTGATTTGCAGGAGGACGTTTATATGGTCCCACCTCAGGGTGTTGTGGCTCCTGCTGGTCATGTTTGTCGCTTTCGTCGTGCTCTTTATGGCCTCAAACAGGCTCCTCGTGCTTGGTTTGAGAGGTTCAGTTCAGTTGTGTTAGCTACTGGTTTCTCCTCGAGTAATCATGATCCTGCATTATTTATTCATACATCTCCACGTGGTCGCACTATGCTTTTACTCTATGTTGATGATATGCTGATTACTGGAGATGACAAGGAGTATATTGCTTTTGTTAAGCAACGGCTCAGTGAGCAGTTTTGATGTCGGATTTGTGTTCTCTACATTATTTTCTGTGGATTGAGTTTACTCACACAGATGATGGCTACTATCTATCTCAGTAGCGCTATATTCAGGATCTACTTGCTTGTTCTGGTCTCACTGACAGTCAGACAACTGCTACTCCTATGGAGCTTCATCTTCAGCTTGGTTCTACTGATGGCACCTTGCCTGTCGATCCTTCTCATTATCGTTATATTGTTGGGAGTCTTGTCTACCTTGCAGTAACACGTCCTGATATTGCTCAGTCAGTTTGTTTATGCTCCCATGTCTGTTCACTATGCTCACCTACTACGTGTGTTGCGCTACCTACGAGGGACGGTTGATTGTTGTCTCTTTTATTCTCGGTCGACTCAGCTTCAGCTTCATGCTTACTCTGACTCGACTTGGACGAGTGATCCTGTTGATAAACGATCTGTCTCTGGCTATTGTATATTTCTTGGGTCTTCACTTATTGCCTGAAAGCCCAAGAAACAGACTGCAATATCACAGTCTAGTGCTGAGGCTAAGCTTCGAGCGTTGGCCACTACTACTTCAGAGATTGTTTGGCTTCGTTGGCTTTTGGCGGATCTCGGTGTGTCATGCGATATTCCTGCATCTCTTATGTATGATAACACTAGCGCTATATAGATTGCTACTGATCCAGTGAAGCATGAGCTTACTAAGCACATTGGTGTGGATGTGTACTTCACACGTTCCCATTGTCAATAGAAGACCATTGCTCTTCAGTATATGCCCTCTGAGATTCAAGTTGATCTCTCCAAACTCAATATTTCAGATCCTCCTGACCCATGTTGAGTTTGAAGAGGGGTGTTATGTATATGTGTGTGTGTATATATATATCCTATAACCCATATGTATAGATGGCCCATGAGGCCCATTATCTCTAGGGTTTTGTACCTCTACTATATATGTACCTTTAGGTATTAATCCAATATGATTGAGATGTTCTAATCCTATCAGTAGTCTTGATTCATTGCTAGAGCATTCAACAACCCTTGAAAAGGTTGTCGGTGTTGATATTTCTCGGGAGGGCCTCACACGAGCAGCAAAGGTACAGAACATATTGTAATAGTTGTTGATATTCGGTGTGCCCTCTGAACCATCCTTTCGCCCTTTCCGATGATTTAGAATTGAAATTGTTTCATCTCTCTGAAATTGCAGAGTCTTCATCAGAAGTTGGGCAAGAAATCCTCTACGCAAACGAGTGTTCCAACAGCTGTGCTCTATGATGGATCAATAACAGTTTTTGATTCTCGCCTATATGGGTTTGACATTGGCACTAGTCTTGAGGTCTAGCTGAGTACTCCTCCTGAACTGTTTGACACCTTCTCATTTAGTTTTAGCACATAAGGTATTTGTTCTAAATATGGCACTTGGATTGGATCTAAAATTACTATACGCATAAGGTGTTAGTTCCTGATGTGTCTGTAAAACAATGTTCCTGGAGGATGCATGTCTGCATTTAACTACATTGAGAATTAATGTAATTAACCTATTAGACAACAATGCCTTGACATGATTGTTCTCACAGCTATGAACTTGGTAGCTTTGTACATGAGCCTGTGAAATGCTGGCATAGTTCCTTTCTTTAGTGGATTTCTGAAATGGGTATACATCATTCAACTAACTTAAATAAAATGCAGGTTATTGAGCACATGGAGGACCAAGCAAGTTTATTTGGCAACGTCGTCTCGAGTTCATTTCGTCCGACGGTTCTCATTGTTTCGACACCTAACTACGAATACAACCCTATTCTCCATAGGTCGGCTATGCCCAACAAGGAAGATGAGCCGGAAGAAAACGCTGGTCCTTGCAAGTTCCGTAACCATGAGCACAAGTTTCGATTGGACAACGAAGATTATGATCCAAGCGATACACAAATTGGATCATTTAGAGAACACGATGTCAATAGATCAACAATCGATGATGGAGATATGCGTGTATTTCATGATAGTATTGCTACTTCTTTAATGACCACAAGAGGATAAATATATAACATTAATATGATATGTATATCTTGCAGTGACAAGATAATTGCATCATATCTGATCGAATAATGTGTTGTTAATGTGTTATTTTGTTTGGTTGGCTAATAGTATTGCTATATTAATTTCTTTCATTATGCAATGTCCAAAATTAATAAATGCATGCACGGACGAGCGATATCTTCCTATGAATAGGTTGTCTATTATACTCCGGTCTTCTTAGATATACATTTCCGATAGATGTCGAGATTTGCAATTTATTTGGATAGGCCATGGTACACACACGTATGCTCGTACGAGCAAAATTTATTTTGTTTCATATGTACACTTCCACGTATCGTCATTTCTACTAATCCTATGCAAAAATAAGTTTAAATATATGCTTTAAAAAGTCATTTAAACCCTAAAGAGCAATTCAAACTTTTTATCATTCACACAGAACTCAATAAGCTAATATCTTATAAAAAAAACTATATTACAAAACACCATAGCTTAGCTTAAAAGATAAGGGACTTATAAACTTATTAAGCTAAAAGGTTCGCTTTAAGCTATAAGCGAAAAAATCTAAACCTAGATGAATATCAATTTAAATGGGCCAGATAGTAGACCACACCATGGGTAAGCACCCTAGCTGTTTGGGCCTTAATCTAAATGGGCCTTTTGGGCTTGGCCCATGCGAGTGCCCGGCGCCTCCGACTTCCGTTCGCCTTAGTGCCTCTTTTCTTTCCGCCCATTTCCCCAAACCGTCCCGAAGGAAGCACATCCCAATCCTTCGTCGCCTCCGCATATCCAGGCTCGATTGAATCTGAAGTCCCTCGAGCTCCATCCTCGTTTGCTCGAGGGACCCAAGCCCTAGACCATGGCGGCCGCCAAGCACGCCAGGCTCGCCTCCGCCGCCGCCCCGCGGAGAGGGGAGGATGGCTACGTAACCGGGGAACATCGTGGAGATCGAGCTACGCATTACGCAGCTTCGTGACCTACGACTGCCTTGTTGGCCCGCGCCTTAACCTCGTCGCCGGCTCCAACGGCTCCGGCAAGAGATCCATCGTCTGCGTCGTCGTCGCCGTCCTCGCCGCAGACGCATACGTACCTAGTGCTTCCGCGCTGAGCTTTCGCTTTAGATTGTAGTGGCTCGCTCCGATCTACTTTGTTACTGTTGCCAGGGCATAGTTGGTCACGGACCACGCATCTTATTTTTTTAAGGAATTAACAAAAATTTTGATCGTGAGTCTCGATCGCGTAATAGCCCCAGCAGCCTGAGGCCTAGCTCCGGCTGCTTTTGTATTAGTACTCCTTGCTAACACCGCAATGAAATCGCGATTGGCTACAGATTCTTGGGAGGGCATCCGGCGTCGGAGCCGTCGTCAAGAGGGGCCGGGGAGGAGCCCGGCCATGTCAAGGTATCCCTCCACGGGCATGCAGCCGACGACAACATCCGCGTTACCAGGGAGATTGACACCAGCAACAAAGTCCGAGTGGCTGCTCAATGGTACGTACTACATGCCTCACTCCTCAAGCTCGATCCCTTAACTTTTGAAGCGGCATGTCATGGTGGGTGGAGTTTTGCTAGAGCAAAAGAAAACGGCTACAAGATTTGATGTGATCCTATAAGCTCTAATACATGTAAGGCAGTCTACTGTTTATGTGTGGAAAAGGTGGCCTTCCCGCCTCACTGAAATCTGTTTCCTGTAGATGCAACTGTCCCGAGAAAGGAAGTCATTGATGTCATCAAGGAATTTAATATCCAAGTTAACAACTTAGGTCAGTCTTTTATATGTACATCTTTTAGGAGTGTAAGATTGTGATAACTTGGATCCGTGTAACCTAACGAACGACGGTGTCAACCACTGTCTTGGTTACATCAACATGCGACACTTAAATTCGCTCAACCACGTGCTTCAATCCTCGTCTACTCGACCACGCAAAGTAGATATGTTATTGCTCCTGCAAAACACAAGAAATCACAAGAACAACAGGGTAGAGAACGTCCGATTTCCCTCTATGTTGCGGCTGTGCCAAGCAAATAGGAAGAACAGACATAAGGCGTTGTCTAGACGCAAAAGCAATCTATTTTCTGAATTAAATGTGGTCCCTAATACATGGGGCACACCCTTGGCTTTATAGCTAGCAAAACTCACACACATATGGCATAAGGCTGACTCCAACTCCTATTTGGTCAAATAAAGAAACATACTCTATCTCTACTTCTCTAATGCAATCTGAACTCTCCTAATTAAGATACAACTGACTTGGATTTGAGTTCGATGTCGACCGTGCAATAACACTCCGGCTAGCGTGCGATAATACTCTGGCGGTGGAGTAGTAACACTCCGGTTGGCGTGCAGTAACACTCCGGCTGACATGCGGTAATACTCGTGTAATCGACCCAATTGGGGTTTGTACATTCTTCTTATGCCAAATGGAACTAGTTATTCCGAACCGAGTCCGGATTGAAAACATCTCTTCATGTCTTTCCTTTCGACAATCAAGGGCAATCTTATTGTGATAATTAGCCTAGGGTGATAAGGTAGTCATTATATCAACAATCATGGAGAGGGTTAGTAAGTAACAACATATGGAGTAACTATGCATCAATATTTAACATAGCATTTTATAAATAATAATAAGCATGCAAGTAATATTTTAAAGCAAATTAATTTGTATTTGAAAAGTAGGTTCAACATGTTCAATTATAAGGACTTGCATTGCTCAATAGTGGATATCAACAGCGACGGCGGTGTCCGAAGCGTCAAAGTCTATAATCGTGAATATAACCAAATTCAACACAAATTCAAATGAACTCAAAAATTTGTTATTTTGGTATTGATGGAAAGATTTTGAATTTAGAAACAAAAAAAATCGAGTCATTTGTATTTTAAAATGATGGAGAACGAACTCTCAAAAGTTTGACCTGAGAGGAAATTCTAAAAAAATATGAAATCCCTAGCAGGTGGGTACGGTCAGAATTTCATTTTCTTTTCAATTAATTTTCTTAAGAAAAACCTCTACGACTGACAGGTGGGGTTCATCCGGGTTTTTAATTTTTTTTTTCTAATTATTTTCCTTAAGGAAAAGCATTTGTGGTTGAGAGGTGGGTCCAGCTGGGTTTACAATTCCTTTTATAATTACTTTTATTCGGAAAAACCGAGAGACCGACAGATGGGACTGTGGTCCACATGGACTCGGTCCACCCCGACGGTTCACAGGGCCAGGGGCCCACACGTCAGCAGCTTTGGTCTACGGACCATGTCTATGCAAAGAGTTTAAGTGGTGGAGCCCGCATAGCATACACACATATGCTAAACTATGGCTTAATTAGATTTTCTAATTGCGTCGGTCCCACATGTCATACTAATTAACGACATAACTAACCACTAATTAACTAACCTAACTATTGTAGGGTCCACACGAGCTACTCCGGTTGTCGTCTTCCTCTCGAAACATAGGAGTGGGATAGGGCTGCCATGGCCGGCTCTGGGTGATCTTGGCGCCGGCGACCACCCGTGACCCCTAAAAGGGCCAAAATGGGTTGCGGGGTCCAAGGTGACCCTAACGACTGCGACGGCGCGGCGGGAAACACTGGTGGAGCTGGAGTAGGTGCATGGGGGTAAAGCTGTAACCCCAAAATTTTTGGTAAAATCTCTCGTATATACCTTCTTAATACACAAAGTATACACTAATGCTCCTTCAATTGCAGCATAATAAGCCCAATAAGCACTTAAGTAGACCAGCCCGATAGCCCCCGTGAGTGACATGCCCAATCCCCATGTTAGGTCTCCACTCTCTAGATGGATCGAGCAGTCCTCCAACCCTTCTAGTTCCCTTTGTTTCTTTGCCTAGCAGCCGCCAGGTGCTAGTCAGCCAACCCCATCCCCAAATTCTCCTTTCCCATCTTCATTCCTTTGCCCTAGTAGCCGACCAACCCTTCCAGTTCCCTTCGTTCCTTTGCCTAGAAGCCACCAGGCGCCAGTCGGCCAACCCCATCCCCAAATTCCCCTTTCCCCATCTTCATTCCTTTGCCCTAGCAGCTGGCCAACCCCATCCCCTTCATTCCTTCGCCTAGCCCTAGCAGCCCTACAGCCTGCCAACCCTAGTGGCTAGGCCAACACCATGCAAGGGCGTAGTGGTAGCGTGCAGTCGCGCATCGTGCCACCATGGCCGTGCACCCGTGCTGACTGCGATGTTGTCCGGCGACCGACGTCAGTCATCTGTAGTCTCCGTGACTCCATCTCGAGACTCTGACGACGACTTGCGTGGGTGTAGTGAGCTGTCGTCTATCGAGTTGGGACATTGACTGATTGAGATTGGAAGCACAGTGCTACAGCAGCCGAACTATTGACTATTGTAAGTTCTGAAAATACCGAATCCTCAATTGTTTGTTTTACCTTGTGTAACTATAGCATGCTAGATTGCTAGAGCAAACAGTTTTGTTTGATTAGTACCATCCGTCTCATTTGAACTTCCATACTATGTTATTTGAACTTCTCTTAGAATGAATGTATCTTAAGTTTGAACCTTTATCGTCAAAATCTTGGCTCCGCCATTGGCGGGAGATGGACCGAGCCGACGACGCTACGACAAGGATGACGGTGGTGGCACTGTGCATAACGGCAACTCACTGAAGGTTGAATTAACATCTACGGGCTACCATAGTGCTAACCAGGTTGACTCCGCGGAGCACCCAGCTGGAGCATGATGCGGTACAAGTCCTCGGGGCACTACCAAATCTGGCCTCTCTACGTATTTGGGAGAAGTCATTTAAGAAAGGAGAACTCCACTTGTATTTCCAGTGCAAGACTTTTGCAAGTCTTACGGTACTAGAGCTTTGTAACCTAGATGACCTCAAATCAGTCGAGTTTGAAGAAGCTCTGCCTAAGCTTTTACTGTTGCAGTTGAGGACTGTTGCCCCAAGTTTTCTGGGCTACCATTTCTATCAAAGCCTGAAGGAAGTTTCGATCAAGGGTCTCGATTACATATTTTTGGAGGAGTACTTGAAGGAGCTCAAAAGTACGGAGAACTCATCAGAGGAAGAGTTGTTATATTTGCAGGAACTACTTACCAAGAAACTCAGATTCAAGGAAGACTTGCTCGCCCAACTTCGCAGGCACCCGAAGGATGTTACTCTGAAGATGAATTTAACGTCATCTTCGTGTCGAGTAATTTGCTCGCCCAACTTGGTGGACACCGGGGAAAGTTACTCTAAGATGGACTGAACGTCCTCTTCGTGTTGAGTGCTCCTGGTTTTATCCTACTTTGCTTGTATCACTAAATTGATGATATCTAGCCCTTGTCCTTCCCTTCATGTATATTTCGTAACTTTTTCCTTCTTCTTTTTTACTGTGTGATGGAGGCTACGGGCTATGGTGCCCCTTGCACAATATGGAACATTGTACTGTACATGGTCAGACGGAAGTGATCAAGAGTTCCATTGATTAGTTATGCTGTACTAAGAGACAGTAGTGTCAGAACCGTACTCTGGATGAAATTGAAATTCTTGTTTCATCTTTGATCTGTCGCAACACTACCACTGAGATTTGGTTCTTGATTCTTCTGTTTTTCCTTCAAAAAATATATTTTGATTCTACATCTTTTGATTGACTGTGCTCTACTAAGAGATATGTGTATGCCTTGCAACGGCCAGGGGAAGTCAGTACCAGGGGAAGTGCTGCATCAAAGGTTGTTCAGAGAGGTTAGAAGTAATTGAGGCTGGAGAGAGACGGCAGAGTGTTCATATCTGTTGAGGAATCGTCGCTGACGAGTTCAGTCCAAATGATAATCTCTTAGATAAATATAGAATCACATCAAATAATATAAGAACAGAATAATAGATTAAACACAGAGATGTAGAGGGCTTCTTGCTTCTCTTTATTGCTCTTCATATTAATAACCCTTTACAACGACTAGCACACCCTATTTATAAACTACAGCCCCTGCTAGGATTTTGGATGGGGTGCTCATACATGGGCCGAGCTCATAGTTTCCCAACACTCCCCCTTGGACACTCATCCTCACATGTTCATGCCTCGTTAAAACTCCATAAAAATCCAGTGAAAATTTTTTGGAGAAAGAGTACATGACACACGTTCTGCTGCGTTGCATGAATTGACTCATTAAAAACCTTAGCCGAGAAACTTCAGGAGTAGCTTCAATTATCTTCTGGACTTCTCTATATGCTTCACTAGTGCGCGGGTCATGTGCATTGATTTCAATTATCTTCTGGACTTGAATTACCTTCTGGACTTCTCTGTTTTCCGACATTTTTTCAACAAGGGGTTGATTTCCCCCTAATGACGAGAAAATAATAATCATCAAATATACCATCAGCGAAGCGGGCTGCATACAAATCACCAGTCATTGGGTCCAAATACCTGATTATGGATGTTGTCGCATAACCAACGTATATCTCAGACTTTTGGAGAGGGTCCATTGCAGTTCGTTGTGGTGATGGTATAGGTGCATAATCCTTGCAACCAAATTTTCAAAGATGAGAAATTTTTCGTGTTGACCATTGCGCTAGTTGCATAGGTGAATGGATGTTATATGCTGTTGGTCTAAGATTGATGAGAGTTGCTGCGTGTCCCCAACATGTAGTTGGTAAATAACAATTCTTTAAAATTCTGCTAATCCGTTCTGTGTGTGGACATACGGTACGGAATGCTCAACTTTAATTCTCATTTTCATGCAATAATCATCAAGTGCCTTCGAAGTAAATTCTCCAGTGTTATACATTCTAGTGAACTTCACATGATGATCAGGAAAATTAGTCTTAATGTTAATTATCTACGAGATTAGCTTTGCAGAAGCGAGGTTTCTCGTAGACAATAAACGTACGTGCGACCATTTCAAGGAAGCATCGATAAACACCATAAAATACCTAAATGACCCTGATAGAGGCTGTATAGCACCGCGAATGTCTCCCTGGATACGGTCCATGAATGCAGGGATTTCATCCTTCGTTTTCAGAGCAGAAGGTCTAGTGATTAATCTCCTGGTGGCACATGCGGGGCACACAAAATCTTCCTGACTCGGGAATTTCTTTTACATCGATATTACGTCCTTGTGAATTGTTAATTATATATCTCATCATCCTAAGATCTAGGCGATATAATCTATCATGCCAAAGATAGAAAAGTTCAGAGCTTCTAAATATGGTTTTCAGGGCAGTATAGGCTGCAAATGAATTAAAGTGTAGTATAGCTCAGTTTCAAATGAAGAAAGTCGTTCTAATACCATTTTTCTACTTTCTTCACGCTTTGTAATGAGCAGGTATTCCTTACCATGCTCTTCTTCAGTCTCTACGTGGAAACCGTTAGCGCGAATATCCTTGAGAGTTCTAGTTGATTCTGGTTACAACAAGGCTTCTTTAATGACCAAAGTTGTGCCCATTGAAAGTATAATTATGGCATTTCCTGAGCCGATTATACAAGTATCGCAGCCTGCGATTGTCGTAAGACTACCAACATTCTTGCTGATAAAAAAAATTCATCTCTCTCAAGGTGGTATCCATTGTGCCACTACCTGCTAAGCACACTTCCTCCATAGGGCGCTACACGTGTTCTAATATAATGTACTTTATTAATATGCAGCAAAAAAACAAGCAATATATAAATAAAACACTTCAGATATCAGAACATACCTTACTATCATAAATACGGGAATAAGTCTTGCAGGACTCATCATAAGAATTTAATACTTTACTCTCCTAGAGCTTACAACCATTATTCAATGTTCCATCACAATCATAGACTGCAAGTGACTGTGAAAAGAACTAAGTGCGCTGCGTACACTAGATCGAATCAACGAAGTATGTAGTAACTTCTGCCTGAATCTGCTCCATGGCGATCATCTCCTCTTGGGCAACAACGGTTATGGCCGCTGCGATGTCCAATTGAGGAGTGATTGGGGCTGCTACTGGGCTGTCCATATCCATTAGTATAACTAATGGTTGTGGATCCTCTGTGTCTGCAATGGCGAGGTGTGTCTCATGTTGTTCTTTGCCCTTCTTCTTAGACTGGAAAACGTCAATAACGTGCTTGCAACCCACGATCTTACCCTTCTTGCCCCTCTCCTTCATGAGAGGCTTCCTCGCCTTGTAGCTGCTAGCATTGGCTTCATGGTCAACATTGCTACTAGGCGGCTGTAGTTCTTTCTTAGAACATCATCTTGAGTTTTCACATCTTTTATGATGTCAATTAATTAGGCATACTCCATGTAGCTATCTTAACAATAGTTGCGTGCGGATTCCACCACATTTGGGTGAAAGGTAGAGAGAGTCTTCTCAATCTTCTGCTCATCCGTGATTACACTATCATAGAGTTGAAGACTTGTACAAATTCTGGCCATGCTGGGTCAGTTCTTCGAACTCCTGGTTCGTGATGCCAGTCATCTTTATATTCATGAAAAGTGTTCATAAGATTACTGTTGGTAATCTGCATAAAATAGTTGCAAAATTCTCATAATGTTCTTCGAACTCCCGGTTCGTGATTCTGTATTTTTCTATGCATTTATCATGATTTACTGCTATTTTTAGTGATTAAAAGTGTCGGTGTATTAGAACCGATCTTACGTAAAGATTATTTGATTCGGGGGGTCTCCTAAGGATGAGATCACGCAGAGTGGATTGACACGGGATGTTTAGACAGGTTCAGGCCTTCTCCGGAGAGAATAATAACCCTAATCCTGTGTGTATGGTATTGTTGATGATCTAGCAAAGGACTAAAACTATTACAGAGAATAGTGCTTGTGTTTCTACTTGACTAGCCCTTGTTTGCCGTTGTTCTTCTCCGTTCCCTTTGTCTCTCTGTTTGATGCCCTTATATAGTCGTGAAGAAGTAGCCGTTTTGCCCTGCGGGAGATGTGCCTAATTAATGTAGTAACGGGCGCATGATGGCGTAATTACCGGCGCTTTGACTTCTTCACGCCATCCGCAATTATCTTCCGTAGATAATGGGGTATTTACACACCATTAATACGCGGAATAATAGTGCGTGTAGACCGCTCGATTCCTTAATCAATTGGACCTACTCGTGCAGTAGGTTTGATTATAAGGTGGTCGTAGTTTTCCGGTCGTAGAGGACTTACGACTGTGTAGCGATGAGAAGAACTTACGACTATGTAGTGGTCGTAGAAGGACTTACGACTATGTAGTGGTCGTAGAAGGACTTACGACCATGATATAGTCGTAGCAAGGCTTACGACTATGGGGGTGATTGTAGAAGAACTTACAATCACTTGTTAGGCCTCTCCTTATAGATATAAGGGTACTTCGGGACTATGTGACATCATATTTACCCATAATAAGAATTATAGATAAAAGATAAAATGAGGATTATTAGATCCTCGCCATCTAGCCCCCACTTTAAGTGAAAGTAACTTACTTGGTAAAGGTTTCAGAATGGACTTACGACCATGAACATGTCGTAGAAAGATAGTCGAAGGAAAAACTCTTCCGATTGATACTTCCTTTGACCGTAAAGATTTGGTCAAGAAAGTAATTTTACTTGGAGGTGATGAAACGAACCTAACTTTCCGAACAGCCATCTGGGAATTGCAAACAATCTCTACAGATCTGTTGATGAGACGGCTCTCGGCGATTGCAATCGTGAAGATTGCTTACGACTATCAAAAGTCAGAAAACCCCTACGACCGTCGGTGGTCGTAGTAGGGAATCGGAGAAAAACCTTCCGATTGATATTTCCTTCACCGTAAATACTTGGTCAAGAATGTAATTTCGCTGGGGGTGACAATACGCACCTAATTTTTCTCGAATGACCATCTGGGAATTGCAACCGCTCTCACGCACTTGTCCGATGAAGCGGTTCCCGGCGGTACAACCAACTCCTACTGCACCTATAGACGAGACGGTTTCCGGCGGCGAGATCGTCTTGATTATAAAAACTTACCAGGAGGTAGACTTGGGTTTTTACTTTTCCCCCAAATCACTCCGCTGTTCTTCGAGCTCTTGCTTTCTCCGTCCTCGACTAGGTTTCATCTTCTCCGCCGCCAACCCAATCAAAAAACTTCTTGCTTCTGAGCGAAATGGCCAAGAGAGTTTCTGAATGGGAGGAATCGGAGATGGATGCGCTAAGATCAAAATCTTGGTCGATGTCGGAAGATCCCGAGAAGGCTCGTGAAGTGGATTCCGCCATCGGGCAAAGATCGCCATCGGGGAAAATGGGCAAATCCCCGTCTTCCAAGCGTATTGTGAGTGCGGCCTTCGATTACCTGCCCACCCCTTTCTTACAGTAGTACTCGAACACTTTGGGGTGGAACTGGTGAACTTAGGTCCCAATTCCATTACCATGTTGAGTGTGTTCGTATATCATGCGAGGCATACACAGGGATTCCATGGATCTCGAGCTGTTCCAATATTATTATGGGATGGCTCGACAAACCGAATTGCCGGAAGTCATGATCTCAAGCTCCACGACTCAAGTCGAAGGAGTACATTCAGAGCTTTACCCGGTCTTCGTGGCCGGGCTGGAGGAAGAGGTGGTTCTACTGGAAGGTCACCTCTGAAGACAGCCTTTCTTTCGTGGGGAAGGCTGCTGAAAAGAAATCTTCATGGGATTCAACCCCTGAAGATATTAGCCGGATTAGCCCTTATATTCAAGCCATTAAGGACTTGAAGGAAGAAGGGCTGACCGGATGGCATGTGGTGAAAGATTTCATCACACGCCGAATTAGTCCTCTGAAGAAACGAGCATCTCCTATGTGGAGGTACTCGGAAGAGGAGACCCCACCGAGACTACGAGGAGGGTAAGCAATTGTTGACTTAACTCTCCGCTTGGTCTTTCTCAACTTTGTCTAATATTTTTATCTGCTTATTACGGATCTTTCACAGCCGAGGTTGACTCAGTCGACTCATCTGTGAGAAGTCCCCGCCACTCAGGGGTGGTTCCTCAAGTCATTGCGGTTTTGTCCGCAGATGAAAGGATAGAGCGCCTAAAGGTAATCGTAAATCGATTCTCTCTTTAGGACTTTATAGTCGTAGAAGATACTTACGACTAATGGTGATCGAGAATATCTTACAATCAAGAAAAAGTCGAGAAAAACTTACGACTTGGTACTAGTCGTAGAAAAACTTACGACTAATTAGTGATTCTTCTTTTCTCGCTTTGCTTTACGTAAAGTAGGCATGGAAAATCGCCAGACGACGAAGAAGTCGCTCGATGACTATTGGCGCCGGGTTGTCGAAAGACAAAGACTCGCTCCTCCTCAAGAGACGCCGACTTGTAAAATCTGCCGACAAGGGGGAGCAAGTTCGAGTTCGGTCTTTCGACCAAACCCTCTACAAGGCACCGCGGCACCGTAGTTGTATCTCGCCGAGGCCGCACCGTCCGGCCGAGGAGGTTGAAGCGGTTGAACCTCTCAGCGCAAACCTCGCAAGGCTAAGGTACCCTTCTATTATGACACTAATCTTTCGCAGCTTGGTGCCACTCCTAGTTTTATTAAACAACCGGAAAGGGAGAACTGGAAGGATTTTATGTCTTTTATGAAGGACGATGTCGCATCAAGACAACTCGCAATCGAGGGCGATCGCTTCGGAATGGTCGAGACACCTCTCGTCCATCCAGAAGATCGAGAAACCGAGCTCGTTCCTCTGTTCAAACTCTACGACCGCACGTGGTCGTGGCCGAGCCAAATGTTGAACCTCGACCGGGCGTGGTCGTGGAGAAGAAGAGGTCCTCCGCTGGGAGGATTGCTCCAAAATTCCCGGTTAAGACCAGGTGCGAGGTATGTGAAATGTATCAAGTGTAAGAAGGACATTTACCTTTTCTTTTCACAACCTTGATTTGCTTTTCTTTATTTCATCCGACTCTTTGAATTTCCGGAATGCTTCACGAGAAGTCCATTGCTATCCCTTCACCATCGGAGAGGTAGCAACGGAGGTGGTCAAGCATCACCCTTGGCCCAGTGGCGATGAAGTCGAGACTCCCAGTGTCTCCCACATCTGCCAAGTCGTAATTCACGACTCTTGAGGTAGCGGTATTCATCGTTGAGGTGGCCGCCACGACCATCAAGTCGAGAAACAACAGAGGCAACTGTGGAAGCCTCTGTCAAGGTGGTGACCACCACAGACCGCTCTGGGAAGGAAATCGAGGAGGCGTTCCTTCCCTACCCAAAGAGAAATCACGTAACTGTAAGGAGAAAATTTCAACTTCGTGGTGACTTCTTTGGGCCCGCCTCCATCGTAGGGTCTTCGCACAAATCTCGTGACCGAGTCCCCATCCCAAAGATATTCCCAATACGGATAATACTTTTGACAACGAGCGCCTCGAGAAGGTGTGGTGGGACAAAGTCGCGAGGATAGATAAGTCGCAACCCTGACCTTGTATATTCGATTTTTGCTAGAACGACTATGAATGTAAGTATCTTCGAATACTTATATATGTGGCTTTCCTTCCTTCTCACTGCTTTCTTTTTGTAGAAAGCTCGAGCAAATTGTCGTTGTCGGTGAGTATCATCGACAACTTTTAGAGCTAAGACAAGAGAAAGAACTACTCTGCAGAGGCGAGAGGTGGTAAGTCACTTATAATTCATAGTTGTTTTTGACTTAAATACTCGTAAAAGTTTCACGAGAATAGTCATGGAAGAAACTCATGACGGTATCGATCGAAAAGAACTTACGACTATTTACGACCGGTAGTGGTCGAGAAAGACTTACAACCATATCTTAGTCGCAGAAAAACTTACGACTAGGTCGGTGGTTGTAGAAGTATTCACAACCATTCACCGATGTTTATCTTCGTTCTGCTTTTTGTAGGTTAAACAAGTGATACGAAGACCTTAGTGACTCACTCGATCGTGAAAAGAGGAGTCGAGGAGGCTAAGGAATGAAGTATTAGTTCTCTCTGATAGACTTCGAGAGACTGCTCGATCTAAAAGATTGCGGAAAAAATAAACGATGAAGTTCGAACTTAAGATCGCTTTTGGTCTTTAACCTTTACTCGACCCTCCTTTCTTCTCCGGATAAAGAAAAAGAGATGCGAAGCTCGGATCAAGTTCAAGAAAAATCTTTGGTTATTCAGAGTTTTCCGCATTACGCGAATAAGGATCAAGAACTCGAGAGTTTTAGAACTCGATTAACGTAAGTAAATCTTTACTGTTATTCTTTTTGAGTATCTTCCTTTTCTAATGCCAATTTCTTGTTCAAATTGTCGCCCAATTGAGAAGCCTCGAGGCTAAAATCCAAGCAAAGACCTTAATCGCAATGAGTCCGTCGCATTGCTAAGATGAATGCAGAGGACATCGAGCATGGGAGCAAAAGCATGTCAAACTATTGCTTCCCATCGAGAAGAGGTCAAGAAATTGGATTCTCAATTAGTAGGTAAGAAAAGCTTTTATCTATAATTATCTTTGTGTTATCTTCCTCTAGAAGTATATCTTTGTTTGACCGATATTATTCTTTTCGTAACAAGTGGTCGAAAACAAGAAGCTTCATGAGGCTTCGACTTGTACCCAACAGAGATGGAGTCGATGAAGACTAGTCTTCAAGGCAACATCACTCTCTGAACAATGTGCTTAATGAGCTACATTCGAGGGAAAACTCCTCGAGAAGATACCATAGTCGCCACACAAGTACCATTGGGGAACAAGTCGGAAAATTGCAAGAAATGGTGACCACTCTGAAGACTAATCAAGCTGAATCGATAAGGGAAGCAGTCGAAGCTGCAGTAAGTTACGCTTTGGCGAAACTTAAAGCTCAAGACCCCCGCCTTAATGTTAAACCAATTGAAGCCGACTTGATCGTCTGAATCGAGGCAAGTCGTCGATTGAGGAAATGCAATAGTTGGTAAAAGGTGGCGAGGAAATGCAATAGGCTCTCCCCTTCGAGTAATCTTGTAACTACTTTGTAAGGCGCATAATTTTGTTGATGAGTAATATATGATCCGCCTTATTTCCTGAAAATCATCTTGTCGAGTAGTTAGTAACTCAAAAGATAATAAACGAATGAAAGACGAATGAAAGACTAAGAATTGAAGTCAAATTAATAACTTTATCCTAGCCCCCGACTATTTGTTTAGATTGTTTAGACAATCTAAATAAATAGTGTTTGAAACGGGTTTTCAAAACAAAGAGAGGTTTATTTAACTTATAGCTTTTGTTACGGTGTCAAGCAATCGGTCGAAAGAGTTAAAACGACTCGTCACTAGGAAGTTCCTTCTAGTGGGCGTGACCACGTGCGTAAAGGAAAGGCTTCGACTAGGTGATGTTTTCATTTCCGACTAGTTTAATTGAACCAAGAACAAAGAACTTGAGTTAAACACGCGTCTTAGAGGACTTTAGTAATTGCTCGTCCTTTTTGGTGGACTTGATAAGTCTTTTCCAAAGAGCAAAAGTAGGAGACGAGCGGCGCTAGGAAGTTTCCTTCTAGTGGGGGGACCACATGCAGAGAGGAAAGACTTCGACTAGGTGTGTCTCTTCCTTCACCAGCTAAAACAAATCGAGTACATCAAAGGTAGTCGAACAAATGTAAGAAAGTGTACTCTACTTAGAATATTTTTGAATTGATCAAAAAATAGACTAAGATTGAGAGAGTTGGCTTTGAGAACATTTCGATTTGGATAGAACCCGCTCTTTGTACCGGCAAAGAAAATGAGTAACGAGTCAATGCTTGAAATTCCTTCTAGTGGGCGTAACCACATGCAGAGAGGAGAAGTTTCGCCCGATGACGCCGCTTTTGCCGGGTAAAGAAAACGGGTGTTCTCATATCATAGTCGAAAGATTAAAAAGCACTACTCAAAATAAGGCAAAAAGAGGTAGAAAGAACTCGACTTTTATTGCTTGAGAAATCGGTCACACATAGAATTTGCGTGAATCGGTCGATGTTCCAAGAGTTTGAGAGAACTCGTCCATCTTCCATTGCTAGTCGATCACCTCGCCGAAGTTACTTCGACCATCGTAAGGACCTTCCCATTTAGGGAAAGTTTATTCCAGTTAGACTTGGATTGGCGAGCCTCAATACTAAGTCACCTACAAAGAAGGTCGCGAGGTTGGACCTTACGATCATAGTATCTCGCGCAGGCTTGTTGGTAGACCGCCGAACGAATTAAGGCTAGGTTTCTCCTTTCTTCGAGTAGGTTAATGTCATCTGCCGAAGTTGTTCCCGGTCCGAGTTGTTGAAGGTTTCAACTCGTGTCGACCGCAATTTTAGCTCCGAGGAAGCATGGCTTCGCCCAACACTAGAAAATGGTGTTTCTCCCGTTGCTCGATGGTGGTTGTACGAATCGCCCATAATATGGAAGGTAATTCTTGTACCCAAGCCCCGAGCGCTTAACAAGTCGGTCAAGACTCGAGTTTTAATTCCTCGCATTATTTGGCCGCTTGCACGCTCAACCGCCCATTACTTTGGGGATGTGCAATGAAGCATAGCATAACTTGGTACTGAACTCGTCGCAAAATTCCTCAAATTTTGCACTTGCGAATTGTTTACCATTGTTCGTAATTATCCGACTTGGTACTCCAAATCGACTAATTACGCTTCTCATCATGAACCTTTTGTCGCTTAGTTGTTATCCCATTCTGAGTTCACTTGATCCATTTTGTGAACGTGTCAATAGCCACAAAAGGAATTCAAACCTCCGGAGCTTTGGGAAACGGTCCTAGGATATCAAGCCCCAGTGTCGCAAAAGGCCAAGAAAGAGGTATTGTTTGTAATGCTTGAGCCGGTTGGTGTATCCGCTACCATGAAATTGGCACTGGACACACTTTTTAACCACCTCTTTAGCATCGTGATGGTCAGAGGCCAAGAAAACCTTGTCGAAAGGCTTTACCAACTAATGTTCAGAGGAAGCATGCGTCCCACAGATGCCATCGTATATCGTGAAGGAGTGTTATTCCTTCATTTTGCGGAATGCATCGCATGAGTATCCCTTGGGTTCCTCGCTTATAGAGGACTCCTTCAACCAAAGTATACATTTTGGCTTTTCGGGATAATCGATCGCCTCAAGATCATCTTCTGCACGGAACCCTTGCAAAGATACTCGTAGATGGGAGTCATCCGTATCCTCGTAATCTAATGAGGCCATCTCAAGAGGAGGTGCCTCGGTTCTTCGACCAGAGACGGTTTTGGAGTTGCTCCAAGAAAACTCCTTTTGGTACTATGGATCGGGAAGAAGCCATCCGAGCAAGTTGGTCTCATGAGAAATTATCCTTTCGAGGGATAAATTGTACCTCGAAACCTAAAAATGTTTTTCTAGCTTACGATTCGATAAGTACCGAGCCATTGTTGAGTTAGAGCACCGGTACTCTTTCCCAATTTGATTCACGACTAGTTGAGAGTCTCCTCTTACGAGTAGTCGATTTAATCGAGAGTGCTTCGCACTGTATGCCGCCTAGCAAACCTTCGATTCGCCACATTGTTAGTGGCCTCAAAGTTTAATTGTATGGCATACTTTAAGGTTTCTCCTAGGAGATACCAGACCACCCGACCCAGAGCCACTTAAAGTGAGTGACCCGTCAAAGTACATCATCCACCGGTCGTGGAATTGATCGGGATCCCGAATGAGTTCAGATTTGTCCATTCGGCGACAAAGTCCGCCAAGATCTGGGATTTTATGGCCGTCGACACGAATGGAGGTCGAACTCCCAAGTTCGACCGACCATTTTGCCATGCGTCCCATTGCTTCCTTATTATGGAGGATTGCTCCCAAAGGAAACTCGGACAGACAGACTATTTTGTGCGCTGAAAATAATGCCGCAGCTTTCCTCGAAGACATGAGGAGGGCATACGAAGTTTTGGACCCGAGGGTAACGCCCTTAGGCCCGTAAAACTTCGCTACGTAATAAACCGGTCGTTGTACGCCACGCTCTACGACCAAGATCGCGCTTTCTTTGCTGTGGCGTGGCGGCTAGGTAAATTAAGAGCGCCTCTTCCGCTTTGGAGAAACCGAGCAGAGCACTCGAAGATACCTCTTGACATCCTCAAAGGCAATGTTTGCCTCGCTCGACCACTCAAAACCTTCATGTCTCCCGAGAAGTTTAAAGAAAGGTAGTCCTTTTCTCCTAGTCGTGCGATGAAACGACTTAAAGCCGCCATGCACCCAAAGTGAGTTTCGACTTCCTTTTTGTGTTTGGAGGTCGATCCGAGGATGGCCTTTATTTTTTCAGATTTGCTTGATTCCTCGCTCGGATACTAGGAATCCAAGCAATTTTCTGAAGAAATTCCAAACACACACTTCTCTGGATTAAGTTTTAAATGGTGCTTTCGAGGTTGTCGAATGTTTCTTGTAGGTCGCTGATATGATTAAGTCTCTTAATGCTTTTTACGACTAGGTCATCAACATAGGCTTCCAAATTCGGCCTAATTGAGATGAAAAGTCGATTGCATTAAGCGTTGAAAAGAAGCACCGCATTCTTTAGACCAAATGGCATTTTGATATAACAAAAGGTACCAAATGGAGTAATGAATGCGGTCTTTTCTTCATCGCTTTAGACACATATTGATCCGTGATATCCGAATATGCATCTAAAAACTTAATATTTCACAACCCGCAGAGAATCAACCACCGATCAATACGAGGTAAAGGGAAATCATCTTTTGGACAAGCTTTATTAAGATCAAGAAAGTCTCACGACATACGCCATTTGCCGCTTGACTTTTTGACCATTACAGGTTAGCCAACCACTGGGTGATTGACTTCTCTTATAAAGCCCGCCTTAAGTAGCTTATCCAATTCGATTTAATAGCATCTCGTCGATCGAGGCAAATCTCCGTAATTTTTGTTTTACGGTACTTTATCGTAGCCGTAGCTAGCCTGTGCTCGATCACCTCCCAGGGACTCGGGCATGTCGGATGCTTGCCACGCCAAGACATCTGCGTTAGCTCGGAGGAAGGTAATGAGGGCGCCTTCCTATTTGGGATCGGAAGTCTCCCCAATGCGAGCAGTCTTGAGGGTTTCTCTGCGTCCCGCAGGAACCTCTTTGACTTGGTCGCTCGGCTTTGGTGCGACTTTTAGGCTTCACTTGCTAGTCGAAGGTCGACTTTCATCTCGAGTTGGTATTTGACCAACCATCTCGAGGATCGTGATCGCAGCTATACGCCATCTTTTGTCACATTGAATTGTGATCACTCCTTTGGGACTGGCATCTTAAGACATTGATACCCATAATGAGTAGCCATTAAGAATTTTGCCAAAGTTGGTCGTCCGAGTATGGCGTTATATGCCGACGAAATCGACCACATCAAAGGAGACTTTCTCGTCTCGAAATTACTTGGCGAGCCAAATGTTAAAGGAAGAGAAACTTGGCCAATGGGTTTGGTTGAAGACCCCTGACGATTCCATGGAAGGAATATCGCATCGCCTTACCTTTGTCCCGGTACTTGCATCTCATCCGGGGCTTTGGTAAATAATATGTTCAAAGAATCGCCACCATCAACCAACACTGATTTACATCCGACGGTTGTTGATGGTGGGTTCACCACAATCGAAATCGACTGATCGACTCATAGTGATCGGGCGGTCGTCCTTCTCAAAAGAGATGGTAACTTCCACCACTTCGTAATTTATTGACAAGAGGAGTATGTATGGAATTTACCTCTCGTCCGTGACTTTAAGTTGTCGTTTGAGTCGATGCCGATGATCCTCCATAGATATGCTCAACGGTATGGTGCGGATCTTGGAATGGCATCTCCTCATCATCCGACGACTTGACCACTCGTATGTCCCACCGCCGAGAGTAGGGAGCGGTGCTTTGTTGCTGTAGTAGTCCTCGAGCTTTCTTTGGAAAACTTCGGCGAGCTATGAGGTCATGTCCTTCCTTTTATGAAAAGGACACCATCTTGGTTTGTCGCTCCTACGATCGTATGCTTACCTTTGCCTTGATCGTGGTTCGACTTGGTGGTTTGGGGCTCTCTATCTTTACTACCAAAACCTCCTTGAAACCACTAGTTTGTGGCTTTTGACTTTTATTTTCTTCTTGGACTTTTTGCTTTTTGTCCTTACTAACCTCACCGCTCTCGAAGAGCGTGTGTTTCTCGATCGATAGTGTTATTCCACTCGATTGCCTCGTAAGCGCTTGCATATCGATCGGCCATCTCAAAGAGTTCTAACAGCGGTGTTGGGAGGATTTAAAGCAATATCCTCTGTTATTCTTCTACTACGGACTCCTTGCTTAAAAGCCACGATCACGAGGAGTCGAAATTTCCTAATTGAGTTACGAACCCGACTAAAGCGCTTGATGAATTGACGCAAAGTCTCGTTGTTGTTCTGCTTGATCCGGCAAGTCGCCTTCCTTTCGAGGCGGTTGTATGTGCCTTGGAAATTTGCTCGTAGAAGATCACAGAGGTGTTGCCAAGAGTAGATCGACTCGAGTGGTTGGTTTAATAACCACGATCGAGCGGATCCTTCGAGCACGCTTGGAAGGTAATTCGCCATTACGTGCTCTCCTCCTCCCGCCGCTCGGACAATGTTGTATAGATCTCAAGAAACTCGATGGGATTTTGAGATCCATCAAATTTCTCCATGTTCACCGGTCGAAAATGAGGTGGCCAATGAACCGCTCAAGGTCGGCGAAAATGCCCAGATCCGTAATTACTTCTTGACGCCTTCTTTGTAGGAAAGAAGGGTTAATGTCGCCAGTGATCGTATACGACGATACCGACAACAGTGACTGCTCGCATTGTAGGTCTCGCCTTGAGGAATACTCCTCGTAATCCACCGTTGTGAATTTCTTTGCCGAGTAGTGATTGATCACCTCCTGGAGGGCTACTTGATCATCACCGATCGAAAAGTATTTCTCGAATAGGAGATCGATGTGACTTATGACCGTGTCGATTCCTACGCAGAAATATTCGATTGATCGGTAGTCAAGAAGTCGCATTGCTACGACTACACGAATGTTGTTGACGAGGTACTTCCAGCCTTGTCATCACAGTCAAGCCTTTGCGCAATCTCCTCGAAGAAAGAGATCGATCTGGCGCTCGAGCAAGCTCTTGATTGGGATTCTCAAGCAAGTCGTTGATGTCCCGGAGTTCTCGTACCTCCGTGGCGATATTGAATGCGCCAGTGCGAGTTCTTACGGGCTGCAATTTTCTTTCTTGGATGACCTCAAAATCCTCCCGTCGGATCTTTGAGGCCTTCTCGATGGAGTGCGAGAATGTCGAGGATTTCTCTCGCTCATCGAGTGTTGGTTCTCTCTGTCGCGGTGGTTCCCTTGCCATTACTACGAGGAGGCGCAGTCGTGATCTTCGGGAGGGTTCTCATTTCGTCCTCCATGAGGTTGACTCGATTTGAGGAAGGACGAAGACCTCCGCTGATGATTCTCACTTGCGCTTGAGGCCTCCCGCTTGAGGAGTGCTCGAGAGACACCATCTCGCGACTTGGAGTAATCCCCTCCGTAGGGAACTCCGGTTATAATCGCTCCATCCGCAAATGAGATCTGCGGAGACGGTCGATTCGTAGGAAAAGCATGCTTGATCCCACTATCTCTGGAGTTACCACGAGAGATAGGATCACAAGATGCTTTGGTGGAGTCTGGAATGGTGGCTTCGGGACTTGTCTCACTGTGTCGGACCGCCTTAAGGGAACTTGGACACTTAGAGGAAAAACTCTCATTGTGTCGTGAGTCCTCCAGGTGCGGTTCAGTCGGATTGACCCTTGTCCTTGGAGGAATTGGCTCCTCTGTTGGGCGTATCGTTGTGGGGATAAGGATCCTCCTCAACTCCATTGATGGGATGGTTTCTGGAGAATAATCTCGGAGGCAACATCACCATCGGCGGATGCATCACTCGGCTCGTAGTCGAAACCGCATCCATGTCGACGTCACAGACCGCCAAGTCGAACCAGTTCTCCTCGCTCCATTCTCCCGCCATGCTTGCATGAGATTGGAAAAAGAGAGTATGTTGACAAGAGATTACCTAAGATCCCCACGGACGGCGCCAACCGGTGTATTAGAACCGATCTTACGTAAAGATTATTTGATTCGGGGTCTCCTAAGGATGAGATCACGCAGAGTGGATTGACACGGATATTTAGACGAGTTCAGCCTTCTCCGAGAGAATAATAACCCTAATCCTGTGTATGGTATTGTTGATGATCTAGCAAAGGACTAAAACTATTACGAGAATAGTGCTTGTGTTTCTACTTGACTAGCCCTTGTTTGCCGTTGTTCTTCTCCGTTCCTTTGTCTCTCTCGCTTGATGCCCTTATATAGTCGTGAAGAAGTAGCCGCTTTTGCCTGGAGATGTGCCTAATTAATGTAGTAACGGCGCATGATGGCGATGAATTACCGCGCCTTGACTTCTTCACGCCATCCGCAATTATCTTCCGAGATAATGGGGTATTTACACACCATTAATACGCGGAATAATAGTGCGTGTAGACCGCTCGATTCCTTAATCAATTGGACCTACTCGTGCAGTAGGTTTGATTATAAGGTGGTCGTAGTTTTCCTGGTCGTAGAGGGACTTACGACCAGGTAGCAGTCGTAGAAGAACTTACGACTATGTAGTGGTCGTAGAAGGACTTACGACTATGTAGTGGTCGTAGAAGGACTTACGACCATGATATAGTCGTAGCAAGGCTTACGACTATGGGGGTGATTGTAGAAGAACTTACAATCACTTGTTAGGCCTCTCCCTTATAGATATAAGGGGTACTTCTGGGGACTATGTGACATCATATTTACCCATAATAAGAATTATAGATAAAAGATAAAATGAGGATTATTAGATCCTCGTCAAAAAGCAATATAAATAATCACAAATAATCAAAATAGTAAATACAGTACATAACTTGCATAGAAAAAATAATAACAAAGTTAAACATGCTTCAAATGCAAAAGTCGATTAAAAAATGAATTCCCGAGGCCCTTTTCTGCTGGAATATGATTTTTCAATGAATTCTACAATTTCCAGGGGCTAAAACACGAAATTTCATATCTGAGAAATATTTTCGCGTAATTTTCATAAAATCCGGGGGGGTTCTACAAAATTTCCTTTTCCGAAAGGATCTCGTAATTTTCAGAATTTACGAGGGGTTTTCTGCAAAATTTTCTTATTCGGAAAACTTTCTCGTAATTTTCAAAAATTCGAAGGCCTTTTTGCAAAACATGATTTTTTCCTTTTTCCTAGCAGAGAGTTGGTGGCCTCCTCGCCGCGCCCGGGTGGCGGCGCTCCTACCAGAGCCGCCGCTCGTGCGATTGCGGCCTGGAGGCGGTGCGTCGTCGGCGGCCGGTTCAAGCGGCGGTGTCGACCGCTCCGAAGAGGCGCGCCTACTCGGCGGCGGCGGTGTGTTGCGGCGAGAGGAGGAGGCGACAATGGCAAGGCGACCGGGCGGTGGGGTCGGGTTGAGCGTCGACGGAGGTGGGGTTGGCTTTGGGCGGCCGGAGGCGGCGGATCCGGCCGCAGCGTGGGAGCCGCGGCGCCGGCGGCGACGGCCGGCCGGCCGGGCGCGGACGGCGCCGCCGAGCCATCTCCCTCTCTCCCCTCTTTGCTTGAGCGGTGGCGGAGGCACCGCCACACGAGGAGGCGACTGGCGCTCGGCGGCGACCTCAAGCCGGCGCCGTGGCGGCCGCGGCGGCACTCTCCTCCTCCTCCTCTTCTTTCTTCGAGGCGACCGGCGGCGGCGGCGCGGCGGCCTTCGGCGGTTGTGGTGCGGCTTCAAGCCGCCAGAGTGGTGCGGCCGTCTGGCGCCGTGGGCGAAGCGGTGGTAACCAGCCGCGGGGGTGCATGCCGTGCGGCGGCCGTGGGCAATGGCGCTTGCAAGCGGGGTGGCGCATCTTGGCAGTGTGCGAGCGCTTCAAGCCGTCGAGGAAAAATCTTTTTTTCATACTGTTCATACTTAGTGTGCGCTGTTCATGGATGTAATTAGCGTTCCTGCAATTATCGTTCATGCAATTACCGATCGGCGACTTCGAGTCGGCTCGCAGTAGATTAGAACGAATGTGCAATTTCAATATACGGTACAATCGACATCTGATCTTTCATGCAATCTACCGATCGACATTGTGCCGGTGACTTCAAGTCGGCTCGCGGTAGATTAGAACGGATTTGTACCGTAGAAAAATCAATCTAGAAAGCCAAATTTGCAGAATTGAAAGCAATATAAAAAAACGATTCAATCTACGAGTGTCGTTTTCGACGGTTACCTTTAGATGCGATGAGAGTCGATCGTGCTGATAACGTGTTGAGGAACCGTCGCTGGCGAGTCCAATCCGAACGATAATCCCGTAGACAAACATAGAATCGCATCAAACAATGCAAGAACACAAGAACAGAATAATAGATTAAACACAGAGATGTAGAAGGTTTCTTATTTCTCTTTATTGCTCTTCATACCAACAACCATTTACAATGACTAGCACCCTCTATTTATAAACTATATCCCATGTTAGAATTTAGGATATGGTGTTCATACATAGACCGACTGCTGGACCGAACTTATAGTTTCCCAACAGTACACAGATGGTTGCAGAGTTGCAAATAATTCAAGCGAGATACCGTTCATTTAGCTGCCAGAAGTTGCTTGAAACCGTTCATTTAGCTAGGAACAAAAATGGAAGATCGTACATTTCCTTAGTATATATCCTATTGATCGTAGTATATATCCTACGCAGCAGTACTGGAGTGCCATTCCTCGGCTACGAATTAGGAAACAATTAATTGGAAAGAACCACGCACACGCGACGCGTATGTATGCCATTGCCACTTGCTGCTCTGCCCTGAACTCCACCTCTTGCACCCTCTGCTTATGGGCTACGGTTGCTTCGGTTGGTTTCCAGACTGCAACAAACGACTGCCTATTTCCTGGAGGTGCTGGCAGCTTATGAGTTATGACAAATTCTTGTTGGAGATCGGGCCCCCATCGCCGATGACGCCAGAGCTCCGCGCCGGGTTCTGCATTCCAGCCTCTTCGTCCCCTTCCTCACCCTGCTCGTCACTAGCCCCGGTTACCTGTGCCGTCTCCTCGGCCTCCTTGGAGCTCCTGCGTGCAATCAGGGCTCTCAGTTAAGTAGTGAGAAGATGGCACAGTGCAGAATCATGTAGTCATGTCAGAATGCAGCAGCAGCTGAAATGACAGTAAAAAGGGGTATGCATACTTGTACGAGTAGATCAGAAGGCCAGCCGCCGTGCCGGCAAAGGCAACGAAGTAGATCCAGTCGACCTGGCCATGAGCAAACACGCTCGATGATTACATTTGAATTCAGAGTATCGATCGGAAATTCGGGATGCGTAGATAATACAATGGACAGACCTTCTCACGATAAGCAAAGATGCGGATCAGAACAGCCCACATGTCTGAAGTCAGGAGCGAGAGGTTTAGCATGGTTGCCCCACATATCTGCAACAGGCAAGGGAAAATAGATGCAAGTCTGTCACATAACACTGAAAATAAACAGGGTCATCAGTTAGAGCTCAACGATCTTGCAATACCTTCAGTACCGTAGGTACAGTTGAGTAGAACAAGAACATCGCTAATGCAAATCCAAGAAAAGGGAGCACCTGAAACAGTAGAAAAGGCCATGCCATGAAAATTAATTGTTGTCAATTACCAAGCAATATGAAAAAGAAGTCTTCATTGGGTGAGGATCAGATGTAAATTTTAGTTAATTCTAACTTTGTCACCAAAAAATGTCCTTGGCTTGTACCGACGTGTCCGACATTCAGTAACAGCTACGACAGCTCAGTAAGCAAGTGTGCCTTTAAGCAAACACAGAGGAAGAAGGCTTTTTTTTGGCAAAGGGAGGAGAGAGACTTACTGCACCAGCATTCCATTTAATCGAATGAAGTTCTTTTCTCTCAAGAATACTTCTGTAGCAATGTCAAGGAAAAGAATATAGAATATACAAGAGTTATAAAAAGCCCAGAATGCAACATGTGATCAATCCATCAGAAACGATGGAACAATGTACAGAAAATATGCAAATGATAAGTACAAAATAGGAATGTTTTAACAGAAAATTATCAAAGAAGCTAGAAAGATGGGTCCAAGGATACATCTGTATACCACTGACAACTGCACCAAAAACTCCCAACATTGCCATCAACTCAATTCTATTGTTTTTCTTGACCAGATACTCCTGAAATATTAGGGAGAAAATTTGATGAATCTCTTCATGCATTATTGATTTTACAGTTGAGGATAGTGTCAATAAGAAACAAGTGATCAAATAATCGTCAGATGCAAGTAGGAGGAAGTAAACTGAAGTATTTACAAGTGCTAAGAGTTGCTAGTTACCTCAGTAACATTACTGCAAGCATAAAGCATGGAACCAATAATTACAAGCAAATCACCCTTCAAAGGTTTGGTTCCTTCTGCGAGACATTTCAGGATGTAAGGAAAGAAAATACAAGTTATGCTTTTGACTTTTGAGCACACAAATTCAAAAAAATTGTAATGTTCTAATAAGAATTTATGAAACTACTTGATGAAACAAAGATATGCAACTGTAATAGCTTGATAAAAAGTGTATCCTTACTAGCTCGATCAGAGGCATGTACATCTGAAAATACTACTAATATAAGGCCAGCCACACAAACTCCAACACCGATGAATTTCCTGAGTCCATATTTGGTCTTCAAAAAGATCCAAGTAAGAATAATCACACATGGAATTGACCAACAATCCAGAAGCATCACACTCGTCAAAGATGTGTATTGATAAGACTTCACAACTGCATAATTAAAAAAAAAATACATGTTGTTCCCCCAGAAGCAAGCTAGTGTGTAAAAGCAGCATTGACATTAACGGGACATATATAAGATTACATTGTTTTTGTTAGAGATATAGTTAGAGATATATTTGGACTCTAGATTTGTTTTGGTTTCCTTATCTGTAACCTTTACTCATGTATATATATCGGCCCATTGGCCTCCTGAATATACAAGTTGCAATTCCAACATGGTATCAGAGCATTAGGGTTACCTATTCTCTTCCACGCAACTCGCCACGCCGCCTCCTCCTCTCGCCTCTAGCACTCGCCGCCGCCGCGGCATCCTCGCTCTAGCCGCCACCGTCGGCCTCCCCACCAGCGCTCTGCCTCGCCTCATCGCCGCCATCGCCTGTGGATCTGCTCAGGGAAGCCGCCGCCGGAAGCCGCCGCCGCTTGAGCCCTCAGGTCGACTCTCGGGATCGGTCGCCACTCCATCCCGACGCGCAAACAAGCCGCCGCCGAAGCCGCCGCCGCCTCCGGTCGGTCGCCACCCCAGCCATGAAGCCGCTGCCTCGGTGTCGGTCCCCACTCCATCCCGACGCGAGCAAGCCGCCGCCGCCACGAGCCGCGCATTCTTCCGCCGCTGCCGTCGCCCGTTGGACGCCGCCGCTTTGCCGTGAAGCCGCCTATCAAAAGCTGCGGTTGCCGCCATCTTGGTGAAGCATTGCGCAGTACCTCGCGCCGTGTGTCGCCGCCGCGCTGCCGCGTCGTGCCTCCGAGCACCGCCGCTGCCGCGAGCCACGCGTGGGGAGGAACCTAGCCTCCCCGTCTTGCCGCCCGTGCTTGTTGGGCTTGGGCGGCCGGTTCGGCGGTTTAAAGGAAAAAAGCGTTGGTCTAATCGCGCGTAGTCGGCGCCGCTTATTAGACTACGTTATTTGGTCGCCGCGCCGTCGGTAGCCGCTTATTAGACTACGTTACCTTGGTCGCCGCGGCGTCGGTAGCCTACCAATGGGTACCGCTTCTCCTCGCATTGCCGGTGATCTTGACGGTGTTAACTACACCGACCGTGTCTCACATGCGCATCCATATACGTGGTCTTCGTCTTTGGGGCGTCCTCTCTAGCGATGTGACCTGCCCGCCATGCCCTACTCCTCCGACGAAGCCTACGTCTGTTGCGCTTCCCACGACAGCTGACAAGGCTACTATTGAGTCTGCTGGCCTTGCTGATGAGAAGGCTGCCTCTGCCTACCAAGAGGCTCTGGACTCCTACATGGATCGCTTGACTACCAACACTCAGTGGTGTGACGACGACGCTCGAGCTGCTGCTATCTTCATCGCCAGTGTTCAGCCTCAGTTTTCTTACGAGATTGTGGATTTTCATCGGTGTCGGATGTGGACTCATCTTCGACAGCTTACTCTGAACCCTCTGGAGATGCCTCTACTTGTCGATGAGTTCGTCAGAGCACTCTCTTCAGCAGGGTGATGCTACTATTGACGCCTTCTACGCCGAGTTCTCGCATCAGCGTCAATCGGACTCTCTTCGCACCGCTTGGGCCGCTGTTCTGTTCATGCCGCTTGGTCGTCCGTCTTGACACGAGTTTCGCGTGTCTCGAGTTCCTTACTCGCCGCCGTCCCGAGTTCGAGTAGGCGTGCCCGGCTACTTGCACGCCACCTCGTGTCACTCTTCCGAGGCCCTTACCGAGATACGTGCGAGAGGAGACTCGTCGAGTGGTGCCGGCCGATGCCACACCCTCCGTGCTCGCCGCCGTACACCTACTACACCGATCGCTTCACGCTTGGTCTGCGCCTCCTCGTGGGTGCCACGGTGGTGGTGGCCGCCCTCCATCTGGCGGTGGTCGTCCTCGCCGCTCCTCTCGCGACAAGATCGGCCACATTGAGTCTCGGTGCTACAAGAAACAATGCATATTTCACGCCGTTCTTCTACTAGCACCGCACCGCACTACTCTACATCGGCGTCGCATCGACTACTTCGCGTTTTCTCTCCGAGCGGGAGATAGCCGGACTTGACGATCGCTGCCGCTTGTGGTCTTCCTCGGCGAGTTCTGCGCAGTTCTCGCGACCGACTCTTGCACCGAGAAACCACCTCCTACACGCATGTACCTCCCGTGGATCCTTGATTCCGAGCATCCTTCCACATGACTTCCGATTCTTCCACTCTATCTTTTGTTACACCTATTGATTCCCCGTCGGTGTTCTTACTGGCGATGGTACCTCTCTTCTGTCTGCGGTCGAGGATCTCTTAGCAACTCATCTTTTCATGTTCCTTCATTGCTCATGTTCCTCGCCTAACCATGCGACTTCTTCTGCTCACGGGATTCATCGACCTTGGTTATCGGATCATTCTCGACTCGACTCTTGTTGTGTTCGGACCGCCACACGGAGCTCGGTTGGTTCGGCCCTCGGCGCCTTGACTCGCAGCGCCTCTGGGAGCTTGACTAGCTTCACCTTCCTTCCGCCGCCACCGCCGCCGCCGCCTCTCTCGCCTGCCACTCCATCTACCGGCTCTTTCCAACAATGGCATCACCGTCTTGGCCATCTGTGTGGCTCTCGTCATGCCGTCTTTAGTTCGTCGTGGTCTTACGGGTCTGCATCTCGGAGACGTGTCTCTACATTGTTAGGGGTGTAAGTTAGGCAAACGACTTGACTTCCTTATCCTCATAGTGAGTCGGTGTCTCAACGTCCATTTGATCTTGTTCATTCGGATGTTTGGGGTCCGCTCCTTTGTTTCAAAGGGGTCATCGATACTATATCATATTTATAGATGATTTCTCTCGCCACACTTGGATATATTTCATGTCTTCTCGTAGTGAGGTCTTGTCTATCTATAAGCAGTTTGCCACTATGGTTCGCATACGTTCTCCACTCCTATTCGTGTCTTTCGTCTTGACTCTGGGCGGCGAGTACCTCTCTCATCACCTGCGCAGTTTCCTTGCTGAGTAGGGCACTCTCGCTCAATTCTCTTGTCCTGGTGCTCATGCTCAGAATGGTGTTCTTGGCGCAAGCATCGTCACCTCCTTGAGTCGGCTCGTGCATCGATGATTGCCGCCTCTATTCCCTCACTTTTGGGCGGAGGTCGCTTTCCACCGCCACCTATCTCGTCAACATCCACCTTCTTACGCTCTTGGTATGCAATCCCTATTGAGCGTCTCTGTGGTCTCCTTCCCGACTACTCGCCTTCGTCTTTGGTTTTGTGTTTGCTACGTTCTCCTCGCCCTCGAGAACGCACTAAACCGATCGCTCGATCTGTTGAGTGTGTCTTTACGGGATCTGATCTGAGAGCACAAGGGCTATCGGTCTTTGGGATCCTGTTGGTCGACGGATCGCGGATCTCTCGGGATGTGACTTTCGACGAGTCTCGTCCCTTCTACCCACGCCCCGCTCTCCTCGGCTTCCTCTGTGGAGTCTCTGTCTTTTTGACCTTTCGGATACACCTATCTCTGCCTTGCCTCGTTCACCCGTCCCACCGAGTCTCCACATATTTCTCCTGTGGCCTCTCCGCCATTATCGCCGCCGCTTGCCGTCGCTGCGGCTCCTCGTGCTCCCCACTACACTCGCCTACACTCGTCGATCTCGATTGAGGATCTTCCGGATGAGCCCACTTCTCCCGATGTTTCATCTTCTTCGATGCTTCATCTTCCCCTGATGGGCCGTCTTCTCCTCGCTACGCTCTCCGCGATCGCCAGTCGATTCGGCCCTCGTGAGCCTGCCTCCTACCGGGATGCTGTTACTTATCCTGAGTGGTAGCATGCCATGGCCGAGGAGATTGCTGCCCTCGAGCGTACTGGTACTTGGGATCTTGTTCCTTTTCCATCTCACCCTCGTCCCATCACATGTAAGTGGGTCTATAAGATTAAGACTCGCTCGATGGCTCTCTTGAGCGCTATAAAGCGCGTCTTGTTGCTCGTGGCTTCCAAAGAGAGCATGGTCGTGACTACGACGAGACTTTTGCTCCTGTGGCCCACATGACCACTGTCCGCACTCTTCTTTTGGTGGCGTCTGTTCGCCACTGGTCTGTTTCTCAACTTGATATCAAGAATGCCTTTCTTAATGGCGAGTTGCGTGAGGAGGTCTACATGCATCCGCCACTGGGTATTCATTCTCGATGGCATGGTCATGCGCCTTCGCCGCTCTCTCTATGGCCTTAAGCAAGCCCTCGTGCTGGTTTGGCGCTTCTCCTCGTGGTCACTGCTGGCGGCTTTTCGGCAAGTGCTCATGATCCTGCGCTCTTTGTCCACACTTCGTCTCGTGGTCGGACTCTTCTTCTTCTGTATGTTGATGATATGATCATTACCGGAGATGACTCTGAGTACATTGCATTTGTCAAGGCTCGTCTTAGTGAGTAGTTCCTTATGTCGGATCTTAGTCCTCTTCGTTACTTTCTTGGGATTGAGGTTACTTCCACTCCAGATGGTTTCTTTATGTCCCAAGAGAAGTATATTCAGGATCTTCTTGATCGCGCCTCTCTCACTGATCAGCGTCCTGTTGAGATTCCTATGGAGCTCAATGTTCACCTCCGACCCTCTGATGGCAAGCCTCTTTCTGATCCGACTCGTTATCGCCATCTTGTTGGGAGTCTTGTCTATCTTGCTGTTACTCGTCCGGATATCACTTATCCAGTTCACATTCTGAGTCAGTTTGTTTCTGCTCCCACTCAGGTCCACTACAACCACCTTCTTCGAGTTCTGCTATACCTTCGTGGGACTATCTCTCGCCGGCTCTTCTTTCCACGCTCCACGTTCTGACTTCAGCTTATTCGGATGCTACTTGGGCGTTGATCCTCCGATCGCGGTCTATCTCTCGCCTCGTGTTTTTCTTGGTGGTTCGCTTATTGCCCGGAAGACGAAGAAACAGATCGCAGTGTCCCGCTCGAGTCAGAGGTGAGTTGCGAGCCATGGCTCTCTTGACGCAGAGATTACTTGGCTACGGTGGTTACTTGAGGATTTTGGTGTTTCACATTACACCGACTCCTCTCTTGTCGAACAATCTGAGTGCTATCGAGATGCAGTGACCTGTGAAGCATGAGCTCACCAAGCATATTGGTGTTGATGCTTCCTTCATGAGGTCTTGTGTGCATGATCAGGTGATTGCTCTTCAGTATGTGCCTTCAAAGCTTCAGATAGCGGATTTCTTCACGAAGGCCCAGACTCGAGCACAGCACGGCTTCTACCTCTCCAAACTCAGTGTTGTTGATCCACCATGAGTTTGAGGGGGGGTGTTAGAGATATAGTTAGAGATATATTTGGACTCTAGATTTGTTTTGGTTTCCTTATCTGTAACCTTTACTCATGTATATATATCGGCCCATTGGCCTCCTGAATATACAAGTTGCAATTCCAACAGTTTTCACTTGTGTTAAGTACATACCGATGTAATTTGCTTCCACATCAATGATGCCAAGGATCAAGTAGTTGTACCATTTTGTCTGCAAAAAAAAAGTTGAAAACTTCCGATTATAACCTAGAATTTCACATGTGTGCCACTCTAAGCAAACTCTTTTAAACAGAATCAGAATAAGCATCAGTCTCGTCGTACATACAGATAAAGGCGGCTATCATTGGTCATGTCTACAGGGGCAAGATATGCCAAACTTGTAGCATACAATCATCGATCATGTAGAAGGAAAACAATGCGAACCAAACTACTACCTACTAGTCAAAAGGAATAAACTAGAGGTTGGCCATGTGCTCAAAGCTACAAGTAGCATAAGAGCAGGAATCCACCAATTCTTTACGTTTCCAAAACGTCTCATGCCTAAACTTTCTGATCGGACAGTTCATTCCGACATACAGAGATCAAGAACAGAGGATGCTGGACGTACCGTGAGCGGCTGCCTCCTGTAGATGAGTATACCTCCATACACCAGAGCAAGAAGGATGTAGTTCAAGAGGGACTGCGACGTTGGCGCATTGATCCCTGAAAACACGTTGCAGTGTCAACTCACAATTATCTCAACATGTCATACTATATGTTGAGAATTTGGCACTTGAATTTACTTAACAAATGTGAAGCATCACAGGCTCATAGCACCTTCTGAACTAAGATAACAACATCCACACTGACACATAAGAACTCATTAAAAAAGAACTCAGTTTTTTTTCCCAGTGAAGTGATGGTTTGTTCGAGCCTAGAAACTAAAAGGGGGAGCCAAACCGCATCAGATGTTGCGTAAAGTCCCGCAAAAGGCATTAAACCCCATATTTAATCGAAAGCCTCCAAAAAAACTTCTTTCCTGTCGAGCAAAAGCAACAGAACTCAAGAACACAAGATAGGCAAACAGTCCAGATTCCCGAACTCCACCGTAGCACCACTCGAAAAGTCAAAAGAACAATCTTTTCGGCAGATTATCACACCAGAAGAAGAAAAAAAGAAAAGAAAATCCAAACTTTATCACGGAAGGCGATGTCTCCGCCATCCAACAGGACAACCAACAGCAACAGAAGTAGTATTAAACAACGAACAGTAAACATAGAAAAAAAAAAAAGAGGAATTAATTCCGAGACACTCTTCAGTCGTAAAGCAAATATAAGATGGCAACAATACGTTGTCGTCGTCCGGCGGGACGAGCGCAACGCGGTACGCACCTCGGCGGGCGAGCTCGGAGGAGGAGAAGGCGGTGGAGGTGATGAGCAGCGAGACGAACTGCCCCAGCGCGAGGCCCAGCAGCACCTCCCGCCGCCGCCACCTCGCGCCAGCCCCACCCTCCTCCTCGGGCGGCGGCGCCATTCTCCCCTGCCACCTCCCGCTTCCTCTGCTCCTTCTTCGCCCACCTCCTCCAAGATCAGCAGCTGCTCCTACTCGTCTGGCACAGGCCTCCCTCCCATGCAATCCTCGTGCGGCGGCCGCGTGGCGTGCTGTTGGGATTCGGAAGCCAACAAACAGCCGAGTTCAACAACCGTGCGCGCGGCGCGTGCAATGCGTCGCGTCGAGCTCTGGAGTCTGGCTTCTCCGAGTTGATAAGGTAGAGATTGGATTGGATGCTCGCGACGCGAACAAGGATGGGGCTGCGTTGCTGCGGGGCATTATTGGGATCGGATCGGATCGGAGGGTTGGTGATGGAGTCTTGGCGTCTCCGAGTGTGCCGGCTGGCTGGTGCGGACGTGTGGTCGGTGTGAAAGAAACCCAATTCATCCGGCAAAATACTAAATTGCCCCTTAGAGCTAGCTGTTCGACGCGTTCCAGCAAAAGGGCTTTACCTTATATTACGAGATGCCACCTGTAACTTCAGTTTCAGATGAAAAAACAAAAACTTGCAACAGCAAAATATCAATCAAGCAGTTGTAAAACAACTACCAAAGTTGTTTTCTAGGAAATGCTTTGATGCTTCCGCTGACAGTGAAAAACACAGGTTAGAAAGAAGGATTTGCTGCAGGAACCTCCAACTCCGGCCGTATAAAATTCCCAGAAAAGCTCAACGCTGTCCGGCATATGCACGCTCTAGCGGCCGGTTGTTTAAAATACTATCCCACTAGCTTAGGTCCGGATGCTGATTATACTGGGATTGTTGACTAGTGAATAGAACACGAAAAGACCGTATTATGCAGGGCGAGGCAGAGGCGTACGTACGGCGGAGAAAGAAAGGCTACAAGGTCACTGAATCAACGGATGGTGTGTTGCCCGACTTGCTTTCATGATTGGATTGAGACAGTCGGCACGAATCTCTTTTGACCTTCAAAGTGTATGTGCTGTGATGAAGCTGCTTCTTTTTGTTTTTCTTTTTTTTTTGGTTCCACCGCCACAAGATCCACGACGCTGCGTCCCGTGCTTAATTTCTGTGCTGGGAACTGAAAACCTCAGCGCTGTTTGCAGCCCGTCGTCTGTAAATCGGCTGGTGTAAATCGGCTGGTGTTTTGAGTAATCGCTTCCTACTTTGCTCCAACAACGTCAGGCTTTGAAAGAGTGGCGAGCTTTCTTTGGGTCCGCGCTGAATCACGTTGGTAGTGCTCGGTGTTCAGTAGAAACTAACAAGTCGTGTTGGTCAACTAGGCACTAGCTAATGCGGTCCAAAACCAAAAGCGGCGTACATGGCAGGCAGGAGGGGGAGTGGATCCTATCATACGTCGCAATTCAGAAATCCGATGGCATCTCGCAATTCAGGCCGCGCGGGTTTTCGCCGGGCTGCTCTCTCATGATCTGTGAATGTGTCATGATTTGCGCATATGGTTTGATCTGTGAATGTGTTATGGTCTATGAATTGCATATTGTCTGTATCATGATCTGAAATTACATATTATCATAATCAAGATAGTAATATGCTGTAAACAAAAGCAAGAGTGCATGTGTGTTGTGAGTAGCTGGGTATCCCGTCATGTAATCAGTGTCATACCAAAATGATATGAACTCAAACTATATCCTTTCAAAGTTTCTCCTGGGCCATCTGACGTGCGCATCGTTTCGATTGCGCTGCATCAAAGCAATCTTCTTCCTCTTCGTTCTTTTTACGTGGTATCAGAACCCATTTTCCTCCTCAAGAGATGAATCCCTCCACCATCAGCCAAACCTCCGCAACTGCTCCTGCACAAACGTCGGCCATGGCCAGCCTTCTTCCCACCCTGTCTTTTGGACATCTCATCAATGTCAAACTGACCGGGAGAAATTCCCTAGTGTGGAAGGCGCAATTCTTACCTTACCTATGAGGAGGCCAGGAGCTCCTTGGCTTCATCGACGGCAAGATTGTGGTGTCGTCATCGACGGTGGCGCAGACCAGGGTTTTTTCTACCGGAGCAAAAATTTTACCGGGGGTAGCCGGTAAGGCCGAAAATCGGCGGCCAAAATTTTCAAAAAAAATATATTAAATTTTTCGGATTTTAAATTTAAAAAAATCAAATTTGAACAAAATTCAAGCACATTCGAATTTGTTTGGACGAAATTCATCCAAACTGGGATTTTCGGAGCCGATTTGAATTTCTACCGGTACCCGCCGATAGAACCGATTTTCGCGATAATCGACCGATTTTCGGTCGATTTTCGGAACCCTGGCGCAGACCACAGAAGATGGTGCAACCCATGCACCCAATCTGGCTTATCAAAGTTGGTTGCAACAAGACCAGATGGTCCTTAGTGCGCTGTTGCCCTCCCTCTCCGAAGACGTGCTTGTGTAGGTTCTTTTCTTGAGCATTGCATGAGAAGTGTGGGTGACTTTTGAGAAGATGTTCTCCACTCATTCGAGAGCACGGGTCATGACGGTCTGGATGGAGATGGCCAATTTCCGCAAGGATCTTCGCTCGGTTGGCTCTGGCATGCGCTGGAGCGTGGCGGCGATTTCGAGAGGAAGCGGGGCTAGAGGCGCTGGCAGCCCGAGTGCTTCAGCGCCGACCATTGGTGGGCACCGCGTGGTGCTCTTGCTCCTCCTCCTTCTTAAGTTGGACCACTTCTCCTTTTTTAGTACCTGAAAAATTCACTAAGTTGCTTTCCCCCAATCTTGGTTCTTCTTCTAGATTCGGTTTTGATTTTGTGTTTCTGGAGCTGCTACTCTGTCGTGTTGGATCGTTACCGTCGGTGGTGAGGTCGAAGCTTCCTCCTTGCGCATTCGGTTGGTTCCTTCTTGTACCCCCCATCTCGTTTGGGTGTACAGTGGTGGATTTGCGCTTGTGGTTGTCTTCGGCTGGTTCTGGTTGATCCTGATCCCGAAGAAGTCCTTGGTTTTTTTGGTGCTCGGTGGTGAGGTGCACTCGGCCAGTGCATTCTTTGTTGGTCTTGTGCGGCATACTCTTGTACCATGGCTTCGTTCTTCGGTGTAACCTGAATTATAAAGAACGGCATTGTATCTCTGACGACCTCATCTATTTTGCGCGGCACAGCGAGGCGATTGGTTTTTTGAGACAGCGTCATTCGACGTGCCTTGCCCGGTTCTACTCGGTTGCTTCGATTGCCATCCGCTTCATGAGGTGTTTCTGTTTTTTAGAAGTGCTTTACTTTACTAAATGTGTTGTGCAAGTTGTATTGCAATATGTATATTTGACTAGTACTATGAGACTTGGTTTAGTAATTTGATGGGCTCGGATTAATGGCTTGATGAGGATAATTATCATATTATGAAATTAAAGTGATAACAATATCAGACTTGAGTTATTTGGATTGCTTCTTATTTGTCAATTTGTATCAATCAGCTAGTTTCTGATACTTTTTGTTTTCAGTTGAATCTGAATAGAACTTGTGTTTCGTGCTTCTGGTGATTTACTGTTAGTCGATTGGCTATTTTGCTGGAGTCGGTGATTCTGCTTGGTATTCAATTCTATGTTTGCTAAATGACCAATCTGTTAATATAGTGATTCCTTTGGATTGTTATTTTTTATGATCTTCTGTTGACTGAAAATATAAAATTGTTGTTAGTGAGATAATTATTGACATTTAAGTGAAGGATGGTTTGATCTCAAAAGTTTGATTTATTGTTCTCACATTTAATTAGTGAATAATATTGAAAAGTAGCGAGAAGATCAAGATTACATCTTGTGCAACTCTACATCTGAGAGCAATTACAAAACATTCTAAATCTGCGTGATATGTTGATTTTGTATGTTTCCTTGTCCTATCTTTTGAGCATATTATCATGTTTAATTGACATGCAGAAATTACATGTTTATATGTTATTTTTGTAAATTATATGTTGTTTACAACAAAAGATGCATGCTGATACCTTGGCATCAGTTGGGCACCCGATGAAGAAAGAAGAGGTCGTCACATACATTATCTCTGGTCTCGGTCTCGAGTATGACTCCCTCGTCACATCTGTCACCACGAGGCCAGAAACCATCTCTCTGAGCGATCTCTATGCCTATCTCATTAGCTATGAAATGCATAGGGAGTTGAACGATATTGCAATGGAGTTCTTCGGCTCCTCCGCCAACTACGACTCAGGGAACAAGTCTTCCCGTGGTGGCAGCAAGGGAGGGCGCGGCTGTGGCAAGGGCTATGTGTCGCGTGGCAACCAATGTGATGGTGGCAGCAACAGAAATTTCAGCCATAGCAATAACAAGTCAAGAGAAAGACCCACCTGTCAAGTTTGTGGGAAGATGGGGGTATGTAGCTTTGAAGTGCTACCATCGTTTTGACCACTCCAACAAGTCCAAGGATACCCATGCAGCGGGGGTTTTTTGCATCATCATCCTCCTATGGCGTCGACCCGAACTGGTACACCGACAGTGGCACCACCGATCACATCACATCAAAACTCGTCAATATGACCACAAGGGAAAAATATCACGATAAGGAACAGTTCAAACTGCAAATGGTTTGAGTTTGTCTATTTCTCATCGTGGTCAATCTATTCTTCATACTCCTACTGATGCGGCCCACACAACTACTACAACCTTGGTTCATAATTTTAAGTCAAAATCTAATTTCAGTTATCAATCCAGAGTTGCTAGTTCAGTTCTGCATAAATATGAGGCTTGAGAGGGAGGTGTGGGAAGCCGACCGTGGAGGGAGAAAGAAAGGAGAATGCATGGAAAGTGAAAGATCAGTGCATGTTGTTGTGTCGTGCCTCACGGCACCAAACAAAACAAGCAACGACCAAGGGAAGAACTAGTGCATATACTCTGATTGGTTCCGTTAATGTTGAGCTAGGAGATAGTACAACATTTGGGCAGGGGCGCATGCATGATGCATTGGCTGTGTGCGCGCCAAGAAGGACACCTAGCCAAGCACCAAGGAACTAGAAGGCCCGTTGTGATCTTGTTTGGTTGGGCCAAAATCTCTACTCATTCACATGGATGGGTCTGGTTTTAGTTCAAATTGTAGGTCCATCCACATGGATCCCGCCCCGGAATGACCTTCCCAAACACGCCCTATATGTCGGTGCAATTCAAGTCCAAATCCCATGAAGATTTGCTTTCTATTTCATTTATTTAAGCCTTGAGTTGATCTTTTTCCTCTCTCTTTTTTCCTTTTGTTAGCTCCAGCCAGAAAAGGAAGTAGTGGCCACGTTTCCAATATTTTGTTAGCAGTCCAGTTTTGTTTTGTTTCTTAGAAAAGAAATTCAATTCGATAATTTGTTTCTCAAAGAAACCAGTTCAGTTTATTTGAGAAGTTATGCAGCTTGGGTCCAGGTGGTGTCTGTGCGTGAGTACGCCCATATAAAAGGGCTGGTGTGTGGCTCCTTATAATAAAAAATTTAGACATGAGTTTATACATAAAATTGCCGAAGCCTTTTTCTTGCTGCCATGAGTGTGTGTAATTAAGGTCAAGAACCCATCTAGGGTTTGGTTTGTTGTATTTCTTATCAGAGAAATTGAGTTATGTTATTCAGGCTAAATCCTTGTGGTTCCTCCTTGAAATTCGATTAAGTGAATTGGTTTGCAAGTTCCTCCTCTCGTGTTTGCATCTTGTTATTGTTGGCAAGTGTAAACCGATGGATAGGGCCGTAAACAAGCTGAGCTTGAGCTAGTTTGGCCTCCTAGGCTCGAGCTTGAATGAGCCAGAGTTGGGGTTCGAGCTTGTACTTGGGCTCGAGCTTTCAAATGGAATATAGGAAAATCCAACTTTCGTAGATCCAATCCACCATGAGCCAAGTCTTTGATCTGTGGGCCCCTTTGTCAGTTGACTATTCCATGAACCCGTAGACCAGTGAACCAAGTTCGTGGACCCGGTCCATAGACCGTTGGCCCACCTGTTAGTCTCAGAGTATTTTCTTCGGATTTATTTTAATTCCAAATTTCAGGGGCTGACGTCATGCTTGTGTCATATTCTGGATTTTTCAGTAGAAAAGTATTTTGAAATATCCATAAATTCCTTTTTGGTTATTTCTTTAGGTTTAGATCTTCCAAAATCCATAACTTCTTCATCCGAACCCCAATTAGGCCTATTCAGATTTTTAAATTCATCTAAATTTGAGCTCTATTTTTTTTGAGATTTTTATTTAATTTTTGGAGTTTGTTTTACTCTCTGTTTTTATTTTATTTTTATCTGCTTTGTTTGCGAGTAGACGTCGATACTTCAGAGAATTTCGAGGAAGAAGCAGTTCACCAAGACCAAGACCAGTACCAAGATCTATTCCAATGCAAGTTATACTTTTGATCATGTTGAACCAAGTTTTCTAAAATTATTTGGATTCAATTATTGCATTTACTTTAAGTATTTATTTAAATGCTTTGGGTTTAGTTATTAATCCAATTTGCTTATATCCACCTTGTCTATTGTTATGTCATGATCTTTTGTCACCCAAGCTTAGTTGATTATTGGTTAGTATTATCATAGCACCAACATGGGTTAGTTAGATATGATTAGTCTATTTAGTCATGCTATGAGTCATCATTTCATGTGAGCTGCAAATATAAACTTGACTAATTGATTAGGGAACTTTGTGATAAAACTGTGTGTGTTGTGTGCTATTGCTCGTTGATGGCATGTGTTGCACTTCACTAATAGGGTGGAAAAAATATTTAGACTGAGGCGAGTGGTGGATTATGTGTGATATGGTGGAGCTCTGTGCTTGGGAATTGAAAAAAAAGATAGTAAGAACATTGGCAGTCTCGCGTTGGTCAATTAAGGACTTAACTTTGTGTGTCATTGAACTGAGCCTTACTATACGACCACATGCCTAGTATGGGACGGGCCTAACTTAGTAAGTTACGGAGTCTTGTTGTTGATTACTCAGGCAGATAGGTTAAGTTGTGTGTCTGGGTGGAGGTGTGCTTCGATCTCCGTGACAATTCACATCAATGGTTAGTTCGTCATTTCTAGGTCTAACGGTGTGCGCTGGACTAACTTTCTCTGTAAGGGTTAGGGCCGGCAGTAAAACACATCGGGATCGCCAATGATTAAGATGAAGTTCCAGAAAGGTTTTGTTATGATTAGTGCTAGCTACACTAAATATATCGTGTGGATAAAGTGTACAACCTATGCAGAGTGTTAATCAATCTGTTCGAATAGCCGCGTCCACGGTCATGGTCATGCTTGGGGATTTCACACGACGGTTAGATTTTCACAAAAACACTTGGGAAGGGAGCTGTGTGATCTAAGTCATATGGCTGTGTGAAGAATATGCTTAGGCTTTGTGTCCTTCGTGAAAACAACTATTAAATTATTACTGTTTATTTGTTTTAAGTTATGTTTTCAATCCATTATTTGTATTCAATTGCAAAAGTTGCCTTCTTACAAAATAACCACATAAGTTATTCCTTTGGAATAAGCCATCATCTATAAATTATATTATATGGTATAACTTGCGAGTACAGTTGTGTACTCATGCTTGTTGCACCCATTCAACATAAGTGGAGGAGTCATCGCCTTCTTTTGAGGAGGAGTTCTACGAAGGTGCAGATAGTTAGGTCTTGATCCGATTCGGTTGCCTGTGGTGAATTGATGGGAGTCTGCTGAAGTTTATTTTATTTCGTTATTGCTATTTAATTATTGTCAGCCCTGCAAGGCTTAATAAATGTAAACTCGGCCATAAGGTCAAAAATATTTGTTATTCAAATTACCCGTTTATACTATTATTCGTCTTGTGTGGATCGATATTCATATATGTTGACACTATATGCACTAACGTGATCCTGGACTAGTGCAGTATACACAGAGGGTCCAGAATTGCACTTTTTGATCCCGACAGACAAGCTCGGTAACAGTTACATTTGAGCTCGACTCGTTAAGGCTCGCGAGATATTAGAGCTCGGCTCGTTAAGGTCTGCGAGTTTGAGATCAGGCCCAAGCTCGGTTTGTTTGAAGCTCGTTTGTTTGAAGCTCGAGCTGAGCTCAAACAGTTTGCGACCCTCGAGCTTTTTTTTACAGCCCTACCGATGGCTATCTTTGTTGTTGTTGTTTCTATCTTCTCTCATAAAGTAAATCAATTTTGTTGGTATTGTGTGTTCGGTGTAAGGAAGCGAGATTGGTTATTGTTCTAGTTGGCCGAATCCAGCACCGGGGATATGGATATTTTGTACTATTTCTGTTGTTTATTTGTGCCACTGGGGAGAGTATATTTTCTGCTAGTTATTGGCACTAGGGATTGGGAGATTTTGTACTATTTCTGTTGGTTATTTGTGCCACTAGGGAGAGGATATTTCCTACTAGTTATTGGTACCGTGAATATTGGGCCACAAATTGCGCATCAATTAGTACTTTACCAGTTGATCTGTATCACCTACTACTTCTCTTAAACTTGCAAACATACACTACTTCTCTTAAACTTGCAAACATACTTCATGTGTCCAATGCATCTAAGAACCCCCTTTCAGTACACCGTCTTACCAATGATAATAATGTTTTTCTGTAATTCCATCTTACCCATTTCTTTGTGAAGGATAGAATCACTAAGAGAGTTCTTCAAGGCACATGCAGGGAGGTATTTACCCAATTTTTGCAAGTAATAAGCAAGTCATGTCTAGTCTCAAGCTCTCTTCTGAGGATTGGCATTATCGGCTTGGTCATCCATCATCTTCAATCGTTCAACAACTTTTCCTTTCAAATAAGTTAGGCATGTGTGTTACGAAATAAAATAAATTAGTTTACAATGCTTGTCAAGAAGGCAAAAGGCATCAGCTTCCTTTTCCTAGATCATCTAGTATGTCTGCTGCTCCTTTACAACTTGTATTCTCATATGTTTGGGGTCTGGCCTTTCAGTAAATTCACTTGGTTATATGTCTTGAAAAGTAAAGCTAATGTGTTCTGAACCTTTCTCCTGTTTCAAAGTCATGTTGAACGACTTCTAAATGCAAAAATCCTATGCTTGAAAACCGATTAGGGAGGCGAGTATGGTCGTCTTAATCAATTTTTCCAATAAGTTGGGATAGCACATCATGTGTCATGTTCCCACACTCATCAACATAATGGGTTGGCTGAGCGGAAACATAGACACATTGTAGAAATGGGTCTAACCCTTCTATTTCAATCTTATACGCCCTTTCGTTTTTGGGATGAGGCATTCTTGACAGCTTGTCATCTTATCAGTCACCTCCCTAGCTACCCGAGTTCTTCAAAATTGCAGTCCTATCGAGAAACTCTTAGGAGTTTGGCTAGATTATACTCTCCTTCACACTTTTGGTTGTGCATGTTGGCCTCATTTGTATCCTTACAACAATCGAAAGTTATAATTTTGCTCTAAGCAATGTGTATTCATTGGGTACAACAATATTCATAAAGGGTACAAGTGCCTCCATGTCCCTTTTGTTCGTGTTTACATTTTTAGGGATGTTGTGTTTGATGAGCATTGTTTTCCTTTCTCCCAAGCCACACCCGAGCCCACATCCATTAGTGACAACTCTTTTCTTTTACCACGATTTTCTCTTGACCACGTTGAGACTAGAAACTCTTCTTGTTTGCAGTATGATTTGTCTCCTGCAGGTGCCTTGCAGAACGGAGGTGAGAATCAAGGAGACGGAGGTGCTAGAGACTTGGCACAGTCAACTGCCATGGCCCCTGCCGCTGTGCTTGCCGCGACAGATGAACTTGCATTCGTGGTGCCTGTTTTGGCCGCCGTGGTAGATGGAGTCCCTGTCGCGACAGACTTGCTGAATGGTAGTTCATTGGCATCCTCTGCTATGCCGCTTGCTGTTACAGCACCTTAAGGGCAACACACAATGTGTACCTGTCTACAAAATGATATATGCTAGCCCAAGCAATTCAAGGATGGTATTGTTCTCTATAATCCCAAATGGCGAGCTTTCTTGTGTACTACTAACCTACAGATCATGTTGAAGGCTTTTAGCACTTGGAATGGAAACATGCTATCGATCAAGAATACAATGCACTAATGAAGAAAAATACATGGTATCTAGTTCCTCCTATGAGTGGAATCAATATTATTGACTACAAATGGATTTTCAAGATTAAATGAAAGGCAGATGGATCAATTGATAGGCATAAAGATAGACTTGTGGCCAAAGGCTTTAAACAGTGGTATGGATTTGACTATGAAGACACTTTCAGTCATGTCATTAAGCCTGTCACAGTTAGGCTTATTCTTGTAGTGTCTGTATCGAAGGGACATTGTGGCAATTGGACGTATACAATGCTTTTCTTCATGGTGTGCTTGAGGAAAATGTTTATATGAAGCAGCCCTCAGGGTATGTAGATACAAGATATCCATAGTACCTCTGCAAATTGGACAAGGCTCTATACGGGTTGAAATCAACACTGAGGGTGTGGTATGCAAAACTGAGTTTCAAATTACAAGAACTCGGTTTTGTGCCATCTTTGGATGATACTAGACTTTTCATATATCGACATGGAAATAAAGTCATTTTGTTAGACCATGTGCACTGGTCGTAAAAGACCATGTGGACAGGTCGTAGGCTTTGTGATGATGAATAATTGATGTTTGGGTTGTATTGACATTTGTGGTTGTGAAAGTTTCGGTTGTTGGATTTTCAGTGTGAGTGGTCGGATCATGCCTTGTATCGCGTGATCTAATTGGTGATTCTCGATGATCCCTTTCAATTGGACTCAGAGTACCGTAGCTCCGAGTGCCGAATGATATAGTTCAGAGTGGTGTAGCTCTGAGTATTGTAGTTTCGAGTACTGTAGTTACGAGTACCGAGTGATAGACCTCAGGGTACTGTAGATATGAGTACCGAGTGATAGAGCTTTGAGTAATGTACTCAGTCGTAAGTCGAGGTGTGTAACGAGTACGAAGGACAGTCGGAGTTGCATGGTCGAAGGACGGGAAGCTACAGTGACCGATCGATGGTCGAAGCTACGGTAACTGGTCGATGGTCAGTAGTCGTAGGCTTTGCGATCTGTGGTCGTAGGCTTCTGGTAAGTGGTCGTAGGTTTCTAGTAAGTGGTCGTAGGCTTTGCGATCAGTGGTCGTAGGCTTCGAGTGCTTCAATACTTATTTTTTTAGTACCTTGAGTACTCGAGTACGGTTGGCTAGTGGTATGACCGGCGTATACACAGCGGTAAGGCCGGTTTTACAGAGTGGTCTCGAGTTGTTTACTGATATTGGTCAAGTTGGAGAACTTGTGCCGGGAAAACATTCTTTGATCTTTGCATGTGCAGGTTGGGTGTGGAGACGGTCATGGTCTATGAGGAGGAGGACCGTAACTAGGATGGGGAAATCCAAGGTTCATGTGGTCGTGGATGTCACGACGTGGTCGTGTTTACGCTGGGGCATATGAAGTATGTTTGCAAGTTTGGACTTGAGATTCGATGGTCAAATTCAACCTTAGTCAGAGTCTTCACAGGTGCGGATTGGGCTTGAGATATTGATGGCAGAAGGTCTACCAGAGGTTTTGCTATATTCTTTGGTCCTAATCTTGTATCATGGAGCTCTTGAAAGCAGCCAACCGTTTCACGCTTGAGCACTGAGTCAGCATACAAAGCTCTTGCAAATGCAACAGTGGAGACAATATGGATACAATCCTTACTTGGTGTATTGGGAATTTTTCAGTACTAGCCACCAGTTATTTGGTGTGGCAATTTGGGTGCAACATATCTATCGACAAATCCTGTCTTCCATGCACGCATTAAACACGTTGAAGTAGATTTTTACTTTGTCCGTGAAAGAGTAGTGCAAAAAGCACGGGAAGTCAGGTTCATCTCTTCTCAGGATCAAACAATGGATATTCTCACCAAGACATTGCCCTCGTCCACCTTCTCGGCGTTACAAGGCAATCTCAACGTTTTTCCAATCGGATAAGGGAGGGTGTTAAAGATAGAAATATTCTTGTTTAGGCATATACTGATTTGATTAGATTGTATCCATGTATTCTATGTTCGAGTAAGCCCAAGTAATCTGATGTAATCTGCAGCAAATCATGGTTGTTGCCGTCCGACGACACAACTTAAATACAATGTCGTGCACATCGTTTGGATTGCGCTGCATCAAATCCATCTTCTCCCTCTTCGTTCTTTTTTACATTCTGAAGACGGCGATTCCAATCTTCGATTCTTCCTTTCAATAAACAAACCAAAAACAGGTTGTCTTCCACGAAGAAACAGTTGTTTTTCGCGGCCTGTGTATACTAGTATATGAGAAATTGAAGGCCATTTCAAATCACAAAGGCCAACTCAGCTCCCACGCAGCCAAATCCGGGACCGAAGCAATCAAGCGGCAATAATGATAACCAAGCACGTTAGAAAATCGGGCGCGAGCTGGAAAAAGGGCGCGAAGCTGTAGTCAGCGAAGTGGGCAGAGACCGACAGGCAGATACAGAGGGAAAGGTGGCGCAGTCTGGAGTGGACGGTTAGTTGCTCAAGGCTTTAAAGAAACGAAACGGGAACGAGGACGAATGATTTTCCTTTGCGCCTCCTCCTCTTCCTCCCTTGTCGCCACCGTGTCAGGTCACCACCACTCCAAAGCCTACCAAGTCCGCCGCCTCCGTTTCTCGCTTCCCCGCAGGTGAGGTGAGGTTTTGCTGCTGTGCCTTGCGATTTGTGAAATTCTGATAAGTTGTCTGGGCTTAAGTTTTTGTTTTTGTTTTTTGTTGAGGAGATGTTTGAACAGTTGAACTCGGTGGTTTTTTAACGACTTGTCTGAGCTCAGTGTTTCAATGCGCATTTCCTTGATGTAGTTCTGCTCTGAATATACCATACATGGTACATACCAGAAAATCTGCCAATGCCATGTGAATGTACCATGTGCTGTGGAAGTAGTTACTGTTGTTTGAGGATAAAGTGTTTGCAGTCTTGCAATTTCATCGTAGGGTGAACCTGAGAATCTGATACCTATGTTATCAAACACGCCGTGATGCTATGGAATAGTTTCATTGAATAATCGAGGTCAAATTGAGCTAGATGAAATTTCCTTAACTGAAGAAAGAATAGAATGTGGAATGGTAGAATAGTAGATTAGTTAAGACTTCAGAGGACTGCTCTATTTTTCAGTGATAAAGCTATTTAGCTAGTCCATACGATGCAGTCTTCTATAATTTTTTCCCTCTCTGTTTCGTCTTTCTATCTTATGACTTACTGCTATTGAATTGCTAGTATTAGCCTGACCTTTTGTATTGATATCAAATATGCTTGCCTTTTTTTTTTCAAACTGAAGGTACATAGGAAGGAAGAAGAAAGCAAACAAAAGGCGAAGTCAGTATATCATTATGCGTCGGTGGTTTTGCTGCACTCATGTTGACACACCGTATCACGAGCATGAAATTGAATTTCTGAACAGTCCGGAAAGGACAAATGGTGTGTTTGTTGTTTGTGATATGTTTATTAATCTTTGCCCATGTTAAATTGCGGTTTTGACAAGATTACAATGCAATGGAAAATATGTATTTCTAGGTATTAACAAAAGGCACCAAACATAATTTCACCCCTGCTGGTTGATCGAACTTGTATTAGATGAATGGCATTTCCAGTACAATGGACATATTTGTCTAACTTGCAAACAGTTCTTCTTGGGTTGTTCATCAATTCCAACTTTTATGCCAAAATCGAGTTTCATACAATAATAATATGTATCGACATAGATGTTGGGTGCACATCATGCTAGCTGTATATATCAGATTGTTGACTGAAAAGGCTATACTTAAATTTTACTGTCATAAGGTCTACAGTCTAACTACTATTCAGCCATTAGTTTGAACTTCCTATCGGAGCTATACATTTGAGCCCTCCTGGATTATCTTCATCATTCTAAATGGTTTTGTTTAAAAAACAAAGGTAATTTTCATGCCTGCTACTGTTATATCACTTACTTATCAGGCTAGAGTTGGTATCTGCAACATGCCAGTTACTAATATGGAAAATGAATTCTGCAGCATTTAATATCAATCAATCAGACTAAACTTTTCAGTGAACAACATCACAGTCTAATTATGAGGACTAGAACAGACAATTGTAAATATAATCACACCATTTTATTTAATGGCCACAACGATAAAGGAAGAAGGTAGAGCTTGGACCCTCACGGGGGCCAAGTGCCTGGAGCATTCCATACCGTGTAATTAAGTTGCCTTGTTAAACCTGCTCGTTTTGGGCTGTTTCCGCTGCCTTCTTTATTAATGAAATAGGCAGCCCTCCTGCCTTTTCTTTTAAAAAATACCATTTTATTTAATGCAAATCTAGCTAAAATTGGTCTATGCAACGACTTCGAGGAAGCTTGTTTGGTACATTTGAGCAGCACCAATTAGTTAATGGTTCTTGCTGATTGAATTATTGCATATAGCTGTATCTTAATTGATCCAGTACTTCATGATATTTATTCAAGGAGGGATTAGGTGATATATCAAAGATTGTTTTTTGTGCATACTATTTCTCTACATATTTGTCTGCATTTCATGCTTCTGCGGCTGAGACCATATGCATTTCAACATATGCCTTTCAGGTAATGGTTTTATTTCAAACAGTGATCCTACAAAAGCACCTCCTCCCATTGAAGTACCTGAATTATCATTTGATGAACTGAAAGAAAAGACAGATGATTTTGGGTCAAAGGCTTTGGTTGGTGAGGGTTCATATGGAAGAGTATATTATGTGGTTCTAGAGAATGGGAAACATGTGGCTGTGAAAAAGCTTGATACTTCAGCAGATCCTGAGCCTGACAATGAATTTCTAGCACAAGTATGGTTGCCGAGTATATAGCTATAAGCAAATCGACGCATATTATTGACCAATTATTATCGACCCTTTCCCCTTTTTTTGGATACAGGTCTCCATTGTCTCAAGATTAAAACATGAAAATTTTGTGGACATGCTTGGGTACTGTGTGGAAGGAAATGAACGTCTATTGGCCTATGAATTTGCCACAATGGGCTCTCTACATGATATTTTGCATGGTATTTATCTAGCAAATACATCATGAGTTAGCATAAAGCTAATTCAAGGTTCTATGAATTTTCTTGCCATGCACCTTGTGATTTTTATTTTTTATTTTTGAAACCAAATGCACCTTGTGATCAAAACTATTCATATATCACAGCGTGCAAATCCTTTTTGCACTTTTTGTTCGCTCAACAGGAAGAAAGGGTGTTGCAGGTGCACAACCTGGTCAAGCACTTGACTGGATGCAAAGGATCAAAATTGCTGTTGATGCTGCAAAAGGACTTGAGTATCTTCATGAGAAGGTCCAGCCTTCTATAGTCCATCGAGACATACGGTCTAGCAATGTTCTTTTATTTGAGGACTACAAAGCTAAAATTGCAGACTTCAATCTTTCAAATCAATCTCCAGATATGGCTGCTCGTCTACATTCTACACGTGTCCTTGGAACCTTTGGATATCATGCTCCCGAGTAATTATTTGACTCAAATATCTGCACTTTGTTCATTGTGTTTTGTGTAATGTGTTTGGGATTGTGGTCCCGAGTAATTTTTATTGGGATTTTGCCAAATCATCACTGTAAGAAGGCATGCTAATGGTCTTTAATTTTTTGTGCTGGAACTAGACTAATGGATGAGGGGAAATAGTACTTTTAGAATAGCTAAACGAGGCAGTCATATATGAAACCAAACCTGTAGTTGAACAGATAACTGAGGTTTCTTTTAATTTTTAGTTTTTACATACTTGGATCTGATATGAATGGCACCAGATGAATAATAAGAATTTTGTGTTTGTTCTCACCTGATTCTATCATATAAGAGATGCCTTATGCAATGCAGGTATGCCATGACTGGCCTGCTGACTCAAAAAAGTGATGTATATAGCTTTGGGGTTGTTCTTTTAGAGCTCCTAACAGGAAGGAAACCAGTAGATCATACAATGCCAAGGGGCCAGCAGAGTCTAGTTACCTGGGTATGCATTCACTTCTTTTCTCCACACTATTATTCAACAAGATGCTACCCTCAAAGGGGAAGGGCTTTCCTTTTTCTATTGGTGCTGGGGGTCAATTAATACAGTCTATAATGGACTAAAAAGGTTCAGGCTTACAGCCATGCCAAAAACACCATCCCACAGGACATAAGCTTATAACATGTTTAAGCTCAACTTCAAATCCCTTGTGTTTTTCTGGCACTAGATGCAGCCGTGCAGGCTTTTATAGTTTTATATAACATATTTGTTCTAGGTTATGTAGAAGTAGTTCAGAACATATCTGAATTACTTTTGTTTGTTCTTTGGCACATCAGTGAAGTTTTTGTTATATTCCGTGTAAGAAATTATGAATCTAGGCATCTAGCTAGTTTGATGTACTTTGTACTTTCTAGATTTAGTTTGTTACAGCCATCTCATAATTTATCAGATGATCAAGAATGTGTGTTCCATGCCGGCACCGCGTATGCACACTTGTTCAAATACAGCAGTAAAATTCCAGTACAAGGTTATCATTAGTGTCTAATTTGCCGTTTTTGTTGCTTCATCTTCAAACCAGGCAACACCAAGACTTGGTGAGGACAAGGTGAAACAATGTGTTGATCCCAGATTGAACGGAGAGTACCCACCCAAAGGAGTTGCCAAGGTATATCTTCCTCCCTTCTCCTATGTGCGTGCTTTCACATGAAGTATCTTACTATATCCAAAGATGGACATTTCTCAAATGAGCTACAATATTCTTCAAGTCACCATGAGTCCTTCAGCAAAATCTGCATTGCTTGCGCTAAATTTGTGAAATTATCAACGGTTGTTTCCTGTGCTATGGGTGCAGCTTGCGGCAGTGGCAGCTCTCTGTGTTCAATATGAAGCTGAGTTTAGACCCAGCATGAGCATTGTAGTCAAGGCATTGTCTCCCCTTCTTGTAAATAAACCACAGCAGCCACTTACTGCTCCAGACACATCTTCAGATGCCTGACGCCCTGACAACATGTGCAACTCGAGATTCATGTAAAGAGTTACCATTTATTCGTTGGTAAGTCATTTTTATGCAGTGCTTTTATCCCCATTTATATGTTGCCTTGATCAAATTGTATATCTGAAAGAAATGAAATAATGCATTCTTCTTGATCATCATGTAGGTTGCTATGCCAGCCATTGTTTGCCCCATATTTTCCATGCTTGAAGACTATTGCGGTTAATTTATGTATTTGTGTCCTCATCCCTATCCTTATTTTCTTCGTTGTGCGTTTTGTGTTCTTCAGGCAGTGCTTAATGCTTACTTTGATCTGGCGTGAGGTATGTTTGATTGCGGCCGTTGTAATCACCTTGTTATTGGTTGTCTCATACTTTAATCTGTGAAGGTTCCATGTGGTTAATAATGCCTCGATTCTTTGGGTTTGTGTTCTAGTATTTATTATAAGTCTCAGCTCTTCTACCCATCGATTTCTGCCCGTGAGCTGTTGTTATCTAGCTGTGGTTATAACCATATCTAGCAAGGAGTTGTGATTCCTAGTAATCTGGTATTTGTGTCACTCAGGAGTGGCCTGTAAAGATCTATCCAAAGCACATAACTTCTTTTTTTCAGACATCGAAGCTGTTGGAATAACAACTTGTATTGAATATGAGGCCAATGGGCCAATATATATACACAATGAGGTTACAGATAAGGAAACCAAATCAAATCATATCTCTAACTTATATCTCTAACTATATCTCTAACACCCCCCCTCAAACTCATGGTGGATCAACAACACTGAGTTTGGAGAGGTAGAAGCCGTGCTGTGCTCGAGTCTGAGCCTTCGTGAAGAAATCCGCTATCTGAAGCTCGGAAGGCACATACTGAAGAGCAATCACCTGATCATGCACACAAGACCTCATGAAGGAAGCATCAACACCAATATGCTTGGTGAGCTCATGCTTCACAGGGTCACGGGCAATACTGATAGCACCTGTACTGTCTGACAAGAGAGGAGTCGGTGTAGTAACAGACACACCAAAATCCTCAAGTAACCACCGTAGCCAAGTAATCTCTGCTGTCAAGAGAGCCATAGCTCGCAACTCAGCCTCTGCACTCGAGCGGACAACTGCGATCTGCTTTCTTCGTCTTCCGGCAATAAGCGAACCACCAAGAAAAACACGATGGCGAGAGATAGACCGCGATCGGAGGATCGCCGCCCAAGTAGCATCCGAATAAGCCTGAAGCTGTAACGAGCTGGAGCGTGGAAAGAAGAGACGGCGAGAGATAGTCCCACGAAGGTATCGCAGAACTCGAAGAAGATGGCTGTAGTGGACCTGAGTGGGAGCAGAAACAAACTGACTCAGAATGTGAACTGGATAAGTGATATCCGGACGAGTAACAGCAAGGTAGACAAGACTCCCAACAAGATGGCGATAGCGAGTCGGATCAGAAAGAGGCTCGCCATCAGAGGGTCGGAGGTGAACATTGAGCTCCATAGGAGTCTCAACAGACGCCGACGATGAGGAGGCGCGATCAAGAAGATCCTGAATATACTTCTCTTGGGACATAAAGAAACCATCTGGAGTGGAAGTAACTTCAATCCCAAGGAAGTAACGAAGAGGACCAAGATCCGACATAAGGAACTGCTCACTAAGACGAGCCTTGACAAAGGCAATGTACTCAGAGTCATCTCCGGTGATGATCATATCATCAACATACAGAAGAAGAAGAGTCCGACCACGAGACGAAGTGTGGACAAAGAGCGCAGGATCATGATCACTTGGCAAAAGCCAAAGCCGGCGGTGACCACGAGGAGAAGCGCTCAAACCGAGCACGAGGGCTTGCTTAAGGCCATAGAGAGCGACGAAGGCGACAGACCATGCCCTCAGGAACAGAATACCCAGGTGGCGGATGCATGTAGACCTCCTCACGCAACTCGCCATTAAGAAAGGCATTCTTGACATCAAGCTGAGAAACAGACCAGTGGCGAACAGACGCCACCGAAAGAAGAGTGCGAGCGGTGGTCATGTGGGCCACGAGAGCAAAAGTCTCGTCGTAGTCACGACCATGCTCTCTTTGGAAGCCACGAGCAACAAGACGCGCTTTATAGCGCTCAAGAGAGCCATCGAGCGAGTCTTAATCTTATAGACCCACTTACATGTGATGGGACGAGTGAGATGGAAAAGGAACAAGATCCCAAGTACCAAGACGCTCGAGGCGAGAATCTCTCGGCCATGGCATGCCGCCACTCGGGATGAGTAACACATCCCTGTGAGGAGCGAGCTCACAAGTAGCCGCACCAAAGAAAGGCAAAGCAGGCGGGGGCCGAATCGACTGGCGATCGCGGAGAGCGTAGCGAGGAGAAGACGGCCCATCAGGGGAAGATGAAGCATCAGAAGAAGATGAAACATCAGGAGAAGTGGGCTCATCTGGAAGATCCTCAATACGAGGTCGTCGAGTGTAGACGAGTGTAGTGGGGGGAGCCTGACGAGCCGTAGGAGACGAAGCAGGCGGCGACAATGGCGGAGAGGCCAGAGGAGAAATATGTGGAGACTTAGTGGGACAGGTGGACGAGGGCAAGACAGAGATAGGTGTATCTGGAAAAGTCAAAAAAGACAGAGACTCCACAGAGGAAGCCGAAGGAGAGACAGGACGTGGGTAGAAGGGACGAGACTCGTCGAAAGTGACGTCCCGAGAAATCCGCATCCGTCGACCAACAGAATCCCAGCACCGATAGCCCTTGTGCTCGGCACTGTATCCCAGAAAGACACACTCAACAGACTGAGTAGTCAGTTTGGTACGTTCTCGAGGGGCGAGGAGAACGTAGCAAACGCAGCCAAACAGACGAAGGGCAGAGTAGTCAGGAGGGAGACCACAGAGACGCTCAATAGGGATTGCGCCCTGAAGAGCAGAAGAAGGCTGGATGTTGACGAGATAGGTGGCAGTGGAAACAGCCTCCGCCCAAAAGTGAGGTGGAATAGAGCGGCAATCATCGTGGCACGAGCCGACTCAAGAAGGTGACGATGCTTGCGCCAAGAACACCATTCGAGCATGAGCACGGGACAAGAGAATTGAGCGAGAGTGCCCCGCCAAAGAAGGAAACTGCGTGAGGTGATGAGAGAGGTATTCGCCCGTGAGATCGGCCACGAAAAACACGAATAGGAGTGGAGAACTGTGTGCGAACCATGGTGGCAAACTGTTTATAGATGGACAAGACCTCACTACGAGAAGACATGAAATATATCCAAGTGTGGCGAGAGAAATCATCTATAAAAATGATATAGTATCGATGACCCCCTTTCGAAACGAAGGGAGCCGGACCCCAAACATCAGAATGAACAAGATCAAAAGGACGCTGAGACACTGACTCACTATGATGATAAGGAAGTCAACTGCTTGCCTAACTTACACCACGACAATCTAAAGAGACGTCTCGAGATGATCCTAAGACCACGACGAACTAAGGACGACGAGGCGAGATCCACACAGATGGCCAAGACGGTGATGCCACTGCTGGAAAGAGCCTGTAGACGGAGTGGCAGAAGCGGAGAGACTGGCAGCGACGGTGTCAGCGGAAGGAAGGTGAAGCCAGTCAAGCTCCCAAAGACGCTGTGAGTCAAGACGCCGAGGCGAGAACCAACCGTGAGCTCCGTGTGGCGGTCTGAACACAACAAGAGTCGAGTCGAGAATGACTCGATAACCAAGATCGATGTCGCCCAGTGAAAAGAAGTCGCATGGTAAGGCGAGGAACATGAGCAATGTAGGAACATGGAAAGATGAGTTGCTTAGGGTCCTCGACCGAGACGAAAGAGAGGTACCATCGGAAGAACACCGGCGGGAGATTCAAGAGGTGTAATGAAGGATGAGTAGAAGAATCGGAGTCATGTGAAAAGATGCTCCGAATCAAGAATCCACGGGAGGTCTTTGGATGTGGAGGTGGTGGTTTCGCAGCGTGCAAGAGTTAGTAGCGAACCGATGTAACTCACAAAGGAGAATCAAGTCCGCTATCTCCTCGCTATCAGCGCCGAAGTCCGCTATCTCTCGCCGATGAGAGAAATCAAATGAGTCGATGCAGACGTTGATGTAAAAACACCAGTGCTGGTGCGAGTAGAAGAACGACGTGAAAGATGCCGCTGCTTCTTATAGCACTGGAACTCAATATGGCCGACCTTGTCGCAGTAGAAGCAGTGAGGACGGCAACCACCAGATTGAGGGCGACCACCACCACCTGTGGCAGCCGCGGGAGGAGGTAGTGTGCTGAAGCGTGGAGTAGCACCACGCAGCGAATCCAAGCCATTGGTAGGCGGCGCCGACGGCGCGGCGACCAAGGCAACGGTCTAACAGCGGCGCCGACGGCGCGGTTAGATCGACGTTTTTTTTTTCTTGGCTCCTTTAAAGGAGATGGTCGGCGGCTTTACGGCCCATCGCTGAGCTGGGAAACCCTAGTAGGGTTTCCCCTTGTGTGACGACAACGCGGGGTAGTCTCCCGCGAGCCGCCGCAAGATGGATATGGAGGCGCTCGGGCCGGGCAATGGAGGCTCGACGGGTCAGCGCAGAGGCGGCCAGGCGGTGAAGAGGCGGAGCGAAGAAGCCTTTCCTCTTCCTCTCGCTCTCTTTCCCAATCTCTTGCGGCGGAAGCAGCGAGCCGGCGGCGAGAAGGAAGCGGCGGCCGCGCTGACTTTGGCGCGCACAAGCCGCTTCGGCTCGCGACTGACGTCGACGACCTTGCCAAGGTCGGCCTCGCGCCGACGCCCTCGCCGCGGTCAACCGGACGATATGGTCACACTGACGAAGTCGATGGCGGCCGACGGCGTTCGAGATGGACGCTGCACGCTCGCGGAGAAGAGGCCGGAGTCCGGGGGCTCCCGAGACGGCGGCGGCGGCGAAGGTGGCTCGAGGCGGCGACGGGTCGGCGAGCGGCGGCCCGAGACGGCGGCGGCCGGTGAAGAGGCCGGGAGCGGGCGGTGAAGATGTGGAGCCCGGCGCCGGCAGGAAAGATGATGCCGACGAAGCGACAGAAGTTGCACGAGGTAGGTAACCCTAATGCTCTGATACCATGTTGGAATAACAACTTGTATTGAATATGAGGCCAATGGGCCAATATATATACACAATGAGGTTACAGATAAGGAAACCAAATCAAATCATATCTCTAACTTATATCTCTAACTATATCTCTAACAGAAGCCACTGGTCACTACTCGCTACTTCTTTGGTCTTGCAATTTGTAGCTGCAACGCCTCATCTTTATTTATGGCAGTGCTACCATGGAAAAAAAAATAGAGGATTTACCATTGCAGAATGGTGTGCTCGCTGATTTGCGACTGAATCGTCGTCTCGCTAATTAAGACTGGCAAATTCTCAGTTTCCGATCTTTGTTAATTAAAGTGAAACGACGCGTCTTATTTGAGACCATGAAGTGGCTCACCACCAAACAGATACAAGACATTAGTAAAACCCTACACGATGATTGATTAATTGGCCCGTGGAGTAGCTCACCACCTAACAAACTAACACCACCAGCCAGGCAGAGCACACGTCCTTGCTACTGTTAGGTATTGCCTCTTCTCTCACTGTCACTGTCAGAGTGTAATTCATGTACTTAGTTCTAGTGTGATTAGTTACGTCTCCTGGGACAGGAGAATTGGTAATATTTCCTCCGCTTAGATGGGCTTTCGAGCGTATACTTTTATTCTCGAGGTAATTGACAATATACTCTCTACTTAGATAGATTTTTAATAAAGTACCATGTTTACAATATTTTATTAATATCCACTGGTTTTTTGTCGTTTCAGCCACGCGAAATTACCAAGTTACCCCTCCTTCCCCTCTCTCTCCTCGCCGACTCCGCCGTGGCATTTGGAAGCTTCTCCATCGGCAGTGAGACGAAGGTGATGAGGATGCCGGGCTCCACCTACGCTACCCACTCCTTCGCGTCCTCCTTATCGTCGTCGCTTGACACCATCTCGTCCTCCTCCTCTTCGTCGGTGAGGAAGATGGTGTGCGCACTCATGGATGGTGTGGCGTCCCTGTGGGAATGCGCGCCAGGAGGGGTCGGAGCCAATGTCAGATGGATGGGAGGAGTCGTCGATGTCTTCGCCATCGGCGTCGACAGATCAGAGAGCCTCATTGGCATGTGAGAGGAGGACAATAGCGGTTGTGGATGCGTCAGCCTCGAGTGCGCCAGGGGTTGAGGCACTGGAGGGCGGAGCCGAGGTCCTGGAGGTCACGGCGATAGCCCCCGAGCAATGACTCGGACTGCGACACGAACGTCTTCATTAGCCCCCCGAAGCTCCATCCGCTATCGAAACCATCCCCTCCTCTTCTCCTCCATCGCCGCCGCTGGTCCTTCCCTCCCACTCTCCTCGTGGTTCCCCTTCGTGTTCCTCCTCCTCGCGCTTAGCGGCAGGGGCAACTACAGAGAGAGGTAGAGGGAGTCTCAAGGGCAACTTGATAATTTCGTGTGACTGAAACGGAAAAACAACTGATATTAATAAAATATTATAAACATGGTATTCTATCTAGAATCCATCTAACTAGATGATATGCTGTCAATTATATCGAAACGAGGCTATATGCTTAAAGCCATCTAAACGAAGGGCTAGCCCTCCCTGCCCAATGTGCCCATATAATTTGACCCAGTTTCCTTTCAGGATTAGAAGATAAATCCTCCATATAAACGCAGTTTAAATACGCTACATAGCAGTCACAAGAACGAATGCAGCAAGTACTAGCTTTACAACGAACTTCCTCGGCCGTATCGCCTAGTGGTGCTACCCGTATTAATCCTAACCCTTTCCGCCCCGTCTAGCTTGGCCATGATGCTGCTCGCGCGCAGCCTCCGCTCCCGCCTCTGCCCGCCGGTCGCCTCGGCGGCGGCGGCGTTCTCCTCGGCCCCCGCGGCGGAGGCGGAGCGGGCGATACGGGACGGGCCCAGGAACGACTGGAGCCGGCCCGAGATCCAGGCCATCTACGACTCCCCGCTCCTCGACCTCCTCTTCCACGGGGTACGCCTCCTCCCAATCCCAAGATTTCAGTTTTGTGCTCTGTTCCGTTTGCGTTCCGTATATTGGTAATGGTGGAAGTTTGTCGAAGGGTCCTGCCTTTATGCTTCTGAGTGGTATCGGCTGTAGATTTGCTGCCAAGATTGCACCTTTAGGAACATTGGATCGTGTAGAGTAGATGGAGAAATTGGCTATTATAGGACTCCAAACGTTGGGTTTCTCTATAACAGGACTCCTAACGTTTGTTTCTTCAAAATAGGACTCCAAACAATTACAATAAGCTCTAATGACATTTTGTTTCTTTTTTAATCTCTTTTGTCATCTAAAAATACATGTATTTTTCGTATTGACCCTATTACCCTTCAGCAAGAGAAATTGGCTAGCAATGTATCAATTCATCTATTCTGGATTCTGTCGTTTCATCTACTCCGTATACGCGCAGTAGCGAGAACATGCTACAAACATGGTTTTATGAGATGAACTCGTTGCTAAATTCTTGCCGTTATGTATTACTTGTAATTGTGTATGAATCAATTCTTGTTATATATTACTTGGAACGTTGTTATATATTACTTGAAACTGTACATATATTACTTGTAACTGTACATGGCGGCCATTGCCACGGCCAGCAAGCCAAGGCAACTGTGGCGAGCCAGCCACGGCCACCCGACCATGGCTACGGCCACCACCAAGGCACTGCGGCCACCAAAGAAAGGCCATAGCCAGCCAGCCAAGGCAAGCTGCCCACCAAGGCCAAGGGCAAGACATTAGTAAAACCCTACACGATGATTGATTAATTGGCCCGTGGAGTAGCTCACCACCTAACAAACTAACACCACCAGCCAGGCAGAGCACACGTCCTTGCTACTGTTAGGTATTGCCTCTTCTCTCACTGTCACTGTCAGAGTGTAATTCATGTACTTAGTTCTAGTGTGATTAGTTACGTCTCCTGGGACAGGAGAATTGGTAATATTTCCTCCGCTTAGATGGGCTTTCGAGCGTATACTTTTATTCTCGAGGTAATTGACAATATACTCTCTACTTAGATAGATTTTTAATAAAGTACCATGTTTACAATATTTTATTAATATCCACTGGTTTTTTGTCGTTTCAGCCACGCGAAATTACCAAGTTACCCCTCCTTCCCCTCTCTCTCCTCGCCGACTCCGCCGTGGCATTTGGAAGCTTCTCCATCGGCAGTGAGACGAAGGTGATGAGGATGCCGGGCTCCACCTACGCTACCCACTCCTTCGCGTCCTCCTTATCGTCGTCGCTTGACACCATCTCGTCCTCCTCCTCTTCGTCGGTGAGGAAGATGGTGTGCGCACTCATGGATGGTGTGGCGTCCCTGTGGGAATGCGCGCCAGAAGGGGTCGGAGCCAATGTCAGATGGATGGGAGGAGTCGTCGATGTCTTCGCCATCGGCGTCGACAGATCAGAGAGCCTCGTTGGCATGTGAGAGGAGGACAATAGCGGTTGTGGATCGTCGCCACCTCGAGTGCGCCAGGTTGAGGCACCGGAGGCGGGCCGAGGTCCCGAGGTCACGGCGATAGCCCCCGAGCAATGACTCGGACTGCGACACGAACGTCTTCATTAGCCCCCCGAAGCTCCATCCGCTATCGAAACCATCCCCTCCTCTTCTCCTCCATCGCCGCCGCTGGTCCTTCCCTCCCACTCTCCTCGTGGTTCCCCTTCGTGTTCCTCCTCCTCGCGCTTAGCGGCAGGGCAACTACAGAGAGAGGTAGAGGGAGTCTCAAGGGCAACTTGATAATTTCGTGTGACTGAAACGGAAAAACAACTGATATTAATAAAATATTATAAACATGGTATTCTATCTAGAATCCATCTAACTAGATGATATGCTGTCAATTATATCGAAACGAGGCTATATGCTTAAAGCCATCTAAACGAAGGGCTAGCCCTCCCTGCCCAATGTGCCCATATAATTTGACCCAGTTTCCTTTCAGGATTAGAAGATAAATCCTCCATATAAACGCAGTTTAAATACGCTACATAGCAGTCACAAGAACGAATGCAGCAAGTACTAGCTTTACAACGAACTTCCTCGGCCGTATCGCCTAGTGGTGCTACCCGTATTAATCCTAACCCTTTCCGCCCCGTCTAGCTTGGCCATGATGCTGCTCGCGCGCAGCCTCCGCTCCCGCCTCTGCCCGCCGGTCGCCTCGGCGGCGGCGGCGTTCTCCTCGGCCCCCGCGGCGGAGGCGGAGCGGGCGATACGGGACGGGCCCAGGAACGACTGGAGCCGGCCCGAGATCCAGGCCATCTACGACTCCCGCTCCTCGACCTCCTCTTCCACGGGTACGCCTCCTCCCAATCCCAAGATTTCAGTTTTGTGCTCTGTTCCGTTTGCGTTCCGTATATTGGTAATGGTGGAAGTTTGTCGAAGGGTCCTGCCTTTATGCTTCTGAGTGGTATCGGCTGTAGATTTGCTGCCAAGATTGCACCTTTAGGAACATTGGATCGTGTAGAGTAGATGGAGAAATTGGCTATTATAGGACTCCAAACGTTGGGTTTCTCTATAACAGGACTCCTAACGTTTGTTTCTTCAAAATAGGACTCCAAACAATTACAATAAGCTCTAATGACATTTTGTTTCTTTTTTAATCTCTTTTGTCATCTAAAAATACATGTATTTTTCGTATTGACCCTATTACCCTTCAGCAAGAGAAATTGGCTAGCAATGTATCAATTCATCTATTCTGGATTCTGTCGTTTCATCTACTCCGTATACGCGCAGTAGCGAGAACATGCTACAAACATGGTTTTATGAGATGAACTCGTTGCTAAATTCTTGCCGTTATGTATTACTTGTAATTGTGTATGAATCAATTCTTGTTATATATTACTTGGAACGTTGTTATATATTACTTGAAACTGTACATATATTACTTGTAACTGTACATGGCGGCCATTGCCACGGCCAGCAAGCCAAGGCAGCTGTGGCGAGCCAGCCACGGCCAGCCAGCCATGGCTACGGCCAGCCAGCCAAGGCACCTGCGGCCAGCCAGCAAAGGCCATAGCCAGCCAGCCAAGGCAGCGGCCCAGCCAAGGCCAAGGGCCGTGGGAAGCAAGCAGCCAGCAGTGACTTTTTTTCAAAACGACACAACAATCACTGTCAAAACACTGAAGGGTAAAACGGTCACGTTAGGAACAAATACATGTATTTAGATGTTAAAAGAGATTAAAATGGGCCGAAATGTCATTAAAGCTTATTGTAATTGTTTGGAGTCCTATTTTGGAGAAACAAACGTTAGGAATCCTATTATAGAGAAACCCAACGTTTGGAGTCCTATAATAGCCAATTTCTCGAGTAGATGAGCAGGTAACAAAGGTGCTTTGCTACCTTTCTTTCAAGAAGTGCTAGCGAAAGTTCCTTTTTTGCTAGTGGAGACTAGATATTAGTATCAACTATCAAGTGTTGCTGGTTAGGTGGGCTTCCGATAGTGGCAGCTGTGCCAAAGGTTTCACTTTTGGGATGTCTGGTTCTCGGTGGATACGCAGTTTGCGATAGAAATATCACCTTACGGGAGATTGGGATGGGGATGGGTGGATATTCGTGTTAGAACTTACAAGTGACGGCGTGGCACGCTTTGGGATTAATTTTCATGGAGAGGCTTGGGGAGTGGCAGCAAAGGTTTTCTTTTGCCTTTGGGGGCTTAGAGAAGTAGTGTCTCACTGTGACTAGCAAATTATTATTGTAGAAGCTTTTGCACATAAGTTCTCTTTATTTTATCAAATATCTGAAGACTATGCTAGCATCCACTGGTGCATGTGTTTAGCACTCACGTCCATGTCCAGCTAACAGTGGTTGGAGTTAGTAGTTAAATAATATCAATCTGCCACCAAAATTTATTTGCAGGTTTGCATGGTGGCAATTAGCATCAACTCTGTCACTTTAGAGCCTTTTAGTAGTGGAGACTAACAGTTATTGACAGTGATGTCAACTCGAGTGTGGTTTTTGTACTTGATGTTAGATATTAGCATCGGGGATTTTTCAGTCATGATTGCTAAACACTTAAAAGTGGTGATTGGCACAAAGCATCATACTAAGTAGTAAATACCATTTGGTGAGGTTTTAATATTGGAGACTTGTTAATGGTGTACTGTTGCCATTAGCAGGTGACAACTTTTTTTTAATTATGTACCTTTTCTCTTTCTATAGCTTAATTTGTATGTTTGTACCAGAAAATATTTCAAATGATGCACAATGTCTTCTCTAGAAATTACAGTGTGTTCATATGGATTTTTTATGTTAAGCTTTTGTGTTGATAATTTTGTCAGAAGGATAAGCTATTTACTTGGTGTAGCTGTAGTATTAGTAGAAAGGTATTGCCTTCAAGGGCATTTAAGTGGTATAATCTGGAAATTTTTATTAAGGATTTCCCTTATAGGAGCTTCGGATAGTTGGGACTTGAGATAATCGGTAGTGTCACCTTGAGGGGCCTATATATGGTGAGAATGGGATGCCGTCATACCACTATTGGTGTTTGATATCGTACTGTTAACGAGCTTTCCAAAGTTTTATGATATGTATAAAAGGCTAGTCCCTTGTTGTATAGCATGGAATGGACGATCAGGCGTGATGAAATATTATTAGGCCACCATTGCACAATAGATGGTAGTCAATAACATATTTAGCTGACTAGTGCCCAAATGAACATATTTGGTCAAAATGAACAGATTCGTTTGATGTAACAGTTCTGGTCGTCTTGTAAGCATTCTTTGCATTAACTCCATGAGTATGTAGGCTTGTTGTATCTTTGTAGAAAAGAAAAGAGATACAACAACATGAAACCGTTCCATTTGATTTATTATTCTGTTCGAGAAATATATCATGTTCTTTTATAATGTCATTTTGCCCTTATAGTTATTTAGCATTCACATAATTTCACCACGTGTTCTTCTCATTTAACCAGATAATACTTGTATTTTTTTGTAGTCTCAGGTCCATAGGAGTGTCCATAAATTCAGAGAAGTTCAGCAGTGCACACTTCTTTCAATAAAGACTGGTGGGTGCAGTGAAGATTGTTCATATTGTCCTCAGTCCTCAAGATACAGTACTGGATTGAAGGCCCAAAAATTAATGAACAAAGATGCTGTCTTAGAAGCAGCAAGAAAGGTACTGTTTGTGTAACAATTTTCTGGGAGGTGAACAAGTTCACTTCAGTTTTTTATTCTTTAACTCTCGCAAAGTGATAATGTAATGATCTTAGATCATTATGGGGTAAACACCGCCAGGAAGAAGGCCGGGTGGCGATGGTTTGAAGGAGAAGGGACTTTAGAGGAGGAAGATAGACATAGACGGGGATGAATTATTGTTTCTTTGTTCTTCTTGCTTTCTTCGTAATGTATACATGCTATCTCTTTTATAGGGACGACCTAACTTGACCTTTAAGAAACAATCTCTATTTATAAGAAAACTTATCTCTATTAGATGGAATACATCTCTAAGGAAGTAAACCCAACTAATAAGGAAATAACTATTCTATCTCTATTTTCTAACTACTAGTGCACCCGTGGGCCTGGCGTGAATAGCGTGTGGTGCTACAACACTATGTGTACTGTTCATGCATGAACAGTAGCCTAGCTATTCACTCACGTGAATAGTAATTCCAGCACATAACAACTTCTCCACTCCTTGACAAGCAACTCGTCCTCGAGCTGTGACGGCGGTCATGGCTGCAACCCTTGGAAGCCCTATGTCAACGAAGTATAGCACTTCTGGCTCCCTGTCATGCTAGAGTATGTCGACGCCTCGAAGATTGCCATCTCCACACGCTTGAAGTGGAAGCCTGACTGTTGATGCCGCCCATCATACCGGCATAAGTGCCAACCCACCCTTTGATAGGGTTTCACCATGGGAACCTCCAGCGTTCCCTTAGATGGTTCGGCAGCTGCTAGAGCTCCAGGCTGCAATGCCGCCGTCTCGCCTTGGTGCTCTGCCGCCTTAGCCTAATGAGTTGTCGCTTCGCCTTGGAGCTTTGCCACCCCCTGGACACGGCGCAGTCGTTGCCGCTGCTGTTGGGTGTAGTGTCGCCGTTGGCGGGGAAAAATATGTCGCGACTTTCGCGGGGTTGCGCCCGGTGTGGCAATGATCGCGGCAGGGGCTACGCCGAGCAAGCCGTCGCTTAGTGTGACGGTCCCTGGTTTGCCCACCTTGATCATCTCCACGCGCGCCAATCGCGCGTTATGGTCTTCCAATCGGTTGTTGATGGTGACGAGCTGAGCGCTGTGGTTGTCTCGCATCAGGAGCATGGCGTCACACCGAGTGATGAGTTGCGCGAACATCATGGCCATGTCTTGAGGGTTGGAACCGCCGTTGCTTGACATGATCAATGCAACAGTTGGCTCTGATACCAAATGTAATGATCTTCGATCATTACGGGGTAAACACTGCTAGGAAGAAGCATGGATATTAAGTTGACAACTAGTCGACAAGTCGGTGGAGCATGGGCGACTTGGTCCGGCGACTCGACTTGCCGAGTTCCCACTGGCCGCCGCCATCGTCGCCTCGTCACCGCCTCCCCAGTAGCGCCACCCTTCCTCTCCCTTGGTGGGAGCTAAAGCTCCTAGCTAGCCGACGGCGGAGATGGAGGCGACGTGGATCCGGTCGGGGAGGTGGAGGCGAGCTCTATGTGGTCGGAGATCGTCGCCCTCGGCCGCAGCTCCCAGCCGGCGCCACCCTTCGTCTCCCTCGGCGGGAGCTGAAGCTCCCAACTCGTCGACGGCGGAGGTGGAGGCGATGTGGATCCGGCTTCGGGGAGGTGGAGGCGAGCACGATGTGGCCGGCGGCGAGCTCCCTGCCGTCGTCGCCGTCGCCATCACCCCCCTCTGCTCCCTCTCCCCGTCGCCCTCCTCTGCTCCCTCTCCCTGTGCTGTGTGGTGGCTGCGTGTGGTGGAGTGCGTGGTGTGTGTGGGTGTGGCTGTGTGGTGGTGTGTGGTGTGGTGTGACGTGTTGTGTGTGACTGTGTGTGTGCCGGTTGTATGTGTTGTGTTGTGTATACCATGTGAACAGTACCTATCGACTAGTCGGCAAGTCGATCACTAGGAGGGTAGTGTCGACTTACCGACTTAAGAACCTTGGGAAGAAGGTCGAGCGGTGACGGCTTGAAGGACAAGGGGACTTGAGAGGAGGAAGATAGACATAGACGGGGATGAACTATTGTTTCTTTGTTCTTCTTGCTTCCTTCATAATGTATACATGCTATCCCTTTTATAGGGATGATCCGACTTGACCTCTAAGAAACAATCTCTATTTCTAAGGAAACTTATCTCTATTAGATGGAATACATCTCTAAGGAAGTAAACTCAACTAATAAGGAAACTAACTATTCTATATCTCTATTTCCTAATTACTAATGCACCTGTGGGCCCGGTGTGAATAGTGTGTGTGGCTACAACACTGTGTGTGCTGTTCGCACATAAACAGTAGCACAGCCCATAACAACTAGCACTATTCACTCACGTGAATAGTAATTCCAGCGCATAGCAGATAATATAATTATTCTTTTGTTGACTGTGGACTTAGGTGTATGGTTCAGAAAATTCTGGGTTGATATCATTTCACAGTATGCAGGCTTAAATATTTTATTCCTTCTGATCTATTCCCTTTCAGGCAAAAGAGGCTGGGAGCACACGATTTTGCATGGGCGCCGCATGGAGAGACACCATCGGCAGGAAAACAAATTTCAACCAGATTCTCGAATATGTCAAGGACATAAGGTATTTACTGAAAAAACTAGCCCAAGAGAATTACGGTGTATACATATTTGGTCACAGCTCTGCATAACCATGCTCTACACACATGTTCGCTTCTAGGCCATTATTCTGTTCTCATAAATTTACTCATTTAATTTGTATTTTCAAATGAACTAGTACTGTGTATTCACTTACAAATAAATGTATAGTATATGTCACTGATTTAAGGCCTTAATGCATAGAAGTAGAACATGATAAGATATTTGGACAAAGGTAGTTTTCTTGCTTTATTAATTTATTTGTAATGTTTTATCATGCATTGGATAATTATCTTTGCAGAGGTATGGGCATGGAGGTCTGTTGCACCCTGGGCATGTTAGAGAAACAACAAGCCGAAGAACTCAAGAAGGCTGGACTTACGGCATATAATCATAATCTTGATACATCAAGAGAATATTACCCAAACATTATTACCACGAGATCATATGATGATAGACTGCAGACTCTTCAGCATGCCCGTGAAGCTGGAATAAGCATCTGCTCAGGTGATTTTATTTAAATCACTGATGATTCTAACTTTCATTGTGCCAGGAGCCCAGGACTATCCTGCAAAATAGACATTCTTCTTCTAGCTTACAAAGTTCTGGGTAAGTTTATATGTGTCTTTGTCTCTTTAATGTATAACTTGATGCACTATTTCTTGTGTGCAGGTGGAATTATTGGTCTTGGAGAGGCAGAGGAGGACCGTGTAGGGTTGTTGCATACACTTGCCACTTTGCCTGCACACCCAGAGAGCGTTCCTATTAATGCATTGGTTGCTGTAAAGGGCACGCCCCTTCAGGATCAGAGGGTATTCCATACTGTTGATTATTTTCTGTAGGTTAGATGCTTGCAGCTATTCCATTAGTCTGTGCTTCATGCATGGAAAGATATGGACCTCTATATAACAGACTCGGATAACTCTGCTGTCAATTATATGCAATGTGCTGCAGCTTCACTTTAAGCTTATGTGCTTGACTTCCTTTATATTTGTTTTTGCCAACATCAGCCTGTGGAGATCTGGGAAATGATCCGCATGATCGCCACTGCTCGAATTGTGATGCCAAAGGCAATGGTGAGACTTTCAGCAGGCCGAGTACGGTTCTCCATGCCAGAACAAGCGCTCTGCTTCCTTGCTGGGGCCAACTCGATCTTCGCCGGTGAAAAACTTCTGACAACCGCGAACAACGACTTTGATGCAGACCAGATGATGTTCAAGATCCTTGGCCTAATTCCGAAGGCTCCAAACTTCGGCGATGAAGAGGCGGCTCCTGCAGACACAGAGAGATGTGAGGAAGCAACCTCAATGTAAAACACTGTTAGAGATCCTTGAGTACACATTCGGTGCAAAACTAGCACCATTATCCCCAATTAGAGCATTGATATGTAGAAATCACGATTTTTTTTTTTGTAGTAATTCAGATTGATCCAAATAAAATATGAAGTTCTCTGTATCGCCGTTCATGGGATGCCATTGTGCGATGTATTTCAACCAGAACGGACAATTGCGAATTTGTGATCAGGGGTTGGAGAGCCAGGAGCCACCTGGTGCTGGGATAACCAGTAAGCATTCCGTCCAGTTACAGCCGGCAGACCTGACCTGATTGTGATAGCTTGCTGCGTACCTGATGCTGGTGCGCGCATGGGCGTGACAGAGACAGACTTTAGTGTCGAATCCTGCATCTCAGTGTCGCGATACGCATGGCATGCTGCAGTCCATATGATAGATTCTGATAAACACCGACCATGAAGGAACCTGCAGATTGCCATTGCATGTACTCGCAGGTCATGATCAGTCCAAAGCTTCAGCCAAAAAAAAACAACATCGCAGACATAACCTTGGTTCTTCCTGGGCTAGTCTAGCCGTTGCTTAGTCTGTCGTTGTAAACTTTCTTTCTTTCTATCCAAGGACGGAGCTAGAAAATTTTAACCAGGATGTCATACAGTGAGAAATACACATCGAGGAGTAACACATCTAAATATTTTACATGAGCAAGTTATATACTACATAAAGGACTTAATCAGTCCTGGGAGATCAGGGCTCTTACTAGTCGACTGTCTCCGTCCCTGCTTCTATCAATGGATCAGACAGAGTTCCCCTATTTGTGCAAAAAAAAAAGCATAAGACATGAAATACGCCAAGGATGTTACGTGGAGATATACAGGAATTAGATCATTAATCCATGATGACAATAAATTTATTAACAAACTCTTAAAATCTGATCATTCGCCGCTTAAAAACTCCATTCAGATCTACTGTGGGGACCCCGAATCCTGCATCTCAGTGTCTGATGCTGGTGCGCGTATGGACATGACAGAGACAGACTTTGGTGTCGAATCCTGCATCTCAGTGTCGCGATACTGTAGGACCCGAATTTATTTATATGAGACCATAGTCCTCCAAGTCATATGCAAATAACTCTAAGTCTCCAAGATCTGAAATCCAACTTAATACATGTAAATATGCAGACTCGGTTGACCACAACTAGATGATACACGAGGCATACCACACGAGAGTGTATGCACCAAGCCGATCCCTGGCAGACCGAGACCATACTTACATGAATCAAACAGCATTTCAAAACTTCATATATGGGTCCTGTGTTAGCTCACAAGGATCAAAGGCTAACACGTACATATCACAGTCATACACCAGGCATACAAATATATTACAAAGTGCCGTACAAGATAAGGACTTATGTCCATAAGTTACACAGGCGGCTGACCAGCCAAATTTAAACATTAACCAAAGTATGCATCGGAAAATAAAGTGTTATGAGCAAAAATTCCAGCAAAGGTGTGCCCTTTCCAAAGGCAACCGAGTGGAGGTCAGAAATAGTGTTATTCATTAGTATCGTTGTAGGATCAAGGATAACCGACTAGAGGGGGGTGAATAGGAGGTTTCTAAAAATTCTAGTCCAAATTATACAATTAAGCAAGATGAACTAAGCAATGCTATCTATCACAAGATATATGCTACAAAATTAATTTTAATAAGTAAAGATAAGAAATAACCGCAATGGGGACAATGAGGTTTTTCCCGTGGTATCGAAGATTTGTCGATCTTCACTAGTCCACGTTGAGAAAGCTTGACTCAATCAAGCCGGCTCCACAAATTAAGCCTTCCCTCGAAATCACTTGGTTGTTCTTCCTCCTCTCCGGAGTTGGTGAACACCGAACCAATCACAAATGGCGCCGGACCTCTTCACAATCTTCTTGAAGAGATCACCGCGTAAACCTCCGCCAAGCCGTCTAGGTGTCGACAAACACCAAGAGAATAGACATTGATCTTTGCTTGACGGCAACCAAGAGCCAAAGGATCAACTATAATGAAATGATCTAGGTTTTGCTCACAATCTCACAAATTAGTGCAAAGAGAGTAAATGAGGAGAGTGCTCTAAGCTCAAGTTTATTGAATGAATGCTCAGCAAGCAGCCCTTGAGCTGGTGGGGGTGTATTTATACCCCCACAACCAAAAGTAGCCGTTGGAGGAAAAGTTTCAGAAATTTTCAAGACAATCGGTAGTTCCGCCGTGTAACGGCCGGAACTACCGCACCTCCAACGAGTGCACAGCAACGGCTATTTCAGTGGCATTAAATGCTTTGACATAGCCGTTGAATTTTTGGTGCGGAACTACCGCCAACTAATTCGCGGAACTTCCGATCATCGGAAGTTCCGCAAATCTCTTGCGGTACTACCACTTTTTACTGGAGCACAAAAAATACCCTTTCTGGAAAAAAAACGTTCCACGCAACATTTTGAACTTCCGCGATGTGGTAGTTCCGCTCCTATCATGGCGGTACTACCGCACTTCCAGAAAATTAGCTAAGTCTAGAAAAGGATGCTCTCTGGAAAAAACATTCCGCAAAATATCCGAACTTCCGCGCTGCGGTAGTTCCGTTCCTATCATGGCGGTACTACCGCACTACCAGAAAATCGACTAAGTCCAGAAAAGGATGCTCTCTGAAAAAAATGTTCCACAAGTTTTTCAGAAGTTCCGCCTAGCGGTAGTTCCGCAAATAACACGCCGGAACTACCGATTTTTGTATTGAAAGACTGATTTAAGTTCAAAACCTGAACAAGAGTGCATGCATGATCCTAGTTTGATCCAAAGGTATAATGATGTGCTTTCAAGCTACTAGTTAAGATCCCCCTTAATACTACGGCATCTATCTTAAAATTCGGTCTTCCAACATGCTCCTAAGACCAGTAAAATTCAAAAGTGATCTAGAGTATAGTCTTCCTCGCATGAACAAATAGACGATATAAAGTTATACTTGCAAGACTTACACAAAGAAAAATTATACATGCTGGTGGTTGATCAAAAGAGAGGTTATAGTGGCTCTAGTTTTGCATAAAAGCAGCAATTCTCAGCGTACACATTCTAGTTTAAAAAGGTAGTTTAACAACACACTTTTATCAAAAGAAAGTTAAATGACATTGATCAAACAATATCAAAGTGGCAGCCCACTTTGATAAACTAAACCACATGACGAACCAGTCATGCTGATACCAAGTTGTTCCCATGTCAAGTTTTAGTTTAGGGTCTAATAATGATGTCAGTCAAGAACCAAGTGTCGTCTATAATCGTGGACACGGCTATTCGAATAGTTTATAACCCTGCAGGGCAGTACATCTTTACCCACACGACTTGATCAGCCTGTAAGCCTCCGGATAATGACACACCAAAGACCATTCGGGGAAATCAAGACTCGGTATTTTTCAGCAAGAAGACCATATTGAATTGAATTACCCATGCACGATGAAATCCCGCTTAGTGCTAGCTATACCACCTGCTAACCAATCAGGCATATAAGTTATGTTGGAGTGGCCAATATAAGAAGTTAGCATGTGGGTCAATTCCCTAACATCAAAATAAACAGCACTCACTTGCACATATATTCTTACATTGGGTTCCTACGGAACATAGGATTTCACGGTCCCATGCCCTCACACCACCTGTGTTTCAAAATCAATACAATCCTTCCCTTACTTGACCAAGCGGCTCCCAACCCGTATGTGGAAGTACGAGCAGTACTTGGAGTGACAGTCCAAAGTTCGGTCCTTAATAATTTGGACAAGTCTTTCCACGATACCCGATTCTCGTGCACGATGGCACCCTCACTACTAGACACTTGTCCAGATCTAAATCCATTTAAAATGAACAAAATTTAGACTAAAAAAATCAGATTCGAAGATCTAAACCAAAAGCATAAATATAAAGTGTTCAATGTCTCCCACAATTGATGAGATAACTCCGTCAACCGAACTAATGCATCTGCTGATTTGCATGGCTAAGTATTTATACAAGCAGGTAAGTAATATCACAAGTCAACTAATTTAGGCATAGTTGTAAAGGAGTATTCAAGATTAACCTGCAAGAATTGGGATATAGCTAACTAGACTTCACAAAATATCCATACTCAAAATTAGCATGCACGCAAGTAATATTTGCATTTCAAAATAACTAAAGTAGGAAATTTTGAGATCGACATGTATGTAAAAAATGATGCTTGCACCTTGCTGATATGTCAATTGTTCACTCTCAAATGGATAATCGTTCGCCTCTGTCAACTCGGATTATAAAGAAAACACATTATCAAATAAACACTGGGAAAATCGAGAAAATTCAAAATGCTAAAAATGCATGAGAACACCACAGTAGATATATGATGATTTAATATGAATTAGGTGGATATTTTAGTTCATTTGGAGTTCATTTTGATTTTCTATAAATTTTTCAAGGTTAAAGTCATTAGTGTTCAATTATTTTAAATATCAAAATTTTCCATAATAGTACCATGTTCAAAACCTATTCCTAATTAAAGTACTGCAAAAATAAGAACTAAAAAATTGTTTTACTCAATTTGGAGTTAAAATGAATTACTTATGAATTTTTGAAGTTTATACCATTTTAAGTGAAAAGAAATTCATTTCGGATTTTCAAAATGTATTAAAAACTTTTTACACTCATGTTCGCCTAGCCACCGATAATGACAAGCGAGACCAAGGTTAGTGCTGACCTGGTCAACAAGGACCTAGTCAACCAGTCTCGCGGGACCCACACGTTAGTGGCTCGGTCCATGCGCACAGTGCATGGACCGTAGTCCACATGTGGTCTACCAATCTATGGTTACTATGCACTTAAGCACATGGCCTCACATGTAATAGGCTCAGAGTCTTTATCAAATTTCTAACCAAATTCATTATCGATGGGACCGACATATCATATGTTCATTAAGAATCACCATTAAAAACTAATGACGGACATTACCTTATTCCCGGCGGCGGCTCGCCAGAGCTTTCGCTTGCGAGCAAGCGGGGCGAGGATGGCGATTCGGCGCAGGAGTGGCGCTCCAGGCTCGAGATCAGCTCCACCGGGTGCGGAAGTCCTCGCGAACACGTTGGCGGTGACGCGGAGTCCGATGATTGTCGGCGGCGAGCTCCCGGTGGTTGGAGGCAGAGCCGAAGGGGCGGTGAACACAGAGATGACGCTTCGATGGTCGAGGAGGCTCGGAGAATGACGCGTCGGGATCGCTTCGTTTCCAGGAACACATCGCACCAGATGATGACACCAATTGGGGTTAGAGTCGACCGGAACGGTGATGGCGGCATTTCACCGGGGTCTGAGAAGATGGGGTCGCACGCCCTCGGGGATACACCAAAAGTCAATTAATTTCACCAGAAGACTCATTGAGGTGTTGCGATCTTTATGGACAAAGCGACGTTAAGAAAGACTCGAACACCGATGAGCTAAACGGCCATGACCACCGGGGTTGAGGACGAAGATAGCGTTCCCGACGACTCCGTGGGCAACAAGGTCCCGAACCGGCAAAAATGAGCGCGGCGTTGTGAGAGGAATTCGGCGGTGAGGTCGCGGGGCTCGCGGGAGGCAACACAGCGACGATGCTCTACTCGTCCTTTTCCACGGTCGAAACAAAGAAGAGGTCGGGGAGAGTGAGAGGGAGAGAATGGATTGACTCGGGAGCTTCATGAAGCCTAGGCGATGCTTCAAGGGCGGTCGAAGAAGCATAAGGTGGCGATCGAGAGCGTCGTGGCACGCATGCGCTGTGCCAGCGCGCTCGGTCGAGCAGTGAGGAAGACGACGACCCTGGCAGGTGGGTCTCACCCGTTAGCGGCACAGCAAGCGACGCGGTCAGGTCTGGCGCGCGCGAGTGGGCTCGATCCAATCAAGTCAAGTGGTTCGAGTCACAACAGTGCAACCGGTTCGGGTTCGGTAGGAACAGTTAAATCAGACTCGAGTTTGAATTAGGATTTTGACTGAATTGCAATGAGTTTGACTGAGCGATTTAAAATATCAAATAAATTCTGAAATTTTTTGTGAGTATTCTCAGATTCAAATGGAATCTAGGAAAATTTGTTGCATGCACGGTTCATTCTCCAGTTGTCAAATTTAATTTATTTCCAGATCTGCCTTATTGAGTTAGTTTGGATTTTTATGAGATTAGTTTGATTTCTTAAAAATTTGATAAAAATTATATTAATTCATGATAAATAATTAATCTAGTATTTAAATAAATTATTTTCCAGAGATGGTCTAAAGCATTTATTTCTATTTGTTTTAGAACTTGCGTTCAAATTTGACATTTATTCTTTAAGTTGAAAATTTTCAAATTCATAATTTATGCACATGCTTCAAAATTGATATAAAATGCTTATGAGATGTATCTAAATCCCATTGAATAAAAATAGAGTTGTGACAGATACGCATGGCATGCTGCAGTCCATATGATAGATTCTGATAAACGCCGACCATCGTTGCATGAAGGAACCTGCAGATTGCCATTGCATGTACTCGCAGATCATGATCAGTTCAAGCTTCAGAAAAAAAAGAAAGAAAATCGCAGACATAACCTTGGTTCTTCTTCCTAGGCTAGTCTGTCGTTGTAAAGTTTCTTTCTTTCTATCCGAGGACGAACGGAGCCAGAAAATTTGAACCAGGAGGTTATATAGTGAGAATTACACATTAAAATATACAGGAATGAGAGCATTAATCCATGATGACAACAAATTTATTAACAAGCTCTTAAAATCTGATCATTCGCCGCCTAAAAAAAACTCAATTCATATCTACTGGGGTTTCAGTCCCTTCATTAGTGACAAGGTACAGATAATGGGCTCATGGCTACAATTCGGCATTTCAGACTGAATTTAGCACTAGCACATAGACCGCGACTCAGCGTCATACTTTCGAAAAAAGAAAGAAATAGAGAAAAAGTATATAAAAGATGCTAAGCATACACACAGCTAGAGCTCGAAATTTTATATGGTTAATTCGCACTGTCGTAATATCATCGTAAACTATTATCATCAATAAATAGACAGCATACTAACTAAAATGATGTTAAGCATACGAGTCTAAAAAAATGAAGTTAAGCATACTCGTAGCTAGGGAAACCTTCGGGTTCGAGTCCTAGGCTTCAAATCATACTTATTAATACTATTTCGGAGGTTATATCGATTTAGCTCTGAAAATGGTATATTTCGATATCGGTTTATATCAGTGTAGCGTCCCGAAGTTAAATATAATAATATATATTTATAACTGTATCTATACTAAATTTCGCTTGTAATATTACTCTAAATACATAATAGTAAAATTAAATATAATATATATTTTAAAAATTTAATAAATAATATTTTCAATTTCACCAGTATAGTCGATATGACTATTATCGGACCGATATCGAGGCTAGTAAGAAATACATAACTACTCTTTAAAATAAACAGTATTAATAAGTTTGCTTCAAGTGCAAACTTCCGTCTAATCAATTTCCCAAATCACCCCTTCGTCCGCGTAGAAAACCCAAAATATCTCAATAAAAAAAAACCCCACTGCTCGAGCGCCCGACTCGCCCACGCAACTCTGTCGGTCTCCGTCCGCCCACCTGCCCCCGAATTCCCTGTGCCCCGATCCGCCTCCGCCTCCGCCTCCGCCTCTGCCCACCTCGCCGGAACCCTAGCCCTATCCCTTCCCCCTCCGTCCACATGCGTCCGATCTCCCGATCGCAGGATTTGGTAACCCCTCCCGGCGCGATGGACTCTGACGTCGAGATGCTCCGTCCGCCCACCTGGCCCCAAATTCCCTGTGCCCCGATCCGCCTCCGCCTCTGCCCACCTCGCCAGAACCCTAGCCCTATACCTTCCCCCTCCGTCCACATCCGTCCGATCTCCGGCGCGATGGACTCTGACGTCGAGATGCTCGCCGCCAGCGACGAGGAAATGGTGGACGACGAGGACTACTACTACTACAGCGACATGGGCGAGGGCGACGACGACGACGGGAGCGGCGGAGTCGGCGGGGATAGCGACGAGGAGTTGGTGGCCGGCGACTACGAGGGCCGCGAGGCCGAGGGGAGCGACGAGGTGGTCTCCCGCGAGCAGGTGAGGCGATGAGTCGATCGATGGCCGGAGGCGGATAAGGCGGTCTTTTATGGTTGTTTTGTTTTGTCGGAATTCTTAGGGGTTGAGGCGAAATGCTTCAAAATAGGCTAAAAAATGGCTGTCCACGCGGATAGTAGGAGCCTTTGCGTTGGTTCTTAGTTGATGTATCGTTGAGCGGCGTCTTATGGTAATCTCGTCTGATACTGAAGCCGCGGGGTTTTCACTGGTTAGATCGGTTGATAAGATTAGGGTCCAGCGTGCTTGTCATGTGTGTGACGATTATTGGGATTTGGCCCATTTTATTGTGCGAAATTTTCCAAGGGGTGTATGCTGTTCTACATCGGACTGTGAGTTCTCTGCTGCCCTTTGTTAGAACAGGCTTTTGCCGGTTTGTAGCTGTTGGTGTTCCGCTGCAAATTGGTGCTCACATCAGTGCTACGATGCTCATAATGATGTCTGCTCTATCTGTGTTATACATGGTGAAAAATTGAATATCGACTGGTGGGTGCAGCCTAAAGCAGCAGCGAGATAGGTTGCAGGCTTGCAGCTTTCCGTAGTTTTGTAGTTTTGTCATTGTTCTGTTTGTGTAATGGAAGGTTCGCTTGCTTATGCCTATCCATACTCCCAGATCAGTGATGCTCCGCTTCTGTGGGCTCTGGCTGATATTCATCAGGCAAGGATCACTTTTGGGCACATCCAACAGTCATAGTCAAGTCATGATCTATGTTAACCTTTAGATGCTTGATAATTGGTTACCAATTTGATAGCTTTCAGTTTCAAAGGTAAAAAGGTTGAGAAGTAGTCACTAATTATGGTTTTCAATATCATGATAGCACGGCAGAAAGATCATTTTTTTGAGCAAAAAATGCTTTGTGTTTGTTTCATTTCTATGATTTACAAGCTGGCATTGTGTTTTCTGTTTTCATTCGTGTTGCTTTACTCGTTTGTGACATCTTGTTTCATGGGATATCCTTGAGTATCTCTAAAAGAGGTGTTTGCTATGGACAGAGGTTCATTGTGTTAACTGAAAAGGATATATGTGAACGTGAAGAGGAAGATATAAGCAAGGTATCTGCAGTACTATCGATTCGGAGGGAAGAGGCTTGCGTCCTTCTTCATCACTACAAATGGTCAGTTTGTTATCTCAGTCCTTCGTTAAATATTCTTTTCTAAAGGCAGCAACTTCTTAAAAACATTGTAATGGCATTTACTGAAATTATATTGTATTCTGTAATACACAGGCCACTAAAAAATGCCCCTTTATGCGCATCTCACACAGAGCGTCTTACAGTTGTATTTCATTTTTTTTTACTTCCTACCATTTTTTTTCTGAGCTGCTGGCTACAAGCTTCCCCCCTTGATTAGGTCTTGAAAAAGCCTCATTAAAGTTTTAGGTAGAGCCTGTAAATGTTCCTTAAAATATTGTCCTAGGAATGAGCATATGATATACCATGTGGCATATGCTTATTGTCATCAAAATTTTAAACTGTTGTCGTTCCAATGTGCATCCCCATTCTTTGATTTTATCAATTTTCCCTGTTGTTGACTCCTGAGCTGCACAAAAGGAAATGCACGTGCTTTTATATGTACCTTCAATTAATGAAAGTTCATTATAGTAATATGGTCCGTAAGCAATACAGTATAGCATTTTCTTATTGCTTGATGGTTGGAATAAATTGAAGGACTTCATCGAATTTGGAAGTAATGTTATATATTTATATTTGTTATCTGTTACTGTTAATTGGTTTTAGTTCTGTATTCAGGAATATCAGCAAGCTGAATGATGAATGGTTCGCAAATGAAGAAAAAGTTCGTGATATTGTTGGCCTACTTTTGAATGGAATCGATTTTCCTAACTCTAGGAAGGTAAGTAATATTTATTCAGATACTGGTATGTTGTTGTTTCATCCAGTCAGCTGCAGGTCATACCTGATTGAACCTTTGGCTCTGGCTGCGTGTACACCATTTCTTGATCTCTGACAGTTCTTTTGGTTGCAGCTAACTTGTGGAATATGTTTTGAAGCTTTTTCTTCCGATGTGATGAGTTCCGCTGGTTGTGCTCATTTTTATTGCCATGAATGTTGGGAAGGTCAATCTCTCTCTCTCTCCCCCTCTCCCTCTCCCTTTTGCAATTTTCCATTCTACGCTTGCATGGTTCCAATGCTCATGTATGGCCACATCTTTGCCCTTTTTCTTTTTTTGCTTATGAGTTCCAATTCTGTCATGCAATTGGTGGTGCTGGTAAACATGCATATGTTTGTGCATAACATATATATTACAAAATGATTTTATGTTTTAACTTGTTTTGCGTTTCATTGATTGTGAGGACTTTCTTAATTTTTTTTGGGTGGTGGGTTGCTATTTGGTTTGATGACAATGTTTGCCTTATCAAATTTTGTAGTGTTAACTGGATTTGGCAAGCATTTGGTTTCCTAGCAAACTTTCCCAAGATACCCTTGTCCCTGAGCTGCCTAGTTCATTGTCTTGCCAATGTTTCTCCAAAAGTCCAAAACATTTGTTTCCAATTTTGGCAAGTTTTGGTGGAGCAATTTTGGCATCGAACCAAATAGCCTAGTTTGGGACATAGGGAGCTGTTTGTTTTGATGCCAAATTTGTTTGGCTAAGCCTTGCCAAAATTTGGTCATCAAATTGGCAACCAATGCTTTGGCCAAAGTGCCAAACGTTGGCAAGAAAAATGAACGAGTTTTTGGCACATTTGGCATTGTTGGCGCGTGAATTGACAAAAATAGTCCCCTCTCTTAATCAATTGCAAAAATGGCACCACGGATAAGCGGGGACACAATACGTGGCTTGTCCGTGCCCCCTGGGGGCCGGACAAGCCTCCACCGTGCCCCTGGGGTGCAAAAATACCCTTGTTCGGCCCCAAGGGCACAAAATTACCCTCATTCAGCGTTCGGCCCCTAGGGGTGCGGATTCTCTCCTCCAGAAAAGTACTGTTTTGTAAGAATTTTTAAATATAACATATGAGCTCCAAAAATTATGAATTTTTTGTGTAGAGGCTCCTGACAAAAAAATCATAATTTTTGGAGACCGGGCAAGGGTAATTCCGTGCCCTTGGTGCCAGATGAGGGTATTTCCTCGCCCCACGGGCACGGTGGAGGCAAGTCCGGCTCCAGGTACACAGACACGCCACGTGTCATCTCCCTGCTTGTCTGTGGTGCCATTTTTGCAATTGATTAGGAGATGGAGCTATTTTTGTTAATTTATGCACCAATAGTGCCAAATGCCCCAAAAACTCGAAAATGAACTAGGGAGGAGGGAATCTTGCCAAAATTTGGTAATCTTGCCAAAATTTGGTAGTGAACCAAATGCTTGCCAAATCCAGTCAACACAACCAAAATTTTGTAAGGCAAACATTGACGTCAAACCAAACAAGTCCTATCTTCCATGTGTATTTTTACATGTTATGCTTATGCTGGCAACCATGGTAATATTGTTTTGCAGTTCAATTCTTTTTTTCTTCAAATAGAAATAAACTTCTGATTACATAAGGTAAATGTTCCAGGCTATATTAGCACTGCAATAAGTGATGGTCCAGGATGTTTGTCATTGCGATGCCCTGATCCATCATGTGCTGCTATGGTTCTTCAAGGGATGATTAATAAATTAGCTAAAGACGGCGATAAAGAAAAATATGCACGATTTGTATTACGTGCATATGTGGAAGATAGCAAGAAGGTAATTTGTTTGAATAAGCTGACTAATTTCTCCACCCTGCAGTTCTTTGGATCTGGTTTGTTCTTATTTATACTGGTAACAGTATTGAAACTTCTGAAAGTATGTTTTCTTTTGCTATTCTTTTATATAACCTTAGTCATTTCCTGCAGACTAAGTGGTGTCCAGCTCCTGACTGTACCTGTGCGGTGGAATTTCTTAGTGACGGGAACTACGATGTCTCATGCAATTGCAAATTCAGCTTTTGCTGGAATGTGAGCGTTGCCTTTTTTTCTCTCTCCATTTTTCTAGGTTATTGATGCCTTTTATAATTGGTGCTAGTGATCAAATATGCATGGCTTTATTAATACTATTCCAATATTTGCAGTGCACAGAGGAGGCTCATCGACCGGTGAACTGTGAGACTGTTTCTAAGTGGATATTAAAGAACAGCGCAGAATCTGAAAATATGAACTGGTTTGTTCCATGCTCAACATTGTAGTATTGGATGTGTTTTTGACCTTTGCATCTTGAATATTCTAAGATACCACAATGTTTTGTTCAGATGTGTAGATAGGAGTAACTTTGTGCGGAGCAAATCAATATATGCTTATTTTTCCATCTTTTATTAGTTCTGCAATTTAAATAATTTGGAACTATTCTTTCATTGGCCTCATAGTTACTGGCAATAAGTGAGGCGGCGAAAAATGCTGTGCTTAAAATTTTCTCGCACATATACTATCAAGCCTTTTAAGACATCCTCTTTTCAGCGTAATTTGATGTGACATAGAAGTCAGAGGGGCGATATTATTATAAGACTATAAGCATCAGTAATTCTAAGATGAGACAGGCGCCTACTACTTTTTGTCCGACAATATTTTGCTCCGAACAATGATGTCAAGTATTATGTTTGGTCACCAATGAATATGAATGTTAATGTATATATCCTTTTACTATAGAGTTGCTAGTCTATTGTATATGGCTGACCCATGTGGTCACCTGCTTCGTGTGTTGCGCTACTTGAGTGGCACCATAACTAGCCGACTGTTCTATTCATCTTCGAGTTAACTTCAGGTCCATGCTTACGCTGACTCCACTTGGGCGAGTGATCCTGTTGATCGGCGGTCTATCACTGTCAATTGCATCTTTCTTGGGTCCTCTCACGTTGCATGGAAGTCCAAGAAACATATTACAACCTCAATCCATAGTGCTGAGGCTGAGCTTCGTGCTCTTGCCACTACTATTGCAGAGATTATTTTGTTGCTTTGATTGTTTGCTGATCTTGGTGTTCCTTGTGACGCTCCTACGCCTCACCTGTGTGACAACACTAGAGCCATTCAAATAGCCAATGATTCTGGGAAGCATGAGCTGAACAAGCATATTGCTGTTGATGCCTCATTCACACGCTCACATTCAGGGCAACACCATTCTCCTTCAATATGTGCCTTAGAGCTTTAGGTGGTAGATTTCTCCACCAGAGCACAAACTCGTGAGCATTATCGTCTTTATCTATTCAAAGTTTCAAACTCAATGTTTCTGGTCCACCTTGAGTTTGATGGGGGGTGTTAATGTATATATCCTTGTAATATAGAGTTGCTAGTCTATTTTATATGGCTGGCCTATGTAGCCCATGTATGGGTGTGTGTATATAACCCCTCATTATTAATAGAGAAGGCATCAATTGTGCCACTCTCCTAGTTCTAACAATGAAAACATTTTGGCAGTTTAACGGCACTTAGTTTGCTTTAATTGGATGCTGAACACTATGGATTGATTCAATTTTCACCTTTAAAAAAAATGTACTAGGCACAAATGAACAAGACTTCGCTCAACTGATCTTGTCTATGTTGATATAGCAGGAACATTCACATATGATATGATGTAGTTAGAATAGCATATCACCATTATTATTAGCCCATAAATGCCCCCAATGTATTTTAATTTTTTATTTTTCTTCAAATCATATCAGATGGTTTACCATGTTATGGATGATCCTTTTCAGGATACTGGCTAATTCTAAGCCCTGCCCAAAATGCAAACGGCCGATAGAGAAAAACCAGGGATGCATGCATATGACTTGCACCCCTCCTTGCAAATTTGAGTTCTGCTGGTATACTCCACTGCCATTTCTTGATCTTTATATACAATTCACATGACATGTTTTCATATCTTTTATTTGATGTTTTTCGAACATTTTAGGTTATGCCTGGGTGCATGGGCAGAACACGGAGAGAGGTCTGGTGGCTTTTATGCTTGCAATCGCTATGAATCAGCAAAGAAGGAGGGAGTTGTATGTTTTTCTTGACATTATGCATCTGTATTTTACTGATAGAAGAAATTTAGTCATAGACCTCTAGTATATTTTATTATTGCTTCAGTTGAATTAAATGCTCTAGTTTGGTTGAGGAAATGCAACATTAAATGCTCTAGTTTGGTTGAGGAAATGCAACATTCCTTTTTAGGCATGCTATTTTGTTTTATGTCTATTGTATCTTTATTTTAGAGGTCTATCGTTGTTGCTAAATAGTTTGTTCGTCTAGTTATTTCATAAGGTTTCTTTTTCTTAACTTAAATCACTTGCTGTTGCAGTATGATGAGAGTGAAGCAAGGAGGGAAAGGGCTAAAAACTCACTTGAAAGATATGTGCATTACTATGAGCGTTGGGCATCTAATCAGACAGTATGTTTAAGATATTTAAGCTTGATGTCTGTCTGATTTTCTATGTTTCTATAATTACCACAAATGCAACTTACATCATTCTCGTGCTCAAAAGTAACCTTTATATTTTCTAACCTTTATACCTGTACAAGTATTGTGTTGGCCTGCCATACTTGAAGAACATTGACTGAACTGTGTTGGTGATACCTAGAAGAATATTACTTGACTGAATCTATTTTCCTGTCAAATGTGACCCAACTAGGTGCAGCTTTGTCTGAGATCCATGAGTATATTTGGAGTACTTACCAAGTCCATTTCTATTGCCCCAATAAAACCAAATGTTTCTTTCCTTCCAATATTGTATATATTCTGAACAGTTCATGAATTCCAAAGAGTTAAGACAGTTCAAGATATTTTTCTATGCCTGATGGGCATATAATTCTATATGTATCATGCATGTTATGTTGAATGCCATATGCATTCTGCATGGTCTATACTTGAAAATTTTATACTGTAGTAAGTTTCTGTGCTGATGTGCTGTCTTTATTGACAGTCAAGGCAGAAGGCACAAGCAGATCTGCAAAAGGCAGAAAAGGAACACGTAAGCATTTACATAATGTTATGGCCACAGCATTTAGTGCGCCAGATATAAGTTTTTCTGTTTGCCATTCTTTCCTGTTCTGGACCTGGATGGTGCTAATTCTGCATTTCTCTTCTACGCGCTACAGCTTGCAAAGTTAACTGATGTTTTTGGAATACCAGAGACCCAACTAAAGTTCATAATTGAAGCTTGGTCGCAGGTTTGACATCATAGCTTTATGTTATGGTCTAAATGGACTTTGTAGTTCGAACTTTACAATCTTCCTACATCTGATACATGCACTGCTCCACTGAATGGCAGATCATAGAATGCAGGCGAGTGCTGAAATGGACATATGCTTATGGCTATTATCTGGATGATAAGGTCAAGAGTGAATTTTTCGAGTACCAGCAAGGTTGTTTTTTTACTGCATTGCAAAAGTAGATCCTAAGGTTTATCATCTGTTTGCCAAAAATCATGGATCATCTATAAATTGTAATTCTTTTACAGGTGAAGCTGAGTCTGGTTTGGAGCGTCTTCATCAATGTGCTGAGAAAGACCTGCAAGCATTTTTGCCTTCTTTGAAACCTGATAGTAATGAATCTCCGCCTTCGGCGACTGAATTTAGTGAATTCCGAGTGAAGCTTGCTGGGCTGACAAGGTATTACAGTCATTTCTTGTATCTTTGTGTTGTGCATTTACTCTACATACTGTTAGTCAACTGTGTGGTGGCTTTCGTCCTTGAATTTTTCTTAATTCTAATTCGTTGTGAGCACAATGCCTCCTTGAAAAATAACTGGACTTAAAAGTTATAACTAATTATGCTAGTGTTCAAGCGAGAATTTTAGTAGCCTGAGTTAGTATGATACTGATCTCAGCACTTTTTCCCCATCAGCTGTGTTGGCAATGGTTTAGTATTAGTCCATCGGATGGCATTCGGATTGATGTTTCAGTTATGCCTTTTCTTGATTGACCAGAGAGTCGTGCTGCTTTTGAGTTTGCTAGTTGCACGACGCCGTAAAAATATTTTTTTGTCCAGCATGCTTGTTTGTGCATTTCCAGTATCTTAGAAACACTTGTGGATGGCCTGCTCATAGACTGGTAGCAGCATCCCAAGGTTATTCTGTACTGTGTACCGAGCGATTGTAACCATGCTAAATTTTCACTGCAGTGTAACTCGAAATTTCTTTGAGAACCTTGTTGAAGCATTGGAAGCTGGGCTGGAGGATGTCCGCTCTACTGGCCACGCTGCTACCTCAAGCAATACCACCAACTCCAAGAAAGCAGGTGCTAAAGGCAAACCGGCGAAGAAGCAGAGAACGTCTTCAGACCACTCAGATGATGCTTGGCCTTGCGAGCGCTGCACATTTATTAACCCTTCTTCGTTGGATGCATGCAGCGTCTGCGATAAGCATAGGTACTAGATAGGAAATGGCTCGAAGTTCGTGCCCCAAGAAGCTCGAAGCTCATGATAAGATGTGGGGTACTTATACTTTTGGTCCTGCCTTACATAGTGCAAAGCAGAGCTTCCAACAGATGCAATGGTGTATAGAGAAGTATTGAAGGTCGTTGTTTTATGTGGATTGGGGGTGGAGCGGAAGGAACAAGTGCTAGTCCTTTGCCCTCAAGCCTATCTGTTGTAGTTTTTTTTAAAAGGCATGTCTGTTGTAAATATTAGTTATGAAAGAACAGGTGTGTTAATGTGCCGGGTGTCTGCCCCATATGACCAACTCGTGAGACTGGAGACCGGTAGCTCTATTTATTACCCCCAAAAAATGCTACACATCTTTTGTGTCTATGCATTTCATGACTTGTGGCCACTTACCAGGTGGTCATGTAAATTACCACAGCTTATAACATGTATGTGGTTTCTAAATTATGTGGAAACATTGTCCAATTTTCAGTTCTAGATGGCCTTCATAGACCACCCCCATTCGAATGAGTTGTTGGAATCAAATTTTCATGGACTATCAACATGAGCATACTTTTTAGCAGGGAGTGAAGTTAGCTTGCCCGGTCCGGTGTTCGTGCCTGCGGCTCATCACCAGGCAAAGGAAACGCGGTGGTACAAAGCAAGCATTTGAAACAAAACCAACCAACGATGAGCTTTGCGCTCTTGCTTCTTGATCTCCGTTTCATTTCTCCCCCTTGCACAATCCAACAACACTCGAGCCAACTTCCGAGATGGGATCACATCGTGTAGCCCCCTGCCCCTCATTTCACAAAAACAAAAACAAGTTATTTGGAAATGTACGTGTTAAATTTTGGTTATCAATATCTTTTTAAATATTTATATTATATACATGAAAAATTATATGTGTAGATTCACCTCGAAAAGTACTTTTATAATATTATTGGGTTTTATAAATATATTATAATAATAATTAGTAATCAAAATTGTATTTTAGAGACTATGTCAATATTCAAAACGATTTATTTGTTTGAACCCGAGGGAGTACCTAAGTTGATGTCACAATTCAGTGTATCCAGTTCCAGTGAAGGGGATTTCGCTGCCTCATCAGCTTTAACAATATATACACGCGACATGGACAACAGTTCTCAATCCATCCCGGGATGGAGTCGGGGGGTTGGTGGGAGCCTTGGGCTCCCCGTGATTGACGAGGTTTTCAATATAGTTCTTAATTTACTTATATAAAATAATAAAAAATTATACTTAGTACGTAATTCCCACCGTATAAATAAATATATATATCCGCCGAGTCATCCATGCTTAGACAGCGAGGTTGATGGTACCACGTGTCATCCTCCTGTTGCCGCCTTCTGCTTCACGAAGCTTCTTTGCACAGCTTCCGGCTGAGGCTGCTGAAATTGGCTCTCGAGTACTGCCGGGAGCCGTTCCTCCAGTCCGCCCCAGATTTCATCATCAGCTCAAACTCCTGGTAGCTGATGCGGCCGTCCTGCATGCCCAGCAACGCGTACACGCACGAGATGAAATGCCGGCGAGTTCGTTCGCGTGATCAGTCACCGTGTAACACCCTACGTACTGATCGAGGTGTTTCAAGTTTTGATTCGTTCGAATGGCAGCAGCTAACCTGATCGGTGTCGACGTCGCGGATGATCTCAAGAATGGCTTGCTCGTTGGGGCCCAGCTCCTCCCTCAGCTCGTCCAGCTCGATGAAGCCGCTGCCGTCCTTGTCGAAGTACTTGAACGCCGAGGCGAGGTACTCGTCGTTGGTCATCTTCTTGAGGTGCAGCGACACCGTCACGAACTCGTCGCAGTCCAGCGTGCCGTTCCCATCCGTGTCCGCCTGCACGCGCAGACCAACCATCCCTTCTTACTCCAATCTTAGGAACGAATTAACGGCCGCAGTTTTGTGCCGATTTTGCAGTGGTAAGAGTCCAGAGAGAGATGAGCAGCTCACGGCTTCTAAGAGCATCCTGATCTCCGACTCCGGCACGGGCTGGCCGTTGATGTGGAGGCCTTCCATGAGCTCCTCCAGCGACAGGTTGCCGTTCTTGTCCTTGTCCATCAGGTGGAACATCTGCACGTACTTGTCCAGCTCCTCCACCGGCAGGTTCCTCGCCACCACCTTCACCGATCGGCAACGCCGGTCTCGCGTTAATTAGCTCTTGCGATTTTGCATTCGAGGGTGACAACACAAGAAGGAAGCAGGCAAGAACAGTATGCAGAAATTGGGCTTACTCCAAGAGCCTTCTTCTTGAACTTGCTCATGGCGGAGAATTGCTGCAGCCTGGCACGGACAGCGTCTCCCAGAGACACGTTTGGAGCCATGTCTGCATTCTTCAGCCATGGGTGCTCTGTTTGTTTGCAAGGGGAAATTACATGCTGTTAGATTTCATTCATGTCTGACGAGCCTTGAATCGAAGTGCTCAAGCAAGAAAACTTCATGTACCAAGCACTTGTCTCGCCGTCAGCCGGGCGGAGGGGTCCGCATCAAGCATCCTCCGGACAAGGTCCTTGGCATTGCCGGAGACCCTGGGCCATGGCTCCCGGTTGAAGTCGATGCCACCGCGGAGTATCGCCTGCGCAATCTTCTCATCGTTATCTGCACATTAATTGTTCAGATCAACATCAGCGCTGAGATCGAATTATCTCCTGCGGCGAGATCAGTACAATTTACGAGAAAGGGCGATGCATGCATGTGTGTGTATATGCGTGTACCTACCTCCCCAGAACGGAGGGACACCACAGAGAAGGATGTAGAGGATGACGCCGGCGCTCCAGACATCCACCTCAGGCCCGTAGCTTCGCTTCAGAACCTCGGGAGCCATGTAGTATGCGCTTCCGACCACCTCGGTGAAGCGATCGCCTGCGGATTAGGAAGGCGATGAGAGCGCCGCCGATTCATCGCAGATTATTCTCAGATTAGAAGAAACTAACGAAGCAAGATGCAATGTTGTTGCCGCCGTACCAGGGCTGAAGAACACCGAGAGGCCGAAGTCGATGACCTTGAGAGGGGAGTCCTCCGATTTGTTGGCAAACAAGAAGTTCTCCGGCTTCAGATCCCTGTGTATCACCCCGTTCGAATGGCACAGCTGCATCGAAATTAAGCAATCGGTAGAAGAAGATACTATCAAGAGAAAAACGTGACAGTGTTTGTAATCGATCTCGTTGTCATGTGCGTGCATGCATTGACGGTTTACCTGGACGACGTCGACGATGGTGCGGAAGATGTTGGCGGCGGCACGCTCGGAGTAGTGGCCGCGAGCGACGATGCGGTCGAAGAGCTCGCCGCCCTCGCAGAGCTCCATGACTAGGTGCACGGCGCCGTCCGCGTCCTCGCACGCCTCGCGCAGCCGCACCACGGCGGCGCCGCCGCGTGACGACATGCGCCGCATGATGGCCACCTCCCTCCGCACGTCCTCCGCGTGGGCCGCCGCCGCCGCCGCGGCGCTCGCCGCGACGGCCCCGGCCCCAGCCCCCACCCTGCGCGCCCGGCGCCGGTGCCTCCGTATCGTCTTGCACGCGAGCGCCTCCCCGGTGGCCGCGTCCCTGCATCGCCGCGTCACCCCGAACTCCCCGCGCCCGAGCTCGCCGCCCAGCACGTACCGCCGCGCGAACTCCGCCGCCGTCGTCTTGGCGACGAGCACAGCCTCGGCGGCGCCATCCTTGCCGCCGTTGTTCTTGCCCGGGGAGGAGTCGGAGGCCCGGCTAGCGGCGTCGCCGTCGTGGTCGGTGACGGGGAGGACGAAGGAGAGGTTGCCGAGGCGGCCGCGCAGCTTCCGCGAGCAGGCGTAGGCGGAGTAGCAGCCCCCCATTCGGCGACGTCGCCGCGGCGGCACGCGCCCTCCGCTCCTGCGACTGTGTCTCCCTCCCTCCCTCCCTCCCTCCCTCCCTGTACTCCTCCTCGCTTCGGCGCCTGGCGTCTCTCGTGTGCGGCTCGCCGCTCGCTCCGCCGTTTAATTTTGCATGGGCCTTTGCTATTCGTGACTCTGCTGGCCGCGAATTTATGGAACGCGCGTACGTACAAGGAGAGGAGAGCCATGCCGACGCGAAGGCCCTCGTGTCGGTGACGGGTGTGTCCGGGACTCCGGGTTGTATACTGGGAAGGGAAGTAAACGTTTGTAGTGTTTTGGTTGCCAATAATATCTCTTTACGTCGTTTACAGTAGTTTTCGTAACGAGTTACCTTTTTATACGTATCTATAGATAGTTTATCTATATACACTATGTCTTGTCTATCATGTTACAATCGACTACGGTCAGGGGTGGATCTGGGCCTCGGGTAGGGTGGGCTGTAGCCCGAGGCCCAGAAAAAATAGTAGTATAATTTTTTTTTTACATATAAGCCAAAAAATCAAAGCAAACAGTTTAGCCCGAGGCCCAGCCCACGCCCTCCCTCCCCCACTGGCCACTCCGACCGAGGCCCAACCTACGCCACTTCTCCGCCTAACCTAATCCCCATCTTCGGCTGCTCCCCTCCGCCGCTCCTCGCGACTGCTTGACTGCCTCCATTCTCCAACTCCAACTCTGGCTGCTCTGCTCCCCTCCGCCGCTCCTCGCCATTCGCCCCTGGCCCTGCCTCTAACTGCCTCCAAGGCTCCAACTCCAAACTCCAACGGCGGCTCCTCTCTACCTCGCCCTCTCTACCTCGCCTGCCGACCCTCTCTACCTCGCTCGCCGGCCGCCCCTCTCGGCTCCATCCGCACCCACCCTCACGCCCGGACGGCCCGATGTCGCACCCGCGTGCCTTGGCTCCATCGGCGGCTCCGCGGTTGGCCCGGTGACTGCCCTAGATCCGCCCCTGCTCGGCCCTCTCTACCTCGCCCACCGGCCGCCTCTCGGCTCCTCCGCGCCTCCTTCACGCCCGGTGCCGCATCTGCGCTTTGGCTCCATCGGCGTCTCATGGCCGGCTCGGTGCCATCGGCCCTCTGCCTCTCTACCTCGCCCGCGGCCGCGCCGGCCGCCTCTCGGCCGCCGCCCCTCACGCATCAAGTTCGGGCCGGTCTGCGCCCTCGCCGCGCTTTGGGGCGGCTACGCCCTGCGGCTCTTCTCGGCTGCCTCTGACCTCGACCGACCACACCTTCTGGCTTCTGCGCTCTGCGGATCTTCCCTCGACAGTCGACCCAGCGGCGCCGGCGCGCAGCCGCCGCAGCTTCACCGCTCTGTGGCTATCTCGACACAACTGTGCTGCCAGGCCCGCTCCAGGGCGTGTCGGCGTCGGCCATCGAGGCTTCGCCTTTTGGCTCCAGGCCTCCCTGCTAGTGCAAGCAGCCGAGCAGGAGCAGCAGATTGCCAAATTTGAGTTTGGGATTTGGCCTTTGAGGAATTGAGGAGGTAATCAGGTAAAGATTAATGAGATATCAGATATGTGACTGAGACTCTGTGAGACTGTGACCGGTGACCGCCTGACCGGTGTTATGTGATGCTCAAATAAATGTGATTTGTCTATATCAGGTTGTGCAATGTTTGATATTCTTGCATGCTTAAATGTGACTTGTCTATATAAGGATGTGCAATGTTTGATATTCCTACAAGCTGGTTCAGATATCGTCTAAATAAATGTGATTTGCCTAAATAATGTGACTGGTATTCTTGCATGATGAGGAACAAGCTTTCATTGATCTGAGGCATGTATGTTGATATAAGAACATGTTAATGGAACTTTTTGATACTTGTATTGTACTACTAATTAATTATTATTGGCTAATTGGGTATGAAAACATGTTAATGGAACTTTTATGTCAAATCATTTTTGATAAAGTTTCATGTTAATAAAGTATTTGTGGCTTATTTTTTAATAAAGTAGTTGCCTATATCAGGATGTGCAATGTTTGATATGGTCAGGTCATATGGTGGACTACGGTTGTAGTCTTGTAGAGTATAGACTTGTAATTCTTCTGTTCCTTATTGTTAACTTGTTTGGTGCAAAATTAACTTGTTACCTACATATTTTTAATAAGTGTATTGCTTATTTAGGAATTAGAGATACAAAATGAAGAGGAGTAAGACATTGTCATCATATTTTTCAATACAAACACAACAGTCCAACCAATCTCTTCCAGAAACAGTTGGAACTAGAGCTAGTCATAACGAGCCAAACAATCCTCATGTTGATGCCTTCAGGGGTCAGATGAGGAGATTTCAGGGGTCGTGGTTCAAAAGATATGATTGGTTGGAATACAGTGTTGCTAAAGATGTGGTATTTTATTTTTATTGTTATCTCTTTAAGCAGCAAAGAGCTGAAAACTTTGGTGTTGATGCCTTCACGAAGGTAGGGTTTAGTTATTGAAAGAATGGAATTCAATCTTTTGATGATCATATTGGTAAAGTCAATATTGCTCACAATAAAGCAAGAAGACATTGTGAGGCTTTTAAAAATCAGAGGCAAGGTGTGGATTATGTGATGACTGCTGCCACCAGGAAGGATGAGGAAGAATATAGAGCGCGTCTTACTATTATGCTAGGCATTGCAAAATTTCTTCTATTGCAAGCTCTGGCTTTTTGTGGACATGATGAGTCATCTAGCTCAAGCAATAGGGGGGACTTCTTAGAAATGCTTAAATGGTATAAAGAGAAAGATGAAAATACTGCAAAATTGCTTGATAATGCTCCTGGGAATCATTTAATGACTTCACACCATATACAAAAGTAGTTGTGCAAAGCTTGTGCAGAAGAGACCACCAAAGCCATTATTGATGATATTGGGGATAGACAGTTCGCCGTACTTGTTGATGAGGCCCGAGATGCATCCATCAAAGAGCAAATGGCAGTGGTTTTGAGGTTAGTAGCCACAACATTTTGTTTATGATTGAGTTTAGTCCAAACTATATTAACTATGTTTTTTTGTTCTATGCAGGTACATCAATGTTAAAGGGGAGGTGATTGAGAAATTTCTTGGGGTTCAACATGTTTCTGACACAACATCATCTTCGCTAAAACTAGCTTTGGATGGTATGTTACAAATTCATGGTCTATGTATGTCTAGATTGCGAGGATAAGGATATGATGTAGCATCAAATATGAGAGGACAATTTCATGGGTTGCAAGGACGTGTATTAGATGAAAACCCATATGCTTTTTATGTCCATTGCTTCGCTCATCAGTTGCAATTAGTGGTTGTTTCTGTTGCCAAGTGTTGTTCTTCTATCTTGGATTTCTTTAACTACACCACCATGATTGTCAACACGGTTATGCTTCTTGTAACAGAAGAGATCAATTGGCCCAAGATCACCATGATAAAATTGTGAGCAAATTAGAGACTGGTGAAATTTTCCCAGGAAGATGAAAAAAAATCAACAAACTAACCTTGTAAGGCCAGTCGATACTCATTGGGGCTCACATCATAAAACTTTGTATCGTTTTCTTCTCGTGTGGGATTCGGTCCTAGAGGTATTAGAAAACTTGAGTGATGATGCCACTAACGCAACACAAAAAACCACAACTTCGGGATTGTTGGAAAAATGGAAAGCTTTGAATTTGTATTCATCATGCATCTTATGATCAGAATTCTGGGCAAGACTAATGATCTTTCACAATGTTTGCAAAAAAAAGATCAAAATATTATTCGTGCTGTAGGGTTGATTGGGACCACGTTGAAGACGATTGAGGTAATAAGAAATTGTGGTTGGGATCAGCTTTTCGAAGAGTCAAATGCCTTTTGTTTCCAGCATAATATCTTGGTGCCAAACATATCTGATAAAATACCGGTTAGAGGTTGTTCAAGGGGTCGTAGCAGCCAGATGGTAACTTACTATGATCATTTCCATTATGAAATATTTATTGTGGTGCATGACCAAATTATTGTTGAGTTGAATAACCGCTTTACTGAAAGATCTACTCAGTTATTAAGGTGCATTGCTTGTCTTGATCCAAAGAATTATTTTGCCAACTTTGATGAAGATAGATTAATTGAACTTGCTAGGATGTATGCTGCTGACTTCTCTCAATATGATTGTGTAGTCCTAAGAGACCAACTAGGTATATTTATTGTTGATGTGAGAGATGATCTAGATTTTGCAAACTGTACTGATCTTGGAAATCTTACTGTTAAGCTGGTTCAGACAGAAAGACACACAATTTTCCTATTGGTATATCGTCTCATTGAATTGACTTTGATTTTGCCAATGGCAACGGCAACTGTAGAAAGAGCCTTCTCAGCTATGAGCATTATTAAAACTGATTTGCGAAATAAGATGAATGATGAATGGATGAATCATAGCATGGTATGCTATATTGAGCGAGACATATTTGCAAGCACTAGAGATGATAAGATTTTGGAGCGTTTTCAACGAACGAGGTCACGTAAGAAACAACTATCTCGCGCTAGTGGTAAGTTCGGTTCTTACAAATATAAATTTTATGTTCTTTGTGTTTAATCATACCTCGTTTTGATTTTTTTTAATTGTCTTTGTTGGTTCTGGTACTTGTCCAACTATTGATGAAGAAATGGTGGGCTAGGTTAGAGATGAAATCTTCATTATTTAGGTACTCAATTTGTATCTCTAAGATGTTATATTATCTATATTTTTTCATGTTTTTCTTATTATATTTTATGTCAAAGCATTTTTGATAAAGTTTTATGTTAATAAAATATTTGTGGCTTATTTTTTGTTATGTCTTGCTGTGAGTAGAAATTAGCGTTAGTTTTAATATATTGGCCCTATTAGAATTTAGCCCGAGGCGTAATCTAGTCCTAGATCCGCCACTGACTACGGTATGAGAGACGATACAATTCTCTATGATCCCCTCGTTTATTCTCATCATCTTATGCCCTATGTGACAAGGTTTACAGACAGTTAACAGCACACTATTATACATACTCTTAAACAAGTGTCAAGTCTTGCTCCATATATTCCCGTTTCTTAAGAGGTTTATCGAGCAATCGGATAAGCCTTAGAGCAAATGCATAATAATTTCCATTTCGAAAAAGTTATTCCCAACTGAATTGCTAAAACTTCAGTGCGGCGAAAATTTGATTGGAAATAACCATTACCTCTGCAGTGACGCAAGCGTGGTCCCCACTGAAGTTGCTAAAACTTGGATGTTCACAAAAGTTGTACACTAGGCTACAAAAAGTTTCTAAAGACACACTAATACAATTTTCAAGTTCAAGGCTCAAGAAAAATTGCTAAAATAAATTTTAAGAAAAAATAACCTTACCAACTTCTGTGTCACTCCACGTAATAACCTTCTATTACATAAGTCTGTTAGCACCATGCTGCCATGGTTTAGAACGTTTTCACGTGGAAACTAATTTGTAGTACTGCTACACAACTTATACTATGCGCCACGAAAAAAAATCATAACATGTTTTAAATGCGGTGATTTTTCAAAACCTTAGGGCCTCTTGTGGAACACAAAAGAACAAAAATACATGAACAAGAAAAACGTAGAAATATACATTAAATGAATCGTTTGGAATATAGGAACGAGATAAAGACATGAATCTTGTTAAGAAAGAATAAAACATAATATTCCTTCTTGAGTTGTGCTCAAATTATGGCTACTCGGAGAAATATGGTTGTGAACACAGCCCATATCTGTACCGTTCATGACCTTCTAGGGGTATATCCAATAATTAGAATTTTTTTCCCACGAGAATACAATGAGCAACACATGCAAGTGTATTTCAGAAAAATTTATGAGATTGTAGATTTACTAGAACGTTACGCGCGCTACGCGGCGCCTCGGTCTGCAGCGTGAATTGTTTTTAATTGTTTTGTGTTTGGTAGCTCTATGTATGTGCTAAGGACACAATTGGAACGTAACGCTACTTATGTAAAGCTAAGACATTTGAAACTGGTATGCAAGGAAAGCGAAGACACTGTCTGTAACATATTAGTATCTCTGGAAAGGTAATGCATTGTCTGGTACTGTTCTACAGAGTACGTAGGCACAAAAGCATATGACATGTATAAACAAGAATACGTAACAGGACAACAGGAAAAGCATCACATACATGTAGCATCAGATGGAATGTCTCAAAAATACGTGCGAGCAATACAATTAGATGTAAGAAACACGCAACACGTTTGGCACAAATTAGTCCGCAAGTTGACACAATTTTTTCGTACAAAAGGTAGGGCCGGCGCAGTTCAACAAAAGGCATGGTTGCTCGTCCGGAGGCCACTGCCTATACAAAAGATATTTGTATGAACGACACAAATTTGAAAACGTCAAGATGACAGCCGTGAGGCAAAAAGCAGATAAAGGTGTCTAAAAATGCAGAGGCATCACATGTTGCTTCAATGGCTGGAAGGCTCATCCATGTTTAGTTTTTTTTTTATGACTGTTGCTTTCTTTCTCAAGTGAATTGCATTGGGTTGGGTGATAATCAGATGTTAAAATATGGAAGGAAGAGGGCCTAATAAGCTGATATTATCTAAAGCAGGTGAAGGATGCAACCTATGTCATCATCAATTTGAGGGAGGCAGTGGTAAGTCATCAGGGAAAGATCGTTTTGCGTTTGGTGAAGAATCTGACACAAACTTTGTAGCTAAGGAAGCAGTCGGCATGTATATAACAAATTACTGCCATAATCAGTTATCATCAATAGCAGGCTAAATCGCCATGTCAGTGTAAACCTAGTAATGTTCAGTCAGAGGAGTTGAAGGCTTTGTGGTCTTTTGTGGCTCTGCATGTACTGGGAGCATAGGACTCACTGAAAGTTGTTCTGGTTAGTGATTGGGAAAGAGCTTCTGCATGTGAGAGTATGTTCCATTGGTGCACTGATAGATGAGCTAACTTCGGTGTCATGTATAGGCATTGAATATTCTAAGAGTCTCTCGGCGCTGACAGGAGCGACTATAGCTGGAGTTGTTGGCAGGACAGAGAATGCATCGACTTAGAACGATGTTGTTGTTCTCTGCAGTGAGCCGCGTGTTCCACTTACTTTCAGTCCCAGAAGACATGGCTCTGATATGCACAACATCAGCATGCAACATGAGCTCACACCATCATGCAAACACATAAACTGATGAACATATATGTACACAAGCACACAACTCTAATACAAAGTTTTAGTTGCTTGGCCCAAACCCCAAAAAAAATGGTTTTAGTTGACAACCACGTGAACACCATGGATTCAGTAATTATATGAGGGAGCACAGATGAAGTTCGGCAGTGCTTGGTCTGAAGGTTGTAAATCAACACTAACTAAGCATTCTAAACAAATCCAAAATGAAGAAAAGGGACTGCTACAAGATCAAAACGGTGAAAGAAAAGGTTGCACAGGATTAGTATATTTTATGGAAATTGCATTCATAGTCATGTTGCTTTTGAGAATCATCATATGTTTGATCTCACATAAGTAACTCTGGTGATTCTTGTTCTAAATGAAAACAGGAGGGGGGGGGGGGACTGAACACCACACTACAACGCATCAGATTTTTGAATTAAAGAAGTTTCACTACATTGCAATTGGTCAGATAAATAAATGTTGAACAAATGAAACAAAATGTTGAAAAACAGAAGTACCTTTTTCAGGCCGACATAAGATAAATAAATAAATGTTTAATTAGCAAGAACATGCACATAATGTAAAGGAACATACGTGGGAGCAAGTTTGCCAAGACTGCGCAACTTCTTGCCAGTTGTTTCATCTATAGTATTTCCAGAAGTCTCAATAGAATATGATTTGTCAGAAATACGTGGAAGCCCTCTTCCTACAAGCAAATCAAAATCTCTCTGATGAAGTTCTCTGCATTGACAAAGGCACCAGTATCCCCACCAGCACAATTTCTGGTCATTAGATAACTGAATTCTCTTATAAATGGCTGCAAATTAAGAAGTCATGAGAACAAAACTTTGTAAGAGCGCCCTTGTATATTAACAACTCATCTTACATGAATAATGCTGATACATTCTTGCCCCATGACACCCCAAAATCCAGCACAGTAGTCATACCTGTATTACAAACAGAATACAGAAGAAATAGAACTGTCAATGTTGCCCTAAAAGGAATCCCCAATTCACTAACAGAAGTTTAACATAGAGCATCCATCACAAGGATTCATAAAAAAAAATGCCTTACAGAAAACCAAGGAAAAAAGACAGAACAAAATAAGATGCACGATGACTGCAGCGTTCGAAGGAACCCAAATTTCGACAGGCCAATAGGGTGGATGAGCACTAAACCGATTCGCGAAGGTATCTCGACGGCCGAATGCACGAACAAGATAGCAGGAGTCAATACCTGAAAAAATACGAAGGATGCATCAAGCAACGCGACAAATACATGGCATGACAAAGATAAAATGCACACAGCTAAGCATGGATAAAACAGAAGCAGCAAACAACCGAGCAAACCGCAGGAAAAATGGTGGTGTAACCATTGGGGAGAAGACCAAAGGTAAACAGTATGGGTCGCCAGCGGGCAGGCGTTTTATGATGAGAACGTAGGGTTAAGCATTCATGCATAAGCACGTAATGGATCACGCAAGTGAAAGCAACAATAAAGCGCAACACACTTTACGCAGGACAAAAGCACAAACACACGATGCTGCCTCATCAATCTGAACATGAAGGCAACAAGGACACGACCATGCACAAGCTGCAAAAGGGCGGGACATGCATGCATGAGGCAACGCTAAGGACAAAGGGAAGCACACACAACAAGGACACACTCAGAATAACTCTGAACCAGGAACCGAGCCACAACTAAGAAGACAGGAGGGGAAAAAAAAGCAAAACCAAAGCAAGATGGTTACAGATAGACACGATACATCAGCCGAACACAAGACTAAACTAATGCGTACATGGAAACAACGCCCAAAACAGGAGACCCAAAAAAGGAGAAGCAACAACCGGATCCGGCGGCCCAAAGGACGAAGGGGTGATTCCCCTTCACGAATGCAAACCGGAAGGAAAGCAAGGCGTTTTCGTACCTCAGCTCCGAGTCCTGAGACAAAGCGTAGCAACCGCCAAAGCCTACAAAAAGGGGTGAGGCCTGAGAGGAAGAGGTGCTGCCCTGCAAATTCTGCAAAAGGGCGTACAAGTCAGCGTACGCGCAAACAAAAGAGAGCCAAGGGAAAAGGTAACAAGCAAGATAATGCACGATCGGGTTCGTTCCCAGGCCGCAGCCGAACTCGTTCGTAGGCTGCAGGCAAAGCTGAGCAGGACGAGCACTGTGGAAAAGGGCGGGGAAATCAGACGCGGTGAGGAAAAACCAAGGACAAAAAACGCAGCAAGCGTGAAAAAACAAAGGGGGCCAAAAGCAGAGAACCAACATGCGACGACCCTGGCTAGAGAACCGATAGCAGTGAGGAAGGAGACGGGCCACCAGGAGAGAGGAAGCAACAGGGGAGAACGAAAGGGAATCGGCCGAGGAACTGCGAGAAACGGAGGAACCGAGGTGTCGCACACGAAAGAACAAAAGGCGAGGCACTGAGGGAAAACGAAGGGCCGAGAAAACCAGGGAGAGCACAGAAGCGAAGGAAAAGGGATTGACGACAGAGAAGATCGGCTGCGAGACCGAACAGTCGCGAGAAGCATCGCGTAGTCCGCCCACGACGATCGCAGACCGGCTCCGATCTTCGAGGCCCGAGCGGCCCGACTCTGGCGTTCCGGCGCGAAGACCGACGGAGTTCACGCGCACGCGGGCACATACACGCGTCGCCTAAGGCGTTGGCAGGCGTGAGCGGCTACAGGGTCAGCAACCGTACATGGGCATTGGTAGGCGTAAGCGGCTACGGGCCGTGGGGGTCACCAGACACGTGTCGCGCGACATCCCGCCGAAGCCGTGTAGAGCTGCGAGCGCTCCGGGGCCACCTGACGCGAGGGGCGCCCGTTTGCACCAAGTGCAGGCGCGATCGCAGCCTCCCAGAGGTGATCGGGCGGCTGTTTTTTTAGGGAGACGTGGCTAGCCGGCTGGTCGCGGAATCCACGCGCTTTAATAATAAAATTGATTCTCAGCCATACGCTAAAGAGACACACTTCTATAGCTATGCATCATATTTGTAACCGAATAAAACGGTTCACGTAGTAAATGGTGGGTCCCACCATTACAGTCCGCACCTTATTCTTCTACCGAAAGTCGGCGCCGGAAGGGTTTCCCCTTCCTTTTCCACCGCCTTCCCGTCCCGCGCTGTTCAATTCCAAACCTGTCTCCTACCTTTCCCCCTCGAATACGAAGCACGCGGCACGGCGGCGGCGAAAAGAGGCACCCCTTCTCAGAGCATGGCCACCGCTACGGCGCCGTATGATGCGGCGCCGCAGCCGTTCGCCGCCAAGGGAGCAAAAGGAGACGCGAAGAGGAAGCAGAACAACGGGCTTGGAGGAGAGGGCGGCGGCGGCGGCGGAGGTAGAGGGAACCAGCGGAAGAAGAAAGAGGTGTTCATCTACGGAAACTACAGGAACTACTACGGCTACCGGGTGAGCAGTCACGCCCCTCCCCTCCCCTCCCTTTTAGCTTCTCGTAAAATCTGCGAATCGTCGCTGTGCACGTGATCACTAGTTGTTTGATGAAATGCTTCACTGGAGATCGCGGTGTTCGTGGGATTGGGATGATTTGGTACGTTTGGGGTGCTTGATTGGAAGCAGCCTGAGCTTTTGCTTAGGATGTGCCCCCTAGCTGTTTGACGAAATGCTTCTGATGTCTGATAGGCTGTGGTGTTGATTTGTGTCCTGAATTTGCACTAGGAGCGTGTAGTTTCGCGGGCAGGTCCTGGTGATGATGTTGTTTACTAGTTTATTTGGGTGTAAGTGTTATTTGCAGTAGACCAGAATAGGCACTATTTGTTGGGGGGCACGTAGATATTCAAATAGAAGTTTTTCCTCTGTAGTCTTAATTCATCATTTTTTTACAGAACTTAGTTCATCATTTTGTTGCTAATCAGCATTTACCATGTTGGGAATTCAAGTCAACAACAACTTTCAGGAAACAAAATTATCTCGTCTACTTTGATCCCAGATTTACTAAAAAACAGAGAATTGCTAATTGATAAGTGCTCCGCACGGCCAGGGTGTTGCTAGTGCAGCTGGTGGCCTGGTGGGGAGGGACGGTGAATTTGACATTTTTCTATGCTGCACGTGATAATTATCTCCGTACAGTTCAAAGCCTTCTGAAATGGCCATATACACCAAGCCTCGTCTCAGCTGATAAATTATATCTTCTAATGTCCAAGCCTCATCTTAGCTGACTATAAATTCTATCTTCTAATGTTCTACAGATTGATCGTAATGTTGGTGAAGATCCTCGTCTTGAGACATTCAAGAGGGAGTGGTTTGAAGGCAAGGATTGCCTCGATATTGGTTGCAACCAGGGTTTGGTAACAATCGGTCTAGGTAATGTTCTGGGTACAATAATTGGGTTCTATTTTTGCTTGGTTGATCATCTGTCTAATCTAACTTATGCCTGTTTCTTTCATGTTTCAGCTTAGTTATAATTGTCAAACTTCTGTTCTTGTACAGTTACATTGTTGTATCTCTTATAAATAGAAAATTCTTATCAAGATTAACATAAACATTGTTTTAATTAGTTATAGTAAGTGTTGTTTGACCTGTTCCTATGGTTACTTTACGAAAATTTCAATAGACTATGTGCTATTTATTTTAGGCTGTAACTAGTAAAACTGTTGAGATGACCCTACAGAGACATGCCTGCTATCTTTGTAACTTGTATTATTGTTTTCATGTGGTAGCATTTGAGTGCAATTGTTGTCATATCTAGATCTGGGATGATCCTATGGATGCATTCTAAGAACTGAATGTCAATAGATGTTGCTGTTCTTGTGCCTCATTTTTCTTTGAATTGATGAATTGTATTCTTAGTTTCTTACAACCATTTGTTAATTTTTGATTAGATTATAGGTATCATCTAGTTGTTCTTTGAATTGATGAATTGTATTATGACAATCATTTGTTAAATTTTGATTAGATTTTAGGTATCATTTTGTTGTTCTTACAGATAGATGTCTGAATTGCATGATGATTGATATAGTGTAGAATGTTTTCGACGTTACTCAAATTTCATGACTAGCAAAGTTTCTCATTTTTATTTCTGAACCTTGTGCAGCGCTGAAATTTGATTGTCGAAGCATCCTTGGAGTTGATATTGATTCAGGTTCAAGTTGTTCTTGTAATGAAGTAATGAACTATTATTTATTTCGTGTTCTCATTGCACGTTTGGGTGCATGAAATACACAGTAGCTGGAATCTAAATATTAGGTTGATGCAAATGTTTCTCGGCAACCTTTATATGCATGTTGTGGTCTTGTTATATAATTTTGTGTGTGGAGAACATAAATGCTTTTTATTACCAAATGGTACAAACTACAAAATATCAATGTGGATATTTAGTCCTGTTAACAAAAATGCACTTCCTTGACCTGCTATCACAAATGGCAACTTTGTGTTCTTAGTAACAATTAGTGTATAAACACATTGCTTTGAGATGTGGAACAATTTTGTGGTTGCAGGTCTAAAGAAGTGGACTATGGTGGGATATTATTAGTTCTTTATATATTTATTAAAAGGTATAAAATCCTTGCTGATGCCCACAACTTCGTAATCAGATGGTTGCATCCTTTGGTATTCCTGTTTCTCCATTTGTTGATTTTTCAATTAGTGAGTATTATTTGACGGATGCCTCAGAAATATCACCAGCCATACTTGAACAGTTCTTTGTAGGTAGATAGTGTTTGATGTGTTCTCATCTAGACAAATGTTATATGATAATTTGTATTGCTTTTTAGTTGAATTAAATTGATTATGATCTTGCCCTGTTAGGTTTGATTGAAACTGCTAACTGGAACTTAAGAAGGATATCTCGATTGGATAAGGTGGCTACAAAAAACGTCCAAGTTCCTAAGCCATCACATCCCCCATCTCAAAGCTCTCCGGAAGAAATGGCACCTGAGACGTCAAATGAGAATGTTTCGAACCACAAACACCATGATCCTTTTAAAATTGTTTCTTTTCAACGTGAAAATTTTGTACAAAGTATGGAAAGATGTTCAGAACAGTATGACACCATTGTTTGGTAAGTTACAAATTTGCAATAGAGATCCCTCAGAAAAATTATTCTTTTCTTTGTATTAGTCTTTCTTATATTGCAACATAGAGACTCATGAAATCTGCCAGGTGTTATCCACATTGATGGTGCCTATCTTTTTTTGCTTTTGTTCTCATGCAGTTTGAGTGTGACAAAATGGATCCACCTGAACTGGGGTGATGATGGCATAATTACTTTATTTGTGAAGATCTGGAGGGTTCTAAGACCGGTATCTATTTTACTTTCTGTTTGGTGTGCTTTGCTAAATTGAATGTCAATGGTAACAGGAAAAACTAACAATATCTTTTTTCCTCTGGCTTCTCTTGTTTTGCAGGGAGGGATTTTCATCATGGAGCCTCAGCCTTGGACCTCATATAAGAGGAACATATTAGTTTCAGAGGTAGTTTTTTTTTTTAAATTTTTTTTGTCAGACTGATGACTAACTAATACTGTTTTTTTCTTGCGTTGAAGTTTGAGATGCTAGTCTCTCTCTCTCTCTCTCTCTCTCTTCATGAAGTGTAGGCGCTTGTATTTGAATTGAGTTGTCTGGACTCTGGTATGAGTTGCTTGCTGGGCTTATTTATCATTTATATTAGGGTTTAACTCTTGCCCAACCTGCTTTCTTAACCCCTGTTCTCGTAAACTTAAGCATAATAGAATGAACATACTGATATAAATTGTACCCCTCGGTAATAAAATTTCTTCTTCCATGCTTGTTGATCTTTAAATTCTCCTGGAGCAAAGTTAACTTGCAATATCCCACTGTTTCTTTTTCTGTTTTCAGGTTGCCAAAGAGAACTTCAATGTCATCCAAATATGCCCAGAGAAATTTCGGGAGATACTTCTAGACAAGGTATGTTCTATATCTGCCACCAATTCTAAGTTCCGTTATTTGCCCCTGCAGCAAATTTTTGCTAAACCATGTAGTGATCCTTGCAGGTTGGGTTCAGGTCGGTAGAAGTGGTTACTGACAGATTGGTGGGTACTGTCACTGGTTTTGACCGCCCAATTGAAGTTTACCACAAATGATTGAATTGGATCAAGGGTTTTGACATTTCCTGGCCAAAGGTTTCTGTGGTGCTTCAGATGCGCAGTTTGGTTCTGTGGGATTCGTTGAGCTTCACCGATGCTTCCTTCCATACCACAGCCCAAGTACAACGATAGAGGCTTCGCATAGTGCTGGATTTGCATTTTTCAAGAAGGGCCATTTGAACGCCCATGGAAAGAGATGGATATGGTGGGTGATATTGTGATGGGTTCTCTATGCGGAAGTTTCGGATATTTTGTAAGACGGGGCTGCTTGCCTTTGTACAAGTGAAGTGGATATCTGCACCCCACGAGAATTTTTTTTTCTCCAGGAATACCGTATTTCGCTTACTATTAACATTGCGAATTTTGTTTCCTTATATCGTTCAATTCTCATGATCGTGATCTCAAGTTCGAAGTTTGGTCGTGATGTCAACCTGCTAACATTACCAGTATACCACTGGCAGTGGGGATGGGAAAACGGATACGAAATATCCATCGACTACTGTATTCGATAGGATAAGAATACAGTATACATTTTCCAATTTGTTTAAAAATTTCTCTTCTTTTCATATTTGTATTTGAATTCGTAGGAAAAAATATCGATATGAATATGGTATGAATTTTTTCCAACCGAATTGTTATTTTATCCGAATTATTCGTATTCGTATTTAATAAAACAATATAAATATTTTATTATAGTATATCTAATTAGTTGGATAATTTTTTTATATTTAATGTGAATTCATGTTCCTTCAGGTGGAATAAAAATATCAGAATTATTAAGTGTGACTATAAAATGACAAAATATCACTAATATTTTCACATTACATAAGTTACAAAATATCTATAAAATGACAAAATATCACTAATATTTTCACATTACATAAGTTAGAAGATATCCTGATCCGATTGAATTGAGTACATATTCGATTTGAATTCGTTATGATATTTGATTCGTACTCGAGCATATTTGAATTTGCATTCATATTCATTTAAAAAATACGAATACGAATATAGTTTCGCTACTATTCGATTCCATTCATATTTGATCCGTTTTCACCTTAACTGCCACCGATAGATATTGCACGTAGCGTGACTGCGTGAGGGCATACCTCGGGCAATTCCAATACACTTTTAGACTATTTGCACGGGGCTGGCAATCTACCGGCACACGCGGCAGGGCCAACAGGAGCGGCGGTCCGAAGCCGTAGAGCCACAGTGGAGCAAGGAGCGGCAGAGCAAGCTGCTGGTGGACGCTGGGCAGGACCAGGTGTGCCACATTGCTCACCCCAGCCCGCTGCGTATTGGGTGGCTAGTGCTATTTGCGATGTTCCGCATATACGTAGTTAAATATTTTGAGGACCATGTCGATATCCAAAATATCATGTTTTTTTTTAACTGGAAGGAGTAGTATCCACTAATGGTTTTCTTTTTGAAAAAAATCGAACGCAGTATGAAGTTTGAACGAAGGAAGTCTCTCTCTCTCTCTCTCTATATATATATATATATATATATATATATATATACACACACACATATATATATAGTTTTGATTGAAAAAAAAATCACACACACACATATATATATATATATAATTTACAAAAACCCAAATAAATTTACATATACTTATAAAATGACTTATATAAAATTTAAAACTAAAAACATCATATAAATATTAACAAAAGGAAATACAATAATATAAACATTAAGATTTCTTACAAAGAAACGTGCACGAGCCCGGCATTATTTCTGCTTGCCAAGGTAGCTATCCAAACGCGATACAACTCGTCCCGGGTGATACTACAGTATGAACATGCCGTGCTTAGATCGGATCAACCGTCCCGTGCTTAATGGAGAAACAAGGAGGCCGATCGATTTGGAGTCAGTTGAGCCTCTGGATGCGCACGATGCGGCCGAGCTCCTCGCGCACAGACACGAGCAGCACGAACGCTTCCCGCTCGCCCTGAACATCCACCATGTGCTCCCGCGTGCCGGCGCCCGTCTCGAAGTAGCCCCCGCTGCCCATCACCCGCAGCGCGCCGTCCGGCACGACGACCTCGGCCACCTCCATGCCCTCCGTCACCGTGAGGCGCAGCACCGCCGCCCCGGCGCCCTCGGAGTACTCCACGCAGCGCCGCGCTCTGCCGCCGTGGGCCGCCACCAACTTCTCGTCCGCCAGCGCGAACACCCTCCCGTCGATCTCGACACACTCGCGCTCCACGCCGCCGTCTGTTCCGGCCTCCTTCCTGCGGTCCCCGCGCCGCACGGCGAGCACCGTCCCCTCGTGCTCGACGAGGTCGCGCTCGGCGCCGCGCACCGCGGCGCGCCATCTCGTCAGCTGCGGGGCGTACGCGCGCGCCATGCTGGTGCCAGAAAGCTAGCAGCAACGCGCGGAGGAGCAAATGTGGTCTCTTGATTCGTTTGCCGCAGAGACGGAATGGAATTCGCACCTGCTGCTCGCGTCCTTATAACTGCCTCGGCCGGGCGAGCATACGAAGACGATACGGGTTCGTGTAGGACGCGGACTGCCTCGGAGGGTATCGGGGCTCACCTATCCGAGTTCGAATCGGAGAGGACGTGCCCCAGATAGGAAAACTACTCTTCGTGTGAGTCGCATCTCCGGAATTAGTCTAGGTTTTGCACGGAGAGAGAGAGACAGGGAGGGTGGGAGCTTAGGATGGCGGATCGGCGCGGTCTCGACGCGAACGTGAGGGAGGGAGGATGTCCGGCGCATCTTCCCGTAGGACGGCGATGTCGCGACATGGATGCGAGGGGCGAGCTCTTCTCGAGGAACTAGAACTAATTGCTGGTTGATGGTGGGATTTACATGATGAAGTACCAATTGCTGGTTCCTTGCACTTGTTTGGCACTGCTCTTCTCGAGGAACTAGAACTACCACCTGCTTCTGCTTCTGCAATTGCCTTTCCTAGTGCCTGCATTGCTTGAACCACCACCTGTATCCTCCAAATTACACACCTCAACTGGTTCAGCTGGTGACGGGAATATGTCTTCCATGTCAGTATCCCCTCAAAGTGCTCATTAATGTCTTCTTTAATTCTGTCTCTTGATTTCCTTAAAACTTCTCCATAAGTTCTACATGGTCCTACTCACATAATTCATGATGGGTGTCTTCACTCCCAGAGTCTGCCTCATGTTCTTCACTAACCAAAAAATATGGGGAGGGTGAGGGCATTCTTACTTGCCGATGCACACACTTCTGTCGGCGATCAGAACCGAAATAGACTTCGATCGCCGTCCAACCTTGGTTGCACCTAAAGGCCCCGCGCTGCGCTCAGATGTATGCTTACCCAATCCATAGTACTCTTCTGTCCACTCTAATGTCTTTCGTTCTGTTCGTGTTGCTCAGGATTGATCAGATGAAGATGGAGATGGATACTACCTAACTCAGTGGACAAACGGAGCCCCTATAGCTCAGTGGTAGAGCGTCAGTCTTGTAAACTGAAGGTCCGTAGTTCGATCCTGCGTGGGGGCATTTGTTTTTGATTTTTTATAATTTAAAATTGTCTGATCTTTTTTCATTTTATATAATTGCATGGGACTACTGTTCAACATCCTTTCTATTTTGATCTTTTTTATTTTAAAATTATTGGATCTATTTTGTATAATTGCGTTTGCGTGGATCTATTGTTCAACATTTCAAATTTTTTGAATTTAAATTTGTTGGTTTATTTTTGTATAATTGCATTTGCGTGGATCTATTGTTCAACTACTTCAAAATTGACTGATCTTTGCATTTTACAGCCATTAACATGGCAGTGCCAGTCATACGATTTTGTATAATTGCAATATTGTCACCCACCATTTTCTTTTGAACTTTATAAATTCAAAATTGTTGGATCTTTTTTTTTTGTATAAATGCATGGATCTATTGTTCAATCATTTCACTCATCTTTGCATTCTACAGTCATTAACATGGTAGTGTCAGTCAAACGATTCACACGGATCAGAATTCATATAACTTCAGGCCAAGGGAGGCCCGTGAGCCCGAGGCCCTGAATCAGAAGAACATACTGGGCGATAGCCGAATTAACCATACTTCCATATATCTGCAATGAAAGCCTGAGCAAATGATAGGTGAATATGCCCAACTTAAACATTAAGACTTCACAATCAGTAGAAAAATGGGAGTCTGATTTGGTCGTATCATATGTTATATCATATAAATGTTATACAAGCAACTGTGCATTTCAGTTAAATGCAATTGTCCTGGCCTGAAAAGTCCAGTTAAATGTGCAGTTTTGGTATCTACTGGTACGGTATTCGTGCGTTGCAATGGAACCTCAAAAGACAGTGATACATATCAACAGACGGAATTCTAAATCGTATAATAAATATCAATTTTCTTTCACATACATATAAAGAGAAACATTAACTCTGTCTATTACATCACCTTGTACTACCACTCGGAAATTAAAATTTTAAGCTCATAGATTGTTTACTTTTGGAAGTTAAAGTTCATACCGATTCCCCCCAAGCTGTGGCTCGGTTCTCACATCCATTGGCCTTTGCAGTCCTCACTAGGCACAGAGGTCAGGGGAGGAGGCGGCGGCGGTGCAGTGGATGGTTATGATGAAAAGGACGCGCTTGCGAAGGGGGGGTGAAAATGACGACGACAACGAGGTGGTTGGAGGGAGGGTGGAGGGAGGTGGCGCGTGGGGAGGGAGAGGGAGGGCGGCGACATGTGGAGAGGGAGAGGGAGAGAGAGGAAGTGGGCAGCTGGCGATGCGTGGGGAGGGAGAGCGGCGATCAGCGGCGCGCGAGGAGGGAGACGACTGGAGATGGAGGGATGGGAATCAACGAATGAGATTAGGGATTGAGAATTTGGGAGCCAGGGCTAGGGATGAGGGTTGGGGGAGGTCGGGAGGAATGTTGAGACAGGCCGAGAGAGGGATTGTGCTAGAACGGGAAAGTTTGGCCTATTTCGTGCCGTGCTGGCTTAAACACGGGCCAACTGGTCGTGTCGTACCGTGCCGCCCAATAGATCGTATTCTCAAACCCAATCCGACCCACTATTCGTGTCATGCCCTGACTAGGTCTCAAACCAGCCCAAAAAAACATGGTAAGTCTCAGCTCTACCTACGTGAAGCAGGTATTCAGTGGGGAACCTATTCATTGGGTCACCGACCGGTGGGCCAAGATGTCTGCTCTGGTGGGTCCCAGTGTCAGCAAAGTTTGCCCCGGGCGGACCCGCAGGCAGCATCGCAGGGGCCAAGAACGACGACAGCGTCGACGTGCACTCGGGAGATGGCGCGGGGCACGCACTTGTCCAACATCGCCGGCTACAGCCTGCACGAGGGCGTCGGCGTCGGCAACTTCATTCGGTCGACCGCCTTCGCCGTTGGCGGCTACGACTGGTGCATCCTCTACTGCCCCGACGGGGATGGGGCGCAGAACAAAGACTACGATTCAGTCTTTCTCGAACTCCTGACGAAGAACGCCGAGGCGAGGGCAGCCTACGACATGAGGCTGGCCATCCCGGCCACCACCGACTTGAGGCAGTCGTCGTCGGTGTTCTCCCGTGTGACGCGACGCCGACGCTGTTCAACGATAAAAACCCATCCTGGGGCACTCGATCGTTCGAGAAAAGGAGCGCGCTGGAGGCGTCGCATTTTCAGGCATTGCTTCACTTCATCTACACGGAGTAATTGCCTTCGACGGATGATCTTGACGGAAGAAATGGTTAAGCACTCTTGCTCGGGGCTGCCGATAGGTACGCGATGGAAAGGATGAAGTTGATGTGCGAGAGCATCCTTTGCAAGAGTCTTGGTGTTGACAGTGTGGCAACCACATTAGCTCTAGCTAACCAGCACCATTGCAGCAAGCTCAAGGATGCTTGCATTGAATCTATCAACTCTTCGAATAGAATGGATGATGTGGTGGCAAGCCAAGGGTATGAGCACCTCAAAAGAGCACGTCCTGCTGTGTTTTGTGGATATATGGGAGAAAGCAGCTAGGTCTCGCAAAAATTAGTATACTCGTCCTTGGTTAACTGCTGATCAGTCAGTTTGGTTGACGCAACCACCTGAGATGACCTTGTCATGTCCTTCAGTTTTCAGCGATCTTTTGGAGGAGGGGGCAGGATTTGCAGGATGTAGTTCTTGTATGTGACGATGGCTCATCCTATATATGAATCTATGCTAGCTCACTAGTTTTCTCTTTAAGATATTTCCATCTTCTGATTGAACAATACATTTACTGTTATAATGTTTTCTTTTCTGTGCTCTTTTCATCTCTCAAAGCAGCAAGTAGCGCCACCATGCCCACATCCATTGTGAATTGTGATGTAACATTAGTAAATAGCAGCATTATAGAAATTTGTTTAGCAACAAAACAAATCTATATTGAATTTTGATGTTATCGGAGTGCTAATTATACGCTATTTCAAATGCACAAAAAATTTGTTTTGTTATAATTTCAACATCTTGTTCACGTATTTGTTCCGATATGAGTACCAAATTCACTTTTTTTTGTTACTAGATGTTTTCTTTGTTTACCCAGATACAGGTAAAACTTTTTAGTCCTTCGGATTCACTTTTGAGAAAAACATGTTCTTTTGGAACAAACCCTGTACGATTTTCACATCATTTTTGTCCAGCACGAGTCTCTACCTTTCAAGAGAAAGGGCATCAAAATTAACTTGATGAGATGTAGATCAGTACTCCCTCTGTTTCGTTGTATTTGTTCATGGCCTCTGGAGTATCTGTTTCAATATATTTGTCAATTGTGGGAATCTAGAGGGTAGTTATTGTAATTTGCTCTCTCTCTCTAGCTATACTTAAATGCTTTGGAAGATATTAAGTGATTACGGTACATTATTTAATAAAAGTATATATGATCATTTCTCATCAAGTATTTGATAGATTTAGTGCTTGCTTGGTCTGTACGCATGCGTACATGGTAGGCTGTGAACAAATATAGCGAAACAGAGGGAGTACTTTAGTTCTAGTTAGGGTTGAAAACGAGCCGAGCCGAGGGTGGCTCAGCTCGTTTCAAGCACGAGCCAGGAGGGTGGCTCGGCTCGGCTCGAAAGGAAGCTCGAGCTGGCTTGTGAGCCCTCGCAAATCAATGGCACAATGCTCATTGCCCAGAACGCCCAAAACCATCTCTACCTCCCCCATTTTTACCAAACCCCACACCACTGCGTCCCACCATTGTTGCTGGCGCCGTCTTCATTCCCCTCCCCTACGACGGCATCGTCTTCCCCACCCTCGCCACCTCTGGGTTCCCTCCCCTTGCTGCCCTGGATTCCCACCTCTAGCTTTCTCGGCGGTGGTGCGTAGGAGCTCCATGGTGGTCTCGTTGGCTTTGATCCGACGAGGGTGAAGTTCAGCTCCCTCAGCGGTGGTGCGTAGGATCTCCACGGTGGCCTCGTTGGCTTCGATCCGACGAGGGTGAAGTTCAGCTCCCTCGGCGGTGATGCAGCTTCGTCAGCAACCTCGACGCTGGGCAACTCCCTTGGTTGGATCTGGCTTACAGAGGTGCTCGGCGATGGAGGTACTGAAGGGGCTAGTGCCGGAGCAGAGGAAAACCTCCTGGAGGCTGCAGGGGAGGGAGGCGGGATGGAGTCGATGGCGATTGCATCGGAGGCAGCGGCCAGCTGTGGATCTCGGTGGAGTTGAGCAAGAAGGGTAGTCTTAAAGAGAGAACCATGGTGAGTTATGCATTCCCCTGTTTTGATTTGTTATCGAAGTACATGAAAGAGTAGCATTCCTCTTCTCTCACAGGCTAGCTTCTAAGGAAATATTTTTGCCTGGTGTTTCTATACTTCTGACTTCTGTACAAAATAAGGGGGTTTTGGAATGAGCAGCTCGAGCTCGGCTTGAAAATGTTGCGAGCCAAAAGGTAGGTTTGACTTGGCTTGAAATTTCACGAGCCTGAGCCGAGCCGACTCGAGTATGGTCTGAACCGAACTGACTCGCGAGCCTCGAACTATTTTCTCAACCCTAGTTCTAGCCCTCTAGTCCACAACTCACACCCTAAGGTTCAATAGGCAAAAGAAAGCTGAGCCATCTACTCTTTTTACATAAATATTCTGTAACGTTGCATTTGTAAATGGGACTTGAATCCACATACTAATAAGATGATCAGTTCTTTACTATTTCTGTAAATGAGCCTCACCCTGGCCGGCAGGTCAACCGCGAATTCCACCGCGGACGGCGATACAAATGCCGAGCCACCGAGGCCGACGGCGACACAGCAGCCGCACACGCACACGCACACGCACACGCGGCCAATCTGGTAAAGAAAAACAGCACACAACACCCGTACTACTGCGCCAGAATAGAATTACGGGTGTTTTACTGGTATTTTCGGTAAATATGATTCGATAAATACAGTATATATGGTAAATACAGTATTATTAATTCGGTAAATACAATATTTTTTAGAAATAAGTCCATACTTCGTCCCCCAACTATACCCGATGATTAATTTTGGTCCCTGAACTTAAATACCGGATATAACGCACCTCAAACTTTACATACCGGGCAAATCGTGTCCCTCCGTGCGTGCGACGGCGGTTTGGGCCGACGTGGCATCCACGTTGGCGCTGAGTCGGCCTCGCACGACTCGACTGGGTCCTGTCAAATTCCCTGACCCGGTCGCCCTCGGACTCGGTCGCTCCCTCTCGCTCACTCTCGCTCTCGCTCTCTCTCTCTCTCACGGCGGCGACTAGGGTTTGTAGTTTGGTGGCCGGCCGCGACCCAAGATACCTTCCCCCGGCCGTCTCGCGCTCACGCCGACTGTCCTCCCCGACGAGCAATCTGCAGAGCCCCCTCCCGAGCTCCCCGCGTGCAGATTTCCCCCTCGCTGGAGGCTGCGCCATGGCCAGCTTAGGGAGCTCGAGTTCGTTGGCCACTGGAGGAAGCTCAAGGTCGGCAGCATGTACTGCACCCTCCGTCAAGCCAGGTTTATGGGGCTTCCACCTCGCCGATTCCATACAGAGAGCGACCACTGGAGTACGCTCCAACGGTCCATTGCCATTGCGGGGAGAAGGCTGGTCGGTGGATCTCGTGGAGCGACTCTAACCCGGCACGGAGGTACATGACATGCATGCGAGCTCGGGTAAGTAATCTTCACCAAGTTCTTTATTATTTTGGTTTGTGAAGGCTCGCTTATTTGTGAATCTTAATTGAAGGCCGGAGGCTGCAAGTTTTGGGCATGGTACGATGATGAACCAACCCCCTTCTTGAGGCAGGTAGTACTGGACTTGCGCGACACTGTTAGGGCGTTGAGGAAGGAGAACCATGAGCTTAGGGCGTTAAGGAACCAGAACAATGAACAAGATTTGAGTGTGGCCGAGTCCAGGCATGGAGAACGTGATGTAGCAGTTGTTGGACTCGCTGGTAGGGTAGCACAGCTGGAGAAAGAGAGGAGACTTTTTTTTGTCTTGCTTGTTGTTTTTGCAATGATGGTAGTTAGAGTTCTGATTAGGGAATGTAATTGAACTCGTGCGCAATCTATTATGTAATGGAACTGTGTTGCTCTGAAATTGTCGATTCGATTGATGCTCAGAATATCGATGCTTGTCAACAAGGTACCATGATTGAACCTAACAGCATAACTGTCTGGAATCGATGCTCTCTAATACTGGATGAAATGTAAACCTGGATGAAATGACTCATTAGTTTCCTTCTCTACCACAGCCCATGCTATGGAGTACATCTGATTGTTTGCATCTCTTCCCATTGCACAAATTAGCTCCCCATTGGTTGGACCTTTGAAGAAACAACCATCTAAACCTATCACTTTCCTACACCCAGCTAAGAAACCTCTTTTGCAAGCATCCAAACAAATATACATTCTGTGAAAAACAGCTTCTGGGGCATCTGGATGCAGCTTAACCACTACTGTGCTACCTGGATTGCTCCTAAGAAGCTCCATTTGGTAGTCAAAGACCCTACCATACTCTCCCTTCTTAGAGTCTAATACCTTCTGCATTACAATGGACTTAGCTCTTTTGCACTTAGCTATGCTCACATCTGCATGCATTTGTTCTGTCTTTGTTTGCTTCAAGTGCTCAAGCTTCCAGTGTTGGGTTTCCCATTATGGTACTCTCAAACTTTTCACTATTCTCCGGAAGTGACAAGTTTGTTGTCCCTTCTTGGGGGCATGTGTGCTCATCCTTGAAACTACTCACTATCCATCCTTCATCCCTCTTGTTATTTGACAACAAGATAAACCAAGGACATTTGGCCCACTCACATTGAGCCCTAACCCTTTTGTTGTCATTCTTGCAAAAATTAATAACATGTCTCCTCTCTACTCCATACTGCCTAACAGCTTGAATGAAGTCCCCCTTGCAGCTAAAACCCATGCCCAAGCTAAAAGTAGGGAGACTTGCTTTGGGGTCATACCTAGGGTACTTGGGTTTCCTCCTCAGAGCTCACCATCACCGCCACCTTCCTCATAGTCGTCCTCTTTCTCACTCTCGGAAAAGTAAGAAGTGTTCTTGTCATCGTCTCCTCCTTGTCCCTTGACTCATCAATGGCCACCAAATGCCCACCTTGTACCTCTTTACGTAGTCACCGCAAGTCTTGTAGTCGACCTTTGCCTTCCCTTCATATCGTGCAATGTATTGTAGAACTTCCGCTGCGAGGCAATATCCTTTACAATATCGGCTGGTGACACCTCAATCACCTCCACCTCCTTGGAAGCATCTAATTCCTCATCATCATCTGTGTGCATCCAAGCTTCACTCTCATCTTCCCAATCACTGTCTTCATCTCCTTTGTCACCAACACCATCACCATCTGAGCCAACATCATCATCAACTCCCACTGCCTCAACAAATATATCCACAACACCCCATCGGTGATCTGATCGGTCATGGTGCAGCGGTCCTCATCATTTGTTAGCGCCTCAATCCAGTCTTCAATGCTTTCCCAGGAAATTGCCAGTGCATGAGTACCAACTCCACATCCTCACAATGGTCCTTCAAATGGCCTTGGACCTCCGGTAGCGACAACTTATCCCGATCTATGTAAGACATGCCGTCTCTTCCTCCGCAATAATGCAATCTCTTCCCATCATCAAAGAAATCCCCACTGAAATGGAACCTAACAGCTAGCTTGTCCAAATTATCCATTGCTAAATCAGAGTAACCGCAAGAAATCACCACCGTGATATACCTACATGCAAAATAACACCAACCATTACTCTAAGAACAACACTAATCAAGTAGCTCCACAAACAACCGAGTAATTACGCGGATCTAGGATTGAAGAACTCACCTTTAGCCCCGTCCTTGTTCACCGCCGCATCCTATCCGCTGGGATCTGGGATTTATTGTTGCCGCAGACCAAGGGCCGGAGCTCCTAAAGTCGCCATGGCGCACCTCCAATGAGGGGAAATCTGCACGCGGGAGCTCGGGAGGGGCTCTGCAGATTGCTCGTCGGGAGGATACGGCGGCGTGGCGAGGCGACCGGGGGCGGTATCTTGGGTCGCGGCCGCCACCAAACCTGAACCCTAGTCGCCACGGCCAACAAACCCTAGCCGCCGAGAGGAGAGCGAGAGCGAGAGTGAGCGAGAGGAGAGAGAGCGACCGAGTCGCGAGGCGACCGCATCGGGCATATGACAGACCCGTCCGAGTCGTGCGAGGCCGACTCGGCCCGGCGTGGATGCCACGTCGGCCCAAACCGCCGTCTCACGCACGGAGGGACACGATTTGCCCGGTATGGAAAGTTTGAGGTGCGTTATATCCGGTATTTAAGTTCAGGGACCAAAATTAATCATCAGGTATAGTTGAGGGACGAAGAATGGACTTATTTAATATAATTTAGTATCGGTAAATCTCAATTTATTTTAGTGCAGTATCAGCACATACCATATTTGCTAAAGTTAACACGAATTACGAACAACTTAACGTGCGGTTGACGTGAATTACGATCGCCGACGTTGCGACAATGCGGACTGGCCAAGTTGAGATGTTATAGAATGACTCGAGACATCCAGTCTCGCAGTTTGACAATCGCCAAGCGGTTGCAGAACAAACCGCCGGAAATTCGTATCCTGATACGTTAGTAGCAGAATAAGCATTGCTCCTGAGCGGCTGCTGGGCATCTATCCGTCATCTACTAGTACTTACTCCTGTAAAGAGTTCGCGGTTAATGACATCATAGCTAGAATTTACCACCGAGTAAATTAACAACCTTAAACTGGCAAAAAAAAAAGAAGAATTTCATACAAGATGACGCAATGCATCTTTGGGGACATGCTACCAGATAAGAATGGCAGACCGAATCCGAACTGCATGATAACTAACATTTGCAACTATAGACCCCTGAAAAACAAGACAATATATCCCTCAAAAGGAAGACAGAAGTCTTGATATCCATTACCCGACCATATAACTTGTGCAGCCTTGAATAATCCCCCAAAAACAATGATCCTGATATCTAACCACTACTTCCAAGAAGAGAAGCTCCCCAGCCACCAAATCAACAGCCACTGCTCTCCGACCAGCCGTCACCCCACTGGCCCGGAGCGGCCATCGGCCCATTCATCTTCAGGTCGAGTGAAGCCTGCTGCAGCTGCTGGGCGTGCAGAGGGTGCAAGGGCTGGTGAGGGTGCGGTGGCTGCTGGTGCGGTGGGCGAATCTGGAGGTGCTGCATCTGATGCGCGGCCAGCAACGGTTGCATTGCTTGGTTCTGGGGGTGAAACATCTGCTGGTTCCCTCCAAATGAGTGTGGCGATCCACCAAAGTTCATCCCTCCACCGTTGCCAATCTGCCCTGTCGCCATCTTCAGGCGCTGAAGCTCTGATTTCAGGGCGTCATTCAGAGCTACAAGAAGAGCAGCGAATGGTGAGTTTTTGAGCTGTGTTGTTAACAGAGCATGAAGTCCGAGTGTTGCTTCAGTTTGGTTCCGTTTCATGGAATAATCAAGAGAATGTATGGAAAGTACAAGCACGGGAAAGTGCAAAATGATCATGAGAAAATCTCTTTTGTTTCTTTACATGATAGAGCACCCCTTGATCATGTTAGAAGTTTTTTTATCACCTTTTCCCACACCCCTTTCTTTTGAAAGGCACAGAACACATAATAGCAAGATAACCCTATGGATATCAAGTTATGTTGGTTGCTCCATTATTAGTGGGAGCAGGTTAAATAAACCAAAATTTCATAACCTGAACAATGTTTGTGTAATTGTGTCCATAAATGTAGCAACCTAGATGCACTTAATATTTTATTTTCAACATAGTTCTTCTGAATATATCATAAAGATACACAGATCCCTCCCTAACTTAAGACTGTGTTGGCAACACTATCAGTCCTACCAGCATGCCGAGTGGCGAGTACGCGAGATTCTCTTACTTATGTGTAAACATAATTATTGCAAAATGAACGAGGTAAAATATAGCAAAACAGTGAATAGAATAATGAACTTTACCATCCTGTAAGTGGACTTGTTGCTCCGCGTTCTGCAGCTGCATCTTCAGTTCACTATTCTCAGTAGTCAGCCCAGTTGTGTTTCTCTGTTTGTATCAATATAATGAGGGAAGAATGATTAGCTATCTGAAGTGATGCAGGGTTCATCAATGCAAAATCAACATAGCCTCAGTAAATACAAAGCAAAAGCCCTGGGTCCTTCCAGCAAGCAATCTGCAATCCTATACTTGATAAACCCATTAACGGTGACAAAATGAATATACCTAAGCAAACTTGGGTCAATCCAGGTTCATGCGATACCAAGAAAAAGCCTGGTGTCTTTCAGGTTGATTCTAGCCAGCCCAGCCTGGTACAGCACTATGCATACAGAGGTCAGGTTCATGCTGGGTCTAGTTCAGAAATTCAGATCAAGTGAGGCAAAAAGAGCCATTTGCATCAAGGCCAGGCAAAGGATTGGTTGATTCCAGCTACAGTATAGACTCTAGATATCAATTACAAGCTAGTGCAATTGGTCTGTTTTGTTCTCTCTTTGTTGTTTGCAGGCACATAGGAGCGTTAATTGAATTACTCATTCATACTTTTTCCTAGAAGATTGATTTATTCACCACAGTGGGGACTGAGGTACAAGACCACTAGTAGCCAACAGAATTGATAAAGGTACACACACAAACAATGAAATAATATGCCATGGCAATGTCTACCTATTGAAAGTTCCTGAGTGACTTTCCTAGGTAATACAAAACAGAATAGTAACTACATAATGCATAATCCACTACACACCCACACACCCCGGGATAGAGAATTCTTAATTCAGATTGTCTAGTCAGTTCCTACTGTCTAAACAAGCTGATGAAGAAAGATTCTCCAAGTGTCAGTCAAAACAGATAGTCAGGTAGCACCCAGCCTATATACTATGCAGATTGCAGATAGGCCTAGTTCAAGAAGTGAAAGAACAGATAGATCAAAATTTTCTTCTCCTAGTTGAAAACAAATTGGGGGACTGAGGTAACAAAAAGTCAGAAGGACTAATCCTTACCTGTAGCAGTGCCAGCTGGGTTGACAATGTTGTTGCTTCTGCATGCAGGGTTTGCACTTTCTGCTCAAGTTCAGCAATGTACCGCATTTTCCTTTCTTTTGATCTTGCTGCTGATTGTCGATTAGCCCAAATCCTATCACATGATTCATGTTGAGTAATAGTATGAATAGACAAATTAGGCACTTTTCAAACAAAACAACTAATGACTTGCCATATTCCAGACAAAGGTTTGCTTGGTATCAAACATTACATGTTCTTCGTATCACATCATGCTTACAGCTTATTTATGGTCATGCATGATTTTTCTTGGCGAAATTTGCCATGAAACAATTTCATTTTAACTCCAAGTCACACTACATAAAAAAAACAGCAAGATGCTGAAAATTGAGGGATAATATTAGAATTCTAATAAGTTAACAGAAAAAGATGCTGAAAATTGAGGGATAATATTAGAATTCTAATACGTTAACAGAAACATAATCATTCACACAATAAAACCTAAAGCTACGAACACAACAACTATTACAATCTTCGCAGTTCGTACATTAATGCGGGTGACTAGGGTGCATGAATGTCATGTATAATTTCAACTAGACTAGATCACTAGAACCAGAAATGAAATGCAAAATTTTGCTCCATGCCTCATGACTGAATTTCTCATTGAATTATGACAGTCAGCCACACCTCATGACAGAAATCCAAGAAATTCTTTGCCACGTGCTTGGGAATGAATAGGATAGCTATGCTGGACCGGAGGTCAAGGACCTGGACCCCTGGGCTTTTGGCGGTGCCGTGGTGGCAGCGCACCCGAGTCCAGGCGCTCGGCTGAGAAGGAGAGGGGGAGATACTTCTTGATTGATTTAGCAAATAGCATCGGCTGGGTATATTTGCGCCCCTAACAACCAAATCCTAGGAATAACAACCAAATCATAGAGATAAACTTCCTCATCAAGAGATAGACTTCCTAAATTAGACAGTTGTTGCCGAGTTTGATGCAACCGAAGGCTTGACCCCTGCTCCTGTGAGCTTGCGTTGCTGGTAGTACTTAACCCACATCACATTCTTTATAGTACTTAACATGGTATCAGAGTCAAGAGGTCTTGAGTTCAAGACCCGGTTGGTGCAATTAAAAATAATAATTGCAACCCACTTCTATCCCACGTCTGAGGTCTAAAGGAGCCTACACGTGAGGGGGAGTGTTGAAGTATAAGTGAATTGTACGCCTTTTCTCATCAGCTTAAGCTTTTGGGTGAATTGATTAGTGCATTCAACTTAACAATCATAACATGATTGGCTGACTGCATTCTTAAATAAAGATATTGCTGCTACTTTTGGGTAGGCATATCCATTACAATAGAACCAGTAAAAATATTTTGAAAGTTTAAAGTTTAAAACTGTGATATGGCAACACCAGCAACTACACAAATGCACGGTAACAGAGTATGTTTGTCAAAAGGAAATGAACTTAGCTTCTAAGAAAGAGTGGAAGTCTGAAAGACAGCTTCAGTCATGGAAACAAGTATGCTGGTGCTGGAGGGTATTCTCATACTCTTAATCTCCTATCTACAATAAACATAGGGAAACAAGGTGCATTCCTGATAACTCTTAACTACAAAATTCATCAAGTACAAACTTTTAACTCTTCACGTAATTTTCTTTTGTGTTATCTATATGCACTGTTTGAGGTTGTTTTGTGTGACTTCATTTCAAGCTCCTGCCTCACATCACATAACTCTTCCGTGAACAAAAATCTGTGCACAACAAAGTAACAAATGAAACTATTCTATACGAAATAATAATAAAACAACATGCGATGGAAAGCAAATTCAGATGAACCGATGGTAAGGATAAACACAATAATCCGTAAAATCAAACCTTTTTGCCTTCTTCGGGTCGATAAGCGCTAGTTCTGCGAGCTTTGCCGTTGACATTGACTTCGTGACCTCTTCCGGCGACATCCCCTCCATCGCTGGTGTCCCAAGCAGTTGCTCTGTCTTGTCATAGCTGGACACATCCATCGAATGGCTATGCTGATGCCTCGGCCTTGGCCCAGCCCCAGCCCCCGCCATGGCGCACGACGACTCCGCGTCCGACGCCCCGCACGGTGAGTTCAGCTTCTCGACGTCGCGGAACATCGAGAAGAGCTCCTCCCTGTTCTCGTCCGACAGCGATGGCCCGTCGCCGGCGCCGGGGACGCCGATGTCGTCCGGGAGGCCGATGATCTCGGAGTGCGCGCGCCGGTGGCCGGGGTTGCGCGGAGGGAAGTCCGGCATGCGGCTGATGTCACACTCCGGAGGGGGCGACGGCGACGGCGGCGGCGGCAGGCCATTGCCGTTGCCGCCTCCCCGTGCATCGCCGCCGCCTCCTGGGATCGGAGACTTGTCCATGTTGTTGGCACCAAGAATCCTTCTTAAAGATGCTGCCTTTACGCAAATTTTTGGTCGATGTCACGCTGCGAAATTATCCTTTTCAGATTAAGAGTGAGAAAATGCGATCAATAATTATGCGAAAAAAGAAAAGAATATCGGAAGGTACTGCAAGAATAATAAGATAAAAAAAATACCACTAAAAGATTGTTAAAAATTTGGAATCGCGCAGAGAATCATATTACCTGCGATTTCAGTGTTCAAACGAAAAGAGAAGAAAATAAATCCGTTTTTTTTCTTGGCCTCTTGTTCTCTTCATCGATTTGGAGATTCGTGTGTGTCTATTTTGGATGAAAAACAGTGGATAGAATGGAGCCTAGAGAATTGTAGGGAGATATATGATAGAAAAAATAGAGAAATTTACCAGAATGCCACTCTTTTGTTCCGCTTTCGAGAAAATATCATTAAGTTACGTGCAATAGATTTTTTGTCATACCTTATGTTGTCTCCTCGTTAATTTGTCTTTTTCGAATATTAAATTCTTTGTTTCATCTAGGGATGGCAATTGTCTTGACACTGCGTCTTGCGTGAGCGATACCTAATGGAGCGGGTATGGCGTCTTTCTTTGCTTGCGGTATGAAAATCAGCACAATTCCTTACCCATCGATAAACGGGTATGGGCATGGGTAAGCTCCACCGTGCACTGCCGCTTCCCGATGCAGTGATCTACCCACATGTGTAAGAAACTATGTCAATTTGTATTTGTATTTTATTTGTTAAACTTGATTAGTTGTCTTGTCGAACATGATATGTGAATTGTGATGAACTTTATTAGTTGTTGAATGCGTGATGCACTATTGATGTGTCAATTTTGATAAACTTGATGTATGCATTGCTCGTGGGTAACGAGCATGTACGCGGGCGATGGGTACCCACGGGCGGTGATGCATTATTCGCGGATAAACGGGTATGCCCGCGGGCGACGGGTACCCACGGGCGACGGGTATGGGCGAGGTTTTTCGCCCGTCGTCCTTCGCGGGTATACCCGTGGGGGGAATTCGGGGTCGCGGGTATGGGTATGGGCGAGCACTACCCGTACCCGCCGCGCCCGATTGCCATCCCTAGTTTCATCCCAATAACATGCCCGCATGCGCATGGACACTTTTGCCCCTTCGATTGGGTCCGGGACAGCTAACTGGCTGGGTATAGCCATCCCAGACTAGAACCCTAGCGCACCCGTGCTGTTCTTCTCTCTCGCTCCCTCGCTCGACCACCCCCTCTGTCCCTCCTCTCTCTCGGCGCGACAGTCTCGGAGACCAGTGCGGTGGAAGAAATCCAGCGGCGGCGAAAGGCTCAGCAGATATACTCCCCTTTCGAAATCCTTTCTCTTTTGTCTTTCCTTTTTTTTTCCTTGTTGATTTGTTTTGATAGATCTGGTGAATGCGTGAACCCTAGGTTTATGGATGGAACCGGTTTGAGCTTGATGGAGGAGTCGGTTGTTGGAGGTGCGCCCACAATGGACCCAAAGGGGGTATGTAACTTCCCCACCGGTTGTTTTGGATGTGCTATTTTGGAGGAGCTAGTTGTTGGAGGTGCGCCCCCCTCCCCTCCCCCCATCTTAGTTCAGTTGAACGGAGTACAAAACGTAGTAGTCCCTCTAACCGTAATTTTCTTTTTTGTTAATGTCGCGTAGGAGTGAACATGAAAGAGCCTTTACACTAGTTGTTAGAGTTCCACCATACTTTGCGAGGCTTGATGACAGTAGCCAACGTAAATACGGGCGACAAGATCTGGAATGGGTTATTAATTTGCGTGGATTTATATTCGATAAGTTGATGGAACAGTTGGGAGAGAGGATAAGTTGGTGATCATCTTAGGAGGCCTATGTTTGGTGCAGTGATTTGGAGTGTGGTGGTGGGATGAAAAGGGTTAAACACACCTTTCAATTGTTAGATGTATTTATCAGCCGCAACAGAACGAAATGGGTTTGCTTCTTAGTGGAAATAGTAGACAAAGCTTCCTATTTGTCTAGCTAGTCTAGTGTTACAGTGGACCCCTTGGTGAATGAGTGTGCTGGGACTTCCACTGTATCAGTAGTACCAGATGTTGCTCCAACAGCAGTTGTGGATGACACTGAGGACTGAGGAAATGACTTGTCCTCACCAATTAGGGTGGACTGGTCTACTATCGTTATTGCTGAAGGACGTGATGAATTGGACATAGATGTTTCTATGAGTGAGGATGAAATGTTTGTTCTTTTGGGCTCGAGTGATAAGTCTGACATAGCCAGACATGAGGCTGACATAGCCAAGGCAGGGGCTGATTCTGGTGCTGCACCTGTGGATGGCACTGAAGGGACATCTATTCCTGTGGATTATGACATACTCGAGGAGCAGCACATCAAGTATGATAAGGACCATCCCAAGATGGAGATGGACAACATGTTTCCATTTAGTGGTGGCGGATAGGCAACCCGATTTCAAAGATCAAGATAAACGATGCATTGACCCATCATGGCTCGCCTAATAGATGGGTCGTGTTGTGTCATCCCACATGTCGGGGATGCGACCCAGGCATGGCTCGATGGCCTGTCATGTCGTGCTAGGCTAGCTTGAGCCCATTTAGCCCGACGGGTCGATTTCGTCCTGGCCTGTTGGGCCCAAAAAAATTCAAAAAACACCCAAAAAATCATAAAAATATGTAGAATTCAGAAATATATATGAAAATGTAATAAAAAGCTTTATTAATGTTTAAATGGCTACCTCGTTAAAACTTTTACCAAGTAAAAATTCAACATGAGAAAACCTTGGCAAAGGAAAAAGAGTACAACCTGTAGCTCTACATACATCTTTGTTCTACATGTCGTTGTCTAGGTACATATTTTTGAACACCTTCGACAACTCTGGATTTTTCACGGAGTGTTGTGTTCGTGAATCAGCTTTTTTCCAGTCTTTCACAGTTAGAAGTATCTCCATCATCTCACTTGTGACACGTGTTCATCTCTCCTCCAATATTATTCCAGAAAGACTGAAAGCAGACTCAGAGGAAACCATCGAGACAGAAATAATTAACGCATCATGTGAAAGTATGGATAGCACGGGATATGCTAACGTATGCTCATACCACCAGTGCAAAATTGTGAAGTTTTCTTAATTGAAATCCACCGTATCGTTGTCCAAATAGACGGATAGTTCCCCACTCTTTGGGTAAGAGATTGGTCTTGGACTTTGTTGAGAAGGTGTCACTGTAGAAGAAGAAGACCTAGATTTGGAGGAAGAGCCACCGAAGTTCTTTCCCAACATATTTATCTTGCAACTTGAGGAGGGGGCTACTGGAGGTCACCGTAGGCGGACTCCCTGGAACTTATTTTCATACCTTTGGTAAACCTCGTGTAACCAAGAACAAACTTCTGCAAAAAAAAAAGTTAGAACAGTCTAACCCTATAGCATCACTAAGAAGATCAAGAACACTAGTAAATGCTTCAATTTTACCTCTAGGATCTAAAATAAATGCAAATGCATATTGGAAAGGGATTTCTCTCCCATATTTAAGGTATTTAGTTTTCATAGTGTTGGACCGAAAAGGCGACTAGAGGGGGGGGGGGGTGAATAGGAGCACGCTCACTTTTTCAACCACGATTAGATTCAACACAAATTTCACTCCAATAGCTATAGAAGCTATGAAGATCGATATACCAGTACAGCGGAAGACTAGGATTGAATCCAATCAAAACCCCGAAGCAAAACAACCAAAAACAACCGAAACTTAAATTCCTAAGAGTAGGGCGGTCTGACCTCTACTCAGGGGCGGTCTGACCTCTCCAAGGGGCGGTCCGACCTCTAGCTAGGCGGTCGACCTCCACCCATGAACAAGAAATCACCCGAAAACGAAGTTGCAAATAGGTCTAACTTTTGATCTACAACTCCAAACTTCATGAAACTTGGAACACACCTTCTCTAGGATGTCAGGAACCTATTCCAATCGAAGATCATGGAGATCCATGGAAAAGTTACGACATTTTTCAGTTTGAGAGATGGATGGTTCAAACCGAGTCAAACGAAAACGTGACCCAAAAACTTGCTCGTGGGTGATTGATGATCAAGATGATCTTAGATGTGTTCCCACATGTCACAAAGAAGCTATATCATGTAACGAAATCAATCAAAAACATGCGAATCAAAGAAAGACTCAAAATCACCAAATAGAGAGAAGAAGGGCAAAGAGACACATCTTTGATCAAAGCTTTCTTTGGATTGATTTGATAGGGTTTGGGTTTACAGCCACTCCATCAATGGAGGACAAAGCTCAATCCAAGAGCACAAGATCAAATCAAAACTCTCTAGAACCCTAACCTCCACTAATCCTCTCCTAAGCCAAAACTAGGGTTTCAATAATGATAAAGAGTTGGAGGGTGCACCACCTCCTCCTCTATTTATAGTGGAGACTTAGACCTTCTAGAAAATTAACTCAAATGGGCTCCGTTAAGGCCCAACACAAGCGGGTCACACACGCACGCATTTTAGGCGCCGTCTACAACACCTCTTAACCTAAACCGCTTCTCTTGCGCCGTCTTGCGCCGTGGGTAGGCAAAAGGTCACCAAGGTGATATTTGGTAAGATTACCAAACTACCCCTTCTCGGTCCTTCTCCGAAGACCGAGTCCATCTTCGCAAGCACTTTGCATGCTCATGCGTGTAGGTTGATCAACGGCTCTCTCCATGTCGGCAAGTCTCTCCCATCCGGCTCCCACCGAAACCACCATGGCACTTGCACCGACTCCCGCGCCGCTTGATCAAACCAGTCGCACCGAACTACCCGTTCGGTCATCATTGTCCATTCTGTGCCATACTTGATTTCATTGACCTCACCCAGCATCGTCGATCGTTCTGGACCTAAGCTCTCCAAGCCTCGTCCCGATCATCCTCGCCGTTGACCGTCGTTGACCACCAAGCAACCTGCACAACAATAGACAAGCAAATCGAAACCGGGAACAAGTTCTTCGCAACTTGACCCACGTTAGTCAAAACATGCATCATGCAACACATATGCACTGAAACTCATGACTTTGACCTAACCAACGAACAACGCCGCCACGACAGGCGACGTTCAAGTAACAACCGGTCAGACCGCCCCTCAGGGCCGGTCTGACCGCCGGCCTTGCCGGTCGGACCGCCGGCCAAAGGCGGCCGACCGCCCGTAAGGACTTAGCCAATTTTCAACCCCAAAATCCAAACCTCTGGAAACTTTAAACCAATAGAACTTTTATCGAGACTCCAAAATTATGGGAGCAAGAACAATGGGATCCCTCACTTGCCTACACCTCTATTTTTGGCCCACTGCTTTGACCACTTTTGGTCACGGCCGGTCCGACCAAGCGCACATGGCCGGCCCGACGATTTGGGACCGGTCGGACCGCCGTGCTATGGCGGTCGGACCGCCGCCCGTAAAGTCCGAATAGTCTTTGAAACTTTGTCGAAAACCCGTGAAACGACAAACCATTAACGCCATTGCCAATTGTCACATCATCCTAAGATCTGGAGCATATCCCCATGATATCCACAATCTCCCCTTGATGAACACATTGGCAATAATCCGAAAAATGTAATTTGAAGGTTTGAAAAGTAAAATACTTTCGTTTTCGCACAAAGGCACAACTTGGTCCATAAGCAAGAGAAAGCAATGGAAATGACCAAGTGGCATCGAATAGCATAGACAAGTGAGATAAGGCAAAAGAAAGCATAAAAACTTTGATTTCGAGAAAAGTCAAAAATCTCACTTAAGGTCCATATGAAAGAACAATTGTTCAATTGACCTTTGATCATTGTGAGGAGTAATAAATGCAATTCAAGTTCGGAAGAGTCAATAAGACAATAAGAATGCAATTCAAAACTCCCCTCACTATGATCCTCGGATTTTAAAATTTCAAATTCTCCAACTTTCTCCCTTTGTATAAACTTCTCCCAACATCGAAATATCTTCTCCCCTTTGACAATGGAGTCATCAAGGAATCACGCCTTCCTCTCATCCAGAGATAGCAATTTGCAGAATGAAGAAAGAAGTAAAAAGAAGAAGTATGCATGAAGTGCAATGGAGTGACTTCATTTTTGTATTTTTCAATTTTTGATTACAAGAAGCTTTGGAGATTACCCAAAAGAACTAGCTAGCATTTCTAATATTGCACAAACAACATATCAAGCCCGATAAAGCTAGCAAGATCATGGTAAGACATATATATCAAAGCTAAGCACCAAGGCTCAAAAGTAAAGCAATAGATTTGATCAATTTAAGCAACGCTTCAAATTCAAAAAGTTCATCAACAGGATCCTAAAGTGAAATTGGCCATGTCAAAATGTCAAAGTGAGATCAAAAATCTAACAAAGACCACATTAAGAGTCAATCAAGTCCCGTATTGAATCATTTTGCTCAATCTTTTAAACGCCCATTTGTCAACATTTTTCTCATTTGCATTGAATATTGAGGTTGACTAATGATCTAACTTAGTGACAAGATCCTGGACTAGGAGCCATCCACAAACTCATCCTAAGCTTCACCAAAAGTTGATTAAAGGTATATCTTAGTAAAGAAGATTCGGACTAGGAGCCATCCACAAACTCTTTCTAAGCTTCTACTGGCGACAAATCTTGAGGTTCATGTCATTTCGACAAGCAATCCCCATGAGATCGTTCGGATCATCAAACTATCTCCAAGTTCATGTCATTTGACAAGCGGTCTCGTAAGAATAGTTTGGCACATTTTAAGCATAAGACAATCTTGAATTTTTTTAATTTTTCACAAGAGCATTTTAGAATCTCAAGAACACAAAAGCTCAAGTAATGGTCAATTTTAGATCAAAGAGTTAACAAAGCAATTACAGGCCAATGTCACAAAAGGAGCACTAATTGCGCAACTCGCTAAAACATCCACAAATTGCAATTTCTTAGTTCGAGTTTGTGTTAAAGTTCTAGCTCATATAGCAAAGACTTAGCTACACATGTAAAAGCATGATAATTTTAGCAAGTCAAAGAACTAGACATGGCATTGAGCAAGAATTGAAATACTAAAGCTCCAAAGGGTAATAGGCAAAGCTTCATCAATTTTAAAAGATAAGCGTAAAATTTTATATTACAATGCATCTTTTGGATTTTTCAAACCACTTGAAGTATTTTACATATGAATGCAATATGATACAATGCGATGCAATAAAAAGCCTAAAACCTAAAAAGTTCAAAAGATCAACAAGTTCGAAAAAGGAACAATAAAAGATCAAAAGAACAAGGTGAGATCGAAAAGATCGAACTCCCCTCAAACCAACCCATAGGGATAAATTACCCTAACTCGCTTCTTAAGGTGGCAAACCTAGTTGGGTCTAAAGGTTTGGTGAGGATATCACCATTGAGCCTCGGACTCCACGAAGTGTAGCACAATATCACCCTTCTCGACATGGTCTCTAAGGAAGTGATAGCGAATGTCTATGTGCTTGGTCCTAGAGTGTTGCACAGGGTTCTTAGCAATGTTAATAGCGTAGTGTTATCACGTAAAAGAGGAACACTAGCAAAATTTAACCCGTAGTCCTTAAGAGTGGATACCATCCACAAAATCGACTCAAAGAACTAGCGTGACTACATACTCGACCTCGTGATGATTGTGCAACAGAGGACTGCTTCTAGAAGACCAAGAAACAAGAGAAGTGCCTAGGAAGTGACAAGTGCCCGAGGTACTCTTCCTATCAAGCCGACGACCGCAAATCGTAATCGAAAACCCCGAATGGATAAAGAAGAAGAACAGAGTACCAAATGCCATACCGGAGGGTAGAGTGTAAATACCGAATATGCGCTTAATCGCTTGGCGATGGGAAGTTCTCGAGACGCTGAAACCTCGCAGAGGCGTGTGAAGTGGATGTCCGGTCTTGATGCCGTCAGTGCGGAGGGAGCCGATCATGTTTGCGGTACTCGCGTTGATCCACGGCTTCTCCTTCCTCATCTGGATCCAAAGCGATCGAAGTCGCCATGGGAGTGGCGATCGGCTTGCGATCACCCATGTCGAGCGTTTGAGCGGATCCTTAGTATACTTCGTCGATGGATGAAGATCCCTTCCTTACATTGCTTGATTTGAAGCCCCGTAAAGTAATTGAGCTCTCCCATCATGCTCATCTCAAATTCCTGGACATAGTCTCGTAAAAGCTAGAAACAAGAGCATGAGAAGAACCACCAAAGATAATATCATCAACGTAAATCGAGCAAGTAAGAAATCATTGCCACGCCTAAGAATGAACAAGGTCTTGTCTACCTTACCCATCTCAAAATCATTCTTAAGCAAGAAGGTCTTAAGTCTATCATACTGTGCTCTAGGGGCTTGTTTAAGACCATACAAGGCTTTGGATAGCTTGAAGACATGATGTGGGTTCTTGGGATTCTCAAAGCACGGAGGTTGCCTAACATAAACCTCCTCTTCTATAAAACCATTCAAAGGCACTCTTAACATCCATCCGATATAATCTAAAGCCCTTAGAAGCAAAGAAATGCAAGTAGAATGCGAATAGCTTCTAGTCTAGCAACAGAGCAAATGTCTCATCAAAATCTAACCCTCAACTTGGCTAAAACCCCGAGCTACCAATCTAGCCTTGTTTCTAATCACGTAACCATCCTCATTTTGTTTGTTTTTGAAGACCAATGGGTTCCTATAACATTATGACCACTAGGAGGTTCTACTAGGTTCCAAACCTTATTCCTCTCAAAATTCTCTAACTCCTCATGCATGGCATTGACCCAACTCGAATCAGATAAAGCATGTGATATATCGCGGGGTTCAAAAGAAGCTACAAAAGCAGAATGAGAATAGAGGTTTGGATCATGATACCGGAGCGAGTGACTCGCTCATGGATATTACCTATCATCCGATCCGCGGATGTTTGCTTTTGAATGTGAAGTGGCGCACCGGAGAAGAAAGTACCTCTTCGACCTCAGTGATCTGCGATGATGAAGATGCAGCAGGTGCCTCAACCGAAGGCGAAGTAGTCACGGCGGGTTCTTGTGCAGGAATAGGAATGTCAACAGCAGCAGGTGGAAGAGTATCATCGAGTCCATCATCATCTTCCTCTACAAATATACTCTCTGTCACCGTATCACCTGAAATATCTGATCTAGCTCCAGGGCTAGTCTCATCAAAAGTGACATTGCATGTCTCTGAACAAAGTTAGTTTCACATTAAAACTCGAAACCCCTTGAATGAGCAGATAACCCAAAAATAAACCATCAAAAGTTCTTGACTCAAATTTATCTAGATTTCCTGTCTTGAGAATAAAACACTTGGATCCAAAGACTCGAAAGTGCGAGACAGAGGGTTTTCTACAGAAACGAAGCTCATAAGGAGTCTTGCCCAAAGACGGTCTCAAAAAGACACGATTTGCAATATGGCAAGCAGTAGAAATAGCTTCGGCCCAAAACCTCCTCGGAGTGCTATACTCATCTAGCATTGTCCTAGCCATCTCAACTAGAGTCCTGTTCTTCCTTTCCACAACGCCATTTTGTTGAGGGACGTGGGGAGGAGAACCGATGCTCAATTCCACGCCAAAGACAAAAGGAAGCAAAAGATGCATTCTTGAACTCCGTGCCATTGTCATCTGCGGATCGCTCTCAAGGCACTTGGAAGTTCGAAGCCAAACGAAGAACAAGATCATGATAATGATCAAAAGCTTCATCCTTCGAAGTGAGAAAGAACACCCAAGTGTATCTAGAAAAATCATCGACTATGACAAGAATGTACCATTTTCCACCAACTGACCGAACCTAAGCGGGACCAACAGTATCCATATGAAGCAACTGTCCCCATCCGTCGGTCCATGACCATAGTCACCGATGGGTGTGAGGCGGCAACTTGCTTGCCATGCCTACGTGGCGCATACAAAGATCCTTGACGGCTTTGAGTTTAGGCAAACCTCTCATGAGCTCAAGGTTGCTAACTCGCGTCGATGATCAAAACCAATGTGCCCCAAACGACGGTGCAAAGCCGAACTCGTAAGAAGAAGATGAAATTAAGCATTTGAGAGAACCAAAGAAGAGATTGGAAAAATCACTCCAAAGATCCTAGCAACTCTAGTAATCCCAAAACAAGCTCACCAAATGAATCAAGCACCCGACAAGCATTTTTCTTAAATCTAGTCTCATAGCCATCATCAAGAAGTTGAGAGACGAAAGCAAATTAAACCTTAGCTTGTCCACAAGGGCGACGTCCTTGAGGATGAACTTGTCGCTCACCCCGATCGATCCGTTCCTTCAATCCGCCCTTGCCTATCATCTCCAAAGGTGATGAATTCATCACCGTCGACCGCGTGAAGGAGGTGAACCATCTTGAGTCTCCGGTCATGTGGCGTGAACAAATGAGTCGACGAACCACGTGTCCTTCCTCTTTCCGCGTAATCCCGAAAATCAAGGCACGATGAACAATGTGTCTCAATCATCAAGTTAGTTAAACAAGACTTGGGAACCCGATCTCGAGACACATGTCTGCGAGTAGTATGCAAAGCGTAGTGCTATCCTTGATTAAGTTTGAAGTTCATTATGAGCAATGGTTACTTTAACATAAGAGTTATCCTGTCTAGGAACATGATGATGAGCATGTGACACAAATCCTAAACCAGTTTCCTCTTTTCTATATTACCATGTCTCATAAAAGCTCTAGGTTGATTGAGTGAAATTCTAGCAAAATTTTTCTTATCATTTTTCAACCTACGCCAGAACTCAACCAAATGTCCATTCTTCTTGCAATAGGTGCAATGGTACTTGATACCACCGGGAGAAGCACCCTTTGACTTAACGAAGTTTGGGCAAAACCCGCAGATTTAAAAGTAGTTTTTATGGGTTGGGTTTTAAATTCAACTAACCCATTTTCCAAGACTTGAGTTACTTGGGGCTTAGAATTATCTTGGACAGAGTTGTATCCTAATCCTTGCTTCTTATAAGGAGTCTTAGATTTGTCCGTAATCATGTTTAATTGTTTCTTACCTTTAGAAAATTTTTCTAAGGTATCCTTAAGATAAGCATTTTCTTTTCAAGATTAACACATGACTCACAAGTTTTGCCTTTAATAGCTCTAGCATATTTTTCCTTATATAAAACAATTTCAAGTTTAAGAGCAGGACATGAAGCACATGTAGAAGACTCAATACTGTTCTTAAGCTTGGCATATTTAGCTCTAACGGCTTCTAAGATATCTTTAACTTCATGTTCGCGTTCAATGCAAAAGAGCAAAGGCTAGGATCAACAAAGACCAGAGCAACCAACTTGTCGGAATCTAAGCATTTTTCACAAGGAGCGATTTAACCTCAACTAACTCACCCTAGCATTTTCAAGTTGTTGCAAGGCAATATCATGAGCAGATTGTAGTTTAGCAAATTCTGAGTGTAGAGCATGGCAGGAAGAACATTCATCAGATTCAAGAGTCTTAGTATTTGCAAGTTCTAAAGTCAAATTATCTACTTGAGACTCTAAGTCCTTGTTTCTAGCCATGATATACTCTAACGCCTTATCCTGGCTCATGAGTTGCTCAAAGATAGTTTCGCATCTATCAGAAAGGACATCATAGGAGAGAGGTACCTCATCGTCGTCGACGTCGTCGGAGTCGGCCATGAAGCAAACGCCGGTGAAGTCCTTGGCCTTCCCCTTCTTCTTGTCTTGAGGGATCTCCTCCTCCTTGTCATCCTCGCTCCCGAGTCCACATCGCTTAAGGATTGTTCCCCAAAAGCGGCAAGAACCCGGTGAGCTGCCTTTGTGAGCTTAGCAGCATCAAATCTTGATTTGTTCCATTGAGGCTTCTTCCAAGCTGGCTTTCCTTCCTTGTGGTTGCTCTTTCCTTTCAACTTGGGGCAGTTTGCCCGGATGTGATTAAGCTCACCACACTCATAGCAAGTCACGGACCTCCTCTCTTTTGTTTCTCATATTGTTATAGGCCCGTGTGGCTTTTCCGACTATGAGGGCTAACTCGGCCTCGGAAGACTCTCAAACTCCTCTTCATGGATTGCGATAAACCAAACAGCGAAAATCCGAAAGAAGACTCGAAGACCCATCGAAGCTCTCTTGGCGGTCCGCTACCAAGGCCATATTTTCCTTCTTGGGATGATCAATCCTCTTGATCTCATGAGTCTTAAGCTTGCTATAGAGCAGCTCTATGGTCAGATCAGAGAGGTTGACGTTCTCCTCAATGGCGGTAGCCTTTATCTCCCACTCCTTGGTGTTGATTGCAGCCAAGAGGTGGGTGGCATTTTCAGACTGAGAATATTCAATTCCAACAGCCTTCATTTGATTAATCACTTTGTTGAAGCGACTGAAAATGTCATCGATGCTCTCTCCAGGACGCATCTCGAATTTGTTATATTCACGCTTATAGATCGTATGCGCGATTTTCTTGATTTGGGACGAACCCTCATGGTAGGTTTCGAGGGTGTTCCAAATCTCGTCTTGCATCTCAAGATTGCAAATTCGATCATACTCCTGTCTACCAAGCCCACCATACAAGAGGTTCTTTGCCTTATTGTTGTTAGCCAAGAGGGCTGTTGAAGCCGGCGTAACAACTTCAGGAAGAACGAGCGGGGCTCGAACAACCTCCCATATAGCTTGTCCTTCGCTCTCAAGGAAGACTCGCATGCGATTCTTCCAATAGGCATAGTCGTGCCCATCGAAGATATGCGGCTTGGTGGAGTACTTATCCATCGCCAAGTTCAGTGACCGGTTAAGATCAAGATTGAACTAACCGGCTCGATACCACTTGTTGGACCGAAAAGGCGACTAGAGGGGGTGAATAGAGCACGCTCACTTTTTCAACCACGATTAGATTCAACACAAATTTCACTCCAATAGCTATAGAAGCTATGAAGATCGATATACCAGTACAGCGGAAGACTAGGATTGAATCCAATCAAAACCCCGAAGCAAAACAACCAAAAACAACCGAAACTTAAATTCCTAAGAGTAGGGCGGTCTGACCTCTACTCAGGGGCGGTCTGACCTCTCCAAGGGGCGGTCCGACCTCTAGCTAGGGCGGTCTGACCTCCAGCCCATGAACAGTGAAATCAGCCCGAAAAACGAAGTTGCAAATAGGTCTAACTTTTGATCTACAACTCCAAACTTCATGAAACTTGGAACACACCTTCTCTAGGATGTCAGGAACCTATTCCAATCGAAGATCATGGAGATCCATGGAAAAGTTACGACATTTTTCAGTTTGAGAGATGGATGGTTCGAAACCGAGTCAAAACGAAAACGTGACCCAAAAACTTGCTCGTGGGTGATTGATGATCAAGATGATCTTAGATGTGTTCCCACATGTCACAGCAAGCTATATCATGTAACGAAATCAATCAAAAACATGCGAATCAAAGAAAGACTCAAAATCACCAAATAGAGAGAAGAAGGGCAAAGAGACACATCTTTGATCAAAGCTTTCTTTGGATTGATTTGATAGGGTTTGGGTTCTGACCACTCCATCAATGGAGGACAAAGCTCAATCCAAGAGCACAAGATCAAATCAAAACTCTCTAGAACCCTAACCTCCACTAATCCTCTCCTAAGCCAAAACTAGGGTTTCAATAATGATAAAGAGTTGGAGGGGTGCAGCCTCCTCCTCCTCTATTTATAGTGGAGACTTAGACCTTCTAGAAAATTAACTCAAATGGGCTCCCGTTAAGGCCCAACACAAACGGGTCACACACGCACGCATTTTAGAGCGCCGTCTACAACACCTCTTAACCTAAACCGCTTCTCTTGCGCCGTCTTGCGCCGTGGGTAGGCAAAAAGGTCACCAAGGTGATATTTGGTAAGATTACCAAAATACCCCTTCTCGGTCCTTCTCCGAAGACCGAGTCCATCTTCGCGAAGCACTTTGCATGCTCCGCCACGTGTAGGTTGATCAACGGCTCTCTCCATGTCGGCAAGTCTCTCCCATCCGGCTCCCACCGAAACCACCATGGCACTTGCACCGACTCCCGCGCCGCTTGATCAAACCAGTCGCACCGAACTACCCGTTCGGTCATCATTGTCCATTCATGCCATACTTGATTTCATTGACTCACCCAAAGATCGCCGATCGCTCGGACCTAAGCTCTCCAAGCCTCGTCCGATCATCCTCGCCGTTGACCGTCGTTGACCACCAAGCAACTTTGCACAACAATAGACAAGCAAATCGAAACCGGAACAAGTTCTTCGCAACTTGACCCACGTTAGTCAAAACATGCATCATGCAACACATATGCATCAAACTCATGACTTTGACCTAACCAGCGAACAACGCCGCCACGACGGCGACGTTCAAGTAACAACCGGTCGATCGCCTCGGGGCGGTCGGCTCGACCGCTTCTTGCCGGTCGGACCGCCGACCAAAGGCGGTCGACCGCCAGTAAGGACTTAGCCAATTTTCAACCCCGAAAATCCAAACCTCTGGAAACTTTAAACCAATAGAACTTTTATCGGAGACTCCAAAATTATGGGAGCAAGAACAATGGGATCCCTCACTTGCCTACACCCTCTATTTTTGGCCCAGCCTGTTTTGACCACTTTTGGTCACGGCCGGTCCGACCGGCGCACATGGCCGGTCCGACCGATTTGGGACCGATCGGACCGCCGTGCTATGGCCGGTCAGACCGCCCGCCCGTAAAGTCCGAATAGTCTTTGAAACTTTGTCGAAAACCCGTGAAACGACAAACCATTAACGCCATTGCCAATTGTCACATCATCCTAAGATCTGGAGCATATCCCCATGATATCCACACATAGCAACAATAGTTTTGTGTAAAACTAAGTCATTTTCATACATTTTGAATTGAGTAGCAATCTGTAAAATAGTATGCACAATAATAGGAAATGTTGGATAGTAGACAGCGGACAAAGCAATAGTGGCCTCATAATTTTTTTCTAAAAACTATAATATCTTCTCAACAACAAACCAATGTTGCTCAATGAATAGTAGAGCACTGTTAGTGCTCTGATAGCGCGTTTGAATAAATACTGAAAAGGTGATCTTATATGGTAAAAGATTCTTAAGCATCAGGTAATTAGAGTTACATCTTACCGACATGTCCAAACTGAACTTTCTGGGACATACACACATCATCTTGCAAAAGTTCTTATATGTTGTTATTCTTACGTTAGAATTATTCAAGAAACAAAAAGCATCGTGAAAAGCTTTAATATATGGATCATCTTCAAACCACATTTGATTGTAAGGTTAATAATATGACAAGTGCACCGCTGATGAAGCAAGAAGGAATCGACGTATGTACTCAATAGTGAAGTAAGAATATCCATGACCCTAGAGTTCTAAGCGCCATTATCTAAAGTAATTAAGAATATTTTGACTGTAAGACTAAAGTCTTCCACGACTTTGATAATACAGTCCGCAATATTCTCACCTATGTGTGCTACATTAATTAACTTCAAACTTATCATTCTTTTCTCCATTACCCAGTCGTCATTAACATAATGATCAACTACACTAAGATAATCCTCCTTAGCTCGACCACTCGATATGTCCGAGGTTAGGGCCACCGAAAATGTGCACGTACTAAATATTTACTTTATTTTATTATGGCGTTCACTGTAATATTTTATAAGATCTCTAGTTGTTGTCTTTCTAGAAACAATAAAAAAATCTAGGATTATCCACAGTCCTAATGTAATTTTAAAAAGAAGTGGACTCCCCAAAACTTAACGGTAAATCCTCAGAAGCAATTAAACGACAAAGAGATTGACGGGCCACCTCAAGATTACAGTCCGAGCTACGTACCGTACCGTCGGGGTTGTATTGCAGTTGCGTCTGCCTCATCACCAATCACAGCTTGGCCTTACATCTTGTAGTATGTCTAAACAAGTGCCTCGTTCCACCTGTAGACCTTGCAGACAATTCATTGCGATAAATTTTTTAAATATTTTAAGATACCTAATTTTCCTGTGTGTCTAGCTTAGTAGCTTGGTTGTACTTTCGAAATTATCCCACACTCTCGATGTAAACGGCCTCGACCTCTTTGCTCCGGTGGTCATCGACGAAGATGTTGTCGTGGAGCCTAATAACGGAACTCCGCCTTACCCTTCCGGTTGGTTTGAGGTTGCCGCAGCAACCTCCATAGACGGTACTTCCTCCGGTGAAAGTCTGTAATCACCAAGAGCAAAGTTGTTGTAACTGTCCATAACGAAAACAACAAAATCGAACTAACACTATTATTGTTTTCATCCTAGCGTAACAAGTACTAATAGTAAAAGTATACAAAAATTAGAATTGTACCTCTTTTGCAGACTTGCTGACGGAAATTGAAAATTTCAAATTTTGGCAAAGTTTTTTTAAAAAAATTTCAAATTATCTCACAACTAATTTGAATTTGCACACCAAAATTTGAAAAAGAGATTGAGGAATGGATGGATGTTAAATAAGGGGGGTACGATGGCTATTTATAGAGAGAAAAATCAGGATTTTTGAATATTTTTTTGCTATTTTTTAAGGGTCAAACGGACAAAAACGAAAAAAGGGAAAAAAACGCTCAACAGGCATATTCTAGTCGGTTCGTGTTGTGCCAGGCATGGCCCGCGAGCCCGTTGTGGCCCCCCTCCCGCCTACCCGGCCGCCTCCTTGCTGCCCTTTCATCCCCTCCCCCTGCCCTTTCCTCTCTTGCGCGTCCCCTGCCTGCGTGCGGTAGTGCGCTGCACCTACGCCCGAGTGCCGCACGCCGCAGTGTCGCACACCCCTTCGCCCGTCGCCCTCTGCACCAACGTTGCCTCCTCCTCCTCCTGGCTCCCTCCTTCTTGAGTCGGCCCAGCCGTCTTCTCCCTCCACGCCGCCCCCTCCCGACCACCTCCCTCCACGTTGGCGTCGCCCGTCCTCCTCCTCCCCCACCTCCTCCCCTCTCCTCCCGGCTCGCCTTCTCCTCCCTCCACACCAGCGCCGCCTCCCCCTAGCTCCCTCTCTCCCTTGCCAGCTCGCCGCTCCTCCTCCCTCCGTCGCCGCCAGCTAGCCGCCGCTCCTTCTCCCTTCCTCCAGGCGGCGGTGCTCCCTACGGCCTGCTTGGCTCGGCCTCTCCGCATGTGGGCCAGATGGGCTGTACCGGGCTCGTGTCATGCCTGGCACGACCCAACACTATTTGTGTCGTAACGGGTCGGCCCATCGTGCCAGGGTAGCGGCCCAAGCACGACACAGCCCATCTGACCACCTCTATTTGCATCCATGAAAGATTTTAGATTGGTCATTAGACAGTATGTTATAAATGAGCAGTTTGACATCTTCACTGAGAAAACCGACCCTACAAGGTTCATTGGAAAATGTAGGGTTGAAGGATGCCCTTGGAGAATTGTAGCTATTTGGACTGCAAATAAGAAAGCTATCAGGGTACTAACTTTGTTGCTAAATCTTACTATTGTATACATGAACTATTGTCATTATATGCTTGTACTTACTGGTTTTATTGTTTGTGCAGGTGTCCAAGATAGTCAATGAACATGAGTGTTATTCAAGTAGTAGGATCAAGACTAGACGTCATCTGAGTCCTAGGTGGCAGACAGGGCACTATCTATACTGAGGAACCATCCCAACATGGGAGCCAAGGAGATGCAAGAAAAGTTACAAGATGATTATAATGTCACCATGGGATATGACACAGTATGGAAGGGGAGACAAAAGACAGTGGATAAACTATATGGGTGCTGGGAACAGAGCCTTCAGTTCTGTACGACTTCAAGGCTGAGATTGAGTTGAGGTCCCTAGGAAGCATTGTAGAGATTGACAATAAGAGAGTGAAAGGTAATATGTACTTCCACAGATTTTTTATTGCATTTAGGCCCTGCATTGAGGGATTTTTTTAGAGGATGTAGACCATACATTAGTGTAGACTCAACTCCTCTTGATGGTAAATGGAATGGGCATTTAGCATCATGTACAGCTCTAAAAGGTCATAACTGGATGTTCCTAGTAGCATTTGGATTCATTGATAGAGAAAGTGAGGATAATTGGACATGGTTCATGAGGCAGCTGTAGAGGGCAATAAGTGATCTTCCTAACCTGGCTGTGTGCACATATGCTTGCAAGGGTCTGAAAAATGCAGTCAAGGAGGTTTTTCCCCAAGCTGAGCAAAGGGAGTATTTTAGGCACCTCATGCAAATTTTTGTGAAGAAATTCAATGGTAATAGCTTTGGACATATGTAGCCTGCAGCTAGGGCGTATAAGCAAGATGTTTTTTTAATATCACATGAACAAGGTTTTGACAGCATGCCCTCAGGTTGCTGACTACCTTCAAAGACATCACAAATTAATGTGGATGAGATGTGCCGTCAACCCAGACATGAAGTGTGATTATATTAACAATAACCTTGTAGAGTCCTTCAACAGTTGGTGAGAGATGTAAAGGACCTGCCTCTGGATGAACTTCAAGACAAGTTAAGGGAGATGGTTATGGTGCTATTTGAGAAGAGGAGAAGGATTGTGGAAAGGCTGCAAGGGGATTCTACCAGCTCTCTTACAACAATTGAGGATCAAGTCAAGGGGATTAGGCCATTTGAAGGCTCAAGCATCTGCCAATTGGAGTGCACAGGTGAGGGACACTAACAACAGCAACCTTAGGCATGTTGTGAAAACAGCTACTCATGAGTGCTCTTGCCTTGAGTGGCAACACACAAGTAAGCCTTGTGAGCATGCATTGACATTTCTAACATCTCTGAGGAATGTCAATATGGAGGATTATGTACATGAGTACTACTCACTAGAAAGGTTTAAAGCTGCTTATGAAGGGGAAATTGAACCACTAATAAACAAGTCTCAATGGCCAAAAGTGGACATTGGCTTTCAGCTGCTTTCTCCACTAGCCAAAAGGTCTGTTGGAAGGCCTATGAAATCAAGGATGAAAAGTTACTTGGAAAATGGGGCTAAGGGAAAGCAGTCGATTCAATTGGGTAGCCTAAGCAAGTGAAAGAGATGTGGGGAGATGGGGCATAGGCAAGCAACTTGTCCAATGAGTGGGTCAAATAAAAAGCACATGCAACCCATTTCAATGTTTTTTGGTATTTCAAACTGATACATCAACTTGTAATTGTTGCCTTCACACAGAAAGTCTAGAAAATCAAGAAAGAGCACAACAAGAATAGAGGGTGCAAGCACTTCAACAGTAGGAGGTCCAAGCACTTCAAGGGAGGTCCAAACACTTCAACAGTGGGAGGTCCAAGCACTTCAAGGGAGGTCCAAGCATTTCACATAGGAGGTCAATGATCACCATACCTGTTGTACTGAATGAAAGCCTTGGTTATGTCACAAGAAGGTAAAATACTCTTGTTTGTTCAACTTTAATATCCATATGCATTTGTGACTAAATCATCATGTTTGTTCTACTTCAATGTCCATATGCATTTCTGACTAAATCATCTTCTTGCAGGAAACTTGCACTGACTTTGGAAGGTGGAGCATCTCCAACAAGATCTGCCAAGAAGATGACCCCAAAGAAGAATAAACAGAAGACCTAAGAGAAGTTATGTATTAGGGTTGCATTTTGGATGACCGCGAGAAGTTATGTATTAGGGTTGTATTTTGGATATTTTGGATAACCGGAAGAAGTTATGTATTTTGGATTCTGTCATGCTGGATGTATCCTGGATGTACTAAGTCTGTAATGATGGATTCTGTATGTTGGGATGACCTGCTATGTTAGAAGTGTTTCATTTAAACTCAGACCATTCTTTTGTCATGTAGTTGCTTCAATTTTTAGTCCATTCATTTGCTTTCTGCTTCTGTCAATACCAATTGAAAAACTAAAGCACTGACAAAATGACAATACTAATTGAAAACTGATAAAATGATGCACTTGAAAACTGACATACCAACTGAACTCAATCCATTCTTTGGTTGAAAAACTAACAAAACCAATTCAAAACTTACAAAATAAAGCACTTTCTCTCACTCAGTCCATTCATTTGTTGAAAAACTAACAAAACCAATTGAAAACAAACAATATCATATACATTGTACATATTATTTGTTGAACACCCAATTGCATATTAGGGTACAACATCATCTTCTTTCTACCAATAGCATTCATTTATCACCATAAGCGGAACAATCTGACAAAAGCATCCATTTACCATCATAAGCAGACAAAACTGACAATATCATCCATTTACCACCATAAGCATACATGATCATACATTACCATCCATAAGTCGGCATTGCATAAGCATCCATGACCATACATTACCATCCATAAGCATTCATTACAACCAGACAAAAGCAACTTCCCTAACACCACGAAGACTATCATCCATTACATAGGGCACTAGCAACTTCGCTAACACAACGAAGACTACCAGGCAAACAAACCCATCAAGTACTGCATTCACAGTCATCTACATCTCTGCTATCTTTGCGAGCTTGCTTAGCTTCGCATCCCCGTTGGAAGCAAAAGCCTTCAACGCGATCATATCTTGCTTCAACCAGGCAATGCTGGCCTTTACATCGTCAATTCACCCTTCATAGAATCGTAGCCTTCCTTGAGGTCAGATATAACCTCAAGCAGATTTGGAATGGTATCCTCAAAGCATGTAGTGTCCTCACGAGGAAGCCCCATGTCCACCAGGTACTACTGATACTTGTCGATCCACAAGAAAAAATTGCAACTATTGGAAACCTGCCAAGCACAACATGAATCCAATTTAGCCATGGTGCAACCCTAATTAGTACCAATTTGACGTGGCAATGGCTTGGGTTGGTTTTTGTGATGACATGGCAACCCAGTCAGCATATAATCAGCAAATAAAATTAAAAATATTGTGGGAACCATATGTCAGACTCTATAGTCATCCCCATCTTTTTCCTCTCCTCCTTCCCCCTTCTTCTCATTTGCTGTACTAGGCAGGGTGCAACCCTAATTAGTACCAATTTGACATGGCAATGGCTTGGGTTGGTTTTTTGTGATGACATGGCAACCCAGTCAGCATATAATCAGCAAATAAAATTAAAAATATTGTGGGAACCATATGTCAGACTCTATAGTCATCCCCATCTTTTTCCTCTCCTCCTTCCCCCTTCTTCTCATTTGCTGTACTAGGCAGGGCACAACCACACCATTGCCATCCATGGCTGCTGCCACCCTCCTCCTATAGTTATCCTCGTGCTCTTCCCCTATATGTCAGTCTTCCTCACTGGATGAGTGAGAGACAAGAGGTCTTCTTCCTCTTGTCGGTTTGAACAGGAAGGACAAGGAGGAGGAGGCAATTATGGTGTCGATTGAAACAGACAGGAGGAGGAGGAGGGGCGGAGAGGCACGAGAGATGGGCAAAATTAGGTTTCTTGCAACCAGGGGTAGTCAATGGTTGTGGTGTTTTGATGAGTGGGGCGATAGAGACACGGCGACGACAAGTGAGTAGTGGTGGCGGCGGTACGGTGGATGGTAGCTCAAAATGAGCGAATCAAAATGAAGATAGGAAGGAGGGGATGCCCATGTATAAAGGAATTGGACAGAATATCGTCGACGAGAACGAATGGCGGCAGTGAATCCCGGTTGGAAGCGGAGAGCAAAAACATCCGTTTGCTGGTTTCGAGGAAAAATAAAAGCAATTAATTTGGGGACTGGATGAGAAAGTGGTGGAACACATCTTGACACCAACAGAATTGCCGAAAATTCACCCAAAGGGGATATCAAACATGGTGGTTCGTCAAGTCCAGTCCTCCGTATCCATTCCGTCGCTGCTCTGCTCGCTATCGGCCGCCGTCGTGCCGCTGTGTCTGCGGCCCACCTACCAGCGCTTCTCTGTGGTCCTGTGCATCTGCTCCTAGGCCGCAGCTCACCGCCCGCCGCCGTGTCCAGAGAAGTTACGCCATGCTCTTCTCTGTATGTGTGTCTGGCATATAGTCCACCCCATCCATCAGACTTAATCTATACATGTTCCTGGAGTTACTCGAAAATCGTCGTGTATTTGCTGTGCCCAGTCAACCAGTAGCAAGTGACTTAATGATGCATGCAATGCAACCTTGTTACACCGTATGAATTGAAGCACCAAAAACGGCATTGGAGCACCATAGTTCTCCAAATCTCCAAGATTCCAGAGACCCAACCAATCACGGCTATTTCACGCCACAAACATTCTTCTGTATACATATCATCTTGCGAGTCGACCTCCTTTTCTAGTTTCATGTAAAAGCCGTCAAAAAAAAAAGGAAAATCGCGGTACATAGGCCAACCCAGCCCATTTGTTGGCCCAAACAGATACTACATGGCCCGGCCCGGCCCGGCCCGGCCCAATTAAGGTTCCTCGGCCCCGCCTCCGGATTCGTGCGAGATCTACGCCTCTACGGTCCATGTCATCCCTTCTTCCCATTGGCCGCCGGCGACGCCTCGCCGCCGCCGCCCAGCACGGCGGCGGCCGAGTGGACGTTGGTGAGGAGGTACTCGTAAATCTTCTTCCTTAGCCGCTCTATCGTCTCCTCCGGCACGCCGCCGCCTCCGCCGTTCGCAGCGGGGACTGCGGTAGCCGCGGCCGCCTCCTCTCCGTCCGCGTCGGAGGGCGGAGGCGGCGGTTCCGTAGGCTTCCCTATCTCGCTGAGCCAGTCGTTGACGCGCTTCAGCTGCGGGAGCATCCTGGCCGCGCGGTCACGATCCCACGGCGCGGCCGCCGCCACGTCGGCGTCCAGGAACCGCTCCACGAACGCCAGGAACCACCCCCTCGCCTCCTCCCCGAGCCGCCTCGCCAGCTCGCCCCTCTCCTCCGCGCTGCCTCCCCGCTCCCACTCCGGTGGAGGCGCAGATACCGCCGCTGCTGCCGCCGTGACGGGGCCCGCCCTCCCCTTCCCCTTCGCCGGGGACAGCCGCGACTTCGCCGGCGGCGACGCCTTCGCCGCCGCTGGCTTCGCCGACTCGTCGACGAGCACGACGGCCAGCGGGGAGGCCACATTGGCGGGGGGCGGCTTGAGGTTGTAGAGGGAGAAGGCGGAGAGGTCTGTGGCGAGCCCGGCGCCCACCCAGGAGGCAGCCCGGCGGCGGCGCTCCGCCGCGACAGCAAGGGACTCCTCGTCGACGGTGGAAGCTTCGCCGGCTGTTGATCGATCCGGTGAGGTTACCGCTACCGCTACCGCAGCCTTGGTTAGTGAGTCAGCAACGACGGTGGCGCGGGACATGGCTGCGTGCAGAGAGAGAAACTGCTCCACGGCCGGTTGCGGGTTCTGCTCCTCCGCCGTCGAGCTTACCTCCGCGTACGAGCTGCTCAGATCAACACAGCAGTGAAGGTAAGTTCTTACTGCTTCAGTGTTACTGTTAAGTAAAGTAAAACTACAGAAGAAAAGTTGCATAAACCTGAATTTTCTACTGTAAATTCTACCACTGCTCTATGTAACTATGTTGCAGTTCTATAACAATGACATACAAGAGTAAAATTCACATTTTTACCAGAACTGGAATCCATGCATTCAGTAAAAACTCACATGACCATTGTACTCACTGCATTAGATTGACTAGGCAGAGAGAACATCAGAACACTGCAGGCAGCAGTGTGTGAGCAAAAAGTACAAAGCATTTGATTTCATAAAGTTGTTACTAGGGGAAACATTTCAGTGACAAGTACGAGGAGGATGCACTTCTTGTATGGCAGTGTTTGGCAATAATCAGCACAGTGTGAAGATAAGCACTACTGGCACAGCCTAGCTTCTTGCGACAAGAACAACTGGCGATCCAAGCATTGCATGGACATGAGGAACGTGTTTACTCTGTCGGCAGAGCACCCAGGAACACAGAGCAATGTGAAGTCTAAACTCCAAACATGTGCAGATATAATCATAAGTCCATGTATGGGTCAAAAGGAGAGGGAGCCAAGATATGGTTGATAGCATCATTGCAACATGCAAGACAGCTAGACTTAAGACATTTGGAATGTGATACCAAGGGGGTTATCAATTATTTTAGGAACCATGTGAGATAAGCAACAAGTATCAACTATCAAGTCTGTCAACGATCAGAAGTCATGTGAAACTTGGATGCTTTGTGGGGGGACTGTTGCATATAATGAAAACATTTTCAAAGAATATCTTTAAGCAAAAAATAAGTCAAGGGGTATATTGGCACATGGTGATTGAACTGGAAGAATTCACAGCTTTTTTTTTACAACATTGATATTTTTCCTAATTTTGAATTAAGTATCGTTGGGTACATCTCAATACTTTCTAACATTGGCATTGACTGAATAAGAGCTAAGCTTAGGTGCCAACTTCAAAGACATGGCTTGACCCAATCATACCGCAGGATTCTCTCCTACTAAGCATACAAATCAAAGCATGTGATACCCCCAAAACATGTATCAGATAATACTTGCAGAATTAGTACTATCTTGTACAAACTAATACAGAACAAAGCAGCATTGGGAAATAAGAAGTATTGAGATGTCAGACAAAGGAGAAAAGGAACAGCTCAAAAAAGAGGAACAATTCAAGGTCGCTGAGAGTATTGTGGAATCTTGAAGGTAATTGAGTTGACAATGCCATAAATTGGCTCTTATTCTGTATGTCTTAAACTACACATAAATTCTGTAATGAGAGGATCGAAAAGGTTAATTTCCATGGAAAAACACCTTAAACATCGAAGCAAGCTCTCTGCAGCAGAGGCTTCTTGCATGGCTTCAACAGCAGCCATTTGTGCCGCATCCCTGTACTTGAGAAGTTCCTGAAACAAAAGGTATTTCATGAAGCACAAGTACATACATAAACCATTTAACTGACACAGGCTAAAATGATATCTTATCCTCCCCACCTCTTGGGCTAAAATAGTATATTGCTAGCAGCATATCTGTTGAGTGTTGAATATGAATTTATTTATTCAGTAGACAACCATAAAAATCAGCAAGCTCGAAAAGCCAAAAAGTTAGAAATGCTAGACCTGTATTATAAGTTATAAACTATTAATACCACTGCAAACAATCTTAGAGATCATGTCAATGAGGTAGCCATACCTTTCCTAATTTAGCAAGTGATGGAGGAAGTACCGTCCACGAAGTGCTTGCGTCTGTCAGTTTTTTGCCATTTGCAGCAATCTTTACTAAATTTGTAATATTGGGGTTGCTCAAAACCCCAGACGTCCTCCTTATAGGAGAAAGATGCTTATTCACTGTTTTGTCAGAATCATCTGAAGGAGCACTTGCTGTGCTCTTCCTGGGAGGAGTCTGAATCTTCGTGTCATCCTTATGCGAGGTCTTCTCATCTGCTGGTGGTTTTCGTCTAGGAGTCTGATCACAAAAGAAGCAACAAAGCTTTAGTTATTTTGAATGAATTGTAATACTGTATGGAGATGGACACTAAATTGAACAATGACGAGTTCAAGCATCGCTGTAGTCTACACGGTTCCAAAATTCTACAAATACGTTCAGGAGATAATTGTAGTCTTGTCGATTCTATATTGGTGAATGCTTGGCACAAATTAAACATACCACACGCATTTACCAATATAAGTGACAAGCATAGTCAACATACCGATGTGCTCCTATTCTCAGACGTTCTGTCAGCTTTGGCTGCCTTTGAATCTGAATTGTCTTTGCCTTTTGCATCTGCCTTCCCTTCCCAGCTTCTTCTCAAGGCCTTGGGTCCCGATTCAATACTCAACACAGTGTTATTAAGTGAGTTTCCTGCAGAGGATTTCCTCCCTGCTGTAGTAACCTTCAACACAGAAGCAGCTTTTTCTAACAAGGATAGCCTAGAAGGTGATGACTTCACCGCTCCTTTCGCTTTTGTTCTCTGCTTTATGTCATTTGAGAAGCTCTCGAATGATGCAGGCAGAGAATAGACGCTGGTAGGAGATGAAGGTGTCGATCTAGCACTGTTTGACTTTGCCTTTGAGCTAACCACCTCCTTCTTATCTAAAATGCTATTCAGTGCTTGTTTTGAGAGTGAAGAGTTTGACTTGGTCAGCTGTGGTTTCTTGCTTTCTGTCCCATTGTTTTTCACAGAAGCATTTAGTTTCTCTAACTTGCCCTGCTCTTTCTCTAGTGACAAAGTGCTGGTATCCTTCAATCCATTGACGGATAGTTGTGCCTTCTTGCTGCCAAGAAAATTGGAGGAGCTAGTCACCACAAGATCCTCTGGATTGCCGACACAAGCATGCCGGCCAGGAACTGGCCTGACTCCCCTCAAGATTGGCACCGGAGTGGCTGCCTCAAGACGGTCTACATGGATGAACTGCCCCAACTGAATTGTGTCGCTCAATATGAGATCATGCTGCTCCTCCGGTAGGGAAACATAAGTTGCATGGGAAGAATCAGACACCTTGAGGTAGAACCCCTGATTGGTAAACAGATCACTCCCTGCAAGCGCTGGAACAATGCTGAACACCTGAAGAAGGGATGACCGGTGCTCGCCAGCTACTTTAACATCGCTGTTCATGTGCTGAAGGAGCTTGAGAAGGACCCCAGGTACTAGCGAAGCCATTGCTGTAGCTCCTAAAGCACATTACCTGCGCATGTTGAGCACAATTCAGACATCGTGATCATCAATCATATAGAGGACATAAAGAATTGGAACTGAAAAGTCGGAAAAGGATGATGAGTTAGTGGTAGACAACCTGGTGTAGTCCTAACAAAAGTGAAATCTCCAACTACCAAATGTAATAAAGGTTACAACTTTTTAGTGAACTTAATCCAGACTAACATGACGGTACTCCAAAACTTTTTTATGGCGCACAATGAACATGGAAATAATGCATTTGTCACCAAATGCTACCCTGTAACATGGCTGGAAATTGCAGTAGAAATTCACGCACTACCATTTGCTGAACCAGAAAAAGCATAGGAAATTCAAGAAACACAAAAAGGGATCGTTAACTACAGCATTTCAAGTGCAGAAAAAAGAGAAGTATACCTACCCAACATTACTACCTGAAAGGGAGTAAAGCAACACATAAAGAGGTGTACCAGAAATGGTGGCTGCAAGGAGTAAGGAGTAAGGACGGCGCTGTTTCTTTGAAGGCATTTAACTCAATCCAAAGAGAAATACGAGTACAAGTGAGCAGATCCAACAAGGACCGCAACACAATCAAATACCGGAAATCCCATAGTAGAATCAAAGTGGCCCTATCCGAGAAGTATATACCAACAGAGACACACAGGGTGAGAACCCAATCAAATCTTGAGCAAAAGAACTCCTTTTAAACAGCTTCAGAGTTGCCACTGATCAAGGAGTGTAAGAAGCAACCTTAACAACTCGTTAAGCAATCACCATTCTTCCAAGTTAACAGAAACAAATCTTCAGGGTTAAAAAAAAAGCAAAATGGCGAAAGAAACTGTTCCAAGAAAAGGAAGGAGGGAAGGAAGGAAGAGAGGAAAAGACATTTGTCAAAAGTCACAACCTTCACCAACATCATAAACTCTGCTGCCATAGTAAGCAAACACCAACAAGAGACAAATCTCGAAGCAGAAAGAACAACAAGAAGAAGCAAGGATCACACACACACACCTCTTAACAGAAGCCTGCGAAATCCCGTGAGGCCGTGAGCCTAATCCCCTTCCCCTTCCTTACTCTTCCCGTGAGAGCATGGGACGAAGGCTGGGAGAGAGCGATTCTTCTCCGCACAAGTCACACTGGCACCGTTGCTGCTTCTCCGCTGCAGCCTACGATCCTACAAAAGAGGCTTTTGCGGCTTGCTCTGCTCAAGGTCCTGTCACATCCAAGAATCCCGCCGGTTGGTCCTTGGAGCGGTATCAAGAGGAGCCAAGAAATGGCGGTCTTGTGCCTCTCTCTCGTTGATGTTTTCTTCTCTCTCTAAAAGGAGGGAGTCGAGAGGAGGGAGGGGAGAGAAGGCGGAGCGCACGCGGGGCAGCAAGCTGCATTGCAAGGGGAGAGAGAGAGAGAGGCAGTACTATGAAAAGTTGTTTGGAAGAAACTTTATCTCTCTTGAGATTGTAGAGTGGGCCCATGTAGTCAGTGGGTGGGTGATGATGTGGTTAAGGTGGGGCGTCGCTTTCGATGGAGCAAACCGGAGTTCCAAGGACAAGTTTTGAGAAGGGAAAATCTTTTTAATTACAGCGGTTATTGTTTGTTTGGATACATTATAATCCGACTCAATTATTTTAGATTAATTTAGAATTTGTACTAAAATCTCTTCCAATTCTAAAGAATTGGTTCTAATCTCTCTCTATCCAAACAAGCTTTTAATGAGTATTGTGCATGTAATGAGAGAAGGAGATGGTTATTGTTGATCAACATTTCCAGTTTAACAAAAATAATAATGGAAACATAATTTCGATAAAAATGAAACAATTTAACATGATTTATGTTTGGAATAGAGGGACAATAAGAGGTGATCAGAAAGAAAGAAATGAGTAGTCTTTCCGGTGACCATGGCACTGTAAATCCTAAGACCTTTATTTGGGACATTTCAGCTTAAGCTCTCTTAAACAGGACGTGGTTTCCGGTATTTTGCAGAAGCTTTACTTCTTTATACTGAAAAGTTAAATAATTTTCCACGAGAGGTGGTCAGCTACGCGTAGGGTGGAAAAAAAAAAGCTTGAATTACAAGCCCGGTCACTCGGCTCGGCTCGGCTCGATAGCTTAATTCTAAAAATACTTATAAACTATAAATAAAATAATATTAAATTAAAACTATATTAATTTTTTAAAAAAAACTCAATAAATTGAGCACCTCACTCCATATTCATACAAGCACCGAATTTTTTAAATAATATTTTTTTAAAAAAAAATATTAAAAAAATAGTCAACCCAAAAATGGGTTCCTATCGTCGCTAATCGGTGATGTACTCTTGCCTGTGTTATCGTCAGTCGACTTCACTGCCGTCGATTGAATCAAGCGACAGAAATGAACGATCATCCGTCACTAGTCACTTTTACGTCGCCAAATTGAACTAACGACAGGAAATGAATAGTCACATGTCGCCAACTGGCGACATGAATCCAGCTAAAAAGAGAGGAGGGGAGGGAGAGAAAAAGGTAGCAAAGCTCTGTCAGTTCGTCACGGATGAGAGATAGACGGAGTTTCGGATCTGATCGACCATCTTGCAGGTATATTTTTTTGAACTTTGTACATTATATCAAAACATTGTCGGTTAGCAAACAAAAATAGCGATATAGAATTTAGTAGATTAGATAAATGTAGTCCAATTATGTAGTACATCTTTTGAGCGGTGTATGAGGTAGGTAGAGGGTAATGTAAGTAATACTATTTTTATTTAGCTCCCCATTTGTGCGCGGTAATTATATTGTTAATACCGGAAATTATTTTTTAAGTAGCAAACTAGCATGACATATTTTATAATTACAATGAAAATCCGGAGCAACTAATTAGAGTAGGTAGAGCCTAATCGAAAAAATCACAGCTTTATTTAGCTCCGTAGGTTAGATAGAGTGTAATCGCAACTTCATGACTTGTCGCATAAATTTGCTTTCTATTTGTGGTTGGTAATTAGTTCTCCAATGTCGCTTCGTATTATCTTTTTATATATTCCGTAGTCTTTACAATGTATGCACTGAATTTTCAGGTATGGTGGACCCAAACCACGCTGTCGACTGGCTGTACGAGTTGCTTGACCCAGTGATTGACCTACATTACCGTAGCTGCCTCAATACCATCCTCCCCAGGAGGGCAAGGTGCCGATTGAGCTTAGCGCGTTGCGGCTGCGCATGCCCATCAGTGCCTGGAGGTTGCACCCCAGCTGGGTACCGTGGTACGTGCCATTGCGATCTTCATGTACTAATTTATGGCATGACTACTACATGTGGACTAACATTTGTTCGTAACCTGACCCGGCGCGGGTTGAGAGCGACAGGTCTCCTTCCGTTGGCACAGATGGTGGAGGTGATGTGGGAGGGCGACCAGTGCGTGGCGGGGTCCTCGTGGCACCGTGGTGGGAGCTCCTCGGGACAGTTTGCAAGTGAGCATGACACATTCACTTCCCCTATTTTATTTCAAACCCCACTAGTTACTAATGACAAACTTCTTTTGCAGGTCCTCAGTTCCACCAATACACGGGGCAGGAGTACACGGAGTCGTCCGCGGCAGCCTTCGTGCCCCCAGTTATGACTATCTTGTTTGATTTCGTGGTTTTTCTATGATTGCATACGTAACGTAATATTTCAAAGGTCGTGCACTGAGTTGGGACGAACCGGACTTGTCGTACGACGAGATATTCACCGAGGACTTCCACTTCCCCCGGGACCAGGCCTCTCAGCTACCAGGTGCGCCGGAGCCGACCCTACCGACCTTACCGATGCCGGACCTCGACATCGCAACAGCACCTCCGGCTCCTCGCAGCGGTCGAGTATGTTGGTCGTCTGATCCTTTGACGTACTCACACCAGCGCCGGTTGCGACCGGGGGTGACACGCGGGGTACGCCTCAAGAGGGGCCGCCAGTAGATGTCATGTAAATATTAATTTTTGTACAACTGTAGTAATGATAATATAGTGTTTCATAATCTCTTTTCGACGTACACTATAGTATTGTTCGTTTCGAGTACTGTTGGCTTCGAGTAATGTTTGTTTCGAGTATTGTTTGATTCGAGTACTGTTCGTGTCGAGTATTGCTGACAGCTTTGCGCAACGACGTGACCCAATGAGACAGCTTTCCGCTGCGATGTGACCCAACGAAACAGCTTTCCGCAGTGATGAGACCCAACGAGTCAGCTTTGTGCAGCGACGTGACCCAACGAGACAGCTTTCCGCAGTGACGTAACGAGTTAGCTTTGCGTAGCGACGTGACCCAACGAGTCAGCTTTGCGCAGCGCTGCCTTATGGACGCTAATTTTCGTCAACCGGATTATAATTCAGCTACGTACGCAGGCCGCCTCGGCCTATAAGTACTACCCATTCCACGACGGGTTCTTCTGCATCAACACTTCAACATAATCTCGCTAAGATGGACAAGTAAAAGCAATGTGAAGAGATCTGCGAACTTGCAAGGCGTGTTGTGGCCCTGGACGAACAAAGGGCGCGTGTCAGGAGGGGCACCTCCATGCAATGATGCCGCCCCCCGAAGCAGCATCCCCATCCCGAACATGCCAACCGAGCTTTCGCCGGAGAGGCCGCCCGAGGGGGAGACATCGCCTCTCTGTTGGTGCAGAGACCCATGCAAGTTGTTCAAGTCCAAACACCGAATAAACCTGGGCATGTGTTACTGGGGTTGCGCAAACTATCCTCGGACTATCCGGACAGCCGTTGGAACACGAGCAGCTATCGACAGCCGGTAAGGACTTGATGCGAACATCCTTAGCTATATTGTTTCATATAATATTTTCAATTCATTAAATATCTCAGAACAACATGAGCTTACTAAGAGAGTTGAAAAACAAGAGAAGCTTATCCAACAGATTGGAAGATTCAATAATGTACGGAGATGAAGGAAATGAGGCTATTCTTGAAGAAAGGCCGTCACAATGGAGGAGAAGCTCGTGGGAGACAAGCAAGGGGAGAGAAGCCCAAGAATCCAAGTCAAATTCGAAACTTCCACAAGCCCAACCAAATTCAAATTCGGAATCAACTCAGAATTCAATTCGGATTCGGAATCAGCCTCAAATTCGGATTCGGAATCAGTAGGACAGTCCGGAGTAAAAAGGTCATAACTTTCTCATACGAAGTCGGATTTGAGTGATTTTGGGTTTGTTGGAAAGCTAACTTCAAGCCCGATCCAACGGATCTTCCCTCACTCCGAAATTCATCCCGTATCAAAAGATATGACCGAAACAATATGACGGTTGTAAAATCAGAGTTTCCTTTTCTGTTTTGGAATGTGTCGGAATTGGAGTAGGACTCTAAATCCGAATTAGAATAGGAGTAGGGCCTCTTGGCCAGCCATGAGGAGGAGTAGGAGCACTATATATAGAGGGGTAGACCCCCATTGTAACCTCAGACCACGTTTAATATATTTTCAAAGCTTTTGCTTAATTCTCCTGTTGTGCTTATAGCCAAAACAGAGGGAGTTGGGCGTTGAGAACAAGGGGTCGTTCTTGCTTTTCCACTGGGAATTGAGGGTTCGACGATCTTCGCCAGGTCACGAGTATCCAATCAAGTGTGTGTTTGGGCGAATTTTCCATAGAGTTGCAAGTCCGTGCATTGGCGCGGGGGATCAGCTGGTGGTTCGTCAGGATACACAAGTTATCAAGAGGTTCTACGTCGAGAAGATCGGGCACCCCGCATCAGGTGGTATCAGAGCTCCGTTGACTCGGTAGGATCTTTATCCAGTTATCTAATTTTTTACCCTATACACGAAAAAGCCATACAAAAAAATTCTTTCAGCCGTAGTATTTAATTTGTTATTCTAGTGAGTTTTGTTAAGTTTTTGTCCATTAGAATCAAGTTTAGTTTGCTGATCTTGAATTCTTTTGCGTTGCTTTTATTTGAGCCTAGTTTGATTTTTTTAGTCGTGTCTATAAAAAAAACAAAAAGAAGTGAGACATCAATTTATCTTTTGTGAACCTTTCAATCCTTTGCGAATACTTTGAACCTATTTAAGACTAGCTAAATTGTTGCTTAGGGCTGCATATTAATATTTGTGTTCTTGCAATTGTTCAAAGATCAAAAGGTGGGAAAGAACTTTTGCTCATTTTTGGTAGAACAAGAATTTTGGCCATAGTTCAAAAAAAAAGGAAAAGGAGAAAAAAAAAGAAAGAAGAAAAAAAAAGAAAGAAAAAAAAAGAAAAGAGAAAAGAGAAAAGGAAAGCGCATAGCCGAACCATAAACTTGAGCAAAAATCCCCACTCATTCTTGATTCAATTGTTAGAATATCAATATTTTGTGCAATCTTGTGCCCTAGTTTCATTATTTGCAACTAGCTAGCGTCTTTCTATAACTTATGCAATACGAGCTATTTTGTTCTTCACTTATATCTTACATAGTTCATTCCTTGATTGCACTAAGTTCCAATATCTTTGCGTGTGAGTTGCTTTGATTTTCACTTATATCTTTGTGATCGGCAACTAGGCATTGAATTCTAGTTTGGATATTTACTTAGCCTTACAATACCTAGAATTTTCAAATTAAGTAGGTATCCATACCAAGCTCCACAAAACACCCGTTGTCGTGCTTTGACTTGCTCTTGAAATTCGCCACACATCACCTTTTGGTTCGTCTTTGCTCAAGTGTAAGTATTGTTGATCTTAATTCCTTTCGGAACGGCAAAGAAACTTCACCTTGTTAGGCTTGTGAGTTGAGTGACCTCTATATATACACATACACCTACATACATATTCTTTGCTTTGCTGCTAACAATGGCAGATCGCGAGTATAATGATCTTCCCTTCTATGGTAGTAATGATCCGAGGAGTATCTTGAGTGGGTACAAGACATGGAGTTCGAGCTTGAATCCCATAAGTTCGAATCGGGCTAAGGAAGTGAGAGTGGCCACTTTGTTTTTACGGACTATGCCTCTAGTTGGTGGCAACAACTAGGTGGAAAACGATTCATTACATCTTGGGTCCATTTAAAAGCATCATGAGAAGAGAATTTGTTCCATCCTATTATGAGCGGAACTACTACGACACGTGGAGAGCATTAAACAAGGATGCAAAGTTGTCAAAGATTACTATATTGAGTTGAACCATGCAATGCGTCGTGCCAATATCACTAGTGCATATCAAGAAAAGGCATATTTCAAAGCGTGCTTGAATTATCGATCGTTGTCGCACTTCAAGATGAATATTTTCGTAGTCCGCAAGATCTTGTGAAATTTGCTATGAAGGCAGAAAAGAGACTTAAACACATTCAAGCACATCAATTAAATCTGCGCCGGCTCTTTAGTTCTAATTCATCCACTGGTGTGTCACTTGAGAAGAAGATCGAGCATGAGAATTTTTCTTCGACCGGGGTGATGAGTAGTGCTGCCCCGTCACAACCCGCAACACGTGAGGAGGTCGTGGTTGGTGGTAGTTGTGCCCTTGCTGGCCCTCGGTCTTACAAGGATGAGATGTATCAAAACCCACGTGAGAATGAGAGCCACATAGCCAAATTGAGTGAGAGTGATAAAAAGAGTGAGCTGTGTGAGTCCACCATATGCGAGGTTGAGAGCATCCCAATTGAGAGTGTGAGAGATACACCAAAACAAAAGGGAGAGATAGATGATAGGACAAGTAAGATTATTTTTGAACCTAACAACTTACCCTCTATTTTCAGTGTTGTATCACACATTGTGCAGGTGGACCAAGCAAATAAGGAGTTGGACATTCAAGAGCCCTCACCATTGGAAGAGAAAGATGAAGATATAACCATGGTTGGAGAGGGAACACATGATACCCCGTCGTTACATGATGATATTACGATACCCGCGGCACCTACATCAACTGAGGAGGACGACAAAGGTAACACTATTGGTACTAAATCGATATATCATCAAGACAAGGTGCGTAAAACTGAGAACTCCATTATTCCTTTGATGATTCCAAGTTCTAAATTTGATATGCTTAATTTGCATAATATGGAATTGATTACTCATACAGAAGTTATTACTAGAATATCCCTTAATGATTCTTTGTGTCATATCATATTCGATAAATCAAAAGAAGTAGTTAGTGTTATTAAGAAGGTTCTTGAAATTTCACATTTAAAATCACCAGTAAATAGCTACGTACACACATATAAATTCAATTTGATCGGAGATTTTGGTGTAGACAACAACATGTTTCAAGTTTATCGAATATGCATTACTATTGATCATCTTGTTAATTTAAAATTACATGTTTTGCGCAAACCATCTATTGAGCAATGTCACAGTCTCTTTAAGATGGGTTTAAATACAAGTGTCTATTGTTTAGAATGCAACATGATGCCTACTTGTTTATCTCTTAAATGTATAACTAATCAGAGTAGCGCAGTTGAATCATGGAATGGTATCAATTGGTTTTCACCCACTTTACTTGACTTTGGTATTGGGAAGGTGAAATTTTATCATATGAGTCAGTTGTGCAATTTGAAATGTGATTCCGAGCTATCGATTGTACAAAACAACGCGAATAACACAACAATTGATTCATACATATATCACGTATATATGTTGTTCTCTTTGTTTAATACATGTTCGACAAATCATCATGCGCTACATGGAACTTGTTTGGATGATAAATACATATACCATGCATATACGTTGTTTTCTTCGTCTAGCACATTTTCAGGCTATCAAAAGCCGAGGACGGCTTTTTTTGAAGAAAGGGAGGATGATGCGAACATCCTTAGCTATATTGTTTCATATAATATTTTCAATTCATTAAATACCTCAGAACAACATGAGCTTACTAAGAGAGTTGAAAAACAAGAGAAGCTTATCCAACAGATTGGAAGATTCAATAATGTACGGAGATGAAGGAAATGAGGCTATTCTTGAAGAAAGGCCGTCACAATGGAGGAGAAGCTCGTGGGAGAGAAGCAAGGGGAGAGAAGCCCAAGAATCCAAGTCAAATTCGAAACTTCCACAAGCCCAACCAAATTCAAATTCGGAATCAACTCAGAATTCAATTCGGATTCGGAATCAGCCTCAAATTCGGATTCGGAATCAGCAGGACAGTTCGGAGTAAAAAGGTCATAACTTTCTCATACGAAGTCGGATTTGAGTGATTTTGGGTTTGTTGGAAAGCTAACTTCAAGCCCGATCCAACGGATCTTCCCTCACTCCGAAATTCATCCCGTATCAAAAGATATGACCGAAACAATATGACGGTTGTAAAATCAGAGTTTCCTTTTCTGTTTTGGAATGTGTCGGAATTGGAGTAGGACTCTAAATCCGAATTAGAATAGGAGTAGGGCCTCTTGGCCAGCCATGAGGAGGAGTAGGAGCACTATATATAGAGGGGTAGACCCCCATTGTAACCTCAGACCACGTTTAATATATTTTCAAAGCTTTTGCTTGATTCTCCCACAGCTTATAGCCAAAACAGAGGGAGTTGGGCGTTGAGAACAAGGGGTCGTTCTTGCTTTTCCGCTGGGAATTGAGGGTTCGACGATCTTCGCTTGTGGTCAGCGAGTATCCAATCAAGTGTGTGTTTGGGCGAATTTTCCATAGAGTTGCAAGTCCGTGCATTGGCGCGGGGGATCAGCTGGTGGTTCGTCAGGATACACAAGTTATCAAGAGGTTCTACGTCGAGAAGATCGGGCACCCCGCATCAGGACTAGTTACAATATGTTCTCCTAATATTACTCTTTCAAAGTACACACTAACAACCTATCTCGTCTACCCGTAGTGCCTGAATTCACTATGTGGATATCGCAAGTGGATCGACCAAGAGATCCACCCACGCTACCAGTGGCGTATGGATTACATGGAGTGAGATGCCAAAAGGGCCTACGAGATCCGAGAGGAGGAGCGCTGCAACGGTAAGCAAAACGACCATATCCGTCCGTCGGGAGACGGAAGCTCATCTCGGGGCGTGCAACCGTAGGGAGCGCGAGACTCGCGAGAGGGTGCGTGAGAAAAAGAGGGAAATGGTGGCCAAGGCGAGGGAGGCTGGCGAGGAGTACAACGCCGAGCTCGTAAGGAAGGGTAAATGGCCCCAGTCCACGCAGTATGTTGGGCCATTCTGTGGTAGTCCCTCGTCCTACTTGCCATGTTTTTTACTATCTCCTAAAGGCATCTATACTTTCGTGGTCCGAATACTTGTATCCTAATGTACCGCAGTAGTGGCGAGTATAACTAAAGCAATTAGCCGAACCATCATTCTATGTGAGCACGTGTAATGTTCTTCTGTTTTGCAGACTCAAATGTATTTGTTTCGAGTACTGTTGGTTTTGAGTACTACTTGTTTCGAGTACTACAGGTTCCGAGTACTGTTCGTTCCTCCCACAAGTTGGTAAGGAAGATTAAATTATGCGAATTTGTCATTACTCAAAACTACGATATATCACACTGATATTACATAAAATTGAGCAAAACGTCATAACACTTAGTTTTTTACAAATAAAAATGATATTCCAGAACATTGGCAATCACATATTACAACTTTTCGTGATCATGGCAGAGTAGAGTACTCTGTCATTTGCCATAGCGAGCGACGTGTTGTTTCTTCTGTCAACGAAGTAGTTTGGCGTACCACGGAGAATTACCTCCACAATACCAACCAAAGGGAGACACCATGCGCCGCTCATGATCCAGTTGTAAACTTCGGCTAGATTGGTTGTCATGAGACCATATCGAGCACCACCCCTTTCATGCAGCAGCGACCACTTCTCCTTAGACTCGTGCTCAATCCAGTCCGAGAAGCATTTTCACATGCGCCCCCGTCCTCCTTGTCAGATTGGGACCATCTGTGGGTATCCATGGTAATGCTTCGGGGGCCTAGTCAGCGTTCGGGGGGGCCCTTTTCGCTGCATCCCTTTTGTGCGTCTGGTTCCTCTCATCCAGAATATTCCAGAGTGTTTTAAATTTTCGTTGCTGATTATGGTTGCACATCCACTTGAACAGGTTCATTAGATCCTTGTTGTGGAACTGCTTGTAGAAGTTTGCCCCCAAGTGCCTCATGCACCACCTGCTCTGCAGATCCGGCCATACAAATAGTTTGTTATCTCCTTGTTGGAGCTGGGTTATTGCACTGAGCATGCCGACATGCCGATCATGAATGATGCATACGTTTAGACAACTCTGTACAACAGAAATCGTCACATTCTTCAGGAACCACAACCAGCTGTCTGTGTTCTCGCTTTCAACGAAAGCGAATGCCACAGAAAAAACTTAATTGTTGCTGTCTGTCGCTATTGCGGTCAGTATCTGGCCCTTGTACTTTCCAGTCAGGAATGTGCCATCTACGCACAAGATTGGACGGTAGTGCCGGAATGTATTGATGCATGGACAAAAGGCGAAGAATGCTCGCTGCAGTACCCTCTTATCGGCCCACTTCGAATGTGTGGCATCCTGAATGTTGATATTAGTGTCCGAATTCCTGTCTTGTATGACTCGGAGTAACCCAGGGAGGTTGTGGTAGGAATCCTCGAACGTGCTGAACCTTGATTCCATTACTTTCTGTTTTGCCCTCCAGTCCTTAGCATAGTTGATTGTGTACTAACACCTTGCCTCAATCGCATGAATGATGGATCGTGGCTCGAAATCAAGATTATCCACGATCTCACCGTACATGAGGTTGACGATGAAGCCTGATGACAGGTTCCTGTGGGACTGCACCGACTCAGTGACGACGCATGTGTGCGGAACTACTATAGAGCACTTCCAGTAGGTGTCCCACTTAGGCTGAAATGCGTGCACTCGCCAAGGGTATTACTCTATTTCGCACTTCACGTCGTAGCATCTTGAGCTGGACTTTGACGACTGTGAATGTGCGCCGCACCGACAAGGCCCAGAATCTGACCACCTCCTGCACGACCTCCTTGCATTTGTACACAGCTCCCTGCCTGGCCTCGCTCTGATCGTACTCCCACGGCACACGGGAGCCTTCGTCGACGACGAGGTTGTCGAATTGGTATGTGTTCCACTCGGATGGAACTGCCAGTTAGTCCATATCATCCTCGTTGTCGGGATCCTTCATCTTCTGACAATGCATTGTAGTCTCAGGATTTCTGGTCCATCCTTTGCACAATGGCTTCGAGCTCCTCACCCTCGTCAGCAAGCCCACTGGCATGCCTGACTGAAGGAGCTACTTCTTTAGGGTCTTCGACAACAGCATCAGCAACTCTGGGAGCTTCGGCAACTGTGTGCGCCGTGCTGTGGCTGGAGTCACCGACTTCTTCTTCGGCATCACCACCCCTTCTTGTTCAGCCGCGGATGCAAGAATGGGTTTGACATATGCGTGGGCTAGAAGGACCAAATCCCACCCTCCCTCTCTCGCCACACGTAGATACGACTGCCATGAGTTTGTTCCTTTCAGCCGCACTAACTCTAAATATGTGGGTTGTGTTGCTCGAGGGATAAGACAACTTAATCTCAGATTATACACACCACGGTCCACTTGGAATGTGCGAAATAACTACCGTATCACAGCGCCCCATGTACGCCCCTCTGCTCTTGGTAGGGACACGGTCGCCGATTGGAAATAACGTAAGTCAATCCCCTTAGGACCCTCTAGAATAGTCCCTGGACCGTAGTAAATTTTAAAATTAGTGACGTTCGACATAATTGACGCACTGCACCATGAAGAACATTTTCACGATTAACCACATATTTAAAACAAGACTATCCACCGAAAAGAATTGTGTACAACATACTGCACCACGCAACCGTACATCCAAAACTGTGTAATCCATTCGATTCAAAAAATTACCTCACAGGTGGGGAACCGGACAGGCAGCGCTTCGCTAGCTTCTCTCCTCCCGTCTACTCCTCTCTCTTCCCTCCTGTTTTTTCAGAACACGAATGAATCATGTGCCGAATTTTAGGATTTCATCGAGTTTTTATATGGGTGGATTCATGTCGCTAGTTGAACGGGGAGGGGGATCATACCTATTTTTGCTATTTTTTAGACTGATTATTTATTTTCGTATTTTTTTTTAAAAAAAAATCTACAAGCACCTGGGCAGCCAAAGGTAAAGTATATGTAAGCAGCAAGCGTGAGCGCAGTGTGCTTGCCTGCAGCAAGGAAATATGGTCAACGCCCGCACGCAGAACCAAGCTCGGGTTACCGACACTTTGCAGTAGTTTGACTTCCAAAACAAAAACTAAACTCCTAATCCTACACCGTATCTGACTGTAACTCCTGCTCCTCCTTTTCTATGTTACAAAAGGGGGATAATTTTTAACAAAACAAGTGTTTTTTTTTGTAGATTCTAGAGAGCTACATAATCCAAAAAATGATTGGGTACAGGCTTGCCCCATGCATTTCGGTCAGCGTTGGAATAATGCAGTCGCTGCCGATGATAATTGATAGGGATCTCGTAACCACTGTATAATATGTATTGCCGGTTGGTAAACCAACTGCCAGAGTATTTTTATGCATGTATTTATAATACATAATCGTCGTGTATTGGAGCTGTCGATATCATTGCTGGTAGGGGTACAATCCATGCTTATGGATAACAACTCAAAAGTATATTTGTGCTTCAGATTCATGCTTGTATGGCTAGTGCATCGATGGTGGAAAGCAGAGAGGAAGAAGAGAAGAATGAAACTTGCATGAGATTAACTTATTTATTTATTTTAACAAGAGTTCACTTGAAAAGCAAGGAACAAAGCTCCACTTTTTCTCGAAATGGACAACAAAAACATGTGGTGCTGAACCCAAGTGCTCGAAGGAACAAAAAGTCAAATAAAAAACGGTCTCGAATTAGTGCCAACAAGGTACCATTGTCCCATTCTGTTAGTTTAGGGAAATTAATTAGGGTACTTCTCTAGCTTGCCTTTGCTCGATCTGCAAGGCACTAAGCCACTAACTGTCCAAGAATATTGCCACATTAATTCCAAAGTTAAATTTATCCAAATGTACTGTATCTCCAGGGTTAGATGTATCTTCATACCACAAATCCGAGTAAAAGATTGCAGTAACTAACTTAATTTCACCCTGCATGGCACCATGCTGACACCCATGATGGTGAGAATGAGACCTGTAGCTTCTGAGTAATAATGAACTGATTCAGATCTGCATATTGTGAAGCACCCGGTTGGTTTGGGTCCATACATATCATCACAGAGCAGTGGTGCAACTGAAAACCAGTCGGTGAGCATGTGCTTTCGCTCAGTCTTCTCATCTTCTCTTCCCAGGCTACATGCCCCAACGCATACAAACGAATTTATTCTTGGTCATTTTCCTATGATAATTCCATTATATATATATATATATATATATATATATATATATATATATATATATATATTCATGTGCATGTGGTAGCTGCACAGGATGCTGGTGCCAACGTGGGTAGACCAGACGAGCTTCAGGGTGCCAGCCATCACCTTCTGCAAGCACAGGGTGATCACAAATAAGCATCACAGTACTGGAGACAGCAATACCGAAATCAACAGAAGTTGAATTTACAGTATAAATAAATTTGTTCTTATATAAAGATCCATCATTTAACGTTTGGAGCGTGACAATTTCATGCGAGACCAATAGAGGTTGTATTGTAGTTTTTTATATATATAATTCTGTGAAAATTCCGCATTTGATACGGCCTAAGTTGGTGATAAAAAACATGATGAAAAACAGTTTAGTACCCACTGGATTTGGATCGTGCTAGTGCTGCACCTCACATGCGTGGGGGCCAGGATTTCTGAATTCTGACTTTCTGACCACAATATTATCTATCCTGTATCAAGGCCACCGGGTCACAGCAAGCGTAGTAGGCCAACCTTTTCCTTCCCATGATGCCATCGATCCCATTTCCATCCCAGTTGGAACTCGTAACCTGCATGAGACGATGACACTTGTGAATTCTCCGCACTCCAGAACAAGATCAGTTCAGAGTTCAGATCAATCCGGTGCGCACATGGGCGGCGCCAGGGGGTGCCCCTGGTGCACGGCCACCAAAAAAAAAATACTTAAAAATAAATTATTATTTTTAATTAGGTATAAGCACTTAGCAGTTGAACACTTGGACTAATCATTTCAACAATTCAGCCTACCAGACCACCAACTAGAGCAAGTTCACACCTTTCTAAGTCATTGTACAATCGATCACAGTGAGCACTATCACAAAAAACTAGTTGTAGAAGTGAATGCTTTTGGCATCTATTCCGACGAAACGTTTCGGTTCTTGGCGCAGCCTTTTGTTCCTGTCGTGGTGTCATCTCGACTAGCTACAATCGCATGTGCGCATGGAGCAACTTCCATTTTTCTCACATTCATATTATTATACAAATTATTTTCCAAGTTGATTACTATAGTAATGACATACGAAAAAAATACTAGTAGACAATTTCCTCTGTTCTTTTTTTCTTGACGTTTTTTTTTACTTCTAAAGGGCAAATTCTTGACTTCATTGAGCTATGCGTAGTTTGAACCAGAGAAAACTTTTTCGATGAAATTTCGGCGGTCACCGGCGAAAATCGGATTTATCGGACCCATCTGGTAAAATTTTCAACCGGCCAAAAGAATTCAGATTTGCTAGTTTTTTAAAAAAAATATAAAGAAATTTTGTAACCATATGCAAACACAATAGTGCAAATACCCTTAGTCTTGAAGAGGTTGGTTTTGTGTTCGAACATTGGCTATGCATTTTTTTCTGTATTTTTTGTTTGAAGTTCACAAAAAAATTCAAATTTTGATTCGAATTTTTTTGGCCGAAATAAATCTAAAAATTCTGGTAATCACCGGTAACCGGTTATATCGCTAGGCTTTGAATTTTTTTTTTCTAACCGATAACTTTTTCCTTTATTTAAATTAATCGTACCCAATATTACTTTGTGTGTATCTCTAACACCAAATTTCTGACTGTCACTGGCTGCACAAGACAAGCCTTCCAGGGATGCTACTGCTGCATCATGATGTACTGTTGCACTGTTTCTGATGACCGGATCAATCAGCGCTCTGACGAACTGAACATGACATGCATCATCGTCATGTACTTCCACTGCTCACTGCTACTGTTTGTTTCTTGAGTGGTACTAGTATCATGCGAGTATGGAGTACACGCACTGTAGCATGCAGATGCCACCACGCCCTCCTCCTCCAGCGGCTCACCTGTCTCGTCGGCTTCCGCCTCGGTCCAGTCGATGCCTGCCCTCGGCGGCGGTGGCGTCAGAGAAACATCACGGAGGTGGCCATGGGGAGCGAGGAGGCTTTAGGTGGCTCTGCTAGAATGGGCTATCCTATGGGCCTCATGGCTATTTTGGGCTTCCTTATGGGACTATAAGTTAGAAGAAGATTATATGTACTTGGGACATAACCGCGGCCGACGTCCGGCGTGTACATCGAAAAGAAGCTGGTCGGCCAACTATCAGATGACACCTGTCCCATGACCCGGTCTACCCACCCGCTCCCGAGTTTTTTTTACGTGCACAGTTACAAAAATAACTCTCCGAAAATCAATGTTTAAAATAACACAACAAAATCGCTTGCGGAGCAAACGACGTGACGCGGTGCAAAGGTGAGTCCGTGCCCCTAGCACACGGATGCAGGTGTCTGTGCCCATAGACGGATCCACTGTCCCTCCACCCTGGGCAGTTGCCCAGGTTTGCTGGTGACATGCCATGGTAGACTCAATAAAGTTCCACAGTAATTGATACTTAGCTTGCGGCTTGCCTAAGCTTTGAAAAATTCTTGGCTCTTCGTATCCTTGGTGCACAGACGAGGCAACTCCGTTTAGAGCGCACAAACGAGGGGCTTTGGGCGCTTGGCGTGCTGGCTCGACGACGTCTCGCCCATCGGCGGATTCGCAGTACTATTTTTTACTTTGATGTCGAGGGGTTGCTAGATTTGCTAGTGTGCACGTAAAAAATTGCTATTGATTACTTGCATAGCTAGTGCATCGACGGTGGAAAGCAAAGAGGAAGAATAGAAGAATGAAACTTGCATAAGATCAACTTATTATTGTTATTTTTTAAACAAGAGTTCACTTGAAAAGCAAGGAACATAGATCCACTTTTTCTCGAAATGGGAAACAAAAACATGTGGTGCTGAACCCAAGTGCTCGTAGGAACAAAAAAGTCAAATAAAAAATGGTCTCGACTTAGTGCCAACAAGGTACCATTGTCCCATTCTGTTAATTTAGGGAAATTAATTAGGGTACTTCTCTAGTTTGCCTTTGCTCGATCTGCAAGGCGCTGAGCCACAAACTGTCCAAGAATATTGCCACATTAATTCCAAAGTTAAATTTATCGCAAGAGTGCTGGACATGTAAGCCTGTCTTTTGATTTATAGTTGCTAGTCAAAAGTAGAAAATCATATTCGATAAACAAGTGTTTGATAATTTGCAGCGATAGTTCTGGTCCACATATCTTCTATATCTAACAGCAACATATAAATTTCACGGTACTTCAGGAAATCGTTGAATTTGCAAACAAACATATAAATCAACTGATACGTTCACTCGTTCACCTGACTTCAAAACTTTTGTCTCTGCTCTTTCCTCCCATCTGCCTCGCCGGCATGGCCACAGTTACTAGAAGCAGGCTCACTGCCAGTTACAGCCTTCCCTTTTGCTGGTAGAACATTCTGCTTGCCATCCAACTGCAGCTCCTTGATACCTCTCGTCGCAGCCGGTGGACATGACTGCCTTCTTGTCCTGACACTTTCTAGTTTGGCATCTATACACAATGCAGGATCTCTCGACCGAGCTTTCGCCGTCGATGTTGCATGGCGCGCAAATATGGATCCAGTTGCGAGTAGATTGTTCGGTGACTTGTAAGGGACTTGTGGGCTCGTCACTCTCTTGACTGCACTTGTAATACTGCCTTGGCTTGCATAGCACCTGTCACAGTGTTTCTTGACTGCACTTGTAGTAACAGCAGTAGTTGCGGCAACTGCCTTCTGCTGCCTGTTCGTTAGAGCTGTGTAAGTTGAACTCTTATCTATTGTGTAAGGTTGTCTCTCCTCTTTGGAGATGGCTGGAGCACCTGAACTCTTATCTATTGTGTAAGGTTGTCTCTTCTCTTTGGAGATGGCTGGAGCACCTGAACTCTTATCTATTGTGTAAGGTTGTCTCTTCTCTTTGGAGATGGCTGGAGCACCTGAACTCTTATCTATTGTGTAAGGTTGTCTCTTCTCTTTGGAGATGGCTGGAGTACCTGAACTCTTATCTATTGTATAAGGTTGTCTCTCCTCTTTGGAGATGGCTGGAGCACCTGAACTCTTATCTATTGTGTAAGGTTGTCTCTTCTCTTTGGAGATGGCTGGAGCACCTGAACTCTTATCTATTGTGTAAGGTTGTCTCTTCTCTTTGGAGATGGCTGGAGCACCTCTGAAGAAGTTTTTCTTTGATGAAGGGTCAGCTGTAGGCGATGCTAACTTCACAGATGTTTTGGTTGCCTCTTGCTTGCCTGAGAGCTGTCATAGACAGAGATCAGGAGAAAGATGAACTCCAGATTACTAGCAAATTCTTGAGACGCAGTTTGCAAAGGAGGAATAAATAGGCTTATAGGATTTTTAGCATTCAGCATACCCTTGAAGCTGAAGGTTTAACTGGTCGTGGGATTGGCAGCTCCTTTTGGAAAACCATTTCAGAAGAGTTCGCTTCCATCTCAAGGGAGGGAAACAGTGGTGTAGCTGGAGGAGTCTTCAGCCTGAAATGAAGTATCCTTCTAAGAACCAATTCCAATAGTTCATGCATACGTTCTAGAGTCTAGACTCAGTAAAATCCTGACCTACCAGTCATAGTCATGCTTCTCGTCCACTGGTATGAGGAAATCTCTCTTCCCTGAGGGAAGCTTGCTCACATGACCACCTATTATAGTGATAGGAACACAAACACTGCAGTGAGCTTGCACCAAAATTACATACGGTTATTCATGAGAGCTCCATGAACACAGACACTACAGTGATAGGAACACAAACACTGCAGTGAGTATTTGGTGTTCTTTAAACATGAATTAGTTGAGATCATCCTCCATGAAGTAAAACAATATATTTTGACTTGTTATTTCAATTTGACATGTAAAATTCCATTATAAATTGAAGTTATAAAACAAACAGGAAATGAGAATATCAAAACTTTAATATCAGATTTGGAATTTTAGTGACAAGATACAATGTTTCATTATATTCCGAACCCAGTAGGAAGGTACAAGTATCTGACGAAGTTGAATTACAAAATAACTTCGCACAGTATAATATAGCAAGTGATATTATTGTTTCTAAATACTTACCTTATTAGCTGCCATGCATTTAATGACAGATGCCCGAATGTGATTTGTTTCCTATCTCCTATGTAGTAATTGTCAATAGTAGCCTTTGAATGGCAATAGATAACCTATTACCTCCTATGAGGTAGTTAGACTATCAACCATTTTATCAAACAAAATGGATGCTTCAAATTAATCTGGGTGTATAATAATTATATAAAAAATCATATTAATGAATCACGCCCCTAGTCAGTTGAAAAGATTATGGAATATGGGTATTATTCATGAACATTCCTGACAACATACATACATTAAGAGGAACCTCCCCAAAAAAAAAAAAAAAAAACACAACAACAACATTCAATAGGAAAAGGTCTGCAGGGGTCAAATATCTCACCTTGGATAGTGTCAAAGTCAACCGAGTACATTGGTTCCAGGAGGTTCACATCCCTATCTTTGTCACGCTTGTACAGCTCCCTGAAGAAAACTATGCTCTCATCTTTATCTTTCTGAACTGCGGATGGGACCTTAGCCTTGCCTATTCCAGCAATTCTCCTCATGCGTTCCATCTTCAAGAAACAAGGGTATGTTCGTTACAAAGGCTTAAAAGATCAGTGGTATGGAGGTTTTGACAAAGGTTACATGAATATACTAGTCAAAAGACTCCAAATGTGCCGGCATTTCCAAAGCAATCACCTGGAATTAATTGTAGACAGGCTTCGTAAATATAGTTAATTAGTTGGCAAAATGGGTGGATCGATGCAGTCAAAAGGAAATGATTAATTGATTCAATGGGTTCATAAGCTTGGTGTTACTTTCTCCTTGTACTCTAATGGCACAATGTCTTTTGTTTTCGTCTATCATGCTTGTCATTTCTAGTTTTACTGGCTCCATTCTCATCCTTTTATGGTACTAACGTTACTTAAAAAAAACAATGGCATAAATTTCAATGCAGTTTATGGTTTATCCAGGATCGATAGTGAAATTTAGATGCATATAGGAGCTTTTGGACACATGAAGTTTTATTTTCCGAATATACTGATGCAGTTGAGCAGAAGTACACTGCAGCACTGCACACCACAAGAAAACATATAGCAGTGGTGCTGGAAACAGAGGCCAAAGCAACCGAACCACGACAGCAATCTACAAGTGACAAGAGCTCCACGAAATGCATTTGCGTGGCTAACAACAACAGCAATTACAATTTACAAGGGTATAAGTAATAGATGGCACTGGATCGAAGTTTACCTCTGCCGCATGTTAAACACATGTTGTTTAGGTTGATGGCTGAGTTAAGCTCCAGTTGATGGGTGGATTTCGGAATTCTGACTTTCTGACCACAATATTATCTATCCTGTATCAAGGCCACCAGGCCACAGCATGCAGAGTAGGCCAACATTTTCCTTCCCATGATGCCATCGAGGCCACCAGGCCACAGCATGCAGAGTAGGCCAACATTTTCCTTCCCATGATGCCATCGATCCCATTTCCATCCCAGTTGGAACTCGTAACCTGCACGAGACGATGACACTTGTGCATTCTCTGCACTCCAGAACAAGATCGGTTCAGAGTTCAGATCAATCCGGTGCACAAGACAATCCTTCTAGAGATGCTACTGCTGCTGCATCATGATGTACTGCTACTGCTACTGTTTCTGATGACTGGATCAATCGGCGCTCTGATGAACTGAACATGACATGCATCATCGTCATGTACTTCCACTGCTCACTGTCACTGTTTGTTTCTTGAGTGGTACTAGTATCATGCGAGTATGGAGTACAAGCACTGTAGCATGTAGATGCCACCACGCCCTCCTCTTCTTCGACCTCCTCCTCGGGCGGCGGCAGCGTCAGAGAAACATCACGGAGGTGGACATGAGGAGGCGCGGAGGCTTTAGGTGGCTCTGGTAGAATGGGCTATCCTATGGGTCTTATGGCTATTTTGGGCTTCCTTATGGGCCTATAAGTTAGAAGAAGATTATATGTACTTGGGACGTAACCGCGGCTGCCGTCCGGCGGTACATCGAAAAGACGCTGGCCAGCCAACTATCGGATGACACCTGTCGCATTAACCGGTCATCCCATCCGCTCCCCTTCGAATTCGAGTTTTTTTTATAAAAAAACAATATCTCCATCCGAAAGATCAATACAAAAAATAACACTGTGGAGTTGTTGGTGGGCAATACGTTGATGTGTCAGCGCTCAGCACGCGGGGCTCCCAGAGCCCCATGTCCGCATGCCTTGGACACGAAGCATGGTGCAAAGTACTCGAGGCGCAGCGTAAAGGTTAGTCTATCCTCTGGCAAACGGATGTGATGTGTTCGTGCCCTTGGTGCAGGGACGAGGTAGCTCCGTGCCCTGAGCGTGTAGACAAGGAGCTCCGGGCGCCCGGAGCTAATTTTTTTTACCAACGGATCATACAGTGATAACTAAACTTCAAGAGGGTGTTAAGTAGAAATATTTTGCTATTGTACATGAGCAAATTAAAAACTATATAAAGGATTTCATCAACTTTCACTGGTCCCTGTCTCTGTCCCTGCTTACCAGAGGCTTCTTTTCTTTCGCGTAGTAAGAGCTTCATATAATTACCCGAGATTCCTTGTCAAGTAGCATCAGAGGAGACGATCGAGCAAGGTTCGTTTGTTTTGGCACACAGCAAATTAAGTCAACAAAAAATACCTTCAGTTCAGGCAATCAGACTATTATGCCCATCGATCACATGAGGAATACTCCGGCATATATATGCTCCCAATTTAAGAGATTATTATTTACAGGCCGAAGCACAACGCGCATAGCAAAGTGTCTGCCTGGGATGATGCACGACTGCATGAGCTGATGACTTGTGCCTCTCCAAAGCAAGGTCTCTTCAGAGTTCAGAACAATTATGTGCCCAGGCCAAGCCTTCTATAGATGCTACTGCCTACTGCTCCCTTCTTGAATGGTAATTACAGACATAAAGGTTTCTGATGAGTGGATCAATCGGTGTTCTGACCTTCTTCCGATGAACTGAACATGACATGCACCATCGTAATGTACTTCCACAGTTCCACTGCTCCCTGCTACTGTATCTTTCTTGAATGGTACTAGTATCATGCGAGTATGGCGTACAGGCAACTGTACGTAGCAGCTGCAACCTCACGCAGTTAAGCAGAAGTTACCATGATTGAATTCGCATGGGTAGCTTTTCCATGATGAGGAATAGTACTTACAGTAGGCGGAGCTGGCCACGGATCAAACCTCGAGCAGCCCGATTGCTTTTAGTGAAAAAATCATATTTTATTTACTTTTTAAGAATTTTTTTATAGGTTTTTGAACTTAAGTCTCTCGGGCTATCGCCCTAGAGACCTGAGGCCCAACTCCACCCCGCGTGCAAGGAAAGCATTGGGTTTCCCATCTGAGACGAGCAGAGCCGTCTGAACTTACGGTGGTATACTAAGTAACTGGCCGGCAATATCTAAACTAGCTATAACTGAATATATGATTCGGTGCAGTGATCACAGCCGAAGATATTCAGTGTATGCGCAATGGTACATGTTAACACTACCCCGTATACAAATTACCATGCGGATGTCCAAACCCAACCGAATTAAGCATAAATTTCACTTACCTCGCACAATGATTCCATGGGCCAATAATCCTTCGTCAATACATCTTCGCCTCAACAAATCCAGGAGGCTCTCAGCTTCCCCTGCATCGCTCTGCTCCTAAAAGGCGACGGGCTAGGAGTTTATCATTAGTGTAGTAACTTCCTGGATGTCGCATAACCTTCACCATTGTAATCCTTGTTGTGATGCTTGATTAGGTACGGCTCCGAGGATTGAGGGTAGGGCGCTTGTCCTCATCTAACCGAGAGGTTTTGAGGCCTAATTAGCAGGGATGTGAGGGATCGCCCTCCAAATTCGGTCAGACTCTTCCCGACGAACAAGGAGCCTCTAATCTTTAACCAACTGGTTAGGTATCAACTTTATTTATTTATTTACTTGATTCATAATGGATACATATTATCCCTTTTATAGGGATGATCCGACTTGACCCCTAAGAAATAATATATAAATAAATCTATCTATAACAATTCAATCTAATAATAATTTGCCTAGCTAATAGATAGATTTCTAAGTAACAAATCATGCCAAAATATTTGTGCTGCTACAGTATGCATGCTACAGTGCTCACCTGGATGTTTGCCCATAGCATTGCACCCATCGCGACGAGGCAGCTCGTCCTCAAGCTGCGGTGGTAGCTACGGTTGAAGTTCTTATTGATGAGAGGGTACGATGATAACATCGCGTCGCATGGATAAGGATCAACAAAGCTCCAATGGACAACAATCATGTTGTCAAGCAAGACCTTCTGCCATTCGCTGTTAGCCTTCTACTTCTCCAAAAGAGATAGTGCGGCACCAGAAGCCATGTCGAGTGGCTCTGATATCAAATGTTGTGGTTGTTGGTTGGGTATAGATCCGAGAACCGAGAGTAGGGTACTCACCCTCATATAACCACGAGGCTCTGAGGCTAGATGCATGCTTATTTCGGTTAAATGAATATGTTTATGTTTAGTGTACAATTATCAGCTACTCTTTGCATTGACCCTACCTTGAAAAATTGGTATCCCTACTGTTGTCACCTTACGAATAATATCCACTATTGTTGGAAATATTAATGGAACTTTAGGGTGGTAAAGGTGTCATATGCTTAGCCATGCTCGGGTCAATATGGGTCTTTTGTTAGAAAATTGGTATAACTAAATTTTGGACATTTTGGGAAATGTTTTAGTTAATTTTGTACAGATGGGTTACCTCTGATATTTTGGTTTAAAATGTAAAAATAAAAATAGTTTTAGACTTGGCGAGTGGTTTGTTGAAGCCGATGCAGTTTACACGGGATCTCAGTTTGTGGTAGTTTTGTTCGGGTCATTAAGGACCGAACTTTAGTGTCGTTGATTCAAGCAGTCAATGCAACCACATGTTCCTGAATAGGAAGGACTTGGCTAAATAATTTATCTTAATCTAGCTTTAAACCGCATGTGGTAGACAATAGGTTTACTTGTTGGTCGTGAGGGCGTGGTAATGGATCTCCATGTTCGAAGGGGATCTCACGTTGTAGCATGGGGCTTTCCTACACAACTATGAGCCCTCTTGATCATGGTAAATGACCTTCGTATCTTGAGGAGTTAGCTCATAGGAATGTTTATTGTTAGGGCAAGATATTTGTATATGTCTTGTTATAACCTATCGGTCGCACTCTACCTTGTTGAGTGAAATTGCGCAGACACAATGAGTTGGTTATATATTGTAGGTAAAGTTGTACATCCTCTGCAAAGTGAGATCTCAAATATATTCGAATAATCGTGTCCCCGGTTATGGACATCGCTCGGCAATATCACACTTGGTTTGATTTTCTGGTTTTAAAATGGTTTTGGGAGTGGTACGGACGGTGGGAATCCATACTAGAACGTTTTGACAAAGGACAGTCAATCTATGTCAGTGTGTTCACTAGTACACCTTGCGCTTCTTTTGAACATTTGTAGTATGGCAGTGATGCTGGTACATACATGAGCACTTTGAGATGCTTATGAGAGACCAGTTGAAGGACCGCGCGAAGCTGCGGACGGAGTCGAGGGAGCTCAGATCCATCTCCATGACATGCAGCTTTGAGCTTGGAATCTGATCAGCAAGGCCCTCTTTCGTTCCCCTCAGTGCAAGAACTCTGGTTGTCTCCTTTCCAATGCCATTTGTTGTTCCTGTATATCAAACGATGTACAAGGTAGTAGAAAGAGTAAAAGAATGATATCGACTTAGTAGGATCAACCCTTATGCCTCCTGCATTGTACTGTAATCTGAAGAACAGATATATACTAGAAATTATCTTGTTAATCACGAATTCACGATAAGTGAAATCTTTCTTTACTACTTATTCAGTGAACCTCTGTTGCAAAATTGTACATTTTATCAAAAGGATACAACTTTTTCTTTAGAAGCTCCAACTCGAGTTCTACATGCAAAGTTCTTATCGGCCTAAAAAACGCAACTAAATTGCCCTTTTCGAAACTTGAGGGACGAAAATGGCCCTTGTAAGAAATACTGAAAGTTGAATGACCACATAAGTAATTAACCCAACTATATATGTACAGATTTCAAATGCAAACTATTAGCATTAATTCCGTTTTATGCTTTTAATCTGCAAGCTGCCGATAAGAGATTAGACCCTGCATTCGGCATTCGCGTGAGAATTCTGCTAGTTCTGCGATTCATGGCTGTTCATGTACAGCTGTAGCAACAAACAGTTCTAGCATGGCACACACGAGCCGTTATATTACAAACAGAAAGGAACCTGGGACGATGGCCGTGACGTCGACGCCGGCGGCCCTCGCCGCCGCCTCCTTCGATTTCGCTAGTCAGTATCTGCGCGTGGATGTACGAATGGTTTCAACAATAAAACGAAAAAAGATGAAGCACGCCTGGTGGGATTCGAACCCACAGTCGTCTGATTAGAAGTCAGACGCCTTATCCGTTAGGCCACAGGCGCTTAAGACCCTCACTGTAGTAATCTCCTGTGAGCTCACCGTTGCTCCGTGGAGATGGAGACCACGAACGAGAAGATCAGCACAAAGGGGAGGAGCCAACCACAGATCGACGAAGCTGTTCGCGGCCTTCCTGCTCGCCTTCGCCGGTTTCCGTATTCCTCTCCCACGTCCTTCCATCCACCGCCGCCGCGTCCTCGTCCTCATACATCTTGTAAAGTTAATCCGGTGATGCTTCTCGCGTGGTAATCTAGGTGGTGATCAATTGGCATCGTTGTCGAAGAGTTTGAGGAGTGAACTATAAATTTTACAAAATTATCCACCCCGGGGACGATGTGGCTGAGCAGACCAGCGGTTCAAGCTTTTTGATGAATGGACACCAAACACTTGTGTAAGAGTGTTTAGAGATGTGTTTGCATCAGATACTATTAAAAATAGAGACCGGACGCGAGACTAAATAGAGTTTTGCTGAAAAGTCTAGAGATTGGTATTTTCGGAAATTAGAAAGCGGACTGACCGGCCGTTGGTTGGCGGTCAGACCGACGACGGTCTAACTTGTCCCATGTTACGGAGGAGTGCGATTAGACCGGCCAGGTGCAGTCAGACCGGTCTTGGGTAGGTGGTCTGACTGGCCGAGAGCTAAAGGTCTGACCAACCAGGGTGAGTACATGCACAGTGAGTTGTGCTAAAGTTTGGGAATTGGTCAAAATTATGGGATTCAGTGCATAAGTGTTATATGATGTATGTTTTAGCTAATGTGGGTCAAGTCGTGAAGAACTTGTGTGCTAAATCGATTTCTTGGTCTATTGTTGTGTAGGGACGCTTGGAGTTAACTGCAATCAACAGCGGGGATGATCAGGACTAAGCTAGGAGATGCGAGGTCCAGAACGATCAAGGATGTAGAGTGGAGTGGTTGGCCACAAGCAAGACACAAGATGGACAGGAACGACCAAACATGAAGTTTGGTGTAACGGGTTGCATCAAATGGCTTAGGCCGGTGCAAGTGTTCAGGCTGTCCGGTGGGTGCCAGATGGGAGAGACTTGCTGACATGAGGAAATTCATCGATGAACCTACATGTGACGAAGCATAGGATTGCATCACGATGATTAGACTCGATCAATGATGGAAGGATCGAGAAGGGGTATTTTGGTATCTTCACTAAAAAATCAGGTTGGTGACCTTAGAGAAAGCGCGGCGCATGATGGCGCAAAGGAGAAGCGATTTAGGTCATGAGAATGACAAGATCACGAAGAGACAGATTCAGGAGACCCGGATCATCATCCACTTTAAGAAGTGACAGGGGGGCTTAACGGGTTCCCAATAAGGTTTCTCTCTAGGCTTAACCTCCACTATATGAGGGCTGGTGCAGGATTTACACAACCACGCTTTGGAAACCCTAATTTGAGGTTTAGGGAAGCTGGGGAAAATAGAGGAGGCTAGGGTTTGAGATATGTATTGAGAGAAAAATTGTGGGATTAGATGCTCACGAGTGAACTTTTGTTCTCCATGGTGGAGCGGTTGTAAACCTATAATTCCTCAATAGCAATCCAATCAATTCGTGTAAAGAAGAGTTATCTCTTGTTCTTCCTCTATTTCTTGTGATTTTGAGGTTCTTGTGTTCTATGAGTTTTGCCTTAGTCTTTTGCTGTGATCTAGCTTGCTAGAACTTGTGGGATCTGATCTAAAGTCATCTTGACCATTTTTCATCCACGAGCAAGCTTTTAGATCAAGTTTAGGTTTTTCTTCGGTTTTATGCCTTCTTGCCATTAATCAAGAAATTTTTGGGACCTTGGTTATGATTGTCCTGATCTTCTATTAAAATAGGGTTATGACCTTCTTGTTAAGCTATGTTTGAAATCTCAAGTAATTTGGATCTCTAGATCAAAAGTTATGTTGGTTTGTGGATTCATCTTCGTGTTGTTTTTCTGACAACAGAGGGGAGCAATCAGAACGACTACCTAGGAGCAGTCAGATCGGCTGTACGGTCAAACCGCCGATTGCTTTTCGATCAGACCTGCCGATGGGCGTTGAGGTTTGATTTTTCTTGGTTTCAACTCAAATTTTCCACTGTGACTTTAAAGCATTGATCTTCGTAGTTTTTCATAGCTATTAGAGTGAAAAGAGAATTGAATACCAGAGGACAAAAAGTGAGCCCCTATTTACCCGCCTTAGTTGTTATTTTGGTCCAACAGGGAATCATTGGTCGAGTGTTTTATGAGTATTTGTAGGTAAAAATAGGTCTCAACTGAGGGGGAAATAAACTCTTCCCAAAAGCTGCACATTGCTGGTACTCCCATGTTTTAGTTTCTTTCCCCGTGGTCATGGTTAATACAGAATGTTGCTAGGAGAAACAGTAAGCACATTGCATATTTCAAAAAAGTTGCATCGCTGTAATTTAGTTATAACTTTTCTTTTTTTAATTAACTAAATATACATGAGGAGTGGTATTCACACATTGTACAGATAGAAACCAAAACTTTGTTATGAATCTAGCAAGAACACCCTTACATCATTCGTCACTATTGAATATTGATAGTTTAAGTGGGAGCAGAATACCCTTCAGGAGGCTACACCTACAAAATCATTATAACTTTCTTTCTGACAATTATTTTAGCGGCACATTTACATTGTTGGGGCTTGGTTTCAAAATATTTGAAAGCTTACGACAATAGCTGGACAGCTGCGATTTTAGGGATCTTTTCTCGGAGCTTCTGAGTTAGGGCTACTCGGACAGTCATCACACCAGCGGCTGGGCCTGTAAGCCTGACCTTGACAATAGGTTCCTCGATTGCAACAAACTCAAGCTCACCACCACCTGTGCCAGCAAGGTAAGGCCTAATCTCGTTGAGTACCTGATATAGGTGAAAAGAAGTTAGCAGTGCTACAATTTCTATCTCAACATTGTTTTAAATATATAAAAAAATACCAAAACGAGACTCAAAAGATAAAACTTCGTGTGCTGAACAAAAGGAAAGAAAGAATAAAAATCTTCACGGCTATTTTTCAAAGAAGAACATCACAGTACAGAAATTGATTTGATCTTATCTGAATCATAATGCAAGATATTGGCAACAGAGCCCTTAAATTTGAAGCATAAAGCAAGATATTAGCAATATCATACAGTTATTGGTTCCAAAATTCTTCTCGATTGCTCTATACTGGAAATGAACTTGGGAAGGTCTTAAAAGCACAAAACCAAGGCATGGATGACAACATTGAGCATATGAGCAACCAGAATTTCCTATGAAATAGTAGCAAAGATTTACCAAAGGTCCCTAGCCTGCTCCTACCAAGCACAAACTGGTAGTGAACTAGTGATAGTCAAGAACTGTTGAAAAATAGTCAGATGGGATAAATCTTAGTGTTGCAATACTTTTTTTCACAACACGTTCAAATATGAATAACCAAATTAACACCTCATAAACTGGCATTGCAAGATGGATCTTAAATGTGAATAGTGGACAATAACTTCACTAGGTAGTCAGTGCACTAGATTTCAGTTCACAGCTCTACTAAACACAACGTATCAGGAAACTCTGAATTTCAGTTTCCAAAAGTACATTTTTTAGACACTTTCTTAAAGTACATTAGCAAGGTGCTAAAACATTTTCCAGAAGAATTTGATCTTATCTTAGGCAAATTCATCCAATTAGCCCACAACAAAAAGCCTGAGTTACTTCGACAAGCTGTAGGCATCAAGTGATCTTTGTGAATTAATTTATTTAGCCAAAACTAAAACAATTACCTTTTCAATGTTCTCTTCGTTCAACTCAAGCCCAGTCTCCTCGTCAGCGATGGGTTCAACTGCAACTATCTCTGGTATTTTCTCCATCAAGCGTCGCTCAATGCCCATCTTCATTGTTGTTACTGAAGCTGGGCATGATCCACATGCTCCTTGCAGCTTCAACCTCACCACGTTCCCGTCAATCTCATGCAACGCGACATTGCCTCCATCTGCCATGAGGTACGGTCGCACTTCATCCAACACTGCCTCAACATTTTCAGCTGTCAACGGCAGCTCCACTGCTGGGTCTGGGTTAGCAATAGCTTGAACCACTGCCAGAGCAGGACACAAATAGAATTTGCATTATTTCAACACAGCAACTTCTTAATTCCCTTTAAAAAAACAGTAAGGCAAGCAAATAGTCTGCCATGCCCAATATCTAACCTATAGCAACACAAGGAGATGATCATGCTTGGTCCAAAATGGTTAACCTCTCTGTTAATAAATGATGATGGCTGTTTATATGCTAGATTATCACACTCTAGAGACCATATGAAACTAAGCTCCCGCTACTGCTATAGTGGTATCATTTAGTCCCATTGTAGAGCATACAAAAGAAACCATTCTGGATAGGGGCTAAATGCGAGGTGCACTATGGATGTCTAATTAGTAATTACCAAACACATCACATAATATAATACTGAGGGTTTGCATCTACAATTCATTGACACAAGACACCATATGAACAAGTTGACCTTGGATCAGAGGGCGGGTCAGGCAATGAAAAGGTTGTCCCTAGCTGGAGAACATAAGCAAGCAAACAATCTATTTGACAGGGATAAGCAAACAAACTTGGTCTGCAACAATACAGTTGGGGGCTGCAAAATTCTTCTTTGAGCCTATGTGGTCGTTCCAGATTTCTACTATCAAAATTCCATGATATGTCTAAAGATTACTTCTTCTTTTTGCGAGGAGATATGTCTCTAAATTACCTCTAGCTTTTAAGCTCGAGATAGCTCTCTACCAATCCAAAGTTCTCAATAAGGTAAGAACCAGGGGAAGAAGTAGAACAAACCAAGAAAATACTCACCTTGCCGCCGCAGCCGCCGCCTCACCTGTCGACTGGACGCGGCAACCAGCCTCAACGCAGAGGAAGTCGTCCCACTGGGCGACGCAATCCCCATCTGCAAACCAAATCAAGAACCCATCAGCACAGTAGAACCGAGAAATTGCCGCCCCAAGAAAGGGCACAGAGAGGAGCAACAAAGAGGAGCAACAAAGAGGAGGAGGCCTAACCCTAACCTTGAAGGAGGAAGGGGAGGAGGAGGTGGACGGCGATGGGCTCGGCGCCCACGCCACAGTCGCCGCCGCCGTCTGCATCTTCTCTACAACAAAGGGCTCTGTATTAAGCTCTCAAGCGCCGGGGTCTTGCTGGACTCCGGAGAAGACCTTGGGAAGTTGGAACGGAGGATCAGGAGCTCTTCAAAATCACTGTTTCGAAGGTTCGTTTCACTTATGTCATTTCTTTTTCTTCTTCAGGACATGTAATTTGCTTGTGGAAATTTCACCACCACAAATCGTTGTTGTTCTTGGCTTCTGGTGCTCGTTGAGTTTGAACCGCAACCTGCAGGGGCGAGAAAATGGTGATTCTGCCATTATGATAACTGGGCTTCGCAATTTTGCCATCCCGCAAATGGGATTCGCCCGTTTGCCATTCTCAAACGATACACACCCGCAAATATGCACTGTGGAGGATTTGTTGCCAAATTAAATTTTTTTTTGTCGCGCATCTTTTTCTTCCCGTTTTGCCCCGAGCCTTATCCTTCGTTCCTTTTCATTCACCGTATCTTCACGGGAGAGAGCACGGAGAGAACGGAGAGAGACGAGACGAAGACGAACAGAGGAATCGCTCCACCGCCGATGCCGCCGACGGCCGACAAGCAGACCCACCTCCTCGGCCCTTTCCTTCCCAAACACGGCCTCGCGCTAGGCCGCGCCGCGCTCGCGCCAAAGCCGCTGCCGCCGCCGCTGCGTCCGCGCGAGACGCCGCCGCCCGACGCGTCCGCTCCAGACGCCGCCACGCCCGACGCCAGATATGGGTGAGGCTTCGTCTAGTTCGTCGTTCATCCCAACAATGCCTTTCTCTCAGATCCACTTGGCCCTAGCGGGATCCCCTCATTCCATGCCCGAATGTGGTGATAAAGTAGTGGAATGCAAATCTGGAAGAACAACGGCAAAATTTTCTTCAAATGCGTAAACTACGATGAATTTGTGAGTATATAATGATCTGTTTTTGTCATATAGAAATGGATGAACTAGGTACTGTGTCAAGATTTGGATAAATAGTTTGTGTTATGTATTGTCATTTCCACAGCAGTGAAGAAATGTCCATTCTTTAGGTGGATTGATGCTTACAAGAAAGTAGTTGCAAAGAAGATTAAAGAAGACATGGAAAAGAAACGAAAAGAAGAAATGCAAGTCTGCAGAGCATACGAAGGTCATGGTGAAACTAAAGCTTTGGTCGAAATGAAGCCTAATTGCAGGATTTACGAGGAAGAGAGGATGGATCTCAAGATGGACAAGCTTATCGTTCTGGTGCAACTGTTGGTGGTGCTGTGTTTACTAATTGCAGTCCTAGTTCTTTTAGGTGTGGTAGTGCTTATTAGCAAGTGAAGTTGTTTAGTAACTGTGTTCTAGAAGTGTGGGGTACGACTCCTGGTGGTGGTCTGTTTAGTAACCGATTTGTAGAATGTGTTGTAATGACATCTAAGTCCTATGAAATGAAGATGTTTTTCCGAATCGACTGTATTTTTGACTTGTTTTATGCGAAATTTTGACATAATTTTGCTTGAATTTGGACATAATTTCAATAGAATTTGGATGAATTTTGACACAATTTCATGATCACAATAACATTCTAGCAAAGTACATGTCCGGATAAATTCAAGATAGGTAGCATTTAAGTTACAATAACATAGGTCCAAATAAATTAAATAAGGTCCAGATACATAGATACATGTCCAGAGATACGTTTTCATAGAGATCTCCATTCTCATGATGGAGATACATGTCCAGATACAATTTAAGTTACAATTTCATGATGGACATAACATTCCGCATCAAACCTTCAATTGGTTTTCGCTTTCTTGGCTTGAGTTTTTTGGTGGGCTCCTCTTTTGCAATCGTCTTGTCTCAGTGAGACACCTTCACTAGCGTGTTTTGCGCTTGGTCGCAATAAAAGTAGCACTATGAGTCACTTGTATGAAAGCAGTATACAAGTATAAAAGAATGAGAATTAATGTGTAGCATACCCTCTTGTAACCCTATTGGGGCTGTTTTGTATGATCTGGTCCCTTGTGAGCCTTGTGGGGCTGGTGAGTGTATTTAAATTTGGTGTAGGCATTTCTTGGTCATGGAGAGAAGCATCTGGGGCAGTACTTCAATTTCTAAAGCATGCAAATCATCCGGGCCAGATTTCAATTTCTAAAGCATGCAAATCATCTGGGGCTGGTGGTGCGATTTCTTGGTCATGGAAAGCATTTGGGGCTGCTGGTTCAGTAGCAGTATCCTGAGATTTCCTTCCCTTCTTTGCTCTCTTTGTTGGGATTTTTGCATTCTCACCATACTTTGTTGTATTTTTTCTTGGCTTTCTTTTCCTGCAAGTTTGGACAAAAAAGTATTTAATTTAGTTAGCAAAACAAGTCATGGCAGCAAGTACATATAGTTGGGTCTTACCTTTTCTTAGTCCCATTAAGATGGCATTTGTAGCTTGTTTCACCATGGCCTAATTCTCCACATCCCTTGCACTTTCTTTTGCCTCTAATCATTTTTTCTTGCCCTTTTCTGCCTCATTTGCAGCTTGTTTATCTGCCTCATTTGCTGCTTCCTTGGCTGCCTTCTTTCCTTTGCTACCACCACCTTCAAGGAAGCTTTTGATCCTGAGTTTTACATGCAGTCCAAAGATCCTCTTGTCAAGTGGTGCCCTAACCCCAAAAGGCAAATCAACATCCGCCACTGTGTTCTATCGTGCAATGGCTCTATAAGTCTCTTATAAGTCGCCTGAACCTCTCAACAGAGTAATACTCATGCACAAAGTCCTCCATATGTACATTACTAGACTGTACACTTGTAATCAAAGCCAAAGCATGCTGGCAAGGCTTACCAGTATGCTGCCACTCAAGACAGGTGCACTCATGTAGAGAAGACTTAACAACATGTCTACTGCGAGTGTTTGTGGTGTCCCAAATTTCACCGCAAAGACTTCCACCATCTATAACAGCTTAAGTGCCCAAGTCCTCTAGTTCGCTTTCAACTGTTGTATCACCGCTGGGAGGATCTTTCCAGAAGCCTTTCTGAAATTTTTCTCCTTTTCGCCCATAGCACCATAATCATCTCTCTCGAGTTTGTCCGCAAGCTCAACAACAGAAGGTCTTTCCAGTCCACGATCCAATTGTTGAACACTTCAAGAAGGTTATTAGTGATATAATCACATTTAATCTCGAGGATTGAAGCGGATCTCATCCAAAGCTTGTAATGGTGAGCCTCCATCCAAACCAACACTTGAGGACTAGCATCAATGACTGACTGTAAAAATAATTGAAAATCGATTCTCTATAAGCTCTAGTCGCAGGATACATCTTAGAGAACACATCACCACCAAACCTTTTAATGAAATTGTTCATTAGATGTCTAAAGCACTCCTATGTTCACTGCTGAAACACATTCTTAATCGCATTTTCTAGACCTTTGCACGATCGACGAAATAGCTAAAACAGAAGATCTCCTATGGCCTTGTGCAACCGAGTCATAAACCAAGTCCAGCTTATCTGTTGTCTCACCATCAATGAACCCAAAAGCAATCTGGTACATCCAGTTGTGACCATCTATACCACAAGTCGCAACTAAATGACCATTCCATCTACCATTAAGTGCAGAGAGTCTATGCTAAGGTATGGCTCAGATCCTTCTAAAAACCTTCAATGCAAGGTTTCAATGCACAAAAAAATCTATGGAAATAGAAATTGCCATCTACCCTCTTGATGCCAATCTCAATAACACTACCTGGACACCTCTTCAGGACCTCTGACCTCCAATTGAATAGCAGCTGAAAGCTCTCTTCCCATTTGCCATACAATTCTCTGAAAGCAATTTGCCTACCTCTACAAATAGTATCATAATGAATTATACACTTGTGGTCATCCTGTAAAGTTTTTTGCAGTTCCTTAGGGCCCATAGCTGTTTTCTTCCTAAGGTGATGTATTGCCTTTGAAGCAACCCAAGCACTTGGTTGGTGTGGTAGTCTTCCTCCTAGCACTTGATTCACATGTATGCTTATCAACAACCACTGTCACCTGCAACAACAAAAAAATTAGTCAAGGCAACTAATATAGAAGGGCAAAAAACATTGGCAGCCTTAAAATTATTGAAGGGAAAAAATTAATGGAACGCAAAATGAAAGTTAGTACCATAACGGTGCACCCATCAGGCTGTCTACGCCCAACAAGATGCCAAGGACAATCTTCTCCCCCCTTGCAACCTCCAATATATCTTGCAGGATCTGTTTTGACAACGCGTAGTTCAAACTCTTTATTTATAGCAAATTGTCTCACCGCCAATCTAAACTCCTTCATGTTAGAATAAACTGTGCCAAGATCCATATTGGGCCGATTTGGATCGTGCACCACAGTCCTCTCCCCTGGTAAATAGTCATCAACTTCAATGACTGCCCCAGTTGTATCAATTTCTTCAGTCCTCTGACAAGTATCGGCGTTCTGTTGACTGCTAGCTTTACTGGCTGCCTTTCTTGCCTTATCAGCCTCCTCATCGTCAGCCCTAAACCCCAACAGCTCATACATCACCTCATCATCAACAATCTCAATTCTTCCCTCTTCATCTCGATTGTCCTCGATCGTAGGCTATCCCAATCAACAAGAGGTGCTGCATTTGTCAGTGCGGGAGGTTCTACCATGCTAAGCTAAGGTCGCTCCCCATCGAGCCTAGTAAAGAAATAAAAGGTGGTACAGCTTAGATTACCACCACATCTACACTTGTCGAGTCTCATCTACACGCTTGGGCACGCTTAGAATACGCACCCTTGGAAGAGATCCGCCGCTTCTCCATCCACCACTTGAGCAAGACGGCGTCGGCCGGCAGAGCCGGACGCTGGGCGGCTTCGGGAAACCTGTGAGGTGCCTCGCAATGACCGTCGCGGCGGCGTCGGAGGTGGCGGTCTTTGGCGCGGGGGGATCCGTTCCTCTCTCCTCGCTTGACTGGCGGCGTGTCAGATCCGTCGCGAACGACCGTGAGTCTCCCGTGAATGAAGAGAAGGCCTCCGTGATGCATCGGGAGGGGCAAAACGGGTAGGCAAGTTTGCCATGGTAAAAAAAAAATTAATTTGGCAACAAATCCTCCACAGGGCATATTTGCGGGTGTGTATCGTTTGAGAATGGCAAACGGGCGAATCCCATTTGCGGGATGGCAAAATTGCGAAGCCCAGTTATCATAATGGCAGAATCACCATTTTCTCTGCAGGGGCCACGACCGCGTGCGTGCACACGCCTATTCGGCTTGGATACTTGGATCCTTGGAATAGACCCCAGCGGCTCGTGCGGGCCTTTCCTGGGCCGCAATGTCTTAATACATATCAGCACGTGTATACAGCATAACTGAGTTTATATTATAAGATATATACCTATATATGCATAGAATTTTATAAGGTAAAATAAAATCAAAATCATATTGTGCAAGGATTATTATGGTAATGTTTATGTCGTATCCAATTAATCACTAACCATATCTATGCATAACCATTATCCAAATTTACTTAATCAAGGACAATCTTATTATGATAATTAGCCTAGGGTGACAATATAGTCATCGTATCAACAATTAAGGAGGGGAATATTAAGTAACAACATTTGGAGTAACTATGAATCAATATTTAACGTGTAGCATTTTCATAAATGATAATAAGTATGCATGTAATACTTTAAAGCAAAGCAATTTGCATGTGAAAAATAAGTTCAATACAATCAATTGTAAGGACTTACCTTTATCAAGGGTTTCTTGGTCTTGATCTTGTTCTAGAACGGTGGCGTAGTCTTCGACGACGACGTTAGAATCTATTTAAGCGTAAAACGACGACTTCGAATAAATACATAAGGACTCAAATAAATTTAGAATAAACTAAAAAAATACTATTTTGGTATTATTGGAAAGGTTTTGAATTTAGATTAATTTTATTGATGGTTTAGTATCGATCTTATGAATGAATGCTGGGGGCTCTTCTATAGCGAAACCACACAGAAAAGGACACAAAAAATTTATACAAGTCCAGGCCTTCTCCTGATAGAATAATAATCATACTTATACGTTTTGTTGTATTGATTGTGTTTACAATAAGGAGTCACTAAAGCTAGGGCTTAATCTTCTTATCTCTCCCTTCTTGTCTCGTCTGTCCCCCTCTCTCCTCTGTCCACCGGCTTTACTCCCTATATAGCGTATGAAATGGTGGCAGCTGTCTACATCAAGAGGCACATTGTCGTTTGATACGATGTGTACGTTTAAGAGTAGTTATTGTCATAGACGCATCCCCCTACGTCGCCTTGCGGCTATGTTAGATACAAAGGTTTAATACATGCAGTTATCTCAAGAATAACGACGCATATTAACTATTGCGTGTATTAAACACAACGCACAAATATCCCGAGTCGATTGAGTCCACATGTATGTAGACTTTATCGACCATACGGTGGTCGTAGTAAGACTTACAATCATGAAATAATCATAGTATGGCTTACGATTAATAAATAGTCGTAGAATAATTTACGACCATATATGATGATTGTAGTAGGACTTACAATCAATAGGTAATCGTAAAAGAACTTACAATCTTATAGGGTGGTCGTAAAATAGCTTACGATCACTACGTATATATGATCTCCCTCGTTGTTAATATTGAGGGACATCTTTGAAGGTTATACAAAATACATTATTATCTATAAACGTTATACATAATTAACTTAATTAATTGAGGATTATTATATTCTCGTGAAATTTAGAAACAAAAAATTAAATTATTTGATTTTAAAATGATGGAGAATAGGCTCTCTAAAGTTTAACGCGAAAGGAAAATCCTAATAGATAGGCCCGGCTGAGATTTTAATTTCTTTCTTAATTATTTTATTTAGGAAAATCCTTCAGGTGGGTCAATTTTTTTTTGCAAACACAACACAAAGCGCTGGTTGCGTTCGCTTGATGCAGGTATAGAGTGGTTCTGAATTCTAACAAGTTAGTACAATATTCGAAATAAAAAAAACAAAGCTATGTACCAATTGGTGTAACAGTTCACACAGAGTAATTGCTTTGTTGCCATGAGGGGCGATCACTTCGTATGGTGTTATCCGCAGGTTTTTCTTCAGTAATCACAAAGCAAATGCAGGAGTGGGCATTCTTTTTCAGGATCAGATGAGTTCTAACCAGCTTGGTGAAAAATGGGGATTACCGGAGCAATGGTGTCAAATACCTTGCTCAGTGCAAGAGGGTCCCTCGTCGACGGTGGCCACCGCAGTTCCTCATCTCCAGGATGTTGCTGACACGGTCTTTACTCCTTACAGGGTGTCGAGATTTGAATACGCAAATTCGAATCATCTGTGTATGCTGTACTAATTCAAGATCACGCTAATGCACACAGTAATAACATCGATAGACATCATTCCATACAAGCAATTAAAAGGGTAAATGTACTTTGATAAGTAAATAATAGTTATGATATTATGGCCGAGTTTACATTTATTCAACCACGCAGGCTACACTTAAAGAAAATTGCAGCTACAGAACGAAAGCAACTTCAGCGAAAACCATAAACTTGACACATGCAACTGACTGGGAACAATACCTAACGATCAACCTTTCTGTGGAACTCCTCCAGAGCAAAAATTGACTCCTCCACTCCTTCCACTGAATGATGATTATAGCAAGAGTGAGTACATGGGTGCTCAGCAAGTTGTACCACAAAATGCAAGTATAGATGATGATTAATTCTAAAAGGATATGGCTACTAAGGTTATTTTACAATAAGCGATATTTGCATTTGAATATGAATAATAGATTGAAAGTATAGTAAAACCATAATAATAAGTAAACAAGAATTTAAACATTTGCACACAACATAATCTTTCTATCACATTTACTTAGCTTTCCACTTATATATGTTTTTATAAAATCTAACTTTCGTGTTAAATCCACGAGCATGTTCATGACTGTGGACGTGCTTATTCGAATAGATTGTTTAACACTCTGCAGAGGTTGTACACTTTACCCACAAGATGCAATCAACTTGATCGGAGAAGATCACAAAAAAGTCTTTTTGAAAGTTCATTTCAACAATTGCCCCCCTCGGTCAACATAAAGCCAGTAACTGAACTTCACACAGATGTTGGCCCGGAGCGCACCTTGGATATGCAAACGGTGAAACTTACATAGATGTGACCCAACATATAGGTCCACACCTCCTCCCTAGCACCGAACTTAACCTACTTCTAGACATGTCTCATACCAGCCTGTGATCGTACGATATGGTTCAGTTCAATGACGCATAAATTTAAGTCCTTAATTGAGCATGACAAGACTGTCAATTTTATTAGACTAATTCACATTGTAGTACACAACTTGTAGCACAGATTTGTCGCCATGTGGAGGTGTGGAACTATATGTTCGGTCGCGGCGACGACGCGGGCTGGGCTGGCGTGTGGACGGGGAAACAGGCCCAAAGAAAGAGAGAGAGAAGTGGGCCGCGGATGGAATGCAACCCACTAAGCTTTCCAAAACTTTAATTAGTTTTTTATTTTTAAAAAAATACAGGAAAAATGAAAAGACCACGAAAATTAGCAAATAAACTCAAAACATTCGCAGAAAAATATGAAAAATACTTCCAAGCATGAGGAATTCAAATAGAATAGTTTTGTAATTAATTGATGTTCGGATCATTCACATTAAATCATTTTAATATATATAATTTCCAATTAAGCTTATTTAACTCAAATAAAGTTGGTGGAAATTTTCATATGGCTAAATTACACAAAAGAATTTTAAAAGCTCAAAAAATGGGATGTTTCTACGAAGAGGTCGATCGTTAGGTTTTATTTCCAGTCGGTTGCCTATGGTAAGTTGATGGGTTCCGCTGAAGTTATTTTTGTTCCGTTGCTGCCTGCTGCTATTTTCTTTAAGTGTTAAAGCCTTGTGTAGCTGAATAAATGTAAACTCGACCATAAGGTCAAACCTATTATTTGCATATCAAAGTATGCTTATCCTTTTAATCGCTTGTATGGAATGATGTTCATTAATGTTGACACTGTGGGCATTAGTGTGATCCTGAACTAGTACAATATATACATATGGTTCGAATTTGCCTATTCGGTCCCAACACAGTGTTCATACCATAAATGGATCATCTGCGTTGAAGTGTTCAATGCAGAGAGTCTACCGTGACACGTATTAAAAGCCGATCTCCACTGTCCGATCGATCGCTATGGCATTTTTACTACAATGCTTTTCACTACGCAAAATTTTTCGTTGTTTTTACTTACTGTAGTATTACTGTTGAATACTGTTTACTTACTCATATATCACTGTTTAGACGGTGACCCGGATCCGTGCATACCGTGTCGTGATAAGCCTCGTAGGTGGTTGTGTCGAGCGAGCAAACGGACCTAGATGTGACGGTTCCATTCCGCAGGAAGAGGAGCTGTCTTTCTTTGACCATAGTAACAACCTAGTAACGATTTTTCGGATGAAACAGATTTTCTGGATATGAAGTGCAGCACACGCATTTGAGTGTTTATTACATAAAGAGGATGTGACTTAACACTTCATAATCAGGTAAGAACATAGCTGCCCAAACGAAGAAACTATTCATCGGAAGGATATGTTGATAGTAAATAGTGCTGATGAAATAAGTGAAAGATTTGCTGAGTGGCTCTCTAGTTCATATTGAACTAGGTTAGTCGTTCATGAATACCTGGGTAATAATCACATTAAGAGGCAGTGTGATGTAGCTGCACCAAAATTGAACTAGCAGCCTTCAACATCCAGAAAATGATTTTTCAGTCCTGAGTCCCAACTAACAATATACTTGAAAAAAAATCCATGACAACAGTGGGATGAATTTCCTCCACAATTCGATATTTCCTGTAAATACATGTGATTTTAAAGTAGATTGACATAGAAACTGATGTGAAACATGAACGCGGCAGTTTTCTCAGAACAGTATGTCAATTGAAGATATGGGCATGCCAAGCTCTTCTGCTGTCACAACTCGCAACATCCTCATTTCTTGAAACTTACCCAGAAACCAGGCGAGTAACAACCATGTAATGGTTCTTCCATGAAGCAGGATTGTGCACTCAGTTCCCACTGCATAGGAGGTATACAAAGTAGTAAACAACCAACAAAGTTATAAGGATGGCATGAGTAAATTCATCTAATAATCCATAGGAACTTTCATATGCGAAGTGATGGCAGGTTGCGCAGCTCCTCTCTTTTTCTCTTGCCCTAGGAAGTCATTTAGTTGATTACTGTTGCAACCACTTATGTTTTTAGCACTAATAAGCTGTGATCCATGTACCCAGCACCTGTCTTTCATCTCTTTTACACTAATGCCTGCTAATCCCAAACAATATATAACTGATCATGAATTAACCAGATAATTATCAGCAGAGACCATAAGAATGTTGCCATCTCGAAGGCATTCTGGAAGGAAGAGTGGGTGTTAGGATGCGGAAGCAATTGTTCGTACAAGCATCGCAAGAGAACATTATCTAAAGTAGCAAGAGACATCACCTGAAATGAAATTAAATGATTTGTATAAGCCACCAGAGGACCCGAGGCTTTCCAAACTAAGAGAGATATCATCACGCAGTTTCAGTCGTGTCCCAACATATGGGGCAGTTGCCTCAGCAGCTTCCAGAGCCAACTGAACAACAAAATGCCGCAGCTCGGTGCCCACTAGCAGGACCAGCTTTGAAAATTTTGAAGCCAAGGTAATTATGACAAGACATAAGTATCATTTTGAGATCAGTAACAAGAATAATCATTAACTGAATCTAGCAATCTCGTTAAGAAATACGGATATACTTACAATAGCAAGGACAGATGATATCCAGAAATATATATTAGGCAAAATTGGCTAAAGGATGTCACAATTTCGTGTTATTGGCGGTAAGACACCTAAATTTTGTGTATTTGTCGAAAAACATTACAAAAATATGTCATTTTCCTGTGGGACACTGAGGTCAATACAATATCATTTCTAGACTGAAGACGAGAGAGAACGCTAGTAAAAAGTCAATTTTGCCCTTCCGATAGGACCACGACAGCTAGCAAAGAGAGAACAGAGGAAGCAGAGATCATGGCGCATGGCTCCGGACGGCATCAGCTCTGATAAGCGGCGGCTTGAGAGGCACAGGCAATGCCCAAAATGGGTTGGCGGGACCTCGGGGAGGAGATGGATGGCTGGGTCTCGGTGGTTGCGTGCGGCGGCGGCGCTCGTGATGAGCAGGGTCGGTGGCCGAGGCAGACGGAGGCAACGACATTCTGACGGGGTTCTGGTGAAGGTGTGGTGAGCATAGGGTAGAATGCGGCATGGGGAAGACGATGGTGAGGTTGATGGTGACAAGAGCTCACCGGCAGCGACGAAATCGACGATAGTGGTGGTTCGGGCGACGACGAGGAAGACAACTCGGCTACAAGAATGCATTTGACTAGGGGTGATGATTGGTAAGAAGGTGGAACACGTCGTGACACGGTTGGGTTCGACGTAAGCTCACCGAAGATGAAGATCGGGCAGGATTGGAGCTCGGAAAGATGGTGGTGGCACGCACGTTCCGGCAAAACAGCGATACTGGAGAGGGGTGTATAGGGGAATGCAAAGAGGAGAGAGGGAAGAGCACAGTGCTACCCCAACCTTTGATTCGAGCTCCTTTTTCCCCGGGTTGCTGCCACAGTCGAGGCCCTCTCGCCGCCGCAGGTCGTCGTCGCTAGGTCGCATCGGAGCTTCTCCGCCCAACCCAATTGTTCCAGTGGAATCCTACCTCCTCTCTGTCGATTGTCGGCTTTATTCGCCGTATAGCCACGCCGCCATTCCAGTGGGTTGTTTTTGTCGTCGCGAGTAGCTCCGCACTATCTTAGACTGCCACATGTCGTGTCGTCGCCACCAATAAGGTCACCAAGGTTGGGGATCCCATTTTGCTACCCATCAGCTACTGTTGTTGCCTTCCCTGCTGGTGCCGAGCTCAACCAGAGAGGATTCAGTCTGCAATCTAGGGTTCGACCGCATTGAGACTAGTCAGGGGCATCCGAAGCCTTTTTTGAAAATTTCTCTCCTCTCCGCCCGAAAATGATATAATAATAGCATCAATATACCACAACAAAGATGCATATTTTGTGGTAACTTTCGGCAACCAATAACACAAAATTATAATATCATGTAGCTAATTTTGCCAAAACACCGCATATCCATATAGACAAAGACTTCCTCTCCGCATAACGTAAGAAAGGATTCGAACCCAAGTTGACTATCCGCATAACGTAAGAAAGGATTCGAACCCAAATTGACTAACCCACCATCCGTGATACTAACCAACTCACCATCCGTGATACTAACCAACTCATCTCAAGAGACCCCTCCAAAATGTGAGATATCTGAAGGAAACAGACACTCAATTTCGAGCCAAAGAGGATTCGTTGAGGTGTACACCCACGTTTACCACCGACAACTGAGTTGGGCTCAGTTCCTTAAAATCTCAATTCAAAGCTCGACATGATGATCAGCTACGGCAAACATGGCATACTATAGAACGCTGTCTCTTTCGGATTAACATTGCACCTGTGAATACATATAAACTGCATACGATCGATTTCACCTGCAAATTGATCGGTTTCGAAGTTTCATCTCACAAGAAATCAAGAGTAACATCCGAAGTACATACCAAAAATTTCTAGTTTCAGATGGCTTATAAACTGGTAATTGATAAATCTTAAGCAACTCGCAGTTCATACAAGAAATAAGCTGAAAAGCTGCATCCCAGAATGTGGCAAAAAAGTGTATTCCCCAAAGTTAAGATCAACAAATCCATAGCTGACAAGTCTAATTGATTAGGGTCCAAAAGTTTCAAGAGAACACAGAAGAGCATCCTCTGCTAACAAGAAAGAAGCTTTGGTACTCCACTGAGATGTTGGCTTGTATCTTCAGACCTCTTGGACGCTCAAACCTGGACCAATGAATGTAAAGTCATCATATACAGAATTTATAGCGTATGAAAAAAGATATCTGGCTCATTGAGAAAATGGGGGTGATCAAAGCTGAATTGACAGCTAAAGTAGGCTGCCTATTTGAAAAATAAAAAGCAAACTGTTAAGGGCCAGACACAGAAAGAGAAACACAATTAATGGACACGGTGTTGTTTGTCTGAACTCTGAAATGGTACTATCCCTCAGATCTCATAGCTATTGCCCATCACCGACGAATTTAAAATTACACACTGGTTTTAGCCACAAGCCACAAATCAAAAGGAATAAAGACGAGAGTGGCTTGAATTCTAAAACTAATTGATCATTCATCTTTGGTACAACGATTTTATCTTCACTGGGACACCTCTACTTGAACTTGAGAAATTACAACCAAAGCTACTCAACAGGACATGAACCCACACTCAGTTCACCAGTGGAAACCAAGGGGAATGAAGGAATAGGTAATAGGGTTGTACAGTGGTCCCTCAGATCTCATAGCTATTATTTGCCATCATTGACAATTCAAAACAAAGGTTTTAGCCACAAGCCCTCCATTCGTCAAAATGGTATGACAGATGGCTTGAAGCTAAAACCAGTAGTTAATCATCTTTGGACCAAAGTTTATCTTCACTGGGACATCAACTTGAGAGACTATATAATTTAGAAATGCCATAAACTCAATGAAAAATTAGTATACAAAAAATCATCTAATAGGCAGACAAAAGCATGCCCATCGACACCAAGAATAAACATTCCAAGCAAACTATATCCCAGCACAAACTATTCAGATATCACAACAGAAATAAGATCATGTCTAGTTAAATTAGCTTGGCATGCTAACCTGGTGGGAGAGATTGCTTCAACTTGTTTGCCTTCTCCGAGTCGAAGACACAGAGGGTGTACAAGTACTTGGAACAGCGGACCTTGAACTTGACAACATCTTTGCTCCTCTTGATCTTCACAGATCGGGCATCCTTCCTCGCGGTGAGAAGGAAGTCCTTGATCTCATGGATCTGCTTCGGCTGCAGATATACAAAATAATTGTTTAGGTCTGACAAAGTATGACCAGAGAATGACAACTGACAACAAAGTAAACAGATAGCAGTGGAAATAAACCAAGTCCTACAAATCATAAAGCATACTCCTGCCTTCTTTCTATAAAATAGACAGTGTAACAGTAGGTAGAACCTATGACATTTATCAATGAGGTCACTCGAGCAGCTGCATGACCAAATTAAGTGTTCAAGATAAGAGTTACTGGGCTAAAATATAGAAATATTTCCTTCATAAGGACCGGCATCTAGTATTTCTCCCCTCAATTTCAAGCAAATGCGAGTCTTGCACATAATCTCGTGTCTATTTGTAATGGGCGCAATATGCAACTTAGCAGTTCCGTGCCACTATAATAATCCAAGCAGTCCAAGTAACACTGAAATAAACACACAAGTAGCAGTAAAATATAATTGCAACCACGGTAAAGCCACAAGATAGCAACAAAATTTAGCAAGCATTCGCTCCTCACAACCTCGGATAAGCCTAACAAACATTTTTTCTAACAACAGCTAACTAATGACAGCAAATAAATTGTACGAAACACAAAGTGGCTCATCTGAATCAATCTATCACATGTAGGTTACAGAACATCAAAAGAAGCAAAAGCAGCGGCCAACGGCTCTTGTCAGTCATGTCCACAACCATCTAGTACTACTACCAAGGTGTTACAAGCTCTACGCGCACGCCTACTCTAACAACGAAACAGGACACCACAGCATAAACAAGCACCCCATGGCCGGCATAATCCATTCCAAGCTAGCAACACACCACACACAGCAAGAGATTGCAGCGCTTCCACACACCACACGAAGCATGACACCAATCAAATATTACGCGGCTATAATAAACCTGGCAACAATTTGGTGGGGACGAAGCAGGTACGCTAGCGTGTTGGATCTGAGAGCGAGGAGAAGGGGAAGGGGAAGGGGTTAGGGGATATAGCTACCATCTTCCTGGTGAGATTTGGAAGTCGCCTAGGAGTTCTTATCGCTGTGGCGGCGGCGGCGGCGTGCTACGATCCCGCGGGAAGAAGGAAATGCCGAGATGGAGGCGGGCTGGAGGGGAGGGAGGGAGGCTTTATAGCGCTGTTGGATAAAAACCCTAGACGAGTGCGATTCCGGAAATGCCCTCCCGTCCCCTCTCTCGCTGCAGGTGGGACTATGCGTGGGAGGACTAGCCAGTTGTACATGGGCCTGGGCTTGGGCCTGCAAAATCTCATGAGTTATACGTGGGCCGCATTTTGATGGGCGCAGGCCAAAAGAACTGCGCATAGCTGGGGCTTGTCGGAAAGTATGGACTTCGAACTTGAGCCTTTGGTTAAATTCCACAGTTTTAATTTCAAAAACCATGTATTCACAAAATAGTGATTTGAATATCAAAATAATGACCAAATTAGTATATGGAGTCTGGGACCTTGGAAAGCAGAAAATTTGTCAATGCACAACTTGTGCGGCTAAAGAGGAGATATTGCACATCGCAGAAACAACTAAACAACTTGTGCGAGATTGAAGATGACGAGTTCGTGGCCTCATGCTTCCAGGCTAATAATGTAAAAGTTCTCCACATGATATTCTTTTATAGACGAATCCAACACAACACAACAGGGTAGCAATTCCAGCATATTGAAAACAACATGTGCTCAATGTATAAGTGAAACTGTTGCGAGCTGATGCGACATTATTTGTCTGATTCTGATGTGTTATATGATCCATAGATAGTACACAGGTTGCACAAAGTGGTGCACACTGATCACATAGACAACCGGTACATAAGGAGCTGCAGGCAAATCAGTAGTCGTTGCCTCTGGATATGACTTCTTTACAGGTTGGCCGGAGTAAGATGGTGTGCTCGAACTGTGACACGTAGCTTCCCCTCACGTCACACAATGGAGGGTACGGCTGCAAACAGGGCAGGAAACTGTGACTGACCATGTCCATGATAGGGTTCACTCATTGGAGTGGAGATGGAGCTTTTTACATACCTGAACAATGCCAACATCACATAGATTTTTCAGTGCCATAAGATACTTGGTCTCACCAAGGCGATCCAAGTACCGGCGGCAAAACGCAAGCGTTCCAAAGTTGTTGTTAATTGTCCCAAGTAGTTGCTTAGCTCTTGCAACTCTCAATGGTACATGCCCAACATCAAAGTTCTTCATATAATGACTGCATTCCAAGTCCTCCCTCACAAATCCCTTTCCTGCAAACAGTACAACACTTAAAACTCTTCAAGAACTTGAACATACACCTAAATAGGGAAAACATATATATGTTGTTCAGCCAAGAAGGGCCATGCTAGCTAGATACTAGGGAAAATAAATTTCACAAAATATTTGTAATATGGTCGAAAGACTTTTTAGACTTTGTGTATTTGTATTTGGATATATGAGTTCAAGCTATATAGAGAGGCGTACCTGTGGATCCAAAAGTTTCAATGGCATAAAATTCGCCCTCCTCCATTTTTGTTTGTTCTCCACCTTTCACAATTGGAACTGATTTCCCAGCATGGATTTGGTATGGTCCAATGCTGTGTCCATTGAGGTTCCGCACACTTTTTACTGCCACAAAAGCAATCAGGTAATTTGAATCATCATTTTGTCACTTTACTACCAGTGCAGAATGGGAAAAATCTGAAACTACATGCACCTTGGAAAACCTTCCCGTTAACTTCAACCTCATATGACTCCATGACTTCTTGGATTGCAGCACCGACGTCACAAAGCCGTGCATCTATTCCAGCTTCCTGAAATGAAGGAAATAATGTATCATTATTGAATTACAATGAATGCTATTGTAGGGGGGAAATAATTTCAAATAGCCATATATATACACATATATATATATATATATATATATATATATATATATATATATAGGACGCCCGTTTCGTACTTCCGGGAGTACATACTCCCGCTTCGAATATACCACTTAAATAAATATATTATACTTCTTTATCATTTTCAGTATACTTAAATACCAATTATAAGATACTCTAATGCGACTTGATTGATAAAAATTCATTGGAGTCTTTTATTTTTGCTATATACCCTTTTTCATATATAAAAGAAGTGTATACACAAATTTAGCTATAAAAGGTGGACTTTAATGAGTTTTTTTCATAGAACTCACTTTGGGGTATCTTATCATCATTATTGCAGTATGCTCAAATAGATAAAGAGGTATCATCATACGATTTAAGTAGTATATGAGAAGCGGGAGTACTATATATATATATATATATATATATATATATATATAAGAAAATGGTTTGGTACTCCTGGGAGTATGTATTCCCGCCTCTCATATACCACTTAAATAGTATGATAATACCTCTTTATCTATTTGAGTATACTCCAATGATGATTATAAGATACTCTAAAGTGAGTTCTATGAAAAAAATTTCATGAAAGTCCACTTTTTATAGAAAATTTGTGTGTATACTTTTGTTTATATATGAAAAAGGTATATGACAAAACTAAAGGACTCCAATGAAAAATTTTCAATCAAATTGCACTGGAGTATCTTATAATTGGTATTTAAGTATATTGAAAATGATAAAGAAGTATAATATATTTATTTAAGTGGTATATTCGAAGCGGAAGTATGTACTCCCAGGAGTACGAAACGGGCGTCCTATATATATATATATATAGTGGAAAACAAAAACGAAACTCAAATAAGGCCCAGACAAATAACTATACAGAAGCAGCTATAGAGATGACAACACACACTGTGACACTATAATTGACAAATGAAAAGCACATATTTCAGTGAAGACCTATCAATGTGTCTCATTGGAGCACAGGGACTCACTCATTCTGCCACCAAGCAGAGCTCCTAATAGAATTGACATGTGCAAAGGTGCTTATGAAAATCATTCATTGATATTTTTTCCCCGAGTCCGTTGACAATATAGCACAGCCTTCGGAGAGTGTACAAAAATATGTAGAAGTTACCTTGACTCCAGTATTTGTGGCATCTCTAGTCGCTTGAAGCAATGGATCAAACATGGGATTGAATGCGACAGTAAATGCACAATCGACTATGTACCCTGGGAATACAGACAATATCATGTTAGTTTTCGCAAACTAATACAAAATATCATAACAAACAACCATTGAAGAAGGAATAGTAGAACAAAGCAAAATAATAGGCAAACCATCTATATGTGTCCCAAAATCCAGCTTCATCACATCATCGTATTGTAGTACGGTTTTATCACCAGAATTTGGAGTCCAGTGAGCTGCAACCCTAAGCATCGAATTTTTTTCATCAATGTAAGAAGGGGATGCAGAACTTGAAAGCACTTTAGAGGAATACCATACCAATTCAAGGAGCACCCTGTTGGAAAGGCAATGCCAGCTTGCAGTCCATTCTCCTTGATAAGTTTCCGAACCATGTTTTCCAAAGTTTCACATAACTCAATCATTAACATTCCAGGCTTCAAAATGCTCCTCATATATTTCCGCACCTAGCAAACCAGAATATACATTGTAGAGTTGTAAGCAACAAAGGATAAGACTAAAATGAAGCTACAAACAAATCAAAGCAGAGGCTAGTATATTTTAAACCTGTCTATGAACTTCTGCTGCTCGACGAACAGCATTGTACATCGGCTTTTGTAGTCGTTCCAGTTCCCTCTTTTCCTCACTAGTTGTTCTCCATAAGTTACTGAAGAGCAATAGCATGATTAATTTATAAAACAGATGCTAATTATTATTTTATAACATTAATTCAGAGTTCACCATTCATTAGCAAAAAAAATGAAAGAATTGGGTGTCACTTTCAGAGGCAACGAAGATCGTTCATGTAATTTTAACCCAGAAATTAGTGTGGCTTGTTTGATGAAGATATAAATCAACATATTCCTATCGTTGGATAGTTCATTACAATGGAAATTCCACTGTTGGTGATAGACTTGTACTTACTCATCCTTATATTGCTGGATTTCACCCTCCGGAAACTCTCCTGAAGGGAAAAGCTCATCAATAGGGATTGACGGAGGATCTGTCTGCTGAAGAGGGTCCTTCTTCTTTCTAAAGAAAAAACAAGACATGCTTGTAAAACAGAACAAACCAAACAAGAAAATTAATGGTTCGATTGAATAACAAAACCCACTTGGCCTTGCTTTTCTTCTTTTTCTTCTTAGCAGCTTCTGAAAAATATCCATTCCAAAGACAACAGTTAGACTAATCACATCCCAGTTCTGAAATGCTAGATAAAAATACCAAAAGCTTCAGCTTTAAATGAGAAACTCAGGAATGAGAGCTTGCAAAGTAGAATTGCCACCTGGAGCACCATCTTGAGATGGACCATCCGCTTGTGCTTCGTCATCATCCTCTGGTGGTGAGGACTGAGCTCCTGGAGCCCCACCATTGCTATCTGCAACTTTTACTTCTTTTGATGAGGATTCATGCGAGTCTACACTAAGCGCCTTATTCAGATTCTCCTGCAGAAAAAATGGGAAGTTTACCTACCATCTAAAGTTATAAAAGTGTAATGTTATGAAAGTAATTTTCGTGACAAATTTACTCATACCATTTTCGTATATCCAAACTACATGTTTTAGATAATATCTTTGATCAAAATTGATACGATTTGACTGCACGCGTTCTAGGGAGACTTTCTTTTGTGACTGGTGGGAGTATACAGAAGTGCAAAGGTCAATCAAGAGAAGGATGCTATATGAGGTTCAGCAATTCATGTAACCACAGCTGCTGTCTTGCAATCGGTACCACGTTCTAATTGAGTTATGGAAAGGCTAGCCATGTTCTCTAATCAAAGGCTTAGTAAACAACTATCAGGACAATACAGGCCACAAGTTACAAGGAGTCAAGGACATATTGAGATAAAGTATGAACACAATGTGACCAAGAACCAATGAGTAAGCAAATATCGCATGAGTATGCAAGAAACAATGGGTGGTATTCATTATTATTACAAGACCAATTCTGGAAAACAGAATAACTGTCAATAACTTGTACAGTCCTTGTTTGTTCCCAACACTTTCTCTATGTACAAATGTAAGTATGAAATATGCCAAAGCAAAAATGATCTATATTGCGTAGAAAAATCATTGGCAATTCAGTTTGTGGAAAAGAAAGAACCTGTTGCAGCATAGTACTTACTTTGGTTTCTTGATTTTGCCCAACATGCAATGCCTCCATCTCCTTGGTTGCTGCATCTGTGTTACTCTTAGCCCCAGCCATATTGTATATTTCTAAACCTCAACAATTTCAAACCTGAATGAGCAGAATGATCAAAATAATAATAAGGACCAATATATTCAAGGACAAATTACATTTCGAAATAAATGTATCTCCATTTGACTATTTGAAAGGAAAATATGTATATATATCAGCTATTCTCCAATGTATCGAAGAAATTTGCAACATCCATAAACAATAAGGGGTTATGAACTGATGGTATGGCCCTGTTTAGATTACCAGTATTAAGCCCATTCAACTTAGGAAGTAAACAGCAAGGTTTATAATCAGGTTATGTATGCTCATTAAAGTATTCAACCAAGTCATGCACAAATTGTCAAGTGTACAATATAGCTATATCTATACCACCAGAGGAACTAACTGTATCATGTATGTTCTTGTCTGTTTGATGGTCAGATAGACCATATCAAACCGTCCAATGCTATCACCTCATCCACCTCAACTCTTTGCAATAATAGCCACGGTCCGCGGATAGCCCCAGAATAATCAAGCACCAAGACAACAACAATACAAATAATTATCAACAACAATAGAGCTGATTACCGCACATAATGGTTTATTGCAACTATTATAGCATCCCATATCACAAGTTACACTCAACAGTCTGGAAGTCTACTGCATCGGCCAAACCTTTTAACCAAAATTAAGGTTGTCATTTGGACAGATTTGTGAAATCAACAGACGCATTCCTAACAACTTGGCCACATCAGTTTCATAATCTCACGGTAAGGAGCAGCACAACCCTAATTTAGGATTCTTCTTCCGATAGAATCACTGGTTACCACCAGACACAAAGCAAAACCGAGCGACGACCAGAGGAGACCAAAAAAAGCAACTGTACGGCATACCTTCCTTCACGATCGAGGACGCGGGTACGCCGGCCACAGTGGCGATCGTAGGCCGCCGCCGCCATATCAGGAGAGGCGAGCGTGCGGTCAACAGCAACGCCGAGAGGTTTTGCTGCTTTGCGTGTGGGGAAGTGCCGACTAGGGTTAGATTTGGACCGTGGTTCGTGAGTTAGAAGGTTTTGGCCTGTTTTTTTTTTTTTGGGTTGTGGGGTGGCCTTTGTACCGGTTTTTTGGAAAGGGAGTGTCTATACATCTTTTGAATGTTTTTTTTTGGGATATCAGTCAGTTTTTTTAGCCATAGGATCAAAAACTGTATTGTTAAGATGCTTCTCTGCATAACGTATATAAGCTCTTCAAGATCAGTGGCATGAACCATACAAAGTTACCAACAAATCAAACCCAATTCCATCATCTCCAACCTTTTCTCTTCACATCTAATTCTTCTTTTGGATACATACACCTTTATCGCTCGCATGGCTTCTACCAGAGTGGATGCACCGGTGGTTTTCTTGTTCATGTTCTCGACCGCTTTCTCGCCGGCGAGCGCAGGAGGTGGCGAGGCGCGCGACGGCCAATGCGCTCCGAGTCGGAGGAGTGGCGGACCGGACGGCAAGGTGATCGACCAGGGGATTGGTTACTTCCTGGTGGCTCTGGCGCTCGTTCTTACCTATGTTCTCTTGTAGACTAGTGTAGATTTTGGACGGATGATTGTTTGTTTCTTCGAATTTGTTTTTTTTCAAGGGAGTGCACGAATCGCAAAAATGATCGTACGGCCGAAAAAACGACTGATAACCAAAAAAATAACGTTCGACAGACGTATAGCATAATTGTTTTGGAAAAGCCTAGGCCTTTCATATAACTATAATCCAAAAGCTAGTTGAGAGGAGTTTTTTTCGTTTTTGCGGAATAGAAGTAACTCTTTGCTACTGAACCATACTCATGCCTTCCTTCTATAAAATAGACAGCATAACAGTAGGTAGAACCTATCACATTTCAAAATTCAGAGTATATCAATGAGGCCACTCAAGAAACTGCAGTGCCAAATTAAATGTTTAAGACAAGAGTTATTGGGCTAAAATTTAGAAACATTTCCTTCATAAAGTACCGACATCTAGCATTCCTCCCTTCAATTTCAAGCAAATGCAAGTGTTGCACATAATCTCGTGTCTATTTGTAATATGCGCAATACGCAACTTAGTAGTTCCACGCCACTATAATAATCAAAGTAGTCCAAGTAACACTAAAATAAACAAACAAGTAGCAGTGAACTATAATTGCAACCACGGTAAAGCCACAAGATAGCAAAAAAAATTAGCAAGCATTCGTTCCTAACAAACATTTTTTTCTAACAATAGCTACCTAATGACAGCAAAAAAATGTAGGAAACACGAAGTGGCTCATCTGAGTCAATCTATCACAGGTAGGTTACAGAACATCAAAAGAAGCAGAAGCAGCGGCCAACGGCTTTTGTCAGTCATGTCCACAACCATCTAGTACTACTACCAAGGTATTACAGGCTCCAGGCGCACGCCTACTCTAACAACGAAACAGGACACCACTGCAAGAACAAGCACCCCATGACCGGCATAATCCATTCCAAGCTAGCAACACACCACACACAGTAAGAGATTGCAGCGCTTCCACACACCACACGAAGTATGCCACCAATCAAATATTACGCAGTTATAAAACTGGCTACAATTTGGTGAGACGAAAAAGGTACGTTAGTGATGAGGACATCGACCCTAAGGATACAACCACTGCTTCAACCTGCTGCACTGCATCCTCTACTTCCTTTACTTCACCAACATCTTCTCCAATTGGACTTTCGGCTAATGCAATGCCATATTACCCAATTAGATCGAGCTACGTCTACATGTCATGGTGCTACGTCTACATACCATGGTACTATGTGTACATGCCATGGTGCTACTACATGTGCCAAGCAGAGTTCAAGCCGGATACATTTTGGTCGATCGGTTCGAATCACCGACAAAGACCAACTTAAAACAGATATAACTTTTGCAAACGGAGTCCGATTCGGGTGTTCTTGGGCTTTTTGGAAAGATAACGACGATATCTTTCCAACGGATCCAGCCTCACCTCCAAATTCCTTCTGTAGACTTCGGAATCGTCAAAAGAAGGTGTTATATCACTAATTTGGGCCGATTTGGGCCTTGTAATCGCATCGAATTGGCCCATATGCGCGCCCATGTGAACAGTAATTCGTGCCTTTAGTCCCACCCTCTATTTCTTTTAGATTTGTGGCTCCTCATCCCTATTTAAGGAGGACGCACCTCTAGTTTCTGGGATTTTGTTTAGTTAAAAGTTAGCCTTGTTGCAACTTCGTGTATTGGCTTGTGTCGACTAGACCAACCATAATACCGCATTTCGAAATCCCAATTTTAATATTTCAATCTTTATTTGCAATTTCAGATTGCTTTATCTTGTTCTTGCGTGCTTCTTGGTGTATGCGAGAATCGACCTTCGTGGTCGTCAACCGGTATTCGTGCATGGTTGATAACGACTTGTCGATCGCTCAATGATTGCGTGGTTTCGAGCCTTGCGTGTTCATAGCCAGGATCGTCAGAGTTGAGCGACGCCTACCGGACTTATCGTTCTCATCGAAAGATCGGGCCAACAAATCAAACCTTAGGGTTCATCAAGTGGTATCAGAGCTACAGTTCTTCGGTGAGAGTTTCCTGTTTTCTAGTAGTAGATTCGTTTTTCATACCTAGAGTCCAGAAAATTACCAAAAGAAAAAAATTCGCATCTATCATCCATACCAAGCCCTTTGAGCCTTTGCAATTTTTTTCTTTTCAGTTTGCTTGTTGAATATTTAGTTACATTGTCGTGTCTAGTTGCTGATCTTTAGTTCTAGTTATTGTCTAGTTCGTCGTTGTCTAGATTGCTTCTCGTGTTTTTCCTTTGCGTCGCTTAATCGTTCTTTTAGGGTTCTTAGTTTTGCATCTAAAATGTAAAATTCGTGGGTTAGAACTCCTCTAATCTGCACCAAAAAAAGAGAGAATACTTTGCTATATTCGTGACTTGTGGAAAACCCTAGAGCCGGCAAAAAAAAATAGAAGGAGAAAGAGGCCGCCACACAAAACAAAAGCCGTGGTAAAAAAAAAGAAGAAAAAAAAACAAAAACAAAAAAAAACAATCTTACACCAAAATCAGTGAAAACTGGTGGAGCCCTTCTACATATAGCCACAAACTTGCACAAACAATTTCAGCAAGATTAGCCTACGGAATCAAAAGATATAGCAATTTAAAGATTGAAACCGAGTCGGTTTCCAGTCCGAGTACGATTCCGTTTCCGAGAGACCTTCAGTAAAACGGGCATAACTTTTGCATATGGTGTCCGATTTGGACGTTCTTGGACTCGTTGGAAAGCTAACAACGAGTTGCATACTTTCCACTTAATGCACTAGTCTCCCTCCAGAGAACCCAAAATCGGTCATTTTCGGCTCCGAATTCGCGTCACAAGTTTTTTGTTTCGGTTTTTGCCGTTTCTTTTAGTCTTCCCATCAGAATTTGGGGTCTGTCTCAACTTTAAAGTTGTAGATCTCATCGAAACCTTTCAAACGAGTATATATAAGCCATATAAAACTTTGCTTTTTCATCTCTTGAGACTAACTATTGTTTTCTACTTAAACTAAAGGGTTGTTTACGCTGCACGTTATTCTGTTTTTGTGCTCTACATTGTGTGAATCATCTTGTGCTCTACAAAGAAGTTTGAGTAGTTGGTTAGCGTCTCTCCCAGCACTTGTTGTGAGGTTTTCCATTGCTTACATCAAGTCACATTTATCTTTATGCGCATGCATATACACATCTCTTAGTGTGGCTTTGATTAGCTAAACTTTGATTAGACTAGGATCAGCACTTGTAACTAGTACTTTGAACTGCTTTTCAATTTTGCATACTGAATTGAATAATTGCTATTCCTTTGCTACATACTAGCCTTCCGAGCTCCACTTCCTACTAACTCAGCAGGTGTCGTTCCTCGCAATCGTTGGGCTGATCGCAAGTGAGAGTATCACGAACCAGCCACCGGTTGTACCACTTTCTTGCTGCATTGGTAAGAACTTGTAAGAACTAGGTATAAGCTTGAGTGTGAGTGACTTGATTGAGCCTCCAGAACCTTGTAGTTGATAGGGACATATACATTGTGATTTGTTCTTTGCTTTGATACTAACAATGGCAGGTTCATCGTCACAAGGGGAGCATAGCAGGCACAATAATGAGGAAGATGCACCGCTCAGTCCTCGCACAAAAGAAATCATGCGCGCTTTTCTCGCATCTTTGGATCAACATTCGTATGCGTATGGAGTTGATTCTAGATCGCACCATCGATTTAACTTGTCGCATTGGCTACACGTGTGGAGCAGCTAGAGAGAGCTCCACCTTCTGTTGCCGCCCCCGCTGCTGTCGGCATTGCACGACCGCGCCGTAACCCATCCGTTGCTCGCTCATGGGCCGATGAGGTAGAAGATGAAGCGAACCCATATGTTGCTGATACGGGGTCCGATGGTGATTTCAATCCCATTAATGATCGTGATCACCGACAACAACGCTTCAATCGACAAGGTATGCGAAGAGAGCCACCACGTGAGGTACGTGACCATAATGATTCACTTGGTAAAATTAAATTCACTATACCTCCTTTTGCTGGTAAATATGATCCTGATGCTTATCTCACATGGGAGTTAGTTGTGGACCAAAAATTTGCATGCCATGAATTTCCGACAATAAAAGGTTAGGGTCGCTACTAGTGAGTTCACAGATTTTGCATCTATTTGGTGGAGTGAATATGGTCGTACTCATCAGGACATACCTAGAACATGGAATGCTTTGAAAAGAGCAATGCGACGTAGGTTTGTACCTTCATATTATTCACGTGATTTGCTTAATAAATTACAACGCTTAAGACAGGTAGTAGTTCAGAGAAGACTATTATCAAGAATTGCAAACTGGTTTGTTGCGTTGTGGTTTAGAAGAAACTAAGGATGCTAAGATGGCTAGATTTTTGGGAGGGTTAAACCGTGAAATTCGTGACATTTTAGACTATAAAGAATATTATTCTATCAACCGCTTATTCCATATTGCTTGCAAAGTCGAGAGAGAAGTGCGAGGTCGATAATCTCGCTCTAGGGGCAATATTGGAGGAACTTTTGCAGTCCGCCAAGGCAAAGAACATCACATGGCATCCTCCTCCACTTCGACCGCACCCCTGCCGCTTCTTCAACTCCTATACATATCCTCGATGTAAGCAAACACGCAAAAGTACAAGCTCTTACAAAAAGTGCTTCTTCAGTTGCTTCTACAGGGCGATCTAGAGATGTGCAATGTCACCGTTGCAAAGGATTTGGGCACTTGATGCGCGATTGCCCAAGTCGTGAGCTTTGCTTATCAAGGACAATGGTGAGTACACTTCACTAGCGATATTGAGGAAGAACATGTGTTGGTTGCAACTAACAATGCCGGTGATGAAACCGAGGAAGAACATATAAACCATGAGGCGTCTGACATGTACCAAAGCCTAGTTGTTCAGCGTGTGCTAAGTGCTCAAATGGAACTTGCTGAACAAAATCAACGCCACATTTTGTTTCAATCCAAGTTCGTCATCAAGGAACGTTCATGTAGAGTTATCATTGATGGCGGGAGTTGCAACAACCTTGCTAGCATAGACATGGTCGAGAAGCTTGGCTTGACCACAACACAACACCCTCATCCTTACTACATCCAATGGCTGAATTCTTGTGGTAAGTTGAAGGTAACTAAGCTTGTGCGCGTACACTTTTCTATTGGATCATATCATGATTATGTTGATTGTGATGTCGTACCTATGCAAGCATGCTTATTATTATTAGGTAGACCTTGGCAATATGATAGATATACTGAACATCATGGTAGATCTAATCATTATACTTTCACATATAAAGAAAAGAATCACTCTGCTTTCAATGTCTCCTGCTGCTATATTAAAGGATGAATTAGAAAGAACTGCGAGAACAAGTAAGGAGAAGACACAAGTTGATCAAAAGATTATAGCTCCAAGTGAAATTAAATTGAAAGCTCATGTTATGTTAGCTACAAAAATTGATTCCATTGATATGGAAAAAAATGAATCTAAATGTCATACAATGATTTGTAAAGAAACTCCGTGTCCATTAGAAGAAGTGCATGTTTCTTTGCCTTCATTGCTACTAACCTTTTGCAGAGAGTGATGACTTGAGAAAACAAATGAGTCGAGGACGACTCAAATTCAAGAAAGGGAGGATGATGAGGACATCGACCCTAAGGATACAACCACCGCTTCAACTCGTCAGATCGCATCCTCTACTTCCTTTACTTCACCAACATCTTCTCCAATTGGACTTTCGCTAATGCAATGCCATATTACCCAATTAGATCGAGCTACGCCTACATGCCATGGTGCTACGCCTACATACCATGGTACTATGTGTACATGCCATGGTGCTACTACATGTGCCAAGCAGAGTTCAAGTCGGATACATTTTGGTCGATCGGTTCGGAATCAGCTGACAAAGACCAACTTAAAATAGATATAACTTTTGTAAACGGAGTCTGATTCGGGTGTTCTTGGGCTTGTTGGAAAGATAAAGACGATATCTTTCCAACGGATCCAACCTCACCTCCAAATTCCTTCTGTAGACTTCGGAATCGTCAAAAGAAGGTGTTATATCAGTAATTTGGGCCGATTTGGGCCTTGTAATCGTACCAGAATTGGCCCATATGCCGCCGGCCCACCTGGGGGTGTGATTACTGTTCATGTAAACAGTAATTTGTGCCTTTAGTCCCACCCCTCTATTTCTTTTAGATTTGTGGCTCCTCATCCCCTATTTAAGGAGGACGCACCCCCTCTAGTTTCCTGGGATTTTGTTTAGTTAAAAGTTAGCATTGTTGCAACTTCGTGTATTGGCTTGTGTCGACTAGACCAACCATAATACCGTATTTCAAAATCCCAATTTTAATATTTCAATCTTTATTTGCAATTTCAGATTGCTTTATCTTGTTCTTGCGTGCTTCTTCGGTGTATGCAGGAATCGACCTTCGTGGTCAGGTCAACCGGGTATTCGTGCATGGTTGATAACGACTTGTCGATCAGTTCAGCGATTGCGTGGTTTCGAGCCATGCGTGTTCATAGCCAGGATCGTCAGAGTTGAGCGACGCCTACCGGACTTATCGTTCTCATCGAAAGATCGGGCCAACAAATCAAACCTTAGGGTTCATCAGTTAGCGTGTTGGATCTGAGAGTGAGGAGAAGGGGAATGGGTTAGGGGATATAGATACCATCTTCCTGGTGAGATTTGGTAGTCGCCGATGAGTTCTTCTCGCAGCGGCGGCAGAGGTGGTGGTGGCGGCGCCGGCGCCGGCAACGTGCTACGATCCCACGGGAAGAAGGAAACGTCGAGACGGCGGCGGGCTGGAGGGGAGGGAGGCTTTATTGCGCTGGTGGATGAAAACCCTAGACGAGAGCAATTTCGAAAATGCCCTCCCATCCTCTCTCGCTGCAGGGGGCCTATGCCTGGGAAGACTAGCCGGTCGTACACAGGCTTGGGCCTGCAAAGTCTCACATGTTATATGTGGGCCGCATTTTGATGGACCACGGCCGAAAGAAAGGCGTGTAGTTGGGGTTTATTGGCAAGTATGGGTTTCGAACTTGAGCCTTTTCTTTTCTCCTTCCAATACCTCGCGTTGGGGCATAAAAGCTGTTGTTGGATAAGCCATTGAGGGCTAAACAGGAGTACATATCCTTTTCTTCATCAACAACGGTATTTAATTTTTTTTATCACTCTAACAATGATAAAACTTATGAAGATCAAAAGAGCAAGAACACAGCAAATGTCTTACACCGCAGACAAAACCTCTCAATCGGCCTCATCGTTCTTGCCTAGCCGGTCAGACTGCTGACCGGTCTAACCGCTCGGTAAGAACAACAGCCAGAGGAATCCACAAATCGACCTAACTTTTGATTTCGATATCCAAATCCTCTGATATTTCAGACATAGCTCGCGAAGAATATCATGAACCTATTCCAATCGAGACGATCGAAACCGAGGTTTCACAAATTTTTGATCGAGGTCAAGAAGGCACAAAAAGAGGGCAAATAAAAACTTGATCCAAAAGCTTGCTCGTGGGTGGAAGATGGTCAAGATGACCTTTGATCAGATTCTACAAATCCTAGCAAGCTAGATCATAGCAAAAGACCCAGTCAAAATCATTGGAACACAAAAGCTCGTGGGTGGAAGATGGTCAAGATGACCTTTGATCAGATTCTACAAATCCTAGCAAGCTAGATCATAACAAAAGACCCAGTCAAAATCATTGGAACACAAAAACTCTAAAATCATCCAAGAGAGAACAAGAACAAGATAGAACTCATTTTAGGACAGTCTTGATTGGATTGAATAGACGGGTTGTAAGTTTATAGCCACTCCACCATCGAGAACAAAAGCTCACACTTGAGCACCTAATTTCTCAAGTCGCCTCCATTTCCTCCTCTTTCTCTATAAATTAGTGTTTCCAAGGCTTTAGATGGATAGAGGTGCAAATCATGCACCCTCTGCTATTAAAGTGGAGGTTAGGTCTAGAGATAATCCTCATCGGGCACCCGTTAAGTCTACACACAAACAGGTCTACACTTACTCACATTTTTCAAAGCGGATGACAAACCGAGTTTCTCGAATCCATATTTTCGTGATTTGTCTTCTCTTAACCTAAATTGTCTCTCATTGCGTCGTCTTGAGTTGTTGTTTCTACAAGGTCACTAACTCGGTATTTTGGCAAAGCTACCAAAATACACATTCTCGATCCTTCTCCAAATGTCGAGTCCAATCAACATGAAGCAATCACATGTTTTGCCACACGTATGTTCATCAATAACTCTATTCATGTTGGCAAGTCTCTCTCATCCTGCTCCCACCAGAACCACCGTGGCACTACACTGACCTCCAAACCACTTGATGCAATCTATTTCACCGAACTTTCCATTCGGTCCCACCGGAACCACCATGGCACTGCATCGACCTCCAAGCCACTTGATGCAACCTGTTGCACCGAACTTCCCGTTCGGTCGTTCTTATCCATCTTGTGACATGCTTGAGTCCAACCATTTCACCCGATATCCTCGATCTTTTTGGACATTAGCTCTCCTAGCCTAGGCCCGATCATCCTCACTATTGACCGTAGTTGACTCCAAGTCACCTGCACAACAGTAGTCCAAGAAATCAATTCTGAACACAAGTTCCTCGCAACTTGTCCCATGTTAGCCAAAACATGCATCACGCAACACGTATGTACTGAAACCCATGACTTTTGCCAATCTCACAAATTTCACCACCTTTTCGATGCATGAAATCCCTCTGGCCATTCTGACCGCTGGCCAACGGCCGATCAGACTGCTCCCAATTTTTTCTTCAAGTTTTGCATATTTCGGCAAAACTCTAAGTAGTTTTGCATCCATACAATATTTTTCCATGAAAACTGGTGCAAATACACCTCCAAACACTCTCACATAAGTGTTTGACCATATTCTCCAAAATTCCACATTTTCATTCCCGGTCGTGAGGGTGCCACGAGGGCGCAGGGCGTCGACGAGGCAGGAGGTTGCGCCGAGCTCAAGGCGGAGCAGGCGAGGTGCCCCAAGGGGACGCCAAGGCGTGCCGAGCCCTAGCGCCGAGCGTGGCAGGGCGCGTGGAACCTTAGGAGCCCTATGCAAGGATTGAATGCACTTTACCAGGGCACACAGGGCGCTTGGAGTGATGATGTGTCGGGGCGCCAGCCTTGGAGTTGCGACGAGACACGTGAAGCGTCGAGGCGCAGGGTACTGATGAGGACGTCCATGCAATGCGAGCGTGTAGTGTGTGAGTATCCAGCAGGCCTCGAACCACTTCCAGTGGGCTAGTAGCCAAGCGCCCAGGGCAAGGGACTTACGTACGTGTCGGGACCCAAATATGCAAATCTGGATTCTCTGTGTATACTGCACTAGTCCAAGATCACGCTAGTGCACATAGTGGCAACATCAATGAAATATCAATTCTATATACAAAGATGACTAATAAATAGACAAATAACAATAATTATCAGAGTAAAGACCTTAAGGTCAAAGCTTACAATTAAAGACCTTAAGGTCAAAGCTTACAATTAATGCCTCAAAAGGCAAATAGCTCAATAAAGCTGCAGCGGAACGAAATGGAATAACTTCAGTGAAACCCATCCATATGCCCACAGGCAATCGACTGGGGTAGCGCGACCTAGTTCTCCACGATCCTTGAAGTAGACCTTGTTGACTGACGATTCCTCCACTTCTGTTAATTGTTTATAGCAAGTATGAGTACACAACCGTACTCGCAAGTCATACCACATAATGCAATTTATAGATGATGGCTTATTCCAAAGGAATAGCTTCTGTGGTTAATTTGCAGAAATGCAACATTTGCAATTGAATACAAATAATAGATTGAAAACATAATTCAAAACAAATAAACAATAATAGTTTAACATTTTCTTTCACAAAGGACACAAAGCATAATCAAGTTCTTTCACACAGCTGAACAAGTTACCTCACACACAGACCCTTCCCAATTGTTTTTATGAAAATCTACCCCTCGTGTGAAATCCCCGAGCATGTCCATGACCGAGGGCGCGGCTATTCGAATAGATTGATTTAACACTCTGCAGAGGTTGTACACTTTACCCACAAGATGTAATCAACCGGATCAGAGTTGATCACAACAAAACCTTTCAGAAACTTCATCTCAAGCATTGACACTCCCGATGTGCTTTCCTGTCGTCCAACCAATACACACAGTGTTTGGATACGACACACACCGTTGGACTGATATGCGGCGAACCGTCCCGCGATGTGACATATCACACCTCCAGCCCATCACACAGCTTAAAATACAACCTGAGTTGTCAATGTCAAGACTCCATAACTTACTAAGTTAGGCCTAGCCCATACTAGGCATTTGATTGTACGGTAAGGCCCAGTTCAATGGCGCACAAAGTGAAGTCCTTAATTGACCAAAGCAAGACTTCTAGTTTTTTCCAAATTCATACAGTTTAAAGCACACTACGGTAAGGCCCGGTTCAATGGCGCACAAAGTGAAGTCCTTAATTGACCAAGGCAAGACTTCCTGTTTTTCCCAAATTCATAAAGTTTAAAGCACACAGCTCCACCATTCACACAGAATCCACCACTTGCCTCAGTCTAAATCTTTTCCCTCCCTGTTGGTTAAGTGCAACACATGCCATCAACGAGTAATAGCACACAACATACACAGTTTTATCACACAGTTCCATAATCACTTAGTCAAGTTTATAATTGTAACTCAGATGAAATGTTGACTCGTGGCATGGCTAAGCAGTCTACTCGTATCTAACCAACCCACGTTGGTGCTACGATAATACCAACTAGTAATGAACCAACCTTGGGTGACAAAGATCATGGTATAACAATAGACAAGGTGGATATAACAATTTGGATCAATAATTAAACCCAAAAGCATTTAAATAAATACTAAAAATAAAATACAATAATTTAAATCAAAGTAATTTGAAAACTGGGTGCAACATTATCAAAGGTATAACTTGCCTTGCTATAGCAATGATGGTTTTGTTTATCTTCAATCTTCTACTTCCTTGATCTTCAGCCCATTCGAACGATTCCGGCACTTCAACGTCTAACTATAAAGAAAACGCAAAACAAACAAAATACAAAAAGACAAATCAAATAAACTCCAAATTGAAATTGAATGGTACTGGAAGATAGATATTGAATTTAGATGAATGACATGTGGGCCACTGGTCTATGGACCAGGTCCACGGAAATATGCTAGTCCACGGTGGACCAAACTCATGGAGGAGGGTTGACCTAGGGTTGACTAACATGCGGGACCCGCATGTAAGTCAGATAAAGATATATATGTATGTATACATACATACATACATACATATACATACATATACATACATGCATAAATACGTACACACATATGCATACATGCATGCATACATATATATTAATAGAGAAGCATGCATTGGGGAATTATTACATGCGTTGATTTAGATGAATAGTGAACCGAATAGAGGATAGATCCACAAAAGGCTACACGGTTGTCTAGAGAAGAAACAAAGACATATTGCTCACATGGCCGGTTTGCCTCGATGCACATCAGCTAGAGATGGCAAAGCAAAGGATAGTGGATAGAGAAAATAGAGATCAGAGGTTGGAAAATAACTAGAGGAGCAAGAACCGAACACACGCACTGTAGTGCAGACATGAACATGGATAGGAGCAGTGATCTACTTGGCCGGCCGTTCTTGAGGCAAGGAGATGGGGCTTGGTATTGCAAGAATTAGAGAAAGATTAACAGAGAGAAGCATGAAGCAATAGAGTAGATGGAACTGAACTATAGATCAGAGAAGCCACGTACTGCTTATAACACATGAACAGAGCACAGAGTCACAGCCGAACATGGCGCCTGGTGGAAGGAGATCTCCAGAGAAGAAGTCAGCATCCATGTTAGACATGAATAGGAACTGCTAATTTCTGCATCTGGCAAAAGCACACGCATATTGCATTCCATTGTTTACAGATATATAGAGTACATCAGTTGTATGAAGCAACAACAGAAAGCTACATGTGTGGATCGGTAAACTGAGTATGCGCTAATGCTCCCGAAGAATAGGTCTCGGCAGTGTAGAAACATGCAGGACGACAACGGTCTGGACACATGCACTCATGTATACTGTACACATACACGAACAGTGCACAGGATGGTTTTGGCGCACGACACGGCCGGCAGACGGCGGCCACGCGGAGGCGGCAAAGAGGCAAAACGAAAAGGAAACGACAAGCCGGAAGCGATGGTGCGGTCGGATTTTGAAAATACTCACCGAGGAAGCGAGAAACACGAAGAATACGGTTCGGCTGCAACGGACGGCGGAACTCCGGCGATCTTCGGGCGAAGGGGCTGGCACCATGATGTAGAGCACGATGACATGAACCCAACGCTGCAGACGGTTCGGCCGGCGGACGTCGGATGGAGGAGAAACTCGCCGGAGAAGACTTTTGGGAGGAACTCCGTATTCTGCGAACTGCGACAAAAATAGATTAATTCGGAGGAACCCAAATCAGGGGATTAGAAGAGAACGTCGAGACGGACGCGTGGGCGCAGACGACTCGCTTTTATACGCACCGAGGAGAAAAATATGGAAGTTTGAAATTCAGATTGAAAATGAACGCGTACTGGACTCCAACTGCACTCGCGTTCGGTTCGGGAGAAAAATCAATGTGAACAGCACCGTATAGTACTGTAGCATGTAGAGGAGAGAGGAAATTCCAGGAATTTCAGAATTAAGAAAAATGCTAAAAATCCAGGATATCAAATAGATAGGAAACAAATCTAGAAAAATCTCCGAAAATACCAGAAAATTTCTGGGAACACAAGGAAAACAAATAAAATAGATTTTGATTTAATTGGTGTTTAGATTAGTCAAATTAAATATTTTTAATTTAGAAAAAAATCATAATTAAGCTTTATTAATTCAAATAAAATTGGTGAAATTTTCCAGGGACCTAAAATACTCAAAAGATTTTTGAAAAGTCAAATTTTGGGACGTTACAGTACGCTCCTTGTGTAGACTTATCGAAGTATAGAGCGTTTTAGACGAGAGGTGGTAGGTTTCCTTTACACTAGCCCCCTGTCCCTTGGGTGCCTGCTAGGGCGCCCGAGGGGCAAAGAAGAATGTTGAGGTCTTGCATCCTGTTGACGAATATGCTAGCTGTAGTATGCCGGCAATATTTTTGTCTTGTATGCGGGAATGCAGACGCTCGAGATTTAGCCAAATTCTGACTTGATGCAACGCGGGGCACGAGGGCTGAGGAGTATACGCAAGGGCACCTACGATTTAGCCAACTTTGGCTCGACGGGCACGCAGGTGCCCAAAGACTTGGCTTATTTTGTGCTTCATATCGCGTGAGTGCTCCACGCGAGGGCGGGTACCAAATGAAGAGATACGGGTAGGCTATGATAGCTGACAATTCAAAAAATCTATCATGTAAATAAGGAAGCCATGCAAGCAAGAGATCATTGATCGTTACCACCAGACGCGCAGTGCAACGGAAGAAGAGTTAGAGCAGACCAATCCAACGTAAAGTGCATCGGTGAAGTGGTCGTAGTCGATCGTCTAACGTCGAGCACGTCGATGTAGTGGTCGTAGTCGATTATCTAGCGTTCATGCGAGTCGAACGTCTCCACCAGCAACCTCTACAGTCCCTTGTGAAGATCGTGGAACGTTCTCAAGCGCAACAGCAACCGCAGTAGTGCATCTACGGTATCCACACGTCCAGGGAAGGAACACCGTACGTCGGTGTGCTAGCACCAAGTCGCACGGTAGAGCTCTTAAGAAGATGGTGGTTAGGGTTTCAGTGGAACAACTTATATGTCTCGCCTATCGTCAGTCCCAATAGCCTCAACAATCTCCTTATATAGTGTCCATGACAGATCCTATCCGAACACGTTTTGTTCCAACCCGTTAAGTGTGTGACCTGTTAGGTTTATGCTTAGTCGGTTGTGACTCGGAAACCTTTTCCGACCACGAGTCATTAGCGGTTTCTAGCAGGACAGAACGATTCCCAAATACACACAAATTATATCGGACGAACCTTAATACAATATAATCTACGACCAGGTCCTCATCACTTACGACTAGCTCATATCTCTATATGACTAGTTTGTATTTAGTCACGACTCCTTACGACCAGGTTCCGACTAGTTCGTAACTCCTTACGACCAAGTTTCGACCAGTCTACGACCAGCTCGTAACTCCTTACGACTAGGTTTTGACTACTTAGTAATCATGTTCGACCAGTCTACGACCAGCTCGTACCTCCATGCGACTAGTCCAGATCTGGTCGAACTAAACAACATGCTCGTGTATTCTCCCTATCGTAGCCGGCACCAAGGGGTGCCTTGCACCCTAGGGTCGTTAGGAATACCGGTGCGTCGGAGCGAAGCCTGTGAAGGTGACATAGCGGATGCGGGGCCAGCTAGCCAGGGCACAGCCTTCGAGGCGGACAACACATCGGAGAAAAGCCTATGAAAGCGAAGTCGTGGACACGGGGTCACCCTACCGAGGCATAGCCTTCGAGGCGGGAGGTGCATCAGCGCAAAGCCATGGTCGAAGTCGTCATCATCTTGCTCTGCGGTTTGATGAGAGTCGTCGAAGTAGAACTGCTCAGAATCATCGCAGTTCGAACTAGAAACGTTGCAGGGACAAGTAGATAACACGAGCGTCTCTGCGTGAAAGAGAGAATGATTAACACTTGTTTCTTGTAGCAAGATAACATTTGTTCGACATGATATATTATTGAAATCGTTGCTGTGGGACAAGTAGAGTCCCATCCGAGCTTTAGATACTAAGATCACCGAGGTGATAGCCTTATGCAGGCATGATAGTCCTTGATCAATATTCGAAACAGGTCGATGGTAGACGATTCGAGTTGCCTATGAGATTGAGTCATTGACATATCGGAGGGGCGCCCACGAGGCTAAGTCGTGGGGCACCGAATAGCCACCAGTGGCGGTAGCCCCCTAGTGGACTTGGAGGTGCCCATGAGACTAACTCATGGGCACCTTGGAGATATGCCCACGACAGTAAGTCACGGGCACACCAGAGTGACGCTCATGAGGCTAAGTCGTAGGGCACCAAATGACCACTAGAGGTGGAAGCCCCAGTGGACTTGGAAGCGCCCATGAGGCTAACTCATGGGCACCTTGGAGGTGTGCCCCTGACAGCAAGTCACGGTCACACCGGTGGTACCGATGAGGCTAAGTCGTGGAGCACCGAATGACCACTAGGGGTGGTAGCCCCCAGTGGACTTGGAGGTGCCCATGAGGCTAACTCATGGGCACCTTGGACGTGTGCCCCCGACAGTAAGTTACAGGCACATTGGTGGCGCCCACGAGGCTAAGTCATGGTGCCCCGAATGGCCACTAGGGGTGGTAGCTCCAATGGACTTGGAGGTGCCCACGAGGCTAACTCATGGGCACCTTGGACATGTGCCTGCAACAGTAAGTCACGGGCACACCGGTGCCTCCCATGAGACTAAGTCATGAGGCACCGAACTATGAGGGCGATGGAGCCCTTTTACCCCATAGGCAGGGCCTTTTTGTAGTGATTGGGAATGCATGAGAATAGTTAACCCTTGCCAAGCAACGAAGCTAGGCGTGCAGGGACCCAGAGGTCGTTCGACGCGTGGCCTAGAGTCTAAGGGGGACGAGTTCTCAGCACATCCATCAACTTGGTACTGGGCCTAAGTTGTCGCTCATGCCCTAGGTCTAGTAGGTCACGAGCATCCATGGTGGAGGCGACGGACGCCCAAGCCACCATGGACTTTTGTTAGGGGAGATTGCAGAGGTCATACGCCATATGCACCACAAGGGTGGTCGCTCATGCCCCAGGTCTAGTAGGACACGAGCCGCCGTGGTTGAGGCGACGGATGCCCAAGCCACCTTAGACTTTTTCTAGGGGAGACCGCGAAGGTTGTACGGCCTATGCACCACGAGGGTGTTTGCTCATGCCCTGAGTCCAGTAGGACACGAGTCGCCATGGTAAAGGCGACAGACGTCCAGCCACCTTGGATTTTTGCTAGGGCAGACCGCGGAGGTCGTACTCCCTATGCACCACGAGGGTGAAATCCCTTAAAGGGAAAGTGTCTCGAGAGCCCATACAATATTTATATGTCGGGACTATCCCCTAACAGTAGCGCGTTAGGGGGCAGCCCTCGTAGCAAGCCTTCATCGCTCGCGCCGCATGGACGTCATGCGTTTCGGGGGTGATGGTTGGCCTCAGAATCCTTAGCCTTCTAGCTGCGAGGGCGCCTTGAACTGCTCGCACTTGGCTGACCCTCGCATGGTCCCGCACAAGGGAGGAGGACGCGCGTGGGAGCCCCAAGGCATATAGGACGTTGTCCATCCCGGAGTGGATGGCCCTGATCTCCGACGAGGGTGCTCAGCTGGGGTTCCTTCAAAGAGCAGATGGGCCGTCCACAAGATCATTGTCGTCCGGAGCCGGAGGAGGCTTCGTGAACTTATAGTATTTTTTGTAGGAGACATAGCATTTCGTCAAGTAGCTACATCCCCACGGTCGGCGCTAATGTTGTAGGTGTAAAAACCAAACACAAGTGAGGGGGTGAACGTTGGTCGTCTGACGGGCCATCGTTCACGAGAGTAAAAAATGATACGAGAGCTTATACAGGTTCGGGGGTCCGAATGATACGAGAGCTTATACAGGTTCGGGGGTCCGAGAGGAGCACCTTACTCCTGTCGGTAAACCAACGGGGGGTTACCTCCGGGGAGAGAGCACCCGACGGCTCACCAGTTTTAATATACTTCCTTATTACTCGAGAGTCCTTTTCAAATGAGTTATACATAGGGTATTTACAGACTCTTGAGTCTGTACAAATGACGAAAATACCCCTTAGCGAGATAACCAGCCTATGAGTACAAGTGAAGGGTATTATAGTCTTTTATACGCAATTACATTTCTAGATCCGTCAAACAGGTGTTAACTTAGTAACAGGTGTTAACTTAGTAAGGTAGATCCTACTGATAAGGGGATTAAATATTCTTCCAACATCTATAGTTACTAATTGCTCATCCATACTTTGTACCTTATCCATTTCCATATTAAAACCGAAGAGAATCGAGTGACTCCTTAAGGGAACCACAAGGACGAAACTTCCAACGATGTATGCCATTGTTGCAAGATGACCAAAGCAGTGGGGAGAAACTGTGAGACATCATCACCATTCACCATTGACATAAATCCGTTGGTCTTGTTAATTCTGTTAATTACATCTTCATTGGCCCCGATTCAACAAAGGCACTCCTCGTGGGCACGCAAAAGTACAAACCAAAATTCAACAAAAATGACGGTTGCCATTTTTTTTCCATGATGGAATTCAGATTAAACATTGAATCCACAAGGAATCGAACAGAGACAAAAACAAAAGATAGGTGTGTCTTTGCCTCAGAAATCGAACAGACACAAAAACAAACGATAGGTGTGTCTTTGCCTCAGAGGAACTTCAGGTGGATGATTTGGTAGCAGCTTCAGCCTGTCGAGTTGTGGCACCACGTTCAGTAGAAGCCGTTGCTGCAGATGGTGGTACGTAGACCTTAGCTCTGCGAAGAATCTCAGCAACAACCCAATGCTTATTTTTGCTCAAGGGCCTAGAAGGATCCAGCCTAACCTGAAGAGAAATTTATCCAGACATTATCAACAAAGGGTTCTTGGAGACAAAAACTAATGTAGTCTAGGTTATACTTCAGTTGAATCATAGTAAAAAAGAACATTAGTTTCCAGCAAACAGATAAATAGACTGTAAAGTAGGACACAACTACGCAAGCTCATTGATATATTGGACATAACAACAAATGAGGAAGAACCAAAATATTTTTTTCTAAAAAATCCCAATCATCATAAGGTAAAGGAAAAACAATATGTCTGTATTTTTACTACAAGTTTTGAGAGCAAGAGTCAGACAAGCTTATTTTAAACTGGTTCCTTGGTGATGTGGATCTCTGAGTGCATAAAGTAAAAATAATCGAACCGACAACATGTTATGTTGTTAACATCATTAGCACATTTGCATAAAGCGAAAATAATTGAACAGATCACATGTTAACATTATTACAACGTCCTTTGCATCAAATTGTCTCAGACCTTTGTTCACATTAATAAAAGTTTGGGTGCCAAAACACATGGGATCCAAGAAAATTCAGAGAAAGAAAAAAAAAATTGTCATTACTAGAGTATCTACCATCACTGTACAAGTGCACCCATGGCAAGATTGTTTATATAAAAAATTGTTTAGACCAGATTGGATTTCGCCAATAAGCTGGTTATTTTATTGAAACTTCAGCTTACAAGCCCCAAAAGACCACCTAGCTTCATCTTATTTGGAGTTGGAGCTCCTAACTGAAGGAAGGGTTTAGTTTTCAGTTTATTGAACACGCCAAGAAATAAACTGCAAATCTTGCCTTAGCTTCAGCTGACAGTATATCATAGGTTGAAGCTCTATACAAGTCAAGCAGTCTCAGCCTCACTATCGAGTAAGAACAGGTATTTGATGACCATAGATTGGGGTCAAAAGAAAACATCGTGCTTGTCAAGAAATCTGCTATGTGCTTTTGATGGACTCCAAATTTCTGAACTAGGTGAGCAAGTGTGCATGTGCCTAACTATCCAATGAGAATGACAAGAACAAAAGGTGTAAGATAATTTATTTCAATGGAATTAGAAAAGAACACAAAAGAACAACTAAAAGAGCACTGACTGTGTAGTACTCTACTAGTATCAACATCATAAGTACACGGCAGTAGTATTTGAATTTTGACAATGGAATAATAGTACCTGTAGAACAAGTGGTCTAGTGCCAAGAACAAAACTATTAGAAGGATAGATATTAACCCTACAGGATCAAGTGTCATCCCCAGTAACCATATAGTTGCCATCTCCCGACCAGCAGACCTCAATCAGCAGCCAAGACTACCAGTACAGAGCATGCACTATAACAACCACACAAATCCTCAGATTGCAGTGGCCTTAATTCTCAGTTGTTTTCATGACCAGATACATAACCGACCTAGATAGCATTATATGATGCCCGAACTCCAGCCGATTTTGTAACAGCCAAAAGTTAAGTAAAAATTACTGAACTACCACCGATCAGCCAGCCAAATTGACAAAATTGTCTAAAATTTACCACAGTTGAGTAGACACGAACATTAAAACCGGTTTCACATTCTATCCCCTTTTGACATATCAACTATGGATTCAACAAAGAGCAAAATCAATTAACTTCCACACCATTAAATAGCTACTCATTATTCAAATTTGAACTAAATCGTACGTATGTGAATCCAAATTTCCCCCTCATCCAAACAAGCCCTCAGACTATAACCTGAACCCCAAACAGACGATGCCGCAATTTGTCGTAACAGGAAAATCCAATGAACTTAAGGACGAACTCGTACCAGCCTAATCGAACACAGCATCACAGTTCACAAGGAAATGGGATTGGAACAGAGGGAAGGGATCGAGGGAGCAGGGGGTTACCGACCCGGTCGCCGATGTTGCAGTCGTCGGCCTCGTCGTGCGCCATGAACTTGGAGGTGCGCTTGACGTAGCGGTTATACATCTTGTGGTGGAAGAGGCGGTCGACCGCCACCACCACCGACTTCTGCATCTTGTTCGACACCACGATCCCCACCACTGGCTTCATCTCCGTCTGCGAAATCGGATCCCGCCGACGAAAGATCGGCTCCTGCTCACTCGGTGACAAACAATGCATACATCAAGTTCATTTCAATTCACATCAATAGTGCATCACATATTCAACAACTAATAAAGTTCACAATTCACACATCAAGTTCAACATATAAAAAGAAAATACAAACTACGAGTCAGTGTAAATATGAGACTTAGAACACAAATATGAGAGTATATAATCAGTGTAAGTATTAGGCTAATCAGTGTAAATATGAGAGTATATGGTAATTAAACTTGATCACAGTGTGCAGCCTGTGAAGTATTAGGCTTGTAGTAATATGAGTATATGGTAATATGAGAAGATAAACTTGTAATTACGTAGGATAACAGTGTAAGTATTAGGCTCCCTGAGAAGATAAAAGGTTTGACAAAAGTGTGCAGCCTGTGAAGGTTGATTACAAGTTTCCATTTGCAGCCTGTGAAAATCGATTACAAGCTTGATCACAGTACCATTGCTTTGCTGGTTTCTTACTTCTTATCCATACGAGTATTGACCATATGTTTGTTTGCCTTTGCCGTATGATATACAGCCTATACTTAGTTTTGTTAATCCGATGACGAGCTTGGCATTTTACACTAGAAAGTTTCAGAACTCATTTGAGATAAATATGCTAGTTTTTCCTCATTTGACTGTAAGGCAGAAATATAATGTACAAAATAAGTGCACAGATTCATATCTCAAAAGAGAAATAACTAATGTGATCAAGAATCAAACCATGAATATCAGACCTAACTCGCAGCATCCACGGTCTTACAGCATCCACATTCCTATATGCTCACCTGAATATACTACGCAAGCATCCACTTTCTATAAGCTCACCTGAATTCTACTATCTGAATATACTGAAAACTTGACAGCATCCACGGTCTTACAGCAACTACACAAGCAATCTTAAGTCTTAACGTAATAAACTTTCCTGTTACTCAGGCCTAACTCACATGTCAGACTTTGCTAATCACATTCCTATATGCTCACCTTTAAAGCCACAAGCAAGACTTTGCTAATCACATGTCTATATGCTCACCTTTAAAGCCACAAGCAAGACTGGCACCCCTGGGCCGGTCAAACCGCCCCAGGGCTGATCAGACCGCTTAAAGTCTGACAACAAATACGGCAATTCGATAAACCAAGGTTTTGATCCCCATATACTTCGACACCATTGTCAACTGGATTATGATCATTCAAATGATCCCCGCAGTATCCCCTTATGAAGACATGTCCAATGCTACCACCTTATCCACCTCAACTCTTTGCAAAAATAGCCGCGGATAGCCCAAGAGTAATCAAGCTACAAGCCGACAACAATACAAATAATCATCAACAACGACAACAGAGCCTATTACCACATCTAAGGTTCATTGCAACTATTATAACATCTCATATCATAAGTTTAACCAAAATTAAGGTTGTCAATTGGACGTATATGCGAAATCATCATACGCGTTCCTAACAACTTGGCCACATCAGTTCCAGAATCTCACGATACGGAGCAACACAAGATTAATTTAGGATTCTTCTTCCAATAGAATCGCCGGTCACCACCAGACACAAACCAAAACCGAGCGACGACCTAAGGAGACAAAAAAACGGAACGGCGTACCTTCCTCCACGGTCGAGGCTGCAGCGACGATCCTAGGCCGCCGCCACCGGAGCAGGAGAGGCGAGGGTGCGGACGCCGGCGACGCTGGTAGGTTTTGCTGCTTTGCGTGTGGGGAGGTGACGGCTAGGGTTAGATTTGGACCGTGGTTCGCGAGTGAGGATGCTTTATACGTTTCATTATCACATTACCAGTCCATGACCCACCCACCTTCCAATTTCGGATTGATTTCCAACGACTCGAGCCGTCAAGCGTCCCCCTACCGGGCCTTAAATGTAAAACCCAATGAGGCCCAATATGTCTCATCGGCCCGAATTTGGAATCGGCCTAGCCCACTATGGGATGCGAGACCTTAAGACCCCAGCAGCAAAACTCCTCGCGACTCACAAGTCACAAACCCTCCTCTCCTCCCGGACCGCCGCCGCCGCCGCCTCCCACCCTAGGCGAACTACACGCCGCCGGCGGGGGCTGCTTGAAGGAAAGCGCAGCAGTTACTACGATGGCGGAGGAGGGGATGCAGCAGCTGCCGTTCGTGCGGGAGACGGTGCTGAAGAAGCGGAAGGTGAACGAGGACTGGGCCATCAAGAACCGGGAGCGCCGGGCGGCCAAGAGGCAGCGCCGCCGCGACGACGGAAAGGGCGCCATAAAGCGGCCTGAGGAGTTCGTCAGGGAGTTCCGCAACAAGGAGCTCGACTTCCTGCGGATGAGGACCCGCCTCAAGGTCCGCAAGCTGCCGCCCGCCGAGAGCCTCGGCTCCAAGCTAATCTTTGCGATTCGCATCCCTGGGTCAGTACTCAGTAGTAGCGATGAAAAATTTATCACTTTTTGTCTTTTGCATAGTTTGTTTCTTTGGCTGGTGATGGTCTTTGGCAATTACTAACATTGTTTGGTGTGTGTAATTAATTGCAGCACTACCGACTTGCATCCGCGCATCAGAAAGATTTTGAAGAAGCTGCGGCTGACACAGGTCCTGACCGGCGTGTTCCTCAAGGCCACCGAGGCAACTCTGAAGAGGCTTCTCGTTGTAGAACCGTTTGTCACTTATGGGTAACTGAATGCAAACATCCTTCTTCATTGCACTCTTTTATAGAAAACATTATTCATTGTTTCGTTAGTTCGCAGTTTGCGGTTTTGATATTTTGTTTGCCGGTGTGTAACAACAGGTTCTCGAATTTGAAGAATGTGAAGGAGCTTATTTATAAGAAGGGCCGTGGGTTCTTGGACAAGGAGCCTTTCCCTCTTACCAGCAACGATCTAATTGAGAAGGTATAATTTTGTAACTTGTTCTAAAGATTGAGGTTGAGGGCATTAGGAAATTTGTCTTTGGCAGGCTATTTGTTGCACAATAAGCATGTGAAGTATTAGTAAAGCACAGCTATGGGATATGTCTGTCCGTTTTACTTTTATCTCATCCACTTGCACAAATGGAATTTATTTGGGACCCAGTTTATTTTGGAGATCTAATCCAAAATACATATATATTCATATATTGAGTGATAACATTATCTGAGACTGAAACATGAATTCCCTGAGTCTCCAATTCAGAAGCTCCAGATGTAACACACTAAAACACTTCAATTTGGATTATCATCTTCATTGTTATGTGCACTGCTGTGGTAGAGCTATTTTTGGAATCCTTCCACCAGTGAACAAAAAATCATTTTATGTGGCTTATAAGCTTCTGCACTGATGATCGGTTTCAGTATATATTTTTTCCCTTATGGAGGGAGAGAGAGAGAGTATATTTGTTTCCCACACATAGATGTTCGGTTTCAGTTTTTGTTGTCGAAGGAGAGAATTATTTCTCATGATTTTGTAATGTACACTGAAATATCGTCATCTGTGCTTTGCTTAAAACAGGCTCTTGGAGATCATGGCATAATATGCTTGGAAGACATTGTGCATGAAATCTCCACAGTTGGACCGCACTTTATAGAAGCGTCAAGCTTTCTCATGCCCTTCAAGCTTAAGTGTCCAGAGAGGAGGCTGCAAATGAAGAAGAAACCCTACAAGGATGGTGGCGACTCGGGCAACCGTGGGGATAAAATCAATGAACTAATTGAGAAGCTGAACTGAGGCAGAGCTTCTCTCCAGTTGTCATCTGCGTACAAGTGGGGATAAAATCAACGAACTAATTGAGAAAGCTGAACTGAGGTAGAGCTTGTCTCTGCGTACAAGTGATGGATCCATTACCTTATCAGTTTTGTAATAGCATAGTTGAATGTAACACCAAACATGAACCATTGCCATATGTCAAATTAAAATCATAGTACATCAATTGATGGCAGCAAATGGTTGCATGGTTGGTCAAATACCACCATCGCTACCAATTGGTTCCATTGAAGCAAGCTTCCATAGATGAATTCCATGTCAACGTCCAAGCCAACATTTTTCCTCCTTTCTCTTCCTCCTACGGTACTACCTCCTGTGCCTGTTGCCCATCCGGGAGACAGCTGCTGCGCGCCGGACTCAAACGCCGCCCGTGCGCAACCGCCTCACCGGTGAGCTTCTCGTCAATCCTTCCGCGTCAAAACGTGTTCTCGAGCATCCTCTACGCTTCCCTAAACTAATTTTGGGATTCCTCGTCTACAGCTCATCGGATCCATCGTCTTCCCCACGTACTGTCAAAACCGCCACCGCCATTTCTCACACGGTGTGCCCTGCCTCGATTCGTCTGTCCTGGAGCACGACCTCACGTCCCCCAATCTGTCCCTGCTAATTTGGGCCGTACTTCCCAATATCGCCGCCGCCGGCCTTCCCTGAGTTCTGAACCCGAAGGAGGACGGGGAGGCGGAGGTGGAGATGCGGGTGGTCAGGAGGCAAGAGGCGCTGTGGTCGGTGCGGGTGGCACGGGCCGCGGGGTCCGTGCAGGGCAGCGTCTATGGCGCCGGGGTGCTCGTGCGGCTCTTCAGATCCAACCTCGCGCCCGCCCCGGCCGCGGATGGGGCCGTTGCCGCAGGCGTGCCAGTGCTTGCCGACCACTAGCGCTCCGTCGCCACGCTCAGCCTCTGCAACTGCGGCTTGTCGGTGAGGCCATCGTCCATTCGTTCCACTCTGATCCGCGGTACAACATTCCATTTCGTTATCGTTTTCCATGCGTGCGTGATTAATGTAGAATTCTGGTAGTGTTGTGGTTGCTGGATGCTGCAGTGATATTTGAGGTGGCATTTTGGTGTTGTAGATTTAGGTGCTCAACTAGAAAGAAAATGATTGGGGTTCACCACTTCATCGTATATATATATAATAATATTTATAATTTTTAAATAATATTATACTAAATAGTAATTTATATGACAAAAGATTACAAGAGATCGGAGGTTGGGCTGAACCGGGGTGCACGCATATTATATACATGATAGTGTCCTGTGACACCAGGTGGACCCAACTAGTTCCGCCTATGTGTAGACTTGCAGGTGTTTGTTAAGAGATTTTGATTAGATTTATGTAAAGGACAATGGGACCTTGTTTGGCTGCTTTGTATTCGGCTACTTTTAGTTGTAGATGAGGCTTAATCATGGGCATGGGGTGTGCAACTTGGTATCTTAGCCATTTCTCGCCCATGCTTTCTCTATGCTAGCGGTGGCCAGATGGTCGTGCTGGCCGCCCGGCCCAGCCCGATCCACACTGTTTACGGATCGGGTCGGCACGACATGATAGATTGGGTTGTGCTTAGGTTGTCCCTTAGCATGATGGGTCAATCCGGCCCGACACGAATAGTGCAAGGTCATGCCAGGCACGACCTGTTTGGCCTGACTACAGAGCAGCCGATGTAGCAAGGGACGAGGAGGAGGAGGAAGACGCTGGGGCGGGCGAGCGGCCGGCGTGGCTGCGGCAGGGTGATGCCGGTGTCGAGGAGGAGGCCGATTCGAGCGGCGCGGGTGCGGGTGTCGCGGGTGCGGGGCCTGTGCGGAGGAAGAAGAGGGGACGGGGGCAGGCGGCGGGGCAGCACTGGTGCGAAGGGAGGAGGGAAAAGAGGGGACGGGGGAGGCGGCGGGGCAACGCTGACATGCAGGGAGAAGAGGGAAGGCGGCGACTGGCGCAGAGGGCGGCGACGTCGCTAGCGCGTGCGACAGCAGTAGTGGCGCGTGTCGCGTGCGGCAGCAGCAAGCAGGCAAAGGGCGCACAACTGCACGGGAACAAGGCGTTGGGAGGGAGTGAAGGGAGCACGCGGGGAGGTGGGCCGCAGGAGGCACGGTGGGCCAAACAGGCTCGAGCTGGCATAGCATGAAAGATCATCGAGCAGTGCCTAGGCCGCCTCTCTGGCACGTGAACCGTCATGCCATGGTCCGTTTGTTTCGCGGGCCGGGACGGGCCATGTCGAGATGAGCCAGGCTTGCTTATGCCCGTCCCATCTGGCCACCACCACTCTATGCACATGTTGTTCCCAGGCCTCTGTGGCTGTTAACTTTTGCTGCAAAGCCTGATCCTTCCATTGTTCTTGTGTTTTACTTTTGTGAAATTGTAGTTGTTGTGGCTGCGAGTGGGCGGTGTAATGGTCTAGTGATGTGAAATCATATTTGATTTGGTATAGTTTGTTTGATTGCTCAATGCTGATTGTTAGCTATTCTGATTTTTTTTTTGTAGAAATATGTTTGTTCTATGCATTCAATATTCACCAATCAAGCTTAGCATTTCCAGTAGGGCAATTTTTTTGGGACTTTTAGTTTTGTGTGGATTATTGGTACCTTAATGTTGTAGTGGGGATAGTCAATAGTGTTAGCACCCGATTGAATTGGACGGCAATCTGAATCGAACCTCACAAATCAACAACAACTTGAAAGGTTTAGAGAATAATTTGAGTAGAAAAGAGAGGAACGGCACTAATTTACTCTACCCAAGGGTTCTAAGAACTACAATACTCTAGATATGGTATAAATGTCATTGTTCATTGCTTCTTCACCATTGCACTGTTTTGACTGACGAAAGTAAAAGTTAAAGCCCAATCACAATCAACAAAGGCCTACTAACCGTACATTTGGCCAAACCGGTATCTTTGCACCTAGGCCGTCAGATAATCGTATCACTCGTATTAGATGTTGATAGACAAAACTTTTGTGTTCTATGTTACAGATAAATATTATCTTGTCGAAGCCGCTGTATGAAAGATGAAATTGAAAATTCTTCTCAAGATGCTGAGCTTTCGCATGTCCAAGCAAATGATGATTGTTGCAGCAACCATGAGACTCTACAACTTCATTCATGCTTCGACAAACATGTATTTTTGTAGGTTCGATTGAGATCCTAATTATGTGCCCACAAATCCATCAAGATATGCAAAATCTGCTATTTCTCAAGATGCATCGAATGCGTCAACGTTGCAAACGAGTGATAGATCCATGGATAGGTTATGTGATGACCTTGCAAGGGCGATTGCCCAGTCTGGATGATGGATGTACTACTTGTGATATTTTGCGGTCTTTTGTAACCACTCATTTATCCTTTGAATACTTCTACGCACTAGAACTCAATTACAATTATCGTTTGAACACTTATATGATATGAAAGTTTCTTGCTATGGTGTGGAAGTTGAGTTTGTAGTTTGTTCGATGGGGTCCTTTTTTTCTCAATGATTCCAAGTACCTCAAATGTGAACACAGCTAAGAGCAAAATATGTTTCTCTCTCTCTCCCTCTCCGGGAATGAGACGGTCACACTTTGTATCATTTATATACATTCATATGGTCTTCCAAAATTTAGAGAGAGAAAATCATGCTTTGTATACAAATACAAAGGAGTAAGACAACATTTTTTTGAGGTAGCACCAGATTCTCAAAGAATCAGGAGCAGAGACTGAAAAATGAGAATTTGGAGCTCTACCAAATAGTTAGCCAGGTTAACACACCATGTCGCATTGGAGGCCACATTAGCCAATACCATCCTAACCTCACATGGAAACTGTGACTGTTTTAGAGTTCAAAGTTGAAATATGGACTTTTTCCTTTAGGATACTACAATGAAAATGGTTCTTTGTGCTGCAGGGTTTATATATATATATATATATATATATATATATATATATATATATATATATATATATATATATATATAGGAAAATGGTTTGGTACTCACAGGAGTATGTACTCCCGCTCTCATATACCACTTAAATCGTATGATAATACCTCTTTATCTATTTGAGTATACTCCAATGATGATTATAAGATACTCCAAAGTGAGTTCTATGAAAAAAAAAATTCATGAAAGTCCACTTTTTATAGAAAATTTATGTGTATACTTTGTTTATATATGAAAAAGGTATATGGCAAAAATAAAGGACTCTAATGAAAAATTTTCAATCAAATTGCACTGGAGTATCTTATAATTGGCATTTAAGTATATTAAAAATGATAAAGAAGTATAATTTATTCGTTTAAGTGGTATATTCAAAGTGGGAGTATGTACTCCTGGGAGTACGAAACAGGCGTCATATATATATATATATATATATATATATATATATAGAGAGAGAGAGAGAGAGAGAGATCGTTCATGCTGCAAGTAGAATCCTACATTGTTGGAAGTAAAATGTGTCAAACAACAAAGGGAGAGCTTGTGAAAATCGTCCAAGAACTTGTGCGTGCAAATAGGGTTCAAGGTTGAAAAACGAACTCACATCAGAGTTCAAGGTTGAAATATGGACTTTTTCCCTTAAGGATACTGCAATGAAAATGGCTATTTGTGCTGCATTTTTTTTTTGACAGAGATCCTTCATGCTGCAGTAGTATCACACATTGTTGCAAGTAAAATGTGGCAAACAACAAAAGGGAAGCTTGTGAAAATTGTCCAAGGACTTGTGTGTGCAGTTTGTGCTCATGGTTGCCTGCACTGCATCCTGATCGTGGGCTTGTCAAAATTTGTCCACTACTGTTATAAATTCTAATGCATTCCTGTGGATGGTTCGGTTGCTGTTGGTGTCCGCCTGGCAGTCGCACGGCATATCTACTGTTTGTTAATTGAAGCGAGACTGAGCCACTGCGTGGTTGGTTGGTGTCCTCGTTGCAGGGGCGGACCGTCCCATGAGGTGAGGTATGGCGGCCGCCCGAGCTCCCCTCCCGCCGGGACCCCCAGGCGCTTCCTTGACCCCAGCATCCACTGACAAGTGGCGAGGAGGCTGCCAAAGACGAACAAGTCCAGTCCTTTGTTGAGTTGGGACTGGCCTACCGGCACAACAGAAGGCCAGTTGTAGAATTAAGGATAACTGATTAGAGGAGAGTAGATAGACGTTTTTTAAAAAATTTAGTTAAAAATAGATTTTTAGCAAATAAAGAAATATAATTCGATTTTACAATTATAGACCTAAACAATCTAAGTCTTTATAAGTGCACTAACCACTCTAGACTAAACTAAACAACCTAATCAGGGGATAAAATTGCTATATAAGTAAATGCACTAAGTGATGAGCAAGAGAGATAAACCACAATACAGAGACAAACGATGTTTCTCCGTGGTATCGGAGACTTGCCGGTCTCCCCTAATCCACGTTGAGCAAGCTTGAACGAATCAAGCCATCTCCACACGAGCACACCCCTCGATCACTAGAGGTAGCTCTTCTCCACTTTGGAAAAGCGAGCTCCAACCTTCACAATCAACTGGGTCTTCTCACAAATGTCTCGAGAAGATCACCGATTCACCTTCTTCAAGCCGTCTAGGAGGCAACAACCTCTAAAAGTAATAAACCAACAACGCTTTGCTTGAAAATGCTCAAGTGCCATAAAAATCAAACTCAACTAAAAGCATTTGGAGAAAACTCTACCACCTTTGCAAGATGAAACTTTAGCTCTCAAGGAGCAGATGAAAAGGCATGGGCTCAAAAGTATTTAATAGAGGTTCTAAAGAGACTCTTGCTGCAGGGAAGAGATATTTATAGCCTCAATCGTCTCCACTAGCCGTTGGTACACGAGACTGTGCGAAATCGACACTGCCGATCAGACCGCAGACATACGACCAGTCAGACCGGACTACAGTATAATATGGTCCGGTCAGACCGGGTTCAAAAGTTTACCAGATTAGGAAAGAATCGCTACTGGAAAAAGCGGACCGCGCCAGTCAATCCGGGTTTCCGGTCTGACTGGTGAAAACACTGCGGTTAGTCCGATGTGGAGAATTAAGTAGAAAGTCGCAAAAACACCATTCTCTTAAAAAAGTTGACCGCATTAAGGATCCAGAGGTCCAGTCGGTCCGGCCCTCCAACTGCGGTCAGACCAAATAACAAAATAGAGAAGTATTGAAGCCAAAGAGTCTCTTTGGAAATAGCTGACCGTCCAACTCAGACCGAGGGTCCGATCAATCCGGGATTTTACTTGCGGTTAGTCCGGCCAGCAGAATTATGAAAAAGGAGCTCTCTGGGAAAAGTTGACGCTTTGACGATCCGGATGCCCAGTCAGTCTGGGAGTCTAATTGCGGTTAGTCCAGCCAAGAAGTAAGGGACAACAAAGTTTGTGGCCGTGAGATCACTAAAAACTCGAAGATGCAACCAAGTGAGCTTTGAGTATTGTGACACACTTTGCTATCAAGTACTATATGTTGATCCGTCTTCATAGTACAGCTACCTACTCTAGCAATCCGATCTTTTAACCTTCAAACTCCTAGACCGATAAAACTATAAAAATATCATATTCAACTAAATACCTTTATCTTGAGCTAGATGATCTTGATATCCAACATTTGAGTGCCTTTAGTGCTCTTTTATCTTTATTTAGAACTAAGCCCTTTCAATCACTTGAACAACCATGTCAGTTCACAATTTATGCTTGTAGTTAATTACCAAAATACTAAAATGGGGCATAGATTCTTCACCAGTAGGTAGGTAGCCCATCGAGACCAAGCCAACTAGCGAACGAGCGAGGCAGCGAGCTGTACCCCTTCCGGCCTTCTCCTACCTCACAGTCTCCCAACCCTAGAGCGAGCAACAGCCAACGGTCGCGGTCGGCTGGACCGAGGCATGGGCGGGGTGCGGCCAAGGGCCGAGGTATGGGTGCACGGTAGGCGGCGGCCAAGGGCGCGGGTTGTCGGGCACGCGGTGGCCAAGGCATGGTCGAGGCGCGAGCGCGCAGTGGCCAACAGCGTGGGCGTGCAACGACCATGGCACGACCAAGCAATGACTAGTGCGTTGTGCGTGGGTAGACTAGCACTCCAGCAGAGCCTAAAGGGGGGCAGCGGTGGCCAGGGGATTGGACTGCAGGAACAGGGCCCAGAGGGCACGAACCGCATAGGCTTGTCAAAATGGGCAAGCAAGGTAGCAGCAGAATGGGGGGGCTCCAATAACAAGTATCTATGTGATAAATCTTTGGTCTTTACTCTTTACTTGTCAAAATCAAAATGGAGAGATGAATGGTATTGTCATTGGTTGCTCGTTTGATTTGGTAGAAATGGATTTGAAAAGGTATTTTAGCATAGTTTCGAGTAGAAACACTGGGGCAAGCGGAACGACAGCCGCATAAGTGCAATCTCAGCTTGACGTTCAATTGGACCAAATCCAAGTCCAACAAGAGGAAAAGGCTACACAACCACAAACACAAACATAAGAACAATAGGCTGCACCTGCACAACCACAACCACAACAACCGCAACAAGTGGATGAAGGTATTAAGGAATTCAACCTAGATCACGTCATTGCTGATCCGGGACTTCGTATACCAATTGATGATTTTCATCCCAACATTAGAGATCAAGTGATGATGCCTTATTTGTTGAAGGGCCCTTCTCAACCTATTGACCATAATTATCCTCGCAAAACATGTGAAAATGATCTTAGGGCCTTTCTCGAATCATGGTTTAAAAAGTACAATTGGTAGGAATATAGTATGGAGAAAGATTCTTCTATTGCTTCCTTTTTAAGTAGTAACCTTTATACCGACAATTTGGTCATGATGTCCTCACAGCCACATTGCTACTACTGGTGGCAATATCATCGATTGAAAGAGTCTTCTCGACTATGAATATTATCATGACTGATTTGCGTAATAAGATATCCAATGATTGACTTAATGATTTGATGATGTGCTACATCGAGTAAGAGATATTCAAAGGACCTGATCATTATAGATTCAAGAAATGGTTTCAAGGCATGACATCTCGGAGAATGAAAATGCCTCGCTTTCCTAGACGTAATTAGTGCTTTAGTGATTTGTTTCTTGGACTCTCTTTTTTGCATCTTTTATAATTTATTATCAACTAATTGTGACACTACTAATCATTCGCTCTCTAACAGGTTGTTTCTTCCATATCTCATCTTTTATTCAAACTATTATGTTCGATAACTTGGTGGCAGATTATTGAGTAAGCTTCATTTGTAAAGTATTTTTCTATGTCCTACTTTCATCTTCATATGTTCGCATGCAGATTGTAGTTGTTGATTTTATTTAGTGTTATATACTTTTATTAGTGCGATTGTAATATAATTTGTGTATAAATTCATTTTACCTTTGAGTAATACTCTTTGATCTACGTTTACGATAGACTCCGCCCTGCTTACAATTTAGGGCATGTTTGCTTGCCGCCCCGTGGAGCGTCCTTAATTCGATCAACTGTTCCTGGTTTCATCCACTGATCTCAGACGCAGACTTCCAATTAAACAATGTATCCCTAATCCTACCTCATCAGATTGAAAGCATCTGATTTTCATACAAGCTCCGCCCACACATCAAGCCCTTAGTCGTGTATCCGGCGCTGCCTCGCCTCACCCAACTAATCCTCTGCCTTGCTCGCCTCACGCTCCACCCTCCCCTTACCCCCCCGGGTGCTCTCGTCTTGCGGGTTCAGGCGGCGGCCGGGAGAATGGCGACTGCGCCATCGGCGCCGGCGTTCGAGAGGCTAGCCGGGATCCGAGCCCTCGCCGAGTCCGGCGCTTCAAGGCAAGTTCCTCTCCCCAGGCATCGAGTTCACACCTTTACGCAGAATTAGTGCTCGTTTTGCTCATTCCCCGTCAGTGTAGTGGCAGTAGTTCCTGGGGTTCCCCCAGTGATTATTCGTGGAATGCCAATGATAGCCGAATCACGCATACGATTCAGGGGTGGATAGGGAATGGTGAATTTTGACTAGAAATGGGGAAAGTTGGTTCATTTGCGCACTGAATCTCGTTATTATGTTTCTGCGCATCCTGATCATTTTCTGCTGCTACTAGTCATCAATGCTAAATTTGGCTTGCAGGCGTGGTTCCTGGATCAGTTTGCTGTTCTTCATGATAGGAAAAAGGCGTACCCTGGTGCCGTTTTGGCATGTATGTTGGTACAGAGACTGTAATGTCTAGTATTCAGTTTACCTTTGTCTCTTTGTATTGCACACAAGTGTGCTAGTTAAGTGAAATATGACTGTTACAGTGGAGAAGCTCGCCGGGAATGGGGCAAAGATGGTGATAATCAGCAATTCCTCTAGACGGTCATCTCTAACCATGGAGAAGTTAAAGAGTTTTGGGTTCGACTTCGACACATCATGTTTCCTCGCAGCCATCACTAGCGGGGAACTTACACATCAATACCTTCGGAAGTAAGCTCCCTGTGCACAATATCTTCAGCTGACAGAAGTTTTAGTTGTGTATCCTTCGGGAATGCGAAGTGCAATACATATTATGGCGTATTTAAAATTATAGAAAATTGCATTGTAAGTCCCTGAACTTATGAGATTGTGCCACTTAGCTCTCGGAATTTGTATTTTACTTTTTCAGCCTTTAGAACTTGCGAGACTATGCCACATAGCTCACTGAACTTGCATGTTACTTTCTCAGCCCATTGAACTTGCGAAGTTGTACCACTTAGCTATCTGAACTTACGTGGAAGCAAAGTTCGCCGGATGTGATGCTAGCGACTTTGTCCACTTTGAGTCTGGTGGACTCGTCGCTACCCCATTCCAGCCGTGTTCATCGTCCCCGTCACCTCGTGCCGACAAAAACAGATTCTTCAGGCTCGGAAACGCACCGTGCTTGCGTCTTCCCTGGAGCTCCACCGTTCCAGCTTGTCGCCGCCTTCGTTCTTGCCTCCTCTAAGTCGTCTGTGAGAAAGAGAAATACATTCCTAGTGGCAGAGCAAGGGCACAATACTTCTCTCTCTTTCACGATGATTAGCCAGTTCAGCTTTTTCTGTTAGCAAACGACCAAATGGACTTCGTGCAGCGTGAGTAGCTTCTGCTCTGGCACTGGGAATGCACTTCTCTCTCACTCGATCGACTTAGAGGAGGCAAGGGTGAGAGCGACGATAAGTTGCGATGGTGGAGCTCCGGCGAAAACGCGAGCATGATGCGTTCTTGGGCCCGAAGAATCCGGTTTTGTCGGCGTGAGGTAATGGGGACGACCAGACTCGGAGGGGACAAAGTCGCCAGCATCGCATCCGACGAACTTCGTTTCAACGCAAGTTCAGGAAGCTAAGTGACACAACCTCGCAAGTTCAGGGGGCTGAGAAAGTAAAACGCAAGTTCGGAGAGTTATATGGCGTAATCTCGCAGATTCAGGGGGCTAAGAAAGTAAAATACAAATTCAGAGAGTTAAGTGACACAACATCGCAAGTTCAAGGACCTGTAGTGCAATTTTCTCTTAAAATTACCTTGTTAACAAACTATGTTTATCATAATATCATATTAATAAAAATGATGTGCATACCTCCTGCACATTCCCCCCAAAAAATCCACTCCTTCAGCCGATGTAGACGCGGTCCCCCAAACCTGTGTCGCCTGGATTCACCTCGGACTAGCCGGATCCAGCGCCGCCGCGCCTCGATTCACTTTGCCCCCGCGGGTTCCGCCGCTGCTCGCCGCCCGTCTCGAAGGCTATGCCTCGGCGGGCGGCCCGCCTCGACCGCCGGGTTTCCATCGCTCGCCGCCGCCTCGAAGGCCATGCCTCGGCTGCTTGCCGCCGCCCGCCTCGAAGGTCATGCCTCGGCTGCTTTGCACGCTCGCCGCCCGCCTCGAAGGCCATGCCTCGGCGGGGCGGCCCCGCGTCGACTTAGCCCCGCGGGTTCTGTCGCTGCTCGCCGCCCACCTCGAAGGCTATGCCTCGGCGTGACAGCCCCACGTCGACTTCGCCTTTGTGGACCCTTCCATGACGCGTCGTTCGCTTTCAGGACTCGTGTCGATCCCTTCCGTGGTATCCCGACTCCCGAGGGGCCGGTGGCGACGAAAGCAGACGAGGGAGTTGTCGTAGCCGGGCACCGGGAGGCGCCCCACACCCTCGGGTTGTCAGGGAACCATTGTACCATCAGGGATACTGCACTTGTGTAAACTAAGCCCATACGGTTTAAGGTAGACAAATGTACCTAATTGGCCCCTTTTCCTTTTCATATTGTCAGGGAAAGAAGGTAATTGTCCCTTCTTGCCCTCCTATATATAGAGCCTCCAAGGGCATGTACAAGGGAAAAAGGGGGGGTCCTCATTTGAACACATGAGTAATACACTCTCACAGACTCAAGGTTTGACTCCTCTCCCGTCGGTCCTCTCTCAAGATAAGAAGGGTACTATGATACCTATTGTCTAGTTTTTTTTACTACAACACACACAATATTCATAGCAGTTTGCAGCTCTTGGAAGAAAGTGTATCCATCTGACATGGGGCAATCGAGGTGCAATTTCTCTTGACGTTTGTTGTCCTGTTACTTTTTCTTTAGCAGTTATCTCTTTCAAGTAATATTGATGTGGCCTATGTTGCAATGCATTGGCCAAGGAAAATTAATATATCAGAAGAATTATTAACAATGACAACGTGGGATATCAAATACATCAGTGCTAATATGGTGTGCACAAGATAGGAGATACCAATATAAATGACTTCTTGTTTTCTTTTTAACAAGCTCGTTGATAGTATTTGGGTTGCAAGTGGATTTGATCTTATCAGTATTGTCTTGTCTTCCTTGTCGGATCCGGATTTTCTAATTCCGAATCCTCTGCGAATACACTGTACTATTCCCTAGATCAGTAGATATCACTCATAGATACATCACTGAATCATTTCATACATGGCTTAAAACCATACCATTCATTAATTTAACACATCAGAGTTTACATAGACCGCATCAGGTCAAGTTTTATAATAAAGGCCGAACAGGCCAAATGATTACATTACAAAAGTAGCGAAAGCGACAACGGAAACAAAAAGGGTGAGGGCGTATCTCTCCACAGGCAAGCGACTGGGGAAACCTGTGTACATCCGATATTACTCAAAAACTCAGATAATATAGGATGCACATAAGTACCAGCGGAGTCAGCTAGACTGGGCGAGACTAGAACAACTAATAACTAAACTACGCTTCAAGAACTCCTGGGTCTTCAGACATTTGGTTCCTCATAGTAGTCGTAATCTCCAACATTTCCTGCTTATGAGGGTTTGGGGAAAGAGCGAGAATGAGCACAACTACCGTGCTCGCGAGCCAACACACAGTATGCAATAGTATACATGCAAGGCTTAACAAGGATGGTTCAGGTTCTTTTATTTGCTAAAGTAATATTTTCAATTATCATAATTACAAAGTCCTATGACTTAGCATTTTACACAATTTGCATTTTTATTAAAGAGAATAAGTGCAATATTAAATAACAGTAGAGGTTACCTCCACCTCATGCTAAATTTTGATAGCGGTTACCTCCACCGATTATCAACACTGGGTAAGGCTACCCAGGAAAATCCAAAACAAGGGCTAGATGAGCCCAACACATTTCCATTCCACCCACAAAGGTTTTTGAAATAGAACTAACTCAGGTTAAGTTCTCATGTCCGCCTTTGACCGTAGGCACGGATGTTTAAACAGTTTAGACTCTACAGAGGTTGTACACTGTACCCACAAGAGATAATCATACTCGTTACCCCACATAATTCCTTAGTCATGTAGTTGAGCGATCGTCACAGTAACGTTTCAAACTACCTTGCCCCTTCTGTCATCTCACCCCTATGGCCAATTCCATAAGTTATGCGGGATGCTTACCACAACGACTAAGCGCGGTGGCCCGCTACAACGACTAGCACATAACTTCATAACTTCACAGCTGTCCCATTCAAGCTAGTATACGTCCTGCCGCTTGCACACTTCTAAACACCAGTTGTGGGATGACATTCAGGGTTCAATAATTTTACTCAACCAAGTTACACTTTGCAGACTTGCGGTTGTACTTGTTTTACACAGGAGGTCATGACAAGATTAAGTCCTTAATTCATCTAGACGGTTCATACCACATACCAACCATTCTCGTGCTACGTCCGCACCCACCACTCTTTCCATCCGTTCAGACGTGGTACTAGCAAGTTGTTTAGGATTTTGAGAAGGAAAACCAATTAACGCAACACATCAGTCATCTACATCCAATGACTGCCCAAAACTATTTTTCATGTTTAAAGGATGATGATCAGAACATTTATTGTCCCGGTACTTAAGCAAGACTAGCATGTCGCTTAAGTACAACCTATACTAGTATTTACCATATATTTACTAGGGTGACAAAAAATACTGGATTCGATTATCAAAGGATGGGCAATAATTAATTAATCATCAAATGAGTGTTTAACTACCTTAAGTTTTAACATATCATTGATTACAAAATTAAATCATGCAACTTTGATATTTTAAATAAATATAATTTGCATAAAATGTAGGCTCAGAATGATCAAAGTATTGACTAGCCTTGGTTAAAGGCAGAGGGGTCTTGGTATTCTTGAGCTTGGTCGAAGTTGAGGTCTCCCGCGTCGTCATACCCTAATCGGACAAAAGTACTGGAAAAATACACAACAGCAGAGAGAGCAAATAAATACCAAACTCATAATTAATGAACTCCAAAATGAACAAGACCAGTGCCATTAGCAAGATCTTGATTTTAGAAAATTTTAGAAACTGGTTTCATAATTTTTGGAGTTATAAAGAAAATGGTATGGATTTTTGAAGTTTTTAAATGAAATTTTGATTAAAAACTAAATCAGAAAATTGGATTAATCCAGGAGTTGACATGTGGCGGCACTGTGCGCGTTCCACGGGTACTGTGCTCGTGGACCGAGTCCACGCGCGGCCGCCGATCACGATGGCGAGCCCGCCCGTCGGCGGCAAGACAAGACGGGTGGGCCCACTCACAAGCAGTGCGGCGCGGTTAAAGCGGCACGCGCGTTCGGCCGAATGTGTCGCCTCATTTCCTCTGCGCGGGCGAGAGCGGGAGGAGAGGAGGCGGGAGGGAGGGAGGAGAGCGGGGGGAGGAGCGGGCGCCGGCGGCGGGAGGAAGGAAGCGGCCGACGGGCGGCGCGGCCGGGGCGGAGGAGAAAGCTCCGAGGCGGGGCTGGAGCCGAGCCGGAGGCGAAGCGCGACGGGACGACGGTGGTGGCGGCCAGCCAGGGCGGCAGCGACGTCGGAGGAAAGGCACCGAGAGCGGGCACACGGAGGCGGAGGAGAAAGTCAGGCGGAGGAGGTGAAGGGGTGGAGAGGGAGGAAGGAGGCGCGGCGGGGCTCGGTTTAAATAGCCGAGGCGAGGGGACCGGCCATGGCGGGAGGCGAGAGCGGAGGGCCCGGCGGCGAGCGTCTGTGCGCGCGGAAGGAGGAGAAAGGGTCGTCGTCTGTGCTGCGTGAGGTGTCAGCGTCAAAGACGGGCGGCAACGAGGCGGCGGCGGCGCAGAGAGGCGACGCCGAGCGGAGCAGCAGACGCCGCGGCGGTCGTGAGGCGGCGATCTTGGCGAAGCGGCGCGCGCCGCGCCGGCGGGAAGTGGGCGGGGCCGGAAGGAACCGGGCCGAGGCGGCCCAGATCGAGGTTAGGGTTCAAGCATTTTGAGGATTTTGAAAATTTTAAAATCCAAATTTTGATTTTTGAACTTCTTTGCAATTCCTTTAGGGCCTTGGTTTGCAGGTTGTCAGCAATGTTGATGAGGCCGAGTATATATTTGGCCCATGGTACTGAAGCCATGGGTTTACCTTCTGGTGATCCACTTCCCAAAAAGTTATGAGGAGCTTGAGCAGGTTCTAATGCTAGGCCTAAAAAGGAAACTTCCAGTGGTGGTAGGCTGGTAAGTAATCCGGACTATGTCACTGTTGAAGCTCGAGATCTGCCTGTTATGTCTCGTATGATCATGATTACTTTATTTCACATTTGACGCCATGTTGTTCAACTCATGCCTGGAGCTACTTGGCTACAAGCCTACAACTATACATATTTTTTAGTGCATGATGGCATCATTTCATCAACATGGAAGGTCATACTAGGTTATACTGTATTTTGCTGTGTCAGCTGTCAGTGTGATATAATGTAACACAAACAGTAAATTTGTTTCTTTTAGGCACTCTGGCAGCAAAATATGAGAATCTTGGAGGTGAAGTGAAATGGGTGGGAAAGCCTGGTAAGGTAATATCAAGGTTCAAAAAATCGGAACCTCCCGCCGCGATTTTGCCAAAGTCAGCGAGCTAGACGGGAGGCCGCCTAGTCAATCCTGGTCGGTCAAAGTCGGCGTGGTGGGCATGGACGGGCGCCGTGACGTGAGGCGGGCGCCGAGTGGTGTGGCGAGATGAGCCGACGGTCATTCCGGCTTGCCACGCCACCGAATGCCAGCAAATCGATCTCGCCGCAGGTTGATCTTGCTTGTCCCATCACCAATCGACACCGGCAGCGACTGAAGAAGCGGGATTTTGGGATTTTTGTGGGCTGGCGGAGGTGTGGGGCGGACAATGTCGGACCCGGATTTTCTAATCCCGAATCCTCTGCGAATACATCGTGCTATTCCCTGGATCAGTAGATAGCACTCACAGATACATCACTGAATCATTTCATACATAGCGTAAAACCATACCATTCATTAACTTAACACATCAGAGTTTACATAGACCGCATCGGGTCAAGTTTTACAATAAAGGCCGAACAGGCCAAATGATTACATCACAAAAGTAGCGGAAGCAACAATAGAAGCAAAAAGGGGTGAGGGCACATCTCTCCACAGGCAAGCGACTGGGGAAATATGTGTACATCCGATATTACCCGAAAACTCAGATAATATAGGATGCACCTAGGTATCAGCGGAGTCAGCTAGTCTGGGGCGAGACCTGTACTACAGAAATTAAACTACTCTTCAGGGTTCTCTTGACCATCAACTTCAGGATCATCGTAGTAGGCGTAGTCTCCTTGCTCTATATCATCTGGAGGGTTTGGGGAAGGAGCGAGAGTGAGCACAACTACCGTGTTCGCGAGCCAACACACAGTATGCAATAGTATACATGCAAGGCTTAACAAGGATAGCTCAGGTTCTTTTATTTGCTAAAGCAACATTTTGAATTATCATAAGTACAAATCCCTATGACTCAGCATTTTAAACAAATTGTATTTTCATTAAAGAGAATAAGTACAATTATTAAATAACAGTAGAGGTTACCTCCACCTCATGCTTAAATTTGATAACGGCTACATCCACCGATTATCAACACTGGGTAAGGCTACCCAGGAAAAATCCAAAACAAGGGCTGGATGAGCCCACCACATTTTCATTCCACCCACAAAGGTTTTTGAAATAGAGCTAACTCAGGTTAAGTTCCCATATCCGCCTTTAACCGTAGGCACGGCTGGTTAAACAGTTTAGACTCTGCAGAGGTTGTACACTGTACCCACAAGAGATAATCATACTCGTTACCCCACATGATTCCTTAGTCATGTAGTTGAGCGATCGTCACAGTAACGTTTCAAACTACCTTGCCCCTTCCGTCATCTCACCCCTATGGCCAATTCCATAAGTTGTGCGAGATGTTTACCCCAACGACTAGCGCAGCTGGCCCCGGCCACAACGACTAGTGCAGCGGGCAACTTCACCCTCCCCGGTGTCCCTCTCAAGACAGCATACGTCCTGCAGCTTGCACACTTCTAAACACCAGTTGTGAGATGACTTTCAGGGTTCAATAATTTTTAGTAAGCCAAGTTGCACTTTGCAGACTTGCGGTTGTACTGGTTTTACACAGGAGGTCATGACAAGATTAAGTCCTTAATTCATCTGGACGGTTCATACCACATACCAACTATGCTCGTGCTACGTTCGCACCCACCACTCTTTCCATCCGTCCAGATAGGGTACTAGCAAGTTGTTTTAGGGTTTTGGGAAGGAAATCCAATTAACGCAACACATCAATCATCTACATCCAATGACTGCTCAAAACCATTTTTCGTGTTTAAAGGATGATGATTGAGACATTTATTATCCCGGTACTTAAGCAAGACTAGCATGTCGCTTAAGTACAACCTATACTAGTATTTACCATATATTTACTAGGGTGACAAAGAATACTGTATTCGATTTATCAAAGGATGGCTTAATAAGTAATTAATCAGCAAATGGGTATTTAACTACCTTAAGCTTTAACATACATTTGATTACAAAAGTAAAGCATGCAACTTTGATATTTTAAATAAACATAGTTTGCATAAAATGTAGACTCATAATGATCAAAGTATTGACTCGCCTTGGTTAAAGGCAGCGGGGTCTTGGTATTCTTAAGCTTGATCGAAGTTGAGGTCTCCGGCGTCTTCGAACCCTAATCGGACGAAAGTACCGGAAAAAGGCACAACAGCAAAGAGAGTAAATAAATACCAAACTCATAATAAATGAACTCCAAATTGAACAAGACTAGTGCCATTAGCAAGATCTTGATTTTAGAAAATTTTAGAAATTGGTTTCATAATTTTCGGAGTTATAAAGAAAAAGATATGAAGTTTTGAAGTTTTTCAATGAAATTTTAATTGAAAACAAAAATCAGAAAACCGGAAAACTCTCGTGCTGACACGTGGCACGCACTGTGCACGGGTCCATGGCATTGTAGCGTGGACTGAGTTCACGCACGCCGGTCCACGCATCATCATTGCGTGGGCCGAAGGCCGATTTGAATCTGCGGGTCTCTGTGTCCACGAGTCCACGGCATAGTATCACGGGCCCACCTGCCAGAGACACAACGCGGGGCGGGGCGGGGCCCACTTGTCAGCGCGGCGACGGCGTTAAAAACACGAGAGAGAGAGAGAGAGAGAGAGAGGGAGAGAGGGAGAGGGAGAGGAGAGGCGGGGCGCATGGCGGCCGGAGGTGGAGGAGGAAGGGCGTCGGGCGGGCCGGAGCCGGAGCCGAGGCGAAGGCGACGGGGCGATGGCTTCAGCGGCGGCGGCTACGCGGCTTCGGTGAGGCGGCGGAGGGGAGGCGCCGAGGCCGAGTCTGAGAAGACGGCAAGGAGGTGGCGGCGGCGGCGGAGACGGATCGACGAGGCGACCGAGCGGAGGAAGAAAGCGAGTGGGAAGGGAAGAAAGAGGCGGCCGGGGCTACTTATAGCCATGGAGGAGGAGGAGAGAGCGGCGCGCAGCGATCCGAGGCGGCGATGGGACAGGGACGGAGGGAGAGGGCGCCGCAATGAGCGGAGGAGGTGACGACAATGGTGATGGCGCAGAGGAGGCGGATTGGGGAGGAGGGGCGGTGACGTGACAGGGCGAGGGTGGTGCGGCTGTCAGCGGCAGGGAGGCCAGCGATTGGCGAGGAGAGGCGGTGGCGTGCGGTGCACGGGCGAGATGAGGGCGGGGAGACCGGGCCGGGCCGAATCCGAGGTAAGCAATCCATTGCTTTGTCAGATCTGAAAATTTGAAAACCAAATTTTTGATTTTGAAAACCTAATTGCCAAACACAGGATGTTACAGACAAGTTCTGAACGGGGAATGGAATGGAGAGACGAGACGAGAGTATGGGAGAGGTGGTGCAGCTGCAGTACTTGTTCTCTTCTTTTTTATTTGAAAGTGGTATGACAGTAGCTAGCCACTTTTAGAACATTTGCGTAAGATTGAACTGCTTTGCGTAGCCTTTTGAAGTACCATCTTTCTCGAGTAATAGCAGGTGATCTATACGTCAACGATGTCCCTAGCAGGTGTCGATGCTCATGAATGTATCCATTAAAGGGGCGAATGCATCAGGAATTGCATCTGCATTCATCACTGGAGGAATGTCATAATGTGGACGTGAATTCTTTGTGTCGATTCAAAGACAACCTCTTTTCCTTTCTGATAAGGTCGCGGTTAACATCTTCTCGAAGCCCGACGTTGACACGATGCCCACACGCATGCATTATTGGCGCGAAGTCCACGAAATTATGATCTTAAGTTGACAGCTGACACCGACGACCAAAAATATCAACGACTCAAGATCCGCACGAGCTCCTCACGGACCTCACTGCAAACTTTGCTTCCTTTCCTTGAACCGGACTCAAAGTCGGCTGGCGGAACTTGGCGCGGCGGGCATGGGCGCGCCGAGTGGTGTTGGGCGTTGAGCCGATCATTCGGCCTCCCACGCCACCGAACGCCAAAGAAATCTCGCTCGCCACGGCCGATCGATCGCTCGTCCTGTCACCAATCGACACTTGTAGCGGCGGAAGAAGCATCGCGGGGAGGAGGAACGGGATTTTGGGATTTTGTAGCCGATTTCACTAATTGAAATCGAGGAGTTAAGCACCCTTTAATAATAAAAAACAGCCTCTAATATGTTTTTGCTTCCACAGTGATCTATACGTGATGTTCGAAAGGTGTTGATGCTCATGAATGTATCACGATGGGTGATTTCACCGCACCACGACATTGAAGGGGCGAATGCATCAGAATTGCATCCGCATTCATTCTTGGAGGAATTCATGCGGTGAACTTGGACTAAATGAATTTGGGGAACTACTTTGGAGATGATGAGGAGAAGATGGACTCTGCCGAGCGCGGTCATCGCTTGGCGTGGCGCGGCTGCGGTGGTGGGTGCGTGGGAGCGAAGGAGAGACAAAGAGGATGGATAGTAGAAATGGATAGGAAGGTTGACAATGATACGCACTAACAGAGACACTAGAAGTTACATCCACCTACTACCAAAGACTCGAGTAAGACTACCAAGGAAAATCCGAACAATGGTTAGATGAGCCACACATTTTTCAATCCACCCACAAAGGTTTTTGAAATAGAACTAACTCAATTTAAGTTCCCATGTCCGCTTTGACCGTAGGCGCGATCGTTTAAACAGCTTTAGACTTTGCGAGAGGTTGTACACTGTACCCACAAGAGACAATCATACTCGTTACCCAACATGATTACGTAGTCATGTAGTTAAGCAATCGTCACAGTAACTTTTCAAACTATCTCGCCCTTTCTGTCATCTCACCCATATGGGTTTATGCCCATAAGTTGTGCGGGGTGTTCACCACAACGACTAGCGGTGACCTCGTCACAATGACTAGCGCAATGACCTCGGCCACAATGACTAACGCACTGTAACTTCACCTTACCTCGATGCCCCTTTCAAGCGGACGCAACATGTGCTTGCACAACCTCGATCCCCTCCAGCGAGATGACTTTCAGGGTTCAATAGAATTGCTAAGCCAAGTTGCACTTTGCAGACTTGTTGTTGTACTTGTTTTACACAGGAGATCATGACAAGATTAAGTCTTTAATACACCCAGACAGTTCATACCACATACCAACCACCCTTATGCGCGTCGGCACCCACCATTCTTTCCATCCGCCCAGATGTGATGCTAACAAATTTTAGAGTTTTGAGAAGTGTAAAACAAATTAGCTCAATCATTTCAGTCATTTCCCCAATGACTGCCCAAAATAATCTGTATGTTTAAGGAATGATGATTGGGGCGGTTAGTACCCCAGTACTTAAACAAGACTAGCATGGCGTTTAAGTACAACCTATATCTATTAGGTTACCATATAATTGCTAGGGTGACAAGGATTAGAGAATTCAATTATCAAGGAAATGGTATAATAAGTATTTAATCATCAAGTTGGCATTTAACTACCTTATGACCATTTAACACACATTTGCATAAGAAATTAAAGCATGCAATTTGCTATTTTAAAATAATATAATTTGCTTGAAATGTAGGTTCAACATGATCAAAGTATTGACTCGCCTGGGTCAAAAGTTAGAGAATCTTGGTAGACTTGAGCTTGGTCGAAGTGGGGTCCTCCGACTTCTTCGAACTCTACTCGGACGATCGCACTAGAAAAGAAAAGACAAGCAAACAAAAAAATAAATACAAATCACAGAATAAATAAACTCCAAAATTAACCAAACCAGTACCAAAATGTAGGTTTTGAAATTACAAATTTTTTGGGTACAAAATTCATAATTTTTGAAACTTTGTAAAAAAGTTTTTAGTTACAAAGAAAATCAGAAAACAAGAGTAATCTCACGCTGACACGTGGGCTCTTGGCACAGAGTTGTGCTCGGTCTCGGGGACGAGCTGTAGTACCGGAGGATACCAAGTGGTAGTACCGATGGGTAACGCGCGGTAGTACCGGGAAGCGGTAGCTCCGGGGAGAAGGAGGGCGGAAGCACCAGGGTGGAAATGGGAGCGGTAGTACCAGAGGGTTGCGGTAGTTCCGGAGGATAGGAGAGCGGAAGTACCAGAGTGGCGTGCGAGCGGTAGTATCAGCGGGTAACGAGGGATAGTACCAGAGGAGGAGAGCGGTAGTACCGACGTGTAGTGAGCGGTAGTACCGGAGCTCGTCTTTTGGTGGCAGAGAGAGGAAAATGGCGCTGTGGAGGAGGGAGGCGAGGCAGAGGGGGGAGCTGGCTTGATAGCCGAGAAGCGAAGGGGGGGAGCGGAGCTGGCGACCTCGGGAAGAAGGGAGGAGACCGGCAACATGGCAGCAGGATGGCTTTAGCGCTGCAATGGAGACGGGCAGAGCCTTGTGCCATGGGAGAACGGGGAGAAGCGGCGTCGCGGCGTCTGTGTGCGAGGCGCGTGATGTGTATGGCTGGGGGGATCATGGGCAGGCAATGCAGTGGCGGACGGTGAGAGAGAGAGGGAGCGACGGAAGGAGGAAGAAGAAAAGAAGAAAGCCTTGCCACCGGGGCCGGAAGAAAAGAGAAGAAGGCGCGAGCAGTGGGTCGGGGAATGAGGCGATGGGCCTACTTTGGGAGGAGAGAGAGAGATTTGGAAAAATTCCAATTTTTGATTTTTGAAACCCAGCAAGATTAAATTTTGAAGTTTGAAGATTAAATTTTGGGGAGTTTTTGAAATTAAACTATCTTTTTGAATTTCTAAAAATTTATGTTAGAGGCCTGGTAGAGCCGATTTCCCTAATTTTTGAAAAATTTTAGCGAATTTTGACTAAAATTTTCAAATTCAAATTCAATTTTTTTGTGAAGTTAAAATGAAGAATACAAATAATAGGTGTAGCTCCACGGTTTGAACCCACAACCTCTGCATGCACTCATGTGCTTGCATGTGGTTACAAATTCCCTTTTTATTTGACAAAATAAAGCTACAAATGAGAGCCACCCAGTATAAACACTCTGACGACTTTGTGCGGCCGACTGCATCACGGGTGGCGCTACCGAGGCGAGACATCAACGACGGCGACAGAGGCCGGCTCGGCTCGGTGGACCGAGTGGCGAGGCGCACGACGTCGGTGTCGGACGCGGCCAGGGGCAGAGCCCAATGGGAGGACCCGGCGTCATAGGACACCGGGTAAAAAAAAGCAAAGATTAGTGCATATATGCTACGCGTGCATCCCCTGACTCAAAAGTTGTGCACCCCGGTTCAGCCCAACCTCTGGCTGGATGATGCATTTTGACAATGTTTGCCACATAAATTACTATTTAGTACATTGTTGCTTGAAAATTATACATGTTGTTATATGTATGGTGAAGTAGTAAGCCTTGATCATTTTCGTTCTAGTTCTTCCCCTGGACGCGGCGGCTTCGGCCTAGTGGAACTCAGCGTGGTGGGCATGGACTGGCGCGGTGACGTTAGGCGAGCGCCGAGTGGTGCGGCGAGATGAGCCGACGGTCATTTCGATCTCCCACGCCACCGAATGCTAGCAAATCGATCTCGTCGCCGGTCGATCTTGCTTGTCCTATCACCAATCGACACCGGCAGCGACTGATGAAGCATCGCAAGGGGGGGGGGGTTGGGATTTTCGTGGGCTAGCGGAGGTGTTGGTCAACGGGGAATGGAATGGAAAGAGGAGACAAGGAGTATGGGAGAGGTGGTGCAGTTGCAGTACTTGTTCTCTTCATTTTTATTTGAAAGTAGTAGGACAGTAGCTAGCGATTTTCATAACATTTGCGTAAGATTGAACCGTACATGATTTCTTGCTTTGCGTAGCCTTTTGAAGTACCATCTTTAGTTTTTTTATGCGGTAATCTATACGTCAACGATGACCCTAGCAGGCGTTGATGCTCATGAATGTATCCATTAAAGGGGCGAATGCATCAGGAATTGCATCTGCATTCATTACTGGAGGAATGTCATAATGTGGACGTAGTACAGCACATCCTCTTTTCCTTTCTGATAAGGTCGCGGGACACATCTTCTCGGCCCGACGTTGACACGGCGACCAAGCGTTTGCATTATTGGCGCAAAGTCCACGAAATTATGAGCTTAAATTGACAGTTGACACCGACGACCAAAAATATCAACCTGAGTCAAGGTCCAGACCAGAGCGCTCGAGTCGCTCGGGATGCTTACTGTAGCTGATTTCACTAATTGAAATCGAGGGAGATAAGCACCCCTTTAATAATAAAAAACGACCTCTAATATGTTTTTGCTTCCACAGTGATCTATCGTCGTCATTTGTTCGAAGCGGTGTTGATGCTCATGAATGTATCACAGTGGGTGATTTCACTGCACCACGACATTGAAGGGGCGAATGCATCAGGAATTGCATCTGCATTCATTACTGGAGGAATTCATGCGGCTGAACTTGGACTAAATGAATTTGGGGGAACTGCTGGAGATGATGAGGGAGAAGACAGACTCTGCGGCCGAGCGCGGGGTCATCGCTTGGCGTGGGCGCGCTGCGGTGGTGGGTGCGTGGGAGCAGTGGAGAGACAGTGAGGATGGATAGTAGAAATGGATAGGAAGGTTGACAGCGATACGTACTAACAGAGACACTAGAAGTTACATCCACCTACTACCAGCACTGAGTAAGACTACCAAGGGAAAATCCAGAACAATGGTTAGATGAGCCGGTCACATTTTTCAATCCACCCACAAAGGTTTTTGAAATAGAACTAACTCAATTTAAGTTCCCATGTCCGCCTTTGACCGTAGGCGCGACTGTTTAAACAGTTTAGACTTTGCAGAGGTTGTACACTGTACCCACAAGAGACAATCATACTCGTTACCCAACATGATTCTGTAGTCATGTAGTTAAGCAATCGTCACAGTAACTTTTCAAACTATCTCGCCCTTTCTGTCATCTCACCCATATGGGTTTATGCCCATAAGTTGTGCGGGGTGTTCACCACAACGACTAGCGCAGCTGACCTCGGTCACAATGACTAGCGCAGCTGACCTCGGTCACAATGACTAACGCAGCTGGTAACTTCACCTTACCTCGATGCCCCTTTCAAGCCGGACGCAACATGTGCTTGCACAACCTCGATCCCCTCCAGCGAGATGACTTTCAGGGTTCAATAGAATTGCTAAGCCAAGTTGCACTTTGCAGACTTGTTGTTGTACTTGTTTTACACAGGAGATCATGACAAGATTAAGTCTTTAATACACCCAGACAGTTCATACCACATACCAACCACCCTTATGCGCGTCGGCACCCACCATTCTTTCCATCCGCCCAGATGTGATGCTAACAAATTTTAGAGTTTTGAGAAGTGTAAAACAAATTAGCTCAATCATTTCAGTCATTTCCCCAATGACTGCCCAAAATAATCTGTATGTTTAAGGAATGATGATTGGGGCGGTTAGTACCCCAGTACTTAAACAAGACTAGCATGGCGTTTAAGTACAACCTATATCTATTAGGTTACCATATAATTGCTAGGGTGACAAGGATTAGAGAATTCAATTATCAAGGAAATGGTATAATAAGTATTTAATCATCAAGTTGGCATTTAACTACCTTATGACCATTTAACACACATTTGCATAAGAAATTAAAGCATGCAATTTGCTATTTTAAAATAATATAATTTGCTTGAAATGTAGGTTCAACATGATCAAAGTATTGACTCGCCTGGGTCAAAAGTTAGAGAATCTTGGTAGACTTGAGCTTGGTCGAAGTGGGGTCCTCCGGCTTCTTCGAACTCTACTCGGACGATCGCACTAGAAAAGAAAAGACAAGCAAACAAAAAAATAAATACAAATCACAGAATAAATAAACTCCAAAATTAACCAAACCAGTACCAAAATGTAGGTTTTGAAATTACAAATTTTTTGGGTACAAAATTCATAATTTTTGAAACTTTGTAAAAAAGTTTTTAGTTACAAAGAAAATCAGAAAACAAGAGTAATCTCACGCTGACACGTGGGCTCTTGGCACAGAGTTGTGCTCGGTCTCGGGGACGAGCTGTAGTACCGGAGGATACCAAGTGGTAGTACCGATGGGTAACGCGCGGTAGTACCGGGAAGCGGTAGCTCCGGGGAGAAGGAGGGCGGAAGCACCAGGGTGGAAATGGGAGCGGTAGTACCAGAGGGTTGCGGTAGTTCCGGAGGATAGGAGAGCGGAAGTACCAGAGTGGCGTGCGAGCGGTAGTATCAGCGGGTAACGAGGGATAGTACCAGAGGAGGAGAGCGGTAGTACCGACGTGTAGTGAGCGGTAGTACCGGAGCTCGTCTTTTGGTGGCGTGCGAGCGGTCGATCTCGCTCGTCCTGTCACCAATCGACACTTGTAGCGGCAGAAGAAGCATCGCAGGGGGAGGAGGAACGGGGATTTTGGGATTTTTGTAGCTGATTTCACTAATTGAAATCGAGGGAGTTAAGCACCCCTTTAATAATAAAAAAACAGCCTCTAATATGTTTTTGCTTCCACAGGTGATCTATACGTCAGCGATGTTCCGAGCAGGTGTTGATGCTCATGAATGTATCACAGTGGGTGATTTCACTGCACCACGACATTGAAGGGGCGAATGCATCAGGAATTGCATCTGCATTCATTACTGGAGGAATTCATGCGGCTGAACTTGGACTAAATGAATTTGGGGGAACTGCTGGAGATGATGCTATCAATACATTGTGTTGCAAGCATAGCTCATATCCCTCTTATGTTTTGCCCTCATTTACATGGTAGAAACACGGTCTAGCTTCATGTACACTCTTTACACTGAAAGAAGTGATTTAGGCAAACACGTTTTTGGAACTGCCAAAGTGAGCATCAAGACCTTCAAGGCGTTACTGTACTGCACTAAATTATTATGATTGTTGGAAAATCAATGTTACTTTGATTGATAGAAACTAGATGCAGATATGTGGTTAGTGGATGAATAGTTCTCATGGCATGCAATACAGGAACCAATTGTGAGCAGTCAGCGAATAAAAGCATAACTGGTTGATGCTGCGAGAGTGGCCTGATTGTAGGCCATTCTTTGGTGAATGCTTCTTCCGTTCACAATATTCGACTCTTCGTAAATTGATCTCTTAACAATGACATAAATCGTAAATCGTGTTGTATAACAACCAAAGGGTCTAAATGTGGTGTCCATCCACCATTGATGATTATTGGCTAGTCATGAAACCTGCAATCGAGTACTTGATTTTTACAATGAAAATATTGAACTTTTCACCTTGGAGCTCATTGCTAAAACATTTGCAAGGATTGTAACGTGACGTCTGTTGAACCCTTCAATATTTACTTCTTTGGATCTGTCTGCTGCAAGGAGTATTGTTAGCTCCCAGTTTTGTACGGAGAAGATGGAACTTGATTTCTGTGGAAAGGAGATATATCCTGATATCGTTGCTGTGTCAATTCAGCACAGCGTCTTTTCCTTCACATCTTCTCGGAGCCAGGCAAGGAAGTAACTACGAAACTGCAAGGAAACCGGTGGATTGGACAATATATACGTCTCTGAAATTATTGGCGCATGCATTATTGACGCCGACGACCAAAAATATCAACCTGACTCAAGGTCCAGAGTACAGACCAGAGCTCCTCACCTAGCAAACTTTTCCTTCCTTTCCTTTGAACCGCTAGGCAGCTCAGCTGGTAACCTGAAAGAGAGCCATGGCTGAGTCGCTGCTTCTTCCCGTGGTGCGCGGGGTGGCCGGCAAGGCCGCCGACGAGCTCGTCCAGAGCTTGACCGGCATGTGGGGCGTCGACAACATCCGCGGCAATCTTGAGCTCCAGCTGCTGGCCGTCCAGTCCAAGCTGCTCGACGCCGAGCTGAAGAGCGAGACCGACCCGGCCGTCAAGCGGTGGATGAAGGCCCTCAGGGCCGTCGCCTACGAGGCCGACGACGTCCTCGACGACTTCCAGTACGAGGCGCTGCGCCGCGAGGCCCAGAATCAGATCGGCGAGTCCACAACCCGCAAGGTACTCAGCTACTTCACCCGCCATAGCCCGCTTCTGTTCCGCTTCACTGTGAGCAGGAATATGAACAATGTCCTCAAGAAGATCAATGGTCTGGTCGTGGACATGAACAAGTTTCGCCTGGTAGACCGTGCCGAGGCACCGCAAGTTCTTTATCGGCAGACGCACTCAGCCCTGGACGAGTCCTCAGATATCTTTGGCAGAGACGACGACAAGGAAGTTGTGGTGAAGCTGTTGCTCGACCAGCAAGATCAGAAGCATCTGCGTGTGCTCCCCATCATTGGGATGGGGGGTTTGGGCAAGACGACACTAGCGAAGATGGTGTACAATGATCACAGGATCCAGAACCACTTCCAGCTGAAGATGTGGCACTGTGTGTCAGACAACTTCGATGCTTGTCCTCTTGTGAGATCCGTCATTGAGTTGGTCACCAAGGGCAAATGCGACTTGCCGGACACCATCGAGCTGTTGCGAGGGCGACTTCAGGAAGCCATTGGCCGGAGAAGGTATCTACTCATTCTTGACGATGTATGGAATGAAGAGCAACGAAAGTGGGAGGATGACCTGAAGCCACTATTGTCCTCTATTGGTGGACCAGGAAGCTTTATAATTGTCACAAGTCGAAGCCAGCAAGTAGCCTCCATAATGGGCACACTTCGACCCCATGAGCTAGCATGTCTGAGTGAAGATGATTCCTGGGAATTGTTCTCAAAGAAAGCATTTAGTAATGGTGGAGAGGAGCAGGCACAGTTGGTCACCATCGGCAGACGCATTGTCAAGAAATGCAGGGGGCTGCCTCTTGCTCTGAAGACGATGGGTGGTTTGATGAGCTCAAAACAACAAGCGCAGGAATGGGAGGACATCGAACAAAGCAACATCGGGGGCAAAGATGAGATCCTGCCCATACTAAAATTGAGCTACAGACACTTATCATCTGAAATGAAGCAATGTTTTGCCTTCTGTGCAATTTTCCCAAAGGACTATGAGATGGACAAGTACGAGTTGATCCAACTATGGATGGCAAATGGTTTTATTCAAGAAGAGGGAACAATGGATTTGGCTCAGAAAGGAGAATACATTTTCCATAATTTGGTTTGGAGATCCTTCCTCCAAGATGTGAAAGCGAAGACATATTATTTCCCTTACACAACTTACGAGTCATTTGGTTGTAAAATGCATGATTTAATGCATGACCTAGCGAAAGATGTCACAGACGAATGTGCAACTATAGAAGAGTTGATTCAACAGAAAGCATCTATAAAATATGCCTGTCACATGCAGGTGTTAATTGCTGGACTGAAACAAAACAATGGTGTGTTGAAAGGCAGGTCATCTCTCCGGACTTTGTTAGAGAAAGTAAGATCACACAAGGATCTTAAGGAGTTAAGACTGGTATCAATAAGAGTGTTGCGTTGTTACAGTCCTTCTATTATCAATAGCCAGGTCGTAAATGTAAAACATTTACGGTATCTTGACCTTTCTGGGTCTGATATTATTAGATTGCCAGATTCGATATGTATGTTGTACAACTTGCAATCGTTGAGGCTCAATAATTGCACAAATCTAAAATATTTACCGGAAGATATGAGAACTATGAGGAAGCTCATCCACCTTTATCTTTTTGGATGTTCTAGTTTGCAACGGATGCCACCAAATATTAGTCTGTTGAACAATCTTCGCACACTAACAAGATTTATTGTGGACACTGAAGATGGTCGTGGAATCGAGGAGCTCAAAGACCTGCGACACCTTGCAAACATGTTGGAGTTGTACAATTTGAGAAAAATAAAGAGTGTGCAAAATGCAAAAGAAGCCAGTCTCCAGCAGAAGCAAAATCTAATTGACCTGAGGTTGTATTGGGGCCGCACAAGAGATGACATGGTTGAAGATGAGGCCTGTGATGAGGAAGCAGTGTTGGAGTCCCTTGCACCTCACAGTAAGCTCCAAAGATTGGAGGTACATGGATATGGTGGCCTAGAAATATCACAATGGATGAGAGACCCTCAAATGTTCGGGTGCGTAAGAACACTCGAAATTTCCAACTGCCCAAGATGTAAGGATCTACCTGTAGCATGGTTGTCAGTCTCTCTTGAGTATTTGTCCTTACGCAACATGGGTAGCCTAACCACTTTATGTAAGAGCATTGAGGCGGAAGCTGAGGGATACAACATAGTTTTCCCCAAGTTAAAGGAGATGTTCTTAATTGGGTTACCGAACTTGGAGAGATGGGCAGAAAACAGTGCAGGAGAGCCTAGTTGTGGCTTGTTAGTGTTTCCCCAGCTCGAAAAGTTAGAGATGATCAGTTGCCCAAAACTTGCTCTTCTGTTGGGCTCCTGGCCGTCTCTCGTGAAATTACAGGTTAGATCGCCGACAAACATGATGATGATGCCTCCGCAAAACCAAAGCCAAAGAGCTCTAGAAAACCTTCGGGAGTTGAGTCTATTTGGTCCCAACTGTTTCGTGGTGCTGTCCAAATCGCTCCTTTGGGAATCCTTCGCCTTTGTGGAAGATTTGCAGATTTCTGGATGCGTCGAACTTGTCCGCTGGCCAGTGGAGGAGCTCCGATGCTTGGTTCGCCTCCGCTCTCTGATTATTTCGGATTGTGCCAACCTGGAGGGGAAGGGTTCATCATCCGAGCAAACCCTTTCGCTGCCCGCATCCCTGGAGAGGTTGCATATTTGGAGTTGTGACAGTTTACGGATCCCGATGTTGCCCACATCCCTTGAGAGCTTGCATATTCAGAACTGTGGCAGTTTACTGGAGATCCCGATGTTGCCCGCATCCCTTGAGAGGTTGGATATTGTAATTTGTCATAGCTTGGTGGCACTGCCTTCAAACCTTGGAAATCTGGAAAAGCTGAGGGAGCTTAGCCTGTGGTCCTGCGGTGGGCTGAAAGCGTTGCCCGATGGGATGGACGACGGTCTCGCTTCCCTTGAGCGATTGACGGTTAGGTGTTGTCCAGGGATAGAGAAATTTCCGCAGGGTCTCCTCCAGCGGATCCCAGCCCTCACATACCTACAAATATCTGGCTGCCCCGACTTGCAAAGACGTTGCAGACAAGGTGGGGAGTATTTCCACTTGGTCTCCTCCATACCAAGGAGAGACATTCGAGTTCCAGCAGCAGAATCCCACCCAAAGAGGTCCTTCCTGAAGAGGCTCCTCCCCTCCTGCTGACTCTCAACTGATGGAGGTGCGTATCCTATGTCTATATATTCTCCTTCTCTTCCTTTATCTCCTTGCATTGCTAATCCATAGTCCAGCATCGTCTCAACTGAATGCATCTCCTCTCCCTTCTTTTTCGCTGTGTTACTTAGATTCTGCGATTTCAAGTTGGGTTTGAATGTTTGATGGCTTCTTTTATATGACAAGGCGAATTCAAGACGTACCGGTCAAGCTGGAGCTTTACTCACCCATCAACTGGAGCTTAACTCACCCATCAACCTAAACAACATGTGTTTAACATGCGGCAGAGGTAAACTTCGATCCAGTGCCATCTATTACTTATACCCTTGTAAATTGTAATTGCTATTGTGGTTAGCCACGTAAATGCATTTCGTGGAGCTCTTGTCACTTGTAGATTGCTGTCGTGGTTAGGTTGCTTTGGCCTCTGTTTCCAGTGTTACGAATACTGTGTGTATATTGGAGAGATCTAATGGGTAATATATATAGGGTGTACAAGAGGTGCATACCATATACAGATAAGGCAATACAAAAGACAGATAAGGAATACAAAATAATTATATCTCTAATATATCTCTAACACCCCCCTCAAATGCAAGACATATGCAATAGCATTGCATTTGGAAAGGGTTAACACTAAAATATGAAAAATCCAATATCCGAGTCTTGGTAATGTCGTCGTAGCATGCAGCTCTTGGAAAATATGTCGATAAAAGATCTCCTCCCATCGGGGGTTGTGCGACAGCCCATAAAGCACAAGGTGCGGGAGTAAAGTCGACCACGACAACATGACGAAGCAGATGATGAAACTGACAAATAGAGAAATCTGTCAAATCAGGCCGAATAGGAATAGATAGAAGCATGGCGGCGCAGATCGTAGCCCAAGACGACGGCAGCGCAGTGCACAACGAATGCACAGTGCAAAAGAAGCGTAACGCAATGTACAAGAAGCACAACAGAGATGTAGTGCAAAAGAAACGCGACGCAATGCACAAGAAGTATAATGAAAACGCAGTGCAGAAGAAGCGCGGCGGCCTTAAAAGCTTGGGGCGGCGGCTAAGAGAGAGCGGTGGTATCATAACAATGATCTGCAGCAGCTCGAAGAAAAGAGCGGCAGCTGCTGTTATGCAAAAAGAATTCCTATGCTTCTATGACTGATAATAAATTTGTGGACTCGCATGGCTTAGACGAACTCACAGATAAAGAGTGACGGACTTGGATGGACGCAACAGAAGAAATGACACAAATAATAGCTAGCAGTAGCAGAAGACTCGTCTCCTCGTTCAACCAACAAGCACCAGTTTGAAGCAACACCATCAGCAGAATCATGATGCCGAGGCGCAACAGAGATGAGCAAACTCCATCCCAATTCCAATCTCCACCGGCAGCTTCAGCACATAGCAGTATAAATCCCAATGAAAAGGCCACAGTGAAAAAGCCCCAGCAACGCAAGGAACATCAAAACTTCAACCATCTCTTCTTACAACCGAGTCATCCCATAGCCAAGCCATCCAATAGCCATCCAAAATCGAATCCCTGCTTCTAATAACGGCGAAGCTCGGGGAGACCTTCTGGAGCATGGAGTATTCAAAGGCCCAGTGCTCCTCCGGCGGGATCTGGCGCTTGATCTGCCCTGCCGCCACCCGCAGCTTCACAAGCGCCACCAGCTCCTCCGGCTGCGACAGCTCACCCATCGCCACCACCTCTTCGATCCAACCCAATCGAATCGCCCCCCTTGATCCCTTCTCTTCTCCTCACAAATCGCGGTCGATCTTTGCCCAAAACTTCCAATCAGCTCACTCGCACATCTAACAGCGTTGCCTTACAGTGTAGAAGGTATTGCTTCGATGAGGATGCCTCCGGAGGACCAGCAAAACCAAAGCCAAAGAGCTCTAGAAACCTTCGAATTGAGTCTATTTGGTCCCAATCGCTTCATAATGGCCTTGATCTTTCCAAATCGCACCTTGGGCTTTGGGAATTCTTCGCTTTGTGGAAGATTTGAAGATTTCGGATCGTCGAACTTGTCCATTGCCGATGGAGGAGCTCCGATGCTTGGTTCGCCTCCGCTCTCTGAGTATTTCGGATTGTGCCAACCTGGAGGGGAAGGGTTCATCATCCGAGCAAACCCTTTCGCTGCCCCAGCTGGAGAGGTTGCATATTTCGGAGTGTGGCAGTTTAGTCGAGATCCCGATATTGCCCGCATCCCTTGAGTTGTTAGGTATTCAGAAGTGTGGCAGTTTACTGGAGATCCCGATGTTGCCCGCATCCTGGAGATGTTGCTTATTCAAGGGTGTGGCAGTTTACTGGAGATCCCGATGTTGCCCGCATCCCTTGAGTCGTTAGATATTCGGGATTGTGGCAGTTTACTGGAGATCCCGATGTTGCCCGCATCCCTTGAGTCGTTAGGTATTCAGAAGTGTGGCAGTTTACTGGAGATCCCGATGTTGCCCGCATCCCTTGAGTCGTTAGGTATTCAGGATTGTAGCAGTTTACTGGAGATCCCGATGTTGCCCGCATCCCTTGAGTCGTTAGATATTCGGGATTGTGGCAGTTTACTGGAGATCCCGATGTTGCCCGCATCCCTTAAGATGTATATTTGGGCTTGTAACAGTTTACTGGAGATCCCGATGTTGCCCGCATCCCTTAAGATGTTGCATATTTGGAGTTGTGACAGTTTACTGGAGATCCCGATGTTGCCCGCATCCCTTGAGGAATTGAATATTCTATCATGTCGTAGCTTGGTGGCACTGCCTTCAAACCTTGGAAATCTGGCAAAGCTGAGGGAGCTTAAGCTGTGGTCCTGCGATGGCCTGAAAGCGTTGCCCGACGGTCTCGCTTCCCTTGAGCGATTGGACGTTAGCTGTTGTCCAGGGATAGAGAAATTTCCGCAGGGTCTCCTCCAGCGGATCCCAGCCCTCAAAACCTTACACATAGATGGCTGCCCCGACTTGCAAAGACGTTGCAGACAAGGTGGGGAGTATTTCCACTTGGTCTCCTCCATACCAGAGATATTCATTGAAGAAGCAGCAGAATCCCACCCAAAGAGGTCCTTCCTGAAGAGGCTCCTCCCCTCCTGCTGACTCTCAACTGATCGAGGTGCGTATCCTATGTCTATATATATTCTCCTTCTCTTCCATTATCTCCTTGCATTGCTAATCCAGAGTCCAGCATCGTCTCAACTGAATGCATCTTCTCTCCCTTCTTTTTCGCTTTGTTACTTAGATTCTGCGATTTCAAGTTGGGTTTGAATGTTCGATGGCTTCTTTTAGATGAGGCTACAGAAGCTGGAGCTTAAAGCTCCTCGTTGCTCTCTTGGCTACAGAAGCTGGAGCTTAACTCACGGCACAGGTAAACTTCGAACCAATGCCATCTATTACTTGTACCTTTGTAAATTGTAATTGCTGTCGTGGTTAGGTTGCTTTGGCCTCTGTTTCCAGTACCACTGCTATATGTACTTATTGTTGGAACAAATCGAAGAAAAACTTGCCCTCACAAGTCAGGTTTTCTATTGCTTTGACTCTCAATCTTCTTACAAAATCTGATTACATATGATCACCTTTTATAGCCACAACTTCTGCTATAGTACTCGGACTAGGACTGCTACAGTAATCCGGTTCTGTTTGCAACAGTGGTTCGGACTCGGACTCTATTCTTCTACTTGGATACAGAAACGGATTCACAAATAGAAACGGACTCAACTCATCTAAACTTAGAAACTAAAACTACTAAAAACAAGATTAATCTAATAACCACCCCCTTAATCTTGTTTTTTTCACCTTGATCACGCTGATCTTCTTTCTCATCTGAACTTCCAAGCCTTACTCTTTTACCTGCACTTCTGTGTGTCATTCCTTCCTGGGCCGATACCTCCATACCGCCTGTTATTGCTCCATCCTGAGCCATGCACAAACCAACGCTTGTCGTGTCTCGCACCTGGACTGAACTCGTCCTTCCTTGCACGCCCGCCTGGGCTGGAGCACCTGCTCCCACGACCACCTGGGCTTCGCCATTACCTGAGCCTATCGCTCCTCTCTCTTGGACCAAATCTGCTCACTTTCTCGCGTACATCTCAGCTGAGGCTACACCGCCTCTCCCTCCTGCGTCAACATCGTGTACGTTGCACCCTTCATGCGCGTGGGACTCACTGCCCCCTGCAGCGCCATGCACACCTTGTTGCGCGTCGTCTGTACCGCTCAAGGCTCCGTTTGCTGTGCTTCCTGCGCCAACTACGTGCCACCCCTGGGTCCCGCCATGTCCTTGGCCGGTGAGGTCATCAACGCCTGAGACCTCCTGTCCTGGCTCTACTCCCCAGTTCCACTCTGGCTCCTCCAAACTGTCCTTCACACAAATCGGTTTACAAGTTTTCAGGGAAATTTTATACAATCGGTTCGGGAATCTTTTCACCTTCATCAACATATCTTTGTTCTTGTCATAGACACGCAAGAACTCATCCTGCAGCACCACTCTGCACCCCCGTTCCGCCATGGCACAGCCGGCCACCACGCGCCCTGGGACGCCGCTGCATCCACCGCCACACCGTATATGCCACCCCGGGAGTCGAGACCACCCCTCCCGGGGCAGCAGCTAGGGTTTCGAACCTAGAGCTTTGATACCACTTGTTGGAACAAACTGAAGAAAAACTTGCCCTCACAAGTCAGCTTTTTCTATTGCTTTGACTCTCAATCTTCTTCTTACAAAATCTGATTACATATGACCCCCTTTTATAGCCACAACTTTTGCTACAATACTCGAACTAGGACTGCTACAGTAATCCGGCTCTGTTTGCAACATTGGCTCGGACTCGGACTCTATTCTTCTACTTGGATATGGAAACAGACTCACAAACAGAAACAGACTCAACTCATCTAAACTTAGAAACTAAAACTACCAAAAACAAGATTAATCTAACACTTATTGTTGTTTGTCCGCCTTGTGCAAAGACTACAGATGAGTGTTGCATGTGGTCTTTTCACATCAGGGCTTGAGCGGGTATGCCATCTCCATTGCTCACGGCAACATTAAAAGATGAAAAGACACAAAATTGAGCTCACCGATGACCATAAACAACGAACAAAAGGTGACCCTACTTTGCTCAACCGCATCAGTATATTCGGGGGAACCCTTCATGTGTTCTAAAGCACATATATGCATCTAAATCTCACTATCGATCCTCAATAAACCATAAACTGCATTAAAATTCATGCTATTTTTTTAAAATAACGTTAGTAGCATAAAAGGGTGCGGATGACAAGCACGATAGACAAGAACAAAAGACATTGTGCCATTAGAGTACAAGCAGAAAGTAACACCAAGCTTATGAACCCTTTGAATCAATTAATCATTTCCTCTTGGCTGCATCGATCCATTCACTTTGCCAGCTAATCTATCTATTATATTATTAAAGTGATAGAAAAAGAAGTCACCACGCTCGCTCTCAAAGGCTAGAAATTCTAACGTTAATCGGTGGGAAAAATATCTAAAGAGTCCATATCAAGTACAATATAGAAATAAGAATTCAACTCAAGTACAATGCAAAAATATATGAAATTCGAAACAAAAAAATAAAATAAAAGCAATTTATTTTTGATACGAATTCCTAAGTAAAATCCCTAGATAAACATAATTTGGAATATATTTTAAAAAAAATAGTAATTGGATTAGCATCTGAATTCCAAATTCAGAATAAAAATAAAATTAACAAATTGATTTCGATATGAATTCCAAAGTAAAATCACCAATAACTGTAATTCTTAATATTTTTGTTTTTAAATTAGCAATTAGATTAGTACACGAATTCCAATAAAAAAATAATTGAAATTTGGGATATTTTTTTGCAATTTGATTTCCATACGAATTCTAAAGTAAAAATCCATAAATAACTAAAATTCTGAAAGGAAATAAAATAAAATAACTAATTTGATAAATAAATAAAATTCGGAATAAAAACTAAACAAAAATAGCCATTGCATTAGTATACAAAAATTCCAACAAAAAATAAATGAATTTCGGATTAAAAGAAATAAATTTAGCAATTTTATTTCGATACAAATTCCAAAGTAAAATATCAATATAACTAAAATTTAGAATAAAAAATAAAATGAAATTAGCAATCTGATTTAGATATGAATGCCTAAGTAACAATCCCTAAATAAATATAATTAGCCAAGTGTTGCGACGACGAGTGATGAGCATCGGCGTTGTTGAAAAAGTCAATGGCCAAAGAAGCTAGATACGGGGAAGACCTAGCAGAGAGGAGATGAAGCTTTGGATTGAATATGAACTATCGACGATATGTGGTCATCGGGTAGCTAGGAATGTTCCATCGTTGGTGAGTGCCACGGCGTCACCGGCGATGACAAAAAGATTCTCCCTATCGTTAGATAACGACTCAAGCAGACATATCAGCATCAGTGAAGATGGGAAGTCATCGCAATTAGTGAGGAAGCCACATCATTCAATTGCACAATGTCGAAGAGGAGTGACCGACACATGGGAAGAAAACATCGAGCATGTATACCATCGTGTATGTGTATATAAATGCATGCATCCTACGAATAAACGCATGGCCATACAAAAAACAGAGGAGCAAAGGGCTCGGAATAGAGACAGTGCAACGGTAAGGAATAGGCTCGGGGCCACTAGAGAGAGCGCGATGGGTGTTCTAGCAGGGATCGACGGCATTTGAACGCATATATGAGTTGATGTCATGGCGGACATCATCAAGCAATAATTGGAGTGAAGTAGAAGATAACTATGTGGTAGAATATTGTATTGAAAGAAGTAGCGGTTGTGAGATATCGATCAAGAATTGAGCTTGCTCTTGGAGGTTGAAACAGAAAAACTGTGGTAGGGAGAAGAGATAGAAGACACGGTTCGGTGGGGCAACCGGCATGAGGGGAGATAAGTTCAAGGTAGATCGCCTATGATGCATCGGTGTATACGTGAGTAAGGTACTCTAATACCATGTAAACTAATAAGATAATTTGTTGCACACATAATCAATATATTGTTTGAGATTAACATAGGTACATGTGTATGCAAACATTTTGGTAAAGAGTAACCAATGGAGAAAACAGAAGGGCATGTAACTACATGATGCATACATAATAGAGAGTGGTTAACTTATTATGCTCATGATTTTCTTCCATCAAAGCTCATACTTCAATTACATTACTTAAGTTGTATTTTCCTTCAAGTTTTTATTATCATTTTATTATATTTATGATATCTTAAAAATCTAAATAGTTACAAGAGACATAAGTATATTCTGAAGCATCTAATTTACACTATTTGTTACTACAAACTTTAAAATAAATCTAGCCAAATGGACGGACCATCCTGCTAGTTAGCTATATTTACGTAGCCAGTCTGCAATTAATTCCCGGTGATTGCTTTGGAATTGCCGGCACATCTGGAGTCTTTTGAGAAGTATAGTCATGTAACCTTTGTCAAAATCTCCATACCCGTGATCTTTTCAGCTGTTTCTTGAAGATGGACCGCACGAGGAGAATTGCTGGAATAGGCAAGGCTAAGGTCCCATCCGCAGTTCAGAAAGATAAAGATGAGAGCATAGTTTTCTAAAGGGAGCTGTACAAGCGTGAGAAAGATAGTGATGTGAACCTCCTGGAACCAATGTACTCTGTCGAGTTTGACACTTTCCAAGGTGAGATCTTTGGCCCCTGCAGACCTTTTCCTATGAATGTTTTTTCTTTTTTTGTGGGGGAATGAATGTTGTCAGGAATGTTCATGAATAATACCCATATACCGCAATCTTTTCAACTGACTTAAAATTCGTGTTTTTGTTTAAAATAACGTTAGTGCCATAAAAGGATGAGAATGGAGTCGGTAAAACTAGAAATGACAAGCATGATAGACGAAAACAACATCGGGGATAATGTCAGAGGCAAAATGAGATCGTGTCCATACTAAAATTGAGCTACAAATACTTATCATGTGAAGCAAAGCAATGCTTTTCTTTTTGTGCAGTTTTTCCCAAGGACTATGAAATGCAGGACAGGTTGATCCATCTGCTTATGGCAAACGGTTTCATGCAAGAAGGAACAATGGATTTGGAACAGAGAGGCGAATTAATTTTCAACGAGTCGGTTCGGGGATCCTTTCTTCAAGATGGGAAATCGCAACAAGTTGATCACATGGTCTCCACCGATAGGCTGATTGGATGTAAAATGCAGGACCTGACAAAACGTTGTCACAGACGACTGTACAAATATAGAAGACTTGATTCAACAGAGATCTTCCACAAAAGATGTCCGTCACATGCGGATGTCTAGTGCTGTTGAATTGGAGCAAGGTAGCGGATTGTTGAAAGGCATGGAATCTCTCCGCAGTTTGTTAAGATCGAGTGACGTCTCATACAAGGAAAACATGAATCTTCAGAAGTTCTTCGCCAAAAAGGATCTTCAGAAGTTAAGACTGAAGTCGTTAAGAGCGTTGTGTTGTAGCAATTCTGCTATTATCCGTAGCCAGCTCATAAATACAAAACATATATGATATCTCGACCTTTCTTGGTAACATTATTACATTGCCAAATTCAGTTTGTAATGTTGTATAACTTACAGTCTTTGAGGCTCGACTATTGCGGGAGCCTACAATTCTTACCAGAAGGTATGAGCACTACGAGGAACCTCATTCATCTTTATCTTTGTGGATGTTGTGGTTTGGAACGTATGCCTCCAAATATTAGTAGACTGAACAACCTTCGCAAACTAACAACATTTGTTGTGGACAACAAAGATGGTTGTGGAATCGAGGAGCTCAAAGACATACGACTACTTGGCAACAGGTTGACAACTCGAGAATAATATATATTTTTTAAAAAAATATTAATTTAAAAGATAATTACAGAAAATAGTCAAAAAGAAAAAATTACAAAAATATATGCATGTCTGGAACGACATCAGGCTCCTGTCACCATTTGAACTGACGATAAGAACGTATTTACTGTTGGTCACCGTTCCAATCGCCTGTTGCCATTTTCAACTGGCGATTTGCACCGAAGAGTATGCAAATCGACAGTTGAAATGACGACAGGAACCCGTGGGTTCCTATTGACAGTTCAGCTGGCGACATGAACTGTCTGCATAAGCCCCTAAATTTCGGTGAAAAAATTATTTTAATTCCGAAAAACGGAAGAGAGCGGAGGAAAGACTTAGCGAAGCCTTGTTAGTTCCTAACAGAGAAGAGAGAGACAGGGCAGCATATCTAAGGTCGGAGAGAAAGATGACAATGCAAGTGAAGCTAATCTCCATCAGAAACAGAATATTAGTGGGTTGTTGTTGTATTGAGGCCGAAGAGAAGATGACAAGCCTAAAGATGAGATCAGTAATGCACCTCATAGTAAGCTCCAAATTCTGGAGGTACATGGATATGGTGGCCTAGAATAGATCCTGGAATGTTCCAATACCCATGAAAGCTATATATATCTAATTGCCCAAGGTGTAAGGATCTACCTACAGTATGGTCACCTGACCACATTATGTAATACCGTCGAGGTGGAAACTGAAGAATACAGTACCCCTCTGCAATTTTCCCCAAAGTTAAAGAGTATATTGGCATTTAAGCTATACTAGAACAAATGTAAGGATATTAAAATGTTCTGTTTATGCATTGTTATCGTCACAGTGCACGTCTGGAAGAATGATGGAAATTGAAGATCACTAAAAAAAGGTTGTTCGGGAAAATTGGACTAACGAAGCAACGTTCCAAATGATTTTACCTTTGTGAAGTGTGGCTGTTCTGAGTATGGGTGTACCTACACCCTTCAACGGTTTCCATATTTGTACTTTACTAAAAAAAACTAATTTTTTTTACATAGTGCACTACTTAATATATAGGTACCCTTAAAATTTTATGACCATATGTGATATCATTTAGGATAAACAAAAAAGAGAAGGTACCGGCAAATATATATTTGATGCCGCATTTTTTTTTAATGTAGCACTGGCACGTACTATTGAATTTGGTACTGAAATTTTATATATACCATCGTCCCATGCTGTGCTACATCCATGAATTTTTTTGAGAGTTTGTTTTCCCTGCATTTCTTGTTACGGATATGTTAGAGATAGGAATATGTCTTTTGTATTTCGTTATCTGTATAGAGTATATCCCTTTGCACACTATATATATTGTCCATTGAGTCTCTTCAATATAATATACAATATTCATAACATGGTATCAGATCAAATGTTCGAAACTCTAACCTACAACCTATCCTTCATTGCTTTCGCTGCCCACTGCCCCCGGGAGGAGCAATCTCCGCTCTCGGGGGCGGCCACGTTAGTGGTAGCCTTTTCATCGATCGAAGAAGCAGCAACAACCATATTCTCTCTCAGACGTCGTCTATCCAGATCCGCCCGGATCCGGCTGCCCCGATGGTGGCCGTGCCGCGGTGGTCGGACCAGGCGATGAACGCCAAGTACGTCGCCGACGTGTGGTGGGTTGGCGCACGAGTGCGGCGGGGTAGGGACGGCGTGGTGGGGAGGGGCGAGGTGGAGCAGCGCGTGAGAGAGGTGATGGAGGGAGAGGGGCGAGGAGTACAGGAGGAACGCCGCCAAGTGACGGGACATGGCCAGGGACGCCATGAGCGAAGGTCGCAGCTCGGACGGACGCCAACATCACCGAGTTCCTCGGCAAGTATGGCGCCAAGTGATCAATCCATGCATGCATGGAGCTTCTTCTTCACTAAATTTGCTGCTATTCTGATTCTGTTTATGACCGCGTGTCTTTTTTTTTTTAACGAAACGGCAGGAGCTCCAGGGGTGGGCCAAGGGTCATGGGTGAACACCCTTTTTTTTTAAAAAAAATACTTCATATGTAGTAGGTATATTAGACATATATTGATAATTAGAATAAATACTTCACATTTATATCTCTAGTAGATTTTAGACCACTCTCACACCACCCCTTTGTAATTTATCTCAAGTAGTGAGACACAGCCGACAAACTCAACAACTCAATAGGTTTCAACCCAACACATGTATCTCTCGGGTCATCAAGTAGCACTTGCGCACGAATCCACCAAACAACCAGGCGTTGTGTGAGGCTAGGGTGGCTCGAGGGCTCTGGCTTGACCTTGGTGGCGGCACGTGAAGGGCAAGGTAGCAAGTGGCAAGAAAAGCGAGCAGCGGCGTGCGCCGAGCAGAGCTTGGCCGGGGCCATGTGGGAGATGTGGTCCTGGGATTTGGTAAGGGCCAGTGCCGCTAGGGCTAGTAAGGTAGATCGCACATGTTGATAGTAGAATATGCACATCCCTGTTCCTGAATTTCTTGATGACAAATCTTAAATTCCTAATTCAATATTGTTTTCTTAATTATTTTGTGATTACTCTACATTATTTGAGATGTCATGTCTAATACAAACAATTTGTATTTCGAATTTTTTCTATCGTGCACCTTTTCAAACAGGTAGAGATGGCAAATGGACCGAGCCTGCCGGCCCAGCCCACGGCACAAAACTATTGATCCGGCCCGATCCTGACATGGCACAGCATTGTAGATAGATCGGGCTGGCACGGCCCGACAAGACGTGTCGTACTTGGGTCAGCACACTAGCTCAGCGGTTCGACACCCTGGCCCAACAGTCCAGCCCGGCCCAACACGAACAATGTTCTGTCTGGCACAGCCGGCGGCTCCCGTGGGGACATGAGACGGAGGCGGCAGCGTGCAGTGACGTGCGTCGGTAGCAGCGCACGATGGTGGCACACGATGAGCTACACAGGCCTACCGTCCCATCAGACTAGTAGTACCTGGCCTGCTACGACACGGTTCGTAAACTCTACGTGCCTGGTCGTTGATCGAGCCCACCGACCGGCGCGGCACGGCCCGGACCGTCCATTTGGCCAAAAGAGAGGAACGGCAGCTAGCAGATAATACAAGTACTGTGTAAATGATTCGAATAATCTACCGAAATGATTGTGCAGGTTGCCAATCATGTGTCGGCGGGGAACAAATGTAGAACCATTCCTCCTGTGATTGGTACTGTTACAAACAGTAATTTGTACGGGGAAAGACGCCACGCTCCCTATCACTTGCAAGTATCCCATGGTTGACATGCAGCAGCTAGTAGTTTCCTATGTTTACTCTGATAACGTAAGAAGGTTAAACCATGTTTGATGAACAGTCTGATCGCAAAAAACATTGGGCATAAATTTTTCTTTTGACAAGGAAAACCTAACTTTTATAGAAAACGAATAGAAGTTGTTACAAAAGGGAACATTTGGGCATAAATAGAAGCTTTACGTACAAGTAATGCTGTAATACAAGTGTATTCAGGAGAGAAGAACACGTGATGAAAGGACAATTTCTTGTTTAATTTTCGCATATTGTGGCAGGAAGCAGAGCACCTATCGTCGACGCGGGGCGCCAAGACGGTCCCGATGGCCGTGCCGCGGTGGTCGGACCAGGCGATGAACGCTTGTGGGCCGAAGCGGGCCTGGAGTGCAGCCCCAAAGCCCACCACGATCATGGACGCACTCACAGGCCCAGGTTAACGCACCATGCTAGGCATCCACGCCACGAGACTACCGAGAGTGGGGTTCAAGTTAGGTGGGAGGCATAGTGCATTGGCGTGGCGTGTGTTGGCAGCAAATTGACTGAATTATTCAGATTTTCACGTTGAAGTCGCATTCCTCTTCTTCTTTGTGGGGTGGTATTCAACTAAGACCAACAAACCATCATTACCTTTGTAGAGGTAACTAAGACTATCACGCATCAGCAGCCACCCACAAGTTGACTCCATTGACTTGCATGCTAGGCTGCCTGCATTAACTGCATTGGAACAAACTGACAGTAGTGGATAGCATATATAAGTCCTGGAGTACCATCTTAATATCTTTTTTTTTTTCTCTTAATAACATATTACTACAGTGTTTTGCTTCTATCTGCCGTTTCCTCTTATCTGATTTGTGCTCTTCACCTCTGCCTTTGACACCGTCTCGTCCCGTGTTCGTACGTGGCTAGATAGCAACGGCACGAGGTGTACTACTTTCTACATGTTTTCTACATGTACAACTCATCTGGTCACCTCCAGCAAGCGGTAAGCGAGGCCGGAGGGAGAAGATAATTGGGAGGTGTGAGAGTCGTGCTGAATTGACCAGCCATGGAGGTCAAGGTTGGACGGCGACGAGCGGGACAAAACACACTGGATTGTTTGTGACGAAGGGGATCGGGGAGATCACGGGGGAGACCAAGTGGAATCCATGCTCCTCCCTAGCTGAAGCCCCATTTGCATCGGCGTTTGTCCCCTTCCTGGACGTCGTTGCCTCGTGCCAATCCGTCTCGTTTTGTTCTTTGATTCATCTCTTTGTTACTTAAGCTGATTACAGCAACTTCCTAATTGTGGGACCTGTGATAATGATCCTTTACTAGCTGAGCAACGAATTCGTAGGAAGTAGGGCGACCTTCCAACCTCCGTATACATATAACTTACAGTTAACTCTAAAACAATAGCCCAGTGTTCATCGGAGCTGAAGTTGAGCAGCCGCACAACCAGCCGGAAGGGTGGCTTTGCCCATCTCTTTGACCAATCCATGATTATTAAGAGTCCGAAACAAGTGTTTACTCTCTTCTTCCCCTGAAAGGCCAGCGTTTTCTTCAGTAGGTAGCTCACTGATCTAGGAGGATTATCCAGGAGATGCACTGTTTTTTCTTCTTCTTTGTGTGTGTGGAGACGATACACTAACATCACTTGTCAGGACCCACGTGTGCAACTGATTAACAGCTCCTTTTCTTTTCCAATCGCGGAATATTATACTGGTGTTGATGGGGGCCTAGCTGGGTACTTAAAGAATTGCAGTGCGGAATTAGGTGCTAATCTAACGCACCATGGCATCCATGAAAGGCCGGGAGCAGGTGCTCTGAACAGGGGGGGACAACAGCACATGATGCAACCAACATGATCGCGAGATGTTTTATCTAACCGTAATTGTGTATTCCTTTTGGGACAGGAACATATGTACTCTTCTTCAACTGAAGATCATTCATATATCCTTGCATATCTAGGCGCTGCATTAGGTGGCTTTACAGGATCTGTTATCAGGGCTGCAAAAGATGTTAGATGGCCATGTGAACAGCGAGCGGCAAATGCACGCATTTTTCTCTGCTAAAACTAAGATATATGCTGCTTATGTATAGCTTCAAGACTGAGACTATACTTATTTTGTCCCCAAAAAAATTGTCCCCAAATGTACTCAAAAGTCTCAAACCATTACCAATAATGAATGAATTTCACCTGGCCCCCAACCAACCAAGCAACGGGCTGCCGCTGATTATTGCTGCTCATTGTTGCTCATTTTCTACTCACCCACCTACTCTGGAAGTCTGAACTTACAAGTGAAGGAAGCAGGACACTTGCTTCCATTACCCTTAACTTGTGTATTTCCACTGTATAAAACTGTTAAGCAATTAATTTTGAAACAACTTTGTAGTAAAAAAACATTTTGGAGAACTTAAAAAATCCATTTTTAAATATAGAGAATTCTTTTTGATATTAAATGCCAAAGGAGACAGGCCAGCCACATGCATGTTTGTATTCTTCTGATATTCTCCCCGCTAAGAAAACACAGGCCATGTTCTTTTCTACTCTCAAGTGATCATGCTTTTGGAGGCTTTCGGCTGCAGGAGCCCACACACGGAAACATATGCACGTTGAGCCCAAAATACAATGCCACATATACGTGTCACGGTGACAGGTGGGGCCTGCATAATTCTGCAACCAAAACGTCGGCATCACGTGTAATGGGAAGCAAATTCTTTGGAGGGAGAGCTCACCCGGGGCCACCATCGTCTCCATTGGACCAGGGGGCGAAAATTACTTATCTGGAGATAGTGAAGAGAGAGATTACAAGATAAAAGGACCAACTCCACCATGGTATGTATAACACCAATCAGTGGCGGTGGCTGGAATTGGAAACAGGGGAGTCGAATATGTTATGTAGTGAAATTGTATTATATAAGATAGGTTAAATAGCAAGAAAATAGATAAAATTTTATTGATCACAAATGGACATAGTGGAACATTTTGGATCATCTGTGCTAGTCCCCCTTCCCTCTGCCTTTGACACCAACGACCAAACTAGATGTAACACCGTTGAAAAGAGAATCCCTAAAAAAAGATTGAAAAGAGATAAACAAAGTGTTTTCTTGTTGCCACAGTTGTAAGCTATATGGTGTGTTGTGATACTTATAGTTGGTCAGATGGGCCGGGCCGGCCCGGACATGTCACTGTTGGCCCGGCACATGCACAGCACAACCCACATTGTTCATGGGCCGTGTCGTTCTGGCACGATGGCCCGTGCCATGCCTGGGCTGCTACCTTGGCACGGTGGGTCGGGTCGGCACGGTACAAACAATGTCAGGCCGTGTTAGGCATGGCACAAGCCCGGCATGGCCCATCTGGTTCGCCGCCGAGGGAGGAAGCCGGTAGGAGAGGAGGGCGGGGCGGGGCGGCACCGGCGCGGAGGAAGAAGGTGCCGGCGCGGAGGAAGATGGAGGAGGAGAGGGAGGAGGAGGAGGAGGAGGGCGGGGCGGTGAAGGCGCTGAGGGGGCAGGAGGAGAGGAAGAGGCGGAGGCGGCATGACGCACGCCGACACGGAGGGAGGAGGCCGGGAGGAGAGGAGGAGGCGACGCGGCGCAGGCCGGCGCGGTGGGAGGCGGGCAAATGGGCGCGGAGGAGAGGAGAAGGTGGGCTGGTGTGGAGGGTGGCAGGCGGGGCAGCGGGAAGTGGGTTGCGTCGGCACAGTGGGTCGTGCCTGGCACGACACGGTCTAGGGAAATCTGACAGTTGGTGTTTTTTTAACCGTTTGGCCCTTTTAAAATAGCAAAAAAATCAAATTTTTTTCTTCTATAAATAGCCACCCCCACCCCCCCACATTCAGCACCCATCCATTCCCCAACATCTTTTTGAAATTCTATTGTGCAAATTCAAATTCGTTGTGAGATTATTTGGCAAAATTCAAAAAAAAAAACTTTGCCAAATTTTGAAAATTTTAATTTTTGGCAGCAAGTGAACAAAAGAGGTACAATTCTATTTTTTCATACTTTTATTATTAGTACTTGCTATGCTAAGATGAAAGTAATAATAATGTTAGTTTTGATTTTACAGTTTTCGCTATGGACAGTTATGATAGCTTTGCTCTTAGGGATTATGGACTTACACAGGAGGAAGTTGCATCCATGGAGGCAGCCACGGCTGCCTCAAGCCAACCGGAATGGCAAGGCGGAGTTCCGTCATCAGGCTCCACGACAGCATCTTCATCGCCGACCACCAGTGCAATGAGGTCGAGATCGTCTACATTGGGAGTGTGGGAGGATTTCGACATGACCAGACGCACAGGGAAATCAGGTACCATATGCTATTTGTAAAATTTATCGCAATGAATTATCTGCAATGTCTACAAGTGGAACCGGGTACTTGCTTAGACATGCTACAAGATATCGATCCAAGCAAGGATTAGTGATGAGGCAGACACAGCTGTAGTACAACCCTAATGGTACGTGGCTGGGACTACGATCCTGGGGTAGCCCGTCAATCTCTCTGTTGTTTAATTATTTCATATGATTTACCGTTAGGTTTTGGGAAGTCTACCGCTTTCCAAACTTACATTCAGACTATGTATAATCGTAGATTTTCTGTTATTTCTAGACAGACAATAACTAGAGATCTAGTCAATACTACAATGAACATCGTAATAAAATAAAGAAATTATTTAGTACATGCACATTTTCAGTGGCCCTGACCTCGGACATATGGAGTGGTCGGGTTAGGGAGAATTATTTTAGCGTAGTTGCTCATTATGTTAATGACGACAGGGTAATGGAGAAAAAAATTATAGGTTTGAAATTAGTCGATGTATTATACACGAGTGAGAATACCGCGTTCTGTATTATCAAAGTCGTGGAAGATTTTGGTCTTACAGATAAAATATTGTCAATTACTTTCAACAGTGCCACTTCGAACTATAGGATCATAAATATTCTTACTCCAGTGTTGAGAACATACACCGATTCCTTCTTGCTACATTAGTGATGCACTTGGCATATTATTAATCTTATAGTAAAATATGGTTTGAAGAGGTTGAATCAGTATATTAAAGCTTTTCATGATGCGATTTCTTTCTTGAATAATTTTAACATAAGATTGGTAGCATATAAGAACTTCTGCAGGGCGATGGGTGCACGTCCAAGGAAGTTCAATTTGGACATGCTGGTAAGATGGAACTCTACTTACCTGATGCTTAAGAGTCTTTTACCATATAAGATCATTTTTTATGTTTTTATTCAAACGCACTATCAGAGCACTAACGGTAGCATACTATTAACTGATCAACATTGGTTTGTTGCTGAGAAGATACTACAGTTTTTAGAAAAAATTTATCAGGCCACTGTTGCATTGTCCGCTGTCTACTATCCAACATCTCCTATCATTGTGGATAATATTTTACAGATTGCTACTCAATTGAAAATTTATGAAAATGACTAAGTTTTATGCGAGGCTATTGTTGCTATGAAAAATAAATACCTTAAATATTAGAGAGAAATCTCTTTCCTATATGTATTTGCATTTGTTTTAGATACTAGAGCTAAAATTGAAGCATTTGGTAATGTACTTATATTCTTAGTGATGCTGCATGGCTAGACTATACTAGCTATTTTGCAGAAGTTCATTCTCGACTACATGAGGTTTACCAAAGGTACGAAAATAAGTTACAGGGAGTCCGCTTGGAACGATCTCCAGTAGCCCCTACCTCAAGTAGCAAGACAAATATATGGAGCAAGATCTTCAGTGGCTCTTCCTTCAAGTCCATGTCTTCTTCTACAACGTCGCCTACTGAACTAAGAATAACCATAAGGAGTGGGGAACTATCCACCTATCTGGAGAGCGATACGGTGGATTTCAACACAGAAGGCTTTGAAAAATTGCAATGGTGTCAAACCCATAAGTTAATATATCACGTGTTATCCATACTTACACGTGATGTGTTAACTATTCCTGTTTCGACGATTTTCTTCGAGATCGCTTTCAGTCTTTATGGAAGAATATTGGAGGAGAGAAGAAAAGGTCTCACAAGTGAGATGGTGAAGATACTTCTAACTGTGAAGGACTGGAAACAAGCTGATCTACGAACACAACACTGTGGAAAATCCAGAGTTGTCAGAGGTATTCAAAAATCTGTACCTAGAAAACGATACGTAGAACAAGGATGTATCATGTATGTGGAGCTATATGCTGCAATCTTTTTTACGTGTCAAGGTTTTCTTATATTGAGTTTTTACTTAGCAAAGATTTTAACGAGACAACAATTTAAACATTAATAAAGCTCTTTATTACATTGTTTAATATACTTGTCTCATTTTTTTAATATAATTTCCATATCTATTTCTAAATTCTACACATTTTTTTGTTTTTAAATTTTTTGAGTCTAATGGTCTAAGTGGGCCGCAACGACCCGTCAGGGTTAAATGGGTTCGGCTCGACCCGGCCCGACACGATAGGCCATCGGGCCATGCCTGGACCAGCTCCCCGGCACGTGGGCAAGCACAGCACGACTCATCTATTAGTCGGGCTACGATGGGCCTGGCCGCATCGTGCTCATGCCGTGCCGTGTCGAACCGCCCATCTGGGCAGCTCTAGTGATACTACGATAATAAATTGTTATGACATTTGAACTTGATATCTCCTCTTCTTGTTGCACAGGCGGTAATACATTTAGCTGTCTTAAATTAATATTGCCAGTCAATACCAAAATCACTTGAAATGCCAAAAAAAAAATAGCTAAGTTACAACATAACTACTGTAGATACTATAACTATGGCTAAGCCATCTTGTCACAAGAATTTGTTGCTCTTGTTGGACAGTGGTCTACAGTCTTTCTAAATTGTTTGCAACGTTAGATTAGCTTGGAACATTTTTATTTTACAATCAAAATGATAACCATATAAACCAACAAATTATTTTCAGATAGGTGTTTTTTAATGGCATTCCTTTGGTTGAACTAATGGCATATACTAGATGGGGTGCAATCAGAGCGGATACGGTCGGATATCGCTCATCCTATATCGTATTATGTATTTTTTTTTCTCAGAGTTAGAGTCGGACACGGATAATGTCGGATACCCATTTCTCTATCATGTATTCGCCTTGTGGGCTTTCGGTCGGTTAGTTGAACGAATATTATCCGCTTCTTTTGCACTCATACATGACATTAGACAGTAGATGTACAATCAGAGAGAGCACGGAGAGACTGATCGCTAAGATATCGAAGGAAAAACACTCATTATTCCCTTCCTGGTCAGATGCAGCAACCCACCTATCTGTTATCCTGTTCCTAAGTGAAGTTATAACATGCTTTCCTCATATCACCTAATATACGATACATACATACGAATATCGCTCATCCCGTATGATATTCAACATTTTTTTCTCTGAGTCTGAGTCGGATACGAATAGTATTGGATAAACATTTATCTCTTTCGTATTTGCTCCATAAACTTTCAGTTGGTCGGTTGAAAATTATTCACTCCATTTACACTACTAATGGACTTTCAATGGATTAGGAATTATCCGCTCAGTTACACCCCCAACGGTAGAGCCACCACAGGGAAAAAAAATGAATAGAAAGAAAAGTAGCAGCCAATAAAAGACAGCCAAGTTGCAGACTTAATTATCCCCCAAACTTGAACGAAACTCTACCAACTTGTCTCTCTCCAAAAAAAAAAAAAAACACTCTACTAACTTAGGGCTGAGGCGGCATATTTGTCCTTAATTAGACAGTTATTGCGCTCAGAGACCAAGCACAGTTGGTGAAGCCTGAAAGTGAGCTCCAAGATAGGGAGAGGGGCCAGAGAAGGAGGAAAAAAAAACTAGGAGGCGTCTAAGATTCCCACTAGGACCTTGGTCCTTGGTTCCCTTCTTTTTCTTGGCTCGTTGGGAGGTCTTGGGGCGGCTGGTGCAAGAAAGGTAGGGTTTTTGGGACCTGTATCAATCATTTGCTATACCTTTTCTTGTTTTCTTGGGCGATTGAGGTTTCTGCCTTCCATTGGCTAGGGGGATAAAATTAGTAAGATTCATGTTCTTCATTTTCAATTTGTTGGTTTGAAGTTTATAGTTTTATGTTCATCTTCAATTCCTCAAGATGTTCTTCTTTTAGGACCACTGTTTGCAAAAGCTGGTATAATGCTGTTTTTTTCCCCTTTGCAGTATCAGGTACTGTATTCATGGCCCAATGCTTTTGATTGGTTGACATAGTTACACAACCTTTGATTCCGAAATTTGCAAGCAAATCTTGGTCCGGCTGCAGCTATTGGAGATCTCAACTGCCAAATTTCAGAACTTGCCACGCTTTTAGCTACGGCTAATATTCTTGTAAATCAAAGCAGAGAGAGTTGTAAAAACTCTTGAGGAGATTTTCTTGGATTTTACAATAGCAAGTTCAATTCTTAATCCACAAGTTGTAATTTGGTGGACTTCTCCCTCATCAACAGAAGCAATTGGATACCACAAAAGTTTGGTGATGCAAGTGTTTACCAGGATTCTGAAAGAACGAGATATTGCAATTTGAGGACATCTCTCAGTACCATCTACTTGATCCTTGGATTTGGATATGGAGAGGCAAACCAGTTTCCGTCTGGGCGCGCTCGAGAAGCTGAAGAGCTTCCGGGGGATGGAGAAGCAGAAGAGTTTCAAGTTGATGTCCATGGAAAGCTTCAGGAGGAACAAGGACAGCCCTGGTAAGCGTGGAGACACGTTGCTCCACCTCGCGGCGAGGTCTGGGAATGTCCCCCATGTCCAGAGGATCCTTGCCGAGTTCGACCGGGAGTCGGTTGTGGAATTGGCTGCCCGGCAGAACCACGATGGGGAGACACCGCTGTATGTGGCCGCGGAGAAGGGGCACGATGAGGTGGTGCGTGAAATCTTGAAGGTGTCTGATGTGCAGACGGCGGGGATCAAGGCAAGCAACAACTTCGATGCATTCCATATTGCGGCGAAGCAGGGTCATCTAGGTAAGTTATTTTCCTTATCATCAGTAAATTATGATAATTTATCATTTACTTCGATCTCAACAAGTTTTGCCAAGTCAATGAATTGATGATTAGAGGTTCATGGAATTAGAATTGGGGAATTTGGGCACATGTTGATGCAGTGAGTTAATTTTATCGTGTCAACTGTTGACCTATTTATGCATGTCCTCACTCTAGTCACAAAAGAATGTCGTTTTGGGGTACATGCAGTCAAACTAAACTTTACCTATCGATATATTTTTCAATATTTAGGTTGAATACATGAAAATGATATGTATAGCTTGGTCTCGAAAAGAGCTTTTATAATAGTATAATTTTATTAGGTTTTATAAATCTATTACAGTAGAAATTGTCATGAACCTTAGTTCATAGCAGGGTAAACACTACCGGGAGGACGACCAGGCGGCGATGGCTTGAAGGAGGAGGGATTTTAGAGGAGGAAGATAGATATAGACGGGAATGAACTATTGTTTCTTTGTTCTTCTTGCTTAATGCCAACGATTACAATATGTCCCCTTATATAGAGGGCTCTTCTAACAATTATGGATAAAATCAATCAAAATTATGACCTTTCTAACTAATAGGTAACCTTTCTAATTAACTAATCCCTATACAAGTAAACTAATCAACTATTTAAGAAAATATATATTCTTATTAGGGAAGGTGATCCCTTCCAAATGCTACATTACCGTGTACTATTATGCTCGTGAACAGTACTCTGGCCCGTGACAACTACTCCCCTCCTTTCGCGACAGCTCGTCCTCGAGTTGTGGTGGCGGCCATGGTTGAAGCCCTAGGAGACCCCATGTTGACGAGAGGTTGTGATGGCTACATGAGTCCTTGGAGATCGTTGCCTCCACACGTGGTTGCAACAAACTCACCGGTTGCTACGGCAGGCATGGTAACAACCCTGGCAGCGCCGCGGTGGCCACGACGTACTTTGGTAGGGCCGCAACAGGCTTCGGCGACGCCATGGTAGGATGCGGTAGTGGCGCGGCAAGTTCCGACAGTGTCACTGTAGTTGCTGGAAATGCCGCTGCCTCTTGTTGCGTTTTCTCTCCTTCTGATCCGCGATCATCTTCTCTAAAGTAGTATGCATGTCGAGGAAGATGGCCGCCATCTTCTGGTCTGTTCTATGAATTTATGATGCAATCTATATTACGCAGTGGTAGTATTCCTTTTGTGCACATTGGATATACTGCAACCATTAGATTGGTAGCCTTATCTCAGTCTGCTCTGTTCTACTGACCCATGTCATTCTGATCTTTGACTTTGTAGCTAGTGGAAATATAATTACAGACATAAGTCATTACAGACTAACACAAGATTACAGACATAAGTCATTACAGACTAACACAAGATATGGTTTGAAGCAAATTTCCAAAACAGATATGGCTTATTGTCTTCTTCCATTTCTGTGTTTTGCAGAAGTTTTGAAGGAGCTGTTGCAGGCTTTTCCCGATCTATCTATGACTACAAATTCTGTAAATGCTACAGCTTTGGACACTGCTGCCATTCAGGGCCACATTGGTATTGTGAATCTCCTACTGGAAACTGATGCCAGCCTTGCCAAAATTGCAAGAAATAATGGGAAGACAGTTTTGCATTCAGCAGCAAGAATGGGCCATGTCGAAGTTGTAAGATCGTTATTAAATAAGGATCCAGGGATTGGTTTAAGAACAGACAAGAAGGGACAAACAGCACTACATATGGCTTCAAAAGGACAAAATGCCGAAATGGTGGTTGAGCTGTTGAAGCCTGATGTCTCAGTTATCCTTCTGGAAGACAACAAGGGGAACAGACCATTGCATGTTGCAACTCGGAAGGGCAATATCATTGTAGGTGATTGCATATTGGGAATTATATTTTATATGTTTACCTTCTTTCAGCCGTATTGTTTTGTCAATCATTTTCTATCCTGTCTTATTACTCACAGAACGTAATTTTGGTCGGTATGATTTTTAGCATACATCTCATCAGTTACTTTGCTGTAAATGCCTTGCTTTGCTTAGAATGGCAATAATGTTTTTCCCCCAAAAAATCAAATTTCCTTGTAACTTAATGATAGTATGAAGTTGTGAGCTGTTTGGACAAGAATGTTGCTGGCTCTTAAAAATTGTTTGTACCTAGCCTTTTAAAGAACTTTCCAGTTCATATTTTTGACTTTTTGCATCTTTGATAAATGTGTAATTCCTTACAGATAGTTCAGACTCTACTATCAGTTGAGGGGATTGACATCAATGCAGTTAATAGATCTGGAGAGACCGCTCTTGCTATTGCTGAGAAACTCAACAATGAAGAACTTGTTAACATCATGAGAGACGCTGGTGGAGTGACCGCAAAAGAGCAAGTACATCCTCCAAATTCAGCAAAGCAACTTAAGCAAACTGTCAGTGATATTAGACAAGATGTCCAGTCCCAGATCAAGCAAACACGTCAGACCAAGATGCAAGTCCAGAAAATCAAGAAGAGACTCGAAAAACTCCACATTGGTGGGCTAAACAATGCCATCAACTCCAATACTGTCGTTGCAGTGCTTATTGCCACCGTTGCCTTTGCTGCCATATTCACTGTTCCTGGTAATTTTGTTGAGGATATGAGTCAAGCACCTCCGGACATGTCCTTGGGGCAAGCATATGTAGCAAGTAATCCGGCCTTCATAGTGTTCTTGGTCTTTGATGCCTTGGCTCTCTTCATCTCGCTTGCTGTCGTCGTCGTCCAGACCTCGCTAATCGTTGTTGAGCAGAAGGCCAAGAGAAGGATGGTGTTTGTGATGAACAAGTTGATGTGGCTTGCATGCCTCTTTATCTCGGTGGCCTTCATAGCGCTAACCTACGTTGTTGTTGGTCGTGATGACTGGTGGCTAGCATGGTGTACGATGGCAATTGGCACCGTGATCATGCTAACCACTCTTGGTTCCATGTGCTACTGTATCATTGCTCACAGAATGGAAGAGAAGAACACGAGGAAGATTAGGAAGGCCTCTGCAAGCCAGTCCCGCTCATGGACCCTGTCAGTTGACTCAGACCCTGAGCTACTAAACAGTGAATATAAGAAGATGTATGCACTGTAGGATAATAATCACATGATGGAGTCTTTGTACATAACAGTGCTGTTTTGCCTGAGGCTACTCGATAGGATTCGGTGGGATCGACTTGAATTTCTTGGATCATAGACTGGAGAATGCCTCCCTGCCGAAATTGTTAAAAACATGGACAATATTTTAATTCCCAATTTTATTACGAGGTAAAGAGCATACGAAACTAGTGATGCATAAATCAAAACTAATAATAGACAACTCATTGCACTTCTAAATATACACAATAATAGATCACACAATCAACTTATTGTCGGGTTTGAAGAACAGGAAGCAGCGCAGGATTGAAGCAGTGCAAAACGTAGATGTAACAATGAAGCGAGCGGTCTACGCAGATGCGCTACCCAGTAACCTTATTGGTGCTCTGTGCAGGTGAATTCTGCGATAATGGTTCGGAGATACCTGCTCACCCTCCTTTTCGGTGCACGCCGAGAAGAATGGACTACTTAGTTCGACAGCACAACCCTCCAGCACAGTAGAATAGAGAGAAGAAGAAGAAAATAAAAGTTTATCAATCTTTTCCGGTCTATACGTCTCTAGGTCTTTTTAAGGCCGAGATAGTTACTTTCTAGTAACTGCATAATAAAGCACATATTAAATCACTGGTAACTGCTAATTCAAAACTAATTAATAGTAATTAAGCAGTGTTTATTAGATACTGATTACACATCAGTCTACAGCTTCGACCATTGTATTTTGACTGCATTGGTCTATGGATCTGATCACTATTTTTTGACTACAATGTTTTGACTATACTGGTTTATGATTTCGACCACATTGATCTATGGCTCCAACCATATTATTTCGACCATTGTGTTTCGACCACACTGGTCCATAGCTTCGACCATATTATTTCGACCACTATGTTTCGACCACTTTATTTCGATCACACTGGTCTGTGGATTCGACCATGTTAAGAAAGGTAAACTAAGTTCACGACACGTTCACGATCGCAAGTCATAAGTCACACGATTGTCTCGCGAATATACGTGCGCGCGTGCGTATATGCGTGCGAGTGATTTTAGCTATAGTCTTCCTCATATTATACCATGTTATGTGTCAAATATTTCAAGGGGCAATAACGACTTCATTTTATAAACTATTCTCCCATCACTTGACTAAACAATATGAGACTAAAACATGCATTTTAGAATTTCAAAAATAAGCGGATCTTTACACACATGGTCCCAATTCTAACAGAAATAAACCACCTCACTCCGAGTCTGACTGCTGTATGGGTTCCTGGTGGTTAAAAACTGTGGCTAAGTTGCTTTATGTAGGCATTACATGAGCTGAGTACCTCAGGTGAAAGCCTGCTAAAATTGTTTTGCTCTTGCACCTGAAACAGTCAGTGAAGGCGACAATACAATCATGGTAGGATCAATGATGTGCCCATTACTCCGTTGTCAAAGTCCAATGGTCATGTAGATCTTGTGCATGATGAACTAAACGAGTGATACATGAGTACACTATGAGATACTATGCACTTAACTCTACTGGTAAGGTTTCTGGGGGGACTTGTCAGAAGTACTGACAGTTACACTCAAGAAAAAAGAGATCACAAATGACTTTCCAGGTCTCGTACTGCATAAAGCTGCAATAGCTTAACGCTGCTGCGCAGTGGTACAACAATTTTGTAACTTGTTGAACTGCCGAGGAGAGATGTTCTGTGCGAATTCGCAGCCGTTTGGTCAATTTTCTTTCTTTCGATACATGATGGAATACGAGGCAATGGGCTATGGCATGGAGTTGGTTTTTTTTACTTGTCCATCTTTTTCGGTTACTAATAATCTGAGAAATTTCACCTTACCGTCTTTGCTGTTTATCACTTACTCCGATCATACAAGAAAGTCGTTTTTATTACGCCAGTCAGACATTATAAAATTTGGTTATCAATATCTTCTCAAATTTTTAGACTAAACACATAAAAAACGATGTGTAGATATGTTTCAAAAAATATTTGTGTAATATTATAATTTTATATGGTCTGCAATATACAACTTTTACCACTAATATATATATATATATATATATATATATATATGTATGATTAATACTTTCTACTCCTGGGTGTAGTTACTCCCACCTCTGATATACTACCAAATTTTTTTTGACATACTCCTTTATTACTTTGGGCATACTCATATACTAATTATAAGATACTCCAACGCGAACCACATGAAAAAATTACAAGAGAGTCCATAGTTTTAGTATATTTTGTAATACCTTTATATTCACGTATAAAAAAGAGTATGTCTAAAAAATTGAACATTCCGGGAGTAGAAAGTATTAACATATCTAGTGTTAATGGATAATTGAGTACTAAGATGTTAATGACAATCTTGACCATTGGATCATATAGTGTGTTTAATGCAGAGCATTGGTGGTGGAAGCATGCATGGTGTTTAATGCAGACGCATTAATGAAGTCGTATTGGAGGTGGGAGTATGCAAAGTGATTAAATGGTTTGGAGGTGGGAGCCCTATTAATCTTTGCTGTCCAATCGACCCAATGGTCAAAATTGTCATTAGCAGCTTAACACTCAATTACCCATGCGATATGTTCATATGTTTATATATATATATATATATCCAAAATAACTTCCTCTTGTCATTATAGGGAGTAATATATACGTGAAATTTTGAATTTCTAAAGTGCTAAGTTGACAAGAATGGGGAACCGTCTACTGCATCACTCGTCCTAGCTCGCCGGATGACTCGTACCGCGCCGCAAAAATTTGTCTCGTTTCATTTTGGCCACAGACAAGGGCGTGCGGCAGGTGGCGCCTCGTGCGGCTGCATCCCGCGTACGGACCCGCCCGTCTAGTGTTTCATCGACCTCACCTGACGATGACCACCGTCCATGAGTTGGCGTCTGGGCGCTGCAGAGAACGCACGCGAGGCCACTCCTTGTACTGTTACTTGCACTAGCCATCCGATCGTGTTTATAATTTACATATTTAAGGTATGAACAATGCGAAATGGTTATATACAACGTTTAAAGGAAGAGAATATAGTCGTGTCATCGAGTGTCTATGTAAAAGTTGTTTCTTCTAATACAAATATCTTTTTCGTAGATTGCATTATCTATTAATTATCTATAGTTATACACGTAACCATCTCTTAAACACTGATCTCTAATCAAACATCGATGCTACAAAATAAACATAATATCTACGTAGCAAGAAAAACCAATTTTTCTTTGCAAAGCACCTCCCTAAGTATCTGCATTGTAGATGCTCTTACTGTACACGGGATGATCCTGGTGTGGTGTGGATTAGACAATTGGACATACAAATTCTGGAGATCGTGCTACAGCCGGGCTATGCAGGGAGCGATCGGCCGGCCTGTCAGCCGGGCCGTTGGTACCCATATGTCCACATTAGATTTGCAATTAATAGGAATATATAGCGCGTGGTAAGTAAAGCGTGTGACATTAGACACTCGTTGAGTTGGCATCTATGATAATTCCAGATCAAACGCACAAAAGTATTAAGCAGTGTACTTCAATTGTTCCCCTACAATGGAGTTAAGGACGACGATCATCAATTCTAGAAGTCTATACGAAGAGACGTGGAGAATATATATATATATATATATATTGTAGAAGGCCACATCCGATGGTGCCTTTCTTCTTTAACCATTTCTAAAAAAAATGTTATGATTTGAAGCAATACGAACTTCCTCAAACCAAGCATCTCTTCATAATTCATAACCTTCAACACTCGTTAAGGAAATTCCTGAAGGCCAACAAATTAGAAAAAATGTTCTTTTTGGACGATACATATTAAATAGTAAAGGCTTTCCCCAAAAGGCACACATGATAACTGCTTGACTTTTAAAACTCGATTGGAAACAATAATAATTTGGGATTAGACGTGGCCAAATATGCCGTATGCGCCGGTCCGAACCGAGGCATGATAATATCGGTCTTACTAAGACACGAGGGTACAACACGGTCCGACGCACCACGTCGTGCCGTGCTTGGTTCGCAACTCCGGCCTTGTATGCACAATACCGTGTCTGGCACAGGCGCCGTGCGACGACGACGACGACGACGCATGATAGTGGCGGTGGCGCGCAACAACTGAGGAGGAGGGGGCGGTGGCGTATGGCGGATACTTTTATAGTTTTACGTAGATAGACTCACAGACTAACCCGTCTATCGATCTAATCGTATTTGAACTGATACGACACGACCTATAAGCTTAGTATGTCGTGCTTGAGTCAACGGCCGAGCCTACATGCCAGTACGACACAACCGTTTAGTGAGCCAAGCCTGTTGGACCGGAACAAACTCTAGATGTCGTGCTTGGGAACAAACTCTACCGCCAAACCTCTGCTTGGAACAAACTCTGCCGCATGTATTGTATTGTACCCCTAATATAACTGTAATCGAACTCCATGGCAGTAGTAACAGGCAGGCTAACAGCGCCCTTCTGGAGCCGCCTTTCTATTTGCCTTGGCCGACTCCTCCCCTCTCCACGCTCTCTTCCGCCCCGAGCGAAAGCAAATTGAGACGAAACGAAACCCCTTCTCTTCTCCCGTCTCCATGGCGCAAGACGAGACCCCGGAGTCCTCCTCCTCCTCCTCGTCCGCCTCCGCCTCCGCCGGCCGCCTCAACGCCGCCGCGCCGGAGTTCACCCCCCGATCCGCCGCCCAGCATCTCGCCAATCCCCATCGCCGCGGGCCGCATCACCAGCACCACCAGCCGCATCACCAGCACCAGCACCACCAACACCACCACGGCGAGGACGAGGGGGATGCCGCGGCGGTGGAGAGGGAGGGGCCTGGGGGGCACGCGCATGAGCGCGGTCTGCCTGAGGAGGTGGCCCGCCGGGTCATCAAGCAGGTAGCTTTCTTCGTTTCCTCACTCGATTGCTGTATTATCAACTGTGTTACTGTCTTCCCATGCCATTGGTGCCGATTGTGAGCAATGGTTTGTGTGAAATCTGAAGTGCCCGCGAAAAAGTTTGATCCTTTGACCCAACAAAAGGGTTATATGGGGGTTGATGGAATAGGAAAGGCAAATTGCAAGCGGGGCTCGCCCAGGAATTTAAAAGAACAAGCGGTAGTGTGCTAAACGATGGAAACATTGACCATAAACATCTATCATGGGTTGGCAAATTTGATTTCGAGTTTCAATTATATTCACAACAGTGATTACTAGACGATATGGCGTATTTCTTAACTAAAGGATAAGGAATCTGTCTTTACAGATTGACGGTGGTGTACCCTGGCATAGTATACATTAGTAACGAGGAATCTAAAAGGGGGGAAATATGATAGATATCTGTTAAAGAGTGCTAGTTTTTAGAGTAACTCATAAATCTGCAAACATTTTCTTGGAGAATGCTATGTGGTTCATAGTTCATGCAAATATTGGTGGGAAGACACAAAATGGGTTGTCACATGGTATGTTTGCTGCATTTGCACGTGAGCGGGGTTAGGGTTATGCAACAGGAGGGGGAGGAGACAAGGAGGGAAGAGCGAATAGTAACTAAGTAAGATAAAGCATGTATGCCAAGTCATCAGCATTTGGCAATCATGTGGGCCTCAATTGGATTCACCAGTCACCACTAGGATATACCAAATACGACAAATTACACAATGTCGTCTTGCTGAAATTATTGTAACCGTTGCATGCACAATAGGCAGAAGTGCCGTGTTTACTCACTGTTTCCTCTTTTGAGGACAATAGTTTAGAATGTCAAGAACGTAACTGTCCATCAATTTTGTGGTCTTCCCTTTTTGCATCTTTCTAAAGTGAATAAAAGAGTAGGGTGAGGCCGTGAGAGTAATAGATCGAGTTAGAAGAACCTCATAAACAAGACAAAATAACTTTTTTTTTCTCTTTTATATTATTATCTTCTACACCCTTTCTCATTTCTTTTATTTTATCTCCCCTCAAATAATTGGAACTAAGTATGTGATATTAACATCACCTTTTACTATTTCCTTTTTAGTTGTTTATTAATATAATCTAACTGTCATTGGATGCTTGATTTGTATCTATACTACTGTGTGTTTCTTGGATTAAATGTATTTGAAAACTTGACAGGTGGAATTTTACTTCAGTGATGTCAATTTGGCTACAACTGAACATTTGATGAAGTTCATTACTAAAGATCCAGATGGATTTGGTGAGTTCAGCTTGTTAAATATAAAATTATTTAGCACCTGATCACGCCGTCCACATTCATGTATATTTTTACATTTGGTGGTCAAGATCATTTGAAATTTGTGATGCAATAGTTGGGTGATATGAGATGTGCATATACTAATATAGGCTTTCTTCACACCGCCATTGTTTTCTTCATGTATATTTACATGTTATGAACAAGTTATGCACAAGTATGGGGCACTAGCATTGAGAAGTAATCATGCTGTGATGTAGGTTGTAGGTCCACCAACACATTTGCAAATGGACAAATGTTATGTTGAAGCATTTCCAATCTGCTTGCAATATTTGTTGTATCATTAATTCATTATTGGGAGCTGTGCGCCCTTCTTTGCTGAGGTTAATATGCAGTGTTTTCCAGTTTCCACAATAGAATTTTCAGTGCCTTTTGTTTTTGCCTTTTTTTGTTTATACGACAACATTTGATGCACATAAATTTAGCGCATGCTCACCCACACATGATGTTTTGTTGACTCATATTTTCTGCTAATATTGACATATCTTATTCTGTTTTACAGTGCCTATGTCCGTAGTTGCATCCTTTAGGAAGATTCGGGAGTTAGTTTATGATAGATCCTTGTTGGCTGCTGCATTACGTATGTCATCAGAGCTGGTAAGCATCTTAATCAAATATCATGTTTACTCACCTGGTTCGTGATAACTTGTTTGCATATATTTTTCATATTTGCTTTGTCAAGAATATGGTTTCATTAGTTAAATCTAGGAGATGGCTGCCTCAATGCAGGGATGAAGCCAAAAACACATCTGTTATACCATCCTACTGCAAGAGCTATCCTCATATCCTGTCATGCTCTTGTTCTATCTTCCCCTCATTCAAACACAAGGAATGGTTTGTAGTTTGTATGGTTCTTTACTAAGACCACGTTTTTATCATTTGTAGGTTGTTTCAGATGATGGGAAAAAGGTGAGACGCCGATTGCCCTTCAGTGAGGTAGATGTCGAAGAAGTTCAGGTTAGCATCTACTTAGTCAAATAATCTATTCATTATGTATGTCATTCTTCTGATATTTTTGTCTTTTGCGCACTCAGTCACGCATTGTTGTTGCTGAAAATTTACCTGAGGAGCATCGCTATCAGAATCTTATGAAGATTTTCTCAGCTGTTGGGAGGTAGGCTTGTCTATTAGCATGAATAATTGCCAAATGCAATGTTGAACCCATGATGTTATATGTTGCAGTGTGAAGTCAATACGTACTTGCTATCCACAAGGGACTGAAGGTACTGGACCTGCTGCCAGCAAATCATCAAAGATTGAGACGCTGTTTGCTAATAAGGTCTGTATAAGTATATTTGTACCTTAGATATGAATGCTAAAATTTGATGAGGGATTGCATAACTTTGTATGAAATAATGAATATATTCCTTAGGTATTTTAATGCCAGTGTTTTTCCCTATTGTTTCTTTTTTGCTGAACTTGCAGCTGCATGCTTTTGTGGAGTATGAAGCTGTTGAAGATGCTGAGAAGGCGGTATGCCATCTTGACTTTGCTATCCAGTTGTGCTATGGCACTTGCCTATCACATATAAAACAACACACTTTGTTGTGTATAGGTTGCCGAATTCAGTGGCGGGAGAAACTGGAGAGATGGGCTTAGAGTTCGCTCGCTGCTTGGTTGCCTGGTACCTTAATGAATCCTGCCTTGCGATGTGTTTATTTCGCTGTCCATTCTATGTTCTATGCAAAATTTGATGTAGTCATGGACTGATGGTGAACAAATTGCATATGCAAGTATCCTCTGTGTTCCCATTATACAAAATTTGAAGTAGTCAGGGTCTGATGGTGAACAAATTGCATATACAACCATCCTTTTGTGTTCCCATTGTCTATCCTAGTATCTTGATTAGATCTATTAGTCATTAACATTCAGAATATTTATCGGCCAGTCACACCATTCTTGATATTGTTATTATGTTGGTTAATGGGAAAATAAGTGCGGCCTGTTTAGCAATCATTTCATTTGTGGGCAGATAATTCCCAAAAAGATGTGCTTGGGTACTTCACTAACATTAGTGTTGTAAAATGGAACTTTTAAAATCATTTATTTTCATCGTGTGTTGTTAGAAACATGGGATGGGCCAAGGAAGAAAAGGTGGAGATGAAGAGGACGCAGCAGATGAAGATGATTCCGACACAACTGGGCATCCACAAGACTGTGAAGCAGAGGACGCTACCCAGCATTCAGAAACACATCTTGAGCACCAGGTATTGCCATGGACCTCCCTTCCTAGCTATCGTTGCCATGTAGCTATTACAGGATCTTAATGCCTCAGAAGCCTGGATAGTCTTAACAACATGTATCATCTCATAGGCTGAGGATGGTTCCCATGACAAAGGTGGAATGAAGCACGGGAGAGGGAGAGGACGTGGAGGAAGAGGCCGTGGCCGGGGCCAATACCATGGTCACAACCGGGACGGTGGTCATCCAATGGGCACTCCTCCATCGAGTCACAGTGTCCTTGCTGAGCATCCAGCAGTGCCAAAGCCACCCCCTGGTCCGCGTATGCCAGATGGCACGAAAGGATTTACCGTGGGCCGAGGGAAGCCGCTCAACCCTAGCAATGCTGGTTAGTTTCAGTGTTTATGCCGGTGGTAGCCTGTTGCCCTGTTCTATCAGACTCCAAATGAGATCTCTGGCCCAGGCTCCCAACTGATTACAGACTTACAGTGGATTTTCTAGTTTAGATGCTTCATGGTGTGTTGGTTCCTTTTGATGTGAGATTCTGAAAAGAAAAGATATACCTTGTGCATGCATGTATACTACTAACACCGCAAGAGTGCTGGACATGTGAGCCTGTCTTTTGATTTCTAGTTGCTAGTCAAAAGTAGAAAACCATACTCGACAAACAAGGGTTCGACAATTTGCAGCGATAGTTCTGGTCCACAGATCTATATCTAACAGCAACATATAAATTTCACGGTACTTAGGAAATCGTTGAATTTGCAAACAAACATATCAATCAACTGATACGATCACTTGTTCGCCTGACTTCAAAACTTTTGTTTCTGCTCTTTCCTCCCATCTGTTCTTCTCATCCCTTTCATCAATGTCGCCTCGCCGGCATGGCCACGGTTACAGCAGTAGTTGCAGCAACTGCCTTCTGTTGCCTGTTCGTTAGAGCTGTGTAAGTTGATCTCTTATCTATTGTGTAAGGTTGGCTCTTCTCTTTGGAGATGGCTGGAGCACCTCTGAAGTTGTCTTTCTGTGATGAAGGGTCAGCTGTAGGTGATGCTAACTTCACAGAAGTTTTGGTTGCCTCTGGCTTGCCCGAGAGCTGTCATAGACAGAGATCAGGAGAAAGATAAACTCCAGATTACTAGGAAATTCTTGAGACGCGGTTTGCAAATGAGGAATAAATAGGCTTATAGGATCTTTAGCATTCAGCATACCCTTGAAGCTGAAGGTTTAACTGGTCGTGGGATTGGCAGCTCCTTTTGGAAAACCATTTCAGAGGAGTTCGCTTCCATCTCAAGGGAGGGAAACAGTGGTGTAGATGGAGGAGTCTTCAGCCTGAAACGAAGTATTCTTCTAAGAACCAATTCCAATAGTTCATGCATGTGGTCTAGATTCTAGACTCAGTAAAATCCTGACCTACCAGTCATAGTCATGCTTGTCGTCCACTGGTATGAGGAAATCTCTCTTCCCTGAGGGAATCTTGCTCACATGACCACCTATTACAGTGATAGCAACACACACTGCAGTGAGTTTGAATCAAAATTACATATGGTTATTCATGAGAGCTCCATGAACACAAACACTACAGTGATAGGAACACAAACACTGCAGTGAGTATTTGGTGTTCTTTAAACATGAATTAGTTGAGATCATCCTCCATGAAGTAAAACAATATATTTTGACTTGTTATTTCAGTTTGACATGTAAAATTCCATTATAAATTGAAGTTATAAAACAAACAGGAAATGGGAATATCAAAACTTTAATATCAGATTTGGAATTTTAGTGACAAGATACAATGTTTCATTATATTCCAAAGGAAAACGATAGTACACAGACGTACAAGGCAAAGAAAAAAAAAATCAGACACTTCACTTATCCCCGTGGGCGCTCACATGCTAACCATCCTCCCCAATCTCCCGGTCTCCGATCCCACTCCTCTTAAAAACCAAACCAAACACAGGCGCAGCAGCAGCGGCGGGTAGCAACATGCCTATCCGCCACCGCCCCTCCATCCCCGGTCCGAATGCACGTGCGCATGCGGAGGCGGGGAGCGGAGCCGTGCTATGCAGCAGCTAAAATCCACCGATTCGCCAGGCCGGTCCTTCCCGCTACCCGCACCGGTGCCGACGACGCGCGGGGCGCACCATTGTTGTGCCAGATCTGAGGTCGCCTTTCGCTTCCTGGACGACCTCGACCGTGGCGGTGGCGGCTCCTTGGGCTTTGATGAGATCGGCTCCTAGGACGACATCTTCTCCACCTTCATGGACATCGAGAAGATCCCCTCCGCCCCCGCCACCGCTGGCTTTTTCAAAATATTGTTGCACGAGTTCATTCGAAGTGTTGTATGATTTTTTTTTGTTGCATCAATTAATTGTTGCGATGAGTTGTTGTAGTTAGAGTGGGATTTTGTTGTCATTCGTTTGTTTTTGTGTGTTGTGCTGTGAAATTTGTAGGGTTATAGATTTGTTGCAGGCATTAGTTGGGAAAAAAATATTGCGACCGTTGAAAAAAAATGTTGCGGCTGTTGGAAAAAAATATTGCACACGTTCTCCGGATGTTTCCTCATTTTTGTTTTGATATGTTGCATCCTCCAGTTCCTTTTGTTGCGATCGTTGAAAAAAAATATTACGGCTGTTGGAAAAAAAATGTTGCATTTAGCACATGGCCATGTTGCGCTTGTGAAATCAAAATATTTTATAAGTAAGTTTTAAATGTTGTAAATTTCTTCATGTTTGCCAAATCCTGATTTCGTTTTGCTTCTCTCGATCGATCGACTCGAATCTTTTCCCTAACCCTCATCCTCTCACTTCATCGTACGTTGCATGTATGAATTTTGTTTGTTGCATGTATGAATTTTGTTGTTGCAAACATTGTGCAAACATTGTGCCGATATAGCAGTAGTCCCTAATCCTGATTTCGTTTGTTGCATGTATGAATTTTGTTGTTGCAAACATTGTGCCGATATGCTGCGTCGGAGCGTACGATGGAAAGCTTCCCATCGTACGTTCGAGCGCTAGCTGCGCCCTATTCCAAACCCAGTAGGAAGGTACAAGTATCTCACGAAATTGAATTACAAAATAACTGTGCATAGTATAATATTATAGCAAGTGATATTATTGTTACTAAATATTTACCTTATTAGCAGCCATGCATTTAATGACAGATGCCCGAATGTGATTTGTTTCCTATCTCCTATGTAGTAACTGACAATAGTAGCCTTTAAATGGCAATAGGTAACCTAGTACCTCCTATGAGGTAATTAGAATATCAACCATTTGATCAAACAAAATGGATGGTTCAAATTAATCTGGCTGTACTGTACATTCCTGACAACGTTCATACGAACTCCCCCCCCCCACCCCCCAACACACACACACACACACAAAACAACATGCATAGGAAAAGGTCTGCAGGGGCCAAAGATCTCACCTTGGAAATTGTCAAAGTCAACAGAGTACATTGGTTCCAGGAGGTTCACATCCCTATCTTTCTCACGCTTGTACAGCTCCCTGAAGAAAACTATGCTCTCATCTTTATCTTTCTGAACTGCAGATGGGACCTTAGGCTTGCCTATTCCAGCAATTCTCCTCATGCGGTCCATCTTCAAGAAACAAGGGTATGTTCGTTACAAAGGCTGAAAAGATCAGAGGTATGGAGATTTTGACAAAGGTTACATGAATATACTACTCAAAAGACTCCAAATGTACCGGCAATTCCAAAGCAATCACCTGGAATTAATTGCAGACAGGCTACGTAAATATAGTTAACTACTTGGCAAAATGGATGGATCGATGCAGCCAAAAGGAAATGATTAATTGATTCTATGGGTTCATAAGCTTGGTGTTACTTTCTGCTTGTACTCTAATGGCCCAATGTCTTTTGTTTTCGTCTATCATGCTTGTCATTTCTGGTTTTACCGGCTCCATTCTCATCCTTTTATGGTACTAACGTTATCTATTAAAAAAAACAATGGCATGAATATTAATGCAGTTTATGGTTTATTCGGGATAGATAGTGAAATTTAGATGCATATAGGAGCTTTTGGACACATGAAGGTTTCTTTTCCGAATATACTGATGCAGTTGAGCAGAAGTAGTCGCCTTTTGTTCATTTTTTATGGTCATCGGTGAGCTCAATTTTGTGCTTTTTCAGCTTTTAATGTTGCCGTGAGCAATGGAGATGGCATATCCGCTCAAGCCCTGATGAGAAAAGACCACATGCAACACTCATCCTACAGTGCTGCACGAGGGCAGACAAACAATAAGTACACTGCAGTCCTGCACACCACAAGAAAACATATAGCAGTGGTGCTAGATGTTAGAGATATAATTATTTTATATTTCTCATCCGTCTTCTATATTGCTTTATCTGTATATGGCATGCACCCCTTGTACACCTTATATATATTGCTCAATAGGCCTCTTTAATATACACATATTATTCATAACATGATATCAGAGCCAGGTTTGGATTTACCGTAGCAGCCTCCTCCTCCTAGGCTCTACCCCTTCTCTGCTGCCGCTGCCTCCGGGAGGACCGATCTTTGCTCCCGGGGGCGGCCTCTCGTCGGCGCTCTGCCTCAGATCCTGCCAGGCCTCCTCTCCGTGCGTCGTCATCTTCAACCGATGCCTCCACTCGGATCCGCACTCTGAAGCCTCCGATTCTTGGCCATGACCTCCATGGTTGCGAGGTCTGGGAGGTCGTGGACGTCCTACCTCGCCTCGCTCATCGACAGTGACACCGACGCGCTCTGGATCCACGTCCCGGCGCTCACCGAGGGGTTCAACCTGCTGGATCCCATCGCTGTTGTCGTCCTGTGCACTGCCCCCACGGATGGTGCCACATGAACCCCGTCACCACCTATCGGTCACTGGCGCCAATGTGCTTGTAGGCGTTGGGGAGCGAGGCGTACATATCTTCTTGGTGAATTCGAGCTCGGTCTCTAGGGCGTCGACGCGGCTGACACCATCCGCGCAGGATCGGGCCACCGCCGCCTTGGCTCCCCCGTGCGATGCACGGAGATCGACCGCGATTTGTGAGGAGAAGAGAAGGGATCAAGGGGGGCGATTCGATTGGGTTGGATCGAAGAGGTGGTGGCGATGGGTGCGCTGTCGCGGCTGGAGGAGCTGGTGGCGCTTGTGAAGCTGCGGGTGGCGGCAGGGCAGATCAAGCGCCAGATCCCGCCAGAGGAGCACTGGGCCTTTGAATACTCCATGCTCCAGAAGGTCTCCCCGAGCTTCGCCGTTATTAGAAGCAGGGATTCAATTTTGGATGGCTATTGGATGGCTTGGCTATGGGATGGCTCGGTTGTGAGAAGAGATGGTTGAAGTTTTGATGCTTCTTGCGTTGCTGGGGCTTTTTCACTGTGGCCTTTTCATTGGGATTTATACTGCTATGTGCTGAAGCTGCCGGCGGAGATTGGAATTGGGATGGAGTTTGGTCATCTCTGTTGCGCCTTGGCATCATGATTCTGCTGATGGTGTTGCTTCAAACTGGTGCTTGTTGGTTGAACGAGGAGACGAGTCTTCTGCTACTGCTAGCTATTATTTGTGTCATTTCTTCCGTTGCGTCCATCCAAGTCCGTCACTCTTTATCTGTGAGTTCGTCTAAGCCATGCGAGTCCATAAATTTATTATCGGTCATAGAAGCATAGGAATTCTTTTTGCATGACAGCAGCCGCCGCTCTTTTCTTCGAGCTGCTGCAGATCATTGTTATGATACCACCGCTCTCTCTTAACCGCCGTCCCAAGCTTTTAAGGCCACCACGCTTCTTCTGCACTGCGTTTTTCATTATACTTCTTGTGCATTGCGTCGCGTTTCTTTTGCACTACATCTCTGTTGCGCTTCTTGTACATTGCGTTACACTTCTTTTGCACTGTGCATTCGTTGTGCACTGCGCTGCCGTCGTCTTGGGCTACGATCTGCGCCGCCATGCTTCTATCTATTCCTATTCGGCCTGATTTGACAGATTTATCTATTTGTCGGTTTCATCATCTTCTTCGTCATGTTGTCGTGGTCGACTTTACTCCCGCACCTTGTGCTTTATGGGCTGTCGCACAATCCCGGACGGGAGGAGATCTTTTATCGATATATTTTCCAAGAGTTGCACGCTATGACGACATTATCAAGACTCGGATATTGGATTTTTCATATTTTAGTGTTAACCTTTTCCAAATACAATGCTATTGCATATGCCTTGCATTTGAGAGGGGTGTTAGAGATATAATTATTTTGTATTCCTTATCTGTCTTTTGTATTGCCTTATCTGCATATGGTATGCACCTCTTGTACACCCTATATATATTACCCATTAGGTCTCTTCAATATACACACAGTATTCGTAACGCTGGAAACAGAGGCCAAAGCAACCTAACCACGACAGCAATCTACAAGTGACAAGAGCTCCACGAAATGCATTTACGTGGCTAACCACAATAGCAATTACAATTTACAAGGGTATAAGTAATAGATGGCACTGGATCGAAGTTTACCTCTGCCGCATGTTAAACACATGTTGTTTAGGTTGATGGGTGAGTTAAGCTCCAGTTGATGGGTGAGTAAGGCTCCAGCTTGACCGGTACGTCTTGAATTCGCCTTGTCATATAAAAGAAGCCATCAAACATTCAAACCCAACTTGAAATCGCAGAATCTAAGTAACACAGCGAAAAAGAAGGGAGAGGAGATGCATTGATTGAGGCGATCTTTGGACTCGGATTAGCAATGCAAGGAGATAATGGAAGAGAAGGAGAATATATAGACATAGGATACGCACCTCGATCAGTTGAGAGTCAGCAGGAGGGGAGAAGCCTCTTCAGGAAGGACGTCTTTGGGTGGGATTCTGCTGCTTCTTCAGTGAATCTCTCTGGTATGGAGGAGACCAAGTGGAAATACTCCCCACCTTGTCTGCAACGTCTTTGCAAGTCGGGGCAGCCATCTATTCTTAAGGTTTTGAGGGCTGGGATCCGCTGGAGGAGACCCTGCGGAAATTTCTCTATCCCTGGACAATGGCCAACCGTCAATCGCTCAAGGGAAGCGAGACCGTCCATCCCATCGGGCAAAGCTTTGAGGCCACGGCAGGAGCACAGCTTAAGCTCCCTCAGCTTTGCCAGATTTCCAAGGTTTGAAGGCAGTGCCACCAAGCTATGACAATTTACAATATGCAATTCCTCAAGGGATGCGGGCAATATCGGGATCTCCAGTAAACTGCCACAACCCCAAATACGCAATATCTCCAGGGATACGGGCAACATCGGGATCTCCAGTAAACTGACACACCCATGAATATCCAACATCTCCAGGGATGCGGGCAACATCGGGATCTCCAGTAAACTGCCACAACCCCAAATATGCAACATTTCAAGGGATGCGGGCAACATCGGGATCTCCAGTAAACTGACACACCCATGAATATCCAATATCTCCAGGGATGCGGGCAACATCGGGATCTCCAGTAAACTGCCACAACCCCAAATATACAACATCTTAAGGGATGCGGGCAACAACGGGATCTCCAGTAAACTGCAACACTTCTGAATACGTAACCTCTCCGGGGATGCGGGCAGCGAAAGGGTTTGCTCGGATGATGAACCCTTCCCCTCCAGGTTGGCACAATCCGAAATAATCAGAGAGCGGAGGCGAACCAAGCATCGGAGCTCCTCCACTGGCCAGCGGACAAGTTCGACGCATCCAGAAATCCCCAAATCTTCCACAAAGGCGAAGGATTCCCAAAGCCCAAGGTGCGATTTGGACAGACTGGGCGCTGTTATGAAGCAGTTTGGACCATCTAGAGTCAATTTCCGAAGGTTTTCTAGAGCTTTTTGGCTTTGGTTTTGCTGGTCCTCCGGAGGCATCCTCATTGAAGCAATACCTTCTACACTGTCAGGCAACGCTGTTAGATGTGCGAGTGAGCTGATTGGAAGTTTTGGGCAATTGATCATCTCTAACTTTTCGAGCTGGGGAAACACTAACAAGCCACAACTAGGCTCTCCTGCACTGTTTTCTGCCCATCTCTCCAAGTTCGGTAACCCAATTAAGAACATCTCCTTTAACTTGGGGAAAACTTGCGGAGGGGTATTGTTGTATCCCTCAGCTTTCGCCTCAATGCTCTTACATAAAGTGGTTAGGCTACCCATGTTGCGTAAGGACAAATACTCAAGAGAGACTGACAACCATGCTACAGGTAGATCCTTACATCTTGGGCAGTTGGAAATTATGATTCTTCTTACGCACCCGAACATTTGAGGGTCTCTCATCCATTGTGATATTTCTAGGCCACCATATCCATGTACCTCCAATCTTTGGAGCTTACTGTGAGGTGCAAGGGACTCCAACACTGCTTCCTCATCACAGGCCTCATCTTCAACCATGTCATCTCTTGTGCGGCCCCAATACAACCTCAGGTCAATTAGATTTTGCTTCTGCTGGAGACTGGCTTCTTTTGCATTTTGCACACTCTTTATTTTTCTCAAATTGTACAACTCCAACCTGTTTGCAAGGTGTCGAAGGTCTTTGAGCTCCTCGATTCCACGACCATCTTCAGTGTCCACAATAAATGCTGTTAGTGTGCGAAGATTGTTCAACAGACTAAAATTTGGTGGCATCCGTTGCAAACTAGAACATCCAAAAAGATAAAGGTGGATGAGCTTCCTCATAGTTCTCATATCTTCCGGTAAATATTTTAGATATGCGCAGTCATTGAGCCTCAACGATTGCAAGTTATACAACATACATATCGAATTTGGCAATCTAACAATATCAGACTCAGAAACGTCAAGATACCGTAAATGTTTTACATTTACGTCCTGGCTATTGATAATAGGACTGTAACAATGCAACACTCTTATTGATACCAGTCTTAACTCCTTAAGATCCTTGTGTGATCTTACTTTCTCTAACAAAGTCCGGAGAGATGGCCTGCCTTTCAACACACCATTGTTTTGTTTCAGTCCAGCAATTAACACCTGCATGTGACGGGCATCTTTTATAGATGCTTTCTGTTCAATCAACTCTTCTATAGTTGCACATTCGTCTGTGACATCTTTCGCTAGGTCATGCATTAAATCATGCATTTTACAACCAGTTGACTCATGTGTTGTGTTAACGAAATAATATTTCTTCGCTTTCACATCTTGGAGGAAGGATCTCCAAACCAAATTATAGAAAATGGATTCTCCTTTCTGAGCCAGATCCATTGTTCCCTCTTCTTGAATAAAACCATTTGCCATCCATAGTTGGATCAACACGTCCTTGTCCATCTCATAGTCCTTTGGGAACATTGCACAGAAGGCAAAACATTGCTTCATTTCAGATGATAAGTGTCTGTAGCTCAATTTTAGTATGGGCAGGATCTCATCTTTGCCCCCGATGTTGCTTTGTTCGATGTCCTCCCATTCCTGCGCTTCTTGTTTTGAGCTCATCAAACCACCCATCGTCTTCAGAGCAAGAGGCAGCCCCCTGCATTTCTTGACAATGCGTCTGCCGATGGTGACCAACTCTGCCTGCTCCTCTCCACCATTACTAAATGCTTTCTTTGAGAACAATTCCCATGAATCATCTTCGCTCAGACATGCTAGCTCATGGGGTCCAAGTGTGCCCATTATGGAGGCTACTTGCTTGCTTCGACATGTGACAATTATAATGCTTCCTGGTCCACCAATAGAGGACAATAGTGGCTTCAGGTCATCCTCCCACTTTTGTTGCTCTTCATTCCATACATCGTCAAGAATGAGTAGATACCTTCTCCGGCCAATGGCTTCCTGCAGTCGCCCTCGCAACAGCTCGATGGTGTCCGGCAAGTTGCATCTTTCCTTGGTGACCAACTCAATGACGGATCTCACAACAGGACAAGCATCGAAGTTGTCTGACACACAGTGCCACATCTTCAGCTGGAAGTGGTTCTGGACCCTGTGGTCATTGAACACCATCTTCGCTAGTGTCGTCTTGCCCAAACCCCCCATCCCAATGATGGGGAGCACACGCATATTCTTCTGATCTTGCTGGTCGAGCAACAGCTTCACCACAACTTCCTTGTCGTCGGCTCTGCCAAAGATATCTGAGGACTCGTCCAGGGCTGAGTGCGTCTGCCGATAAAGAACTTGTGGCGCCTCGGTTCGCTCTTCCAGGCCAAACATGTTCATCTCCAGGACCAGATCATTGATCTTCTTGAGGACATTGTTCAGATTCCTGCTCACAGTGAAGCGGAACAGAAGCGGGCTGTGGCGGGTGAAGTAGCTGAGTACCTTGCGGGTTGTGGACTCGCCGATCTGGGCCTCGCGGCGCAGCGCCTCGCACTGGAAGTCGTCGAGGACGTCGTCGGCCTCGTAGGCGACGGCCCTGAGGTCCTTCATCCACCGCTTGACGGCCGGGTCGGTCTCGCTTTTCAGCTCGGCGTTGAGCAGCTTGGACTGGACGGCCAGCAGCTGGCGCTCCAGCTTGCCGCGGATGTCGTCAACGCCCCACATGCCGGTCACGCTCTGGACGAGCGCGTCGGCGGCCTTGCCGGCTACCCCGCGCACCACGGGAAGAAGCAGCGACTCAGCCATGGCTCTCTTTCAGGTTACTAGCTGAGCTGCCTAGCGGTTCAAAGGAAAGGAAGGAAAAGTTTGCTAGGTGAGGTATTTTTGGTCGGTGGTGTCAATTTAAGCTCATAATTTCAGGGACTTTTGCGCCGATAATGCAAACGTCGGTCGTCGGTGTCAACGTCGGGCTTCGAGAAGATGTGTCCCGCGACCTTATCAGAAAGGAAAAGAGGTCGTGCTGAAATGACACAGCAACTACGTCCACATGACATTCCTCCCGTAACGAATGCAGATGCAATTCCTGATGCATTCGTGAGCATCAACAAAAGCGTTAGATGGGGGTTGATGGAATAGGAAAGGCAAATTGCAAGCGGGGCTCGCCCAGGAATTTAAAAGAACAAGCGGTAGTGTGCTAAACGATGGAAACATTGACCATAAACATCTATCATGGGTTGGCAAATTTGATTTCGAGTTTCAATTATATTCACAACAGTGATTACTAGAGGATATGGCGTATTTCTTAACTAAAGGATAAGGAATCTGTCTTTACAGATTGACGGTGGTGTACCCTGGCTGGCATAGTATACATTAGTAACGAAGAATCTAAAAGGGGGGAAATATGATAGATATCTGTTAAAGAGTGCTAGTTTTTAGAGTAACTCATAAATCTGCAAACATTTTCTTGGAGAATGCTATGTGGTTCATAGTTCATGCAAATATTGGTGGGAAGACACAAAATGGGTTGTCACATGGTATGTTTGCTGCATTTGCACGTGAGCGGGGTTAGGGTTATGCAACAGGAGGGGGAGGAGACAAGGAGGGAAGAGCGAATAGTAACTAAGTAAGATAAAGCATGTATGCCAAGTCATCAGCATTTGGCAATCATGTGGGCCTCAATTGGATTCACCAGTCACCACTAGGATATACCAAATACGACAAATTACACAATGTCGTCTTGCTGAAATTATTGTAACCGTTGCATGCACAATAGGCAGAAGTGCCGTGTTTACTCACTGTTTCCTCTTTTGAGGACAATAGTTTAGAATGTCAAGAACGTAACTGTCCATCAATTTTGTGGTCTTCCCTTTTTGCATCTTTCTAAAGTGAATAAAAGAGTAGGGTGAGGCCGTGAGAGTAATAGATCGAGTTAGAAGAACCTCATAAACAAGACAAAATAACTTTTTTTTTCTCTTTTATATTATTATCTTCTACACCCTTTCTCATTTCTTTTATTTTATCTCCCCTCAAATAATTGGAACTAAGTATGTGATATTAACATCACCTTTTACTATTTCCTTTTTAGTTGTTTATTAATATAATCTAACTGTCATTGGATGCTTGATTTGTATCTATACTACTGTGTGTTTCTTGGATTAAATGTATTTGAAAACTTGACAGGTGGAATTTTACTTCAGTGATGTCAATTTGGCTACAACTGAACATTTGATGAAGTTCATTACTAAAGATCCAGATGGATTTGGTGAGTTCACTTGTTAAATATAAAATTATTAAGCACCTGATCACGCCGTCCACATTCATGTATATTTTTACATTTGGTGGTCAAGATCATTTGAAATTTGTGATGCAATAGTTGGGTGATATGAGATGTGCATATACTAATATAGGCTTTCTTCACACCGCTGTTGTTTTCTTCATGTATATTTACATGTTATGAACAAGTTATGCACAAGTATGGGGCACTAGCATTGAGAAGTAATCATGCTGTGATGTAGGTTGTAGGTCCACCAACACATTTGCAAATGGACAAATGTTATGTTGAAGCATTTCCAATCTGCTTGCAATATTTGTTGTATCATTAATTCAATATTGGGAGCTCTGCGCCCTTCTTTGCTGAGGTTAATATGCAGTGTTTTCCAGTTTCTACAATAGAATTTTCAGTGCCTTTTGATTTTGCCTTTTTTTGTTTTGTTTATACGACAACATTTGATGCACATAAATTTAGCGCATGCTCACCCACACATGATGTTTTGTTGACTCATATTTTCTGCTAATATTGACATATCTTATTCTGTTTTACAGTGCCTATGTCCGTAGTTGCATCCTTTAGGAAGATTCGGGAGTTAGTTTATGATATATCCTTGTTGGCTGCTGCATTACGCATGTCATCAGAGCTGGTAAGCATCTTAATCAAATATCATGTTTACTCACCTGGTTCGTGATAACTTGTTTGCATATATTTTTCATATTTGCTTTGTCAAGAATATGGTTTCATTAGTTAAATCTAGGAGATGGCTGCCTCAATGCAGGGATGAAGCCAAAAACACATCTGTTATACCATCCTACTGCAAGAGCTATCCTCATATCCTGTCATGCTCTTGTTCTATCTTCCCCTCATTCAAACACAAGGAATGGTTTGTAGTTTGTATGGTTCTTTATCATTTGTAGGTTGTTTCAGATGATGGGAAAAAGGTGAGACGCCGATTGCCCTTCAGTGAGGTAGATGTCGAAGAAGTTCAGGTTAGCATCTACTTAGTCAAATAATCTATTCATTATGTATGTCATTCTTCTGATATTTTTGTCTTTTGCGCACTCAGTCACGCATTGTTGTTGCTGAAAATTTACCTGAGGAGCATCGCTATCAGAATCTTATGAGGATTTTCTCAGCTGTTGGGAGGTAGGCTTGTCTATTAGCATGAGTAATTGCCAAATGCAATGTTGAACCCATGATGTTATATGTTGCAGTGTGAAGTCAATACGTACTTGCTATCCACAAGGGACTGAAGGTACTGGACCTGCTGCCAGCAAATCATCAAAGATTGAGACGCTGTTTGCTAATAAGGTCCGTATAAGTATATTTGTACCTTAGACATGAATGCTAAAATTTGATGAGGGATTGCATAACTTTGTATGAAATAATGAATATATTCCTTAGGTATTTTAATGCCAGTGTTTTTCCCTATTGTTTCTTTTTTGCTGTACTTGCAGCTGCATGCTTTTGTGGAGTATGAAGCTGTTGAAGATGCTGAGAAGGCGGTATGCCATCTTGACTTTGCTATCCAGTTGTGCTATGGCACTTGCCTATCACATATAAAACAACACACTTTGTTGTGTATAGGTTGCCGAATTTAGTGGCGGGAGAAACTGGAGAGATGGGCTTAGAGTTCGCTCGCTGCTTGGTTGCCTGGTACCTTAATGAATCCTGCCTTGCGATGTGTTTATTTCGCTGTCCATTCTATGTTCTATGCAAAATTTAATGTAGTCATGGACTGATGGTGAACAAATTGCATATGCAAGTACCCTCTGTGTTCCCATTATGCAAAATTTGAAGTAGTCAGGGTCTGATGGTGAACAAATTGCATATACAACTATCCTTTTGTGTTCCCATTGTCTATCCTAGTATCTTGATTAGATCTATTAGTCATTAACATTCAGAATATTTATCGGCCAGTCACACCATTCTTGATATTGTTATTATGTTGGTTAATGGGAACATAAGTGCGGCCTGTTTAGCGATCATTTCATTTGTGGGCAGATAATTCCCAAAAAGATGTGCTTGGGTACTTCACTAACATTAGTGTTGTAAAATGGAACTTTTAAAATCATTTATTTTCATCGTGTGTCGTTAGAAATGTTAAAATTGTGATCCGAATTCTCTAATTTGGAAGAGTTCGAATCAGTCTCCATATTAGCAGATAAGTGTCCTACTTGGACTCTACGTCCTCCCCCCTATATATACCTCTTGTATGCCGTATGAGAAGATGAGTCATTTCATTGTAATCCCGAGCGACTTGTAAACCCTCCACATATAGTGATCATCGCCGGTTGACGCCTGTGGTTTTTTTCTGTAAGGGTTTTTCACTTAAAATTCGTGTCTTGCTTTTCTCTATTTTTCTAACAAGTGGTATCAGAGCGCAGGTGATTAGGATTTAAAGAGACACGAAAAAAAACAGGAGATCGGTTTTCTTCCGGCCGCCGTCACACGGAGCAACGCCAGCAATTCGTCGCCCGCGACGGCACGCGCAGGAACGGGCGTGACCGCAGTCTCCACTCGTTCGACAGCGCGCGTCTTTTCGCGTTTTATTTAGACGTCCGTTCGCTCGCCTCGGCTTGGCATCGGTCTACGATCGTCGCCCGCTCGTCCGGGTGCCATTTTCTTCTGCAGCCGTAGCACAGCTGCGTCCGCCCGTCTCGACGTCATCTTGGTCGGCGTGTGAAGCAGTCAAGCCAGCCGCCAGCGCCACGTTTTGGCTTCGCCTCAGTGCGTGTGCGTTTTTGGGTCTTCTGCCGTGATCAAGCAGCGGAACCGTGACCAATTCACAGGACGTCAGACAGCAAAAGTTCCAAAGAAAATTTTCGTCCGAGACGTGCAGCACACAACACAGGTTCCAAGAAAAGTTTTGCTTTATTGAATCACCTAATGCCTTCCTGCTTCTTCGATTAACAAACTTTTCACAAGGAAGTTCACGTAAAGAAGTTTTTTCCCTTTTGGAGAGAGAGGGATATATATATATAATATATTTGCTTCTTTCCTCCCGAGACAGCTGAGATCAACTGAAGTTCTTTTTTTTTGTGATCTTTCTGCTAAGTTCACACGAGAAGCACCAGGAGGTTTGAAGATTCTTTGTTTCGTGTACACAGAAATTGTACCAAATCAGTCGTAATTTTTTTGCTAGGTTTATACAGATCAATAATAGCAAATTTCAGGTTTTATTCCTCATGGCGACTTTGAAGTATGATCTTCCACTCCTGAGTCGAGACACAAGATTTTCGCTGTGGCAAGTAAAGATGAGAGCTGTGTTGGTACAGATGGATTTGGATGATGCATTGGAAGGTTTTGATAAACAACCCATCGAATGGACCGCAGATGAGAAGCGCAAAGACCGTAAGGCTTTATCTCAAATTCACCTACATCTATCAAATGATATTTTACAGGATGTTTTAAAGCAGAAGACATCTGCTGCATTATGGCTGAAGCTTGAACAAATATGCATGACAAAGGATCTCGCCAGTAAGATGCATCTCAAGCAGAAATTATACTCTCATAAATTGCAAGAAGGAGGATCTGTGCTTGATCATCTTTCGGTGTTTAAGGAGATCGTTACCGACCTAGAGTCGATGGAGGTAAAATATGATGATGAGGATTTGGGTCTTATTCTTTTGTGTTCACTGCCTAGTTCTTTTTTAAATTTCAGAGATACCATATTATATAGTAGAGATACTCTCACTCTTAACGAAGTTTATGAAGCTTTGCATGCAAAGGAGAAGATGAAACATATGGTACCTTCTGAAAATTCAAGCTCGCAAGGAGCAGGCTTGTTTATTCGTGGCAGGCAAAAGGAGAAGAACTCAAACAATGGATCTCGAGGTAAAAGTCCAAACGGCTATAAGAGCCGGTCAAAATCAAGAGGCAAATACAAGTCGTGCAAATATTGCAAGAAAAGTGGGCACGACATCTCACGAATCTTTGGAAGTCGCAAAATAAAGAAAAGAGAGCTGCTACTATAAGCCAAAAGGTAAACCAGATGATGAAGGTAAAGCCTCTCTTGTTGCTGATGATAGTCCTAATGGAGAAATTCTTGTTGCCTTTGCTGGATGTACCAAGACCAATGATGAATGGATTCTTGATTCTGCCTGCACTTTTCATATGTGCCCTAACAGGGATTGGTTTGCCACCTATGAATCTATTGAAGGTGGCACTGTGTTGATGGGTGATAACTCATCTTGTAAGGTTGCAGAAATTGGTTCTGTTCAGATCAAGATGTTTGATGGTATTGTCAGAACTTTGACAGATGTGAGGCACATTCCAGATTTGAAAAGGAACCTCGTCTCTTTGAGTACTCTTAATACTAAAGGGTACAAGTATTCAGGTGAAGGTGGAGTTTTAAAGGTATCAAAAGGCTCTCTTGTTGTGATGAAAGCTGATATTAAATCTGCCAATCTGTACCATCTGCGAGGTACTACAATATCAGGTAATGTTGCCGCAATCTCAAGTTCATTATCTGATTCTGATGCTACTAATCTTTGACATATGCGCCTTGGGCATATGAGTGAGCTTGGTTTGACAGAATTGAGCAAGAGAGGACTTCTTGATGGACATAGCATCAGCAAGTTGAAATTTTGTGAGCATTGTGTGTTTGGCAAACACAAGAGGGTGAGATTTAATACTTGATTCATACTCAAGGTATTTTGGATTATGTGCATTCTGATTTATGGGGACCATCTCGCAAGACATCTCTAGGCGGTGCTAATTATATGTTGACAATTATTGATGATTACTCTAGAAGAGTGTGGCCTTATTTCTTGAAGCATAAATCACAAACATTTTCAGCATTTAAAGAGTGGAAGACTATGGTCGAAAGACAAACTGAAAAGAACGTAAAGAAACTTCGCACCGATAATGGTATGGAATTCTGTTCTGATGAATTTGAATCATATTGCAAGACTGAAGGCATTGTTAGGCACTACACCGTTCCTGGTACTCCTCAACAAAACGGTGTAGCTGAACGTATGAACATGACCATTATTTCCAAAGCCCGTTGCATATTGTCCAATGCAGGTTTGCATAGGCGTTTTTAGGCTGAAGCCGCTTCCACTGCTTGCTATCTTATTAATCGGTCTCCCAATATTGCAATTGAAAAAAAGACTCCAATTGAGGTATGGTCTGGTTCACCAGCAAATTATTCAGAATTGAAAGTATTTGGTTGCATTGCTTATGCTCATGTTGATAATGGAAAATTAGAGCCTAGAGCTGTTAAGTGCATCTTTCTTGGTTATAAATCTGGTGTCAAAGGATACAAGTTGTGGAATCCTGTAACACGTAAGGTTGTGATTAGCAGAAACGTTGTCTTTAATGAATCTGATATCCTTCATGATAAACTACCTACTAATGTTCCTGTTGAGAGTAAGCAGAATTTAAGTGTTCAGGTGGATCATCTTATTGGTTCAGATAACGCATCAGATAAGGAAAATATTGGTGTTCATGATGCACCAATTGTTGAGAATCTTCCTATTTGTGAGCAGTCACCACAACGGTCCATTGCAGTTGACAGACCTAGGAGGGAGATTAATCCACCCAAGAGATTAATTGAAGAAGCTAATATTGTTGCTTATGCTTTGAGTGTGGCAGAAGAAATTGAAGGTAATGCAGAACCTTCATCATACTCTGAGGCTATTGATTCCACTGATTGTAATAAGTGGATAACCGCTATGCATGATGAGATGGAGTCACTTGAAAAGAATGGCACTTGGGAACTAGTGAAATTGCCAAAGGAGAAGAAGCATGTTCATTGCAAGTAGGTTTTCAAAAGAAAAAAAGGTATTTCTCCCACTGAACCAGCAAGGTATAAAGCAAGGTTGGTTGCAAAAGGCTATAGCCAGATTCCAGGTATTGACTTTAATGATGTCTTTTCCCCAGTTGTGAAGCATAGTTCTATTCGCACTTTACTCAGTATTGTGGCTATGCATGATTATGAACTTGAGCAATTGGATGTTAAAACTGCATTCTTACATGGGGAGTTGGAAGAAGACATTTATATGGACCAACCTGAGGGTTTTGTTATTCCTGGAAAAGAACACCTTGTTTGTAGGTTAAAGAAATCTCTTTATGGCTTGAAGCAATCTCCTAGGCAATGGTACAAGAGATTTGACTCTTTTATGCTCTCTTATAATTTTAAGCGATCTGATTATTGTTGGAATATGCAACTTGTATTATTAGGGGCCAATTGGCCAGTATATATACACACAATACAGTTACAGATAAGGAAACCAAATTAAATCATATCTCTAACTATATCTCTAACACCCCCCTCAAACTCATGGTGGATCAACAACACTGAGTTTGGAGAGGTAGAAGCCGTGCTGTGCTCGAGTCTGGGCCTTCGTGAGGAAATCCGCTATCTGAAGCTCTGAAGGCACATACTGTAGAGCAATCACCTGATCATGCACACAAGACCTCATGAAGGAAGCATCAACACCAATATGCTTGGTGAGCTCATGCTTCACGTGGTCACGGCAATCTTGATAGCACTGTCTTCGTCGACAAGAGAGGAGTCGGTGTAATGTGAAACACCAAAATCCTCAAGTAACCACCGTAGCCAAGTAATCTCTGCATCAAGAGAGCCATAGCTCGCAACTCGACCTCTGCACTCGAGCGGGACACTGCGATCTGTTTCTTCGTCTTCCGGCAATAAGCGAACCACCAAGAAAAACACGATGGCGAGATATAGACCGCGATCGGAGGATCGGCGCCCAAGTAGCATCCGAATAAGCGGAAGGCATGAACGAGTGGAGCGTGAAAAAAAGAGACGGCGAGAGATAGTCCCACGAAGGTATCGCAGAACTCGAAGAAGGTGGCTGTAGTGGACCTGAGTGGGAGCAGAAACAAACTGACTCAGAATGTGAACTGGATAAGTGATATCCGGACGAGTAACAGCAAGGTAGACAAGACTCCCAACAAGATGGTGATAGCGAGTCGGATCAGAAAGAGGCTCGCCATCAGAGGGTCGGAGGTGAACATTGAGCTCCATAGGAGTCTCAACAGGACGCTGATCAGTGAGGGAGGCGCGATCAAGAAGATCCTGAATATACTTCTCTTGGGACATAAAGAAACCATCTGGAGTGGAAGTAACCTCAATCCCAAGGAAGTAACGAAGAGGACTAAGATCCGACATAAGGAACTGCTCACTAAGACGAGCCTTGACAAAGGCAATGTACTCAGAGTCATCTCCGGTAATGATCATATCATCAACATACAGAAGAAGAAGAGTCCGACCACGAGACGAAGTGTGGACAAAGAGCGCAGGATCATGATCACTTGCTAAAAACCAGCGGTGACCACGGAGGAGAAGCGCTCAAACCGTGCACGAGGTGCTTGCTTAAGGCCATAGAGAGAGCGGCGAAGGCGGCGCACCATGCCCTCGAGAAGAATACCCGGTGGCGGATGCATGTAGACCTCCTCACGCAACTCGCCATTAAGAAAGGTATTCTTGACATCAAGTTGAGAAACAGACCAGTGGCGAACAGAAGCCACCGAAAGAAGAGTGCGGACAGTGGTCATGTGGGCCACAGGAGCAAAAGTCTCGTCGTAGTCACGACCATGCTCCTGCTGGAAGCCACGAGCAACAAGACGCGCCTTATAGCGCTCAAGAGAGCCATCAGAGCGAGTCTTAATCTTATAGACCCACTTACATGTGATGGGGCGAGTGAGATGGAAAAGGAACAAGATCCCAAGTACCAAGACACTCGAGGGCAGCAATCTCCTCGGCCCATGGCATGTGGCCACTCGGGATGAGTAACAGCATCCCGGTAGGAGGCAGGCTCACAAGTAGCTGCGCCAGCAAAGGCAAAACGGGCAGGGGGCCGAATCGACTGGCGATCGCGGAGAGCGTAGCGAGGAGAAGACGACCCATCAGGGGAAGATGAAGCATCAGAAGAAGATAAAACATCAGGAGAAGTGGGCTCGGTGGAAGATCCTCAATCGAGGTCGGCGAGTGTAGACGAGTGTAGTGGGGAGCCCGAGGAGCCGCGGGAGGCGAAGCAGCGGCGACAATGGCGGAGAGGCCATAGGAGAAATATGTGGAGCGATATAGGTGTATCCGAAAGGTCAAAAAGACGAGAGACTCCACAGAGGAAGTCGAAGGAGAGACGGGGCGTGGGTAGAAGGGACGAGACTCGTCGAAAGTCACATCCCGAGAAATCCGCATCCGTCGACCAACAGATCCCAAAGACCGATAGCCCTTGTGCTCGACGCTCGCACCCGAAAGACACACTCAATGGGTGAGCGATCGGTTTGGTGCGTTCTCGAGGCGAGGAGAACGTAGCAAACGCAACCAAATGAGCGAAGGCGAGTAGTCGGGAGGAGACCACGAGGCGCTCAATAGGGATTGCTCCTCAAGAAGCGAAAGAAGGTGGATGTTGGCGAGATAGGTGGCGGTGGAAACGACCTCCGCCCAAAAGTGAGGTGGAATAGAGCGGCAATCATCGATTGCAGCCGACTCAAGGAGGTGACGATGCTTGCGTTCGGCAACACCATTACGAGCATGAGCACCGGACAAGAGAATCTGGCGAGAGTGCCTGCTCGACAAGAAAATGCGCAGTGATGAGAGAGGTACTCGCCACAGAGTCGGCCACGAAGACACGAATAGGAGTGGAGAACGTATGCGAACCATAGTGGCAAACTGTTTATAGATAGACAAGACCTCACTACGAGAAGACATGAAATATATCCAAGTGTGGCGAGAGAAATCATCTATAAATATGATATAGTATCGATGACCCCTTTCAAACGAAGGAGCGGACCCCAAACATCCGAATGAACAAGATCAAATGGGCGTTGAGACACCGACTCACTATGAGGATAAGGAAGTCAAGTTGTTTGCCTAACTTACACCGACAATGTAGAGACCGTCTCACGAGATGACCCCGAAGACCACGACGAACTAAAGGCGGCGATCGAGAGCCACACTGATGGCCAAGGCGGTGATGCCATTGTTGGAAAGAGCCGGTGAGACGGAGTGGCGGCGGCGGAGAGCGGGCGGCGACGGTGGCGGCGAGTAAGGTGAAGCAGTCAAGCTCCCAAAGACGCTGCTGAGTCAAGGCGCCGAGGCGAGAACCAACGAGCTCCGTGTGGCGGTCCCGAACACAACAAGAGTCGAGTCGAGAATGATCCGATAACCAAGATCGATGTCATCCCGTGAGAAAAGAAGTCGCATGGTTAGGCGAGGAACATGAGCAATGAAGGAACATGAAAAGATGAGTTGCTAAGAGGTCCTCGACCGAGACGAAAAGAGAGGTACCATCGTGAGTAAGAACACCGACGGGGAATCAAGAGGTGTAACAAAAGATAGAGTGGAAGAATCGGAAGTCATGTGGAAGGATGCTCGGAATCAAGGATCCACGGGAGGTACATGCGTGTAGGAGGTGGTTTCTCGGTGCACGAAGAGTCGGTCGCAGAACTGCGCAGAACACATCGAGGAAGAACACGAGGCGGCAAGCGATCGTCGAAGTCGGCTATCTCTGCTTTCGGAGAGAAAGCGCGGAAGTAGTCGATGCAGATGTCGATGTAGAAGTACCGGTGCCAGTGCTAGGAGAAGAACGGCGTGAAATATACCGCTGTTTCTTGTAGCACTGAGACTCAATGTGGCCGATCTTGTCGCAGTAGGAGCAGCGAGGACGACCACCGCTAGATGGAGGGCGGCCACCACCACCTGTGGCAGTCGCTGGAGGAGGCAGTGTACTAAAGCGTGAAGCAGTCGGTGTACGGGCGGCGAGCACGGAGGGGAGTGGCATCAGGCCAGCACCACTCAGACGAGTCTCCTCTGCACGTATCTCGGTAAGGGCCTCCAGAAGAGTGACACGAGGGTGGCGTGCAAGTAGTGAGCACGCCTCGCCGAACTTCGGGCGGCGGCGAGTAAGGAACTCGTGACACACGCTGAAACTCGGTCGGCCGACGACGACCAAGCGGCATGAGCAGAACGACGGCGGCGGTGCGAAGAGAGTCGATTGGCGCGGCATCGCAGAACTCGGCGTAGAAGGCGTCAACGGAGCATCACCTGCCAAGAGAGTGCTCCTGACGAACTACTGACAAGTAGAGGGCATCTCGAGAGGGTTCGTAGCGCTGTCGAAGATGAGTCCATATCTGAACAGCCGATGAAAATCCCACAATCTCGTAAGAAAAGCGAGGTGAACATCGGCGATGAAGACAAAGAAGCGGCCGAGGCTCGGCGTCGTCGTTACACCACTGAGTGTAGGTAGTCAAGCGTCCATGTAGGAGTCCAGAGCCTCTTGGTAGGCAGAGGCAGCCTTCTCATCAGCAAGACCAGCAGACTCAATAGCAGCCTTGTCAGCTGTCGGGGGAAGCGCAACAGACGTAGGCTCCGTCGGAGGAGTAGGGCATGTCGGGCACGTGACATCGCCAGAGAGGACGCCCCAAAGACGAAGACCACGCATATGGATGCGCATGTGAGACACGAAGTCGGTGTAGTTAACACCGTCGAAGATCACCGGGCAGCGAGGGAGGGAAACAGTACCCATTGGTAGGCGGCGCTGGACGGCGCGGCGACCAAGGTAACGTAGTCTAATAGGCGGCGCTGGACGGCGCGGCGATTAGACCGACGTTTAGACCGACATTTTTTTTAGCCTCTTTTTTTTCTGCTCCTTTAAAAGGAGCTGACTGGGCCGATTCTAATCACCCGATGCGAACGGGAAACCCACGGCTAGGGTTTCCACCGCTGATGGCGGCCAGCGGTGGCGTCGATGGCGAGTCCCGGGTGGCGCGAGCGTCGGCAGCCACGGCCGCCAGCAGCCGAGAAGGTGCGGCGACGAGGTCGGGCGCGGCGGAGCTCGTAGCGCCAGCGCGCCGCTGGCGCGCGGCCGAACTGGCGCTCGGCTTCGGCCGTGGGGCGCCGCCGAGTCGGCGCGAACTCGATGCCCTTCCGGCGAACGACTCTCCAGGATCGCTGCGGTCGGAGAGCCGGCGTCCTCGGCGGCGACTCCTCCAAGGTCATGGAGGCAGAGGCGTCTTGGCGGCAGCGGCCGGCGGCGGATCCTACCGGCCGCTTCTCTTGTCGGCGAGCTCGGCGACGAATGGGCCGCGGTCCCTCAAGCAAGCGGAGAGGCGATCGCCGTGGCGCCGGCGTCGGGCACCGAGCGGCGGCGTCAGGTGGAGGAAGCCGGCGGACGACTAGATCGGAGGGAGGCCGACTGAAGCGGCAAGCCAGCGACGGTGGCGGCTAGAGAGAGAGGTAACCCTAAACCCTAGCGCTCTGATACCATGTTGGAATATGCAACTTGTATTATTAGGGGCCAATTGGCCAGTATATATACACACAATACAGTTACAGATAAGGAAACCAAATCAAATCATATCTCTAACTATATCTCTAACAATTATGATAGCTGTGTTTATTTAAAAACTGTCAATGGTTCAGCTATTTATTTGCTTCTCTATGTTGATGATATGCTGATTGCTGCAAAAGATAAGTCGGAAATAGCAAAACTGAAAGCACAGTTGAGTAAGGAATTTGAGATGAAAGACTTAGGTACATCAAGGAAAATTCTTGGCATGGAGATTATTAGAAAGAGAAAATCTGGCAAGTTATACCTTAGTCAGCAAGGTTATATTGAGAAAGTCCTTCGTCGCTTTAATATGCATGATGCAAAACCAGTGAGTACTCCATTAGCTTCACATTTCAGATTATCTTCAGCTTTATGTCCTGAGTCAGATTATGACATTGAGTACATGTCTAGAGTTCCATATTCCAGTGCAGTTGGTTCTCTTATGTATGCCATGGTTTGCTCTCGTCCTGATTTATCTCATGCATTGAGTGTTGTCAGTAGATACATGACTAATCCTGGAAAAGAGCATTGGAAAGCAGTTCAATGGATTTTCAGATATCTGCGTGGTACTTCTAATGCTCGTTTGCAGTTTGGAACTTCTAGAAATAAACTTGTTGGGTATGTTGACTCTGATTATGCTGGCGATTTGGACAAAAGGAGATCTCTCACAGGTTATGCTTTCACTATTGGTGGTTGTCTTTGTTATTTGGAAGGCAAGTTTGCAAGCTCTCGTTGCCTTATCTACCATGAAGCGAGATATATGGCTATTTCTGAAGCTTGTAAAGAAGCCATTTGGTTGAGAGGTTTGTACACTGAGCTTTGTGGAGAAAATTCTTGCACTACCATATTTTGTGATAGTCAGAGTGCTATATGCCTTACAAAGGATCAGATGTTCCATGAGAGAACAAAGCACATTGATGTGAGATATCACTTTATTCGAGGTGTCATTGCTCAAGGTGATGTCAAGGTGTGCAAGATAAGTACTCATGATAATCCAGCTGATATGATGACGAAGCCAGTTCCTATTTCTAAGTTTGAGCTTTGCTCAAGCTTAGTTGGTATTACAGTTTAGTCCTAGAGACTAATTGGCGCACGGTGATTCTTTATCTTATTGTGGAGATATTATGGTGATTGAAGATTCTTCATTATTGCTACAAGAGGAAATTCGTCTCAAGGTGGAGATTGTTAAAATTGTGATCCGAATTCTCTAATTTGGAAGAGTCCGAATCAGTCTCCATATTAGCAGACAAGTGTCCTACTTGGACTCTACGTCCTCCCCCCTATATATACCTCTTGTATGCCGTATGAGAAGATGAGCCGTTTCATTGTAATCCCGAGCGACTTGTAAACCCTCTACATATAGTGATCATCGCCGGTTGGAGCCCGTGGTTTTTTCCCGTAAGGGTTTTTCACGTAAAATTCGTGTCTCGTTTTGCCCTATTTTTCTAACAAGATACATGGGATGGGCCAAGGAAGAAAAGGTGGAGATGAAGAGGACGCAGCAGATGAAGATGATTCCGACACAACTGGGCATCCACAAGACTGTGAAGCAGAGGACGCTACCCAGCATTCAGAAACACATCTTGAGCACCAGGTATTGCCATGGACCTCCCTTCCTAGCTATCGTTGCCATGTAGCTATTACAGGATCTTAATGCCTCAGAAGCTTGGATAGTCTTAACAACATGTATCATCTCATAGGCTGAGGATGGTTCCCATGACAAAGGTGGAATGAAGCACGGGAGAGGGAGAGGACGTGGAGGAAGAGGCCGTGGCCGGGGCCAATACCATGGTCACAACCGGGACGGTGGTCATCCAATGGGCACTCCTCCATCGAGTCACAGTGTCCTTGCTGAGCATCCAGCAGTGCCAAAGCCACCCCCTGGTCCGCGTATGCCAGATGGCACGAAAGGATTTACCGTGGGCCGAGGGAAGCCGCTCAACCCTAGCAATGCTGGTTAGTTTCAGTGTTTATGCCGGTGGTAGCCTGTTGCCCTGTTCTATCAGACTCCAAATGAGATCTCTGGCCCAGGCTCCCAACTGATTACAGACTTACAGTGGATTTTCTAGTTTAGATGCTTCATGGTGTGTTGGTTCCTTTTGATGTGAGATTCTGAAAAGAAAAGATATACCTTGTGCATGCATGTATACTACTAACACCGCAAGAGTGCTGGACATGTGAGCCTGTCTTTTGATTTCTAGTTGCTAGTCAAAAGTAGAAAACCATACTCGACAAACAAGGGTTCGACAATTTGCAGCGATAGTTCTGGTCCACAGATCTATATCTAACAGCAACATATAAATTTCACGGTACTTAGGAAATCGTTGAATTTGCAAACAAACATATCAATCAACTGATACGATCACTTGTTCGCCTGACTTCAAAACTTTTGTTTCTGCTCTTTCCTCCCATCTGTTCTTCTCATCCCTTTCATCAATGTCGCCTCGCCGGCATGGCCACGGTTACAGCAGTAGTTGCAGCAACTGCCTTCTGTTGCCTGTTCGTTAGAGCTGTGTAAGTTGATCTCTTATCTATTGTGTAAGGTTGGCTCTTCTCTTTGGAGATGGCTGGAGCACCTCTGAAGTTGTCTTTCTGTGATGAAGGGTCAGCTGTAGGTGATGCTAACTTCACAGAAGTTTTGGTTGCCTCTGGCTTGCCTGAGAGCTGTCATAGACAGAGATCAGGAGAAAGATAAACTCCAGATTACTAGGAAATTCTTGAGACGCGGTTTGCAAATGAGGAATAAAAAGGCTTATAGGATCTTTAGCATTCAGCATACCCTTGAAGCTGGAGGTTTAACTGGTCGTGGGATTGGCAGCTCCTTTTGGAAAACCATTTCAGAGGAGTTCGCTTCCATCTCAAGGGAGGGAAACAGTGGTGTAGATGGAGGAGTCTTCAGCCTGAAACGAAGTATTCTTCTAAGAACCAATTCCAATAGTTCATGCGTGTGGTATAGATTCTAGACTCAGTAAAATCCTGACCTACCAGTCATAGTCATGCTTGTCGTCCACTGGTATGATGAAATCTCTCTTCCCTGAGGGAAGCTTGCTCACATGACCACCTATTACAGTGATAGCAACACACACTGCAGTGAGTTTGAATCAAAATTACATATGGTTGGTTATTCATGAGAGCTCCATGAACACAAACACTACAGTGATAGGAACACAAACACTGCAGTGAGTATTTGGTGTTCTTTAAACATGAATTAGTTGAGATCATCCTCCATGAAGTAAAACAATATATTTTGACTTGTTATTTCAGTTTGACATGTAAAATTCCATTATAAATTGAAGTTATAAAACAAACAGGAAATGGGAATATCAAAACTTTAATATCAGATTTGGAATTTTAGTGACAAGATACAATGTTTCATTATATTCCAAAGGAAAACGATAGTACACAGACGTACAAGGCAAAGAAAAAAAAAATCAGACACTTCACTTGTCCCCGTGGGCGCTCACATGCTAACCATCCTTCCCCGTCTCCTAGTGTCCGATCCCACTCCTCTTAAAAACCAAACCAAACACAGGCGCAACAGCAGCAGCGGGTAGCAACATGCCTATCCGCCACCGCCCCTCCATCCCCGGTCCGAATGCGCGTGCGCATGCGGAGGCGGGGAGCGGAGCCGTGCTATGCAGCAGCTAAAATCCACCGATTCGCCAGGCCGGTCCTTCCCGCTGCCCGCACCGGCGCCGACGATGCGCGGGGCGCACCATTGCTGTGCCAGATCTGAGGTCGCCTTTCGCTTCCTGGACGACCTCGACCGTGGCGGCGGCGGGGACGGCTCCTTGGGCTTCGATGAGATCGGCTCCTAGGACGACATCTTCTCCACCTTCATGGACATCGAGAAGATCCCCTCCGCCCCCGCCACCGCTGGCTTTTTCAAAATGTTGCAAGTGTTCACTTGATTTGTTGCACGAATTCATTCGAAGTGTTGCATGATTTTTTTTTTGTTGCATCAATTAATTGTTGCGATGAGTTGTTGTAGTTAGAGTGGGATTTTTTTGTCATTCGTTTGTTTTTGTGTGTTGTGTTGTGAAATTTGTAGGGTTATAGATTTGTTGCAGGCATTAGTTGGGAAAAAAATATTGCGACCGTTGAAAAAAAATGTTGCGGCTGTTGGAAAAAAATATTGCACACGTTCTCCGGATGTTTCTGTTACGAATAATGCTTGTATATTCAGGAGGCCAATGGGCCGGTATATATACACAAGACATGTTACAGATAAGGAAACCAAAACAAATCTAGAATCCTACTCTAACACAAACATATCTCTAACTATATCTCTAACACCCCCCTCAAACTCATGGTGGATCAACAACACTGAGTTTGGAGAGTTAGAAGCCGTGCTGTGCTCGAGTCTGAGCCTTCGTGAAGAAATCCGCTATCTGAAGCTCTGAAGGCACATACTGAAGAGCAATCACCTGATCATGCACACAAGACCTCATGAAGGAAGCATCAACACCAATATGCTTGGTGAGCTCATGCTTCACAGGGTCACGGCAACATCTTGATAGCTTTGTCTTTGTCTAACAAGAGAGGAGTCGGTGTAGTAACAGAAACACCAAAATCCTCAAGTAACCACCGTAGCCAAGTAATCTCTGCTGTCAAGAGAGCCATAGCTCGCAACTCAGCCTCTGCACTCGAACGGGACACTGCAGTCTGTTTCTTCATCTTCCAGGCAATAAGCGAACCACCAAGAAAAACACGATGGCGAGAGATAGACCGCGATCGGAGGATCGGCCCAAGTAGCATCCGAATAAGCTGAAGTCAGTAACGAGCTGGAGCGTGGAAAGAAGAGACGGCGAGAGATAGTACCACGAAGGTATCGCAGAACTCGAAGAAGGTGGCTGTAGTGGATCTGAGTGGGAGCAGAAACAAACCGACTCGAATGTGAATGGATAAGTGATATCCGGACGAGTAATGACAAGGTAGACAAGACTCCCAACAAGATGGCGATAGCGAGTCGGATCGAAAGGGCTCGCCATCGAGGGTCGGAGGTGAACATTGAGCTCCATAGGAGTCTCAACAGGGCTGATCGATGAGGAGGCGCGATCAAGAAGATCTGAATATACTTCTCTTGGGACATAAAGAAACCATCCGAGTGGAAGTAACCTCAATCCCAAGGAAGTAACGAAGAGGACCAAGATCCGACATAAGGAATCGCTCACTAAGGCGAGCCTTGACAAAGGCAATGTACTCATAGTCATCTCCTTAATGATCATATCATCAACATACGTAAGAAGAAGAGTCCACCCACGAGGCGAAGTGTGGACAAAGAGCGCAGGATCATGATCACTTCAAAAGCCGCAGCGGTGACCACGAGGAGAAGCGCTCAAACCGAGCACGAGGGGCTTGCTTAAGGCCATAGAGAGAGCGGCGAAGGCGGCGGACCATGCCCTCGAGAATGAATACCCGGTGGCGGATGCATGTAGACCTCCTCACGCAACTCGCCATTAAGAAAGACATTCTTGACATCAAGGTGAGAAGCAGACCCGATGGCGAGCAGACGCCACCGAAAGAAGAGTGCGGACAGTGGTCATGTGGGCCACAGGAGCAAAAGTCTTGTCGTAGTCACGACCATGCTCCTACTGGAAGCCACGAGCAACAAGACGCGCCTTATAGCGCTCAAAAGAGCCATCAGAGCGAGTCTTAATCTTATAGACCCACTTACATGTGATGGGGCGAGTGAGATGGAAAAGGAACAAGATCCCAAGTACCGATGCGCTCGAGGCGACAATCTCCTCGGCCATGGTATGCTGCCACTCAGGATGAGTAACAGCATCCCGGTAGGAGGCAGGCTCACAAGTAGCTACGTCAGCAAAGGCCAAGCAGGCGGGGGCGAATCGATGGCGATCGCGGAGGCGTGGCGAGGAGAAGACGGCCCATCGGGGAAGATGAAGCATCGAAGAAGATGAAACATCGGGAGAAGTGGGCTCATCCGGAAGATCCTCGATCGAGGTCGGCGAGTGTAGGCGAGTGTAGTGGGAGAGCTGAGGAGCCGCAGAGAGGCAAGCAGCGGCGACAATGGCGGAGAGGCCACGGGAGAAATATGTGGAGACGAGATAAGTGTATCTGGAAATATCAAAAAAGACAGAGACTCCACAGAGGAAGCCGAAGGAGAGCGGGGCGTGGGTAGAAGGGACGAGACTCGTCGAAAGTCACATCCCGAAATCCGCATCCGTCGACCAATAGGATCCCAGCACCGATAGCCCTTGTGCTCGGCACTGTATCCCAGAAAGACACACTCAATGGGCTGACCAGTCAGTTTGGTGCGTTCTCGAGGGGCGAGGAGAACGTAGCAAACGCACCAAATGCACAAAGGCGAGTAGTCGAAGGAGACCACGAGGCGCTCAATAGGGATTGCGCGAAGAAGCGAAGAAGGTTTGGATGTTGGCGAGATAGGTGGCGGTGGAAGCGACCTCCGCCCAAAAGTGAGGTGGAATAGAGGCAACAATCATCAGTGCACGAGCCGACTCAAGGAGGTGACGATGCTTGCGCTCAGCAACACCATTTTGAGCATGAGCACGAGGACAAGAGGCGGCGAGAGAGTGCCACGCTTTCGGAAGGAAATCGCGGTGATGAGAGAGGTACTCGCCACAGAGTCGGCCACGAAAGACACGAATAGGAGTGGAGAACGTATGCGAACCATAGTGGCAAACTGTTTATAGATAGACAAGACCTCACTCGAGAAGTCATGAAATATATCCAAGTGTGGCGAGAGAAATCATCTATAAATATGATATAGTATCGATGACCCCTTTCAAACGAAGGGAGCCGGACCCCAAACATCCGAATGAACAAGATCAAATGGACGCCGAGACAACGACTCACTATGAGGATAAGGAAGTCAAGTTGTTTGCCTAACTTACGACTCGACAATGTAGAGACACGTCTCTGAGATGCACCCCAAAGACCACGATGAACTAAAGGCGACAGACGAGAGCCACACAGATGGCCAAGGCGGTGATGCCATTGTTGGAAAGAGCCAGAGACGGAGTGGCGAGGAGGAGAGATCGCGCGATGGTGGCGGCGGAAGGAAGGTGAAGCCAGTCAAGCTCCCGAGACGCTGCGAGTCAAGGCGCCGAGGCGAGAACCAACGAGCTCCGTGTGGCGGTCCGAAGACAACAAGAGTCGAGTCGAGAATGATCCGATAACCAAGGTCGATGTCATCCGTGAGAAAGAAGTTTGCATGGTTAGGCGAGGAACATGAGCAATGAAGGAACATGAAAAGATGAGTTGCTAAGAGGTCCTCGACCAGAGGAAAAGAGGTACCATCGATAGTAAGAACAGCGACGGGGCATCAAGAGGTGTAGCAAAAGATAGAGTGGAAGAATCGGAAGTCATGTGGAAGGATGCTCCGGAATCAAGGATCCACGGGAGGTACTGTCGTGTAGGAGGTGGTTTCTCGGTGCAGAAGAGTCGGTCGCAGAACCTGCGAGAACTCATCGAGGAAGAACACAAGCGGCAAGCGATCGGCGAAGTCGGCTATCTCTGCTCGATGAGAAAAACGCGAAGTAGTCGATCAGACGTCGATGTAGAAATGCAGGTGCGGTGCTAGGAGAAGAACGGCGTGAAATATGCCGCTGTTTCTTGTAGCACTGGGACTCAATGTGACCGATCTTGTCGCAGTAGGAGCAGCGAGGACGACCACCGCCAGATGGAGGGCGGCCACCACCACCACTGTGGCGGCCACGGAGGAGGCGTCTTGATCGCGAAGCGATCGGTGTAGCAGGTGTACGGGTGGCGAGCACGGAGGGGAGTGGCATCAGACCGGCACCACTCAGACGAGTCTCCTCTGCACGTATCTCGGTAAGGGCCTCCAGAAGAGTGACACGAGGGTGGCGTGCAAGTAGCTGGGCATGCCTCTGCTCGAACTCAGGACGAAGGCGAGTAAGAAACTCGTATACACGCTGAAACTCCAAGTCGGCCGCATAACAACAAAGACGAACAGAACGAGGCAGCGGCCAGCGGTCGCGAAGAGTCCGATTGGCGCTTGGTCGCGAACTCGGCGTAGAAGGCGTCAATAGTAGCATCACCCTGCTGAAGAGAGTGCTCCTGGCGAACTCTCGGCGTGAGAGGCATCTCGGAGGTTCGTGCGCGTGTCGAAGATGAGTCCACATCCGACGGTAAGAAAATCCACAATCTCGTAAGAAAACGAGGTTTGGACATCGGCGATGAAGACAAGCGACCGGCGGCGTCGTCGCACCACTGAGTGTAGGTAGTCAAGCGATCCATGTAAAGATCCAGAGCCTCTTGGTAGCGAGGCGACCTTCTCATCGATGAGGCGGCGACCTCGATAGCAACTTTGTCACCGTCGGGAAGCGCATGACGTGAAGCCGTCGGAGGAGTAGGGCATGGCGGGCAGGTGACATCGCCAGAAAGGACGCCCTAGAGACGAAGACCACGCATGTGGATGCGCATGTGAGACACGAAGTCGGTGTAGTTAACACCGTCGAAGATCATCGGCGTGAGGAGAAAGCGGTGCCCATTGGTAGCGTACCGGGCGGCGCGGCGACCAAATAACGTAGTCTAATAGCGGCCCCGACGGCGCGCGATTAGACCAACGTTTTTTTTTGCTTTTGCTTTTCTTTTAATCGGTAGCCGGCCAAACGGTAAGTGGCCCAAACGACGCTTTTAGGTTTTCCCTAAGCGCGGCGCGGCGGCGATGGTCTGCGTGCTTTTTCTTCGCGCAGCGATGGCGGCGGCGGAGAAGCAGCGATAGCGCGGCGATAGCGGCGGCGGCGGAGAGCGGCGGCGATAGCGGCGGCGATGGCGGCGCGGCCGGAGAAGCGGCCCACGCCTCGGCATTCGGCAGCGGCGTCCCGGCGACTCGGCGGCTCGACGGCGAGCGGCGGCGAAATGCGCGGCCGGCGACGAGAGGATGTAGCGGCGACCGGATGTAGCGGCGGCGGGCCGGCCGGAGGCGCGGCGATAGGGAGCGAGGCGGACCGGACGAGGCGCGGCGGCTCGAATCCGGAGGAGGCGGGCCGGGGCGCGGCGACGGGCCGGAGGCGCGGTGGCTCGGATCCGGGAAGCGGACCGGAGGCGCGGCGATCGGGCCGGAGGCGCGGTGGCTCCGGATCCGGCGGGAGAAGGGATCCGGCGCGAGGATCCTGGCCGGCGTGCGGGAGTGCGGAAGGAGGCCGGCGTGCGGCGACAAGCGAAGCGACGGAAAAACCAAAACCCTAGGTAGGCTCTGATACCATATTACGAATAATGCTTGTATATTCAGGAGGCCAATGGGCCGGTATATATACACAAGACATGTTACAGATAAGGAAACCAAAACAAATCTAGAATCCTACTCTAACACAAACATATCTCTAACTATATCTCTAACAGTTTCCTCCTTTTTGTTTTGATATGTTGCATCCTCCGGCTCCTTTTGTTGCGATCGTTGAAAAAAATATTGCGGCTGTTGGAAAAAAAATGTTGCATTTAGCACATGGTCATGTTGCGCTTGTGAAATCAAAATATTTTATAAGTAAGTTTTAAATGTTGTAAATTCTTCATGTTGGCCAAATCCTGATTTCGTTTTGCTTCTCCCGATCGATCGACTCAATCTTTTCCCTAACCCTCAGCCTCTCACTTCATCTCATTCCTGTACCCTCGCTTAAATGAAGACACCCGATCAGTTTGTTGCATGTATGAATTTTGTTGTTGCAAACATTGTGCCGATATGTTGCGTCGGAGCGTACGATGGAAAGCTTCCCATCGTACGTCTGAGCGCTAGCTGCGCCCTATTCCAAACCCAGTAGGAAGGTACAAGTATCTCACGAAATTGAATTACAAAATAACTGTGCATAGTATAATATTAGAGCAAGTGCTATTATTGTTACTAAATATTTACCTTATTAGCAGCCATGCATTTAATGACAGATGCCCGAATGTGATTTGTTTCCTATCTCCTATGTAGTAACTGACAATAGTAGCCTTTAAATGGCAATAGGTAACCTAGTACCTCCTATGAGGTAATTAGAATATCAACCATTTGATCAAACAAAATGGATGGTTCAAATTAATCTGGCTGTACTGTACATTCCTGACAACGTTCATACGAACTCCCCCCCCCCCCCCCCACCCCCCAACACACACACACACACAAAACAACATTCATAGGAAAAGGTCTGCAGGGGCCAAAGATCTCACCTTGGAAATTGTCAAAGTCAACAGAGTACATTGGTTCCAGGAGGTTCACATCCCTATCTTTCTCACGCTTGTACAGCTCCCTGAAGAAAACTATGCTCTCATCTTTATCTTTCTGAACTGCAGATGGGACCTTAGGCTTGCCTATTCCAGCAATTCTCCTCATGCGGTCCATCTTCAAGAAACAAGGGTATGTTCGTTACAAAGGCTGAAAAGATCAGAGGTATGGAGATTTTGACAAAGGTTACATGAATATACTACTCAAAAGACTCCAAATGTACCGGCAATTCCAAAGCAATCACCTGGAATTAATTGCAGACAGGCTACGTAAATATAGTTAACTACTTGGCAAAATGGATGGATCGATGCAGCCAAAAGGAAATGATTAATTGATTCTATGGGTTCATAAGCTTGGTGTTACTTTCTGCTTGTACTCTAATGGCCCAATGTCTTTTGTTTTCGTATATCATGCTTGTCATTTCTAGTTTTACCGGCTCCATTCTCATCCTTTTATGGTACTAACGTTATTTATTAAAAAAAAACAATGGCATGAATTTTAATGCAGTTTATGGTTTATTCGGGATCGATAGTGAAATTTAGATGCATATAGGAGCTTTTGGACACATGAAGGTTTCTTTTCGAATATCTTGATGCATTGAGCGAAGTAGTCGCCTTTTGTTCATTTTTTATGGTCATAGGTGAGCTCAATTTTGTGCTTTTTCAGCTTTTAATGTTGCCGTGAGCAATGGAGATGGCATATCCGCTCAAGCCCTGATGAGAAAAGACCACATGCAACACTCATCCTACAGTGCTGCACGTGGGCAGACAAACAATAAGTACACTGCAGTACTGCACACCACAAGAAAACATATAGCAGTGGTGCTAGATGTTAGGGATATATTAGAGATATAATTATTTTATATTTCTCATCCGTCTTCTGTATTGCTTTATCTGTATATGTCATGCACCCCTTGTACACCCTATATATATTGCTCAATAGGCCTCTTCAATATACACATATTATTCATAACATGGTATCAGAGCCAGGTTTGGATTTACCGTAGTAGCAGCCGCCTCCTCCTAGGCTCTACCCCTTCTCTGCTGCCGCTGCCTCCGGGAGGACCGATCTTTGCTCCCGGGGGTGGCCTCTCGTCGGCGCTCTGCCTCAGATCCTGCAAGGCCTCCTCTCCGTGCGTCGCCATCTTCAACCGATGCCTCCACTCGGATCCGCACTCTGAAGCCTCCGATTCTTGGCCATGACCTCCATGGTTGCGAGGTCTGGGAGGTCGTGGACGTCCTACCTCGCCTCGCTCATCGGCAGTGACACCGACGCGCTCTGGATCCACGTCCCGGCGCTCGCCGAGGGGTTAACCTGCTGGATCCCATCACTGTTGTCGTCCTGTGCACCGCCCCCACAGATGGCGCCACATGAACCCCGTCACCACCTATCGGTCACTGGCGCCAATGTGCTTGTAGGCGTTGGGCAGCGAGGCGTACATATCTTCTTGATGGATTCGAGCTCGGTCTCTAGGGCGTCGACGCGGCTGACACCATCCGCGTAGGATCGGGCCACCGCCGCCTTGGCTCCCCCGTGCGACGCACGGAGATCGACCGCGATTTGTGAGGAGAAGAGAAGGGATCAAGGGGGGCGATTCGATTGGGTTGGATCGAAGAGGTGGTGGCGATGGGTGCGCTGTCGCGGCCGGAGGAGCTGGTGGCGCTTGTGAAGTTGCGGGTGGCGGCAGGGCAGATCAAGCGCCAGATCCCGCCGGAGGAGCACTGGGCCTTTGAATACTCCATGCTCCAGAAGGTCTCCCCGAGCTTCGCCGTTATTAGAAGTAGGGATTCGATTTTGGATGGCTATTAGATGGCTTGGCTATGGGATGGCTCGGTTGTGAGAAGAGATGGTTGAAGTTTTGATGCTCCTTGCGTTGCTGGGGCTTTTTCACTGTGGCCTTTTCATTGGGATTTATATTGCTATGTGCTGAAGCTGCCGGTGGAGATTGGAATTGGGATGGAGTTTGGTCATCTTTGTTGCGCCTCGGCATCATGATTCTGCTGATGGTGTTGCTTCAAACTGGTGCTTGTTGGTTGAACGAGGAGACGAGTCTTCTGCTACTGCTAGCTATTATTTGTGTCATTTCTTCCGTTGCGTCCATCCAAATCTGTCACTCTTTATCTGTGAGTTCGTCTAAGCCATGCGAGTCCATAAATTTATTATCAGTCATAGAAGCATAGAAATTCTTTTTGCATGACAGCAGCTGCCGCTCTTTTCTTCGAGATGCTGCAGATCATTGTTATGATACCACCGCTCTCTCTTAGCCGCCGCCCCAAGCTTTTAAGGCCGCCGCGCTTTTTCTGCACTGCGTTTTCATTATACTTCTTGTGCATTGCGTCGCGTTTCTTTTGCACTACATCTCTGTTGTGCTTCTTGTACATTGCGTTACGCTTCTTTTGCACTGTGTATTCGTTGTGCACTGCGCTGCCGTTGTCTTGGGCTACGATCTGCGCCGCCATGCTTCGATCTATTCCTATTCGGCCTGATTTGACAGATTTCTCTATTTGTCGGTTTCATCATCTTCTTCGTTATGTTGTCGTGGTCGACTTTACTCCCGCACCTTGTGCTTTATGGGCTGTCGCACAACCCCAGATGAGAGGAGATCTTTTATCGACATATTTTCCAAGAGCTGCATGCTACGACGACATTATCAAGACTCGGATATTGGATTTTTCATATTTTAGTGTTAACCATTTCCAAATGCAATGCTATTGCATATGCCTTGCATTTGAGGGGGGTGTTAGAGATATAATTATTTTGTATTCCTTATCTGTCTTTTGTATTGTCTTATCTGTATATGGTATACACCTCTTGTACACCCTATATATATTACCCATTAGGTCTCTTCAATATACACACAGTATTCGTAACACTGAAACAGAGGCCAAAGCAACCTAACCACGACAGCAATCTACAAGTGACAAGAGCTCCACGAAATGCATTTACGTGGCTAACCACAATAGCAATTACAATTTACAAGGGTATAAGTAATAGATGGCACTGGATCGAAGTTTACCTATGCCGCATGTTAAACACATGTTGTTTAGGTTGATGGGTGAGTAAAGCTCCAGCTTGGCCGGTACAGAGCTTGACCGGTACATTTTGAATTCGCCTTGTCATATAAAAGAAGCCATCAAACATTCAAACTCAACTTGAAATCGCAGAATCTAAGTAACACAGCGAAAAAGAAGGGAGAGAAGATGCATTCAGTTGAGACGATGCTGGACTCTGGATTAGCAATGCAAGGAGATAATGGAAGAGAAGGAGAATATATAGACATAGGATACGCACCTCCATTAGTTGAGAGTCAGCAGAAGGGAAGGAGCCTCTTCAGGAAAAACCTCTTTGGGTGGGATTCTGCCGCTTCTTTAATGATTCTACCTGGTATGGAGGAGACCAAGTGGAAATACTCCCCACCTTGTCTGCAACGTCTTTGCAAGTCGGGGCAGCCATCTATTTCTAATGTTTTGAGGGCTGGGATCCGCTGGAGGAGACCCTGCGGAAATTTCTCTATCCCTGGACAACGGCCAACCGTCAATCGCTCAAGGGAAGCGAGACCGTCGGGCAATGCTTTCAGGCCACCGCTGGACCACAGCTTAAGCTCCCTCAGCTTTGCCAGATTTCCAAGGTTTGAAGGCAGTGCCACCAAGCTATGACATGATATAATATGCAACGACTCAAGGGATGCGGGTAACATCGGTATCTCCAGTAAACTACCACAACCCCAAATTTGCAACATCTTAAGGGATGCGGGCAACATCGGAATCTCCAGTAAACTGTCACAACCCCAAATATGCAATTCCTCAAGGGATGCGGGCAACATCGGGATCTCCAGTAAACTGCCACACCTATAAATAAGCAATATCTTAAGGGATGCGGGCAACATCGGGATCTCCAGTAAACTGCCACAACCCAAAATATCTAACGACTCAAGGGATGCGGGCAACATCGGGATCTCCAACCTCTCCAGCTGGGGCAGCGAAAGGGTTTGCTCGGATGATGAACCCTTCCCCTCCAGGTTGGCACAATCCGAAATACGCAGAGAGCGGAGGCGAACCAAGCATCGGAGCTCCTCCACTGGCCAGCGGACAAGTTCGACGCATCCAGAAATCTCCAAATCTTCCACAAAGGCGAAGAATTTCCAAAGCCCAAGGTGCGATTTGGACAGACTGGGCGCTGTTATGAAGCAGTTTGGACCATCTAGAGTCAATTTCCGAAGGTTTTCTAGAGCTTTTTGGCTTTGGTTTTGCTGGTCCTCCGGAGGCATCCTCATCGAAGCAATACCTTCTACACTGTAAGGCAACGCTGTTAGATGTGCGAGTGAGCTGATTGGAAGTTTTGGGCAATTGATCATCTCTAACTTTTCGAGCTGGGGAAACACTAACAAGCCACAACTAGGCTCTCCTGCACTGTTTTCTGCCCATCTCTCCAAGTTCGGTAACTCATCTAAGACCATCTCCTTTAACTTCGGGAAAACTTGCGGAGGGGTATTGTTGTATCCCTCAGCTTCCGCCTCAATGCTCTTACATAAAGTGGTTAGGCTACCCATGTTCTGCAAGGACAAATACTCAAGAGAGACTGACAACCATGCTACAGGTAGATCCTTACATCTTGGGCAGTTGGAAATTTCGAGTGTTCTTACGCACCCGAACATTTGAGGGTCTCTCATCCATTGTGATATTTCTAGGCCACCATATCCATGTACCTCCAATCTTTGGAGCTTACTGTGAGGTGCAAGGGACTCCAACACTGCTTCCTCATCACAGGCCTCATCTTCAACCATGTCATCTCCTGTGCGGCCCCAATACAACCTCAGGTCAATTAGATTTTGCTTCTGCTGGAGACTGGCTTCTTTTGCATTTTGCACACTCTTTATTTTTCTCAAATTGTACAACTCCAACCTGTTTGCAAGGTGTCGCAGGTCTTTGAGCTCCTCGATTCCACGACCATCTTCAGTGTCCACAATAAATGCTGTTAGTGTGCGAAGATTGTTCAACAGACTAATATTTGGTGGCATCCGTTGCAAACTAGAACATCCAAAAAGATAAAGGTGGATGAGCTTCCTCATAGTTCTCATATCTTCCGGTAAATATTTTAGATTTGTGCAATTATTGAGCCTCAACGATTGCAAGTTATACAACATACATATCGAATTTGGCAATCTAACAATAGCAGACTCAGAAAGGTCAAGATACCGTAAATGTTTTACATTTACGACCTGGCTATTGATAATAGAAGGACTGTAACAATGCAACACTCTTATTGATACCAGTCTTAACTCCTTAAGATCCTTGTGTGATCTTACTTTCTCTAACAAAGTCCGGAGAGATGGCCTGCCTTTCAACACACCATTGTTTTGTTTCAGTCCAGCAATTAACACCTGCATGTGACGGGCATCTTTTATAGATGCTTTCTGTTGAATCAACTCTTCTATAGTTGCACATTCGTCTGTGACATCTTTCGCTAGGTCATGCATTAAATCATGCATTTTACAACCAAATGACTCGTAAGTTGTGTAAGGGGAATCATATGTCTTCGCTTTCACATCTTGGAGGAAGGATCTCCAAACCAAATTATGGAAAATGTATTCTCCTTTCTGGGCCAAATCCATTGTTCCCTCTTCTTGAATAAAACCATTTGCCATCCATAGTTGGATCAACTCGTACTTGTCCATCTCATAGTCCTTTGGGAAAATTGCACAGAAGGCAAAACATTGCTTCATTTCAGATGATAAGTGTCTGTAGCTCAATTTTAGTATGGGCAGGATCTCATATTTGCCCCCGATGTTGCTTTGTTCGATGTCCTCCCATTCCTTCGCTTGTTGTTTTGAGCTCATCAAACCACCCATCGTCTTCAGAGCAAGAGGCAGCCCCCTGCATTTCTTGACAATGCGTCTGCCGATGGTGACCAACTCTGCCTGCTCCTCTCCACCATTACTAAATGCTTTCTTTGAGAACAATTCCCATGAATCATCTTCGCTCAGACATGCTAGCTCATGGGGTCCAAGTGTGCCCATTATGGAGGCTACTTGCTTGCTTCTACATGTGACAATTATAAAGCTTCCTGGTCCACCAATAGAGGACAATAGTGGCTTCAGGTCATCCTCCCACTTTCGTCGCTCTTCATTCCATACATCGTCAAGAATGAGTAGATACCTTCTCCGGCCAATGGCTTCCTGCAGTCGCCCTCGCAACAGCTCGATGGTGTCCGGCAAGTTGCATCTTTCCTTGGTGACCAACTCAATGACGGATCTCACAAGAGGACAAGCATCGAAGTTGTCTGACACACAGTGCCACATCTTCAGCTGGAAGTGGTTCTGGACCCTGTGGTCATTGTACACCATCTTCGCTAGTGTCGTCTTGCCCAAACCCCCCATCCCAATGATGGGGAGCACACGCAGATGCTTCTGATCTTGCTGGTCGAGCAACAGCTTCACCACAACTTCCTTGTCGTCGTCTCTGCCAAAGATATCTGAGGACTCGTCCAGGGCTGAGTGCGTCTGCCGATAAAGAACTTGTGGCGCCTCGGTACGCTCTTCCAGGCCAAACATGTTCATCTCCAGGACCAGATCATTGATCTTCTTGAGGACATTGTTCAGATTCCTGCTCACAGTGAAGCGGAACAGAAGCAGGCTGTGGCGGGTGAAGTAGCTGAGTACCTTGCGGGTTGTGGACTCGCCGATCTGGGCCTTGCGGCGCAGCGCCTCGTACTGGAAGTCGTCGAGGACGTCGTCGGCCTCGTAGGCGACGGCCCTGAGGTCCTTCATCCACCGCTTGACGGCCGGGTCGGTCTCGCTCTTCAGCTCGGCGTTGAGCAGCTTGGACTGGACAGCCAGCAGCTGGCGCTCCAGCTTGCAGCGGTCGTCGTCGACGCCCCACATGCGAGTGACGCTCTGGACGAGCGCGTCTCCCGCCTTGCCGGCCACGGCGCTCACCACGGGGAGAAGCAGCGACCCGGCCATGTCTTGTGAACTGTACGTGATGGGTCTCGGCCGATCTCTCGGGTGTGATGAGAGGAAAGTGTACTGTGTATGTTGTTCTGTCCTCGCAAGAAGGCAATCCTCTGCAACTGAAGGAGGGAAGGAAGCAGAGGAGGAATCCAACGACCCAAGTATTCAAGTCAGAGAAGTAGACTTGACCTCATTGACTTGCTTATATGGATTTCCGGGGCTACACGGCAGGGAGTAGTGTAATGTAATCTTTCTCGAAGATACCCTAATTGCTTCGTGACTTCGTCCGCACCAAAGTGCAATTGGGCATGCGTTGCTAGGTGCACGCACACGCGCGCTGTGTAGTGTACCAGAGATTCCAGGAAAGTTTGGCTGCGTGCCGCACGAAGACTTAACAGGAGACTTGACTGTAGATATGTTGCTACAAGCACACGAAGGAAGCTTCTAGGGTCTTGCTTGGCATACACAACAGTTACCAAGTTTTGGCTTGGATTCGCCGATTTCGACTCGCCGCAACTCCGACTTGGTGCCAACCCGCGCCATACTGAGTGTCATCAACCCGTTCTCTACCCCGGCTACTATTCTAGCGCTGGTTCCGCCATCACAATCGCTTGTGCTGCCCAACGCGCGTCATCTTGCGCCATCTCCATTGCCGATCTTCTGCCCCAGTCGATCGTCGTTTTCCATCAATAGACTATGACGCTAGCTCTGCATATTTTTTTTTTTATATTGGAGGTGGAGTTCATTGCAACGTATGTCGTTGTACTTATTTTTGGCGACATCTATGTGAGATTAATCATTGTCGTTTTTCTTTGACGATCCGTCGTCTTCTACGGGTTACTGTGGCAATATCAGCACATGTAGAGTCCAAGGTGGAGGTTTATCGATATCCATATTTTGAGGCATTAAAAAAAATCTTCTAATTCGGGAAGTTATTCAGTTCATGCATGTTTGGATTCAGTTTGAGGGGACAACTGATTTGATCTTTCGTTCACTGTTTTAATGACACCCTTGATGGTAGTTAGCATAGTACTCTCTGGAGTTTTGTTGTTATTCATTAGTGAAGGTTATGCTCCAAATTTGAGTTCAAGATGAAGGATTTAAGTGCAAGGAGGAGTTTATTATTTGCATAGATACTACAACGTTTGGTATTGCAATGCAATGTGTTCTAGCTGTCCCAGCTTGATACGAGAGGTCTATTGCAGAATTTGTTTCTACTCCATTGATGGCACGTTGAGGTTCCTTTCATCCGAATGTTCTTCTACGGGGGCAGTTTTTTCTTACCATGTCATGGAATTCAGTTACTTTTACAATCGGCAGTTTGATGTATGTGGTGTCTACACATGCAAGTTGCTTTTTAGTAGGCATTATTTGCCGAGTTATGTGTTCCAACCTTCCAAGCGGAGCAATTCAAGTTCATGACATGACTTCTTCACTATAGTTATTCAGCACTACAGGTGATGTCTTGGCTTATGTTGTTAAATGATTGAACATTTGATTGCTCAATTTGGCTTTATGAGAAGCGTTTGGATAAGATTGTTCCAGTCTTAATTGCTGAGAGTAGTCCTACGGACGTTTGGCTTGTAGGATATTCATCACAAATTCGTCTCAAGGTGGGAATTATTGAGTTTGAGTATGGTACATATTGTATTTGAGTGTGATACGATTTTCGTTTCCTACCCCAACTTATATGTCAACTCCTACACGGAGTATTTCATTTACAGCTATAAATTCAATCCTATAGTCTATATGGCAAGAGCAAGAGGTTCATTGTAAACATCTCTTCATATAGTAATATTGGTTTTTGTGTGTCTGTATTTTTTTTAAAAAAATAGTTTTTCACGTAAAATTCATATATCATGTTTCGGTGCATTATTCGCGCTATAATTGTTTAGTGTACACAAACTTGGAGCGGATGTAGTAAAGAAGAACTTCTTTTATATCAGTATAGATGTTCATGAGCATTGAAGACAAGAAAAGAACTACAAGAGGAAAGGATCTGACGTTCTCACCTTCTCGAACTTTACAGAGTACGTTGGTTCCAGGATATTCAGTAATTCAGATCCCTATCTTCTCATGCTTGTATAGCTAGCTCCCTACCGAAAGTTATGCTCCCGTTTGTCTTCGCGAGCCACGGATGGAACCTTTGACCTTGCCCATTCCATCAACTACCATCACAAGATCCATCTTCAAGAAAGAGGTATGTCTATCACAGACACTGAAAAGATCAAAGGTATATAAACATTGTGAAAAAAATTACATGAATAATACTCCAAAGACCCTAAACGTACTGGCAGTTCCAAAGAAGTTGATGGAATTGCAGACAGACTATGAAAATGTAGTTCATTAGATGGTGAAAAGGATGGATCGATGCAGCCAAATGGACATAATTAATCGATTCTATGCGTTCATAAGCAGAGTTTTTAGCTAAAATAGCATTGTTGGTGTGCGAAATAGAAAATCTAGTCCCTTTGCGCATCAAAAACAAAAATAACACCACAAAACCGTCGAAACACGACACCTAACCTCGTCTACGCCCTAAGAGGCCGGAGCGTCTCGTCCGTGCCCCTGGAAGCTGGAGTCGGTTCGTCCATGCCTCTGGAGGCCGAACCTCCCCTCGTTCGTACCCCCTGGGTCCGGTCTGGTACACCGTTGGTCGTACAAATGGCAATGTGTAATTGTGTTGCAAGTACAAGAAAATTGATGGGATGCGGATGGTTGCGACGGCCAATAAATGTGCCAAAAACTCTCTCCCGACGACCAACACACAAAAAAAAAAATTGATTGGATGCCAATAGTTGCGACCAACACAATTTTATGAACACAGTAATGTTCAAATTCAATTCTACCTTGGTAAGAGTTTGTTTGTCAAAGTATATTTCATTTTCCGGTTCTTGATCTCTCTACATATACAGCCGTCCCGCGAACTTATAGGTGCCAGAGCAGAAAGTAATGCTTTACAGGTTCAGAAAATAACTCTTTATGTACTTTGTTTTTCCAGGAGAAGCCACTTTCTGCTAAAGCCAACAATACTCGATAGTCGGTATACAGGTTCTATCCTTAAATGGTTCATATAAAGGTATCTTCAATAGTTAGATAACTTTATCTTCAACATATGCTACATCATCTTTAGATACAACATCTCCAATAGATAGTCTCTAGCACACTCTTCAAAATTTAAATTTTATAATTTTTCTTAGAAACATGTCTACATGTCAATTAGAGTAGATTAATGTATCATATTTTGTTTCGTTTACACGATAACCTCTTCAGGAAGAGATGACTTGTGCTCCCTCTTCTCCCATTCTCTCCTCCACATAGGATTTTATTGACGTGACATAACTAAGAGACGAATAAAAATATTATTAGAGATGCCCTAAGTCGTTTAGTGCTGGTGTTGAGTCATTTAAGATAGGGCTGGCAGTGTCGCCACATTCACCTGTCATTTAATTCTTTAGCCTCTTAATTTTTTGTGGCTTACGAATGATCTATTTTGGAAATGTTAACACAATTCTTATTTTGGCACTGTAGCACCTCTGTTGTATTGAGACCAACCTGCGTGCTATCTCTTCTCTTGGAGCGTTGCAATCCAGTCGTCGGATTGGAACTGCCCGTGCGAGGACAAGAAAAATGATGGGATGTGGATGGTTGCGACGACCAATAAACAAGTAGTTTTTGTTAAAATAGTATTATCGATGTCCGTAATAACAAATTTAGTCTGCTCCTGATGCTAATAGCAGAAATAATGTAGGATCATATATGATAATCAGAGGGGGTGAATGATTATAATAATTTTTGATGAGGATCTAAAAATATTCATTTAATTATTTATCGGTAATCCTTATTATGGATAATGACGTCATTATATGGTCCTTGAGTATACGCCTAAATGTTAATAAGGAAGAAGCTATAGTCGTAAGTCATTCTACGACTACCTCATGATCGTAAATTCTTGTACGATCATCTCATCGTCGTAAGTTCTTCTAGACCAGGTCAGCTATGACCACCCCATAGTCGTAAGTCCTTCTACGACTAGCACATGATCGTAAGTTCTTCTACGATCACCTCATGTCGTAAGTCCTTCTACGACCAGGTCAGTTACGACCATCCTATAATCAATCGAGCTTACAAACAAGTAGGCCCGATTGATTAAGGCATCTAAACAGTCAGTATACGCAATTATTCTTCAGAATAACTGCACGACTAATCTCACTGTTCTGGTGATAACTGACCAGCGATGTGGGAACGTTACTTCTCCAACAGTAATCTCCTGTAACTGCGCCATCATCTGAAGCATTGACGCGCCCTTTGGGCTGGAAAGATTGTCGCCCAAGAACGCTATAAAATAAGGAATCACCAGACAGCAGAGGGGGAGAGAGAGGACAAGGAGGATCAGGAGCACAAGACATTGCATTTTGAGTTTTTCTCTTGATCTGTAACCAGCATACTAAATATAGCCACACAGGAGTAGGGTTGTTATTCTCTCCAGAGAAGACCCGAACCTGTACAAAAATCCATGCGTCGTCCTATCTGCGTGATTTGAGTCTTAGAGACCCCCAGAATCAAACAATCATTACGTAAGTTCGATCCTAAAACACCGACAGCTGACGCCGACCGTGGGGATCTTCTGGTCATCAGGTTTCCTTCATTTTCTCCCAACTCTAATGCTTCCATGGCAGGAGAGTGGAACGAGGAGAACTGGTTCAACTTGGCTGATTACGCAGATATCGACATGGATGTCGGTTTCGACTACGAGCCGAGTATTGTATCATCTAATGGTGATGTCTCCTCCGGAGATCATTCTCCAGGAGACCATACCACTGATGGAGTTGATGAGGGATCCTTATCCCCCACAACGTTACGTCCAAATGATGAACCAACTTCTTCAAAGGGCAAGAGTCAATCCGATCACAATCAGGACGGCTGCGAGGTAGACCCAGAACATAGAGAGGCCTCCCCCTCCAAATGTTCAAACCCGCCTAAGGCAGTCTGACCTGGCACAACAAGTCCTAGAAGCCATCATTTCGGGGCTTCATCAGCACCTGATGGTACTGTCTCTCCGGTTAGACCCACAGAGGATGTGATCGAATACACTTTTTCTGCGAGTTCGACCATCCCATCGCAAGACTCATTTGCGAACGGAGAAGGTTATAACCCGAAATTCCCCTTCCTGGAGGGGTTTGCTTCAAGTCGCCAGACGGTGCCTTTCGACTACTCCTCAAGCGAGGAGGCCTCGAGCGCAAGTGGAAGTCATCAACGGAAGGTCTTCGTCCTTCCCTCAGGTGATGATCACTCTCCTAGAGACAGGATTGAGGATACTCCCCGATGATCACACATTGCGACCCCCTCGTGACAATGGTAAGAACAATGTCCCATATGCTATTTTAGCCCATAAGCATGTGTTACTTCATAGCCCCTATATGGTACAATGTCTTCTTTTTTCGTTTCTCTTGCTTGTTGTGTCTAGTTTTATGGTTATATGTTCATCGTTTGGTCAGCTAGCATTTGTTCAGTAGAGGTGCTTCTATAATCTAAAATTGAAGAAAAAAAATGCATGAATTATAAAGCAATGAAGTGGTTATCGAGCACTGCTTTGCACCCATAGACATAGATGCTCTTGGATACACGGAGTTTTCTTTATCAGAAGGTACTAATTCAGCCGAGCAGAGCAGACCAAATAATATGGCATAGAAATAATACCTTACGTACTATATTTTGGTTCATTAGTGAGCTCAGTTTTGTGGTTTTCAGCTTTTCACAATCCGGCAGCTGATGGCAATGGTACATCTGCAGCAGCCCTAAATCGTTAAACAAAAGCAAAACCCTATCATCTGAAAAAGGCAAAAGCAGCAAGATCCTAAATCGTTAAACACTACAGCTTGCATTTGGAACAAACAAAAGCATATAAAAGAAGGGCAGTGCATGGACGCACGCACGCACCTCAGTTGAGAGTTGGGCAGCAGGGGAGGAATCTCTTTGCAAAACCCTTGGTCGATCTTTCTTCTACGACGTCTCTATTTAGATATGGAATGTTAAGCGACAAAACCCCCAATTTTCCCCTCCTCTTCTGCACCTTCTTTCCAACTTAGATACGAGGGTTGGGAGCTGCTGCAGAAAATCCTGTGGTAGTGTCTCTATCCCAGGGCACTGCCCAATCCACAATTCCTGAAGGGCAGTGAGGCCGTCCATCCCATCAGGCAATTTTCTCAAGCCTTCGCAGCCAAGCAGCGTGAGGTTCATCAGCCTGGCAAGACTTGCAACACTTGAAGGCAGCGATATCAAACACGCGCAATGCTGAATGGACAGGCTTTCGGGGGTGATAAACGGTTACAAAAACTTATTGTTAACGCCTCCAGCTGGGGCGACAATAGGGATTCCACCGATGATGAGCCAGTCAGATTCTTGCAGTAACTAATCTTTTAGGTCTCGAAGGCAATTAAGGCTACAGAATTCCTTCACAGGCCAATGGACAAGATCGTCGCATCCGGCTATAACCAATTCTTCCACGAAGGCAAAGCACTCCCAGAACCCAAACGACCATTTCGACAGATTAGGTGAGAAGAAACAGTTAGAATACCTTATCCACAGCTTCCGAATTGATTCCAGAGGGGCCATGCTCTGCTGCTCCTCTGGGAGAATCAAGTTTCATAACACTTGAGTTGGGACAGTTCTGTAAGACGGCTGACTGAGTTGACTGCAATTTTGCAATTATTTATATCCAGCTCTTGTAGAATCGGGGCCTTCGGGATATTCACAAGCTTTGGGCAATTGTCAATTCGTAACACTTTGAGCTCAGGGAACATTACTGAGGTAATTGATTCTGATCTTTCGTTGTCCATCCATTTCTCAAAATTTGGTAATTGTTGTAAAGACATATTCTTTAGTTTTGGAAAAAATTGTCAGGGGACCATTGCATCCTTGAAAAGCCATGCCAATACCACTCGATAATGTGGTCAAATTATCCAAACGAGATGAAGACAAGGACTCAAGAGAGAGTGACTGCCATAATGGTGGTAGATCCTTTCATCTCCAGCAAGCAGACATACGGAGTTCTTTTAGGCATAGGAAAATCTGAGGTTCTTTCATCCATGATGAGATTTCAATACGACCGTTGCCGCATACTTGCAACGATTTGAGTCTACTGGGAGGCAGAGGGAACTCTTAAGACCTCTTTCTTGTCGGCAACCACATCATGGGGTCTGCACTCAGATCTATCATGGCCCCAATGCAATAGCAAGTCATTTACGTTTTGTTTCGGATGGAGGTTGGCTTGTCCCGCATTTGACTCACTTCTTATCGTAGCTACTATAATTCGGAGTTTACTCCGCAGGGGGTATCGTCCCACCCCACCTCCTTGCGTTTTCTGTGCTCACTCCATTCCCCCTTGCAGAAGCCTCCACTGCGTCCTCTCCAACCGTTGCATCCCACATGCCATTGCGCATCGCACCCACAACCACCTCTATCCACTCTCCCCCCTCCATCCCCCCAAACCTGACGCACCCACACCTCTCGATGCCCCCGCCGGCCACTGCTTGTGGTAGCAAGGGAGCCCAGAACCACCACCATGACGGTGCTAGCATATGTACGGCGTGCAGCGCAGCTTTCCTGTTCCGTGCCTACCGGATCGACCCCCTGCATGGCGCGTTCCTCGAGATCCCCAGCGATGTCGAACGAGAATTTCAGTCATCGCTGGCGGTTTGTACTTCTGGATATTGTGTTCGACTTGTTCCAGTTCATCATCTTCGATCTGTTCTTCTGTCTTCGACAAGCTCTCGTGTTGACCAGTTTTTGACTAGTTCATGTTCCGAGTGGCCTTTGACTTGTTCTCGTCCATCTTCTTCGACCTGCTTTTGTTCGTTGCAGTGCGTGAATCTCCCGAACCGGAGGGTGGAAGGAATCTGATAGTCGAATTCTTTCGACTTGGTGGTTGTAACTCTATCGATAAGGTCGACTTCATCTTCTTCGATTACATACTGTGCTGTTCTCCCGGCAGTTATCGGTTGAGTCCGGAGCAAATTCTTCCCGATAAATTACAAAAGAAAGCACTACAATTATTCACACCTCTCTAATTATCGTATCCGATCCTACTGTCATCTAATCCCCCCCATCCCTGCAACGGGCAGAACCCCCACCTTCTGCTTGAATCGCTGCTCGGGCAACAAATTCACCACGACATCCATGTCGTCGTCTCTGCCGACGATCTCCGTCAGGTCGTCAAGGACGGAGTGGGTCTGCAGATGGATAACGGGCGCTGTTTCCGCACGCGCCACGAGGCCAAAGCTGTTCATCTCCAGGATCAGCTCATTGATCTTCTTGAGGGCATTGTTCAGACTCCTGCTCACAGTGAGACGGAACAGAAGCGGGCTGTGGAGGGTGAAGTAACTGAGTCCCTTCCGGGCCGCGGACTCGCCGGCCTGTGCCCTACGGCGCAGCGCCTCGTGCTGGAAAGTCGTCGAGGACGTCGTCGGCCTCGTGGCGACGGCCCCGAGGTCCTTCATCCACCTCTCGACGGCGGGGTTGGTCTCGCTCTTGAGCTCGGCGTAGGCCACAATGCACTGGACAGCCAGCAGCCGGCGCTCCAGCTTGCGGCTGGTGTCGTCGACGCCCCACATGCGAGTGACGCTCTGGACAAGCGCGTCGGCGGCCTTGCCGGCCATGGGTTTCTCGTCTCTGATGAGAGGATGAAACTCTTCAGTCTTGTAGAGAAAACTGGGAAAAAATATGGACAGGAAAGTGAAATGGTTGGAGGAAGGGGAGTCCAAGTAAGCCGCAGGATCGGTGCAATTGCCTGTGGATTGCTGCAATCAAGTTATGCGCAAAGTGCCGACCAAAGCGTGTCGTATCATGCATCTAGTCTCACTGACTTGTTGAACAGCACGAGCTGGGTCTGTTTTGGAGCTGGGTCTGTTTTGGCAGGGAACAGCAGTGATCAGTACCATGAGTCAGGTTGATATTTTTTGGTAGTCAGCGTCAACTAGCAATTTAAGCTCATAATTTCAGAGACTTTTGTGACGATCACTGTATATTGTTAAATCCATCGGTTTCCTTGCACTTTCGTATTTTCCTTCCTTGTCTCATCTTACCAAAAAGGAAAAGACGGTGTGCTGAACTGACAGCGATGTGTTCTGGTTTTCATGCTCCGAGAGGTGTCCTAAAGTTGTGTAGGACAGAAGTATATAGACTGAGACCCTGAGAGCGACCGCAGGCGAGAAGAGGAGCCAACGCAACGCGGACGGCTACTTGGCACGCGGTGGCAGCTAGATCGGCGTGGTTGAAACCAAGTCCATGATCTAACGGGCAAAAAAAATGCGACCAGGCAACTCAGATATCTATCCTGAGTTCGCATTGTCTGCTTAAGAAAAGACTATTCCCATAAGACCTCTATTTATATCAAACGCTGACTTTCATAGACTCATGCTATAATTAAAGAGTTTAAATTAAGCTTTCATTTCCCAGATGTAAATGGGACGGAGTACCAGCCCAGGGCATCGATGTTATCATTCAAGTGCGCGCCACGTCACACAAGCAGACATGTTACATGGTTGCAAAACTTCCTCAGTATTTTTCTAATTGTGGACTAGGATTTCAGTACAGCCTGCCAAAACATGGCCCAATATAGGCACTGTGAAAAAGCAATGGTGCGAAAATTAAATTTAGAATAACTAATTCAGATCATCTTTGGTAACAGCCATTTTAAACCAAAACAAAGCCACTTGACATGATTTTCGTCCAGTTGACCACCCTTTAAACCAACTGGACCTGCAATCGAAACAATGAAGTATGTCAGCCTGATGCTGAGTTCCAAATACATAGCATTAGTATGGTTGCTGGTATTTTAGCAGCTAATAATGCATGTCTGAATCAAGACACGCGATGGTAAGATATAGCGAGGCAGGTAAAGTCCTGATTATGCAACAGTGTGAAGAATAACATGAAAAATCCGTTAAACAATAACAACATATATCCAATATGTACTGTAATTATAACACTGCATCGACTATTAACTCAAGCAATTGCTCAACACAGCAAATTCATCAATAATAAAAGAGAAACACAAGTCCACATGTATACGGCCGTCCATGTAAGTGCACTGCCCTATTCATCCATCCAAAGTGCTCCGAGATTTGTGCAAGGACATCAAAATTATTAGAAGATGGGATGTCGGTTGCATCAATCTCAAAGCATATTTGATGGTGATGATAGTACATGGACATCCATGTACATGTGGGACAACCATTCTAAAAAAGACTCCATACTAAACATCAACGCATGATCAATTTAACATCTTTCCAAATAATGATGATCCCATCTTGTAATTTCAAATTTTCAAGTGGATAATTTCCATGTATTTGACTTGCGTACTTAAGATATAAAAAAAGGTGTGGAATACAGGAATAGCAAAATGTAGGACAATGGTTCAGTGTCAATGCTCTACTTGCAACTTATTGATGTTCCTGTTTATGTCTGCTCTTCTTGGTTGATGCAACATTTATATGGAACTACATAATAATCTGATTTAATATTATATGGTACTATAATTAGCTAATTATAAACCTTCCAATAGCTAATACCTTCTATAATTAGCTAATTGCCTAATCCAACGCCTTCCAAGATTTAAGACCTTCACTTCAATAGCAGAACACCAATAGCAAAACTACAAAAGCTCAACCTTTGGACCAGAAGTAACAGGTTACAACAAGCAAGCACAAGCAGTAAGCTAAACTCAACAGCAATGAACACAAAAAATTTCAAAAGGGTCTAGATGATCATTGAGACTATTTTTTTACATAGGAGTATGAAATCATACCTAATGACATTCCACTGCCTTATCTTCTGGAAATGTACGTGGCCCCTGTAGACCTGGAATGTAGGAGAAATTTACAGCAGATCAGAATTAGAAAAGTGTCTTAACTTTGACACTGCACCAGAAATAGACCATACCTCCCTTGTTTTCCTCCATAACCATGTCTGATATTACCCACGCCTCTGTCATGCATGGGGAGACCAGTTCGTTCATTTCTTCCTCCATTAGCAGCTACTGCGTGCAAAGATGACTGCCCAGGTCGAACTTCATCTGAAAAACCATTCTCTTGGATGTCTTTTACTTTGTTTGAAATTGTTACGTCACCAATCCCCTGAACAATGTTAAAACTTTGGTGCTGGGCACTGGCTTTGTGGATATGTGAACACTTGTCAAACTGGTCTCCAAAGTTAGTTGTAGTAGAGCCATTTCCAGATGGCATTGTATTTGACGATCTGGAATCAACAACAGGTCCTCTCTTTTGCCGAGTGCTTTGTGCAACAGGAGTAACAGCAACTGAAGGCAATATCGATGAGTGAGGAGCAGATGATGCAGCAGCAGCGATTTTAGCAGCAGCTGTAGTAGCCGAAATGATCTGTTGTGCCCCTTCACGAAGGTGAATGAAGTCCCCTTCAATCACAAAGAGCTGCAGACACAATAAATGTATCAGTAACAAAAATGATCCATATACTGACTAAATTGCTATATGGAAAATAAACAAACCTCTGGATGACTACCCACAAAATCATCTAGCTTCCCATAATGTTTCTTATAGTCATGCCAGTGAAGAGGAGCCAACATTTTCCCAAGCCTATTTGGTAGCTGAGAAAAAAAATACACATGAATCAGAAAATGTTCCACTAAACAAACAAAACATATAACTCCCATAAGTGGGCGCTCAACAACTTGAAGATGGCAAGTAACTCACAGTTGAACTAATCCTGATTCGGCGAAGCGTGCGTGTGTGACCCGTTTGTTAGTGGGCCTTAACGGGAGCCCAATAGAGTTAAACCCTAGAAGTTCTAGGCCTCCACTATAAATAGGAGGAGGTGGTGGTTGCACCATCTCGCTCGACTCTTTTATTTTTTTAAAACCCTAATTGGCTTAGGGGAGTTGAGGTGGAGGCTAGGGCTCTTGATGGTTTGAGGTAATTTTCGTGATCTTGGATTGACCACTGTTCCTTGATGGAGTGGGTGTAATCCAGCATCAATCACGAATTTAATCTATGCAAGGTTTGCTTGAGATAACTCTCTTTTCGTTCTTGCTTTCAATTTCGTGATTTTAGGGCTTTCATTGATCCACGAAGTTTTCATTGATTTCTTCACGTGGTAAAGCTTGCTGTGATATGTGGGAACCCATCTAGGATCATCTTGATCATCAATCACCCACGAGCAAGCATTAGGATCAAGTTTTTACTTTTACCCGGTTTTAGACCTTCTCTTACTCAAACGGCAATTGATCAGGATCTAGGCAAGAATTATCATAATTGTTGATTGGAATAGATCCTTAATATCATATAGAAGGTGTGTACCAAGTTTCATCAAGTTTGGAGTTGAGAATCAAAAGTTTGATCTATTTGCAACTTCGTCATCGGGCTGCTCTTACTGTTCTGGAGCCCAGCGGTCCGACCGCCCTACACGACCGGTCCGACCGATTTGGCAGCGGTCCGACCGCCGGCATAACAGCGGTCCGACCGTCAGGAAATCGGTCCGACCGCTCCAGGCCAGAGGTCAGACCGCCAGTGAATTGAATTGCTTTGATCTTTGTTGTTTTTGTCATATTACTTAGGGGATTAAATTGAATTCAATACTAGTTTTCCGCTGTACTGGTATATTGATCTTCATAGCTTCCTCATAGCTATTGGAGTGAAATTGTGTTGAATTCATAATTTGTGAAAAAGTGAGTGTGCTCCTATTCACCCCCTAGTCGTCTTTTCGGTCCAACATAACCCTTTCCAAATGCAATGCTATTGCATATGCCTTGCATTTGAGGGGGGTGTTAGAGATATATTAGAGATATAATTATTTTGTATTCCTTATCTGTCTTTTGTATTGCCTTATCTGTATATGGTATACATCTCTTGTACACCCTATATATATTACCCATTAGATCTCTTCAATATACACATAGTATTCGTAACACTGAAACAGAGGCCAAAGCAACCTAACCACGACAGCAATCTACAAGTGACAAGAGCTCCACGAAATGCATTTACGTGGCTAACCACAATAGCAATTACAATTTACAAGGGTATAAGTAATAGATGGCACTGGATCGAAGTTTACCTCTGCCGCATGTTAAACACATGTTGTTTAGGTTGATGGGTGAGTTAAGCTCCAGTTGATGGGTGAGTAAAGCTCCAGCTTGACCGGTACGTCTTGAATTCGCCTTGTCATATAAAAGAAGCCATCGAACATTCAAACCCAACTTGAAATCGCGGAATCTAAGTAACACAGCGAAAAAGAAGGGAGAGAAGATGCATTGATTGAGGCGATCTTTGGACTCGGATTAGCAATGCAAGGAGATAATGGAAGAGAAGGAGAATATATAGACATAGGATACGCACCTCCATCAGTTGAGAGTCAGCAGAAGGGGAGGGGCCTCTTCAGGAAAAACCTCTTTGGGTGGGATTCTGCCGCTTCTTCAATGATTCTCTCTGGTATGGAGGAGACCAAGTGGAAATAATCCCCACCTTGTCTGCAACGTCTTTGCAAGTCGGGGCAGCCATCTATTTGTAGGTATGTGAGGGCTGGGATCCGCTGGAGGAGACCCTGCGGAAATTCCTCTATCCCTGGACAACGTCTAACCTCCAATCGCTCAAGGGAAGCGAGACCGTTGTCCATCCCATCGGGCAACGCTTTCAGGCCACCGCAGGCCCACACAATGAGCACCCTCAGCTTTTCCAGATTTCCAAGGTTTGAAGGCAGTGCCACCAAGCTACTACAATTTGCAATATCAAACCTCTCAAGGGATGCGGGCAACATCGGGATCTCCAGTAAACTGTCACAACCCAAAATAGTTAACCTCTCAAGGGATGCGGGCAACATCGGGATCTCCAGTAAACCGCCACACCTTTGAATAAGCAATATCTCTAGGGATGCGGGCAACATCGGGATCTCCGGTAAACTGCCACACTCCTGAATACCCAAAAACTTAAGGGATGCGGGAAACATCGGGATCTCCAGTAAACTACCACACTCTTCAATATGCAATTCCTCAAGGGATGCGGGCAACATCGGGATCTCCAGTAAACTGCCACACCCTTGAATATGCAATTCCTCAAGGGATGCGGGCAACATCGGGATCTCCAGTAAACTGCCACAATCCAAAATACCTAACCTCTTCAGGGATGCGGTCAACATCGGGATCTCCAGTAAACTACCACACCTTTGAATATGCAACATCTCCAGGGATACGGGCAACATCGGGATCTCCAACAGGGGCAGCGAAAGGGTTTGCTCGGATGATGAACCCGTCCCCTCCAGGTTGGCACAATCCGAAATGATCAGAAAGCGGAGGCGAACCAAGCATCGGAGCTCCTCCACTGGCCAGCGGACAAGTTCGACGCATCCAGAAATCTCCAAATATTGCACAAAGGCGAAGGATTCCCAAAGGAGCGATTTGGACAGCACCACGAAGCAGTTGGGACCATCTAGACTCAACTCCCGAAGGTTTTCTAGAGCTCTTTGGCTTTGGTTTTGCGGAGGCATCATCATCATGTTTGTCGGCGAGCTAACATGTAATATCACGAGAGACGGCCAGGAGCCCAACAGAAGAGCAAGTTTTGGGCAACTGATCATCTCTAACTTTTCGAGCTGGGGAAACACTAACAAGCCACAACTAGGCTCTCCTGCACTGTTTTCTGCCCATCTCTCCAAGTTCGGTAACCCATCTAAGACCATCTCCTTTAACTTCGGGAAAACTATGTTGTATCCCTCAGCTTCCGCCTCAATGCTCTTACATAAAGTGGTTAAGCTACCCATGTTCTGCAAGGACAAATACTCAAGAGAGACTGACAACCATGCTACAGGTAGATCCTTACATCTTGGGCAGTTGGAAATTATGAGTCTTCTTACGCACCCGAACATTTGAGGGTCTCTCATCCATTGTGATATTTCTAGGCCACCATATCCATGTACCTCCAATCTTTGGAGCTTACTGTGAGGTGCAAGGGACTCCAACACTGCTTCCTCATTACAGGTCTCATCTTCAGCCATGTCATCTCTTGTGCGGCCCCAATACAACCTCAGGTCAATCAGATTTTGCTTCTGGTGGAGATTGGCTTCTTTTGCTTTTTGCGCACTCTTTATTTTTCTCAAATTGTACAACTCCAACATGTTTGCAAGGTGTCGCAGGTCTTTGAGCTCCTCGATTCCACGACCATCTTCAGTGTCCACAATAAATGCTGTTAGTGTGCGAAGATTGTTCAACAGACTAATATTTGGTGGCATCCGTTCCAAACTAGAACATCCAAAAAGATAAAGGTGGATGAGCTTCCTCATAGTTCTCATATCTTCCGGTAAATATTTTAGCTTACAGCAACCATTGAGCCTCAGCGATTGCAAGTTGTACAACATACATATCGAATTTGGCAATCTAACAATAGGAGACCCAGAAAGGTCAAGATACCGTAAATGTTTTACATTTACGACCTGGCTATTGATAATAGAAGGACTGTAACAATGCAACACTCTTATTGATACCAGTCTTAACTCCTTAAGATCCTTGTGTGATCTTACTTTCTCTAACAAAGTCCGGAGAGATGGCCTGCCTTTCAACACACCAATGTTTTGTTCCAATTCAGCAATTAACATCTGCATGTGACGGACATCTTTTATAGATGCTTTCTGATGAATCAACTCTTCTATAGTTGCACATTCGTCTGTGACATCTTTCGCTAGGTCATGCATTAAATCATGCATTTTACAACCAAATGACTCGTAAGTTGTGTTACCGAAATGATATGTCTTCGCTTTCACATCTTGGAGGAAGGATCTCCAAACCAAATTATGGAAAATGTATTCTCCTTTCTGAGCCAAATCCATTGTTCCCTCTTCTTGAATAAAACCATTTGCCATCCATAGTTGGATCAACACGTCCTTGTCCATCTCATAGTCCTTTGGGAAAATTGCACAGAAGGCAAAACATTGCTTCATTTCAGATGATAAGTGTCTGTAGCTCAATTTTAGTATGGGCAGGATCTCATCTTTGCCCCCGATGTTGATTTGTTCGATGTCCTCCCATTCCCGCGCTTGTTGTTTGGAGCTCATCAAACCACCCATCGTCTTCAGAGCAAGAGGCAGCCCCCTGCATTTCTTGACAATGCGTCTGCCGATGGTGACCAACTCTGCCTGCTCCTCTCCACCATTACTAAATGCTTTCTTTGAGAACAATTCCCATGAATCATCTTCGCTCAGACATGCTAGCTCATGGGGTCCAAGTGTGCCCATTATGGAGGCTACTCGCTTGCTTCGACATGTGACAATTATAAAGCTTCCTGGTCCACCAATAGAGGACAATAGTGGCTTCAGGTCATCCTCCCACTTTGGTTGCTCTTCATTCCATACATCGTCAAGAATGAGTAGATACCTTCTCCGGCCAATGGCTTTGTAACACCCCGTTTTTCAGATCGCAAATAGTGTTGGTTATTCAATCTTGAGTTTCAATGATTTTCGTTTGCCGCTTAAATTTCTAAAATTCTCGAGCTCTCGTTAAGCTCGGGTTTGCGTTTCAAACTCACCCTCAAAATTTTCAAATTCAAAATTCTATTTTGAATTTAATCCTTTCAATTCTTGCAACCCTCTCCCGGCCAACACTATTCTTTTCCCAGCCCAGCCCGTTTTCCGGTCCAGCCCGCGGCCTGTTTTTCTTCCGTTTTCTCGGCCCACGGCCGCTGCCTGTTCCTCTCTCCTTATCTCTTCTTCTCCGTCTCTCTCTTCCCCATCTCGTCGCATCGACTCCTCTCCCATCTCTTTTCGCGCTCGCCTCCTCCGCCCTTCATCCCCATGGCGGCCAGATCCGCCTCTCGGCCGGCCCAGCTCCGCCTCTTCGCCGATCCTTCGTCTCCCCGCTTAATCTCCTTCGAGCGCGTCGCCATTCTCTCTTCCTCCCTCGCGCCGCCTACCCCTTCGTCTCCTTCGGCCCGCCCATTCTTCGCTCGCCCCAACTTTTCCCGCCTCCATTGCTCCATCTGCGGTGCCGCCCCCCCTCGCGTCGCCTCGCCACCAACTCCACCGGGCCCCAGCATATCGCCGCCCATACCTCCATGTCTGCGGCCCCGTCTCGTCGCCCCCGCCATGCCGAGTCACTTCCGCCGACTGCTCCGTCCGTCTCGACGCCCTCGCCAACTGCCGCCATGGCCGCCCATGCCGCCAAGATTCGCTCCAGCGACTCCTCTCCACCGGCTATAAAGAGGCCCGAGCCCTCTGCCTCCTCCCGCTTTGCTCCTCCTCTCCCAGTGAGTCCCCAAACAAGAAAGCGCCGCCGGTTTCCTCCTCCGGCCGGTGCCCTCTGCCTTGGCGCGCCCGTCACCGCCTCCGGCCCGAGCCCGATCGCCGGTCTTTGGGCGCCACCAGCGACGCCTCAGAGCCTCCCAGCAGACCAGTGCGGTGCCACCTCCTCGGACCGCCGCCGCCAAGATCCTCCCCGCACCGCCCTCGGCTCCGACCTCCTTCGCCTCCACTGGCTGCGGTAAGTTTCCTCCTCCCAGCTGCCGCTCTGGTCTACACCCAGCTCCTCCTCATTGTCGCCGCTCCTACCGGCGCCACCATCATTCTTGGCTCAAGTGCCACTCCGGCCTGCACACCACTGCCCCTTTCTCCCTCAGCCCTCTGTACTCTCCCGCTCAGGTCCATGCCCGCACACCACACCCCTCTTGTGGCGAGTCTCCCTCCCCTTGCCCTCTCTGCCGATTGCTCCCCTGAGGACCCAGCTGCCAGTCTCCCATAATTGTTGAATGCAATTGTTGATTGTGGGTATTGAATGATAATTGGTGAATGTGGTCAGTTGGTGTCTTGTGATGGCAGTGTTGGATTGTGTATGTTATCAGCTGTATTTGTGTGTGCCGAACCCTGTTCTTCAGGACCAGACAGCAGCATCAGTGCCAATTGTGCTGCCATTTGTACTGCTAAATCCTTGTTCAAGCCTTATATTGTTTCATCAGCTGGACTGCTATCTGTGTTGCTCCTCCAGAGTTGATTGATGATTGTGGTTTAGTGAATGTTCATTAGCTTTGGCTTTAATAGTGGGTGGAGTAACCTGACATTTGTAGAAGATCATGTTTATTGAATCTTTTGTGTTTGTCTTTGATAGTCGATTATTGAACAATGGTTGTTATATATAATGACTAATCTTTGATTTGGGCAGTAGATTGAATTATTACCTGTGATTGTTTTGATTGCTGATATTTTGGTTAAAAGACCACAGTATACATGTTGATGACAGTGATTAGAATGCTATGTCAATTGAATCTTGAATGTTTAATCTTGCCATTGAAATCTCTGTGGGCACTCTGTCTTTTGAAAATTTGTATTGGCGATTGTGAAGTAATGCATTAGGTTATTAGTTTGTTTTGTAAATGGAAGTCTGCGATCAATCGATTGTTAAGGTTGTGTTAATCCGTCGATCGAATTGTTGAGTGTAGAATTTGTTATTTATGTATTCCGATTGTCAGCATTTGATTCGTAGTTGTTCCCCTATTCGTAGCAGCAACGTTGAGGTTACAATCGATCCAACGATTAAGAAATGTCGCCATAGATTAGTAGAATGTGTTGTTGGCAGTAAGTTGAATTGTTAATTGTGATCTTGATTTTTAAGGATAGTTTTAATCTTCAGTGTATTATTGTCTATTGGATTTGATAATCAATGGTTAATTGTTGGTTAGCGTCTCGTCAGTAGATCAATGTTTGTCGGTAGTATTGATATTTGGTGAAAGCTGGAAGTATTGATTGGATCGCTTTATCCATTTGTATTGTTTGGAAATGAGTTGTGGTTTGGCAATAGAATCTGTGTCTTGATTTGGTCGTAAGTTGAGTAGCTAGCTTTTGAATCAATGAGTATTATCTGGCAGCTGAGTTCGTTATCAAATTGCCATTAGATTTTGTGTCGATCAAGTATTCTAGATTGGTATAGAACCGGTAGTCGAGTTGCTTTGTTGCCTTGTCGCCTGTATGGGTAGTCTTGCTGTCTTCTAGTCCGCAGTAGAGCATTCCGGCAAAAGCTACTTTGACCATACCCTCTTTGTATCCTCTCCCATGGCAGAAATTCCCTGTCATTCCTCCTTTCGCTCAACTGGACGTTGGACTCTGTCAAACATTCCAGTGTCGCTCAAACCATTCTCTCAAGCCGTCCTCCGTAATCTTTCTGAGGCTCTTGTGTTTTATTTGGTCTCTTGGATTCTTGTATTTATTTGGTTTTTCAATCGTTATTGCGTAATTAGAAATCGAAGTCCAGAAGAATCGACGGCTCAAGCAGATCCAAGACTCAAGCAAAGACGTCGATCAAGACTTCGAACCTCTGTCTAATCAGGCTTTGAGTAAGATCAAGGCCACGGTAAAATAGCCCAGGCGAGTCGACACTTTGATCATATTGATCCCACATTTTATGCAAATTATATTCTGTTAAAGTATCAAATTGCATGCTTTAATTTTTATGCAAATGTATGTCAAATTCTCTAAGGTAGTTAAAGGCCTACTTGTTGATTAATAAATTATTATTGTCTTTCCCTTGAAAGTTGAACTCCCAGTATCCTTGTCACCCTAGTAAATATCTGGTAACATGCTAGTTATAGGTCGTACTTAAACGCCATGCTAGACTTGTTTAAGTACCGGGGTATTACTACCCCAAATCATCATCCTTTTATCATCATCAATTGTTTTGGGCAGTCATTGGGGAGAATGACTGAAATGGTTGGATAATTTGTTTTATACTCCTCCAAAACTCTAAATTTGCTAATACCCATCTGGGCGGATGGTAAGCTGGAGGGTAAATGGTTGGGTGCTAATGTAGCCCAGGACACTTTTGTGGAGGGTATGTGGTAAGAACCGCCCAGATAATCTTAAGGACTTAATCCTGTGATGACCTCTTATTGTAAAACAGTACAGCCACAAGTCTATAATGGTGTCGACCTGGCTAACTAATTGGTGTTCACCGTGCAGCCGCACCATCGAGGGCTCCCAATCACCGTGAGCCCAAGAGGCTACGTATTGGGAATGTAACTTACGGGACCCTAGGCGTAAGTTGCATGGCGCAAGAGAAGTGCAGGCGTAGTGGATGTCGGGTCCCACGGAGCGACACCCCGCTCAGTGAAACCTTAGCGGGTGCGACAAATATCGAGGATGCCTTGGAAGGCCTTGTGGTAATCTCCCTTGATTCACATGTCTACTAAACGTGTGTACATATCAAGTGATTATCTCTTGTGGGTAAAGATGTACAATCTCTGCAGAGAATAAAAGCTGTTGAATGTAGTAGTGCCCACGGTCAAGGCGGCGAGCGGTAGAGCTCATAAGAGTTAGTTCTATTTCAAAAACTTTTGTGGGTGGGTTAAAAATGTGCGGGGCTCACCTAGCCCTTGATTGGTTTTTCCTGGGTACTCTTGCCCGGTGTTGGTAATAGGTGGGTATGACCACCGTTGAAAAGAAGCATGAGACGAGTTTAGATGGAGGAACCTCTGCTGTTATCAATTATTGCACAATTAATCTCTTTAAAAATGCAATTTGGTCCAAATGCTAAGTGATAGGACTTTCTAATATCTGTATTTACAAATGCTGCTTTACGCAAATAAAAGAACCCGAGCCATCCTTGTTACACCTTGCATGTATATTATTGCATCTGTGTGTGTGGGCTCGCGAGCACGGTAGTTGTGCTCATCCTCGCTCTTTCCCCAAACCCTCAGAAACAGGAACCCTGGAGCTGGCAATTGCATCAAGGATCCAGAAGTCTGAAGACCCGAGGAATGTTGAAGCGTAGTTTAGTCCTTAGTTGTTCTAGTCTCACCCCAGTCTAGCTGACTTCGTTGGTTCTTGTGTGCCTCCTATATTGTCTGAAGTTTTCGGATCATATCGGGCGTACACGGGTTCCCCAGTCACTTGCCTGCGGTAAGATGTGCCCTCACCTTTTTGCTTCCGTTGTTGCTTCCGCTATCTTTTGTAATGTATTACATTGGCTGTCCGCCTTTATTGTAAATTTGACCCAAAGCGGTCTATGTAAACTCGATGTGTAAATTAATGAATGAAATAAGTTTGCGCCATGTATGGTTTGATTCAAGATGCATGCGCGTGGAGTCTTATTCTCGATCAGGGAATAGCACAGTGATTTCACAGAGGATTTGGATTTACAAAATCCGGGTCCGACAGGCTTCCTTCAGTCGCCCTCGCAACAGCTCGATGGTGTCCGGCAAGTTGCATCTTTCCTTGGTGACCAACTCAATGACGGATCTCACAACAGGACAAGCATCGAAGTTGTCTGACACACAGTGCCACATCTTCAGCTGGAAGTGGTTCTGGACCCTGTGGTCATTGTACACCATCTTCGCTAGTGTCGTCTTGCCCAAACCCCCCATCCCAATGATGGGGAGCACACGCAGATGCTTCTGATCTTGCTGGTCGAGCAACAGCTTCACCACATCTTTCTTGTCGTCGTCTCTGCCAAAGATATCTGAGGACTCGTCCAGGGCTGAGTGCGTCTGCCGATAAAGAACTTGCGGTGCCTCGGCACGGTCTACCAGGCCAAACGTGTTCATGTCCACGACCAGCTCATTGATCTTCTTGAGGACATTGTTCAGATTCCTGCTCACAGTGAAGCGGAGCAGAAGCAGGCTGTGGCGGGTGAGGTAGCCGAGTACCTTGCGGGGTGTGGACTCGCCGATCTGATTCTGGGCCTCGCGGCGCAGCGCCTCGTACTGGAAGTCGTCGAGGACGTCGTCGGCCTCGTAGGCGACGGCCCTGAGGTCCTTCATCCACCGCTTGACGGCCGGGTCGGTCTCGCTTTTCAGCTCGGCGTTGAGCAGCTTGGACTGGACGGCCAGCAGCTGGCGCTCCAGCTTGCAGCGGTCGTCGTCGACGCCCCACATGCGAGTGACGCTCTGGACGAGCTCGTCTCCCGCCTTGCTGGCCACGGCGTTCACCACGGGAGTGACGCTCTGGACGAGCACGTCTCCCGCCTTGCCGGCCACGGCGCTCACCACGGGGAGAAGCAGCGACGCAGCCATGGCTCTCTTTCAGGTTACTAGCTGAGCTGCCTAGCGGTTCAAAGGAAAGGAAGGAAAAGTTTGCTAGGTGAGGAGCTCTGGTCTGGACCTTGAATCAGGTTGATATTTTTGGTCGTCGGTGTCAACTGTCAATTTAAGCTCATAATTTCAGGGACTTTTGCGCCAATAATGCAAACGTCGGTCGTCGGTGTCAACGTCGGGCTTCGAGAAGATGTGTCCCGCGACCTTATCAGAAAGGAAAAGAGGATGTGCTGTACTACGTCCACATTATGACATTCCTCCAGTAATGAATGCAGATGCAATTCCTGATGCATTCGCCCCTTTAATGGATACATTCATGAGCATAAAAAAACTAAAAATCGAGAAAGATGGTACTTCAAAAGGCTACGCAAAGCAAGAAATCATGTACGGTTCAAACTTACGCCAATGTTCTAAAAATCGCTAGCTACTGTTCTACTATTCTCAAATAAAAAAAAAAAGAAGAGAACAAGTACTGCAACTGGACCAGCTCTCCCGTACTCTCCTCTCGTCTTTCCATTTGTTAGATATGTGGTTAGATCTAATATATTTTAGCTCGGCGTTGAGCAGCTTGGACTGGACGGCCAGCAGCTGGCGCTCCAGCTTGCAGCGGTTGTCGTCGACGCCCCCACATGCGAGTGACTCTCTGGACGAGCGCGTCTCCCGCCTTGCCGGCCACGGCGCTCACCACGGGGAGAAGCAGCGACTCAGCCATGGCTCTCTTTCAGGTTACTAGCTGAGCTGCCTAGCGGTTCAAAGGAAAGGATGGAAAAGTTTGCTAGGTGAGGAGCTCTGGTCTGGACCTTGAATCAGGTTGATATTTTTGGTCGTCGGTGTCAACTGTCAATTTAAGCTCATAATTTCAGGGACTTTTGCGCCAATAATGCAAACGCCGGTCGTCGGTGTCAACGTCGGGCTTCGAGAAGATGTGTCCCGCGACCTTATCAGAAAGGAAAAGAGGTTGTGCTGTACTACGTGCCACACGAAGACTTAACAGGAGACTGCAGATATGTTGCTACAAGCACACGAAGGAAGCTTCTAAGGTCTTGCTTGGCATACACAACAGTTACCAAGTTTTGGCTTGGATTTGCCGATTTCGACTCGCCTCAACTCCGACTTGGTGCCAACCCGCGCCATACTGAGTGTCATCTGTTAGGTTTCTTTTGATCTTTTGGATCTGATCTTTTGGATCTAGGGTTTTCTTGTGTCGGGTCCGAGAGAAACCGAGAGTGAGAGAGAGAGTTACCGTCCGATGTAGATGAAGTAGGGTTGGCATGGAGGTTCGTCGGTGAAGGTCTGCGCTAGGCAGCGACGGTCGGTGGAGAGGTGCGGGGCTTCTCGGCAGCGGCGTGTCCCGGCGGTGGCGAGGACGGCAGTAGTCGATCGGGTCGGTGGAGTCGGCGGTGGACAGTCCCGTCGCTTCAGCGCCCCCTCTGGATCGGATAGGGTTGTGTGCGGTTAGGGTTTGTGGCGGCGGCGCGGTCAACTTGGTGATCCGTGCCGCCCCGGCCCCCACCTTCTTTTATAAGGCGGGCGACGAGGGCCCACCACCATCTTGGGTCGGCGGTGCCCCGTCGAGCGCGCAGATCATGTGGGATTGGGCATTTGGCGTTGGGCCAAATGCCCGAGATCAACTCTAACATTCTCCCTTGATCTCAATCGTGCTTTATCTTTAATTACTTTTGACTTTACTCATTCCATCACAAATTGGTGCATAGAGCGTGTCTCATCGTCACGGTCAATCGCGATAGATTCAACACTACAATACACCTCCACGCTTACGAAATAGTTACTTTAATCTTTTGGGCCATCTTTTAGTCCGAGATTCATAGGCTTTCCCTTAAACCCATGCGGCTATATGTTCTCTGAACACGTTGGGTGGTAAGCCTTTAGTAAGCGGATCCGCTAACATCTTTGCGTACTTATATGCTCAAGACTTATAATTTGATCCCGAACTTTATCTTTCACAACATAGTACTTTATGTCAATGTGTTTGGCAAAGACCACTTGACTTATTGTTGTGGGCATACATTCTCATGGGTTCATTATCGCGATTACAACTTAAGTGGTCTATTGATGTCGTCAACCACTTTTAAACCGGTATGAACTTCTTTAGCCGATTCACTGCCCAGTAGCCTCATAACATGCTACAAACTCGGCATACATTGTGGGCGATGTAGTGACGGTTTGCTTTGAGCTTTTCCACGATATAGCTCCTCCAATGAGAGTGAAGACATATCCGGATGTCGACTTTCTATCATCTCCGCAAAATCGAATCAGATACCCCACTATATGGAGTAAATCGATCTTCGTATGTCATCATGAGGCCTTTTGTTCCTTGCAAATAACACAAGACTTTCTTTATCAATTTCCAATGTTCTATTCGAGATTGCTCGGAATCGCCAAGTAACCCAGTAACAAAAGCTAAGTCGTATGCGTGTGCACACTTGAGCATCTTGTAAGCTTAAACAATTTGAAGCATATGGAACCGCTTTCATTTGATCGATCTCATCTCGGTTCTGGGGCATTGAAAATCCCCATATCTGTCGCCCTTGACTATAGGTGCGGTGAAGGACTACATTTATGCATCCCAAATTTCTTTAAGACTTTCTCTATATATGTCTTTTGTGATAGTCCCAATATCCCTTTGTTTCTATCCGGTGAATTTGATCCTAGAGCGAACAAAGCTTCACCAAGATCTTTCATATCAAAGTTTGAGGACAAAAACTCTTCGTCTCCGATGTGATGACATCACTACTAGCCAAGAGGATATCATCCACATACGAGATTAGGAAGATAAATTTCCCATCTTTAAACTTTGTATAGACACGCTTGTCTTCTACATTCTCTTTAAACCCAAATTTTCTTATTGTCTTGTCAAACTTCAAGTACCACTGTCTTGAAGCTTGCTTTAACCCATAAATTGATTTCTTTAGGCGGCATCCCATTCTTTCATTTTCTTCCATGACAAAATATTTTGGTTGTGCCATGTAAACATTTTCCTCCAAATCCCCATTAAGAAATGCCGTCTTTACATCCATCTGATGTAACTCTAAATCATAATGTGCTACTAATGCCATTATGATTACGAAGAATCTTTACATGAGGCCGGAGAAAATGTCTCATTGTAATCAATCCCTTCTCTTTGTGTAAATCCTTTTGCCACAAGTCGCGCTTTGTATCTTTCTACATTCCCTTGGGAGTCGAGTTTTGTTTTGTAGACCCATTTACAGCCTACTGTTTTGGCTCCTTTAGGAACAATTTCCAAGTCCCAGACTTTATTAGTCTTCATGGACCTCATTTCTTCTTCCATGGCCTCAAGCCATTTTGAAGAATTTTCGCTTCTCATGGATTCTTCAAATGTGGTGGGATCATCCTCCATTTGAAATTCTTCTGTATGATAAATCTGATAATCATCAGAGATAGCTGATCTTCTTACTCTTTGAGACCTCCTCGGGGCCTCCATATTTGGTACATCTTACATTTGAGGTCTTTGTTGCTCCCCTCATTTGTGGCAATAGGTTCTATAGGATCTGAAGAATGTGGTTCCTCATTCTCATTCAATGTTGCCACAGGGAGGAACAATAACAGTCTTGGCACCACAGTATCTTGTACCGTCGGTGGCAATGACAAAGCAGTAGTGAGAAGAGTGGCTCTTGAATCATCGGAGTGGGCACATATACCCGCTTCTCTTCAAGATCAATCTCTCGAGCTACCATGCTCCCCCTCATCATTTCATCCTCTAAGAAGACAGCGTGTCTCGTTTCTACAAACTTTGTATATCCGCGGACGGTAGAAGCGAAAACCTTTTGACTTTTCGGGTAGCCAATGAAATGACAACTCACTGCTTTGGGATCTAGCTTCCCAAGGTTTGGGTTAAATACTTTAGCCTCGTGAGACTCCCCACACACGTAAGTGGTTTAGTGAGGAACTCTTCCTGTCCACAACTCGTACGGTGTTTTGGGCACCGACTTACTAGGCACTCTATTGAGAATATGAATGGCGGTTTTAACGCCTCCATCCATAAACTCAATGGGAGTGTGGAGTAGCTCATCATGCTTCGCACCATATCCATCGAGTGCAGTTGCGTCTTTCACTACTCCATTTCTTTGAGGTTCGCCTGTAGAATCTTTGGTTACTATACCATTTTCTGTAAGAACCTCGCAAAAGGTCCAGGAACTTGTCCATATGGGGTATGTCGACCGTAGTACTCCCCCCCACGATCAGATCGAACTATCTTAATCTTTAAATCATGTTGGTTTTCAACTTCAGCCTTAAAAATCTTGAATTTATTCAAGGCTTCATTTCTTTCTTTGATTGGATAAATATATCCATAACGGGAGTAGTCATCTGTGAATGTTATGAACGAGTCATAACCATCCACACTTTTCACAGGAAAAGGACCACAAATGTCTGTGTGAACAATTTGTAGAACTCCTGTGCTTCTTTTTGCGCCTTTCTTAATTTTCTTTACATATTTTCCTTTAATGCATTCTCTGCATTGTTCTAAGTCTGAGAACTCTAATAGAGGAAGAATTTCATTCTTAACTAGTCTTTCTATTCTCCCCCTCGAAATATGGCCCAAACGATAGTGCCATAATTTCGACGATTCATTATGAGTTCTCTTTCGTTTTCTGTTTACGTTCGTAGACGAGGATTCAATCACTTTCTTGCACGCGACGTTCTCATTATCGCATACGACATTCACATCATCACACAATGATAACAAATAAAGCTCATTTTGTAATATGGCAAGACCAACACATTCTTTATTAAATATTATTTCGCACTTGCCATTTCCAAAATTACAATCATAACCATCTTTGTCCAAATTGGAAACACTAATCAAATTCCTCTGTAAAGAGGAACAAAAGAACATCTCTAAGTAAAGATTGGAGCCATTAGCTAACTCTAATGAAAGATCGCCAACGGCTTCAACTTCGCTTGGACTCCATTTGCGACTTTAATGCATCTTTCGTTTCTTTGCGTAGTCCTCGTCGAACGGAATCCCTGTAAGGAATTAGCAACATGAACAGTTGCTCCTGAGTCAATCCACCAAGTGGATTTTGAATATTGTACATACAAGCATTCATTTATGAATGTAATAATGTTCTCACCTTTCTTTGCCATGATCATCTTTAAGTAATCAGGACAGTTCTTCTTGTAGTGTCTGTCTTCTTGCAGATGAAGACACCGATCTTTGTCTCTGACAAATTTATTACATTGAGGTTGATGGATGGATGCTTTTCCCTTGTTTCTTGAGAAGGAGGTCTTGTGGAAGTTCTTTTTCTTGTTATCCTTCACATAGTTGATAGATCCACCATGTGAGGATTTAAATCTTTCCTCCTCTTGAACACACATAGCTATGCATTTTCTAAGTCCCATTTATCGGTCAGCATATTGTAATTGACAACAAAAGTGTCAAACTGTTCTGGCAATGAAGCAAAAATCAAGTGAATAAGGAACTCATCCTTGAGTGCCAAATCCATTGGTTTAAGCTTGGATGCCAAGTTGCTCATCCTCAATATGTGTTCTCTTATCCCACCACCAGAATATCTTTCTGTCACAAGTCGCTTAATCACCGTGTTGCATATGTCTTTGAAGAGCGATGGCCGACTCTTTATTTTATCAAGGTATACGTGATAAGTCACGATCTGCGATTGAGCCCACAATTGTGGGCTCAATCGTATTCTATCACGACCATACATTTCTTGTTGGTGTGGTCCATTCTTATGCTCTAGGTCATAAGACATCCGTAAGGAGCATGATCTCTCTGTCTTTTACGCCAAGCAAGATCATCCTCATTTTGATCCTCACTTTGGTGCCATAGGCTCGATGGGTCGTCTTGAGTGAGGATCCACTCCACCTCAGCTAAGATAAACGCTAAGTCTATCTTTTTCTTCCACTCTCCATAATTATCTCCTTTGAGAGTGGGTATTTCTCTGATACAACTCATCAAGTTGTACCCTCCTGAAAAATTTAGATCAAATATAGTGAGAACGTAACATTAAAATTATATACCTTATTTCCAACGTTGGTCAAAAATACGACATACAATTAAAACAATTTTATCTATACATTAAATCTATATCACCGTTGGGCAGAAATAGAAACAATGCATAAAAACATCATCAATTAAAATTATAATACTGTTATTACCAACTTTAGTCAGAAAATAACAATATCATAACTTACAACAATTCTTAAAAAATTAAATTCTCCCGTTGTTTTGAATTTAATTAAAAGAATTAATCAAACATTAACTTTTGCAGCGGAAACTGTAATTATTAAAAATAATTCATTATCAGAAGCATTATAACTTCATACATTTAATCTCTGGAAATAATAACACGTTGGTGCAAACTTTACAGAGATTTTATACAATTTTTTCTATTGAAATTCACTCAAAAATACTTCTGAAAATAAAATAAATCAATTATCGAGTTCTTTGTTTAAACCGCCGAAAATCTTGCTCAAAACCGGTGAATTCTTTGCTTAAACGGGCCATTTGGCCGTTCTCGTGCCCCGACCCATCTTGACTCGGCCCGGTCCACAGCCGCCGTTAGGGTTGATTGGCAGCCGTCGGATTCACATCCGACGGCTGGATTCCAGCGTACCAAAAACCACCGCCGGCTCGCCCCCGCGTAGATGCGATCTCAGCCGTTGATATCAATCGACGGCTGAGCGTCAATCTCGGCGGTATAAAAGACGCGACCGCGCGGCGCCCCGGGAAACCCTAATCCCCATTTCTCTTTCGTCTCTCTCGCTTCGCTTCGCTCCCGAGCTGCGGAAATCGCGGAGAAGAAGAAGAAGCGTCTGGCGCCGCCGCGGGCCCTCTCGCCGGCGTGCGCGCTCCCCTGAGAGGGAGCGCGTCGCCGTCGAGGCTCCTGGCGGCGCCTTTCTCTGTGGCCGGACGCACTCGGGAGTTTGCCCGACCCTTCGAGAACGACGAAACGGCGGCGTCGGCGGCGGCGACGACGAGCTCCGGCTCGCCCGACCCTTCCGTCTCGGTAAGATCCAATATTTTAGATCGGAGTTTGGGTTCTAGGGTTTCGGTTTGGGTTAGGGTTTCTTTGAATCTACTCCGATCTTTTCTTTTGCCATCCGGATCTAATCTTTGATGGCTCTGATACCATTGTTAGGTTTCTTTTGATCTTTTGGATCTGATCTTTTGGATCTAGGGTTTTCTTGTGTCGGGTCCGAGAGAAACCGAGAGTGAGAGAGAGAGTTACCGTCCGATGTAGATGAAGTAGGGTTGGCCATGGAGGTTCGTCGGTGAAGGTCTGCGCTAAGCGAAGAATCGGTGGAGAGGTGCGGGCTTCTCGGCAGCGGCGTGTCCCGGCGGTGGCGAGGACGGCAGTAGTCGATCGGGTCGGTGGAGTCGGCGGTGGGCGATCCGTCGCCAGCGCCCTCTGATCGGATAGGGTTGTGTGCGGTTAGGGTTTGTGGCGGCGCGGTCAACAGGTGATCCGTCGCCCGGCCCCACCTTCTTTTATAAGCGGCGGCGAGGGGCCCACCACCATCTTGGGTGGCGGTGCGCCCCGATCGAGTGCGAGATCATGTGGGGATTGGGCATTTGGCCGTTGGGCCAAATGCCCGAGATCAACTCTAACATCATCAACCCGTTCTCTACCCCGGCTACTATTCTAGCGCTGGTTCCGCCATCACAATCGCTTGTGCTGCCCAACGCGCGTCATCTTGCGCCATCTCCATTGGCGATCTTCTGCCTCAGTCGATGTCGTTTTCCATCAATAGACTATGACGCTAGCTCTGCATTATTTTTTTATTGGAGGTGGAGTTCATTGCAACGTATGTGGATGTACTTATTATTGGCGACATCTATGTGAGATTAATCATTGGCGTTTTTCTTTGACGATTCGTCGTCTTCTACGGGTTACTGTAGCATTATCAGCACATGTAGAGTCCAAGGTGGAGGTTTATCGATATCCATATTTTGAGGCATTAAAAAAATCTTCTAATTCGGGAAGTTATTCAGTTCATGCATGTTTAGATTCAGTTTGAGGGAACAAATGATTTGATCTTCCGTTCACTGTTTTAATGACACCCTTGATGGTAGTTAGCATGGTACTCTCTGGAGTTTTTGTTGTTATTCATTAGTGAAGGTTATGCTCCAAATTTGAGTTTAAGATGAAGGATTTAAGTGCAAGGAGGAGTTTATTATTTGCATAGATACTACAACGTTTGGTATTGCAGTGCAATGTGTTCTAGCTGTCCCAGCTTGATACGAGAGGTCTATTGCAGAATTTGTTTCTACTCCATTGATGGCACGTTGAGGTTCCTTTCATTCGAATGTTCTTCTACGGGGGCAGTTTTTTTCTTGCCATGTCATGGAATTCAGTTACTTTTACAATCGGCGGTTTGATGTATGTGGTGTCTACACATGCAAGTTGCTTTTTAGTAGGCATTATTTGCCGAGTTATGTGTTCCAACCTTCCAAGCGGAGCAATTCAAGTTCATGACATGAGTTCTTCACTATAGTTATTCAGCACTACAGGTGATGTCTTGGCTTATGTTGTTAAATGATTGAACATTTGATTGCTCAATTTGGCTTTATGAGAAGCGTTTGGATAAGATTGTTCCAGTCTTAATTGCTGAGAGTAGTCCTACGGACGTTTGACTCGCAGGATATTCATCACAAATTCGTCTCAAGGTGGGAATTATTGAGTTTGAGTATGGTACGTATTGTATTTGAGTGTGATACGATTTTCGTTTCCTACCCCAACTTATATGTCAACTCCTACACGGAGTCTTTCATTTACAGCTATAAATTCAGTCCTATAGTCTATATGGCAAGAGCAAGAGGTTCATTGTAAACATCTCTTCATATAGTAATATTGGCTTTGTGCGTCTGTATTTTTTTTAAAAAAAATGATTTTTCACGTAAAATTCATATATCATGTTTCGGTGCATTATTCGCGCTATAATTGTTTAGTGTACACAAACTTGGAGCGGATGTAGTAAAGAAGAACTTCTTTTATATCAGTATAGATGTTCATGAGCATTGATGACAAGAAAAGAACTACAAGAGGTAAGGATCTCACGTTCTCACCTTCTCGAACTTTACAGTGTACGTTGGTTCCAGGATATTCAGTAATTCAGATCCCTATCTTCTCATGCTTGTATCCTGTTTGTCTTCGCGAGCCACGGATGGAACCTTGACCTTGCCCATTCCATCAACTATCATCACAAGATCCATCTTCAAGAAACAGAGGTATGTCTATCACAGACACTGAAAAGATCAAAGGTGTATAAACATTGTGAAAAAAATTACATGAATAATACTCCAAAGACCCTAAACGTACTGGCAGTTCCAAAGAAGTTGATGGAATTGTAGACAGACTATGAAAATGTAGTTCATTAGATGGTGAAAAGGATGGATCGATGCCGCCAAATGGACATAATTAATCGATTCTATGCGTTCATAAGCAGGGTTTTTAGCTAAAATAGCATTGTTGGTGTGTGAAATAGAAAATCTAGTCCCTTTGCGCATCAAACATAAAAATAACACCACAAAACCGCCGGAACACGACACCTAACCTCGTCTGCGCCCTAAGAGGCCGGAGCGCCTCGTCCGTGCCCTTGGAAGCTGGAGTCGGTTCGTCCATGCCTCTGGAGGCCGAACCTCCCCTCGTTCGTACCCCCTGGGCCCGGTCTGGTACACCGTTGGTCGCACAAATGGCAATGTGTAATTGTGTTGCAAGCACAAGAAAATTGATGGGAAGCGGATAGTTGCGACGGCCAATAAATGTGCCAAAAACTCTCTCCCGACGACCAACACAAAAAATTTTGATTGGATGCCAATAGTTGCGACAAACACAATTTTATGAACACAGTAATGTTCAAATTCAATTCTACCTTGGTAAGAGTTTGTTTGTCAAAGTATATTTCATTTTCCGGTTCTTGATCTCTCTACATATACAGCCGTCCCGCAAACTTATAGGTGCCAGAGCAGAAAGTAATGCTTTACAGGTTCAGAAAATAACTCTTTATGTACTTTGTTTTTCCAGGAGAAGCCACTTTCTGCTAAAGCCAACAATACTCGATAGTCGGTATACAGGTTCTATCTTTAAATGGTTCATATAAAGGTATCTTCAATAGTTAGAGATAACTTTATCTTCAACATATGTTACATCATCTTTAAAGATAACATCTCCAATAGATAGTCTTTAGCACACTCTTCAAAATTTAAATTTTATAATTTTTCTTAGAAACATGCCTACATGTCAATTAGAGTAGATTAATATATCATATTTTGTTTCGCGTGCACGATAACCTCTTCAGGAAGAGATGACTTGTGCTCCCTCTTCTCTCCTTCTCTCCTCCACATAGGATTTTATTGACGTAACTAACTAAGAGACGAGTAAAGATATTATTAGAGATGCCCTAAGTCGTTTAGTGCTGGTGTTGAGTCATTTAAGATAGGGCTGGCAGTGTCGCCACATTCACCTGTCATTTAATTCTTTAGCCTCTTAATTTTTTGTGGCTTACGAATGATCTATTTTGGAAATGTTAACACAATTCTTATTTTGGCACTGTAGCACCTCTGTTCTATTGAGACCAACCTGCGTGCTATCTCTTCTCTTGGAGCGTTGCAATCCAGTCGTCGGATTGGAACTGCCCGTGCGAGGACAAGAAAAATGATGGGATGTGGATGGTTGCGACGACCAATAAACAAGTAGTTTTTGTTAAAATAGTATTATCGATGTCCGTAATAACAAATTTAGCCTGCTCCTGATGCTAATAGCAGAAATAATGTAGGATTAGATATGATAATCAGACAGGGTGAATGATTATAGTGCTTTTTGATGAGGATCTAGAAATCTTCATTTAATTATTTATCAGTAATCTTTATTATGGATAATGGCGTCATTATATGGTCCTTGAGTATACCCCTAAATGTTAATAAAGAAGAAGCTATAGTCGTAAGTCATTCTACGACTACCTCATGATCGTAAATTCTTGTACAATCACCTCATCGTCGTAAGTTCTTCTAGACCAGGTCAGCTATGACCACCCCATAGTCGTAAGTCCTTCCACGACTAGCACATGATCGTAAGTTCATCTACGATCACCTCATGTCGTAAGTCCTTCTACGACCAGGTTAGTTACGACCATCCTATAATCAATCGAGCTTACAAACAAGTAGGCCCGATTGATTAAGGCATCTAAACAGTCAGTATACGCCATTATTCTTCAGAATAACTGCACGACTAATCTCACTGTTCTGGTGATAACTGACCAGCGATGTGGGAACATTACTTCTCCAACAGTAATCTCCTGTAACTGCACCATCATCTGAAGCATTGACGCGCCCTTTGGGCTGGAAAGATTGTCGCCCAAGAACGCTATAAAATAAGGAATCACCAGACAGCAGAGGGGGAGAGAGAGGACAGGAGGATCAGGAGCACAAGGCATTGCATTTTGAGTTTTTCTCTTGATCTGTATCCAGCATACTAAATATAGCCACACAGGAGTAGGGTTGTTATTCTCTCCAGAGAAGACCCGAACCTGTACAAAAATCCATGCGTCGTCCTATCTGCGTGATTTGAGTCTTAGAGACCCCCCGGAATCAAACAATCATTACGTAAGTTCGGTCCTAAAACACCAACAGCTGGCGCCGACTGTGGGGATCTTCTGTTCATCAGGTTTCCTTCATTTTCTCCCAACTCTAATGCTTCCATGGCAGGAGAGTGGAACGAGGAGAACTGGTTCAACTTGGCTGATTACGCAGATATCGACATGGATGTCGGTTTCGACTACGAGCCGAGTATTGTATCATCTAATGGTGATGTCTCCTCCGGAGATTATTCTCCAGGAGACCATACCACTGATGGAGTTGATGAGGGATCCTTATCCCTCACAACGTTACGTCCAAATGATGAACCAACTTCTTCAAAGGGCAAGAGTCAATCCGATCACAATCAGGACGACTACGAGGCAGACCCAGAACATAGAGAGGCCTCCCCCTCCAAATGTTCAAATCCGCCTAAGGCAGTCTGACCTGGCACAACAAGTCCTAGAAACCATCATTTCGGGGCTTCATCAGCACCTGGTGGTACTGTCTCTCCGGTTAGACCCACAGAGGATGTGATCGAATACACTTTTCCTGCGAGTTCGACCATCCCATCGCAGGACTCATTTGCGAACGGAGAAGGTTATAACCCGAAATTCCCCTTCCTGGAGGGGTTTGCTCCAAGTCGCCAGACGGTGCCTTTTGACTACTCCTCAAGCGAGGAAGGCCTCGAGCGCAAGTGGAAGTCATCAACGGAAGGTCTGCGTCCTTCCCTCAGGTGATGATCACTCTCCTAGAAACAGGATTGAGGATACTCCCCGATGATCACACATTGCGACCCCCTCGTGACAATGGTAAGAACAATGTCCCATATGCTATTTTAGCCCATAAGCATGTGTTACTTCATAGCCCCTATATGGTACAATGTCTTCTTTTTTCGTTTCTCTTGCTTGTTGTTTCTAGTTTTATGGTTATATGTTCATCGTTTGGTCAGCTAGCATTTGTTCAGTAGAGGTGCTTCTATAATCTAAAATTGAAAAAAAAATGCATGAATTATAAAGCAATGAAGTGGTTATCGAGCACTGCTTTGCACCCATAGACATAGATGCTCTTGGATACACGAGTTTTCTTTATCAGAAGGTACTGGTACTAATTCAGCCGAGCAGACCAAATAATATGGCATAGAAATAATACCTTACGTACTATATTTTGGTTCATTAGTGAGCTCAGTTTTGTGGTTTTCAGCTTTTCACAATCCGGCAGCTGATGGCAATGGTACATCTGCAGCAGCCCTAAATCGTTAAACAAAAGCAAAACCCTATCATCTGAAAGAGGCAAAAGCAGCAAGATCCTAAATCATTAAACACTACAGCTTGCATTTGGAACAAACAAAAGCATATAAAAGAGGGCAGTGCATGGACGCACGCACCTCAGTTGAGAGTTGGGCAGCAGGGGAGGAATCTCTTTGCAAAACCCTTGGTCGATCTTTCTTCTACGACGTCTCTATTTAGATATGGAATGTTAAGAGAGACAAAACCCCCAATTTTCCCCTCCTCTTCTGCACCTTCTTTCCAACTTAGATATGAGGGTTGGGAGCTGCTGCAGAAAATCCTGTGGTAGTGTCTCTATCCCAGGGCACTGCAGAAAATCCACAGTTCCTGAAGGGCAGTGAGGCCGTCCATCCCATCAGGCAATTTTCTCAAGCCTTCGCAGCCAAGCAGCGTGAGGTTCATCAGCCTGGCAAGACTTGCAACACTTGAAGGCAGCGATATCAAACACGCGCAATGCTGAATGGACAGGCTTTCGGGGGATTCCGGCAACTTTGGAATATCTGATAAACGGTTACAAAAACTTATTGTTAACGCCTCCAGCTGGGGCGACAATAGGGATTCCACCGATGATGAGCCAATCGGATTCTTGCAGTAACTAATCTTTTAGGTCTCCAAGGCAATTAAGGCTACAGAATTCCTTCACAGGCCAATGGACAAGATCGTCGCATCCAGCTATAACCAATTCTTCCACGAAGGCAGGCAAAGCACTCCCAGAACCCAAACGACCATTTTGACAGATTAGGTGAGAAGAAACAGTTAGAATACCTTATCCACAGCTTCCGAATTGATTCCAGAGGGGGCCATGCTCTGCTGCTCCTCTGGGAGAATCAAGTTTCATAACACTTGAGTTGGGACAGTTCTGTAAGATGGCTGACCGAGTTGACTGCAATTTTGCAATGATTTATATCCAGCTCTTGTAGAATCGGGGCCTTTGGGATATTCACAAGCTTTGGGCAATTGTCAATTCGTAACACTTTGAGTGTTGGAATTGAATCTCTCAACTCCCATCTCTCACTCTTACTCATTTGTGTCTCTCATAAACACACACATACACCTGGAGAAGATGAACACATTTTTTTTTGGTGCCACAGCCCTCACGGCCTTTGCACTACTTTTTCTTCTTTTTTTTCTCTTCCGTAAACAAACATCAGTACATGGATATATATACATACTCACGCACTACTCCCAGACTTAAGCCACTAAGCACACGTCTAAACAAACTCCACAAGTCTTTCTCCACTGACTTGACCGAGCACCGCATGTAGCCAATTCATGCTCCTACAAGCCAGGGTGACCAAGTACTCACCTACATGCAAGCTAACTACTCACAACGTGCAGCACACATGCAGCTACTCACTAGCTCACGTACCCAACTAATTCTTGCATCAACTACATGCAGACCACTAACTCAGAGACTAACAGAGAGGCTCAGGCTCCCACCAGAGCATCAAACCATCCACGGATCTGATCCTAGCAACCAACCGAGCGGCCGATCTGAGAGACGCACGCACCTTCTAGCCACATGAAAACTAAATGCATGACAAATCAAAATACAAAGATACTAATGACAAGATTAATTCTAACATTGAGCTCAGGGAACATTACTGAGGTAATTGATTCTGATCTTTCGTTGTCCATCCATTTCTCAAAATTTGGTAATTGTTGTAAAGACATATTCTTTAGTTTTGGAAAAAAAAATTGTCAGGGGACCATTGCATCCTTGAACAACCATGCCAATACCACTCGATAATGTTGTCAAATTATCCAAACGAGATAAAGACAAGGACTCAAGAGAGAGTGACTGCCATAATGGTGGTAGATCCTTTCATCTCCAGCAAGCAGACATACGGAGTTCTTTTAGGCATAGGAAAATCTGAGGTTCTTTCATCCATGATGAGATTTCAATACGACCGTTGCCGCATACTTGCAACGATTTGAGTCTACTGGGAGGCAGAGGGGACTCTTAAGACCTCTTTCTTGTCGGCAACCACATCATGGGGTCTGCACTCAGATCTATCATGGCCCCAATGCAATAGCAAGTCATTTATGTTTTTGTTTCGGATGGAGGTTGGCTTGTCCCGCATTTGACTCACTTCTTATCTTAGCTACTATAATTCGGAGTTTACTCCGCAGGGGGTATCGTCCCACCCCACCTCCTTGCGTTTTCTGTGCTCACTCCATTCCCCCTTGCAGAAGCCTCCATTGCGTCCTCTCCAACCGTTGCATCCCCTGTACCTGGCTGCAGTCGCACCCACAACCACCTCTATCCACTCTCCTCCCCTCCATCCCCCCAAACCTGACGCACCCACACCTCTCGATGCCCCCGCCGGCCACTGCTTGTGGCAGCAAGGGAGCCCAGAACCACCACCATGACGGTGCTAGCATATGTACGGCGTGCAGCGCAGCTTTCCTGTTCCGTGCCTATCGGATCGACCCCCTGCGTGGCGCGTTCCTCGAGATTCCCAGCAATGTCGAACGAGAATTTCAGTCATCGCTGACAGTTTGTGCTTCTGGATATTGTGTTCGACTTGTTCCAGTTCATCGTCTTCGATCTGTTCTTCTGTCTTCGACAAGCTCTCGTGTTGACCAGTTTTTGACTAGTTCCTGTTCCGAGTGGCCTTTGACTTGTTCTCGTCCATCTTCTTCGATCTGCTTTTATTCGTTGCAGTGCGTGAATCTCCCGAGCCGGAGGGTGGAAGGGATCTGATAGTCAAATTCTTTCGACTTGGTGGTTGTAACTCTATTGATAAGGTCGACTTCATCTTCTTCGATTGCATACTGTGTCGTTCTCGCGGCAGTTATCGGTTGAGTCTAGAGCAAATTCTTTTTGATAAATTACAAAAGAAAACACTACAATTATTCACACATCTCTGGTTATCGTATCCGATCCTACTGTCATCTAATCCCCATCCTCGCAACGGCGTAACCCCACCTTCTCGCTTGAATCATCGCTCGGGCAACAAATTCACCACGACATCCATGTCGTCGTCTCTGCCGACGATCTCCGTCGGTCGTCAGGGCGGAGTGGGTCTGCAGATGGATAACGGTATTTGTTTCGCACGCGCCACGAGGCCAAAGTGTTCATCTCGTGGATCGGCTCATTGATCTTCTTGAGGACATTGTTCGGACTCACGCTCACGGTGAGGCGAGACGAAGCGGTGTGGAGGGTGAAGTAGGCGAGTCCTTCCGGCCGTGGATGGCGGCTGTGCCCTCGGCGCGGCGCCTCGTCTTTGGAAAGTCGCCGAGGACGTCGTCGGCCTCGTGGCGACGGCCCCGAGGTCCTTCATCCACCTCTTGACGGTGGGGTTGGTCTCGCTCTTGAGCTCGGCGTAGGCCACAATGCACTGGACAGCCAGCAGCCGCCGCCCCAGCTTGCGGCTAGTGTCGTCGACGCCCCACATGCGAGTGACGCTCTGGACAAGGAGATGTCAGAAAATCTTATTCAGATATGCCCTTAAAATGACACCAAAGAATGAGATGTTTGTACTCTGCTTCGTACAGAAGAAATATGATCAAGAACAATAGCGGCCAAGAGTAGTCATGTCGTACCAAACTTCGCACATTTCAAGTCACATGAAATCATGAAACCCTAATTTCCGAAACGCCTCGTCCTAATTTTTGAGACCTAAACCCTGAATTTATCGAGATAATTTCAGAGCATATAAAATTATGTGAAATTTACACAATCAAGTCCACTGTGTAGGGAGTATGGCAAAAAAACTTCATAATGTTTGGATTTCATTTGCTATATTAGAAAATTCCTACAAATATTAGACTTTAAAGAATTTTAGAGAAAAAAAAAGAATGCATAAAATTTCAAAAAAATTACACAAGCAGAAAAACTATGTCAAGAGGCTCCACAAAAAAGTTCATAATTGTTTGAGCTCATTTTGCATATTTAAAAAATCGTTCAACAAATATTATTAATTAATTTTTTTTAAAAAAAATTGCACACGTGGGGCAGCACCAAGGTGCTGCCCCTGAGGACGGCAGCACCCAGAAAATCTTATTCAGATATGCCCTTAAAATGACACCAAAGAATGGGATGTATGTACTCTGCTTCGTACAGAAGAAATGTGATCAATAACCATAGCGGCCAAGAGTAGTCATGTCATACCAAACTTCGCACATTTCAAATCACATAAAATCATGAAACCCTAATTTTCGAAACGCTCGTCCTAATTTTTGAGACCTAAACCTTGAATTTGTCGAGATAATTTCAGAGCATATAAAATTATGTAAAATTTACACAATCAAGTCCACTATGTAGGGAGTATGCCAAAAAAAAATCATAATGTTTGGACCTCATTTGCTATATTAGAAAATTCCTACAAACATTAGACTTTAAAAAATTTTGGAGAAAAAAATACACAAAATTTCAAAAAAATTACACAAGCAGAAAAACTATGCACGTCGGCGGCCTTGCCGGCCATGGGTTTCTCGTCTCTGATGAGAGGATGAAACTCTTCAGTCTTGTAGAGAAAACTGGGAAAAAATATGGACAGGAAAGTGAAATGGTTGGAGGAAGGGGAGTCCAAGTAAGCCGCAGGATCGGTGCAATTGCCTGTGGATAGCTGCAATCAAGTTATGCGCAAAGTGCCGACCAAAGCGTGTCGTATCATGCATCTAGTCTCACTGACTTGTTGAACAGCACGAGCTGGGTCTGTTTTGGCAGGGAACAGCAGTGATCAGTACCTTGAGTCAGGTTGATATTTTTTGGTAGTCAGCGTCAACTAGCAATTTAAGCTCATAATTTCATAGACTTTTGTGACGATCACTGCATATTGTTAAATCCATCGGTTTCCTTGCACTTTCGTATTTTCCTTCCTCGTCTCATCTTACCAGAAAGGAAAAGACGGTGAGCTGAACTGACACAGCGATGTGTTCTGGTTTTCAGGCTCCGAGAGGTGTCCTAAAGTTGTGTAGGACAGAAGTATATAGACTGAGACCCTGAGAGCGACCGCAGGTGAGAAGAGGAGCCAACGCAACGCGGACGGCTACTTGGCACGCGGTGGCAGCTAGATCGGCGTGGTTGAAACCAAGTCCATTATCTAACGGGCAAAAAAAATGGGACCAGGCAACTCAGATATCTATCCTGAGTTCGCATTGTCGGCTTAAGAAAGACTATTCCCATAAGACCTCTATTTATATCAAACGCTGACTTTCATAGACTCATGCTATAATTAAAGAGTTTAAATTAAGCTTTCATTTCCCAGATGTAAATGGGACGGAGTACCAGCCCAGGGCATTCGATGTTATCATTCAAGTGCGCGCCACGTCACACAAGCAGACATGTTACATGGTTGCAAAACTTCCTCAGTATTTTTCTAATTGTGGACTAGGATTTCAGTACAGCCTGCCAAAACATGGCCCAATATAGGCACTGTGAAAAAGCAATGGTGCGAAAATTAAATTTAGAATAACTAATTCAGATCATCTTTGGTAACAGCCATTTTAAACCAAAACAAAGCCACTTGACATGATTTTCGTCCAGTTGACCACCCTTTAAACCAACTGGACCTGCAATCGAAACAATGAAGTATGTCAGCCTGATGCTGAGTTCCAAATACATAGCATTAGTATGGTTGCTGGTATTTTAGCAGCTAATAATGCATGTCTGAAACAAGACACGCGATGATAAGATATAGCGAGGCAGGTAAAGTCCTGATTATGCAACAGTGTGAAGAATAACATGAAAAATCCGTTAAACAATAACAACATATATCCAATATGTACTGTAATTATAACACTGCATCGACTATTAACTCAAGCAATTGCTCAACACAGCAAATTCATCAATAATAAAAGAGAAACACAAGTCCACATGTATACGGCCGTCCATGTAAGTGCACTGCCCTATTCATCCATCCAAAGTGCTCCGAGATTTGTGCAAGGACATCAAAATTATTAGAAGATGGGATGTCGGTTGCATCAATCTCAAAGCATATTTGATGGTGATGATAGTACATGGACATCCATGTACATGTGGGACAACCATTCTAAAAAAGGCTCCATACTAAACATCAACGCATGATCAATTTAACATCTTTCCAAATAATGATGATCCCATCTTGTAATTTCAAATTTTCAAGTGGACAATTTCCATGTATTTGACTTGCGTACTTAAGATATAAAAAAAGGTGTGGAATACAGGAATAGCAAAATGTAGGACAATGGTTCAGTGTCAATGTTCTACTTGCAACTTATTGATGTTCCTGTTTCTGTCTGCTCTTCTTGGTTGATGCAACATTTATATGGAACTACCTAATGATCTGATTTAATATTATATGGTACTATAATTAGCTAATTATAAACCTTCCAATAGCTAATACCTTCTATAATTAGCTAATTGCCTAATCCAACGCCTTCCAAGATTTAAGACCTTCACTTCAATAGCAGAACACCAATAGCAAAACTACAAAAGCTCAACCTTTGGACCAGAAGTAACAGGTTACAACAAGCAAGCACAAGCAGTAAGCTAAACTCAACAGCAATGAACACAAAAAATTTCAAAAGGGTCTAGATGATCATTGAGACTATTTTTTTACATAGGAGTATGAAATCATACCTAATGACATTCCACTGCCTTATCGTCTGGAAATGTACGTTGCCCCTGTAGACCTGGAATGTAGGAGAAATTTACAGCAGATCAGAATTAGAAAAGTGTCTTAACTTTGACACTGCGCCAGAAATAGACCATACCTCCCTTGTTTTCCTCCATAACCATGTCTGATATTACCCACGCCTCTGTCATGCATGGGGAGACCAGTTCGTTCATTTCTTCCTCCATTAGCAGCTACTGCGTGCAAAGATGACTGCCCAGGTCGAACTTCATCTGAAAAACCATTCTCTTGGATGTCTTTTACTTTGTTTGAAATTGTTACGTCACCAATCCCCTGAACAATGTTAAAACTTTGGTGCTGGGCACTGGCTTTGTGGATATGTGAACACTTGTCAAACTGGTCTCCAAAGTTAGTTGTAGTAGAGCCATTTCCAGATGGCATTGTATTTGACGATCTGGAATCAACAACAGGTCCTCTCTTTTGCCGAGTGCTTTGTGCAACAGGAGTAACAGCAACTGAAGGCAATATCGATGAGTGAGGAGCAGATGATGCAGCAGCAGCGATTTTAGCAGCAGCTGTAGTAGCCGAAATGATCTGTTGTGCCCCTTCACGAAGGTGAATGAAGTCCCCTTCAATCACAAAGAGCTGCAGACACAATAAATGCATCAGTAACAAAAATGATCCATATACTGACTAAATTGCTATATGGAAAATAAACAAACCTCTGGATGACTAGCCACAAAATCATCTAGCTTCCCATAATGTTTCTTATAGTCATGCCAGTGAAGAGGAGCCAACATTTTCCCAAGCCTATTTGGTAGCTGAGAAAAAAATACACATGAATCAGAAAATGTTCCACTAAACAAACAAAACATATAACTCCCATAAGTGGGCGCTCAACAACTTGAAGATGGCAAGTAACTCACAGTTGAACTAATCCTGATTCGGCCATCAGGCCCAGCAGGTACTGCACGAACAATGCAAGCCAAAAGGGATCTCTCATCTAGAAGGGCAGGCTCCTTTGGTATGCAAGGTAACTGTGAACCCAAACCACCACCCGTGGATGTAAGTGGGTCAGCCTGATTCACAACATTAGAACTGAACTCTGCTGCACTATTTTTGAAGTGGATCTGGGTAGTTGATGCAGCAAAATTTGAAGCTTTATGCTGCTGCCTGGCTACATGCTCCTCAGACTGCTTGTCAGATGCAACTTTCTCGTCCTGGTTGTAAGTAGAGCATGCATGATATGAGATGCTTATACAGTAAATGAAAATTTACGAAGAAAAACAGTAAACTAGAAACCTTCAATTCAATTTTTTGCTCTTGATGTTCAGACTTGTCAGTAGGGTCGGTGTTTGGAGATGAATCCTCGGCTTGCTGCTGCTCATTGTAATCTAAATGTTCGGTTACGCTGGATTCCACAACCTGTAAACGGTTTTTATAGAACAAATCAAATTAACAGGGCCAGGTTGAAGAAAAAAACAAACAAATAATAAACTAAAAGACTAACCTTTGGTTCATTAGTTGATTCAGCAACCACACTCATGGAACATTGTTGTTGTTTCCCATGGGCTGTAAGATGTTCTGGATGGGTTATTTGACTCTGCTTAGAAGAAGGCTCACCGTTATTACTAGCACCTGGTTGTAACGCATTCTGGTCTGATTGGGATGGCTGATAGTTTGTTTCGTCTGGTGTTTGTGAGGCATTTTGTGCTTCCTAAACGATACAAAAATTATGTCCGAATCAGAAGATGCCACATTGTCAGTAAAATTATGATACAATAAGCAAAGTGCTTCAGGAGTATAATTACCTGTTGGTTGGGCCAGTGTAGGTTTGGTTGAATGGTAGACTGTGACTGAAAACTACCGAATTGAGGAACACCAGAGTTGGGTGATGCTAAAGATTGAGGAATACCTTGAGGATGCATCATATAAGAATGCATCCCAGCCATCTGCCCAGAAGGAAGAAAACCACCTATTCCCAATAGTGAAGATGGAGCAACAGGTAGAGCAGAGGCACTACTTCCCTGAAAGCAATAAGAGTAAAACCTCTCAACGATATTTCTTGACGAGAATGAAATAGAAGGGTCCATACAAATCAATAATTCAATATGATATAGTATGTAAATAGAAGGGAGAACAGGTCACTTTTAAAGACATGCCAACGCAAAACAAATAGATATAACTGAAATGTCACACAACACTATTTGCAGTACACTATAACAAAGTCACCCAGCCAATATTGAACAATATATTTTGCATTTTCCATGACAGCCACCACAACTGTTTATTGAAGATACTACAAATCAATAATACCTTTATGAAGCCATCAGTAGTTCCATCATTTTTCAGTGCCTGACTGCTGTCTGGTGTTGCACTACCATTTGCAGCCATGTTGTTCCCTTTGCTTTGAACTAATGATGACTCAGCTGAGCCCTCCTGAGCAGCTTGTGAACCATCCTTTTGTACTCCGCTCCGTTCTCTTAACTCGGTTAATTCTAGTTGAAGTTGTTGTATTGTATGCAGAAAACCCCGTTGCATTTCAACATACTGGGGAAGAAGAGGAGGAAGTGAAGAGTATGCAAATATGAGTAATGACAATATTGAATATTGATGAAATACGACAGCACAATAATTTAATAGAAGCCCAAAGCATGCATGAATAATGGAAAGAAGGCATCTACTGAACTAAACAACTTACCTGTTGCTGGAAACTAATCCAATATTGATTAAATTGCTCAGTACGCTCACGTAACTCAGCTTGTAGGGACTGAGACTGTAAAACATCCATTTCTTGAACTCGTGCCACCCAAGCATGAGCTTCCCTTAACTGTTCATCTTTGTAAAGAATGTTCTCTTGAGCAACCCTATGCTGGGAAAATAAATGCTCATTGGTGAGTGGCTGAATGCTAATGTGTGTTACAAGCATTTTGAATTTGAGCAGGCAATCTTGCAACAACACTGAGCATTCATGGAAAAGTCTCCCCCACAAACAAATAATCTTTTCATTGCTAAGTCACGGGTACAAAGAACTAAACCAAGATAAACCGTGCCATTAGGAAATTAAATATTGGAAAGTGTTGAAAAGTACCTAATTTACAACATACATTACATCTTATTAGGATATTACTGCAGTACATTCATTAAGAACTAATTTGAAACTCACATTCGTTTTAAGAGACTACCATCATTTAAAAGTTGTAACAGCTCTTCATGAGATAGTGCAAACTAGGATATTGTTATCTGTACACTGTTGGTAAAAATGTTAAGGGTTTTAATGAAGTGGGAGCCTAACCACATGATGCATAGACCATCCAAAATATAATGAAAATGAGAGGGCTAGATAAGAATACTTGTTCCTCTAATGCAAGACATTGGCTTTCTTTTTCTCGCAAATGCTCTTGGAGATCATGAATTTGTTTAAGATGTTGGCCTCTTTCAGCTTCAGTATTGTCGCGTTCCCTTCTGCACAAAACAAGAAAACATCGAGCATAAATTTTAGTTTTTGCAATGAAGCTTTTGATCAATAGAACGAAAATAGCATCTTGTCACAGATCGTGAACTAAAAAGGTATACAAAATGCTTGTTCCATAACAAAATTATATTTTGCCCACGCATGAAAAACTGTCAACCCATGCATGAATAGGTATGATATGTAGTGGTTCTTTGGGTCAAAAAAGAAGATATCTAGCGAGGTTGCTTAGCACAAATCAGAAAAGCATCCTATAGAGCAAATTGATAGTTTCCATTTATGGTCCAGAACTCTGGCTGTTGCTTGAAACTTTAAAGAAGTGCAATTTCTCAACTGCTAACTTGTGAAATATGGTTCCATGCCACAAGATACTAAAAACAGCAATAGTACCTGACAGTTGCAAGCTCCTTGGTCTGTTCTCTAAGAAGATCCTGATTTGCCCACACCTGCCAAAAAGAATAAAAGACGACGATAGAGATTATCACGTCTCAATCTCTCATTGTGAATAGTGTGAAACATACCAGGAAAGACCACTAACCGTTTGATGGTCAATCTTCAAAGCATCCAATTCCCTATCCCTGTCATCCAATTTCATTTCCAGCTCAAGAATGTACTTCTCCCTTTCATGCAGTTGTTCCTGTTCAATACAGACATCAGTTTGTTTTCCCGAACAAGGGCAGGACAATCTGCACATAAATCGTATGACCATAGACGAGATGCTATATGTGTTTGAGCATTAGCCACCATTCAACTTTGCTCATCAGCAGATAACCACGTAACCACAGGGCAAGACAACATTATCACTTCATAAATTTGCCATAGCATAAAGACCTATTTCATTCTGTAAGCAAGCGGAAATTAAGCTGAAAAGAACTACTGAGCTGCACCCTATCCGTCAGCATAACACAGTACTCGGCCACTTTGAAGGAAAAAAAAACAATGTAACACAGAATTACTTCTATTTCAAAACTATAATGCAACCACCAAAGGTGGTACCTACTCTCTGCCCATCACGCCTCCCAAAATTATCAATAACATGCAGTACTTCCCAAGCAACAAATAACCAGTACAGACCATGTCATCTGCAATCAATAAGTTATATGTACTTTCTTCAACCTAGTGAGTAGGGTAACACCAAGCACACAAAAGCAAAAGCAATAGATACGACCTTGAGATTTGCCGCAGCTGCTACATGCTCCTTGGCAGCCACCTCGAAGCTGCGCTGCGCCCCGATGATTTGCGGGTGTGCCATGGCCTGAGCGCGCAGCTCGATCTCGACCAGCTGCAGCTCCTCCCGCTGCCGCACGAGGCTCTGCAGGCGCTGCTGCAGGATGTCCTCGCTGAGCCCCCCGCTGCCGTCGATGGTGATCGAGCAGAAGTCCTCCAGCCCTCCCGCCCCGTCCTGAACCAAAACCCAATCCCCCCACCGTGACAAACCACGTCACGTATGAAATATTGAGCGGAGGAAGCAAGCACGCACCTCGTAGATTGCTCTGTCCTCGGATTGCCCCAACTTCGCGTGCTCCGCAGCAGCCTGAACACAAAACAACAACACGGGAGGCGCGACGTGAGTACCATAGTACAAACGGATGGTGGTGGGGGAAGGGTTTTGTCGTGTGGAGGGTGCGAAGCAGCGAGACGACCTCGGCGCCATTGGTGCGGAGGGGCCCGTCGGGGACGGCGCGCCACTCCTTGCGCGCCACCGCGGCCTCCATATCGCGGCGAACGGGCGAGCGAGGCGCCGGCTCCCCTCGCGGGATCGGGATCTGGCGGCGGCTAGGGTTTTGGCTCCGCGCCGCGGATCGCCAGGAGAAGGAAGCGACCGCGCGCGACGAGGAGGAGGCCCTGACTAGGGTTTACGCGCGCGGCGGCGGAGGCGATCGAAGAGGGGACGCGGAAAATTTGGGGTGATTTATGCGGAGTGCGTGCGATTTGGGGGATGGAGATGGAGATGGAGATGGAAGGGGAGGCGAGTGGAGAGACCGAGAGGGGAGTGTGTGTATATCTGTAGACTGTAGCGAAGCAGCAGGTGGTGAGGTGAGGGAGAGGGCGTTGGTGGGGTGAGGCGGTCAGGCCGGTCCACGACCACGGTCCGTGCCACTGCTGGGGTTGGGTTGCGTGTCTGCAATGTTTCATGATTGCATCTTGGCATGCCATGGAAGAATTTTTTGCCGGTTTTTTTTTTAAAATTTCTGTTTCCTTTTCGTAGGTGAAGATTACCGTGGCAGCAATTGAAGATTTTGGTAAGAGTTTTTTTTTTCAATTATAAGCAAGACACAGACCCACACGTTTACCGACGGGGGCTTCGAATAAATTCATAACTTCGTAAAATTCTTACTAAACCGCACCCGTGTGTGTAATAGGTGGGTTTGTGATTTGAACATCGGCGAGGGAAGTCGTATATCCACAACTCTATCACCTCACTAAGAGGTGGTTCCTACTATAAGTTATTTTATTTCACGTAAAAATTTTGTTTGACATTTATATATTTTGCTTGTACCAAAAAGAATATCACGTTGTTGTATTAGGCATGTAATGAAGGATTTTTTTTTTTTTTACCTTGGGCGTGAGGTAGTCGTTTATTAAGGAACGTTTCTGTAGTTCTTTCGTGAAACCCTTCTCTCTTTTTTTCCCAGTCTTGCAGAACACGTATAACTGGGTTTGTATTTCTGCGGCCGAATGTATTTCCAAATCTTTCTGATTTGCTCTCCTTTCCTTTTAAGATCTATCCATATATATGTGCTATAATTTGTTAGATTACAAACGGCAGAGAGCATGAGTGCCAGTGTTTCGGCCAAGATCAAGATGCAGACAACCAAGCAATCTTTTTTGCGTGAAAACGTGTGATACTGGTGAATCTTAGTCTCGCCGGCATGCGTCCGTCCAAACAGCATACATCATCGCCGTGCTATACGGCACAGCCCATGTACAAAATGCTACTATAAATTATATATAAGATGGTCAGGATCACCCGACCCTGACCACTGCAGTTAGATCCGATCAGGGGTGCGTTAACGCAAAAAATCACCTTCAAATCAACTGCTCATGCTACCACTTCCGAAGAAAGCATAACGCATGTACATGTTTTTTTTTTAGAGAGAACATGCTCTGGGTACCTGTGCATACGTCAGTGGTCGTCGTCAAATTAACGGCAACTCTAATAAAATCTAAATAGACATCTCGAGCTTAATTTCGTGTCCGGTGGTTAAGTAAAGCAACGGGCCATCACAGTCCAAATCTAACCCTTCCTTGAGTGCGCCCAAAAGGCTAGCTTTGTTCGATTTGTAGGTTGGACGGTCGATTTGTAGTACATTTCTTGTGCTTTCGGTGTCCATAGACTGTTCTTTCTGGGCCCGTCATACATTTTGTACATGGGCTAGATGCCTGCCGCGATGCACGAATACAGTGGGTTGCAGGCTGCTATTTGCACCATCTGCTGCACAGTTGCATCTTCCGATGGGACAAGAACAAGGGACAATTGACGTTTTAGCCTGGCACTTTAGGATTTGACACTCCGTGGAGTGTAAAATTTACACATGGATTTGAAAAAAACCCCCCCTCTTCCTCCCTTCCTCTTTCATTACCCTCTTTTTGTCTCTGCAACACCGTCGCCGGCCATCGGCTATGCGCACCAACATCTCCCTCATTTCCGAATGCACCCCCTCGCCTCCTTCATCCACCTCGCAGCCGTCGCACTTGCCGACTGCCTGTCACCAAATCCGCCGTTGCTCGTATCAGTGCCTCCTCCACGGCAAGCACGCACCACCGTCATCGATGGCGACGTCAGTCAAGAAGCAACAGGGGATACTAGAGTGGTAGAAGATGGGGTCGTCGGTACTAGAGGCGAGGCTCGACATGTAGGTATGCAGTCGGAGTAGTGACATGTGGCAATTGGAGGAGGGAAAAGTGAGAAAGATGCGGTGGGGGTTTTGGTGGAGATGTGGTTGCTAGCACGGGTGAGTTGTTGTGGTCACCAATGCCTGATTTGGAGGGGATGGGAAGCGCTGGTGATTTGGTGTGGCACAGAGGCAATGAGTAGTGGTGAGGTGATGGCATGGAGAGCGGCGATGGGGGCACAATGAAGGGAGCAGTAGTTGCGGAGGGAAGAGAGTAGTGGAGGGTGGATGTGGGTGGCTACCGGCGAGGTATGCCCTATCGCTGCCACGGCTAGAAGAAAATAGGAGGGGGAAAAGGGGTAGAAAGAAAAATAGAGGCATAAATATTTATGTAGAGACAGAACCGTAAAAAATAGGGGGGAAAATGAATCGGCCACTCTATAGATTGGTAAATGATGAATTACGCTCTATAAAGTGACAAATCATCGATCGTCTCAAAGAAAAACTAATTTTAGGCAACACAGGAGGTTTTACTCGTTCCTACGGAGTCGAAATGTTCCCTGTGAAATTGAGACCCTAGCTCATGAGTCAACCGCTCCTCTCCAATTATTTTCTTTTTTGGGGGGGGGGGTATATTTGCATCAAATAGGAGTATTGTCTGTGCTTGTGAAAATTATTACCTGTGGCTAATCTACGAGCATTGTTGCCAACTTCTAGTCCTATCTGAATTCGTGCTTTGTTGGGCCAGGGGATGCACTGCTGCTGAGTCTCTAGGTGCGAGAAGCACGCCGATTCGTTTCGGCCCAACCGTAAGGAATGATGCGTCTCGGCTTACCGAGCCGAGCTCGTCGGGTTGGTACTAGCCCATTCACCTGTACAACATGAAAACTCACAAGAAAAATAAAAAAAAAATCCTAGAATGTATATATAATTTAAACAAATCAAACTATATATATATATAATAAAATTAACCATATAATTTTTTTAATACAATATAAAATTATATAAATATTAAGAAATATAAAAAATAATATAAATATAAAAAATTGAAAAATCATATAGATATTTTTAAAAAATATACGGGCCTAACGGGCAGTGCCAATGATCCTAGTAATCTTTCCAGTGTATTTGCAAAAATGACACTGTTCCCGCACGATGACCGTGCGGCATGACCTAGCCGCACACCACATCGCCATTGCCGCAAGGCCTTTGTGCCCACGTCACGCAAGTTGCTGCACGCCTGACGTCGCCGCATGCCAGTTAAGGTTTAGTTAGGCTTTCGAAAATTAGGTTTCGCGGCTCTTTCTATGAATTTTAAATATAGCAAACGAGTTTCAAAAATTATGAAATTTTATGTAGAACCTCCCAACATAGTGTATTTGCTTGGGTAAATTTTCCATAAATTTATTTTTTTAGAATTTTTCTCGCAATTTTCTTTAAGCGTACTGATTGTACGAATTTACAAATGTAAAAATTGAGTTTCAAAAAATATGAATTCTATTTTGAAAGCTCCGTGGACTTGAATGTGTACTATTTGAACAATTTGATATGTGTTCTGGATATACAAGAGCATGCACAGTGTACGAAATACAAAATAGTGAGGGTGTTAAGGAAATCTACCTGCTATAGTACTAGTACTACACATTGCGTTCGAGAGGAGCTAACAAAGAGAGATAAGAACCGACTGTTCATGCTTGTGCACAAGACTTTAGTATAACGCTCTGAAGCTGGGGACTTCAGTCCACAGTCAAAACTGCTAATTGAGACTGTCAGTATAATGAAATATCTAAGGTTTACTGTGGAGATTGCTAAAAGCCAGAACAAAACAAAAGAGAATTTTGTTACGATTAACAACCGGGAAAGATGAGTTGACCAGATTTAAAAGCTTACTAAATATTATCTATAGTCAACCTCTGTACTGCTAACTATAATGTACTATTTCATCACTATTGATACCACTGAATTTACGATCTTATTTTGCAGGCCTACCCACCGTACCAGTGCTCCTATTATCTTCGTGGATAGCTTATGCCTAAACGCCGTGACTTGCATGCTATATGATTCAGCTGAACGTTTACGTACCTTTTGCTTCATCGGACTGCTCAGATGGTATTTGCAGATATTTGTATACATAGATATATATATACCATGCATCGATGGCCATGTACGTAGGACTGTTCAAAATCGCATTCCCTGATGTTGCTGTGCATGCGTGCATTGGCCATGCATGCACGCTTGTGACGTCAGCTTGTGCTCGATCGTATGCAATTTCTCCCTTTGTACGTGGTTCAGGCGTGGGTTAGTACTACGAATTAAGGTCAACAGTGCTAAAATTACGTTGAAGACAATATGGATTCCTCTTGCATCATCGACACGGTATACCGAGTTGTAAGTCGGGTTTAGAGTCCGAAGCAATTTTTTATGGGAGTGTATGCATTTGATTGAAATTTCTTTATCTATAGTCATATTTTTTCACCGATCGATCAACATTCTATTAGTCAGATTGTCTCCTTCTAAAATAGGCAAAAGTAAATTTAAGTAAACTCTACAAATACAAATACAAAAAAATAAAAACAAATAGAATTAAAAGTTACAATAAAATTGTGGTACAATTGCAGATCATTTGGTACTGTAATTTTAGGCTTAGTACTGTACAATTATAGATGACTGATGGATAAAAAAAATTTAGACAACTTAAAATTATCAAATCCATTTTTTCATTTCACGTTGGGTGTTTTTGGTTTTAAAAAAAGAAACAATACTAGCATAATACTTATTGTGTGGTAAAAGCTGACTATTTCGATGAATAAAGTGATATTTCACGAAAAGCAATCTTTGGTGTCACACATAAATCGATTTTCCCTTTGTAACATACCTAATACAGCATTACATGCAACGAGCTGTCAACACGAACGTAATAAGTACTCCGTAGTCCTTAACACCAAACAGAAGCGCAATCTCCGTAGTAGGAGAGCTAGAAGCTCTCCTGCAGCCTGTGGAGCAATGCCGCGCGGAGGCAGCCCTCGTCCGGCAGCGCGGCGGGCACGTCCACGACGGCGTCCTGCACCGTCACCGCGCCCACGCGGCTCACGCACGCGTGCTGCACCGGCAGGTCCAGCGCGCGGAGGGCGACCATGAGGCGCGCGGGGGCGTGGCGCACCGCCGTCGTCAAGCGCAGCGCGGCCGCATCCCGCCCGACCATACGCACGTCCAGCTTTTCCTCCAGCCCGGACGGCTCTGCCAGGGCGGCTGCGGCGGCAGTGTGCGCCCTCCGCTCGGCGGCCGCCTGCTTGGCTTCAGCCTCGAGCCGCTCGACGCGGCCGCGCAGCTCGGCGATGTAGGCGGCTGCGTCGGCCAGCAGGGACGTCTTGTCCATCCGGGACACCGTGGGGACGGCGGCCCGGAGGTCGCAGAACCGGCGATTGAGCTTGTCTCGGCGCTGCCGCTCGGCCTCCACGTGGCTGATGGTGGGGCCGGTCGAGCGGGGCCCGGGTTTCCGGCCTCGCCGCTTCGCCTGGAGCGCCGGCGCGTTCCCCTGCAGCAACATGTGGGAGCCCGCCGAGAGCGGGCTCCCGACGGCCCACGCCGAGTCGTCGACCAATAGCCATTGCTCGGGGACGTCGCAGGACATGAACTCGAGGACCGGGTGGCCCGCGGCGCCGGAGAAGAAGGAGGCCGCCGGGGAGTGAGGGGAGCAGGAGGAGGAGAGCCCGGAGACCAGCTGCCCATCCATTCTAGATTCTAGCTATAGTAGGGTCACTTGTGACTTTGCAGATCAGTGCGTGGTCACTTGCTAAAATGGCAGATCACTAGAGGAAACCGTGGCGGTGGACCGGTGGTTGCGCTTGCGCCTCTATATATACTCGACACCGCGACGTTCTCTCGGTTTCATACTACGGATGAATCACTGACTGATGGACTTTTGCTACAAATTAAGATCAAAAGTTTGAACGCAAGGACAGTCTGATCAAAAGTTTGAACGCACTCGAGCGAGTGTCCCGGAGAGATGGACTTCAGGTTGCAAGGGAGGACAAGTGTTAACGGTCCTGGAACTTGATATGTATGATCTAGAAGAGTATACAAGTCCTCTGGACCCACCTGCATGCTGGCCGGTTTGAACCAACTGAGAAAAATATGTGGCGTGCAGATCAAAAGTTTGAACGCACTCGAGCGAGTGTCCCGGAGAGATGGACTTCAGGTTGCAAGGGAGGACAAGTGTTAACGGTCCTGGAACTTGATATGTATGATCTAGAAGAGTATACAAGTCCTCCGGACCCACCTGCATGCTGGACGGTTTGAATCAACTGAGTAAAATATGTGGCGTGCAGATCAAAAGTTTGAACGCACTCGAGCGAGTGTCCCGGAGAGATGGACTTCAGGTTGCAAGGGAGGACAAGTGTTAACGGTCCTGGAACTTGATATGTATGATCTAGTAGAGTATACAAGTCCTCACGACCCACAAGTTTCAATCAGCACACGCACCTGCATGCTGGCCGGGTTGCACCTTAATTCGCACAATGAATTTGACACGCACGCCTGCATATATAGCTCACCTTAATTCGCACGGGAACTTAATTAGGCGCTGACGTACGTAACGTACGCCCGTCCGGATGGCGGCTTAGCGAAAACAACGAATGACCCCTGCCTCGACCCATGGCTTTTGACCAGCTAGGACCAGATGTGTACAACGATTTAGTCTATGATCAGGAGCTAGATTACACTGTACAATAGTACAAAAGGATAAATAACAGTGAAAACTAAATAAACCAAAAAAAGGCATTTATGATTTACCACAGCTAATGAACCAAAAAGGGTACGTTTTTATGATTTGCCATATGTAATCGATTGGGGCTACCACATAGTTATCACCGTTATTTTCATTTCGAAAGCTAAACACATAAAAGTATTCATACATCGTGTGTTCAGTCTCGTAGTATGAATCCACATATTTAAGCAACAATGGGTACAAATGTACTCAACAAGCCCTCACATTAAATGCAAATATATATACATGCTTGGCTTTACCAAATGAGGGGTCTTACGGTTATTTTAACACAAAGCAGGTTTTGCTCAAATACTGCAATTATTTTCTAACCCTATGACCTAGCCTTTTCACTTAAAACCAAAGTGTCATTTGTATAACCAAGTTTTATCATCTAATAAGGTTCCATCCACCTATTACTATTCATGAGATTCTATCCATCTATCTCCAGATATCAGGCTCCACCCACCTGACTTTGGATGTCAACCAAGTTCTATCCACTTGACTCTAGATTACAAGGTTCCATCTACCAGACTCTAGACATCAGCTTCCATCAACCTGACTCTAGATATCAAATTCCATCCACATACAATTATCTCGTTGCTACAACCATTTTTAAGTTAACATGTTCTCATCCCAAATTTACCAAAACTAACTAGTGTGGCTTTCTGGACCGCACACATGACCGGGGCACGCTTATTCGAATATATTATACATACTCTATGCAGATGTTGTACAACTTTAACCAGAAGATATGATCAACTTTTGATCTCCAGCCGACACACTTCCGTAGGAGAGCGACTAACAAGATAGTAACAAGGCCTTTACAATAGCTTTCCATAATTCTACACCATCCAATGGATTCAATCCTCAGGCTTTTGAACACATTAACTCCGAGGAATACCACCATTGGGGAAGTAGACGTATCCTGACTTAGTACCACCACAACAATCAATGGGTGTGTACATATAGATACACCCTTCTACAGACCAGGTGCAACCACTCGACCCAAACTGCCCGCAATATGGTGATAGCACGATTACTCGGTAAATTATTCATTTATATCTAACCCATACTAGACTTGTGGGTGCACGGTTATTAGTTTAGAAAATGCGGCACATGATTCGGTACTTAATCGACTCATGTGAGACAATCCACAAACCCATCCCTCGTGCAATCCATTGCACCGGTCTCATACAATCCACTCGCTTAAGTCTCCACCATTTTGCAAAATATTTTCCTGTTTCCAGTCGTAACCCACGTTACCACTCTACGAATCATATTATATCCTAAGTTTTGTAATAACAACGTTTGTGTCATATTCAATTCAACCACTAAGCATCTCTAAGCGCAACCATTATCCATTTTTAATTAGCCAAGGACAAGTTTATTATGATAGTTAGCTTAGGGTGACAAGGTAGTCGTACTATCCACAATCAAGGAAGGGAATAGTAAATAACAACATACGAATTATTATTTTGGGGTTGTTGGGAAGGTTTTGAATTTAGAAACAAAAATAAAGTCATTTGGAATTAAAACAAGGGAGAACGAACTCTATAGATTTGATCTGGAATCCCTGACAGGTTGGTCCAGTCGGATTTCCTTTTTCTTTTCCAAGTATTTTTCTTAAGGAAGTCCTATGCGGCTGACAAGTGGGGTCCAGCCGGGTTTTTTTTAAATATATTTTCTTTAATAATGATTTTTCTTACAGAAAAGCATTTGTGGCTAACATGTGGGTCTAGCCAGGGTAATAATACATTTGCTAATTATTTTTATTCTAGAAAACCCCATAAACTGATAGGTTGGACAGCGGTCCATATGGGCACAGTCCACCTAATGGTTCACAGGGCCAGGGGGCCCACACATCAGTGGATTTGGTTTACGAACTAGATCTACACATAGAGTTTTAAGGGTGGGGCCCGTATATCATACGCACATACGTTAAACTACATCTTAATTAGATTTTCTAATTACCGAGATCCCATGTATCATACATACGTTATCTACCGATTAAATCCTAACTAATAATCAGTTAATGTAATCTAATTGCCGAGTAGGATCCACACATCAGCGTCTCAAACACCTTCTTCTCCGTCTAGAACAAAGGAGCGTCGTAGGGTAGACATGGCTTGCTCGGGCGAGCTCGGTGCTGGCGAAGACAGCTTCAGCGACCACTTGCGACCCCCAAAATGGTTTGCGGGGTCCAAGGCAACCACGATGGCGGCGACACTATGACAAAGACAGTGGTGGCGGCACTGTGCACACAAGCAACTATCGACTGAGGCTATTGACTATCAATTGAAGGTGGAAACAACATCTCTAGTCCACAACGAAGCTAAACGTGTGCTCGGTGCTCTAGAGGAAATGACACACCCAACTCTCCACAGCGGCCTAAGGTGCGTGGTGCGGCGAGGTGCTATGACACAGCGATGCTTTTGCCATCACAATGGTACATTGATTAGTTTATGGGTAATTAATTAGTTTACTGGTATTGAATTAGTTTAAGGGTAATTAATTACCGTAGTTGTAAATAACTTGTTGAAAATGAAGTGGTATTTTTAGTGGTAATTAATCAGTAATAATTAATAAGTTTAGAGGTAATTAATCAATCATAATTAGTAAGTTTAGTGGTAATTACTTACTTTGTTGGTAATGAATTAGTTTAGCGCTAATAAATTAGTGAAAACGAACTAGTAGTAATTTATTTAGCGGTAATTAATTAGTTTAGGGGTAATTAATTACCATCACTTGTGTGCAATTTGTCGTATTTAATTAGTTTAGGGGTAATTAATTACCATCACTTGCGTGCAATTAGTTTAGGGGATTCCTCTAGCATCATCGACACCGTATTTCTTGTTTAATCAGAGTTCTAAGTCGGGTTTAGAGTCCAAAGCAATTTTTTTATGGGAGTGTTTACGCTTTAGATGACTGAAATTTCTTTATCTATAGTCACCTTTTCTCACCGTTCAATCAACATTCTATTGGTCAGAATGTCTCTTTCTAAAATAGACAAAAGTAAATCTAGGTGAACTCTTTAAATAAAAAAACAATTAGAATTAAAAGTTAGAGTAAAGTTGTGCTACAATTGCACATTACTTGGTACTGTAATTTTAAATTTAGTACTGTGCAATTGCAGGTGGCCGATGGATAAGACAATTTTAGGCAACTGAAAATTAGCAAATCCATTTTTTCATTTCACGTTGGGTGTTTTCGCTTAAAAAAGAAGGAATAATGGCATAATACTTATTGTGTGGTAAAAACTGACTATTTCGATGAATAAAGTGATATTTCACGAAAGGCAATCTTTGGTGTCACACATAATCGATTTTCCCTTTGTAACATACCTAATACAGCATTACATGCAACGAGCTATCAACACGAACGTAATAAGTACTCCGTAGTCCTTAACACCAAACAGAAGCGCAATCTCCGTAGTAGGAGAGCTAGAAGCTCTCCTGCAGCCTGTGGAGCAATGCCGCGCGGAGGCAGCCCTCGTCCGGCAGCGCGGCGGGCACGTCCACGACGGCGTCCTGCACCGTCACCGCGCCCACGCGGCTCACGCACGCGTGCTGCACCGGCAGGTCCAGCGCGCGGAGGGCGACCATGAGGCGCGCGGGGGCGTGGCGCACCGCCGTCGTCAAGCGCAGCGCGGCCGCATCCCGCCCGACCATACGCACGTCCAGCTTTTCCTCCAGCCCGGACGGCTCTGCCAGGGCGGCTGCGGCGGCAGTGTGCGCCCTCCGCTCGGCGGCCGCCTGCTTGGCTTCAGCCTCGAGCCGCTCGACGCGGCCGCGCAGCTCGGCGATGTAGGCGGCTGCGTCGGCCAGCAGGGACGTCTTGTCCATCCGGGACACCGTGGGGACGGCGGCCCGGAGGTCGCAGAACCGGCGATTGAGCTTGTCTCGGCGCTGCCGCTCGGCCTCCACGTGGCTGATGGTGGGGCCGGTCGAGCGGGGCCCGGGTTTCCGGCCTCGCCGCTTCGCCTGGAGCGCCGGCGCGTTCCCCTGCAGCAACATGTGGGAGCCCGCCGAGAGCGGGCTCCCGACGGCCCACGCCGAGTCGTCGACCAATAGCCATTGCTCGGGGACGTCGCAGGACATGAACTCGAGGACCGGGTGGCCCGCGGCGCCGGAGAAGAAGGAGGCCGCCGGGGAGTGAGCGGAGCAGGAGGAGGAGAGCCCGGAGACTAGCTGCCCATCCATTCTAGATTCTAGCTAGTATGGTCACTTGTGACTTTGCAGATCAGTGCGTGATCACTTGCTAAAATGGCAGATCACTAGAGGAAACCGTGGCGGTGGACCGGTGGTTGCGCTTGCGCCTCTATATATATTCGACACTGCGACGTTCTCTCGGTTTCATACTACGGATGAATCACTGACCGATGGACTTTTGCTACAAATTAAGATCAAAAGTTTGAACGCAAGGACAGTCTGATCAAAAGTTTGAACGCACTCGAGTGAGTGTCCCGGAGAGATGGACTTCAGGTTGCAAGGGAGGACAAGTGTTAACGGTCCTGGAACTTGATATGTATGATCTAGAAGAGTATACAAGTCCTCCGGACCCACCTGCATGCTGGCCGGTTTGAACCAACTGAGGAAAATATGTGGTGTGCAGATCATATAACGATGTACCGAAGCCTTCGAAACACACACGAGTGAGATATTACGGTACATCGTTATATAATCTGCATGCTACGTATTTTCCTCTGTTGGTTCATGCACAACCTTATCTATCATATGACACAATACATTATTAAAGAATATCATCCACATTAGACTGCTAAATTAACAAAGAGTGTCATATTTATCGGGTTACATGTGATAATACTCCGTCCTCCTTCATCCCGATTAATTCACAAGCTTATATAGACTTTGGTATATCCCGTGTTATGCCATTATGTTAGGGCATATTTGTATTTTATATTTCATTTTTCTATATTTATACGCGTATTTTAGTTATTATGTGTGTACTCCTGCGCCATATATACTCGACACCGCGATGTTCTCTCGGTTTCATACTACGTACGAATAACCGTTGGACTTTTACTGTGCCCAAGGACAGTCATATATATCAAAAGTTTGAATGCATTCGATAAGATTCCAAAGTGGCATTTGTATAAACAAGTTTGAAATGCAACTAAAGTTTTCGAAATTCTTGAAATTCATATAATTTTTAAATTAAACCAAATTTTGAAATGTTACAGTCTCGTGCATGCATGCATGCTATTCAAGCCAGTCGATCCGGACGACGACCTCATTTAGTACTGCGTGATGTAGGTAGCACTAATGCTCAATAGAAAATAATAATAAGAGAACTTGGTCCAGTACATGTGAAACCAGACCATGACACATCTTACCTTGTATTTAGGTGCGTGGAATTGCTGCTCCCAGGATGAAGCTGTACATTAAGTCCTCAAATCAGCCTATGGCGTGTGCCTTCCATGACCCTGTTCCTTCGCTCCAACGCGATCAGTCTGCTCCTTAGCCGGTCTTCCGGTTGCAAGAACATCTGTGCATGTAGGTTTTAGCCTTGCCATTTCAGTGTCGCTCCTTCGGTGTGAAGGATCTAGATCTGTCATTATAAGTTAATAGAATATTTTGGTGATTAATGATAAATCGAAATATGAGACTAATTCTCTTGTCTAGTATTATCATGTGTAGTCTCATTTGGATATAAATGTGAAATTCAACGAGGTATGCAATCGACATCTTAATCTTATATATTGATGTATTCCTCAGATCCAAAATATAGGATGAACTCAACCATAAGTTTAACTTGAATATGTGCATATGATCTTATTACACATTTGCGTATGCACACTTTTAGGGTGAGTTTATTCTATATTTTGTGGTTTCATTAGTATTGATCCATATTCCGTTTTTCACATATATTTGGGATCTTTACTTTGAGCTTGTGTAGTTTTTTTTGTATACTCATGTTTTGAGTATATATAACTTGTGTAGTCTTGCATACTCATGTCCTGAGTATATATAACTTGTGTAGTTCATATATACTCATGTTGTGTTACATTTAAATTCAATCATGTGAAATTTAAGTGGTTATCATTAACTACTAATAAGGGAAAGATTGAAGTATCTTGTCCCACCATTATGTAATAATAGTTTGTTGTGGTAACTAATGATAATCACATTATGGAACTAACGTTTTCCTTGAGTTGGATGAATATGTTATGTTCCAGGATGATGAAGACATATCATCATGCGTTGATATTGAAGTTAAGAGCTTGGTGTAAAGGATGCATTATGAGTTGATGCTTATCAAGAAGAAGAGATGATCATGAGTTGATCGTCGAGTCAAGAGAAGACCTATCATGTGTTGATGGAGGTCAAGCAAAGGATCATCATGTGTTGATGATTATCAAGTTAATGACCCGGACTTGAAGTGATGATGCGCGTCATCAAGCTTCAAGAAGATGCAAGGCAAATGTATGACTAGCTAGGGCTAAGGATGTGTTCCTAGTATTTTACCGGTCTTGGTGTTTGGATGGTAGTCCGGATTGGTAGTATAGGTTGCCGTACTATTAAGAGAGGGCTTAACTAGTAGCTTAAGTTAGTCATGTGTTGATAGCTCATCGTGTTTGCTCTAACTCATCTAGGCATGATGCTATTGTTTACGAATGTGTTTTACAAATAGTCGGGGCTCAAGCATAACCCTTGTAGCATGTGACTTTAGTTTGCAAATATGTTTTGCAAATGGCCTAAGTCCATGTACATTATTCCTTGTGGTGTTGATTCTAAAAGTTGGTAAATGTGTTTTGCAACTTGTTGAGAATATCACCAATAAATCTTGTTTGGATTGCACTTAATTTGGCAAATGCGTTTTGCAAATTGAAGTGTTGAAAAGTGCAAAGTCTCTGTGGCCTGGCGGTCAGACCGCTATGGTCCACCGATCTGACCGATGCCAAATCGATCGGACCGCCATGTGTTGGGCGGTCGGACCGGAGGCCTTTTGTGCAAATTCTCTGTGCGGTAGTACCGCTGTTAAATAAACGGTACTACCAGAGAGCGGAAGTACCGGAGTTCTCGCGGTACGATTTTTCCAGAGAAGCACCATTTCGATTGCTGTAAAATTTCCTTGGGCGGTCGGACCGCCCACCCTTGGCGGTCTGACCGATTTTGCGGCGGTCTGACCGGCCGTGAGTCCAACAGCTAGTTTTATGGCCATTGGCACATGGGCGGTCTGACCGTCCATTAGTTGGCGGTCTGACCGACCCTGCACTGATTCAAGGGAATCTTTCATCTAACGACTAGTTTTTGAGTGTGGGCTATAAATACCCACGTTGGCTAGTTGGGGATAAGATTGCTGGTGTCCATTTTCATTCCTTGAGCTAAGAGCAAGCCTCTCATCTCTTTTGTGCATATCTTGCACTTAGTGAGCTTGGAGAGCAAACCCTAAGTGCATGTGTTGCCTTAGGTAGTGGATTGTGTATCCACCTGAGCTTAGACACTTGATTAGTTCAAGTGAGAGTTGAGATTTGTTACTCTTGGTGTTTGCCGACACCTAGACGGCGTGGAGGCGTCGTGTCCGGTGATCTTCTCAAGAATCTTGTGAGAAGGTCCAGCGTGTTGTGAGTGGTTTGGTGCTTACCATCTCCGGAATGGAGGAAGAGCAACCCGAGTGGAGCGAGGTGTTGGTTCTTGTTGGAACCGGTCCAAGTGGTTTGACTTATCTCGGAGGTGTTGGCTTAATTAGTGGAGCCGGTCCAATTCGGTTGGGCATACCTCAACGTGGATTAGGGGAGACCAGCAAGTCTTCGAACACCACTATAAAACGTAATTGTTTTATCTTGATTTGTCTTGTACTTTACTTTGAGTAATTTACATTCTTGCTTTAATTGCGTATATATCTTTGTATAATTGCTCTCTTTCTATTGTATTCATATTGTTGGTGCACTTAATCGAGTCTAGTTGATTTAGGTTTTAATTGTACAAAATCAAGTTGTTATTAGCTTCCGCATTATTAATTGGTTTTAGCCGAAAGAATTTTTAAAACCGCCTATTCATCCCCTTCTAATCGGACTCCTCAATCTTACACGGTGATTCACTGTTGCTGCCGGTTTCAGTGTTTTGCATCGGTGTCGCGTCACCTCGCCTTGCCTCCGGTTCACTGCCTGCTTTCACTTCCTGCTTGTGCTGCGTTTGTGTAGGGGGCGCTTGCGTTGCTGATTGTTTCTGCTGTGCGTGTGCGTTGCGTGGCCCGCTCCTGGTTTGCTCGGCTGTCGATAGCTAGACGCGTGTGTGGTGCTTGCTCATTCATCGATTTTGGGTGTGCTGTGTTTGCCGTGCGTTCCTGATGGTTTCTCCCGTGCCTGTGCGCTGTGCGAGTGCGAGACGCGTCCTGCTCTTAGTCATTGCCTCGGTGACTTCGCTACCTCTTGGTAGAATGTGGCCGCCTCTCAGTCAGAGCATGTGATGTTGCAATGGGTTTGTTCGCTGCGGGTTAACTTGCTTTCCAACATTTCGATTTTACGCCATTTCGATCTTGTGGGTACGACAGATTCTGGATTGGTGCGATGCCCTCCGACTACGCCGGTCTGTTACGGGCGGAGCCTGTGAGAAGACCGCGTTCCTATATCTGCTCGGTGCCTGGACTGCGGCCTCCTTTGTCCGTCTTCTTCTCTGACTCTTCGTTGTGTTCTCGGCCTCTTTTCTCCTCCAGGGTGAGGTCCAGGTTGCTTCCATTGCTGCTTTACCCACCACAAAACTCGGCTGCTTTCGATTTGTGCTCAACAGTTTATACATGTGTTCTGATAGTTTCCATTTCCTTTGTTGCATGGCTGTCGCTTTCTGGCCCTGTGTCTGTGCTGCTGTTGGTGTCTGTCCTACGTCTTCCCTGCTGCTTCGACTGCAGGTAAAACTTCTAACTCCCAGATGATTTGCTGCTTCGGTCAATTTGGATTTTGGCCTGGCCCAAGCGACTCATAGGGCGGACCACCCTGTTGCCTTTCCCTAATCATAACCTCCCGTGCGGTCGTGCTCCCGAATCCTGATTTCCCCTTGCTTCTTCCACTCTCCCCTTGTCCTCTACTCCCTCTCCAGGCGGCGGCGGCGACGAAACCGGGAGCCCGGGAGCACCAGAGCAGGACTTCCTGGCTTCGACTCTGACCTCCGACGCCTATGGCCATCACCGACCTCTGCCTCTCCATCACCCAGCAGACCAGATTCGCCCTCCTCTTCGCCGCCGCCGCCTTATTCTCCCCGTCCTGCTCTGCCTCCGGCGCAGGTGCAGGCAATGCCGTGTTTTCTCCGCTCGCCCTCCACGTCGCGCTCAGCCTCGTCGCCGCTGGCACGGGCGACGCCACCTGCGACCAGCTCGCCTCCACCATCGGAGGCGCGGGTCCAGGCGTAGCCGAGGGCCTTCACGCGCTCGCCGAGCAGGTGATGTAGCTCGTGCTCGCCGACGCGTCCGGCACCGGTGGTCCGCGCGTCGTATTCAATAACAAAATCCATGGCAGTAATCAGAGACTCAAATGCTCGCCTCTAGAAAAAAAATGCAGAAAGTTACAAAAATGTTTGAAAAAGAAAAAGAAAACCTTGAAATGTTTGCTTGCTCATGTGTTTGTGGTAGTAGAAACTTTGTCATGGTCCTGTACTACACTCTAGACAGCTAGTGTGTATGTGCTTAACATGGTTTTGCTTGTCCTTGCTGTTCCAAACATCCAATGTCCAGCACTCCAGATTTTGTCCAAATTTCAAACACCGGTTTGAACTCTGTACCGAAATTTCAGACGAAAATTCTGAAATTTCGGTGGTTTCGTCCCCTGGCGATTTTTTTTCAAAAAACAAAAACATTTTCCCTGGTTCTCTCACGGTCCTTTCGCTTTATATTTCGTTACATGTACCATATTTTCAGTTTAGATGGTGTTTGTTAGCTGCGTGTGTTCTTCATCTGGACCTTTCATTTGCTTCGCGTATTTACGTCGGTCGGCTACGATATGCTTTTTTGTTTTGTTTTTACTTAGTTGCATGGGGTTTTACATGCTGTTTATGCAGGAATTACTGGGTCACCATCGTCTTTCCGAAGTCGTATGGCCTTCTGTTTGCACTGACCTTCAGGTATTTCTCCCTACAGTTTTATTATTGCGATGTTACATTGTCATGTTCGTGTTTACGGTTCATAGGTTTCATATCTCTAGCGTGATTGGTGTTTTCATCTTTTTGCCGTTCGTCACCTTTGCTATTGTATTTAAATTCCTTGTTACGGATCTACCTTTCTTCGTTTTTATTTTGGGATTCGTCGATGTATGATTGTGCATGTCATCTTCAAATGTTACTATTTCTTGTTAGACCCCCCTGTACGTGTTACCCACCCCTTACGTTTCCGTTTTTTCTCTCGTCCCTATGGGATTTTGCATGCGGTCTTCGCACCCTGCTTTCTTTTGGATAGACCCCCCTCCACACATATATACGTGCTGACTCTTATATTCATACCCGCCTTCTGTTTACGCTAATTATCCATGGTCCCATTTAGTTCTATTCGTCTGCTTGCCATGGTCGGTTCCAGTGTGCTTAGCTATGTCTGCATTGCAACTAGGTGCGTTTGTGCCATTTGCTCTGCCAGTTTGCACGCGTTATGCCAATCTGTCTTACCTGTCGAACGCTCAACGTTCTCTGCTCATGTTGTCGCATGCTGTGCTCAGATGGATCGCTCCATGTCTAGCCTTGGACTGTTCTGTGATCGTTCTTTCCTTTACCTTTGTCCGTGCCACTCTGCGATTCATTTACCTTGTTTCCCTTTTACTCTTTTTTCCTGTACCTGTGCCCATGCTTCTAGTCCAGCCTATTCCATCAGCAGTTGCTACACACGCCCCGAACAGAAGTAGTAGTTCCTTTGCATAAACTCACCCTCCTGTCTATCTATGATACCTGCATGTGCTTTGTTCATGTTCCATTCTTCCGTTATGTTCTCTAGGGGATCACTTCTTTCCCATTGTACGTCCTGAGGTTGCGCGAGAAAACCGTAGGAGGAGGCTCTTGTCCAATAGACGTCAGTTGTTTAGTCTTCACGTATTTGTTCTATCTATACGTATTTGTTCTTTACATTTTTGGTTTCTTAGTTTCTCAAAAATGTATTGTGCAGACGCGATACCCAGAGGCCCATCTGTCGTCCCTACCTTTTCCTCGCCGGCTGACTATGTCCAAACACTTAAAGGTTAGTTTGGTCCCCTTAGTTCGTTGGGTGTTGCAGATTATACCTTCCATTCGCTTCGTGTGGCTTATATTTTTTTAGCCTCTATTTTCGGGTCACATTTATTTGCAGCCACATATTCAGATCGTTCTTACTACGGTGCTCCCGACTATGTGTGCACACATTGTTCAGCTATTTACTAGTACCAAGAGAGGGTTTTCAATCAAAGGGCGTCCACTCAGAGATGTATTTCTTATAATTTATGCTGCCGAAGTGGGAGAATTTCCCTACCACCGTCCAGGCCGTGGCCGTCACCACTACAAGATCTTGTTTGTTTTAACAATGGGCAAAGATCTAATAAGTTCATGTGGTTGATCAGGGAATACAATGCTCTTTTTGCGTTTACTTCCCTTGGAGTTCATGTTGATAGAAGCATCAATACTGGTGTCGGCCCTTATGTTTTTCGGATAAACAGTGTTGTTCACCATCGTATTGGTTCACTTCTGCCAGCTGATGGGAACTGCCCTGAGTATGCTCAACTTTATAAATATGATACTCAGGATGAAGTGCAGAACAAGCTCGCTATTTTCCAGAGTGGCTCGTCCCAACGCGAACAACCAGACCCTTCTATCGTAGCTTCTCTCATTGATATGCTTGATATATGCAATCCATTGGCCAGGCAATTCAAACTGGCATGTGACTGCCTGCTTTCTTCGAACTCTCCAAAAAGTAGCATACACCTCATTGGTACAGACAAGTCGTATGCTAGTCGTTACAGCCTCCCATCTTCCTCAGAGTTAGCTGCTTTGATTGTTGGAGATTTCCCTATCGATGTATCCACGTTTGACATTATCGTACATACACAACACAGTGATTTTAGGCAGATATCACCGCTCCATCCGGTTTTGATGTCTTTGCAATATCCTCTTCTATTCCCGTATGGTGATAAGGGTTTTCACTTTGGCATCAAGTTTCGTGAAACCGACAATCTTCATACTAAGATTCGCGAAGATGTTTCCATGCGTGAATTCTATTACTACTACTTGCACTATCGTGTGGGTGAACCTAATGTTTTTACCTGCTCTGGTAGGTTGTCAACCAAATAATTGGCAATTCCTTCTCTTGCATCGAAGCGAATTGTCTTTCTTTTCATACTTTCAATCAAGATAAGCTTAGGTCTGACACATACCAGGGTATAACGGATGCTGTTGCTCAGGGTGCCCAAACTGGCAAAGATGTCGGCATTAAAACGATATTGCATCCTAGCTTCGTTGGTAGTAGAAGATATATGGCTCAGAACTATTATGACTCCATGGCTTTGTGTCGGTCATATAGTGCTCCAGACTTATTTACTACATTCACATGCAATCCAAAGTGGCCGGAAATAATTGACGCACTACGCCACGAGCCTGGCCAGTGCCCTTCTGATAGATCTGATTTTGTAACTCGTGTTTACCATATGAAGCTGCAGGAATATCTCGCTGACATTAAAGATGGCAGTGTTTTTGGTCCCATTCGAGTAGGTGTCTCTCCTTTGTCCTCACATCTATTTGTCTGCTCATTTTAATTGATTTCTTTCTAAGTGACCTTTCTATCTTTTGTTCTTCGTAGTGATATATACCACAGAATTCCAGAAAAGAGGACTCCCTCATGTACATGTACTTAAATGGCTCAAAGATCGAGGTGATGGACCCACACCTACTTTTATTGATGGCCTCATTTCAGCGGAGATACCAGATATTTCTCGTGATCCACTTGGCTATGCTCTTGTGGAAGAATTCATGATGCATGGTCCATGTGGAGACCTTAATCCTAAATGTCCTTGCATGAAAAAAGATAAATGCTCAAAAATGGTATCTGAAATAGTTCCAGAACGAGATGACTGTTGATGAAGATGGCTTCCCAGTATCCCGTCATCGTGATGATGGCATATTCAATGTCAAGCATGGTGTTAGGCTTGATAATAGATGGGTTGTCCCACATAACCTACCAATGCTTAAAAAGTATCAAGCACATCTTAATGTTGAGTGGTGCAACAAGACAAACCTCGTGAAATATCTTTTCAAGTATTGCATGAAAGGTCATGATTGTGCTTCCATGTCGTTCAGTGCTAACGATGCTTCATAGACCTCTACAAGTAAGGCGGAGAATGCCCCGTCTGACGAAATAGCCGAATATGTCAAATCTCGTTATCTATCAACATGTGATGGCAAGCTGGCGATTGTTTGGTTTCAAAATTCTTGCTCGGATGCCTTCAGTTGAATGCTTGGCTGTCCATCTTCCTGGCATGACCAAGGTTTCATTTACAGAGACTTCAGACTTGACCAATGTACTTCATGATCCTGACGGGTCTAAGAGCACCTTGACTGAATGGTTCGTAGCAAACCATATATACTTGAAACATTCTTTTGTAATTGATTTTGAGTTAAATGATCACTTTGAGTTGTCAACAATTATCTGTGATATGTTTCTGCTTGCTTGTTTTCAGAGGGCATGGCTAGCAATTCCTAAGGCTAGCTGAAAATACGATAAAAATTAATTAGATCTAAAGACTTATCACAGACGGTTCTAACCACGAACCGTCTGTGATTCTGTAGTATCACAAACGGTTTTTCAACCGTCTGTGATAACCGCATGTTATCACATACATAAAATTTCAAACGGTTCAAAAACCGTCTGTGATGACTGTTACGAATCGTCTGTGATGAGCTTTTCTGTAGTAGTGAAAAATGAATACTAGCAAGGTTGAGTACAAAAGTACTCAACAAGCATTAATAGCAAAAGATGCACCGCATGACTGATCTCTGCTCTTATCACATTTTCTAAGTCATCTCTTTCTGAAAGTAACTCATTAAAACATTAGGTGGCAAATATTAATTATGAAAACACTACTTGTCACTCGGAGAAAAGATAGACCCCTAGCGGTTCCCGTAGACTCCAATCCAGGACACTGGCATGAATTCATGATTTGATATAGCAATGCGCAGGCTTGTACCACTTTACCTATAGCTACTCTGAACTCTCTCTGGGCTAGGTCCACCGTATTTCCTTTGATGCGATTTCAAGTTCAGAATACAGAACGTTTTTTAGGTTACGTGATTATATCTCCACCCACCGAGTTCCAGTAATGTTGGTTGGGGTGGCTCTCGTCCGTGCCCAACACTCCACCTTGGGGCGGCTCTCTTCCGTGCCTAATACTCCAATGCAACCCGTTGTGGAGAACTTAATTACGTAACAAGGTAACATTTTCTGCCCACCGAAACGAAAAAATGGTTGGCACTGAATTTACGGCTTTCGACCGAGTAAGAGTTTGGTTGGTCCTTATATTATAACCATATGTAAGGGGTCTCAGCTCTTACCTTATCATCATCGTCGTCTCGTTTCCCCTGCTAGGGCCCCCTTTACCCACCTAGTAATTCTCATTCTCATCTCATCATCATCATCTCTGTTCTCCTATCTTTTCTCATCATCTTAATCCAATTTAATTTTGAGAAATAGTTTTGATGCAATACATATATGATAGAGCAATATACGATTTACCTTTAACATAAATATATTTATGCTCAATTGAATAGCTTGCCTTTGGAGTTGTAGGAAAGGTTGGCGTCGACGAATCTCTGATCAGCTTCCCCTGTTGGCACTGGTTTGCCCTCTATAGTAATGTGGCAGCACGAATAATATATAAATAAATACTTCGTTGAGTTTGAGTGATAGTAGGCGCATAAAATGCTAATACAACTCCTATATTAGCCAATTTTAATTTAATAAAATTTTTCGGATCCCGACCCAGTTAGCACTCTCCCGCTAGAATCGTTCTACGGTTAAACTAGATCTACAGCCGTGACTGCCTAGCTCACGTTCTAACACCCGACAAGCACTACCACTCGGGCTTACACTCTGCTACGCCTTACAAGAATTTACACGAGCTATACCGATCTTCCTAAATCTTTCCTATACTCAAAAATTATACAACTAATTCCTAACCCTAATCTCTGATCCCTAGTTACCTAACTACTCTAATCACCTACTTACTCAATAACCTAACCCTAATTACCTACCTAACTACTAACTCAACCCCCTAATCCTCCTAACCCTAATTACTAACACTACTACAGAAAACCTTATCACAGACGGTTCGGAACCGTCATCACAGACGGTTTTTGAACCGTCTGAATTTTTATGTCTGTGATAACAGGCGGTTATCACAGACGGTTTTTCAACCATCTGTGATAAGTTTAACACAGACGGTTTTTTAATAGAACCGCTGCAGGATCTCAAGTATCACGAGCGGTTCTATTACCAAATCGTCTGTGAATCTGAAGTATCACAGACGGTTCTTTGACCAAACCGTCTGTGATACTTCATAATCAGAGACGGCTCGAATAAAAACCGTCGTGATACTACATAATCACGAGCGGTTTGAGCTAAGAACTGCTCGTGAGGCTTGCATATCACGAGCGGTTCTTGGTTTAAACCGTCTGTGATTACCTAGTATCACACACGGTTTTGAACAAAACCGTCGTGATATGTCCTTCCACTAACTAGTTTTTGTCGTATTTTCACTAGCCTCGGAATTGCTAGCCATGCCCTCTGAAAACAAACAAGCGAAAATAAATGACATCACAGATTATTGTTGACAACTCAAAGTGATCATTTAACTCAAAATCAATTACAAGCGAATAAGTAGAAACGGCTACATCACAGTTATTGTTGACAACTCAAAGTGTTCATTTAACTCAAAATCAATTAAAAAGAATGTTTCAAGTATTGTCGCTAGAGTTACAAATTGAATTACAACTAGTCAAAGTGAGTTACAATATTGAATCAATTACAACTAGTCAACGACGTGAAACTCTCCGTCGGGGTTAACGATTTCCGACTTGATGAAGCTGCAGAGCAACCCTCGAACATGTGTGACCTCGTTCTTCTGGAGTGCTTTTAACTCTAGGTTCAAGTCACATCGCTAGCAAGAGTAAAGTAGTAAGAATATATATTTAAATTTATAATTAGAAAATAACTATAGCGAGATTGACCTACCGGGGAACGTGTGTCGTGGAATTAATCAATAGCGCATATGATGGCATACATAGAATGCGCATAGGTGATCTTGTTTTTGCTGGCGACACTGCAAAAATGGATATACATATATAGGTACAGTCAGTTCGAGACGCAATATTTACGGAGTATGATATATTATTATTGTGTTGTATCGCGTACCGGAAATCGCATCTTGTGGGTTAGTGTGGCGCTCGTTCCTTGTATAAACCTCCCTCGGCAACATAGCCGATGAGCGCCTACATGATTCCAAAAGTTATCCTCGTCCATTTCAAATGAAGGAAGACTACAATACAATTATGTGCGGAGGAAATGATCGTACCTTTCGAGTATTCCTTTAAGAAGGGTGAAGTCATGGTTTTTGTTGAGTAGAGAATCAAGGTACAATACCATGTTCCTCTTTGGCACAATAATCACAAGAATCGAAAGGAACCTACTCATGTATGTCGCTATAGTCATAAACCTATATATGTTCAAGCGAATTTTGTGTAGCAAGTAGTGAAGCACTTACTTACGGTTGTACGGCACCATTATGTACTCCTTGCCGCTACGAGCAAGCAATCCCATTTTTATGTAATTCTCGGCGTAGGATGCGTCTTGGTTTATTGTTTGCTCGAGAGATCACATGCGGTCGAGGAAACCCACCGTTCGTTGATTCGATGGGCACATTTCATAATGTATCATGCGTAAGGAATGAGTTGTGATATTTATCGCTATCACGTGAGTATAGAAATTGATTGTACACACTTACGATGTCAACATCGTAGAAGTGAGGCGTCGAGGCGATTAGGTTGTATAGGTCGAATAAGTCCTCGAAGCCCACGACAAAGTGGCCCGCCTCGTGATGAAAATGCTCGCTCCGTATCGGACGATTCGGTATGGCTCCTCCTCTTGGGTCTTGCGCATGTACCACTCATGCAAAGATTGACAAGCTAGTCCCGAGCCGGTTAGTTCTTTGTCGAGACCAGCGGATATCAAGGGAGTATTGCGGGCTTGGCGGTAGCGAATCTTTTCGATATCGATTTGCGTAACGAGGCGCTGCGACGTCTTCTCTGGAGATGACTCGGGGACCGATATGGTGACACGCTTGTCTTGTCCCTTCTGCGTCTTCTCGGCGGAACCGATGAGGCGGGCTTACGAAGCGAAGGTGGGGCGGACTCATCGAGGTCCTATTGGAGAGCGGCGGGTCATGACGATATCAGCGTCAACTGCGAGGTCGAGCGATGTCCTTCTTGGGCCACTTGATAAAAGTGTGCGGCATCCCCTAGTGTTGTGATTTCTTCGTTCGGGAATTTCGGTAGGATGGCCATGAAATTGTCATGTACCATGTCCACCGCACCTGGCGTAACCTGCGCCACCGTGGCACCGTGTCGCTTTGCCTTGCCTCTTCTGGTATGGATACACCATACCCGCCCGACCTCAATAGCAATCGACCCAACCATCCTCACTTGGAGCTTGCGGGCGTCGGCTCCTACAAAGCGGTACACAATTAGCTAAGGCGTCCTATATGTCTATATTTGGAGCATTCGAGAGATGTACATTACCTCGATGTCGCCGATCGGTAATTGCGTCGTCATGTCGAATTATGTGTGGGCGACGCCTACTCGATGTTGAGGAGGACTTGCTCCCAAATTAACGAGGCGGCTTGCGCCTCATGAGTTCATTTACTTGGTTTTGTAAACTTGTTATTTGTCCTTAAAATTTTTCAATAATGACATGTTCGGTAGGCGTCGTCTTTGGTCCTTGGATCTCTTCCTACTCCTATATGTGGCGGAGTCGTGTGGGAATCCATCCCTCCAAGGTACGTAAACCCCAACGCCTCGCGTGCGACCAGGTGCTCCTTGTTTCCCGGGGCGTAGATAGTACATCCTTCTCCTGTCCACTTCGAGGAACCTTGGGAAGATCACGAAGTCAATGCTTCTGCAAGAGGACATCATGTTATTATAGACACCATGAAGTTATGGACTTATTAACAACTAAGTGGTTCGACATATTTACGAGCGTTGGGACACCGCCTCGTCTGCTGGTTTGCGAAAGAGATCTTGCCGAAGACGTGGTGATGCCCTCGCTCTTAACCGGCTCGGCGCTTCGTCGAGATCGACAAGCGGTCGGGCGGCGGTCTCGTCCTCCGCCGCCCGCCGTGGCTTTACCGCGTACCTAGCGGTCTGAGAGTTTGTGGGGTGAGTGTTTTGGGCACGAGAGCTCAGGCGCCGCACTTTGCTCTGAAATTCGGCCGTCGTCTTCATCGCACGAAGGCATCCCATGTATCCGCGACAAGAAAGGATGCTTCGTGAAGGGCGTCCACCCGTGTTCACGTCTTCGCGTGACAAGCGAGCTCTTGAAGGTCCTCCACGCGTGGCACATCGCGGCGGCGCGTGCCATCGCACTGCGTGTCAGTGCGCCGGGGAAAGTGAGCGAGGCGGCTCGATCCACAACGGTTTCTCTGTACATCCGTCGGACACTTCGAGTTGGGGTGGTTATGGGGACCCGTTCCTTACAAGTACCCATGCAGACGGTCCGAATCTTGCGGTGCGTTCTTGGGACTCGGCGGGATCCCGACATCATCGACCTCCGTGATCGTCATGCGGCCCGACGGCAATTTAGAGATTCCTCTGCCATCTCGCTTCCGTACCACCTTGATCGGAGATCCAGACGCATTTGGCGACGTCGCTGACGGCGGCGAAGATGGTGCCTCTGTCATCTCGCTAACTTGCTATCTATATAAGTTACGTACGCAATGATTACTCACAGTGCACTTTCATATATCTCACAGTGCATGAATAATCTGAAGTATGGTGTGGAGGCATGCAATTTCTAAAACAGTTTTTCCTTAAATGATATTTTTAGGCTCTCATCCCCCCTCCCGTCCCCCCTTTGATTGTTGGCCATGATCTTACAAATAATATTAGATGTCATCTAATTTCTAAAACAATTTTTCCTTAAATGGAGCCCTAAGCCCGCTCCCAGCTCGGCACTTACGCTGCTTGACCCCGCGCTCTCCCTCTACAGCGCCTCCTCCCTGTGGTCGGCTCGGCGCCTAGCGTCGCCGTCTCTGGCTCCTTCAGCTCGGCCCTCATGGCGCCACTGCGCTCCTACCCGGCCCTGGCCTGGCTCGACTTCTAGCCTCCGGCCGCCTCGGTTCACTGAGGTGCTAAGGTATCACTACTCCCTTCCTCCTACTACTCTGGAATGGAATGGACTGAGAGCTAGACACTGAGATCTGGTGGTTATGTGCGGATGATGTGTATGTGCAGAGCATCCAGATGTGTGACTGAGGTTACCTCTGCTGGGATTTGGGTTGGGAGAAGGGGATGGCAGTGCTGGCCCGGTGCTGGTGATCTCCTCTTCTTCCTGGCTCCTTGGCTGCCTTCTTGCTCCCTTGCTACTGCTGGGCTGGTCTTCGGCTGGGATGAGCAGAGCTGAGCTCTCCTTCGGTTCTTGCTCTGGCTGTGGAATGGAATGGATGTGGTTGTGGTTGCTTGAGCTCTCGATCTTGCCTTGCTCTTGGCAGTGGTGGCTTCTGGCTTTGAATTGGGTGGTGGCTTGCTTGCCTTGTGAAGCTGAGAAGGAGAACTGGCTTCAGGGGGAAAGAACTTATGCTGCTGCTTTGGGGGGATGGATTTGGGGCTAGCCTGTGCTTGATATTTCACTGGCTGGCTTTTGCAGGGGGGATGCACTTGCTTGTGCTGCTGGTTTTGCAGGGGAATGCACTTGCTTGTGTGGGCTCGGCCAGGGGAGATGTATTGGCAATGCTGCTCTGGAATGGGTTGTGCTGCACCCGGTGACGCTAGACTGAGGGTGTGGTTACTGGGATATGCACTGAGGGCTTATATTGTGGTTATGGTAATTGCAAATAGTGGGTGTTGGGTTCTAATAAGGCCGGATGAGGAGACCCACGAAAGTGACAGATGCCGAAGGACCTCGGGTGGTTTGGACATCTTGACGATCAAGGGGCCGACTAACTCCGGTTGGTCTGGGGATCTTGATGGTCCAGGGACCGACTAACTCCGGTTGGTCTGGGGATCTTGATGGTCAAGGGACCGACTACTCAGGTTACTCCGGATATCCTACTGCACTTTGGAAATCTTACGGCCACTTCCTATAATCTAACTTCCTATACTCTACTGCTCACAAAAGGCTCTCAACTAAGCTTACTAACCGTTTGCTGATTTTCCTGACGAGCGAGGAAAACAGATCGCGAGGTGGCTCTACGGACGGGCGCTCAAAGGACACAGCGACGAGGAAGGCTGCTACTACAAGAAGTCAAGAAGAGGACTACGCTTTTAATTACTTGTTGCCAGAAACATTGCAAATGGTTGTAAAATAAATCTTGTAAAAATATTGATGCAGTGAAATGATGCTGCAATGATATAGAAATGTTTTATGCTAACAATGTGCAAATGATGCGGGTTGTCACATCATCCACCCAGCCATGACCTAATTTATCGAACCTAACACACTCTACTGGCGGCCATGCATACTTCTTGAACTTGCAGGGGCTGGTCACACCGTGATTGTATTCCGGCTTGGCACACTCTTACTTCATTAGCATTATCTTGGAATAGATCTTGGTACTGGTCCTGGTCTTGGTGAACTTGCCAGGAGAGTGTATCCAGTTCGATGAAGTAGGTTGTGGCTATCGTCTCATCACCTCATACTGGGTGGACAACAACCGGAAAAAAGATCATGCTTCGTGGTGGGTTTGGTTGCTTTCTTATAAGGTGTCCTCGTCGTCTTCTTCAAAGCAGCCACATCAGAGACAAAGGAATACTAATCTTAGATCACCAAGAACAAATAGATCTACAAGCACACTTGAAAATCTACGGTATTTCTTTCAACAAACGCGCCCTAGAGCCGGCCGCCTCCTCCTTCAAAGCAGCCACATATATATTAGAGATATTTCTCACTACATATAGATCTAGATCCGAGTGCACGACTAGATATTTAAAGGCACATATCACAGACGGTTTCTTATTAAGAACTGTCAGTGATACGTATACAGTTTCATAGTCGGTTATTAACAATAACCATCTGTGAGACCTACGATTATCATAGAAGGTTGTTATTTAAAACCGTCTGTGATACGTATCACAGACATTTCTTTTTAAGAACGGTATGTCGTATGCGCAATTAAATATCTGGTCGTCCCGATCGACTATAGACAGATCTGTCTATAGCGACTCCAGATAGAACCATCTTCCCACGCGGCTGCTTTGAAGGAGGCGACTGGCGCTGGGGTGTTCGGTGAAAGAATTTAATACAATATATTTGCAAGTGTGTGCTTGTAGATCTATTTATTCTTGGTGATCTAAGGTTAGTATCTGCTTCTAAGTATATGCATTATATAATCTAGGTTTTATCATCCAAGGAGAGGTTATTAATTGGCAGTTAAGATTTATAATATATAGAACAATGATCGAGCAGCATATATATATATATATATATATATATATATATATATATATATATATATATATATATATATATATATATACATTGACTTGCCCTGTATTGTGTAGTTGCGTGCATTAATCTATAATTTGTTACGTGCGTAGTGCAGATGGACCAAAGCTGGATGTACGATGAAAACCGTGTGAGTGAAGAGTACATTGATGGCGTGTCTGCTTTTAGAAGAGCTGCCGAGTAGGATATGTTGAAGAAGGGGATAAAATTTATGTATTATCCATACATTGTTGCGATAATATAAAGATGTTTATCAACCTGGCACAGATCGAAGGGCAGTTGATTTAAAGGCGTTTCAAAAAGGAGTATACATATTGAACCAATCATGGTGAAGAGCATATTCTACCGGAAGGTAGTAACATCGTCGAGGAAGGCAACAATATGCCGCCGGATGTGCACTGTGCTTTCGATGAGGGTAGGTCGCACGATGACAATCTAGATCAGATGCTACGTGATGCAGAAGGGGACTATAGTGAGAGAGAGAGAGTTTAGTAAATTCGAGGGTCGAGATGGCTCTGATACCACGTGGGACCAGGCAGCGACTCAGCGACTCAGGGACAGAATGGTAGAACATATGCATGAAGTTAGAACATAATAAACTAGAACATACAGAACATATGTAAAGAAATAGAATGAACAAATTTAGAACATGAGGTATATATATATATATGTGTGTGTGTGTATAGCCCACTGCAGAATCCACAATGCTCGCGCGGGCCATATTGGTCTCCTAGGGTTGTCTATATGCGCCCTAACGGCTGAAACTGCTTGTGTTTTGGGCTGGATGATGTGGGCGGCCATATATTACTGTTGCCAGCCAAGAGACCGTAGGGTCTCGCGTGCGCCCATACTAGGGTATGTAACGAGTTACCATAGCTAGGATGCTTCAGATTGGAGAACCCTCCTAGGTCATCAGCTCGGCCTCGGAGGAAGTATAAACGACCGATGCATTCAGGGCCTAGCTAGTTTAGACGTACCATTGGTAAACGGGTGGTCGATCGAGACGGCCTGCCTAATTTGTCATTCCTTTCCCCCTCCTTGAGATGTCAAACTTGACCGCCGTCATTCTCACTGGCCACACAATGATGGGTCCCATCACACGCAGGATCAGGGTTTCTTTTACCGCTTTATTTTTTTCAACAGGGTGGCTGATATTCGGTCGATTTTTTTTTTTGGAATTTCCTGGATTTCATTTAAAAAAACAAATTCGAATAAAATTCAAGCCAAATTTTTTGGATAAAATTCATCAAAACTATTTTTTTTTGAATCAGTTTGTAATCCTACCGGCCCATCGGTAAATCCGATTTCACCGTTTTTCGGCCGAAATTTGGATCCCTGCGCAGGATTGCTACCTCTTCGGCGGCGACTCGCGAGCTAGCAGCTAGCAGATAAAACCTGGAAATCAAGAAGTGTCGTCACTTGGAACGAATTAAAGATAAAGTACAACAAAAAGCTAGCGCGTGCGCGCGCGCACACAGCCTATAGTATCTACCGTTCATCCTCTCCGAGATACTCCGGTCCCGAACGGGTTTTCGGGTGCGGGGTTCCTCCAATAGTGATCCACTAATTGTGGTTTTTTCGGGTGTGGGGTCCCTCCAATAGTGATCCACTAATTGTGTGCTTTAATTGAAGTAATCAGAAAACACGAGATATTAATGGAACTACATGCTGAATTTTCGGCCACGTGCGTCTGGTGTGTTCACAGGAGGAGACAGTATGTAGTACGCATGTATGTATAATTTTGAATTTTTGTAGTACTGGGACAATTTCGTCCTAGGTTAAAGGACACGGTGCATTGAACTAGCGTATACTCTATGGCTTGTGGAGCCAATAGTAAATTAGAGTGTAGATGTATACCTATGTTATCTTTAGAAAATGGCAAATGCTACTGTTTTTACGTCCGATTACAGACAATAAAACGGATGATACTCTCCAGACCAAACTTTAATTAACTCCCTCATGTCCACACTCTACAGTTCCACACCTTTCTCCCCCAAAAAATCCCCCCATCCTCTCAGTCCCATCTCCAAATCCTTCCCCCCAAATCCACTCATCCACCTCCAAATCCTCCAAATCCACTCATCCTAAATCTAGCACATCTTCATCTCCCCCGTGCTTGCAGAGGCCAGGTTGCATCTCGTGGCCGAGTGAAGACGACAGAGGCATGCCCAACGACCGAAGGAGGCGACAGCGGGGAACGACCAAAGAGGCCATGGTGGCGAGGTCTCCAGGTTGTCGGCGAGCTTCTCGATGTCGAGGGCGATGCTCTTCACCGTCCGGGCTGGCTGCGGGTCACTCTCGGTGTACCCAGGCCAATCCAAGGACAGCAGGTAGATGCCTAGCTCTTGTGCCAGCTCTTGCACCAGTTTTCAGTACAGAAATAGAAGTAGATTGTTCATCTTGTCAAATGAACAAACATGTTGCGCCCATTTGGAAAAAATGTTGTCAGTCATTTAAAAAAATATTGCATACTGTTCTTTGGGATGTTGCGACCCGTTAAAAAAATATTACATCTGTAGAGAAAACATGTTGCATCTGTAGAAAAAAAAATTGTATATTGTTCTCGGTGATGTTTATTTTCTTCGGATGCTTTGTTTTGATTCTGAGCTTAGATAATGTTGACGATGATGTTCTTTGAGATGATGTTAATACATCTGTTCATAGTGATGTTCTTTGAAATGATGCAAATGAATTTTCGATATGTTATGTATGTTTTGAATATTGTTGCGTCTAGCACGCAACGATGTTACACTTAGGACGCCCGGGCGTACAGCGCTAGCGCTCGGACCGTACGTCGCGCCCATGATACAATCCTTTTACATATTGCCTTTTATACGACCAACAACTAAAACTTCTCATTCTACATGCTCCTAAAACGATAGGTATGTACACAGCATGCCTTCCACTGTTGACTCTTTTCTTGTTCTTTTATCAGGTACGTGAAGATTTGATGGACAACATGGCGAGTTCTGTGGGGGCAAAGGCATCCCAAATTCTAGAAATGGGATTGAACTGTATACTTGACTACTTGTCTGTAAACATGTGAGTATACTAATCACTTTTATATGTAGCAGTCATCTGTTGCCGAAGCTGAGCATGTATGCTCCTGTCGATCTGTCAACGAGGAGAGCCGTCTGTGCATAAATATAATGTAGAAAATAGACTGATGAGTTGGCTCATTGATGTGTTCACCTCCATTAAAACAGTCAACAACCACAAGTTATCAACCCTTATGCATCTACTACTCTTGGAAACGTCCATTGTTACGCCGATGCACTGTGCCTGAATAAAAAAGAACGATCAAATAGAGACCACAAATCCAAGGTAACTCGTTAATTTTCTGTTGACATGAACGGCGTATCACAGAATGAAGTATGCATATGAAAAAAGTAGTATGAAGCAGAAAAACAAGTAGTATATCTACTTGAGAAAGAAAATATATGTGCATACAAACACTAGACGTGAACAAAAGTTACAGTGATTGCAGTTGGCGACAACAGACCAATAAAATGGCAAAAATCACCATGGATGTAAATACTATGCAGAGTATCCTGCAGCTACATGGAATTGGAACCGTACCCATCAATTTCCAATCGTGGGTAAATTGAACATGCAGATCGAAGAGGAGTTGCAAGTTACTGACATACACCTACATGAGAAGCAAATTACTGAATGATATGTCGTCGGCATCCATATGGACGGGCCATTCATGCAAGAAATGAGCTATGCCGACTAGTCACAAAACTGCAATACAACAAAATTGTTGTGAGATTTCCGTGCATTGGTTGGGAAGGTACATCCTGATTACTCATACCGCGACGTTATCCATCCATGCATTGGTTGGGATGCTTTCGACTCGTCCTAGTCTGGCAGCGATGGCGAGTTATGTTGTGTTGCTGTCAAGTTGATTCATCAGACCCTGCAAATGTGGCGATCGGCCGTGAGATCACAAGCAGAGGGCATATTAGAACTCGATCAAAACCATGGGAAAACTCACGACCAGGCTAGCAGCGTGGGCTTCTAATACATGAAAAAGCAAAAATTTTATTGAGTTGTACTATGATTTAAAAAGGAGATTAGATCAACATGTACACACCTTGCACTTGCATCGGGAGTATTCTCCTCCCGATTGGAGAGCTGGTCGGCACTACGACGCCGGGTTTAGTCGCCGGAGCTGATGAGGTCAAGAAGACGATGTCTAGGTCGCCGGAGATACGAGGAGGCAACAAGACGGCAGCCTAGTCACGAAGAAATTGGTCGTCAGCCTAATCGCCAAGAAGAGGTGGCAGCGTGCTGGAAATTGATGAACGAATGCAATTGGGAGACACCCGTATGGCTTCTTGGTCAGTTGAATACAACAGAAAAACCCAAACTCCCAGAAAAATCTCGATGGCTACCTCTCGATAAACACGTCGATCTGTTAATTCAGGAATTTATTAACCAGGATTAAACGCCAAATACACGGTATGATTGGATCTCTATACCATCCATGATTTTCAACCCGTTAGGCTCGGAAAGGAAAGGCACACGAATCTCCTCACGTAAAAACAGTGGATCGAGAGGGAGTAGTTACACCCGGTAGTATATAGTATTTTTCTATATATATATATATATAGAAAAATATATATATTCTTCTCTCTTCACTACTCTTCGTTAGTACGTGTGTGACTGTGTATACTAGTCAGCACACTGGACACTCTGGACTAGCTGTATGTGTCTGCAGTGACAAGGAAGAAACATGCAAAGATAATCTCCATCTTCTTCTGATCCACATCAAAGGATTTTTGGCAGATACAACACCTTTTGAATTCGTATTTGTAGAAATGATCACGCATGAGTTGTATTTGTACATATAGCACCGTTGCCGCACGGCCGCCGTGCGGCACCACCTCTCTGCGCGCCACGTCAGCCGTTGCCACACCGTGCAACACCACCTCTCTGCGCGCCACGTCAGCAGTTGCCACATGGCCGCCGTGCGGCAACACCTCCACCGCTGCCACATGGCCTCCCCAGCCAGCCCCATCGCCACGTCACCTGTTGACGCACGGTGGCCATGCGACAACGCAGCAACACTATAGCAGTTTCTACGACCATGATATGGTCTTAAGTCATTCTACGGTCATGACATGGCCGTAAGTCATTCTATGACCATGACATGGTAGACATGGCTGTCGTACGACAACGCCTCCGCCGCCGTCACGTGGCCTCCTCAGCCAACCCCACCGCCATGTCACCCAATGTTGCACGGTGGCCGTGCGGCAATGCGGTAATACTGTAACAGTTTCTATGACCATGACATGGTCGTAAGTCATTCTACGACCATGACATAGTCGTAGAAGGACTTACGACCATGTCATGGTCGTAGAACTGCTATAGTGTTGCTGCGTTGCCGCACGGTCATCGTGCGGCAACGGGTGATGTGGCGGCGGGGCTGGCTGGGATGCCACGTGGCTCGCAGGGAGGTGTTGCTGCACGACGGCCGTGTTGCAACGGTGCTATATGTGCAAATACGGCTCGCGTATGATCATTTCTGCAAATATAGGTTGAAAAGGTGTTGTATCTGCCAAAAATTCCACATCCCCTTGTGCTCAATCATATAGTAGTACTCGATAGATCCATACTAAGTTGATTGAAACAAAACTCCTACGCTATGTGTATGGTTAATTTGGTTCCCCGCGGTAAGATGCTTTGTAACATCCCAAAAATGCTTAAATACAAAAATAGAGATTTTTAAAACTTTTTGTGAGATTATTTGTGCCATCTCATTTTCTCTTGCATCTTCGGGAGTTATTGGATATTTTCTTTTGGTCGGCACAAGTAATGTGCAATAGAAACCCTAAGTACCTAGACCCTAGAATACAGAAACCCGAAAACCAAAATAACAGGCAAGACATGATCCCCTAGATAAACAAAAGCCCAATCAAAAGCCTTTAGCAAAAATCAGAGTTATTCTATTACCAAGGGAGAATTTCCTAAAGCAAGTACCAGATTTTAGTGACCCTAAAATTCTCTCTCCTTTCTACTATTTCCTCTGGCCACTCATCTTTAATCATCGTGTCCAACCTCTTGTTTCCTGTTCCTCCAACCAGTGCCTACCGAACCCGGTGCAGCCAGAGTAGCTCCTTCGGTCGTCCTCTCCCTCGGCCAGTGTGAACGAATGCGGTCGCCCGCCCGTACCCACCAGCTACTCCTGTCACCACGGCCTTTACTCGCTGTCGCTCAAGCCGTCGCTCCGTCGCACTGTGCCACCAAAGCACATCAATTCCTCGCTCATGCCAGCGCGAGACCTTGCTGGGGCGTCGACTGGACACATCGTCACTCTCAGGCTTCTTAGTCCCATTGCTTGCATATTCAACAACCCCGAGTCTCCCCATTGCTTTTCTTCACCACCTAAGACCACCATACATCTTCTCCCACCATTGAGTCCGAAGCACTCGGTAAGACCGAGCTTTGGGTTTCAGCCATGGCACCGACCACTATTAGCCAGCGTAAAGCCGCAAGCCACAGAGCCCCTTAGGCTGGTCGTGGCCGCCAGCTTTTTCCCTCTCAGTGCACTGTTCCTCTGACCAGTGGTCCAGTCGACTCGGCGCAGTCGACACCGCACCCTGGTCATGGCCGCCTATTTCCCCAGTGCACCGTAGTACCGTCGGATGCAACCCTGCACACTATTTCCTTCGACCAGTGTCCAGCAGACCTGGTGCAGTTGAAACCGCACCATGGTCGTGGTAGCCGGGCAGACCCCGGTCAAGTCAGTGTGCCCGAAGACCGCCTTTGGTCGTGGTCATCGATGTGCGCCTGGGCCAGTGCGTCGTCTTCCATACGGGCGTCGACACTTGCCAAGTCAGGACGCCCTGATAAGACGTGGTGTGTGCGTTGGCAGCCGCCGTCACTTTCCCATTAAAAGCTGTCGCTCAATGTGTCACGTCGCTGCATTGTGCTGCCCACTCCGTCGCTATCGCCAACCAGTCCGTGGAACTGCGCAGCGCTGGATGCAGCGAATGCCTTGAACGACCTTCACCCCCACGCCTATAAATAGCAACACCAGGCCCTCCCGCTGCTGTTCCACACCACGAGAGCTAGTTCTTCCATCCTTCCATCTTTCAGGAGAGCTTGAGCTCCAGGTAAGGCTTGAGCGCCCGCGTTGGTTGGTGCCTCCACGAAGTCGCCAGCAGCATTAGCGCCTTCAGTGAAGCCTTCTTCCTATTGAACATCTCCACTCTTGCTTCCTGACCCAAAGGCGGCTCCCCTCATGGATTCCACTCTGTAATCGCAGGAATTGCCGACTCTGTTCTCCCTTCCCTCGCCCAGAGTAGCCCCAGCAGTTGGATCGACTTCGACGGCCATCACCGCCACTTGGAGCTCTCCCGTCGTTGCAAACTGTCATTGCCAGACCCTCTCCGGATAGCTCGCTTCTTTCCCTTCCTACCGGTACGTTCCTAGTGGCCACTAAAGGCTTCTTTTCACTCTTGTTATGTGAAAGCATCGCCAGGGCGAAGAATGCACTGTAGACCCATGTTGTAGTCAAACGAAATCAGATGGTCGAAACCCCTTTCGACCAGATGGTGGAAGCTTCTCCCAACCAGACAGATGAAACTCCTTGGAGTGAATAGACAACCCCCCCTTCAACCCAATGGTCGAAACTCCTCTCGACCAGGTGGTCAAAACCCCTTCTGACCAGATGGTCGAAACTCCCCACGACTAGGTGGTCGAAACTCTCTTCGACCGAATGGTCAAAACTTTCACGACCAAATGGTCGAAACTCTCTTCGACCAGATAGTCGAAACCGCCTCCGACCCTATAGTCGAAACGTATCCCCAGCAGATAGTCGAAACCCTCCTTCGACTAGCTTGTCGAAGACTTCTTCGACCAGTTAGTCGAAACTATTCTTCGACCAGCTTGTCGAAACTTCTTCGACCAGTTAGTCGAAACTCTCCGTCGACCAGCCTGTCAAAGACTTCTTTGACTAGTTAATCAAAACCCTTTTTCGACCAGCCTGTTGAAACTCTCCTTCAACCAGCCTGTTGAAGACTCCTTCGACCAATTAGTCATAGTCCTCTTTTGACCAGCTTGTCGAAACTTCTTCGATCAGTTAGTCAGAACCTCCCTTCGACCCATATGTCGAACCTTCTCTGACCAGATAATCAGAAACTCCTTTGGCCAGATGGTCGAAACTTCTTCGACGAGGATTGACCGAAAGACCATTTCAACTTATAGTATAAACTTCTATGACTAATGGTCGAAGTTCCTTTGACCAATAGTCGAAACACTTTCCGAAATCTCGTTCGACCAGTTGGCCGAAGCTCCTTCGACCAACTAGTCGAAACTCTGTTGGCCAGTGGTCGAAATAATGAATAGTAGTTGAAAAAAGGAACAGTACTCGAAATAATGAATAGTACTCGAAAACCTTATCGACCAAGTACTCGAAACCCATTCCGACCAAGTGGTCGAAACTATGGACAGAACTCGAAAGCCCTCTCAACTAGGTATTCGAAACCCTTTCCAACCAGGCAGTCGCAGCCCCTCCCACCTAGAATGTAGTTGAACATCCTTCCTCCACCTCCACACATCCCCAGAGCAAGTGCACAAGTTTGGAGCATGCTCCAAGTTCAGCCGTCGTGCCACTTCACGCCGCCACCGCATCTACATTGCTCTGATGGGCCTCCCTCCTCTCTAATCGTGTCACCATGTGTTCTTAGAACTAGGAGTTAATCCCCCTAATTAATATAGCCTTCCGTCACAGGCCTAGCCGACAGGGTGAGTTTTCTCCCAAATCCGAGTTGGAACCTAAACCCCCTTTTGCCGTGCTGTCATCGGTGAGTTGTGCTCTGATTCATTTCACCATAAGTTCTCAGGAGTTGTTGGGGCCTCTCTAAGCATCTTCGACCATACTAGTCTATGCCTCCAACCACAAGGGTCTATAGCTTCGATCAGATTATTTCGACCATACTAGTATATGATTTTGACCACATTGGTATATGGTTTCGACCAGGTTATTTCGACCATACTGGTCTAGGCCTTCGACTACATTGGTCTATGGCTTTGACTAGGTTATTTCGATCATACTGGTCTAGGCCTTCGACCACACTGATCTATGGCTTTGAACATATTGGTTTAGGCCTTCGATCACACTGGTCTATGGTTTCGATCAGGTTATTTCGACCAGACTAGTCTATGCCTTTGATCACAATGGTCTATGGCTTCGACCATACAGGTCTAAGCCTTCGACCACATTGGTTTATGGCTTTGACCAGATTTCTTCGACCATTCTAGTCTATGACTTCAGCCACAATGGTCTATGGCTTTAACTAGATTATTTCAACCATACTGGTCTAAGCTTTCAACCACATTGGTTTATGGCTTCGACTATTCTAGTATATGCCTTCGACCACAATGGTCCGTGGCATCGGCTAGATTATTTTGATCATACTAGTCTATACCTTCGACCACCATGGTCTATGACTTCGACCAGGTTACTTCGACCCTACTAGTCCATATCTTCGACCACACTGGTCTAATACTTCTGGTCCAAGAATTTGCATGCTTTGGAATATTAGGAATGGATGGACCTTTACACACATGTGTCCAATTCCAACCGGGTAACCCCTCATCCAAGTGACCCTTTTTGAATGTTCCTTGGACATTCTCTCCCTCTCTGTTGGACTCCTCAACTTCTTGATTATATTTCGTCTGAGGTACTTCCTCCATCCGCTTCAGATGAGTATATTTTAGTCTCATCTAAGGTACTCTGTTCTTTCAGGTTGTTGTAAGACATGGTTGCTTTCATTCGAAGTATTTTCGTTTGTTTGATTGTTTTGGGATTTATTGGAATTCTTTTGACCATTTTCAGTTGTTCTGGAGTTCAATCGTATTATATGTAATTATACTCTGAAGTCATAATGGAACAACAACCCCAACAAGGACAGGGTCCAAATCAAGACTATTAGAGCATTGAATAGGATGATTATTAGCATATTGAGCATCATTATTATTGGGGCTTTGCACAAGGGCATGACCGAGGTTATCAGAACGTTGAGCAAGGCGAGTCAATACTTTGAACATATTGCACTCAGTCTTTGCAAATTATATTGCTTTAAATTATAAAATTGCATTGCTATGATTTATACAACTATGTTGGTCTAGCTCATAGTTAATGCCTTAATGATAACTGAGTATAACCTTCCACTCCTTGAATTTGGACACTACCCTTGTTACCCTAGAACTAATGGTTTACATACTAGTTAATAAGTCTGTATCTAAGTGTTATGCTTAGCTTTGCTTATATACGTGGCCGTGCGGGCATTAAAGTGCCCGATATCATCTTTTCGAACATGAAAAGTTGGATTTGGGTAGTTGAGGCTGGGAGCCTGGCTGGTATGCTGGACTAAAGGTTATTTTCAAAACCAATCGAAACCTGAAAATCTCTACTCAACATGAGCGGATGGAAAGAGTGGCTGGTACTGGTGATGCACGTCGGTGGGGTATGTGGATGCACCGCCCATGTCAATTAAGGATCAAATCTGGTGATGACCTCTCACGTAAAACAGTACAATCACAAGTCGGTAACACATATGACCTAACTAACTAATTTGTTCGCCTCGGCGTGGCTTCAACGTTGGTCGATACGGGTGGATAGTCGGGGGGAGAACGAAGCCACTGGAACTGCACGACGCTAAAGGGAGACCTTCGGTGGGCGAGGGAAGGCATTATGGAGGTGATACCTAGTGGTGCGAAATTACAAAGAGGTTTGGCATTGTAAAGGTTTTGTGATAATCAACCATTTGCCACACACCTACGGAAGTGTGTTGGGGCAGTATAAGTTGATTATCTCTTGTAGGTAAAGTGTACGAACTCTGCAGAGTAAGAAAACTATCTAGATAGCCGTGCTCACGGTCAAGAATGGTATTGAGAACTTGCCTGATATAGCTTTCATTTTATAAAACCATTTGTGTGTGGGTGTGGAATGAGAAACTACGGTGGGACCCTAGGGATTTGAGAAGGCCTGGTCGGGGGCTAGTGGTAATTACGGGTTAGGTCGAGCATTGAATGGATGGAGCCACTTGATGGTATAGGAGATATGATCTACACTATTACTTTACAACAAAAATTCAGTTTATAAAACATGTGTTGGTTAAAATGCTAAGTTTTAGGATTTTCTACTACTTAATCTATTTCAATAAATGGTCTTGTGCAAAATAAAAGAACTGAGAGTCTCCCCTTTGATTAGCCCTGCATATATAATAATTGCATTGTGTGTTGGCTAGCGAGTACAGTTATGTACTCATGCTCGCTATTTACATTCTTTTTGTTAGTATGCACAAAATAAGACTACAGGGATAATTATGAGTATTGATCAAGACTGAAGATCAAGAAGGCCAAGAACTAGATCGCGGACCCACAGTTGATTGCCTGTGGGCATATCATGAGGATTCCACATGTTATACTTCGATTCTCCTTCCGTTGTTGTTCTTCGAAAGTGTTTGGCCTATCCGGCCATTCTACAAGGATAAAGCCGAAAGATATATTTACGCTTGTTTAATATTATGCAATAACTCTGTATTTTTGTGATATGTGTTTGAACCAACAATGTAACTGTGTGTGCTATCTACTGATCCAGGAAATAACATAAATTAACATAGTAGATCCCAAGTTCCAAATTTAGGGTCTGACATGCTCTTGCAGTGCACCTCCAAACAGATTGATTGCACAATTAGTTCTTATCAAGCCACAATGATTCCAGTTTGTTAATCTGTCCCAAATGTGATCTACATCATCGTATCTGAAACGGGATTCCCATTATTTTCGAGATAGCTAGCGTACCATCGACAGCTCTGCAAATATATGTCTGCACATTTTTTTTTTTTATAATGATAAGATACATAACACAGCATGCATGACCTGCTTGTTTCAGTCCTATATATATAACTACAGGCTCGTTTGTCTTCCTGCTAAATAGCAAGAGTGCACTGAGTTAGCTAGTCTGGCCAAGCCTAACTGGCAACTAATTGAAGCACATTGCATTATCCTGACTTCTTCCATGGAAAAAAGGTTACCAGAAATATTCAATTACCCCTGTGAAGTCTGAACGTGCGACCTCGCTCCTGGTCGTTTACCACAAGCCAATATTATTTCAAATCGCGACACAACATCATAGCAGGACCATGTTTGCTAACTATCACTTAATAAAGGATTTTTTGGCTATATATGAATCTAGTTTTATATATCTGCATACATTAAATTTTACTCGCATTAAATATTGAATTTTGACAAAAATAAACGTAGTACAGAGCAAAAAGATCAAAGGTGCCGTAAGTTTAATTAAGCCCTTCCAGATACAAGAAGTGAGGTATTGTTGCGCGCGCGTGTGTGTGTGTGTTCAGACAGTGCGGTAGGATTCCAGCAAATGTTGTATCTGTTGTGCAACAGACTGATACTTACATTGCTAAAACATATTTGATATGGATCTCGTTTTGTTAAGCTAATTTTTAGAGCACAACAGTGCAAACGGATCAAAAATTGGATAATTAGTCTAGGAGATATCACCCTTCAAAGTCTAAAATCAACCCATCACTACTACAAAAACAGGCTATACTGTATGCCTCATCCCAGACGGTTTCTGAAAACTGTCAGTATTTTAATTATCATAGACAGTTCTACAAGCATGACTGTCTTTGTTATTAGCGATGGCTAGAGCCGTCTGTAATACATCTTTATCACAGACGGTTTTTAACTAGAACCGTATGTGAAACTTCACAGATAGTTCATAACAAGAACCGTCTGCGATAATAGCAATAATCACAGATGGTTTTTAACAAGAACCATCTGTGATACTTCACAGACGGTTCTTGTTAACTGCAATAATCATAGACGGTTTTTAACAAGATTTGTATGTGATAATTTCATATCATAGAGTGAAAAATATTTTGCGCCCCTAAATGCTTCCATATTAATCTCCCCTTCCCCTCCCTCCTCGACCACTCTTCACTCCCAAACCACAAATGCTGGGGGACTCAAGAAGGTCATGGAGGCGATTCGCGAGTCGGTGACCGATGCCAACTTCGACTGCTCCATCACCTTCATGTTCGAGTCCTCCAGTAGGTGATCAATTGTTTGTCGCCTCCCCCTACCTTGTTTCTTTTGGTGGTTTTCAGTGGTGATCGTGGTTTTCTTGTGAATGAATAGATCAAGATAAGATTGTGGACTTTGAGATGAAGCTCATGGACATCAACAGCGAGCACCTCGGCATCCCCGAGTCCAAGTCCACCTCTTCATCTCAGACTCGTTTTCCTCCCTGGCCACAAATCCGAACCGAATAGATTTTGGTTTCACGCACTGTCCGGTAAAATAGCCATAACTTTTGCATACGAACTCGAATTGCGACGTTCTTTGGCTCGTTGGAAAGCAAACGAAAAGTTCAAATCAAAAATCCATATATCAAACTTAGATTCTCTTCGCAAGGTCCCCAAAAAGTGAAAACCCCCAAAAAAGCCGTTTAGGGCCTCAAAACGGAGTTTCAGCACCTGTTTTCACCGTTCGTTCGCCATCAAGTTTAAATTTTCTTTCATTCCAGATTATGTAATCAGCTATTTTCAGAGGGCATGACTAGCATTTCCTGATGCTATCCAAAAAATATAAAAATATCTATCACAGACAGTTTAGTGGAATAAACCGTCTGTGAAAGCCAATTATCACAGACGATACATATAAATAATTACCATCTGTGAAAGCCAACTATCACTGACGGTTATTATTAAGAATCGTCTGTGTTGTGACTTATCATAGACAAATATTTATACGAATCATCTGTGTTATGACTTATCACTGACGGCTAAAAAATTGTCTGTGATAATCGTTTGTTACCACAGACAGATAAATTCGGACGGTTCAGAAACCGTCTGTGATGACGGTTTAGAACCATCTGTGGTGACCATCTGTGTAGTAGTGACGTTTCTCTTTCCATTCCCTCCTCGCTCAGACAGTGCAGTCGGTGTCTTGTGACTACTGCAGTTTTCGTTTGTGTGTACTATAGTTTTAGTATGCATCTACTGCAGTTTTGGTCTTTGTGTATGTGTTTACTATATATTTTTTATCTCTGTATACTGCAGCTTGGTATGCATCTAATGTAACTTTTTATATATATCTACTACAGTCATTGGTCCTGTGTGTACCACAGTTTTTGGTATTTGTACACTACAGTTTGGTATGCGTCTACTACAACTTTTTGGTACACGTCTAGTACAATCGTTGTTCCTGTGTCTATTTGCAGTTTTGGTCTCTATGTAATGTAGTTTAGTTTTGTAGCTACTACAATTTCTATTATCTGGCCACTGCAGTTGTAGTTAAATTTTACTACTTTTTTGCAACTTTGTTGCACGATGTACATACTCAATAAAATAAAAGTATCTAACATTTCATCACACTACTCCATGTGGGTGGGATGGTTAGCACATGTGGGTTTGAGTCCTAGGGTTAAGGGTTCAAACCCCCACTCTTCCTAATTTCGGTTTTAGTGATAAGTACCGATTCTCCAGAGGAGAGGACGGGGAATGGGAACGGGAAGGGAGGTATCAGTTTTTCGGAGGGGAGGAGGAGATCCGGGGCAGGTTCAATACGGGGATGGTTTTTAAATCTAACATGCAATTATTGTATATTGCTACTCCAGTCGTTGGTTGTGTGTCTATTGTTGTTTTGCTATTTGTCTACTTCAATTTTTTGGCACATGTCTACTGCAGCCGTTGGTCTTGTGTATATTGATGTTTTGACCTCTGTCTAATGCAGTTTGGTGATGCGTCTACTGCAATTTTTTGGTTCATGTCTACTGCAGCCGTTGATCTCATGTCTATTGCCATTTTGGTCTATGTCTACTATAGTCTTGGTCTCTATATCCTGTAGTTCGGACCTATTATCGGATTCTACTACGCATTTCTCGTAACTTTACTACAGTGTGGTATCATGGCGTATGGTTGCACCCCCTACGATAGGACGATGAAGGAGTTTACGATGCACACTTGGTACCAGCCAGCTGCACCACCGACCGGATCCGACAGATTTGGAGCTTGGAGGCGACTGCTCTGATCCGAATGCGAGCAATGGCGGTGTAAGCTTGCTGTTGCCGCCGTGGCTGGCCATGAAGGGAGCGCCGGTGGCAGTGAGACTTGGAGGAAGGGTTTTGGAGCCCATCGGCGATGGCGACTTGGGGTAGGAGGAGATGGCTTGTGGCAGACCGTACCAACAAGGGAGTGGTTGACCTGGGCATGAGAGGGTGCGAGGAAGTGATGTGTCATCTAAAGTAGCCTTTTGAAGCGTCTAGTTTAGAAGGCTTTTGGGAGGTAGAAACTCGGGGATAAACTCATCTAAAGTATAATCGAAAGATCTATAAATATGCATTTTTCATGCATGCATGTTGCATAATTTTATTTCGCCTTGCTTCTGGAAATGTGTATTCAGTGTTAAAGCTCGCAAATGTGCGTCTACTGCAATTTTTTTGGTACATGCCGTAAGAACAGACGACAACAGTCGGTCCATCAAATTGCCTATGTAGTCTTATCCGTCAACAAGAAGAAGAAAAAAACTCTAGACGCGTTAGAAGTAGCATTAAAAACTATCTATGTAGCTGAAATTGTAGCAAATGCAGTTCCTGTGTATTAATTCCTTCAAACAAGTTGAGTAGTTCCAGAGAAAAGAGGACATGCTTAGTTACTTGGGTGCATGCATGTAGCGCTTACATCTTCAGCTAGCTAGACAGCACACACATGAATTTGAGTAGAAAGATATAGAGGGCTGAAAAGTCAATACCTACAAACTCTTCCCTGCTTCGTTCTCTAGCAGAACTAAGTTGGTAGTTTGCGACCAGAATGCTAAATTACCGTGGCGGAGTTAGGATTTTGATAATAGGGGACGAACTTAAGCGACACATCTATTCTAACACAAAAAGTTCAAATAACATAGTGCAGAAGTTCAAATGAAACAAATTACATTGTACTACAACCGATATCACAAAATATTTTTTTAACAAAAAATACAACCTGTTGCGACATTCCTTCATGATTTGGAAGTGGTTGATTACAACATCATCACTAACTTGTAGGGAAAAAACTCAGGCTCAATGAATATAAATAAGCGATGGGGTTGGGTGTGAGATGCCAGACGGCTAGGGCAAATGTACGATGCGATGGGGATTGGATTTGTGGTTAGATCCTGAGCCAGGCTGTTAGGGAGGTGTCGACCTTGTGGCTTGGTGGGCCTTGGGCAGCTAGGCCATTACACTTGTTGGCTATTGGAGTCGTTAGGTTCGTGGGTTGTAGGCTGACAGAACAAATTGAGGAAGGAGTGTGTAATAGTTAGTGTATACCTTGTGTATTAGAGGCCACAAGCAACTAGCCATTGAAGTGGATGAAGATGGGTAGAGTTAACAGAGATAGTTTAACAAAACATGCATTGAGAACCGCAATGTGCCAAGAGGCTGTGAAAAAAATAAAATCTTTCACAAAAGTGTGAAATATAAAAATAAAAAACAAATGGAGTATATAGGTTAATATACCCTTCTTTTGTAGCATCCAAGTTGAGTAACACAAACTTTGTTATGATAAATTTTTTGTTATGATGTGTACTCTTTTGTCTAAAGAATTAACTGTGGTCATCAAATTAAGCATCAATATACCCCACAGCACAAATATAATGGTTGATTCAATATCAACCAAGCAGTAATTAAACCAATAAAGAATATATAGTTCATACCCTGAACGACCAAATAGCATTTTCAATGCATCTGGATTACATTACATTGTTGTCCAAACCACACGGCCGGCGGCCGGAAATGAAACACGCATGCTACAAACTGCAGATACAACAAGAAGTAATTAAGCAACACCTCACACAAGTTACCCCCAAGAAAAAACGCCACAAAGTGGAGTGCATGGTCTACATACGATACGTTTACACCACCCAAAGTAATAAGCTAGCCCAGTACGTACCTGAATTATTCGATCAATGGACACGACGACGACGACGACGACAGCATCAATATTAACACTAGCTAGGAGCAGACAGAGCAAGGCCATCCATCTACCTGATGCAGGAGTTCTATCGATCGATCGATTTTGGCCAGATTAGTTGAGCTAGCTAGCTCTAGCTCTCCTGCAGCCTGTGGAGCAATGCCGCGCGGAGGCAGCTCGTCCTGCAGCGCGGCGGGCACGTCCACGACGGCGTCCTGCACCGTCACCGCGCCCACGCGGCTCACGCACGCGTGCTGCACCGGCAGGTCCAGCGCGCGGAGGGCGACCATGAGGCGCGCGGGGGCGTGGCGCACCGCCGTCGTCAAGCGCAGCGCGGCCGCATCCCGCCCGACCATGCGCACCTCGAGGTCCAACGCGTGGGAGGCCGCGGCGGCGGCAGAGGGCGCGTTCCGCGCCGGGGCGACCTGCTTGGCCTCGCCCTCGAGCCGCTCCACGCGGCCGCGTAGCTCGCCGATGTAGGCGGCGGCGTCGGCCAGGAGGGACGCCTTGTCCATCCGGGACACCGTGGGGACGGCAGCGCGGAGGTCGCAGAAACGGCGGTTGAGCTTCTCCCGGCGCTGCCGCTCGGCCTCCACGTGGCTGATGGTGGGGCCGTCGGAGCGCGGCCCGGGCTTCCGGCCCCGCCTCTTCGCCGCGCGCTCCGCCATCGACGGCAGCTTCCCGGACAGGTCTGAGCCCGCCGAGCGAGAGGCCCCGGCAGCCCACGCGGCGCCCTCCTGGCAGCTGGGATCGTCGTCGCCTACCAGCCATTGCTCTGGGACCTCGCAGGACGCGAACTCGAGCACCGGGTGGCCAGGGGCGCCGTAGAAGGAGGGAGGGGAACACGAGGAGGTGGTGGTGGGGGAGACAATTAGCTCATCCATGGTACACTACACCTCACTACTACTTCCCCGCGGGAGGGCGCAAATCTTTTGCATGTTCTCGATGAGAATGAAAAAATGTACCACTTCCATATATAGAGAGAGAAGGGCAGATATCGCGGTGTGTGGTGGTACCGTGGTAGTACCGGAATGTTGTTGCTGCACCTCTGTACTCCGTGGGTACGCTAGTTTGCGCTGCCTGGGTACGGTGGACGGAAATAAGTGTTCAGGATATATAATATCATGTAAAAAAAAAGCTGATTTCCACGGTTCGATCCAGAAATAAATATCCATATCAATTGTTATAATATTTTTTTGCTATTGTGTTTTTTTGCTATAGTAAAATCGATGCAGTATATATTGCACGATTTTTCTAGTATTTACTGTAATGTTACTGTCAAATACTCTTCGCTCATTCCCACACAGTGATCCTCTGCTCCGAATTCATCACGCTGGATATTAATAACAGTGGATGCTGCAGCAAGATGTCCCGATAATCAGAGCAGAGCTGATATGAAACAGAAATCAGTAACCCAGTAAACAAGATTATGCAGATTAGCTGGGCGCGGGAAGGTCGCCGTACAAAGTCGCGTAGCAACGCAGGGAGAGCCACGTAGATACTCCAACAGAGAATCTCTAATGTGAAGACACGAGTATGACCCACCAAGATTTACACGCTGTAGCGGTAGCACTCGAGTGAACCCTTGAAATTAATCAATAATCTCTCTTGTGAAGCAGCCTATCGATCGATCGATCAGCAGGTGGCCTGTCGGTCCCATCCACGTGCTACCCCAAAACAGGGCGAGTCCGAGGTAGCCAATCATCGCGCGGGAGCCGATTTTAGAAAAGTCTAAGGCACAGACGGACTGGATGTGGGGGCATGATTCAATGACTCCTTCAGTTAAGGATGGCTCCGTATATAAAAATACGTGGGGCACTGCTTGCATATTGCCTTCATGCCCCACGCACGTGTGATGCCTCACCCTTCTGGCTCGATTCCACCACAAAACTGAAACTCCATCGTCTCTAACTAGACGAGGGAACCGTCTTCTTTCTCCAGCTTCTCATCACCACTCAATTTTACAACACATGCCTTTGTTTAATTTGGCAGCCACAAAAAAAAATATCTGTGCACTCGCTTTTCTACACCTGTTTAATTGCCTCGTGCTATATATATATATATATATATATATATATATAAGATGTGACATGCTCAGTGTTCAAAAAAGGGCAAAAGAAGACGATGTGACATGCGTGTCAGTGACCGGATCGACAGTGATTGGTGACATTCATGCTTGACTAGGTCAACGACAGAGGTGTTTCGTTTTAGTGCCAGAAGTGGAAATAATTACCACCAACCAACAACCCCATGTATATTTGTACTACAGATCATGGAAGATGATTTCAAGACAATCAATCAGTCAAGAACAGAAGGAACAATTAGGACAAGAAAGGAATATTAATTAATAGTGCAAAATCTCAGGAATAAGGACATATATATCACACAGGCCGGACAAATATCAGATGCATTGATTGAGCTTTGTTTATCTTGTCTTTCATCTACAAACTAAGAACCAGAAACATAAACAAATATTATTTGGGAGAGTTTGGACTTTGGAGAAGAGATCTAGACAAGTCAGTAAATATTATTTAACCTCACAAGCTGCTGTCTGCCGGCAGCATAGCATGCAAGGTCCCATCATCATCTGAAGAACCAAGGCACTTCCGGCAAAGCTAAAGCAGGTGACATATGATATGCAAATGCAACCTGTTGTGGTCGATCGGAAAGGATTTGATTTGATTTAATTTTGTATTTCTTGAGCGGTCTTCGTTCTCCTTGTCCAAACTCTCTACCTGGCAACGCATGCCATGCAAATACATTGCGTTTATTCAGCTGTACTTAAAGAGTTTTCAATATACTGCGGCATGCATGTTGTGGGGGCCTTTAGGCACAACCTATATATACCATGCATTGTAATGGTTGTGCTTAAAAACTCATTTAAGGTGAGGATGGCCACTCTCTCTCTCCTAGACATGCACAATCCATTGGGAGTGCCCTTATGTCATATGCGTGCGTACATTTTTGGTCCATGGAATTCTACAGTTCATCAAGGCCCTTGAAAACTTTGTCATGAATGCTTGTCTGATGCTTTTCACAGAAAAACTACTCCACCAAGTATATCTCTTAATCACTTGGTGTTTCTCTGTGTTTTAGATTATTTGTGTATCTTTTCTTGACAATAGCCCCCAAAAGACCCATGAATATGAATGTATATCGTACTAGCCAGCAACTGAAAACCGAAAAGACGCATGCTGCTATGAACTAAAAGCCCAGCAGGACTTAATAATATGGACTGGTGATACAGTATATATAGGTGAAAATAGGAGTAGTAATTGCACGTATAATCATCATGACCATGGCGCAGCTAAGCTATGTGGGGGCCAAGGCATCACAGGTCTCCCTCCGTACGCACGTAGTGTTAAGCTGTTGCTGTCTCGTCTGACCTGTCCTCGCTTTTTCTGCTGCTGCTGCTGCTGATGGCTAATAACTTTGCTTGCGTTTCGCTGACACAGTCCGGGAAACAAAGACACAAATCGGATACGCCAAAATGGGCACGTGTTAAAACAGTAGGAGGAAGGACACTTCTTCGCTGTGTGGAACTGTGTCCGGCTGCAGTCCGGACATCTAGGCAGCTAGTGTTCGATATATCCTTAGGTGGTTTGAGTTGGTGCCACGATTCACAGGCGGATTCTGAGGCAGAGGATTATTTCTGAATTCTAGTACCACTGCGGATTTTGAGGCAGTAGGATGATTTCTGAATTTTGGCGCCTTCATCCCGTATGGTATTTTTTAAAGTTGTCTCTAGACTTCTGATAAATAGATCACTCCTTCGTACGATATTTGGCTTCTGTTTCGTCTATATCGTTCCTGATACACCGTACCTGTCGCTAGCCAACCTTTACATTTAGTCATCAATGTCCGCGGCCCAGATAAGACGCTCCCAGGTCGGATGGCTAGTCAAATAGCCAACCACGCTGTAACCATATAACTCTGCACTCTAGGTTTGCATCACCTCTTCCTTGTTGAAATATTCGGCAGGATGCTGCACCACAGTTGAACATATGGCCATGACATCTGAGTAGGGTCTATGCAGAAGAAGAGACTTGTTGCGAGTGCAAACGCAACTAGTGTGGCGTAGCGTGCATTCTTGGGTGATCCTCTCGCGGTTCGTTCAACGGCGTCCTTTGTCCCTGCATAGTATCTCGAAGCGAAGCTCCCTTGTGCCCACCTTGAATGTCCGTTGTATCTCACCCTTCTTACTCTTCTCCTCCATGTACTTGGCGATCATAGCGGAGTACAGTACTCTATCATTTGTCATGGAGAGCGACATGTTGTTGCTTTTGTCAACAAAGTAATTTGTGATACCGCGGAGAATTGCCTCTACAATACCAACCAAAGGGAGGCACCTGACGCCGTGCATGACTCAATTGTACACCTCGGCTAGATTGATTGTCATGACACCGTATCGAGCAGCACCACTATCATGTAGCATTGACCACTTCTCCTTAGGCTCATGTTCAATCCAGCCCGAGAAGCATTTCACCTGTGCCCCCGTCTTCCTCGCCACATTAGGACCATCTGCGGGTCACTATGGCAATGCTTCGGGTGTTTGATCAGTGCTTGTAGCATCCTTTTTTGTGGTCTCCTTTCTGTGTGTCTGGGTCCGCTCATCTAAAATCTTTCAGAGTGTGTCAAACTTTCGCTGCTGCTTCTGGTTGCACAGCCACTTGAGCGGGTTCATCAAGTCATTGTTGTGGAACAACTTGCAGAAGTTTGCTCCCAAGTACCCCACGCACCACCTGCTCTGCAGATCCATCCATGGAAGTGGTTTGTTCTCTCTTTGTTGTAGCTGAGTTATTGCATACTGATCATGTATGATATATATGTTAGGACGACCTTGTACAACAGAAATTCTCAAATTCATTAGGAACCACAACCAGTTATCTATGTTCTTGCTTTCAACGAATGCGAATGCCGTGGGAAGAACCTGATTCTTCCCGTCCATCGCTATTGCAGTCAGTATCTGGCCCTTGTACTTTTCAGTCAGGAATGTGCCATCCACGCACAAGATTAGACAGCAGTGCAGGAATGCATTGATGCGTGAAACAATAGTGAAGAATGCTCGCTTCAGTACCCTATTATTGCCCCACTTCGGATGTGTGGAATCTTCAATGGTGACATGAGTATCGTGATTCCTGTCCTATACAAACAGGAGTTGGCTGGGTAGGTTATGGTAGGAGTCCTCGAACGTACCAAATCTTGATTCCAATGCCTTCTGTTTTGCCCTCCACGTCTTGGCATAATTGATTGTATACTGGAATCTTACCTCAATCACTCGAATGATGGATCATGACTTAAAATCTTGATTATCCATGATCTCACCGTACATGATGTTCGCGATGAGGCTTGATGACAGGTTCTTATGGGACTACACTGACTCTGCGACGACACATATGTGATGGACCTGACGAGGATCTAATAATCCTTAATTAATTAAATTATTTATCTGTAATTGTTATTATAGATAGCAATATCTTCAAGTTATTCGTAAGGATACCCATTATCATTAATAAGGAAGAAACTTAGTCAAGTGGTCGTAAACCATTTTTCGATCACCTTGTATGGTCGTAAGTACTTCTATGACTACCCAGTGGACGTAAAGTTTCCTACGACCACCTTATAATAAAGGCCATCGCCCTGTGTGATCTTCATGTAAAACCAACTTTTCTTCCATGACGACCATGAAGACTTGGAGTACATTGGAATGTACTCCTCAGCCTTCCCGTCATGGAGACGCAAGGTACACTCTCCGGGTGTACCGATCATCTTCTTCGCATTCACCAATCTGTAGTAGTACCTGAAGAGGTCTAGGGTTGCTGGAATTCCCAGGTACGCTTCGCAGAGGTAAACGAAGATGCTGAGGTTAGCTATGGCGTTGGGGGCCAGATTGATCAGTTCAACTCCACAATACTCCAAAACTTGAGAAAGAAAGGAGTGAATCTGAAGTCCAAGCCGCATTGGATATATGCGAGAAAAACAGGAATTTCTCCATCCTCATCACTTGGAGAATGTTCCCCAAAAGCTGATCTCCACGCGATCAGATTTCTGTCGGGTAATAGCCCAACCTTTTCCAGACCTTCAAGTTTCTTCTCGCTCAGATCGGAGATCGATCAGTTGGTAATAAGATCTGACATAGTGATTTCTTTCGGGTGAAGAATTCAAAGGTGATCGGAGATGGTTTCTTGGAAGATGAAGAGGAAAGCAAAAGGCGTAGAAACCCTAACACCTAGTGCTAAGGGGCATTTTATAGCGACAACACTATAACCGTTTCTGGGGAAAATCCAACGGACAAAAATCCCTATTTTGACCAGCGGACCAAGAGTTCCTTCAACTTCCAAGGCAATTTCTGAACTTTAAAAATGAATATGGACCGCCTCGAATACCACGACATTTAATAAGGGGTCTGCCCGATACGATTGCATCGGGAGTAAGCGTCTATACGACCAATTCATTTAAAGTTCGGGGGCTAGCTGACGAGGATTAAAACCTCTATTTATTATTTAGTATATAAAGACCATACATTTTCATGGTCGTAAACCCTAAGGCTAACAACCTCACTGGTCGTAAGAATTCCAGAGGTTACATAGTACCCAATCTGGTCGGACATGATTCCAAACCTAGTCTCCGACCAGTCAAATGCTCACAAAGGTTTTGAACTGATGTCTGAATCTACGACCAGACATATGCTTTACCGTGTGACGAATGGAACAAGTGCTATATATTCCATACCACGCAACGCTACGATACTGGAGTACGGTTACATGACTCATTGACATATAACCGCACGACAGTTGATATATTATCAACTGACACCTCTCTTCGACCAGACGCGTTAGAAGTAGCATTAAAAACTCTAGACGCGTTAGAAGTAGCATTAAAAACTATCTATGTAGCTGAAATTGTAGCAAATGCAGTTCCTGTGTATTAATTCCTTCAAACAAGTTGAGTAGTTCCAGAGAAAAGAGGACATGCTTAGTTACTTGGGTGCATGCATGTAGCGCTTACATCTTCAGCTAGCTAGACAGCACACACATGAATTTGAGTAGAAAGATATAGAGGGCTGAAAAGTCAATACCTACAAACTCTTCCCTGCTTCGTTCTCTAGCAGAACTAAGTTGGTAGTTTGCGACCAGAATGCTAAATTACCGTGGCGGAGTTAGGATTTTGATAATAGGGGACGAACTTAAGCGACACATCTATTCTAACACAAAAAGTTCAAATAACATAGTGCAGAAGTTCAAATGAAACAAATTACATTGTACTACAACCGATATCATAAAATATTTTTTTAACAAAAAATACAACCTGTTGCGACATTCCTTCATGATTTGGAAGTGGTTGATTACAACATCATCACTAACTTGTAGGGAAAAAACTCAGGCTCAATGAATATAAATAAGCGATGGGGTTGGGTGTGAGATGCCAGACGGCTAGGGCAAATGTACGATGCGATGGGGATTGGATTTGTGGTTAGATCCTGAGCCAGGCTGTTAGGGAGGTGTCGACCTTGTGGCTTGGTGGGCCTTGGGCAGCTAGGCCATTACACTTGTTGGCTATTGGAGTCGTTAGGTTCGTGGGTTGTAGGCTGACAGAACAAATTGAGGAAGGAGTGTGTAATAGTTAGTGTATACCTTGTGTATTAGAGGCCACAAGCAACTAGCCATTGAAGTGGATGAAGATGGGTAGAGTTAACAGAGATAGTTTAACAAAACATGCATTGAGAACCGCAATGTGCCAAGAGGCTGTGAAAAAAATAAAATCTTTCACAAAAGTGTGAAATATAAAATAAAAAACAAATGGAGTATATAGGTTAATATACCCTTCTTTTGTAGCATCCAAGTTGAGTAACACAAACTTTGTTATGATAAATTTTTTGTTATGATGTGTACTCTTTTGTCTAAAGAATTAACTGTGGTCATCAAATTAAGCATCAATATACCCCACAGCACAAATATAATGGTTGATTCAATATCAACCAAGCAGTAATTAAACCAATAAAGAATATATAGTTCATACCCTGAACGACCAAATAGCATTTTCAATGCATCTGGATTACATTACATTGTTGTCCAAACCACACGGCCGGCGGCCGGAAATGAAACACGCATGCTACAAACTGCAGATACAACAAGAAGTAATTAAGCAACACCTCACACAAGTTACCCCCAAGAAAAAACGCCACAAAGTGGAGTGCATGGTCTACATACGATACGTTTACACCACCCAAAGTAATAAGCTAGCCCAGTACGTACCTGAATTATTCGATCAATGGACACGACGACGACGACGACGACAGCATCAATATTAACACTAGCTAGGAGCAGACAGAGCAAGGCCATCCATCTACCTGATGCAGGAGTTCTATCGATCGATCGATTTTGGCCAGATTAGTTGAGCTAGCTAGCTCTAGCTCTCCTGCAGCCTGTGGAGCAATGCCGCGCGGAGGCAGCTCTCGTCCTGCAGCGCGGCGGGCACGTCCACGACGGCGTCCTGCACCGTCACCGCGCCCACGCGGCTCACGCACGCGTGCTGCACCGGCAGGTCCAGCGCGCGGAGGGCGACCATGAGGCGCGCGGGGGCGTGGCGCACCGCCGTCGTCAAGCGCAGCGCGGCCGCATCCCGCCCGACCATGCGCACCTCGAGGTCCAACGCGTGGGAGGCCGCGGCGGCGGCAGAGGGCGCGTTCCGCGCCGGGGCGACCTGCTTGGCCTCGCCCTCGAGCCGCTCCACGCGGCCGCGTAGCTCGCCGATGTAGGCGGCGGCGTCGGCCAGGAGGGACGCCTTGTCCATCCGGGACACCGTGGGGACGGCAGCGCGGAGGTCGCAGAAACGGCGGTTGAGCTTCTCCCGGCGCTGCCGCTCGGCCTCCACGTGGCTGATGGTGGGGCCGTCGGAGCGCGGCCCGGGCTTCCGGCCCCGCCTCTTCGCCGCGCGCTCCGCCATCGACGGCAGCTTCCCGGACAGGTCTGAGCCCGCCGAGCGAGAGGCCCCGGCAGCCCACGCGGCGCCCTCCTGGCAGCTGGGATCGTCGTCGCCTACCAGCCATTGCTCTGGGACCTCGCAGGACGCGAACTCGAGCACCGGGTGGCCAGGGGCGCCGTAGAAGGAGGGAGGGGAACACGAGGAGGTGGTGGTGGGGGAGACAATTAGCTCATCCATGGTACACTACACCTCACTACTACTTCCCGCGGGAGGGCGCAAATCTTTGCATGTTCTCGATGAGAATGAAAAAATGTACCACTTCCATATATAGAGAGAGAAGGGCAGATATCGCGGTGTGTGGTGGTACCGTGGTAGTACCGGAATGTTGTTGCTGCACCTCTGTACTCCGTGGGTACGCTAGTTTGCGCTGCCTGGGTACGGTGGACGGAAATAAGTGTTCAGGATATATAATATCATGTAAAAAAAAAGCTGATTTCCACGGTTCGATCCAGAAATAAATATCCATATCAATTGTTATAATATTTTTTGCTATTGTGTTTTTGCTATAGTAAAATCGATGCAGATATATTGCACGATTTTTCTAGTATTTACTTGTAATGTTATCACAAATACTCTTCGCTCATTCCCACACAAATGATCCTCCTCTCCAATTCATCACGCTGGATATTAATAACAGTGGATGCTGCAGCAAGATGTCCCGATAATCAGAGCAGAGCTGATATGAAACAGAAATCAGTAACCCAGTAAACAAGATTATGCAGATTAGCTGGGCGCGGGAAGGTCGCCGTACAAAGTCGCGTAGCAACGCAGGGAGAGCCACGTAGATACTCCAACAGAGAATCTCTAATGTGAAGACACGAGTATGACCCACCAAGATTTACACGCTGTAGCGGTAGCACTCGAGTGAACCCTTGAAATTAATCAATAATCTCTCTTGTGAAGCAGCCTATCGATCGATCGATCAGCAGGTGGCCTGTCGGTCCCATCCACGTGCTACCCCAAAACAGGGCGAGTCCGAGGTAGCCAATCATCGCGCGGGAGCCGATTTTAGAAAAGTCTAAGGCACAGACGGACTGGATGTGGGGGCATGATTCAATGACTCCTTCAGTTAAGGATGGCTCCGTATATAAAAATACGTGGGGCACTGCTTGCATATTGCCTTCATGCCCCACGCACGTGTGATGCCTCACCCTTCTGGCTCGATTCCACCACAAAACTGAAACTCCATCGTCTCTAACTAGACGAGGGAACCGTCTTCTTTCTCCAGCTTCTCATCACCACTCAATTTTACAACACATGCCTTTGTTTAATTTGGCAGCCACAAAAAAAAATATCTGTGCACTCGCTTTTCTACACCTGTTTAATTGCCTCGTGCTATATATATATATATATATATATATATATATATATATAAGATGTGACATGCTCAGTGTTCAAAAAAGGGCAAAAGAAGACGATGTGACATGCGTGTCAGTGACCGGATCGACAGTGATTGGTGACATTCATGCTTGACTAGGTCAACGACAGAGGTGTTTCGTTTTAGTGCCAGAAGTGGAAATAATTACCACCAACCAACAACCCCATGTATATTTGTACTACAGATCATGGAAGATGATTTCAAGACAATCAATCAGTCAAGAACAGAAGGAACAATTAGGACAAGAAAGGAATATTAATTAATAGTGCAAAATCTCAGGAATAAGGACATATATATCACACAGGCCGGACAAATATCAGATGCATTGATTGAGCTTTGTTTATCTTGTCTTTCATCTACAAACTAAGAACCAGAAACATAAACAAATATTATTTGGGAGAGTTTGGACTTTGGAGAAGAGATCTAGACAAGTCAGTAAATATTATTTAACCTCACAAGCTGCTGTCTGCCGGCAGCATAGCATGCAAGGTCCCATCATCATCTGAAGAACCAAGGCACTTCCGGCAAAGCTAAAGCAGGTGACATATGATATGCAAATGCAACCTGTTGTGGTCGATCGGAAAGGATTTGATTTGATTTAATTTTGTATTTCTTGAGCGGTCTTCGTTCTCCTTGTCCAAACTCTCTACCTGGCAACGCATGCCATGCAAATACATTGCGTTTATTCAGCTGTACTTAAAGAGTTTTCAATATACTGCGGCATGCATGTTGTGGGGGCCTTTAGGCACAACCTATATATACCATGCATTGTAATGGTTGTGCTTAAAAACTCATTTAAGGTGAGGATGGCCACTCTCTCTCCTCCTAGACATGCACAATCCATTGGGAGTGCCCTTATGTCATATGCGTGCGTACATTTTTGGTCCATGGAATTCTACAGTTCATCAAGGCCCTTGAAAACTTTGTCATGAATGCTTGTCTGATGCTTTTCACAGAAAAACTACTCCACCAAGTATATCTCTTAATCACTTGGTGTTTCTCTGTGTTTTAGATTATTTGTGTATCTTTTCTTGACAATAGCCCCCAAAAGACCCATGAATATGAATGTATATCGTACTAGCCAGCAACTGAAAACCGAAAAGACGCATGCTGCTATGAACTAAAAGCCCAGCAGGACTTAATAATATGGACTGGTGATACAGTATATATAGGTGAAAATAGGAGTAGTAATTGCACGTATAATCATCATGACCATGGCGCAGCTAAGCTATGTGGGGGCCAAGGCATCACAGGTCTCCCTCCGTACGCACGTAGTGTTAAGCTGTTGCTGTCTCGTCTGACCTGTCCTCGCTTTTTCTGCTGCTGCTGCTGCTGATGGCTAATAACTTTGCTTGCGTTTCGCTGACACAGTCCGGGAAACAAAGACACAAATCGGATACGCCAAAATGGGCACGTGTTAAAACAGTAGGAGGAAGGACACTTCTTCGCTGTGTGGAACTGTGTCCGGCTGCAGTCCGGACATCTAGGCAGCTAGTGTTCGATATATCCTTAGGTGGTTTGAGTTGGTGCCACGATTCACAGGCGGATTCTGAGGCAGAGGATTATTTCTGAATTCTAGTACCACTGCGGATTTTGAGGCAGTAGGATGATTTCTGAATTTTGGCGCCTTCATCCCGTATGGTATTTTTTAAAGTTGTGTTTAGACTTTTGATAAATAGATCACTTTTTCGTACGATATTTGGCTTCTATTTCGTCCATATCGTTCCTGATACACCGTACCTGTCGCTAGCCAACCTTTACATTTAGTCATCAATGTCCGTGGCCCAGATAAGACGCTCCCAGGTCGGATGGCTAGTCAAATAGCCAACCACGCTGTAACCATATAACTCTGCACTCTAGGTTTGCATCACCTCTTCCTTGTTGAAATATTCAGACAGGTACTGGGCAGGATGCTGCACCACAGTTGAACATATGGCCATGACATCTGAGTAGGGCCTATGCAGAAGAAGAGACTTGTTGCGAGTGCAAACGCAACTAGTGTGGCGTAGCGTGCATTCTTGGGTGATCCTCTCGCGGTTCGTTCAACGGCGTCCTTTGTCCTCGCGACAAGATCTCGGCGAAGCTCCCTTGTGCCCACCTTGAATGTCCGTTGTATCTCACCCTTCTTACTCTTCTCCTCCATGTACTTGGCGATCATAGCGGAGTACAGTACTCTATCATTTGTCATGGAGAGCGACGTGTTGTTGTTTTTGTCAACAAAGTAATTTGTGATACCGCGGAGAATTGCCTCTACAATACCAACCAAAGGGAGGCACCTGACGCCGTGCATGACTCAATTGTACACCTCGGCTAGATTGATTGTCATGACACCATATCGAGCAACACCACTATCATGTAGCATTGACCACTTCTCCTTAGGCTCATGTTCAATCCAGCCCGAGAAGCATTTCACCTGTGCCCCCGTCTTCCTCGCCACATTAGGACCATCTGCGGGTCACTATGGCAATGCTTCGGGTGTTTGATCAGTGCTTGTAGCATCCTTTTTTGTGGTCTCCTTTCTGTGTGTCTGGGTCCGCTCATCTAAAATCTTTCAGAGTGTGTCAAACTTTCGCTGCTGCTTCTGGTTGCACAGCCACTTGAGCGGGTTCATCAAGTCATTGTTGTGGAACAACTTGCAGAAGTTTGCTCCCAAGTACCCCACGCACCACCTGCTCTGCAGATCCATCCATGGAAGTGGTTTGTTCTCTCTTTGTTGTAGCTGAGTTATTGCATACTGATCATGTATGATATATATGTTAGGACGACCTTGTACAACAGAAATTCTCAAATTCATTAGGAACCACAACCAGTTATCTATGTTCTTGCTTTCAACGAATGCGAATGCCGTGGGAAGAACCTGATTCTTCCCGTCCATCGCTATTGCAGTCAGTATCTGGCCCTTGTACTTTTCAGTCAGGAATGTGCCATCCACGCACAAGATTAGACAGCAGTGCAGGAATGCATTGATGCGTGAAACAATAGTGAAGAATGCTCGCTTCAAGACCTATTATTGCCCCACTTCGGATGTGTGGAATCTTCAATGGTGACATGAGTATCGTGATTCCTGTCCTATACAAACAGGAGTTGGCTGGGTAGGTTATGGTAGGAGTCCTCGAACGTACCAAATCTTGATTCCAATGCCTTCTGTTTTGCCCTCCACGTCTTGGCATAATTGATTGTATACTGGAATCTTACCTCAATCACTCGAATGATGGATCATGACTTAAAATCTTGATTATCCATGATCTCACCGTACATGATGTTCGCGATGAGGCTTGATGACAGGTTCTTATGGGACTACACTGACTCTGCGACGACACATATGTGATGGACCTGACGAGGATCTAATAATCCTTAATTAATTAAATTATTTATCTGTAATTGTTATTATAGATAGCAATATCTTCAAGTTATTCGTAAGGATACCCATTATCATTAATAAGGAAGAAACTTAGTCAAGTGGTCGTAAACCATTTTTCGATCACCTTGTATGGTCGTAAGTACTTCTATGACTACCCAGTGGACGTAAAGTTTCCTACGACCACCTTATAATAAAGGCCATCGCCCTGTGTGATCTTCATGTAAAACCAACTTTTCTTCCATGACGACCATGAAGACTTGGAGTACATTGGAATGTACTCCTCAGCCTTCCCGTCATGGAGACGCAAGGTACACTCTCCGGGTGTACCGATCATCTTCTTCGCATTCACCAATCTGTAGTAGTACCTGAAGAGGTCTAGGGTTGCTGGAATTCCCAGGTACGCTTCGCAGAGGTAAACGAAGATGCTGAGGTTAGCTATGGCGTTGGGGGCCAGATTGATCAGTTCAACTCCACAATACTCCAAAACTTGAGAAAGAAAGGAGTGAACTGGAAGTCTGAAGCCGCATTGGATATATGCGAGAAAAACAGGAATTTCTCCATCCTCATCACTTGGAGAATGTTCCCCAAAAGCTGATCTCCACGCGATCAGATTTCTGTCGGGTAATAGCCCAACCTTTTCCAGACCTTCAAGTTTCTTCTCGCTCAGATCGGAGATCGATCAGTTGGTAATAAGATCTGACATAGTGATTTCTTTCGGGTGAAGAATTCAAAGGTGATCGGAGATGGTTTCTTGGAAGATGAAGAGGAAAGCAAAAGGCGTAGAAACCCTAACACCTAGTGCTAAGGGGCATTTTATAGCGACAACACTATAACCGTTTCTGGGGAAAATCCAACGGACAAAAATCCCTATTTTGACCAGCGGACCAAGAGTTCCTTCAACTTCCAAGGCAATTTCTGAACTTTAAAAATGAATATGGACCGCCTCGAATACCACGACATTTAATAAGGGGTCTGCCCGATACGATTGCATCGGGAGTAAGCGTCTATACGACCAATTCATTTAAAGTTCGGGGGCTAGCTGACGAGGATTAAAACCTCTATTTATTATTTAGTATATAAAGACCATACATTTTCATGGTCGTAAACCCTAAGGCTAACAACCTCACTGGTCGTAAGAATTCCAGAGGTTACATAGTACCCAATCTGGTCGGACATGATTCCAAACCTAGTCTCCGACCAGTCAAATGCTCACAAAGGTTTTGAACTGATGTCTGAATCTACGACCAGACATATGCTTTACCGTGTGACGAATGGAACAAGTGCTATATATTCCATACCACGCAACGCTACGATACTGGAGTACGGTTACATGACTCATTGACATATAACCGCACGACAGTTGATATATTATCAACTGACACCTCTCTTCGACCAGACGCGTTGCTTCCCGAACAGGCATCTCCTCTAGAGACAACTGCCAACCCTTCATCAACTACATAAGAAGGAATGCGGACTGAAGTTGAAGGGCCCGGAACAGTGAACACTACTACAAAAGAGGCTATAGCAGACGGCCCATCACAGACGGTTCTTTTGGAACCGTCTGTGTTGGGTCTGTTCCGACCTGGAATAGCCGATGGAAGCCTATCACAGACGGTTCTAAATAAGAACCGTTTGTGATATGTCATCCATTCACAGACGGGTTCTAATTAAGAACCGTCTGTAATAGTATACAGATGGTTCTTAATTAGAACCGTCTGTGATTTTAGGGTTTTTACCATGGCTTGGATTTTTACCATGGCAACCAATGCTCTGCCGCGGTATGGTTTGGCGGGCAATGCTCTGCCGCGGCAGTGGTAAACCCTAAAATCACGAGCGGTTCTTAAGCGTAACCGCTCGTGATGAATGCTAATCACGCAGCGGTTCGTGATACGAACCGCTCGTGATGACATCCTATCACGCACGGTTCTTCTTAAGAACCGTCGTGATATGTCATCACGCAGCGGTTTTTGTATAAAACCGCTCGTGATTCGCAGCGGGAGTTCAAAATTTTGAACGCGTGCGCGGAAGCAAAATAAGTTACCGTCCTTATAAATAATAGCCGAGTCGAGGCCGAATGTGCCGGGATCAACTTTGTGGGACACCGAGGTCTTCTTGGACTTCGTCTTCGTCGACGTGCTTCGGTCCAAGTTCACCGCCACTTGCCTCAACTGGACCTCCACCCACGGCACCGGCAACTGGACCTCCGTTCCTCAAAGAGCAGGTCATGCGTTTTCATGTACATTACATCTTTGTATCATCTGCATGGGCTTTTGGCTGATGAGATCCAGAGGCACCGATGGTGTTTTTGCGTGCATGGATGCGCAGCTCGCAGGGTTGAAGAGGTGCGGCAAGAGCTGCAGGCTGAGGTACACCAACTACCTGAGGTTGAACCTCAAGCACGTGAACTTCACGCAGGAGGAGGAGCTCATCGTCACCCTCCACGCCATCTTTGGGAAGAAGGTATGCATGTATCTTCCTCTCTCGTCCCGCCATTTCATTTTTTATCGCGAGCAATGTTGCATATCAAGACTATCACCGCTGCGTAACATTCAAAATCTGATTTTTTTTGCGATAGAAAAAACTATCACGACGGTTACGAACAAAAACCGTCAGCGATAGTTATTATCCTGACGGTTTTGTTCGTAACCGCTGCGTGATAATAACTATCACGAGCAGTTTTAAAACCGTCTGTGATGATCGTCTGTTATCACAGACACATAAATACAGACGGTTCAAAAACCGTCTGTGATGACGGTGTAGAACCGTCTGTGATGAGGTTTTGTGTAGTAGTGGAAGGTCATTTAGGAGACACTCTCAAGAGCCTTGTACTCCCGAATTAGTCTTTAGTCTAAGTTATATACACTCTTTGTAATAGCCAGTTCAAAACAATGAAGAGCAGTCTCACTACTTTCTAGAAGATACGCGTCATTTTCCTCTTTTCATTCATATATTCATAAGATCGGCGATTTGATCGTCGACAACATTCCTTCGTGATTTGAAAGTGGTTGATTACAACATCGTCACTAACTTGTAGGAAAAAAAACTCACGCTCAATGAATATAACTAAGCGATGTGGTTGGGTGTGAGACGCCAGACGGCTAGGGCAAATGTACGATGCGATGGGGATTGGATTTAGGGTTAGATCCTGAGCCAGGCTGTTAGAGAGGTGTCGACCTTGTGGCTTGGTGGGCCTTGGGCCGCTAAGCCATTACACTTGTTGGCTAGGTTCGTGGATTGTAGGCTAACGGAACAAATTGAGGAAGGAGTGTGTAATAGTTAGTGTATACCTTGTGTATTAGAGGCCACAAGCAACTAGCCATTGAAGTGGAAGCAACTAGCCATTGAAGTGGATGAAGATGGGTAGAGTTAGTAGAGGTAGTTTGACAAAACATGCATTGAGAACAGCAAAGTGTCAAGTGGCTATGAAAAAATAAAATCTTTCTCATAAATGTGAAATATAAAAAACTAAAAACAAATGGAGTATATAGGTTAATATACCCTTCTTTTGTAGCATCCAAGTTGAGTAACACAAACTTTGTTATGATAAAATTTTTGTTATGATGTGTACTCTTTTGTCTAAAGAATTAACTGTGGTCATCAAATTAAGCATCAATATACCCCACAGCACAAATGGTTGATTCAATATCAACCAAGCAGTAATTAAACCAATAAAGAATATATAGTTCATACCCTGAACGACCAAATAGCATTTTCAATGCATCTGGATTACATTACATTGTTGTCCAAACCACACGGCCGGCGGCCGGAAATGAAACACGCATGCTACAAACTGCAGATACAACAAGAAGTAAGCAACACCTCACACAAAGTGGAGTGCATGGTCTACATACGATACGTTTACACCACCCAAAGTAATAAGCTAGCCCAGTACGTACCTGAATGATTCGATCGATGGACACGACGACGACGACGACGACGACAGCATCAATATTAACACGGGAGAGGGGTACACTAGCTAGGAGCAGACAGAGCAAGGCCATCGATCTACCTGATGCAGGAGTTCTATCGATCGATCGATTTTGGCCAGATTAGTTGAGCTAGCTAGCTCTAGCTCTCCTGCAGCCTGTGGAGCAATGCCGCGCGGAGGCAGCCCTCGTCCGGCAGCGCGGCGGGCACGTCCACGACGGCGTCCTGCACCGTCACCGCGCCCACGCGGCTCACGCACGCGTGCTGCACCGGCAGGTCCAGCGCGCGGAGGGCGACCATGAGGCGCGCGGGGGCGTGGCGCACCGCCGTCGTCAAGCGCAGCGCGGCCGCATCCCGCCCGACCATGCGCACCTCGAGGTCCAACGCGTGGGAGGCCGCGTCGGCGGCAGAGGGCGCCTTCCGCGCCGGGGCGACCTGCTTGGCCTCGCCCTCGAGCCGCTCCACGCGGCCGCGTAGCTCGCCGATGTAGGCGGCGGCGTCGGCCAGGAGGGACGCCTTGTCCATCCGGGACACCGTGGGGACGGCAGCGCGGAGGTCGCAGAACCGGCGGTTGAGCTTCTCCCGGCGCTGCCGCTCGGCCTCCACGTGGCTGATGGTCGGGCCGTCGGAGCGCGGCCCGGGCTTCCGGCCCCGCCTCTTCGCCGCGCGCTCCACCATCGACGGCAGCTTCCCGGACAGGTCTGAGCCCGCCGAGCGAGAGGCCCCGGCAGCCCACGCGGCGCCCTCCTGGCAGCTGGGATCGTTATAGAGGTCGTCTTCGCCCACCAGCCAGTGCTCTGGGACCTCGCAGGACGCGAACTCGAGCACCGGGTGGCCAGGGGCGCCGTAGAAGGAGGTCGGGGAGGGAGGGGAGCACGAGGAGGTGGGGGTGGGGGAGACAATTAGCTCATCCATGGTACACTACACCTCACTACTACTTCCCCGCGGGAGGGCGCAGATCTTTTGCATGTTCTCGATGATAATGAAAAAATGTACCACTTCCATATATAGAGAGAGAAGGGCAGATATCGCGGTGTGGTGGTGGTACCGTGGTAGTACCGGAATGTGGTTGCTGCACCTCTGTACTCCGTGGAACATTTGCGATGAGATCCTCGCGAGTACGCTAGTTTGCGCTGCCTGGGTACGGTGGACGGAAATAAGTGTTCAGGATATATAATGTTATGTATTAGAAGCTGATTTTCACCGTTTAATCCAGAAATAAATATTCAGATCGATCGTTATAATTTTTTTTTGCTATCGCGTTTTTTTTGCTATAGTAAAATTGATACAGTAAATATTACACGATTTTTCTAGTATTTACTATAATGTTACTGTCGAGTACTCTTCGTTTGTTCCCACGCAGTGATCCTCTGCTCCGGATCCATCACGTTGGATGCCTAATAACAGTGGCTGCTGCAGCAAGATGCCCCGATAATTAGAGCAGAGCCGATATGAAACAGAAATCACTAACCCAGTAAACAGGATTATGCAGATTAGCTGGGCGCGGGAAGGTCGCCGTACAAAGTTGCGTAGCAACGCAGGGCGAGCCACGTAGATACTCCAACAGAGAATCTCTAATGTGAAGACACGAATATGACCCACCAAGATTTACACGCTGTAGCGGTAGCACTCGAGTGAACCCTTGAAATTAATCAATCTCTCTTGTGAAGCAGCCTATCGATCGATCGGTCAGCTGGTGGCCTGTCGGTCCCATCCACGTGCTACCCCAAAACAGGGCGAGTCCGAGGTAGCCAATCATAGCGCGGGAGCCGATTTTAGAAAAGTACAAGGCACAGCGGATTGGACGGACGGGATGTGGCGGATGATACCATACAATTTGTGGGCACGATTCAATGACTCCCTTAATTAAGGATGGCTCCGTGTATTAAAAATACGTGGGGCCCACCGTGTGGGCTGCTTGCATGGCCCGCTGCGCATTCTCTGGTGGGCCCACGTGGTATACACTGTTTTGCGCACCGTATGCGCTGTTGCGCTCACTGTGCCGCATGGAATGAATGATGGTGTACTGTTGCGCTAGCTGTGCGGGGGTCCATGGGGCGCGGTAAGCCGGGTGCATCGTAACATTTTTTTTTTTTGTATTTCACTTCGGAGAGCGTTATATTTACAATTTTGATATAAAAAACAGTGCAAAAATAACAAATAAACTCGTGTGTCCGAGCTCCCCTGCATTGATTGAGCTTTGTTTTATCTTGTCTTTCTCTACAAACTAAGAAACAGAAACAGAAGCAAATAATATTTGGGAGAAATTGGACCTTGGGTAAGAGATCTAGACAAGTCAATAAATATTATTTAATCTGACAAGTTGCTGTCTGCCGGCAGCATAGCATGCACGGTCCCATCATCTGAAGAACCAAGGCTCTTCCAGCACAGCTAGCTAGAGCAGGTGACATATGCATATGAAACCTGCCGGAGTATTACTACACCGTTAAATAATTCATGGAGTGCATGGCCAGCTAGAGCAGGTTTTGCGCGCTGCACGCGATTGCATCCTTGGATTTGTGGGAATGGGAGAGCAGAGCAGTAGTGTAAAATGTACGACTATATATCTGGTATATAATGTTTTCTGTTTCTGATGTCGATGTTCCTAGTCCTTTTCTTGATTAAGAGATTTCAATTTCTTTTTTTTGCTTCTGTGTGATTTGGCGACTATAATAGTACTAAATAAGTACTGGAGCAGTGCTCTTGGCCTCTTACAGGATCATCGATCAATCCTCTTCATATAGTGACAATGGAAGAGGTATTATATATGTTCACCTTTTGTAGCTAAGTACTGTAATTGTAATTTGATGTCTAGGAGTATATTAGTTTGATTTGAAAGAATAGGTTGTTAAGACTGCTGCAAAACATTGATCGATTGAATTAAGCTTTTTCGTTAGTCAACTGATGATTGATTGATGTGATTTACTTTAGGGCACTCTCAATGTATGCTCCTACATCAGCCATATCTATTCCAAGGTATGCCACCTACGATATAAGATGACATGGACGGAGGGGGAGTTGAAGATGAAAGTTGTATCTCATGCGAGATGCAAAAAATTTGATGTTGTGGGGGCCTTTAGACACAACCTATATATACCATGCATTGTAATGGCTGTGCATAAAAACTCATTTAAGGTGAGGATGACCACTCTCTCTCCTCCTAGGTACAACCTTAGATACAACCCATTGGGAGTGCCCTCATGTCATATGTGTCTTTGTCATGAATGCTTGTCTGATGCTTTTCACAGAAAAACTACTCCACCAAAAAATTTGTCTGCATGCAATCGATCGAATCCGTTTTATGTGGTCGCTATATATGCATGTAGCCAAGCCACTGGTGGATCCAATACCCCTGTGTGGGAATTAATCAGGTTTGATATTTGTTTCAGAAATCAGATGAAAAGTTTTCTTATCTGAAAAAAAAAAATCACCATCCATTAATTTGTTCGGTATATCGTACTAGCCAGCAACTGGAAACTGGAAAGACGCATGCAATTATGAACTAAAAGCCCAGCAGGACTTAATAATATGGACTGGTGAAACAGTGTATATAGGTGAAAATAGTAGTAGTATTGCACATATAATCATCATGACCATGGCGGAGGAGCTAAGCTATGTTGGGTCCAAGGCATCACAGGTCTCCCTCCGTACGCATGTAGTGTTAACTTTTGCTGCAGAGATTAGAATGGCCAATTGCAATGGTGGCCTAAGATGCTGTTGCTGCCTCGTCTGACCTCTCCTCCCTCTTTCTGTTGCTGCTGCTGATGGCAAATAACTTAGCTTGTATTTCGCTGACACAGTATTGAGCACCACATATTTCAACAAGATAATTTTTTTCCGTGGCGGTGACCTCAACGTCCGCCATGTCGGTCGCCTCGAGTGGGGCGGTCGCGCGGATGAGGTCCCTGCGACGCCGTCCGGACTGCCAATGTCTCCTTTGTCCTGGGCATTTCTCGTATGGTATTTCTTGAAGGTGTGCCCAAACTCTCTACAAATAGAGCACTTCTTCATACGACACCCGGCTTCTGCTTCATCTATGTCATTCCTGATACGCCGTACCTGTCACTAGCCAACCTTTCCCTTCAGCCCATCAATGTCCGTGGCCCAGATAATTTGCTCCCAGGTCGGCTGGCCAGTGAAATGGCCAACCACGCAGTAACCATACAACTCAGTGGGTCCACATGCCGATCATGTATGACGCATACGTTATGACGGTCCTGTAGAACAGAAATCCTCAAATTCCTTATGAACCACCACCAGTTGTCCGTGTTCTCACTTTTAACGAATGGGAACTTTTAACGAATGCGAATGCCACGGGAAGAATCTGATTGTTCTCATCCATCGCTATTGCAGTCAGTATCTGGCCCTTATACTTTCCAGTTAGGAATATGACATCCACACACAAGATTGGACGGTAGTGCCAGAATGCATTGATGCATGGACCCAAGAGGAATAATGCTCGTTTTAGTACACTCTTATTGCCCCACTTCCGATGCGTGGAATCTTCAATGGCGACATGAGTACCAAGTTTCCTGTTATGTATGACCCGGAGTTGGCTGGGTAGGTTATGGTAGGAGTCTTCGAACGTACCGAACCATGATTCTAATTAATGCCTTCTTTTTGTCCTCCACGCTATGGCGTAGCTGATTGTGTACTGGAACCTTGCCTCAATCGCTCGAATCATGGATCATGGCTCAAAATCTAGATTATTCACGATCTCACCGTACATGATGTTCGCGATGAAGTTTGATGACACGTTCTAATGGGACTACACTGACTCAGCGATGACACATGTGTGAGAGACCTGATGAGGATCTAATAATCCTCAATTAATTAAAGTGTTTATCTGTAATTGTTATTATAGATAGCAATATCTTCATGTTATTCTTAAGAATACCCCTTATCATTAATAACGGAGAAACTTAGCCAAGTTGTTGTAAACCATTTTACGACCACCCTATATGGTCGTATATACTTCTACGACTAACTAGTGGTCGTAAGATTTCCTACGACCAACCTATGGTCAACGGAGGCTACAGATCACATGTAGGCCGAATCCACTAGGGACACTTATGTGTTGTGTTTAATACACACAGTAGTTCATATGTGCTATTATTCATCAGGACAACTGCTCATATTAAGCCTCTGTCTCTGATATAACTGCAAGGCGACATGGGAGGATTAGTCTCTAACAATAACAGTCACTGAACGTACATATTTCATCAAACGGTGAGACATCGCTTGATACGGGACAACTGCCATCCTTTCACGTGCTATATAAGGAATAAAGCCGGTGGACAGAGGACAAGAACAACGACAATGAACACAACACAAGTAGTGACAATATCAGTAGATATAAGTCATTAAGGCCTAGTTATAGTGATTTCTTCTCTGTTGTAAAGCATAATCAATACAATAACACATGAGTAGGGTTATTATTCTCTCAGAAGAAGGCCCGAAGTTGTATAAAATTCGTGTGTCTCTTTCTGTGTGGTTTAATTCTAGGAGAATCCCCAACATTTATTCATAATATCGATACTAAACCATCAAAAGTTGGCACCGTCCGTGGGTATTTTTCGATTTCTCTTTTTCTTTTAGACAAAATTGTCTTTATTTTTCAACTGTAATGCATTCATGACAGGAGAGTGGAATGAGGAGAACTGGTTCAATTTGGAAGACTACACAGAATTTGACATGGATGCTAGCTACGAGTATGAGCAGAGTATCATTTCGTCCGATGGCAACGCCATTTCTAGGGATCTTTCATCAGACCTAGGAGACCATGCCACGAACAAGGTTGATGAGGGAGCTCTCTTCCCGACGACATTATGCCCAGATGAGGAACCAGACTCCTCAAAAGGCAAGGATCCACCCGACCAGGGTCTGGATCGCACCATGGTGAGTACAGAGAACGGTGAGGGTTCCCTACCAAATGTTCAAGCCCGTTTGAGGTCGTCCGATCTAGCACATCAATTCCTAGAATCCATTATTATGGAACTCAGTTAACATCTAATAACCGTCACCCTTTGGTTACCCCCACGAGGTGCATTGTCGAGCTCGCTTCACCTGCGGATTCGACCACACCCCCGCAGGGTTCACCTTCAGTCGGAGATAGTTATAACCCAAAATTCCCGTTCTTGGAGGGGATTGCTCCAAGTCGCGAGGCGTTATCTTTTGACTACTCCTCGAGTCAGGAGGACTCAGACGCGAGTCGATATAATAGCACCTAGGAGGTTTTTGTCCTTCCCTCATATCCTAATCTCTCTCCAAGAGGGAGGGCTGGGGATGCTTCCCATTGCACACTCACTTCGGGCTCTCGTGGTGATGGCAAGAACTCCTCCGGTGATGAACGGGATCTCCACCTTCATGAGTGTGGCCGAAATCCTATAAATGATCGTTCTCCACTGAGGCATGCTACGGCTGACTTAGACGTTGATGATCCTGAAACCATTCAGAGAAGAAGAATTTCTACCCAGAGGTCCCATACCTGGACGCATCCAATACCAGTAAGAGGAAGCTCAAGAACTTCCATAAATCAATGATCTGATCGAAAACCCAACTCAAGAGCCTGGAAAAGCGCCAGGCTACAACCTCTTTGCTCAAGAGATTGCATGAAGACTTCGGAACATGATGGTTAGGCTTAAGCGGACTCGACAACACTGTCCTAGTAGTCGTACCGGGACAACTCCAAGGAACGCCAGTCATTCAGATGACTCTTCTCGTGGACAACGACAAGACAAGAGGTCTAGTCGATCTTCTAACCACGACCCTAGTCAGAGAAGAGTCCCTCGAACAACTGGTGATCTTCCATAATAGAACCGTCTGTGATATGGTCTCATATCACATACGGTTCGTGTTCAGAACTGTCCGTGATACTTCACAGACGATTTTCAACATGAACCGTCTGTGATATTACTTATCCATAGACGGTTTTTAGTGTAGTCAGAAACACAGACAGTCGCTAAATCAAAACCGTCTGTGGTTATATTTAATACAAACGGTTTTGGCCAACCGTCTGTGATGAGGTGTCCAGTATTAGTCTTTTTGTAGTAGTGCTTGTTGAAGATATTGAGATGGTCAATGAACTGTGTACGTTCCTCTATGCGCAACCTGAATAGTTTCTGCTTCAGCACCCATCGATTTGTCAGTGACTTTGCCATATATAATTCTTCTAAGTCACTCCATAATTTCTTTGGCGAATTTTTCTTAATCACTGGGTACTTTACATCATCGGAGAGATATAGATGGATTGTACTAATTACCTTCTACTCCATTACCTTTCATTCTTCAACGGACGTCTTCTCCGATTTGTCCCTTTCAAGAGCATTGATTAACCCTTCCTAGAGAAGGACATCCTTCAGCACTGTCGAACCCGGGAGTAACACCCCTAGATCCTCTGTGTATTCTACACTAGTCTCTGGAGCAGTAAACAAATATTGTAACATCCATAATTCGCTCAACTTTATTAATAAATATCAGAGTTTATTACAAGAAAGGCTTACAAGCCAATAATAAACAAGCACAGCGGAAGACGAAGAAGAAGTAGTAGAGCACAACTAATCTACCACAGGCAATCGACTGAGGAAGCGGCCTAGTTGTCGAGATCCACACCGGTAGCAAAGTCCTTCTCCTCTGAATAATATTTTATTAAGCAAGGGTTAGCACAAACAACCATGCTCCGCAAGTTACACCCAATAACATAATTATAATGCATGTATGGATATATCAAAGGAAGGCTTATAGGATTGTTTTTTTGCATAAAGCCAAGTTTTCTTTCAAATACTTGTACTATGTTCCAAAGTAGTTATTCTATAACTAAAATTCATTTTCTAAATTCTAGTTTTTAGTTAGATAACCTCCATACATTTCTGGTGAAGGATACCCTCCTATTACATGGCTAACCACCCAATTTTTCAATTGGATAAACTATCCAAGATCATTTATGTCAAAATCATTTTTGAAATCAAAACCAAAGTCTAATCCACGAAAAGCTTTGTTTAGCATGTCCATGACCGTGGATACGGCTAATCAAATAGTTTTACACTCTACAGAGGTCATGCGACTAAGTAATTATTATAAGGCCTTTACAATGCTCCATCCCAAAGCAGTTATACCCACTAAGGTATCACCTCCATTAGGCCACCAGCCCGCCGAAAGTCTCTCTCTTGCGCCAGATGGGAATTTTTGTCTACCGACACTCGCACATCCAAATGGCACAACTAGCAGAGGAAAGTCACAAATTATTTAGCCAGGTTTGTCTCAAACCAGACTTATGGTAGTTCGAAGGGGCCTTACATGCCACGGCTCACGGACCAACCCTTAACTGACTTTGGCGACTTCTGATAAAACTCTGGCTCGATCATTGAAATGAATCGATCTCGTGCGTCAACTTGCAACAACCTTAACAACCAATTCGCCCAAGTCTAAACTAGTTTTCATTTTGTTTTGTTTTTCAAAATCATTTGCAAAATTTCCATGGCAAACCAAAACCATAGATTTATTTTCAAACTGAGTTGAATATTTGGCTAAAATTCCCCAAACTTAACATTTTTTGTCTAAGCATGTTTTTGCATAATATTTTCCAAATGGTCCTAGTTCATTCTATCGTATCAACTAGGTTTTATCTAGGGTGATAATATGTTTGATTCAATATCAACATTGGTCTTACAAAGGATTTAGGCATAACTATATATTTAAAATAGGAATTTAAATAACTGAATATAACTACAAAAAGGCTAATACTAGGCACCTCATTATAAACGGTTTTTCAAAATTGTCAGTGTTAATGGTAGTCATAGACGATTTTACCAAAGCGATCGTCTCTATTATTGGATACGCTAAGAACTATCTGTGATGAGATACTCATCAGAAACGGTTTGTGATACAAACTATCTGTGATATTAGCTCATGACAGACATTTTTTGTTTGAACCTGTCTGTGATACAGGGAAATTTTTTAATGCTTGCGCGGGAGGCAAAATATTTTGGCATTGTCCTTATATATTGTACCCACCCCTGCCTTGTCTTCCATCAGTCTCTCCCTCTCCCCTCCCCACGCTGAGCACCGGTGACCGCCATCGATTCCGCGACGAGGAGATGTAGCCGGCGACGACGAGGAGGAGGAGGAGGGACGCGCACGAGCTCCATGTATGCCGTAGAGTCCGACACGCGTTTGCAGCCTGTTGTTCTCGGCGCCTCCGGTGAGCGGGGCACTACGACTCGACCAGTACCACCAGATCTGGCCGCCCCCCATCTTGGCCTCAGGTAAGCACGAAGTTTTGCCCCCAAAATCCCCACCAGGTTTCCTTCTCACTCTGATTTCATCCCCTCAATCCTGTCAGATTTCGTTCTCAGTGAGGACCCCCATCTGTGGTCAAGAAGGGATGCCGATTCGATTCAAGATGGATGCCTCTAATCGACCTCGTCCTCGTTAAAGAGTGAGCCATTGATTGAGAGAGACAGAGAGGATCTTTTAATTACCTTCTTGCAAACTATCGAAAGAGCATATGAAAACTAGTGTACAACAATTGATTGGTCTAGCTCTAAATTTATGTTTTTTTTACAATAGAAAAAAACTATCACAGACGGTTTTTACAAAAGAAAAACCATATGTGATAGTCTATTTTCACAGACAATTTTTACAAAAAGAATATATCATATGTGATAGTTTATTTTCATAGACGGTTCTGAACAGGAACCGTTTGTGATAATTTTCTATCACGGACGGTTATTGTTCAAAATCGTCTGTGATGAAATCTTGTCACTACTGACCCATAAACTTAGACGGCCCACGAAACCGTCTGTGATGACGTTTTTGAACCGTCTGTGAAGACCTTTTCTGTAGTAGTGATAAGCATGTAATAATAATTTAAAATAGAATTTAAATAATTTAAGATAATTCGATTCAAATATGATCAAATGATGTAAATTGTCATGCTCATATTAATGTTTTTCTAAAATGGCGTCAAAATCTGATTCTCCGAAGTCATCTAAATCTATACGCGAAAATGAGCTAAATTCAAACAAAATTCAAATAAACTTCTTATTAAATAATTTAGGTTCTGGTAGATAGATATTGAATTTATATGAATTTTATCAATTTGAATCACCTTAATTGAAGCTCGAACGAAGGAGAACGAGCTCTCGAAATATTCAAATTCACACACTACTACAAAACAAGTTATACTAGACATCTCAAAACCGTCTGTGTTGTAGTTATAATAAGAACCGTCTGTGATACAAAATTATCACAGATGGTTTGTAAATAGAATCGTCTAATTCTGAGAAGCGAGCACCTGTTTTTCTAAAAAGGAAGCGGCACCCATGGAGTAAGGTGACTCGAGCAACCCCAACCCAACTCCAAGCCGTAGTGTGAAATCCCAACCAGATTACTTCGATTCGCTTCCGATGCTCCGTCTCAGACCGACCTGTAGAGCTTGACTCCTGCATGAAACAATCCAGGGTAAGAAGAACCGTCTGTGATAAGTATCTCATAACAGTCGGAAGAACAGTCTGTGATGTGATTTTACCATGGCTTGGAATTTTCCTTACTCTTTGATATTAATTATCACAGACCGACTGTGATGAGATACTTATCACATACGGTTTGTATTAAGAATCGTCTGTGATGATATGCTTTATCACAAACGGTTCATGATACGAACCGTTTGTGATATGTCATCACATACGGTTTTTGTATAAAACCATCTATGATACTTTTGTTTTGTTGGGCGGAAAAACAAAAATTTGGACTTAATGGGTGGGCTACCGAAAATCTCGTTATATTAAGGATGAAGCATCCACTACTACAAAACAGGCTATAGAAGACGTCTCATCACAGACGGTTCTCTTCGAACCGTTTGTGATAAAATAATCAGAGACGGTTCTCTTAGAACTATCTGTGATATGGACCTATCACAGACGGTTCATGATACGAACCGTCTGTGAAGTATCACAGACGGTTCTGAAGAAGAACCGTCTGTGATACTTCACAGACGATTCGTATCATGAACCGTCTGTGATAAGCATCTACACTCATCACAGACGGTTCTTAATACAAACCGTCTGTGATGAGATACTTATCACAGACGGTTCATGATACGAATCGTCTGTGATGAGTGTAGATGCTTATCACAGACAGTTCATGATACGAACCGTCTGTGATATGTCATCACAGACGGTTTTTGTATAAAACCGTCTATGGTACTTTTGTTTTCTTGGGTGAAAAAATGAATATTTGGACTTAATGGGAGGGTTGCCGAAAATCTCTTTATATTAACAGAGTTTTCTATCTCCTCCTTTGCCATCTCCATCTCCTCCTCTGCCATCTCTCCTCTGCCATCTCCGTCTCGCCCTGACCTTGCGCTCCGGCCTCCCCCGAGCTCATCGCCCGCGGCCTCCTCCACCTCACCCCAGCCTCGTCGTCATGGGCCTCCCACGACCTCGTTGCCCCCGGCCTCCTCCACTTCGTCGCCCCGTCCTCTCTTGAGCTCGTCGCCCGCAGCCCCCTCCACCTCGCCCCGGCCTCGTCGTCGCCGGCCTCCCACGACCTCACTCTCTCTACTCCCCCCTTTTGCCCTGTGATGTAGATTACTACTGTGATGTGTTAGTGCTCTGTGAATGGATTGAGTTGATGCTACTACGATGTGGGTGATGCTGTGTTGTTTTTAGTGCTATGTGAATGGATTAGGTTGATGCTACTGTGATGTTGTGGCTATTGTGGGAAAGCTAACAAAAAGTTCAATCCGAAAATCCATATCAGATTCATTCGCAAGGCTCGGGAGGCTCCAGACGAAGTGAAAACCGTTTTTATTTTTTTTGCAATAGAAAAGGCTATCACAGACGGTTCTAAACAAGAACCGTCTGTGATAATTACTATCACAGATGGTTTTAAATAAGAACCATCTGTGAAAATAGACTATCACAGACGGTTCTATTCACGAACCGTCTATGATAGCCTTTTTCACAAACGGTTTAAAAACCGTCTGTGATGACCTCATGTCAGCATAGACACATAAAGTCAAACGGTTCATAAAACCGTATGTGATAACGATTTTGAACGCTCTGTGATGTCATTTTCTGTAGTAGTGTGTGTTCTTGCCACGCAAGCGCACACGCGGGAAGCCACATGGCTGCCACGCAGGCACATATGCTGAGGTGGCGCATAGGTGGCTGTGATGTGGAGCCCAAGTGGTGGTGGCGCACAGGAGCCAAGAGCTCTGGTGAACGACGGCGCGGCAGGGGGGGACGGGGGCAGCAAGGTGTGCTCCAGAGAGAGGATGATATGGGGATCTCGGCACTCACCTTGGCGGTGGGGGAACATGAAAGGAGCTCTACCGGAGGCAGGGTAGAACGCGTCTAGGTGATGCCAGTGGTGAGGTCTATGGTGTAGGAGCTCTACCAGAGGCAGCGCAAATGGCGATGAAGTGGCTCGAATGCCGGCGAGGAAAAACAAGAAATCCGACAAGGAGAGGTGCGTAGGGGAAAGGACTTGCGGGGATGGGTTGAGGAGTGAAAGGGGCACCTCGTGCTCCTATTTATAGGGCAATGGGAGAACGGGAGGAGGAGATCGACGAGCAGCATTACTCACCGGCGGCGGTAGTTGCAAAAATGCGATGTTAAAGCGAGTAATGGAGGGGTAGCGGGTGAAATGAGTGTGGTGTGAGTAGGACATTTGAATGCAATTGAATTTGCGAAGAAATGGGGAGAGAAACGGAGAATTGAAGAGGTCCCGAGATGGTAATTGCAGACTGCGCGAGATGAGGAAGAAGGGCAGAGGAGGGAGAAGACACTGATGGGTGGGCCCGCATGGAACTAAGAGACGGAGAGAGGGAGTGGGGCGGGGTGGGCTAGGCCAGGGCAAAGCGGGTCGGGCGGAGGGGGAGAATGGGCCGAGCAAAAAGAGAAAGAAAATGGGCTGAAAAAAGAATTCTGCCTGAAAATGATTTTGAGGATTTTAATTGATTTTTGAATTTCATAAATTGCAACAAATCAAATAGTATTTTAGAAAATAGCAAATAGAGTTCCAAAAATCTAAAAGATCAAAGAAATTCCCTAAATTATTTTGAACTTAATAAAATTATTTTCAACTTAAAGTTGGCTATTATTTTTTGCACACAAATTATTTTACATTTTTGGAAAATAGGAAAACCCTATTTTAAATCCACAAAATTCAAGAAATTGATTAAATTTTCCTTTTTCACTTTAAATCCAAGAAAAACCAAGAAAACTCAATAAATTTTATTTTTGACTTTTAAAATATAGGAAATTCAAGAAAACCCAAGAAACACTTTTAAAATTCAAAAAATCCAATATAAAATAATAACTTTATTAATTTTAATTTTGGTAAGAGAACTTTGGAATATTACAAACGCGCATTTTCACATATTGAAATTCCCTCCACTGTCAAATTTCTCCCCTTGATTCCACATTGTCGACATCGATCTTGATTTTGTGCCATCTGACGCTTGCTGACCTTCGTGCAAATCATATTAATCTGGCATTGGCTCTGATACTACTTGTTATACTCTGATATCCCTTCCTATGCGCATCAGCCCTAGATCGGATTAGAGTTTGTGAGAAACGGCACGAGTGTGCACGGTATGAAGAACGAAGTAGATAAATCACGTGGACAGAACCAAATAACGACGTCAAAATAATCACGATGAGATAGAAAGATTTAGTGACGTCGACCGCAAATTCCTTAAGCACAACATCAAAATAGTACAAGGGGTTGTCGCTCTCTCAAAACCCTATCAAACCTTTTAGAACCCTCGAGTCTTTATCCTATACAAAAATCTTATGCTAAAGAATAATTTAGCATCTAATCCTCTTGTGCGTCTCTTGCTTTGGATGAGTTGGTTTGTGGCTTGTTTTCTCCATACCCCCTCCCCTCATGGCTTTATATAGTGCACATAGTTCTCCTCCAAAAGGTAGTAGTAATCCTAATCCTATTAGGATTAGGACAAGAATCATTATAACACACTTCTTTAAGTCTAGTAGGTTAAGTTACGAGTATCCGTACTCAACAATTCTTTAAGTCTAGTTTGTGATATACGGGATGAGCGTGCATGGTATCCAGAACGAAGTAGATGAATCTCAGAGATAACGACGAAAAAACAATCATGACGAGAAAGAAAGATTTGGCAAAGCTGATAGCAAATTTATTAAGCACAACCTCAAAAGAGTACAAAGGATTATCTCTCTCACACAATCCTCTCGAACCTCTTATTCTCTTACGACCCTCGGATCCTTACTCTATACTAGAATCTAATGCTAAACAATAGCCTAACATCTAATCCTCTCGTGTACCTTTACTATAGATGAGTTTCTTGCTTGCTTGGGTTTTTATGACCACACCTTATACTTTTATGTAGTGCCCCTAGTCTTCCTTGAGAGATAAGTATGAATCCTACTCTAAAGAGAAGTAGAAATTCTAATCCTATTAGGATTCATCTAGGAATTTATACAACAAACCTCTCCCAGACCTAAAAGAATAGTATATGAGTCGCCGTGTCAGCTCGTTAGAAATTGGTCAATCTTCCGAAAAATGGACACTTTTGGCCGTATGACGCACGAAAATTCCCCATTTAGCCCCCTTCTGCAAAAATTTCCAAAAATAGCCCCCTTGGGCCACCTGCTGCCGTGGGGACGGAAGAAATATTTAGCCACTGCTTGCAGTCCCGACGGCAAAGAGTGGCCCTCCTTTTTTAAAAAAATTAAAAAATATAATATTTGTTCGACAAATTTTCAAATATAATAAATAAGCTCAAAAAATTATGAAACTTTGTATGGAGCCTCCTGGCATAGTGTGCTTGGTTGTGTAATTTTTTTGAATTTTTCTCAATTTTTTTTTCTCTGCATGATTCTTTGAAGTCAAATTTTTGTATGAATTTTTTAATATGGAAACGAGGTCGAACGTTATGAAAAAATTTTGTCGACTCCTACACAGAGGACTTGATTGTGTAAATTTTATGTTATTTTATATGCTCCGAGATTATCTCGAGAAATTCAGGGTCTAGGTGTGGAAATTATGACGAGACGTTTCGGAAATTAGGGTTTCTTGATTTCATGTGACTCGAAATGTGTGAAGTTTATTACCACATGAGTACTCTTAGCCGCTATGATTCTTGATCATATTTTTAAAGATGCCAAGAACTGACCTAAAGGGGTTGAGAACGTTGTGATTACGAAGATACCTTAAAACATAGAAGAATCAATGTCGATGTCAATAATTATTTCTGGAATTCCAGGAGAAGAGGCATATTTGCAATATAGTATTATTTTGATGGCTCGGCGGAGGTCCAAAATCAGAATTGTATTGCACTCCGCGGACAGAAGCACGTTTCATGTGGTCACATGGCATGTTGGTTCGGCTAATTGGTTTAGTTACATACGCTACTAGTACGGTACATTGCGACACAAGCCTCCGGCCCATGTAAGTACGCATGCCTTTAGGAGATAGTAAAAAACATGCCTAGTAGAAGAGGGACTACTACAGAATGACCCGACCTACTGTGTGGACCGGGGCCATTTGCCCTTCCTCCCGAGCTCGGCGTTGTACTCCTCGCCGCCGCCGCCTCGCCTCGGCGCCATTTCCCTCTTTTTTTCACGATCCCGCTCGCGTGCCTCGCGCTCCCTGCGCCTGCACGCCTCGAGATGGGCCTGCGTCTCCCGGCGGATACGCTCGTTGCGCTCTTCAGTCCGACGATCCTCCTCCCGGATCTCGCGTCCCCTTTCGGCATTCCACTCCTCGAAGTCGAGCTGCCACTGGTCGTGTGGATGGATTTCTAGGTCGATCCACTAGCGGAAGCCACACAGAGGCTCCGGTGACTACGGGTGAGCGGGAGACTGTAAGTGCGTATTATGAAAAGAGAGTTGGTACATGAACTTGCTGTAAGTACTCCTTACCGGCTGCCGATAGGTTCTCGTATCCCAACGACGGTCGGGATAGTCAGAGGAGTAGTTGGGACAACCCCAGTAGCGCATGCCGAGGCTCAGTCGGTGCTTGGATTTGAAGAACTTGCATGTGTCCCTGCACCGACAGAGGGGCGGCGTCTCCCCCTCTGGCGGGTGTTGCGGCGAATGCTCGGTTGGGACATTCGGCGGGGGTTCTTTGCTACGGGGCTTCATTGCGAAGAGCTTCCATCCCGCACGCTTGCTCTTGCGGTCCGAGCCGCAACATCCCTAGCTTGTTCAAATTGTCTTAGTAGAAGCCCGAGCTAACTCGCGGATCTCGTCCCATTGCTTCTGCCTCTTGTCCATCCTAGCGTGGCGAAGCAAGCTCTGGTGTAGCAGCGTGGTTGGGTTTGGTTGTGTAGTTCATGTCTTTCACCTTGTTTTATAGGCCACATGGTTGGCTTGGTGTGGTTAAGTTGACGTGAGTGGCCGGCGTGGGAGGGTGTTGTCGCGTCCTGCTTTGCAGAGTGGGGTCATTTCGCCCTGAAAAGCTGGTGAGGCAGGTTGTTGTCGCGTCCTGCTTTGCAGAGTGTGGTCATTTCGGTCTGAAAAGCTGGCGAGGCAGGGTGTTGTCGCGTCCTGTTTGGCATAGTGCGGTCATTTCGGTCTGAAAAGCTGGCGAGGCAGGGTGTTGTCGCGTCCTGCTTTGCAGAGTGTGGTCATTCGATGCGAAAAGTCGGCGAGGCATGGTGTTGTCGCGTCTGCTGCGAGTGTGATCATTCGATGCGAAAAGTGGCGGCAGGTGTTGTCGCGTCCTGTTTGGCATAGTGCGGTTATTTCGATGCGAAAAGTCGGCGGCGGGGTGTTGTCGCGTCCCCGCTGCGAGTGTGGTCATTCGATGCGAAAAGTGGCGGGCGGGTGTTGTCGCGTCTGTTTGGCATAGTGCGGTCATTTCGATGCGAAAAGCCGACGAGGCGGGTGTTGTCGCGTCTGCTGCGAGTGTGGTCATTCGATGCGAAAAGTCGGCGGCGGGTGTTGTCGCGTTCGCTTGGCATAGTGCGGTCATTTCGGTCTGAAAAGCTGACGAGGCAGGGTGTTGTCGCGTCCTGCTTTGCAGAGTGTGGTCATTCGATGCGAAAAAGTCGGCGAGGTAGGGTGTTGTCGCGTCTGCTGCGTGAGTGCGATCATTTCGGTCGAAATACCGTGGCGAGGGAGAGTGTTGTCGCGTCCTGTTTTGTAGAGTGTTTGATTAATGCGCACACAAAGTATTCATACCGGACGCAGCGGGACCGAGGTCAGTCTCATGCAAGCGACATGCGTTATGTCCATGCAGTTCAATAAATTAAAGTCGCGAGGTACAAAAGTCGTTTGTATCTTGAATATTTGGAGAACATTTTGTGTACAAAATGACGAGAACTTCATGCACATGGATATTATATAAATGCACAATGACATTACATAACACGTTTGTCACGGCCATGATATTAGCTAGGGTGCATCGTCGTGTCGCCTACCCGGACGGCGTAGTTGATCCTCAGGAAAGGTGAATCTGTCCGGGGAGTGGCGCATGTCTCGCAGGCCGTAGTACGGGCTGCCTGGGAGGCGAAGCTGCGGTGATGTCAGCGTGGGGGTGCAGCTCAGGCCTCAGCATCTCGTCTAGCCACTGGTGCTCCTCCTGCAGGGAATGGTACTCGGTGAGTTAGTCCTTGTTTTTTTGCGCAGAGAAAATAGTTGTAACTACGTTAACGCTTACCTGAGTAGGTTGTTGTGCTGAGGATGATCCTCCCGCGGTCGGTTTGTAGTCTTGCACGTGTACCCTCCATACGTGTCGGCGAACCACGGTCGCGGTCCCGCACGGATCAACGCCGCGCGCCAACGAGCCCAACCACTCGTCCCGCTACTGGGGAGTCCGGTCGATGTCTGCGGTCGAAACCGTTGCCGGCGAGGAAGTCGTGTCGCGCCTCCTCTGTGATGACGATGGTTGCATCGATCGCCGCCGTCGTGTCTTTGCGCCTCCCCACCAACAGCTTCCCCAAAACCACCCACGCCGGATGTCCCCGTCCTCTCCACGAACTGAACGTAGACCATCGGCCGCGCATATATCGCAGCAGCGGGGTTGCAAACAACCCCCATATAATTGGCCCATGAAGCGTCACATGTGACCTTCATAAGTTGCCAAATGGTCTACGCCGCACTGATCGCCGCAATCGAGGATACACCGCCTCGATGCACGCCTTCTTCCTTCGATGGCGCGATCGAACGCGGAACGCACGCACCGCCTTAGCTCCAAGAGGCCCATGTCCTTCAGAGACGGCGCCCGGATCACGGTGCGGTCGCAACTTGACAGGTCCGCACCGTATGGTCCGTCACGTACTAGACCGTCCCCGTGGAACACGAACAGATCTTGTATCTCCGCCATGAAGTACCTAACACAAGAGCAACTTCCTGACACTTCTGTAGTACTGAAAACAAAAATTACATGGTTGCAGGTTCAGTCGAATTTGTGTTCAAATATTTCGCAAAAAAATTGCACAATACTACTGGATTCAAATATTTCGTGGTTTACATGAGCAATTGGAATAAAATATTGAGATCAACGTAAATTTATTAATTCCAAATGGAGTTCATATGATTTTTCTATCCATGAAAGGTTGAAGTAAATTTTATTTCTCTCAGTAAATAAAAATTCACAATTTTAAAGGGTACTACAAAGTGTCAAACAAATTCTAAGTTAAAGTAAAAAAATCACTTCAGATTTCCCCAAAGCATTTTTAAGTTTCCATACCCGAGTTAGACCTAGCCTATAGCAATGACATGCGGGGTCTACTACATAGAATATTTTGCCATCTATTTTTGAAATAAAACTTACTAACAGTGTCGGCCCTGCTTCATCACAGTAGTGCATGGACCAAGGTCAATATACCTGTTAAGAGTACATAGATAGCGCTCAGTGGGTCCGACCGTCGGCGACTCTATTTCAATTGTACTTCTACTTCGCCGAATGACCTCTAAATATTTTAATATTTTATGATGAGGTCCGTGACAGTACAACATTTTGTTACCGATAAAAAAATCACACCGTTTTACTAATTAGAAGTTTGCTGAGTAGAATCGGCGTAAGAAAATTTTTACTCAGTAATTACTCGACTAATATAAATCATTACGCCTAACAACACTAATATTCAACTAATATAAATCATAATGCTAAGTCAACTAATATTCTACTCGGTGAAAATCGGTAATTCTACTCAAGAAATACTCGGTCTTATAAATCGGTCTTAATAAAAAATTGACAACACTAACAACAAAAAGTCTCCTAAGTCAACTAATTACGCCCTAATCGTAATGCTAACTACTGAGTATTCTAATTACTTGCTAATCACACCGTTTTCCAATTTTGCACCCACTGCAGAATTATAACTACTCGGTTGCTATCATTAATCTTACTACATCATAATCACATTGCTAAAATTTACTACAACTATAGCTGCATGTGAATGCCACATACCTTTTGTACCGCCGCTTCTCCCTCCTCTTCGGGATTTGTTTGCTTCTCTCGCTCGCTCGCTACCGCTAATCTTCTTCTGCTCACGTCGGAGGCAACGACGTCGAATGTCTGGCGCCAGTGGTCGCCTCTACTTATCTGTACGCGAGCAAAGAACTCGGTTTGTTTGCTGCGAACGCCACGCCGCCACGCCGGGCTCGGTAGCCTTGGTGCCTGGCAGCGCGCGGCTGCGGCCGCCACACGGCAGCCAGCGCGCGCGTGGCGATGGTTGCCAACTTCTGCCGCCGTCGGGGACGGCAGCAGTTGGCAACAAGATCTTGGCGGGCCGGCGCGCCGGCCTCGACGCGTGGCGAGCCACGACCGCCGCCGTCCCCGACGGCAGCGGTCGTAACCACGCGGCAGCCGCCCGCCGGTCCCGGCGGCGGCACGCGCACATGGCCGCAGCCGCTGCCGCGCCGCCACGTGCCAAGGCGGCACCTGCTGCCGTCCCCCACGGCAGCAGGTGGCCCGAGGGGGCTATTTTTGAAAATTTTTGCAGAAAGGGACTAAATGGGGAATTTTCGTGCGTCATACGGCCAAAAGTGTTCATTTTTCCAATCTTCCTTCATACGCGCTAGCCAAATGTACTGATATATTCGCCCTCTCCAAATGCCCAAATACTAGCTAGAAACTTAATACGTGATAAGCAAATTAATGTGATAGTTGCACGTTAGACGATCTTTTTGTGTGATGAGCAAATTAATGAGATGATTTAAGGGAGAATCTGACATCTAGTATTGAGTATTAACTAAGCAGTCCAGTACCACTTTTCTGATTAAAAAAAAATGTCTGTCAACACAAAATTCGACAATTTTCTCTGAAAAAACTATCACGTTTTAAAAGTTCATTCGTAACTCCATTATACATAAATTATAGTAAATTGTTTATATAATTTTGGTTCTTGGTCACAGTAATTATTATTGAAAGTTTTAATAACTCATATTTCCATCACATGATTCAAAATCTCACATGTACATTGGGAGGTTGAGCAAAAACAAAGATAAAAAATAAAATTATATACCAACAAAATACGGCAATGTGGTAAACCCATTATGTTCTTTAAATGTACTTTGAGAGGTTAAGCAAAAATAAAAAATAAAATTATATACTAACAAAATACGGCAATGTGGTAAACTCGTTATGTTTTGAAGAAAAAAATCATAATAAATTTGGACCCAATTCATCAGATGGGGAAAATTACAAATCTCAAAGTATATAAGACGAATGAAAATCTGACTATTATAATTTTTTCTTACAGCACATCAACAATACAAATCTTATAGCACATCTAATGAACAGAAAAGTAACAGTTTTAGCTTCAAAAAACTATCGAAAGTTATATAGCAATTCCAAAAAAAAGGCTAATAAATTTGCACCCGATATACAGCTTCTAGCTTCATGCACCACCAAAACAAAATCAGTCTCGACCTGCTAGACTTTGTCTGCCCAGAGGCACTCGCGCTGCAGGGAGGCACTACTGCTACGACTGCTATGATCGGTGGTCGTACTATTCTTGGGTGGTGGAGATGTAGACGACGAGGAGTGAGCAGGAGCACGAAGCAAGAGGAGGTCCCAGAGATGAGGCGGCGGGCGCAAGCCCATTGCGGCGGCATACTCCCACCGGCGGAGGCGCGTCACGCCGATGCACGGCCCGTACGTCATGTCCATGTCGAACCGCCGCAGCTCGTCCTCCTCCTTGTCCTCGCCAAGCCCGCCATCTGCATATATACATGCATCGTGTGTTGACTTAAGTTAGTTGTGTCGGATAAGAGTTCTGCGTTTCTGTTTTTCAGAAACTTCTGTCTTTCTGTTTTCAGAAACTGATTTCAGAGTTTCTGATTTTTAGCTTTCTGTTGTTTGGAACTTTGGATTGCCAATGTGTTTAGGCAATACCGAAACCATTTTGCATAACATATTAGGATAGTTTTGCATGACATCAAGAGGTTGTATTTTCTTCGGATTAGAAGTAGGAAAAGAGTCGGAATAGCAGAGTAAAGAAGAGTCTGTATCGGTTTCTGAAGATTGTCGGAACAGAAACAGTGTAGAACGTCTTGATGTCAATAAAAAGCAGAAAAGAACAAAAAGACTGCATGGTTTTTGCAGCGCCAACATCTGAGCTTCCTGTGATTTCGTTGTTTTGTTTGTTCCACCTTGATCTGTTTGTTTTTCTGATCTGGGTCTGAGTTTTCAGGATCTCTGAACTCTGTCTTTGATCTTTGAATTCTGTTATCGCGTGCACGGTCAATTAGGCGCAGTTCATAGCAGGATGTGGAGTATAATTAACTAAAATTGGTTAGGATCATCAATGGCAATGTGATTGATCTAGTATATAAAAAAAGATTAAATTGGTATGTACTATCTGCTGAAGCGCGCGCACACACACACACCCCGATGTCGCTCACTAAGCTTTCGGGCCGATACAAATCTTGCGTATTAAGATGGGTCGATGTGTACGTCAACAAAGTGTGCTCGTCGATCGCTGCAGCCGTAGTTATTTGCAAGCCGGGTTGGATTCCTCTCCTCTACTTCGCATGCACGAAACGAGGCGATTTAAGAGGGATCAATCTAGCTGAACGTTCAACTCTGATCTTCATAGCTCCTCAAAGTGGCTACGTCCACTACCACACAGAGGGTCATCATAGACGGCTCTAAACCCTCATGATAGACGGTTTCTAAACCGTCTGATTTATAACGTCTGTGATAACAGACAATTATCACAGACGGTTTTTAAGCCGTCTATGATAAGTCACAACACAGATGGTTCGTCTAAATAACCATCTGTGAATGTCAACTATCACAGATAGCTTAGTCAGACCCGGGAGTAACACCCCAGATCCTCTGTGTATACAATACTAGTCCCTGGAACAGTAACTAGTGTACACAGCAAACAAATATGGTAACATCCATAATTCGTACAACTTTATTAATAAATAGCTGAGTTTATTACAAGAAAGACTTACAAGCCAACAATAAAGAACGCAACGGAAGTCGAAGAAAAAGTAGTAGAGTCCAGCTGACCTGCCACAGGTCGATCGAGTAGCGGCCTAGTCGTCGAGATCCACACCGGTAGTGAAGTCATTCTCCTCTGTACATTATTTGCATTAAACAAAGGTGAGCACAAACAACCGTGCTCCGCAAGTTATACCCATAACAGAGTAAATGCATGCATTGATATTATCAAAGGAAGAATTATAGGGTTATTTGTGCAAAAGCAATTTTTGACATTTTAAATACAATACTAGCTTCAAAGGTAGTTTAGTCTATATCTAAAATCAAAATTCATTTTTATTCATTAATTCTCAAGTGTAGGATAAACCTCCATACACAAATGGTGAAGGACTAACCCCCTTACATCAGGCTTTCTGCCCAAATTTCCCACATGGAATAAACATCCATGAAATCATTTTTGTCAAATCATTTTTAAAACAAAACCATAGTAAAATCCGCGAAAGGCTTTTCTTAGCATGTCCATGACCGTGGACACGGCTATTCGAATAGATTGACACTCTGCAGAGGTTGTACAACTTTACCAACAAGAGATAATCAACTTTTAATGTCCGTCTGACACACTTTCGAAGGTGTGCGACTAAGTGATTATCACAAGGTCTTTACAATACGCCATCCCAAAGTAGTCATGCCTGCTAAGGTTTTACTTTCTTTAGATCGGAACATAATCTGTAAGTCCCTTCTTGCGCCATGTAGGAATACATAAAAAGTAGGTTATTCTAACACCCACCTAGATGGCATAACCACGGTGGAATATTACAAATTATTTAGCCAGATCCTGCTCACACAGGACTAATGGTAGTACGATGGGGCTTTACAATCTGCAGCTCACAAACCGGTCCTTAATTGACTGGGCAACCTCCAAAACAATCCCTAGATCGCGATCATTAGCTAAGGCAAGCCCGTGCATAAATTTGCACCCACCAACTATCCATTTTGCCCAAGTCCAAACTAGTTTTATTTTATTTTATTTTCCAAAATCATTTATAAACTTCCATAGCACACCAATGCTATGGATACAATTTGAACAATATTTATTTTTTGGCTAAAAAAAACCCTAATCAAATATTTCAGATCTAAGCATCGCTAAGCATATTTTCCCCCTAAATGTTCTAGTTCATGCTATTGCATACACCAGATTTTCTTCTAAGGTGTCAAGGTATATTAGATTCAATGTCAAGATTGGCAGTACAAAAGATTTAGTTATAACTATAATTTAAAACAGGAATTTAAATAACCGGATACAAATAAGCATGCAGTAATAATTTAAAATAATGCGATCAAACATGATCAAAGATGTAACTTGCCTTGCACAATTAAATATTGTTCTGAAACGGTATCAAAATCCGACTCTCCGTACTCGTCGAAATCTATATGCGAAAATAATATAAATTCAAATAAACTCTAAATTAAACAATTTTGGTTTAGATTGTTAGATCTTTATTTATATTAATTTATAAATTTGAATCAATGGAATGGAAGCTCGTATGAAGGAGAACGAGTCCTCGGAACATTTAAATCTAAAGAAATTAACCTAAATTCCATTTTCAGAATTGATGATTTATTTTTCTAAAAGAAATTCTAACTATTGCGCAAGCATGACATCAGCGGCCGATTTTTACTTTTAATTGAATTATTTTCCTACTGGATAACCTACTTACTCTATAAAATGTGGGCCCAGGGTGCATGGACCCGGTCCACGATTAAGTTTTGGTCTACGACAGACTCGGCTCATGGAACAATGAACGCTTGCACGTGTGCTGGCGCAAGGTCCACGTTGGCGCTGACGTGTGCGGTGACTAGGACATAACGGATATGTGTCGATGACGAGGCGGCCAGATGGCACTGACGTGGCGGCCACCTCAGGCTGGTGAGCGGCGGTGCTCGGGTTCAAAAGGTCGTCAGCGCACCACGGCGATGAGAATGGGTGGTACCAACAGAACGAGGGCGGCGAGTGGAATCTGGTGTGCACCTTCGCGATGAGAGAGCGAGAGAGAATGGCCGGTGGCAAGGAAGAAATGCTACGGAGATGACCGGGTTCCGACGGCGATGGAGCAACGGTGATGTTCCGGCGGCTAGGGCGTGCGCACAGAGTGGAACACGAAACAATGAAGCTCTTAGTGCGGACGATGTGGCCGGAGCGTCAACGTCGGTGTCGCAATCGGCAGTGGCGCACCTCGGGTACGACGACAAAGCAGAGCAAAATCCGACAAAACGAAAGTGAATGGAGAGATAGGGTTTAGGGGAATGGAATGAGGAGATGAGGGTGATGTTGGTGCCCCCTTTTTTAGGGCAAAGGGAGGACGGGAGGAAAAGATTGTGGGTGTCGGTTTCACGCCGTGCGGGCTGCGGCGTAAACACGAGTAAAAGTGGGCTGAGGAGGGGGTAATGGCCGAAATGAGTGCGGTGTAGCGAGTGGGGCGTTAAATCTCTTGAATTCACTTGAAGACGAGAAAGACATGACGCTTTAATGAGCTCGCAGCGTGGTGGCAATGGCCGACGAAGCGAATGGCTGGAGGTTGGGAATGATCCTGACAGGCGGGCCCCACTCACAGTGAGAGGGAGAAGGTGAAGAAGGGAGGCGGGTGGGTTGGACCAGCGGAAGGAATGGGCTGAGTGGGCCAGGCGGAAGAAAAAGGGAAATGGGACGAAAAATATGATTTCGGCCTGAAACAAAAAAAATCTAATTTTCTGATAATTTCTTATTTACAAAAATTGAATTAATTCAAATAGGTTTTTATAAAATAGCAAATAGAGTTCAAAAATTCCAAAAATAATTCACAGAAATTCCTTGAATTACTTTGAACTTAATAAAATTATTTTCAACTTAAAGTTGGCTTTTACTTTTGCACATAAATTATTTTTAATTTCTGGGAAATATGAAAACCCTTTTTTAAAATCCAAAAATTAATTAAAAAATTTCTTTTTCACTTTAAATCCAAACAAAATCCTAGAAAACTCAATAGATATTATTTTTGACTTTTGAAATCTTGGAAATTCAAAAAGGCCTCTTTTAAAATCATATATCCAATAAAATAATAACTTTATTTATTTTAGTTTTGGTAATAGAACTTTGGGATGCTATAGGCTTCGACAACGAAACCGTTTGTGATATGTCACCCATCATAGATGGTTGGTGCCTATAGTCGTCTGTGATAGTAGGCATTCATAGACGGTTTATACCACAAAATCGTATGTGATAGTTCGCTCTATATATAGGAATTTTTTATTTTTTTGGCTAGCCTCAGGAAATGCTAGCCATGCCCTCTTAAAACAATATACAGATAACAGATAAAAGAAAATACACAAATACATAGATATATCACAGATACACATATATCGATCACAAATACACATATATATCACAGATAAACAAATTTACAAATTGATTATAGATGCATTGTCATAATTTTTTACAACATGTTTACAGATACAGTAAGAAAACATTATTTGTCACTAAAATTTTTATTTAGTCTCGGCCACGTGAAACTCTCCTTTTTGGGTCAATGACCTTCGTCATTAAGGTGGTGATCCGTCCTCGAATTTCGAAGAGTTCATTCATTTGGACTGTACTTAAACAGATGTTGATGCCCTATCGCTAGGAAGAGTAAAGTCATAAGCACTTATATATATTAATTGATAAGTAGGAAATAATTATTGTGAGATTGAAAAAGCTCTGGATCCTTGGGCCTACCAACCATGATTTCTTGCATGTGGCGGCAAACATATAATCCACATACATTGCCCTGTAGCTACTGGTGCCACTGCAAAAATAGAATTACATACATAGGTTTGTTCAGCTTGAGAGGCATCATTACGAAGTGTAATATATGATTATTGTGTACTAGCGGGTACCGAAAATTGCGTCACATGTCGCATTGTGGTGTTCCCTTCCACGTGTCTCCCTCTTTTGGCAATGTACGGGGCGAACAACCTACGTGATTCAAAAAAGTTAGCATCAACCATTGCAAACGAAGGGTACATAGAGTTATTTATGGATGAAATGAGTTTACCTATCGATTAATTGTTGCACAAGTGTGAAGTCGTGCTAGCTCTTGATTAGGGAATCAATGTATATTACCTTGTTCTACTTTGGTACAATGACAATTAGAATCCAGTGCCACCTAGACATGTATGCCTCCATGGTCCTTAAAACAAAATTCGTGTTGTATATGAAGTACAAATCAATGAGTATAGCAATAAGTGAAGCACTTACCCCTGGTTGTAGGGTATAAGTGAAGCACTTACCCCTGGTTGTAGGGTATAAGTATGTACTCCTTGTCATTGTGAGCATGCGGTCTCGTTGTTACGTAATCCTGGACATAGGATGCATTGTGGTTGATGCACCAGTTCTTTTCTTCGTTTGGCTTCTAGGATCATGTGTCTATATATAAGAAAGGAGTTATGGCATTTAAAGATATTACATGAATGTAGAGTGTAATTGTACACACTTACAGTGTCCAGCATCTTAAAAGTGAGGCATCGAAGGCGCCGAGGTTGAAAAGATCGAACAAGTCGTCGAAACCCACCACGAAGAAGCCGGGCTCATGGAGAAACTGCCCCGTCGTGTACTTGACAGTGAAACCCGTAGGGTGTTGTGTCCTCGTCTCGCTGGTCTTTCCCATGTACCACACATGCAAACAAGCGGCACCCATTCTAACGCTGACTAAGAGCGGGATCAACGGTTTTCCTAACGAGAATGTCCAGCGCTTTTGAGGCAACTTGATTTTCTTTGATTTGATCTTGCTGATATGCTGGTATGTGTTCTTCACAGGAGACGAATGGGCACGCAGTTCGTATATGCACGATGTGGTCTTCATGGGAGCCTATATGGCGGTTTGCCGTTGTGGATCAGGTACACATGGGGCCATTGAAGGGAGGGTCGGAGCGGCCACGTGTAATACCCCGGCCTGCTCGTAGCGTGGCCCATGAGGAGTTGTGTGGTGGGATTAGTCCCACATTGCTTGTCTCAAGTGAGTTGTAGTAGTATATAATGCCTGTTGGATCCAAACGTAGCACCTCTGGGTTAACCCTTTTACACGAAGCGAGGACGAAAGTGCAAGTGAGGTGCTATGTGTGGGCGGGTCCGCCCCACGGTGGGCTGGGCATTGAGCCGATTTTGGGTCAGGGTGTTACACCACGGGCTGTAGATGGTCGTGTGGAGAGGCCAGCTATTCATGTTGGATAGATGCCGGCACGGAAGGGTCCAGGGCGATGTCCCTCTTGGGCCACTAGACGAATGTGTGGACGACATCCTCTAGTGTCATGATCTCACCGTTTGGGGGCTTATCCAGGGGACAACCCTGAAAACGTCATGTACCATATCCACCCGGATCTTAACGAAACCCGTCCCTAGCTCGGCCCAGCCTCAACGGGAATGGAGCCAACAAGCCTGACTCTGAGGTTGCACGGTGTAGGCTCCTACATTAACGATACATGATTAGCTAAGGCATCCAACTGGTCTATCTATGTAGCATTCTAGATATGTACATTACCTGGATATCGTTGAAAGGTAATTGAAGGTCGCTATGTTCAGAAAGTGGCGTGGATGCGCAACTACTCCGATGTTGAGGGGGACTGGCTCCCAAAATAACGGAGTGGTTTGCGACTAGTTGAGGACTTGATTCATTTTTTCCTCCAATGGTTCTATATGTCCTCAAAATTCTACACAAATCTCCTCTTTCACCTGTTCCTCGCGCTCGGCCTTGGATCTCTTCCTACTCCTCTACGTCTCATAGTTGTGGGGGAATCCCTACCTCCAAGGTATGTAAACACCAAGACCTCGCGTGCGACCCGAGTGCTCCATGTTTCCCAGGGCCGTGGATAGTATATCTCTCTCCCTGACTACTTCGAATGATCATTGGGAAGATTGGGTACTCAATGTTTACTGCAAGAGGTCATCATATTATTTTAGACCCTATAAAGTTATGGACTTATTAGTAACTAGGTAGTTCGATATATCTTACCAGATGTTGGGACACTTCCTCGTCTGCCAAGTTTTTGAAAGAGGTGGCACCCGAAGACGTGGTTGACGACCTCGCTCTTAACCAGTTTCAGGCACGCTCACCTGTGATCTCGGCAAATGGCGGGGAGGCCTCCGACCGGATTGCCTCCTCGTCCTCCCTCCTCCATTGTGGGATTTTACCCGCGTACTCAGCGGTGCTGAATCTGTAGGGGTGAGTGTTTTGTGTCTGGATAACCTTGTGTGCCGCACTTTGCTCCTAAAATTCGGTCTTCATCTTCATTCGCACAAAGGTGTCCCATGTATCCAACGATGAAAGGATACTTCGGGAAGGGCGTCCGATCCTTGTTCACGTACTCCGTGATAAGCGTGCTCTTGAAGGTCTTCCACACGTTTCCTATCATTAGGAACGCTTGCTGTCGCACGAGTCCCTAGACTTCTGCTGAGATCTCGAACGACCTACAAATTTCATCCCATAGCTGCTCTTTCTCTTCTCGTGTTAGACACTTCCAGCTTAGTGTGGTGATAGAGACCCATTACCATGCAACTATCCCACAGGTTGTATGGAATGTTGCCGCTATTTTCTTGGGATGCTGAGGGACCCCAACGGGAGTGACCTCCATGAAAGTCATTTGGCCCTCAGGCCTTTTCAATATTTATCTACCATCTTGCTTAGGTACCCCTTTCTTCAAAGCGTCAGACGCATTCGGCGATGTCGATGACGGCGGCGAATACTATGAGGACACTATCTCGCTTACTTGCTATCTATGGAAACTTTTTAGCAAAAGACAAAAAAAATTTCTTGTCTAAAACTAGGAATGTAATTAACTCAACATAGGAAGAAATCAACAGATGCCCTCCCCACAATAAACTTTGTAACATAAAAGAAACATGAATGAAGTAGAGATGAACATTTGATAGTCTTGATTTGGTGAGTTTAATTAATTAACAGAAGACCTTGGCCCCAAGCCCCCACAATTAAATAATTAACACTAGCCCTTGGCCCCAACTTTTAAGGATTGTGACATATCAATTTTGTAAGTGCAATGAAGGGTTTGTGCGGATCAAGGGTTTTAGTTTTACACCACAAGTGTAAGCTATGATGCGAAGAAAAACTAGGTTCAAAGGTGACATTTTTCTCAGCCTCCTACCACCCATCTCAAAATTGTATTTAGAATCTCACTGTCTCTCATAAAAAATCTCACTTGAGTAAATCTGCCCATTACCCGTCTCCAAAAAAGGAAAAATCTAATCTGGCATTCCGGGACCACTCACACTATTACTCGGGTGAAAACGACACAAAAAATGACAAACACCAAGACATGTTTTCTTTAGGTGTACCAGGAGATGATAGTTCAAGCTAAAAATCCAACTTGCATTAAAATATTATCAACCTTTTTCATCTGATTGTTGAATGAGTTCTGATAGCTAAGGAAAATATATTATAGTAATATGGGAGAGAGCCTCACCTAAGGTTATCAATCACCTATTCCCAAACCTCGTATGGGGCAAATCGTTTTCATTTACCATCCATGGAAAACCCTTTTCGTTCCGCTTAGCCCTATCAAGTATTTTAGTGATTGGTTCTATAGGAATTGGACGATCCTATTTGGTCAACTACCTAACAAAAAAATTCCTATTTTCCTTTCATTAAGGTATGAGTGCTTCTTATTCAACAAGAACAAAAGCACTTTTTCATTCTTTCATATAATAGGGGTTTTTACTTGGAAAAGACAATGTTCCATACTAAAGGATTCGGGTCCATAACCACGAGTTCCAGTGCACTAGATCTTGTAGCACTTAGCAACGAGGCCCTATCCATTAGTATTCCACATAAGAAATCCATTATAGAAACTAAGGTTTGGGGGACGAAGATTCACCCAAGGTGAAGCCCAGGAGGTCGGCGTTAGCTGTGTGGAGGACGGGATCAGTGGCGTCGAGTTTGGGGGGCGGCGTGGAGTAACGGGCTACATATCACAGACGGTTGGTGCACAAAACCGTCTGTGATAGTAGGCGTTCACAGATGGTTTATACTACAAAACTGTATGTGATAGTTCGCTCTATATATAGAAATTTTTCTGTTTTTCAACTAGCCTTAGCAAAATGCTAGCCATGCCCTCTAAAAATAAGAAAACTTATACAATCACAGATGGAATAATTTCTTAATTATTGAATCAATTATAATGGAATAATTTCTTAATTACATGGTGAGTTTCTTAATTACAATAGAATAATTTTCAAAAAGGTGTTCACCGTGTAGGATCATTCCACTTGGCTATTTCCTTTATAAAAAAATAGCCATTCACGATGATCGACGCGCATATAGCTAGCTTCCTTACTGGATTCTTCCTCAAGCCAGATGTTGTCTCCGAAAGGAGGCAACTCGTCAAATTGATTGTACTCTTTCTCAGCCACGACATTCTCAACTCTAACAATCCTTCTTTTTCAATGAAGAACTACGTGGCGGTTCTTATTTGCTGAGTCTGTTATATAAAAAAAACTTGAACAACTTGCTTAGCGAGTACGAATGGTCCATCCTTGTATCCGACACGTTCGAGGTCTATAGTAGTGACATCGTACTTGTCGACCTTCACACCCTGTGGAAGTTTAACCCAATGGCACCGAAACAGGGGGATCTTGAAAAGTACGTAGTCGAACTCCCAAATCTCCTCTACGAACCCATAGTAGAAGCCCAACCCATATTTCATTATGTTTGGCCCAGCGGTATTGAACTACTCATGAAACACATCTATGCGGACACCGCTGTTCTGGACTGTGCTCTTCCTATGCTGAGCTATCGTATAAAATATGTACTCATTTATGTCATATCCTCACCATCTCACAATTGTAAATTTTGACCCTTTTCCAACCATCGTTGCATATCATCACTTGATGACCTCCTAGTGAATCGCACCTTTAACCATTCATTGAACCGACGGTTGTGCTCTCTCGTGATCCAAACCTCCGACCGGCCTAGATTCTGTTAGCGTACCATGTCTTTATGCTCGTCGATGTATGGGGACACTTCGGTCATGTGTTGCAAGACTGTGAAATAGGCTTGAGCGTACGTAAACAGATCGGGAGTGATTGCTTTCCTTATAATGGTCCCGATACCCTCCAACCTCCCCTCATGATGAGATAGAGGCAAAACTATTGGTTCCACCTGAGTCATGTAGTCGACCCAGAACTCAATGACCTCTTCGGTTGCATAACCTTCGTCGATGCTGCCCTCTGGCCGAGATCGATTCTGTACATAGGACTTTAGAATTCACATATACCTCTCGAACGAGTACATATGACGTAGGAACACAGAGCCGCATATCTTTTTTCTCTTTCACAAGGTGAACAATGAGATGGGCCATGATATCAAAAAATAACAGAGGAGAACACATCTCGAGATGACAGAGTCGTCACCACCTCGGCCTGCAGAGCATCTAGTCCATCGGGATCGATGACCTTCTAAGCAATTGAGTTAAAGACATAACACAGCCTCATGATTGCCACTCGGACATTGTTCGGCAAAAATAATTCTAATTGCAACAAGAAGCATTTGTGTCATCGGCACATGATAATCATTAGACTTCATACCAATTAATTTCAAACATTTTATAGAAACAAGTTTCTTCATGCTGGCGAAGTAATCAGACGGAACTTTTACACCATGCAAGCTCTAGCACAATTCATTTCTCTCAGCCTTGGACAAAGTGTAGCAAACTGGGGGAAGGTACGTTCAGCCTTTATCGGTCTCTTTTCGTGCTAACTCGGTCCTTATGTTCATATCAACCAAGTCACGTCGTGCGTTGACACCATCTTTCGTTTTGTCAGGAATATTCAGTAAAAGACCAATCAAGTTATCACATACATTCTTCTCCACGTGTATGATGTCAATGCAGTGGCGAACTTCTAAGTGTTCCCAAAAAATTGATCGCTTTTTTCCAGATGTTCTTCTAACGGGTCCTCAATTTACGTCCCTTTCCAAGCACAACATTGATATTCTTAACCATACGATAGACCTATTTCCCTTTAAAAGCCCTTGGAGCTAAATCGTCCTCCTTATTTCTATCGAATTGTTTCTTCATCTTGCGGTATGGGTGATACTTGGGAAGGAACCTACGGTGACACATGCTCACACTTTTGCACGAGTTGTTCAGCCACACACTCTCGGTATCATCTAAGCAGTGCAGACAAGCTTTTGCACCTTTTGTACTGAACCCCGACAGGTTACCAAGGGTAGAAAAACCATTAATGGTGCATAACAACATGGCACGTAAAGTGAAGTTCTCTCATTTGTACGCATCCCATACATGTACCCTTTCACTACATAGTGTCACAAGATCTTCCAGGAATGGTGCTATGTACACATCAATATTGTTCTTAGGTTGCTTCGGCCCTTGGATAAGTAGTGACATCAAAATGTACTTCTAATTCATATATGTTGGTTGCTCATGTTACCGAAAGGATTCATTCTATATGTACTCAACCCAAACCTTATATTCCTTGTTTCCTCACCGAAGTCTTCGAAGCTCTTATCGAAGTTTCTCGACTGGGCAGAATCAGCGGGGTGTTTTAGCTTTTTATCTTTCTTACACTCATCCGAGAGCCAACGTAGCAATCTTGCCTCCTTTCGGTTCGCAAACAAACGCTTCAAACGGGGAATTACAGGCAGATAGCACAACACCTTTGCATGAGGTTCTTGCTTCACCTCGATGCCCTCGCCGTCATCGGAGTGATTATTACGCTTGTATCAGGATGCTTTGCACACTAGACATACATGCAAATTTGCATACTCTTTACGGTAGAGGATACAATTGTTTGAACATGCATGTATTCTTTCTACTTCCATTTCCAATGGACAATAAACCTTCTTGGCTTGGTAGGTGGTTCTGGGCAACACGTTTCCCTCTGGAAGGATGTCTGCTAGGAAACCTAACAACGCCGTTAAACTCTTGTCGGACCAACCATTGCTTGCCTTCAATTTCAAAAGTTCAAGTACGGATGACAACCTTGTATATTCTGGATTGCAGCCTATGAATAAATGTTTCTCTGAGTCCTCCACCAAGCCCTAAAATTTACCAAACTCACTGTAATTCCCTTCTGCGTCGCGTAGCATCTGATCCAGATTATCATCGTGCGACCTATCCTTATCGAAAGCACAGTCCACATCTGGCATATCGTTGTCTCCCTTTACGATGTTACTACCTTCATATATAATCTGCTCTTCACCGGGACTAGTCTAATATATACACCCCTTTTTGAAACCCCTTCGAATCAAGTGTGTTTCGATCTCGCTGAGTTGGTAAATATTTTCAGATTATCACAATCAATGCATGGGCAGTACATAAATTTTATCCCCTTGTTCAACATATCCTGCTTGGTAGCTCTTCTAAAAGCAGACACACCATCAATGTACTCTTCACTCACATTGTTCTCGACGTTTATCTAGTTTCGGGCCATCTACGCTACGCATGTAACAAATTAGTGTTAAATTAGATTAATACTCCTATAGATAGCTAGCCATTACACTTGCACATATCATTCACCTTAAATTATCTATCTAAAGTAGCTAGCTATGTACTATTTATGTAGCAATATATATATCAAACAAGAATATATTGAAGTAGACTAGGAGTAGTGAGACTCGTTTTTAAATTGGAGCAAACTACCAAGCTAGATCTAAATCTAGATCTAAACCTAGCTATCATCTCTCTTGACTATAATGCATATAATTAGAAGCGAATACTAACCTTAGATCACAAAGAACAAATAGATCTATAAGCACACTTGTAAATCTACTATATGCTTTCACCAAACACCCCAAAGTTGGTCGACGCATTCAAACCCTAGCTCACCATAGATAGATATGTCGAGATGGGTCGGGTATTTAATAACAGAATACATATCATAGACATTTCCAACGACAAATTGTCTGTGATATAAAATTATCACATGCGGTTCTTGTTAAAAACCATCCGTGAATTATCACAGACAGTTCAGATTATCACAGACGGTGCTTGTTAAGAACCGCCTATGATGTCTGCAATTATCACAGACGGTGCTTGTTAAGAACCGTCTGTGATGTCTGCAATTATCACAGACGGTTCTTAACAAGAACCGTGTGTGAATTATCACAGTCGGCTCTTATTAAAAACCATTTGTGATCATTATATATCACAGAGGATTCTAGCCATCGCTAGTAACATAGACGGTCACGCTTGTAAAATTGTCTATCATAATTACAACACTGACGGATTCTAGGGAACCGTCTATGATGAGGCGTCCAGTATAGCCTTCTCTCTAGTAGTGGTTGTCCCGTACATGGAATCGCACATTCGCACTGCATCCCAGCTTTGCTTTGCTTGTTTAGCTTTCCATTTCTCATTGTTGGACCCATGAGGCGACTAGAAGAGGGTTCAATAGGCACCACATAAGCAACAATCTTTTTCAAATATTTTGTCTTTAGAAGTTCAAGGTTCTTTCACTCCAATAGCTATGAGAAGCTATGAAGATCAGAGTTTGAACTCTCATAATGAAATCTCTGCAAAAAAAAGTAAGCAAAATGAGACAATACTTACCTAGATGGTCTGACCTCCAACCAGGCAACCAGTTAGCGGTTTGACTGACCTTGGGCAGTTTGACATCTCCTCTGAGCGGTCTGACCTCTCTCTCTCAGAACAGAATTAAAAATCAGCACGATTTTAAAAACACAAATCGATGTAACTTTTAATCCACACCTCCAAACTAGTTGAAACTTTGCATACACCTTTCCTAAGATATTGTAAACCTAATAAATGAAGAGATCGAAGCAAATATATCCAAAGCTTTTACCTATTTCGATCTGAATGCAAGTTGCACCAAAACCGACCCAAATACGAAAACAGCGATAGTGAGGAAATCGTGGGAGAAATTAAGTCAAGATGGCTAATGATAGTTTCTCACACATACTATCATCCTCAATCACAACAATAATCAATCCAAAAGCCCTCAAGAGTAAAACCCACAAAATAATACTATCTTACACCAAAACTGGGCAAACTCAAAAAATTGCAACGAACAAGTGCCTATATGGAGAGGATCTGGTTTCCAAGAGATATCTCCATCACTTACACATCCTTGATATCAAGCAATGGCAAGAGTGGAGAAAGATACACCAAAAATCAAGCCAAATCACAAAATTAACACTTGAGCGTATGAGAGGAAGATTTGGACGAATTTAGATATTTGATTTCTACTTAAAGATGAATGTTTACAAGCACTCTGGTAGGAGGACAAAGCCCGTAGGTCAACACACAAATAAGTGATCTCATATCTCTCAATACATCTCTCAAACCATAGCGTCCTCTTCTTTCTACTTTCCCTAAATTTTCCAAATTAGGGTTTCAAGGCTTAGTTGTTGCAATCCTAGACCAACCCTTATATAATGGAGTCTAGGAGCTAAGAGAGAAACCCTAACGGGCACTTGTTAAGCCCACACACAAACAGTTCTCTCACTTAATCACACTTCTAAAAACGCTATCTTCATCTTTAGCTCCATTGGGCCAAATCCATCATGCCTGGACCTCCATGTCGTATCCTTGACCTAATCCAGTTAGGCTACCACAGTAGTTTCGCACACCAACACTTTTTTGGTGTTAGACAATTTACCAAAATGCCTCTCTATCGACTTTTCTCGATTCCTTCACAATGAAGCATCACCTATGCTTCACCAATATCCATGTAGCCCCAATGACTTCCCACCAAACATCTCATATGTTTGGGTCCCACTAAACCGTCCTCACTTGCAAACGGGTCCAAGTTACTTGGCGCATCACATGTCTTACCATGCACCATGACCGCACCTGGCTCCCCTGACTGTACTGGACCTCAACCCCTCCCAAAGCGTAGTCCCAGTCCAGCTTGTTATTGCCCATCATGTCAACCATTCCACAAGCCTCGGTCATCTTCCAACAACACCTTGATCGTTCTGGACCTCAGCTCCCCTAGCTTAGTCCAGACCCCGTCCGCCTCACCATGACGTAGCTTCGGAGTCCTACAACCAACGACAACAAGCAAACCATCATGTAGCACCGCACAGCACACAAAATCATCAATGATGAGTTAAGAGCACATACCTTCAAAACTTCGCTCTCGGAAACATCAGCAAGCTGCATAGCCATCACATGGCTCACAATGCACCAAGGTGCCATTTTACCTCAAAAGTTTTTACTCAAACTTTGTCCTTCGCGGTTCTTGTACATCTTGCACCCCTCACCAAGTCTCGGTCCTCCTCATCATTGACCATAGTTGATTCCAAGCCACCTGCACAACAATAGAAAAAATAATCATTTCCGGATACAAGTTCTTCACTACTTGACCTACATTAGTCCATAAATGTATATTGTAAATATATGCACCAATCCCAAACTCCTAGGACCAACTCTCATATTTTAGCTCAAGACCAAAGCTCACTGCGCCCTGAAAACCCACAGTCGGCCTTACCGCAACCACCTTGTTGGTTAGACCTCCGTCGGTCTGACCTCCAACCATTAGCTGGTATGACTGCTTCACTTCACCTGAAAACACCCTCTCTGAACTTTTCAGGGGTACTCTAATCTAATTTCACATCTAGATTCCATTTTAAGTTACACCTAGCGCAAACACATCCCCAAACAAACCTACACAAGTATTTGATATCTATTTTCCACGCACTAGCACCGTCGGTCGGACTGTCGGTCAAACCGCCTATGATCGATCCTATCGTGGTTCCTAAGCTGGTCTGACCATGGATGCACCTCCTCGGCTCCACCTGACTGAGACCAAAGCAAAACCGGTCTGACCGCTTGCCACCTGACTGCCAGGGGTGAACCCAAAGAAGCCTGAGGGGGGGGGCCCACTCAAATTTTAGTTTTTAGTGAAGTAGCCCAATGTCTAACTACTTATGCCCCCGCTCAGCCCAGCAGATGTGCCCTGATAGCCTACTTATGCCCTCCACTCATGTTTTTGACCAGAATCCACCCGTGCCGACAGTAGCACTGAAATTTACTCAAACTCAACACCAAATTCAAACAACGACAATTCTTGAATTAAAGTCGGTATGCTCGTGAGAAGTCATAGGGTGGATGAACTCCACGTGGTCTCACACTCACCGACCGGTGTTGACCGTCTGCTTGTGCGGTCAATCCTTCCGTGCTGTCGCCACGCACCGTCAATGGCTGAATTGAATCCGGGGTACCCTCGGCGAAGCGACGCCAGCGGCCACCGCCATCCTATCAGATGTGCAAGAAATATGGATTAGCTGGGAGTAGCAGTACTACTTACTGGTAAGTGCATCGAGCGAATTTGTCAGTCAATGCTTGCTTGGTTGCGGCCCGCGAGGATAAATTTTCCTTGCTCTCAGTCTCAGCTGGGAAACGGGAAGACTGGACATCCTTGCCTTGCCGCTTATCAAGCCGTGTTGATTAAGCAGTTGACGAGTCTATAATCTATTTCCATCTAGTCTAGGCGCAAATCACGGTGCAATCGCAGCCGATGAATGGGGGGGCTAGCTCGTTCGTTCCCGTCTCGTGTTTATTTAAGATAGTCTCGGTCCCCGCGCGCATTCTTTGGGCGCGAGACTGCCCCTAATCTTCTTCTGCTAACACAATCCGCTGCATTCCTAGGCACAGTTCTGTACGTATAAAATTTTCTAAAAAATATTGTAGGAATTTCAACAAAAAAAAATGTGACTGCGTGAGGCTACAATCGGAAAAGAGAGAGAGAGAGAGAGAGAGAGAGAGAGAAGAAGAAGAAGGGGGAACAGTGAAATGGTCCGATCACCGAGCAGGGCCCCTGAACCCACGCACACGCATCCACTAATTACGGCGCCACCAATCATTAACAACAACAAAACCCAAACCCAGAAACAAAATCGCGCTGCAAATCCCCCCAATATAGCACGGCACCAGGTCAATCAGATAACATTTTCCAAACCAAAAAAGAATAAAGAGAGAGATATATTTGTTTCTCCGATAGAGTGACGCGTCACGTAACCCGACCTCGGACCGCATGCACACGCAAACCCATCGATGATTAACCCCCAGAAATTAATAAAATAAAAATTCCAATTACTTGCGCGAAAAAACCTTCGCATTTTAAGTTTTGTTTTTCTTGCTTTTTTATTTTGAGCTCGCTCGCTCCTCGCCTCGGCTGCGTCTCCCTCCCTCCACTTCGCCATCTCCAGCTCGAGGTCGGCGCACAGGCCTTTTGCTCCCATCCTTGCCGTCGTCGGCATTCCACCGCATCCCCCTCCCGAACCTTCTAGAAGCTCGCCGATGGACGACCCCGTCGCCGCCGATCACGCGCGCCACCACCTCTCGCCGCAGGCGGCTGGCGGCGGGCAGCCGCCGGTGCCCCGCTCCCCGACCCCGCTCGACCTCTCCCCCGCCTCCGCTTCGGCGTCGGCGTACCGGCGCCTCTCCCCGTCGCTCCGGCCCCCGGCCCACCCGCAGGTGCGTCTCCCTTCGCCCTACACCCAGATCCCCCCCGGCGCCGGCGGCCACCACGCGCGCTCGCTGTCGCAGCCCCTGTTCTTCTCGCTGGACTCGCTCCCGCCGCCGCCTCCGTACGCCGATCTGGCCGCGCCACCCGCCATCCTGCCCTCCCCGCCTTCGTCGACCTCCGACCCGCCGCCACCCGGCCTGCCGCCGCGGAGGGCGGGGCACCGCCGGTCGCAGAGCGACATCCCCTTCGGGTTTTCGCAGCTGAGCTCGCCCCTGCCGCCGCCGGTGAAGCGCGAGGCCGCGACGCCGCCGGAGGGCTGCAGATCGGACGGCGACGACGCGGCCTTGTACGACCTCGTCAACTCCTACATGGACCTGGATGGGCTTGACGCCCTCAACTCCTCCGAGGACCGGCACGACGACCGCGACAGCCGCGCGAGCGGCACGCGCGCTGGGAGCGCGGCAGAGAGCAGCGAGAACGAGGCCGAGAGCCGGTCGACGTCAGTGGATAAAAAGGACGGAGGCAAGTCCCGGCATTGTCGGAGCTTGTCGGTGGACAGCTTCATGGGGAAGCTCAACTTTGCCGCAGGTGACGAGTCACTGAAGCTGCCACTGCCGTCTCCCAGTGGTGGCCTCTCGAGGAGCGGGAGCGGGTCCTTGGATGGCGGTGCTGCGGCGTTGTTTGACACGGAGTTTGCCAATGGGGAGTTCACTGAGGCTGAGAAGAAGAAGATCATGGCCAATGAACGCCTTGCAGAGATAGCTTTGACGGATCCTAAGAGGGTCAAGAGGTGTGCGTTTCTTCTTAGTAGAAAAATGGTCTTTTTCCTCAAATTAAGCATTGCAACTTGTTAAAATTTTCAGGATTTTGGCAAATCGGCAATCTGCAGCCAGGTCAAAGGAGCGCAAGATGAGGTACATTCAAGAGCTTGAGCATAAAGTACAGGTGTTGCAGGCTGAGGCTACTACACTCTCAGCACAGTTGACAATGCTGCAGGTTTGTTCTGTGGAGGTGCTGTGGGTTTTGACTTTATGATTATGATAATTTTAGTTACCCTTGTTGCACTTGTTTTTAGAGGGACTCTGCTGGACTTGCGACTCAGAACAATGAGTTGAAAATCAGGCTGCAAGCAATGGAGCAACAAGCACAGCTGAGAGATGGTATGCTTGTTATGGTTCTCGTCAGCATCGATCCTCATTTTTTTCTGATGAAAATGAAGTTGAATGATGTCTTACTTGGAAAACTAGCAAAAGGATTATGTGCAACGATTAAAAATGGTACACTCTGAAAGTATTCGGCTAGGATATGTGTATGCGACTCTTTATGCTTGTTTGTTAGGCAACCCCCCTCCACCCCCACACGTCAAGGTAGCTGAGAGCAAGGATAGAAAAACCGTTTCCGGCGCAATTCTCCCGGGAAAAATCCGGTCGAATTTCGTTTAAATTTGCTTAAAAATCAACCGAAATTTGAAATTGCAAACTCCGGAAAAACCGGCCGGGATTTCAAATCTCACCGCCCACCGGTAAGGCCGGTTACCGCCGGTAAGCCGGGATTTGTATCCCTGGCTGAGAGGATGTTTCATTGTTTGTAAGGGGCATTTGTGAGGTTTTGATTTTATGAAGCAATTTATAATAAAGCACAGCTATTAGTCTATTACTTATGTGTCATGATTAATATAAAAAAATTGCTTGCTGGTTCTCTATATTAGTACATTATTAAGCTAAAAGTTATAATTGCCATCAATATTGTTGATTCAGTTTGTGCTAGTGTGCACATCAATATTTAATTATTTTGAAAATCTTGCTTACCTCAACACTATTCCATCTTGACGATTTTCTTGTGAATCTAGTTGAACCAGATATGTTACTCTTGCTTGAACAATGAAAACATCATTTGCGGATTTCTATTACAACGCTATATATCAGCTATAATCCAGTTCGGTTTGATGCTAATGTGTCCCATTGTTCTTTTGGGATCCCTATTTTATCTTCAAAATGTTCGTTCAAAGTTTTCTAGAGTACTAAGTACCATACACTGAAGCCAGTTTTTTCTAAATTAATGTTTAGCCCAAAAGGCTTTTACATTTTTCTTTAGGAATATTTGACAAGATTCAAATATTCAATCTTAAAATTTAATTTAATAGCTTATTCAAATCTGAATGTCAGATGGTTATTTCAACTTCTACACAAATTGTTTCTGAAACCTGATACTGTTGATGTTCACTTGTTCTTCTTGACCTTTTTTGTTTTGTGTGATGTAAGATCTATCATACCATTTTCTCTCCGTGCTGTTCACCGTATTGTTTGGGCTATTTTATCATTAGAGGCGCCACAGTTGGTTTCAGAAAATGCTATGGCATGCTGACCCTGACCTCTAGGATTTCCGTTGTCGCTGGCAGTCAGTTAGTAACAATAGTGATTTCGTTGTCATGATTCCTTGCTAGGTACTAAGCTGTATGGTCTCAGTTCATAGTGGAACTAGTTACTGACTAGTCTTTAATTCTGATACAGCATCGCAAAGCTACTGTTTTGCCAACATAGGTCACCGTAGTTAGCATGATAAATTGATGGTGGCTGTGCACATCAAGTTGATCTTATTTCATGATGACTAATATATTACCAACTGCTAGGCCTACCTGGAGAACTTGCAAGGACCGAATCTGTATGATATTTGCATTATCTTCATGTTTGATGTTCCGTTGGGGTTTTATTCAAATTTTGTATGATTCAAATCAAAGCATGTTATTGGCTATGTGTATTATGTCCATATTCTCTTTCATACATGTTCATGCTTTAATTTTGCAGTGTTTTTCTTGCAAGTTAGATTAAATCAGTCAAACGTTGTTGTGTTATTTGAGTAACTGAATTACAAATATGATCGTTTTACTTTATCACTTTGAGTGCTTGCTTATATTGTTTTAAGATCAATGTCCTTTTTTTGCCTCGGGAGAACTAATACTTCGATGCAATCGATGCCTGCCATATAATTTAATTGTGTTTCTTTTTGCCGTATTCTCTCCACTCATTTATGCTTTAAATCTGATTCATCATTCATGTGTATCCAGCGCTGAACGAAGCATTAACTGCTGAGGTCCAGCGTCTGAAGCTTGCAACTGGTGAGACAACTGACGCTCGTATGTCAAAGGGTCTACAACAGCAGATGAACTCCCAGCTGATTCAACTGCAGCAGCTGCATATACAGCAGCAGCAGCAGCAGCAGCCATCACAGACGCAGCAGGCTCAGCAATAGCAACAGCAGTCGCAGCAATCAGCATAGATCAAGGTCCAAAAAACTGGACCCTCATCGCAAAGGAGAAATTCGAAATCAAGATGACTGATGAATTGAAGGACGATGATCGTATATGCTAGTGAAAAAAAATATATCTTTTGCTTATATCAGACAGATTGTAGGATAGCAATGGTAGGGCAACAGATGCTGGTTTTCTGCTGCCCAAGTTCCTTTGTTTAAGGTGGCAATACTTAGCTTAAGTATGTTGTCGTGTCGTGTCGTATTATACATGAGTACTTTTCTGGTGAGGAGGCATTGTGGTAGTCTTATCGAAGATTCTTTCCAACAGTACTTATGCTGTAATAGTGTAATTTCTTAATTATAGCGTACCTTAGTTTTTGTCGAAGCAGTCCTATGCGAAGGTGCCCATAGTTTTTGTCGAAGGTGCCCATATGCGAAGGTGCCTGTACTTCTTCAGCAGTGTAGAAGCCTTTGTTCGTTTGTCTGTTGTGTGTTTGTGTGGCGCTTGAGGTCTGCTGTATATGTGACCTTTCATGTGCGCAGCAAAGATAACAGAGGCTGTATGTGTGCGTGCTTTTTGTCAGCAAGCAAACGAGCATCGATTGAATTGTGAGTATAGAGGGGGTAATAGGATGCGTGGTCCTTTGTCCCTACACGTTCATAGAATCATATGTGCGGAACCGTGGCTCCAAGTATATTATATTGTGGCAAGGCCGCGTGCGGACACGAAGCTACAAGTGGCCGAGATGATTGCTGTAGTACTTGGCAGCCTCCATTCTCCAAGGTCCCTATTGCTTTCTTTGCATTGCTCTGGAGCATCCATCCAGCAACCAGTAGGAACCACCGAACCAGTACGGTAGCACGCTGCAGCACCGCACGCGCTTCGTGTCATGGATAGTTGTTAGTGATACGCAGGGTGGATATCGAGCTATAGTTACTTGTCTTACCGAGTCATTTTTTGAAATTAGTGTAGTTTAATTTAATATTATTTTATTTTATAGTTTAAAAGTATTTTAAAAATCGAACTAATGAGCCGAGCCAGAACGAAATCTAATTTCATTCGAAATCGATTTATTTCAGTGTTTAACCATAATTAGATAAATTTTGAACCGAACCAACGAGCCTCAGTAACGAGTTTTTTTTGTTCACCCCTAGCCCCAGAGGCAACCACAGAGATGATTATATCACTTATATATTCAAGAATTTTGAATAATATATTATTTTGTCTATTGAATGAAATATCACTTATATTGATAGGTAAGTATGTGACTTATTTAAGAAACTTTCTATTTAAGTTTATGATATCATTTTAAATATCTCTAATCTTATGTCGTTATTTGGGACACTTATAATTTATAGATCAACAATAATATGGATATATATATATATATATATTGATTGATGATCACGTTTCGCGGATCATGGATATGAGATATCAAATCAATAATGTAGGCCTATGTTGGAGAACATAGTGTTGGATTGACCCGCCTTGAGACATTGCGGGAATTATTTTATTCTTAAGTGTCATCAGTTAGTCTCACACAGTGTAGGACCTAAGGTCGTCATGTTTTCCTACATGTGTAATAATTTACTTATGGGTTGTCACACGCTACTCCATAAATGAGTAATCATGAAGGTAGCTTTCGAGTTTACTATGAAACTTGTGAAGGAATGTGAGCGCTCAAGATGGAATTTGCCGCTCCTATTTAACAGGAAAGGTATCTCTGGTCCTTTAATGTGGTTGGATCAAGAAAATGCATAATCATGCCGAATATAGTTGAGTAGTCAACTACAACTAAGTTGTCCACTACAAGATTGAGTGAATGTTCGAGCTATCATAGGATGGCACACATCTCGCCTTGAGTTCAATCTAGTATCGTGAGGCAAAAAGATCAGCACATGAGCTTTACAAATGTTCGTCCAATATGATGATTACTTATATTTGGGATTTACTATGTCCTGCTAGGAACCGCTACCGACTTGCAAACCAGAAAGGAGTTTTAAGGCCACGGTCGATTACGTGTGAAGCTGCACGGCCACACACTTAATGTGTTGCAACAAAATAGTTCAGATTGTAGCTGTTAGAGGCTTAAATCGGATTATAATCCGTACGTAGTTAAGAGTCCTAATGAGTTTCTAACGTAGGGATGCGTTAGAGACTCTTTATAAGGGGTTGTGTGGGGGCTTTTAGGAGATGTTGCACCACCTACCGAAACCCAGTCGCCACCTCCCCGAAGGCCCTGCCGTGTGTATTGGTGTTAGCATACCGACGCACGACGTTCCACTCCTAGATATGTGAATATTGTAGAGACGATGTTGCGCTGATCGATGACAATCCGTGACATATGTAGGAAACACGAGAGTCTGCTGGAAGAAACAATTGGCGGCTAAGAATGTTGGACGATCGACTACTTCCACTACATTAATGACGTTGGACTAGACTACTTCAACTTTTCTTCTACTGCACTATACTTTTAATGGTAATGATTTATTATTTTCTTACTCACATGATATCCAAGTTTACATTGTAAATTTTTTGTACTTGTACACTAACGTAGCCTACCCATACGCCAAGAATAGTGCCCGTCGTGCGTCCTCTCGGCTTCCTTGCCGATCGTTTTCGTTGTCTGGACGCTGGACGCTCGTTTTCTCTTCTTTTGATCCCACGCAAGCGCGCGCAGCTGATCTGACGACGGTGTCACGCACCCAGATGCTGAGGCCAGCTGCTTTCGACGCCAATCGCCCGGCCCCACGGCGATATGGTGTCTTTGCCTTCATCTCCGCGCCACCCACCGTGCAGCGCGCACCGCGCGGCCCGGCTCGTTGATTCGGCCACGCCGTGCCGTTCGTTCCGCGCGGCGCGTTACGCGAGCATGAGCTGCCTACGTACGGGGGTACGAGCCTGCGGGCTGCGGGCTGCGGCCGTGCGCGGCATCGTCAGTTGCTGGCCTCGGCGGCTCGGCCCAATGAAAATCAGCTTGAGATAGTACAGAGTACACGTCTCCAGCCAAGCCGAGTCAACAATTTAGCTCGTTTTCTTAACAAGTCGAGTCGAGCTGACGGCGCAACCCTAACTCTCTGAGTCCTACCCCCGCAGACCACCGCCGCCTCGTCTCACTGGCTCCACCACTCCGTGCTCGCTCGCCACCCCAAGACCCAGCGCCGCCGCAGACGGCGTTGGCTCGAGCCTGGCCTCCCGCTTCCGCAATCTCAGTACCACATGCGACCGCCGCACGGCTGCCCGCCCGCCCCCGTTGGCTCCAGGCCCTACTCCGCTCCTGGCCTCCTGCTTCCGCCTTCCGCCACCTCCTGCTCCGATCCCGACCTCCCGCTTCCGCCACCTCCCGCCTCGGTTCCGGTCCGGACTCAGCCTCTGTCTCCACTTTCACATGCTATAAACGGGTTAATTGCATAACAGAGATGGTGCATGGTGATGGTAGCATGATCATTGATTAACAGAGATGGACTACATGGATTTTTGTCGATAACGAGCCTAACGAGTCGAGTTCGAGTTTTTAACGAGCCGAGCCGAACCTGGTATTTTGCTCGTTAGCTTAACGAGCCGAGCTCGTTTTCTTAACGAGCCGAGCCAGCTCGTTATCCACCCCTAGCCGTCACCGTTAAGTGGTTTTAGAGCCTTTAGGTGGATTTTCGGAATGTAGGTGTGGATGTTTTTGGTGGTCAAAACGCATGTTCACACGCACGTGTAGGGTGTAGGGTGTGGTGTGCGCGCCCAGCATACTTAGGCCCTGTTTGTTTAGGCTTTTTGCCTGGCTTCTAAGCCAAAAAGCCTAAGTCTAAACAAAGGGGTGGCTTTTTTATCTAGTTTATAAAAAGCTTAAGCCATTTTAAGCCTAAAAGCCATAAGCTAAGGAAGAGGTGTTTTTTTTTGGCTTTTGCGGAATAGAATAACTGATTACCACTAAAGTTCGCTAAAATTACCCCCAAAATGACATTCGGTATATAAAGATGAATCTCTCTTTTTTCACCCTTTCCCAACCCCTCCCCTCCTCTCCCGATCCTTTCCCCTCCCCTCCTCTCCCGTCGCTCCCACATTCCCTCCCCTCCCCCTCTCCTGCCCCCACAGCAGTGCCTCCCGTCGCCTCCCCTGTTCCTCTGCTGCCTCCCCCACCGTCGTCGCCTCCCATCTTCTCCCCCACCGGCGCCGCCTCCCCTCTCTCGCCCCCACCGCCGCTTGCCCTCCCTCCCTCCCCTCTCCCCCCCCACAGCCGGCGCCTCCCCCGACGTCGCCGCCTCCCCCACCGACGCCGCCTCCCATCTTCTCCACCACCGGCGCCGCCTCCTCTCTCCTCCACCCGACGGCGCCGCCTCGCATCTCCTCCCCCACCGACGGCTCGGTTCCTTTCCATCTGCCGCCTTCCCTCCCGTTCCCATCGCCATCGCCACCCCGCCGCCGCCTCCCCTCCCTCCCTGTTCCTTTGCCGCCTCCCCTCCCATTCCCATCGCCACCGCGGCCGCCTCCCCTCCCTTCCTGTTCCTCTGCCGCCTCCCCTCCCTTCTCGTTCCTCCGTCGCCTCCCCAACGCCCCCACTGCCGCCGCCTCCCCTCGCCTCCCTTTCACTAACAGACTGCAGTGCTAAAGTTCGCCGCCTCTCCTCCCCCTCCAACGCCGCCTCCCCTCCCTTCCCGTTCCTCTGCCGCCTCCCCTCCCTTCCCGTTCCTCCGCCGCCTCCCCAACGCCCCCACTGCCGCCGAGGACTTCAAGGTGATCATCAGTGATTGTGTTATGATTTGCAAGATTGATGGCTGATCAGTGATTGTGTTCTGAATTGTATGGATTTGTATGAGTATGAGTATTGGATTTGTATGAGTATTGTTTGGCCCAACCAAGTTGGGATCAGTGTATATGCATGCCTGTCATCTAGCTAGAAGCTGCCTTGAGCCAGCCGACTACTAGTACTGGATTTGTATGAGTATTGTTTGGCCCAACCAAGCATCCTATGTTAAGCTTGCTCAACTGGTCGCCATGGATATACGTCTCAAAATGTACCGATTGTTGTTCCAGCGGATGAGCAGGTTGCTCACACTGGTCGCCATGGATATACGTCTCAAAATGTGATGGCAGTGTGTGACTTTGACATGAGGTTTACCTTTGTTGTTGCCGGATGGCCGGGTTCAGCACATGACACAAGAATTTTCAATAGCACTTTGGACAAGTACTCAAACCGGTTTCCACATCCTCCTGAAGGTACTATGCTTCTTTAATAATATAATTAAATATTATGATAGCCTTCCTATTTTTTAATGTCAATATTTGTGTGTTACATGTATGTAGGGAAATATTACCTTGTTGATGCGGGTTATCCCAATCGAAAGGGCTATCTAGCTCCTTATAAAGGACAAAAGTATCATCTACCAGAATTTCGCCATGGTTGACAACCAAGTAGAAAATATGAGGTGTTCAATCACGCTCACTCGTCCATTCGCAATGTGATTGAGCGGTCCTTTGGCGTGTTGAAGATGAAATGGAGAATCTTGTTGGCTTTGCCAAGTTACAAAATGAAGATTCAAATAATAATAATAATTGCATGTATGGCACTACACAACTTTATCCGAGATAGTGCTTTACGTGATGAGCTTTTCGAGAGATGTGATCTTGATGAAGATTATGACCCAAGCGATACGCAAACTGGTTCATTTGGAGGGCACGGTGTCAATGGATCAGCAATCGATGATAGAGATATGGGTGTATTTCGTGATAGCATTGTTACTTCTTTAATGACCCCACGAGAATAAAAAGATTACATTATTATGATATGATTGGATATTATTTTGTTTGGTCATAGTTACAAATCCCATGTTTGGTCATTATTATGATAGCACGTATCGTCATAGTTACAAATCTCATGCAAAAATAAGTTTAAATTCATCCTTAAAAACATCCTTCAAACCCTCAAGGGTAATTCAGACTTTTTATCCTTCACACACAACTCAATAAGCCATCATCCTTTAAAAAGCCAGATTACCAAACACCAAAACTTGGCTTAAAAGCTGGGAGGCTTATAAGCCGATTAAGCCAGAAAGCTGGCTTTAAACTATAAGCCAAAAAGCCTAAACTTAAACAAACAAAGCCTTAAAAAAGTAAGGATAAAAAGAGAGCAGATTTTAAAACTTTAGGAGAGCTTGCTCTGCAACAGTAACTAAGAGGAGGTAGTGTTTCTAGTCGTTTTCTCGGGTTACTCTTGTTTGCTATTTTATATTTTTCTCTCGAAGCATTGATATTAACATTTTGTTATAATTAGTGCTAAATCACTTCTTTTCCGCCAGCATGGCTAGAGTCGCAAGTGACCGAGACTATAAGGGTATATACAATACGAGATGCTTATATGCCAGTGCTTACAAAAAGATGATATAACCACACCATCAAATACCTATAAAAGTCATTTCCTCCGATACAAATATCTCTTTTCTAAGTACTTAGATGATTGTATTATCTATTAATTATATATAGTTATATATATAAATATCTCTTAAACATCGGTATCTAATCAAACATTAATACTATAAAATAAATATCTTATCTATACTATGTGATAATTTTTTTTTTACTGAACACATGTATTGTGCATACTCTAACGACGCGGGCTGGTCAATTAAGAGGAATGGATCCGTCTAACCTCAGGAGTCATGTCTAGCAAGTTGTCATGGCTATTTTATTTTCTATTCTTTATGGTTTTCCCGTGTTTGCTAATGCTCGTCACACACACGTGCTTCAGCTTCTGCTGTTTGGTGCGACAACTGGTTATCTAGTCCCCATCTACCATTTATGTTTGCAGCAGCAATGGAGAGGAGAACATACATCTACATCCACAGGATCAGCGTCAAATAATTAAAGCATGAACTAGGGCAGTTTTTAGTTGTTGTCAAATAATCACTGATTCGATCGATGAGCGGAGCCGGGATTGGGTCACAGGGGCCGAAAGCTCGAGAGAGATATGGATTTGTTACCGTCCTAACATGATATAAACGGGTTAAACTATTTACAAAAAAAAGTAGAAGTTTTCTCAAGAGAAAATTTTTTATATCAAAAATTAAATAGAACACAAATCATGAGTACGATGGATGATTACTTGAGTTTGGTGGAGTTCGATGCACATACACGTTTCACTGAGTTATAGAAGAAGTGTTTGATTAAGGTCTAAACTGTTGGGTACGATGCACTTTTTGGAATTTTCTATTTTTGATTTTCTAAAATTTGAAATTGGAAATAGAGGATGAGGATAAGGAAGTGGTCCTGTAGACCTCCTTTTCATACAAAGAAGAGGGGAAGGAATCTTGTCGTGCAACGAGGAAGCAGGAAGTGAATCGGACTGTCGTTTCGAGCCGATTCGGTGTTGAAACGCGAGCTATTTTTTTACGTGACAACGACGAATGTGTTTTTTTATATCACCAATTCATTTGAAACACTATTTAACAGGTAGGGTTAAATAGTATAAAACACTGTTCACCAATTTTTGAAACGGCCGGTCGAGGCAGCACCGTGTTCCCTGGGGATCGGACTTACCTAGATCGTGTCTTTAGGGTACGGACGATATGTTCTGGGTCCTGGGGGCACGGAGTAGGGCACGCGGAGCGTTTGTGCGGTTCCATAGTGTTATTTTTGGTTTTGATTGGGTAAGCGAGCGGGATAAATTTGCTAATTAGCACAACATTAGTTCCAAAGAACCAAAAACTCTAGGAATCCCTGGTCTACTGCTTACGAATTTGCAAGCGTATAAGCTTTGGGAGCACCTTAATTCGGTCCCAATTCCAATTCCTTTTGTTCTTTCTTCTAAGTTTCCCTCCTGTAATGAGTCTGTAATGAGTCTAAACTCGTTGTAATTGGTTGTGTACATTGTTTTCCATCTCAATGCAAAGACCCGTAAAGTTTTTATGTATTCTCTAAAAAAACTAATGTGTTGGTATCTGGTATATTGTACACTTTCTCACCCGGCGGGTGCACATCAGCCCCGTACCAAATGCAGGAGCAGAGTGATCAACTACAGGCCCCAAAAAGTTAAGGACTCCTAATTTGAATTTAATTTTTAATTACTATTTGTTATTATCTCAATAAAAAATATTATTCTACTATAGTCACTCTTGTAAGATAAAGACTTATGAAAGAATTTTTATTGCATTCTTACTGGGGACTTTCCCGATCTCTCTATTGCTCTCTTCCTTTTTCCCTTTGTTTTTGCACAACTACTATTTCTATCTCTTATTTGCCTGTGAAAATTTACCCCTCCTATCTTAATTCTTCTTCTCTTAATTAACTCGTGATTTCCCTAACATAATTCCATTGATGACGATGGATCAATCTACTCCATTCTCATCTATTTATTGTGGTATTCTTTGTGGACTCAAAACACATAATTTATGTTCTCATCTCATTCTTTTCGTCTATCCATGGGGCTCTTGTACTATATTACTTGGTCGGCAAAGTCGGCCTTTCATGTTACATCGTGGTCTAGAGAAGCTACATGCATCACATCACATCAATTAGTTTGTTTAATCATATATTATTGCAGTCTAGAACTTTAATTTTGTTACTAAGTTTTTAAAACCTACTATTATTGTCATTTCTTGTATTTGCGCATCTGAATGTTGTTCTAGCTTCCATCCATCTCTTCTAAAATTAGGAGATATGAATCTTGTTATGAAAAGTATAAAAGAGAAAAGGAAACCGGAGAGCTAATTTTAGAGCCTAATTATAAACAATTTCTTTTCTATTTTAGTAATTGATTTTTTTCTAAATTGTGGGCACAGGGTCCCCAAATTCTCATGTACGACCCTGGTGCATACACACAGTTAGCATTTATAGGGGGGGCAAGAGTTCCCTGTCAGGACCTGTCGTTAATATGCAGGGCTTGGTCCTTTGATGGACGTCTTCATTTGATCATTTGTTTTCTAATTATACATTAGCAAAAATTATTAAATATATAATTTCATAAAATTACTTTTGATGATAAATATAATAATATTATTTCCATGTGACAAATCTACTTTTTTTAATGTAATTTAGCAGTTAAATTTTTAAAAGGTTGGCTGCTACATCTAAGAAGAAAACAGAGGGAGCACTATTCGACGGGACCTCTGGTGAGTATGCACTAATTATAACGACCAACCACTATCCTAATTAAGAAGTTTTTCTTTTTTAAAAAGAAAAGATACTAGTAGTATTCCTCCTATAGATTAAAACAAAGGTGTTTGCTATACAGTGAATATTCACTGTCTACTTAAGTAGTTAACACTTACCTACTTGCATGTTTTCTTTTGTGTGTGGTTCCCTTCCGCCGCGCACTATAGCATAGCGCGTGCTAGCGCCGCCGCTGGCGTGTAACATTCTCGATTTTTTAAAAGAAATATTTGGATTTTGATTTGCAAATTTTCAAAAATAAAATTTCTTTTGAAATGCAACAGTACCTTATTTTTAGGCCCGTTTCGGCCCAGTTTCCTCCGGACATTGCCGCTACTGCCAGCGCCGTTCGTCGCCCGTCGCCTGCCGCCGCCCCACGCCACGCGCCACCCGGACCCCCTCCCCTTCTTCCCGCCGCCTCTGCCGGCCCCTCGCTCCCTCGCACCCCCACTCGGCTATATAAGCCGGCCGCGCTCCCCTCTTCTTCTCCCCCACCTCGCCTTCTCCCCTCCGAGTCGACGCTCCACCACCGCCCCCTTCTTCCCCGCTGTCGTCGCCTCCGCCCTTCTTCCCGCGCCTCAGTCGCCGTCGCCTTGCCGAGCCGTCGTCGGCTCCGCCTCCTGCTTCTCCCTCGCTCCCGGTGCTGCCCGAGCCCCGCTCCCTCCTTCCCGCGCTGTCGCCTTGCCCATGCGCCCCCTCCTCTCCCTCTCCCTCCCCCTCGCTTTCTCCGCGTGGCGGAGCACACGAGACGATGCGCCTGCACGTGTCGCCGCCCTTTTATCCGCGCCCGCGGCTAACAAGTGGGCCCCACTGGCTACAGTGCCCTGTGCGACTGGCAGGTGGTCCCCACCAGGCACTATTCTGTAGACCCGTGCGCCGGTGCGTGTGGACTCGGTCCACACACTATGCTGTGGACCAAGCACTATTCACATACCACGTGTCAGCACGAGGTTTTTCGGGTTTTCTGTTTTTCATTTTAATTAAAAATTCATTTGAAAAACTTCAAAAATTCATATCTCCTTCGTTATAACTCCAAAAATTATAAAATTTATTCCTAAAATTTTCTAAATTCAAGATCTTGCTAATGGCACTAATCTTGATCAATTTGGAGTTCATTTGTTATGGATTTTGTATTTATTTACTCTCTTTGCTGTTGTATTTTTTCCGGTACTTTCGTCTGATTAGATTTCGAAGACGCGGGAGACCTCCACTTCGATCAAGCTCAAGAATACCAATACCCTACAGCCTTTAACCAAGGCGAGTCAATACTTTGATCATTTTGACTCTACATTTTATGTAAATTATATTTATTTAAAATATCAAAATTGCATACTTTAATTATGTAATCAAATGTGTGTTAAAGCTTAAGGTAATTAAACACCGATTTGATGATTAATTAATTATGACCCATCATTTGATAAATTGAATACCTCATTCCATATCACCCTAGTAAGCTATGTGGTAAATACTAGCATAGGTTGTACTTAAGCGGCATGCTAGTCTTGCTCAAGTACCGGAACAATAAATGTTCTGATCATCATCTTTTAATCATGAAAGTAGTTTTGGGCAGTCATTATGGGTAAATGACTGACGTGTTGTGATAATTGACTTTTCCTCCCCAAAACCCTAAGCAACTTTCTAGTACCACATCTGGGCGGATGGAAAGAGTGGTGGGTGTCATCGTGCATAAGAGTGGTTGGTGGGTGGTATGAACCACCCAGATGGATTAAGGACTTAATCTTGTCATGACCTCCTGTGTAAAACAAGTACAAGCGCAAGTCTGCAAAGTGCAACTTGGCTTAGTAAAATTATTAAACCCTGAATGTCATCCCACAAGTCGGTGAGTGGAAGCGTGCAAGCGACGGATGTGTTTCGACTTGAAAGGGACACCGAGGTAGGGTGAAGTTGCCAGCTACGCTAGTCATTATGGTGAACATCCCGCACAACCTATGGGCGTGGCCCATATGGGTGAGATGATGGAAGGGGCGAGGTAGTTTAAAACGTTACTGTGACAATCGCTTAACTACATGACTAAGAAATCATGTGGGGTAACGAGTATGATTATCTCTTGTTGATAAAGTGTACAACCTCCGCAGAGTCTAAACTATTTAAACAGCCGTACATATGATCAAAGGCGAACATGAGAACTTAACTTGAGTTAGTTCTATTTCAAAAACCTTGTAGGTGGAATGACAACCAGGTCGGCTCATCTAGTCCGAGGTTGGATTTTTCCTGAGCCGTCGAGTTTAGTGATATGGAGGAGCGGTGGTAGCTCCAATCAAATGATGCATGTGTAGAGTTTTCGATGGAGGGAACCTCTACTGTTATTTAATATTGCACTCATTTTCTTTAATAAAATGCAATTTGTTTAAAATGCTAAGTTATAGGATTTGTAATTATGATAATTGAAAAATATTGCTTTAGCAAATAAAAGAACCTGAGCCACCCTTGTTAAGCTATGCATGTATATTATTGCATCTTGTATGTTGGCTCGCGAGCACGGAAGTTGTGCTCATTCTTGCTCTTCCCCCAAACCCTCCAGATGATGTGGATCAAAGAGACTACACAAACTATGAAGACCCTGAAGCTGACGGACAAGGAAACGATGAAGCGTAGTGTGGATATCATGGGGATATGCTCCAGATCTTAAGATGATGTGACAATTGACAATGGCGTTAATAGTTTGTCATTTCACGAGTTTTCGGCAAAGAAATAGTGCTGTCAGGCTTCAGGCGGTCTGACCGGCAGACCGGCCTAAGATGCGGTCAGACCGGTCTAAGAGGCGGTCGGACCGGCAATGTCAGAAAGTGGTATTTTGAGCTGGGCCAAAAATAGAGGTAGCAGGCAAGACAGGATATTCTATTGCACTTGGTCCCATAATTTTTGGAGTCTCAAGTCAAAAGTTCTATTGAATTGAAATTTCCAGTAGGTTTCGGTTTTCAAAGGTCGAAAATCGGCTAAATCATTACTGGAGGTCTGACCGGCCAATAGGTGGCGGTCACACCGGCCAGGGTGGGTGGTCAGACCGGCCCTAGGGGCGGTCTGACCAGTTTTCACTTGTTCATCGCCCATCGTGCCGGTGATATTCGGTTGTTAGGTCAAAGTCATGAGTTTCAGCGCATATATGTTGCATGATGCATGTTTTGACTAACATGGGTTAAGTTGTGAAGAACTTATTCTTAAATTTAGTTTACTTGTCTATTGTTGTGCAGGTTGTTTGGTGGTCAACGACGGTCAACGGCGAGGATGATCGGGACTAGGCTTGGAGAGCTGAAGTCCAGAACGATCGACGATGCCGGGTGAGGTCAATGTACTCAAGCGTGGTGCAAGATGGATAATAGTGACCTATTGGCTAATCCGAGGCGCAAGATGGCGCAAGGTGTAGCTAATTAGGTCAAGGGGAGATATAGACGGCGTATTAAAATACGTGGGTATGTGTCCCGTTTGTTTTGGGCCTTAACGGGAGCCCAATTGAGTCAAACTTCTAGAAGGTCTAAGCCTCCACTATAAATAGGAGAGGGAGGTGGCTGCACCTTGGTCTTCGTCTCTTTTGCTATTTTTGTAAACCTTAATTTTCTTAGGGAGAGCTTTTGTGGAGGCTAGGGTTTTTGATAGTTTGATGTGATTTTCGTGCTCTTGTATTGAGCATTGTTCTCCATTGATGAAAAGGTTGTAAGCTCATATCATATCAAATCAATCAAAGAAAAGTTTAATCAATATTTTTTCTCATTGCGTTCTTTCTCTATATTTGATGATTTTGAATCTTTCTTTGATCCGCGAGTTTTTTGATTGAATTCTTCACGTGATCTAGCTTGTTGTGACGTGTGAGAACCTATCTAGGATCATCTTGATCATCAATCACCCACGAGCAAGATCTTGGATCAAGTTTTTGTTTTGACCCGGTTTTGAACCCTTCTTCAATTAAATGGAAAAGGATCGCTAATTCTCCAAGAATTGTCACAATATTCGATTGGAATATGTTCCTGATATCATAGAGAAGGTGTGTTCCAAGTTTCATCAAGTTTGAATTAGTAGATCAAAAGTTTCATCTATTTGCATCTTCGTCATCGGGTTGTTTCATTACATTCTTGATGCGGTGGTCGACCGCCGAGTCACTGATCGAGCCGTGAGCAATCGGTCCGATCACAAGATACACAATGGTCCGGCCGTGATGCATTGATTTGCTTTAATCTTTGTTGATTTTTTCGTATTGCTTAGGGGTTTCTATTGGATTCAGTATTAGTCTTCCGCTGTAATGATATACTGATCTTCATAGCTTCGATAGCTACTGGAGTGAAATTTATGTTGAATCCATTATTTATAAAAAAAGTGAGCGTTCTCCTATTCACCCCCCTCTAGTCACCTTTTCGGTCCAACAAGTGGTATCAAAGGCCGATTAGTTCCATCTTGATCTTAACCGGTCACTGAACTTGGCGATGGATAGATACTCCACAAAGCCGCATATCTTCGATGGGCACGACTATGCCTATTGGAAGAATCGCATGCGAGTCTTCCTTGAGAGCGAAGGACATGCTATATGGGAGGTTGTTCGAGTCCCGCTCGTTGTGCCCAAAGTTGCTACGCCGGCTTCAGAAGCCCTTTTGGCTAACAACAATAAGGCTAAAAATCTCTTATATGGTGGGCTTGGGAGACAGGAGTATGATCGGATTTGCAATCTTGAGACTACGCATGAGATTTGGAACACTCTCGAAACCTATCATGAGGGTTCGTTCCAAGTCAAGAAAGTACGTCAAACAGTCTATAAGCGTGAATATAACAAATTCGAGATGCGTCCTGGAGAGAGCATCGATGACATTTGCAGTCGCTTTAATAAAGTGATTAATCAGATGAAAGCTGTTGGTTTTGAATATTCTCAGTCTGAAAATGCCACCCACCTCTTGGTTGCAATCAACACCAAGGAGTGGGAGATAAAGGCCACAACCATTGAAGAGAATATCAATCTTTCTGATCTGACTTTGGCGCTGCTCTATAGCAAGCTTAAGACTCATGAGATCAAGAGGATTGATCATCCCAAAAAGAAAAATATGGCTTTGGTAGCAGACCCGCTCAAGAGAACTTCTGATGGGTCTTTTGAGTCTTCTTATGGATTTTCGCTTGCTGGTTTATCTGCAATTCATGAAGAAGAGTTTGAGAGTCTTCCTGAGGCTGAGTTAGCCCTCATAGTCAAAAAGATCACACGGGCCTACAACAATATGAGAAACATAAATCGAGGAGGTCCCGTAACTTGCTCTGAGTGTGGTGAGGTTAATCATATTCGGGCAAATTGCCCCAAGCTGAAAGGTAAGAGCAACCATAAGGAGGGAAAACTAGCTTGGAAGAAGCCTCAATGGAACAAATCAAGGTATGATACTGCTAAGCTGACAAAGGCCGCTCACCGGGTGCTTACCACTTTTGAGGATCAATCCTTAAGCGATGTTGACTCCGGGAGCGAGGAGGACAAGGAGGAGGAGATCCCTCAAAACAAGAAGAAAGGGAGGGCCAAGGACTTCACCGGCTTGTGCTTCATGGCCGACTCCGTTGACAACGACAACGATGAGGTACCTCCTTCCCATGATGTTCTTTCTGATACATGTGAATCTATATTTGAGCAACTCATGAGTCAGGATAAGACATTAGAGTTTGTCATGGCCAAGAATAAGTACTTAGAGTCACAAGTAGATAATTTAACTTTAGAACTTGAAAATGCTAAGACTCTTGAATCTGTTGAATGTTCATCCTTCCATGTTATGCACTCAGAATTTGCTAAACTGCAATCTGCTCATGATATTGCTTTGCAACAACTTGAAAATGCTAGGACTGAGCTTGTTGAGGTTAAATCTGCTCCATGTGAAAAATACTTAGAGTCTAGCAAGTTAGTTGCTTCTGATGTGATTGATCCTAGCCTTTTCACTTTGTGCTTAGAACGCGAACATGAAGTTAAAGATATCTTAGAAGCAGCTAGAGCTAAATATGACAAGCTTAAGGATAGTATTGAGCCTTCTACATGTGCTTCATGTCCAACTCTTAAACTTGAAGTTGCTTTATATAAGGAGAAATATGCTAGAGTCATTAAGGGTAAAACCTGTTAATCATGTGTTAATCTTGAAGAAGAAAATGCTTATCTTAATAATACCTTAGAAAAATTCTCTAAAGGTAAGAAACAATTAAACATGATTCTGAACAAGTCTAAAACTCCTTATAAGAAGCAAGGATTAGGATACAATCATGTTCAAAATAATTCTAACCCAAAAGTTACTCAAGTCTTGGAAAATGGGTTAATTGAATTCAAAAACCAACCTATAAAAACTATCTTTAAATCTGAAGGTGTTGCCCAACCATCTGTTAAGTCTAAGGGTGCTTCTCCAAGTGGTATTAAGTATCATTGCACCTATTACAAAAAGGATGGGCATTTGATTGAGTTCTGTTGGCGTAGGTTGAAAAATAATAAGAAATTTTTTTACTAGAATTTTATCTAATCAACTTAGAGCTTTTATGAGACATTGTAACATAGAAAAGAATAAACCTTGTTTAGGATTTGTGTCACATGCTCATCATCATGTTCCTAGACAGGATAACTCTCATGTTACTCTAACCATTGCTCATAACATAACTTCAAATAAAATTAAGGATAACACTTCTTCTTTGTATACTACTCGCAGACGTGTGTCTCGGTACTGGGTTCCTAAGTCTTGTTTAACTAACCCCAGTATTGAGACACATCGTTCTTCTGTTCCTTGATTTTCAGGATTACCGCGAAAAGAGGAAGGACACGTGGTTCATCGACTCCGGCTGTTCACGCCACATGACCGGAGACTCAAGATGGATCACCTCCTTCACGCGGTCGACAGGTGATGATTTCATCACCTTTGGAGATGATAAACAAGAGAGGATTGAAGGAACGGGATCGATCACGGTGAACGACAGTTTCATCCTCAAGGACGTCGCCCTTGTGGACAAGCTAAGGTTTAATTTGATTTCTGTGTCTCAACTTCTTAATGATGGATATGAGACTAGATTTAAGAAAAATATTTGTCGGGTGCTTGATTTGACTGGTGAGCTTGTTTTTGGAATTACTAGAGTTGCTAGGATCTTTGGAGCTGGCTTTTCAGAATCTCTTGCTGGTTCTCTCAAATGCTTGATTTCATCATCTTCTTCTGAGTTCTGGCTTTGGCACCGTCGTTTGGGGCACATTGGTTTTGATCATCTGACGCGAGTTAGCAACCTTGAGCTCATGAGAGGTTTGCCAAACTCAAAGCCGTCAAAGATGCTGTTTGTGCGCCCTGTAGGCATGGTAAGCAAGTTGCCGCCTCACACCCTTCAGTTACTATGGTCATGACTGACGGACCGTGACAGTTGCTTCATATGGATACTGTTAGTCCTGCTACGGTTCGGTCAGTTGGTGGAAAATGGTACATTCTTGTCATAGTCGATGATTTTTCTAGATACACTTGGGTGTTCTTTCTTGCTTCGAAGGATGAAGATTTTGATTATTATCACGATCTTGTTCTGTTTTTGGCTTCTGAACTTCCGGGTGCCTTGAGAGTGATCCGCAGTGACAATGGCACGAAGTTCAAGAATGCATCATTTGCTTCCTTTTGTGCTGAGCGTGGAATTGAGCATCAGTTCTCTTCCCCACACGTCCCTCAACAGAATGGCGTTGTGGAAAGGAAGAACAGGACCCTGGTCGAGATAGCTAGGACTATGCTAGATGAGTATAGCACACCGAGGAGGTTTTGGGCTGAAGCTGTTGCTACTGCGTGCCATATTGCTAATCGTGTCTTTGTGAGGCCTTCTTTGGGCAAGACTGCTTATGAGCTTCGATTTTATAGAAAATCCTCTGTCTCGCACTTTCGAGTCTTTGGACCTAAATGTTTTATTCTCAAGACAGGAAATCTAGATAAATTTGAGTCAATAACTTTTGATGGTTTATTTCTGGGTTATCCTGCACATTCGAGGGGTTTTCGGTTTTTTAATGCTGAAACTAACCTTGTTCAGGAGACATGCAAAGTCACTTTTGATGTGACTAGCCCTGGAGCTAGATCAGATATTTCAGGTGATACACAGGTGACAGAGAGCATATTCATAGAGAAAGATGATGAAGGATTGGATGTTCTTCCACCTGCAGCTGTTGACGCTCCTATTCCAGCACAAGAATCTGTTGTGGCTACTTCGCCTTCAGATGAGGCTCCTGCTGCATCTTCATCATCAGCAGTACCTGCGGAGGTTGAAGAGATGTTTTCCTCTCCGGGTGCACCACTTCACATTCAAAGGCAGCACCCTCCGGATCATATAATTGGTAATCTTCATGAGCGAGTCACTCGCTCAAGGTATCATGATCCAAATCTCTACTCTCATTCTACATTTGTTGCTTCTTTTGAACCTCGTGATATATCACATGCTTTATCGGATTCTAGCTGGGTTAATGCCATGCATGAGGAGTTAGAGAATTTTGAGAGGAATAAGGTTTGGAACCTAGTAGAACCTCCTAGTGGTCATAATGTTATAGGAACCCGCTGGGTTTTCAAAAAACAAACAAAATGAGGATGGTTCTGTAATTAGAAATAAGACTAGGTTGGTAGCTCAGGGTTTTAGCCAAGTTGAGGGGTTAGATTTTGATGAGACCTTTGCTCCTGTTGCTAGACTAGAAGCCATTTGCATTCTACTTGCATTTGCTGCATCTAAGGGCTTTAGATTATATCAGATGGATGTTAAAAGTGTATTTTTAAATAGTTTCGTAGAGGAGGAAGTTTATGTTAAGCAACCCCCAGGCTTTGAGAATCCCAAGTACCCACATCATGTATTCAAGCTATCCAAAGCATTATATGGTCTTAAACAAGCCCCTAGAATCATAATGTCTTAAATAAGCCCCTAGAGCCTGGTATAATTGACTTAAGACCTTCTTGCTTAAGAATGACTTTGAGATGGGTAAGGTAGACAAGACTTTGTTTATTCTTAGGCGTGGTAATGACTTCCTGCTTGTCTAAATTTACGTTGATGATATTATCTTTGGTGGTTCTTCTCATGCTCTTGTTTCCAGCTTTTCTGAGGCTATGTCCAGGGAATTTGAGATGAGTATGATGGGAGAGCTCAATTACTTTTTGGGGCTTCAAATCAAGCAATGTAAGGAAGGGATCTTCATCCATCAGACGAAGTACACTAAGGACTTGCTCAAACGTTTCGACATGGGTGACTGCAAGCCAATCTCCACTCCCATGGTAACTTCGACTGTTTTGGATCCAGATGAGGAAGAAGAAGCCGTGGATCAACGCGAGTACTGCAGCATGATCGGCTCCCTCCTGTACCTGACGGCCTCAAGATTGGACATCCACTTCACGGTATGCCTCTGTGCGAGGTTTCAGGCGTCTCCGTGATCTTCCCATCGCCAAGCCGTTAAGCGCATATTCAGGTATTTACACTCTACCCTTCTGTATGGCATTTGGTATTCCTGTTCGTCATCTTTGTCCATTCGGGGGTTTTCTGATTCTGATTTTGCGGGCTGTCGGCTTGATAGGAAGAGTACCTCAGGAACTTGTCACTTCCTAGGCACTTCTCTTGTTTCTTGGTCTTCTAGGAAGCAGTCTTTTGTTGCACAATCCACTGCTGAAGCTGAATATGTAGCTGCTGCTAGTTGCAGTAGTTAAATTTTATGGATGGTAACCACTCTTAAGGATTATGGGTTAAACTTTGCTAGTGTTCCTCTTTTCTGTGATAACACTTCTGCCATTAATATTGCTAAGAACCCTGTGCAACACTCTAGGACTAAGCACATAGATATTCGCTATCACTTCCTTAGAGATCATGTCGAGAAAGGTGATATTGTGCTACACTTCGTAGAGTCTGAGGCTCAACTGGCTGATATCCTCACCAAGCCTTTAGACCCAACTAGGTTTGGCACCTTGAGAAGCGAGTTAGGGGTAATTTATCCCTATGGGTTGGTTTGAGGGGTAGTTCGATCTTTTCTGATCTTACCTTGTTCTTTTGATCTTTTCTTGTTCCTTTTCTGAACTTATTGATCTTTTTGAACTTTTTAGGTTTTTAGGCTTTTCTTGCATATCATTGTATCATATTGCATTCATATGAAAAATCAAACATGTGGTATCCAAAAAGATGCATTGTAATATAAGATTTTCTGCTTATCTTTGAAAATTGATGAAGCTTTGCCTATTACCCTTTGGAGCTTTAGTATTTCAATTCTTGCTCAATGACATGTCTACTCCTTTGACTTGCTAGAATTATCATGCTTTCACATATACAGATAAGTCTTTGCTGTATGAGCTAGAACTCTAAAATAACTCGAACTAAAAATTATAATTTATGGATGTTTTAGCTAGCTGCGCAATTAGTGATCCTTTTGTGACTTTGGCCCTGTCAGAATTACTTTGTTAGCTCTTGAATCTAAAATTGACCATTACTTGAACTTCTTGTGTTCTTGAGATTCTAAAACTGCTCTTGTGAAACATGAAAAATCAATATTGTCTTATGCTTAAATTGTGTCAAACTACTCTTACGAGACTGCTTGTCAAAGACATGAACTTGGAGATAGTTTGATGATCCAAACGATCTCATGGGGACTGCTTGTTAGAAATGACATGAACCTCAAGATTTATCGCCTTGGTAAAAGCTTAGGAACAGTTTGTGGATGGCTCCTAGTCTAGGATCTTCTTCACTAAGATATATCTTTAATCAACTTCTGATCGAAGCTTAGAATGAGTTTGCGGATGGCTCCTAGTCCAGGATCTTGTTACTAAGTTAGATCATTAGTCAACTTCAATATTCAGTGCAAATGAGAAAACTGTTGAAAAATAGACGTTTGAGAAATTTGAGCAAAATGATTCAATACAGGACCTGATTGACTCTTAATGTGGTATTTGTTAGATTTTTTATCTCACTTTGATATTTTGACATGGTCAGTTTCACTTTAGGATCCCTGTTGATGAACTTGCTGAATTTGAAGCTTTGCTTAAATTGATCAAATCTATTGCTTTACTTTTGAGCCTTCGTGCTTAGCTTTGATATATATGTCTTATCATGATCTTGCTAGCGCTGTTACGCTTGATATGTCGTCTGTGCAATATTAGAAATGCTGGCTTGTTCTTTTGGGTAATCTCCAAAGCTTCTTGTAATCAAAAATTAAAAAATATAAAAAATAAAGCTACTGCATTGCACTTCATGCATACTCCTTCTTATGCTTCTTTCTTCATTCTGCATGTATTATCTCTGGATGAGAGGAAGGCGTGATTCATTGATGACTCCATTGTCAAAGGGGGAGAAGATATTTCAATGTTGGGGAGAAAATATATCATTGTTGTACAAAGGGGGAGAAGATATATAAAAATGATAAAAGGGAGAGAACTTGGAGAATTTGAAATTTTCTGAAATCTGAGGATCATAGTGAGGGGGAGTTTTTGAATTGCATTCTTATTGTCTTATTGTCTTTTCTAAACTTGAATTGCATTTATTTATCCTCACAATGATCATAGGTCAATGGAACAATTCTTCTCTTATATGGACCTTAAGTGAGATTTTTGACTCTTTTCTGGAATTTAAAGTTTTTATGCTTTCTTTTGCCTTATCTCACTTTCCTATGCTATTCTGATACCAGCTTGGTCATTTCCATTGCTTTCTCTTGCTTATGGACCAAGTTGTGCCTTTGTGCGAAAACGAAAGTATTTTAATTTTCAAACCTCCAAATTACATTTTCTGGATTATTGCCAATGTGTTCATCAAGGGGGAGATTGTGGATATCATGGGGATATGCTCCAGATCTTATGATGATGTGACAATTGGCAATGACGTTAATGGTTTGTCGTTTCACGAGTTTTCGGCAAAGAAGCAGTGCTGTCATGCTTCAGGCGGTCTGACCAGCCAAAGCGGCGGTCTGACCGGCAATGTCAGAAAGTGGTAGTTTGAGCTGTGCCAAAAATAGAGGTAGCAGGCAAGAGAGGAGATTCTATTGCACTTGGTCCCATAATTTTTGGAGTCTCCAGTCAAAAGTTCTATTGGATTGAAATTTCCAGTAGGTTTCATTTTCAGAGGTTGAAAATTGGCTAAGTCATTACTGGCGGTTAGACCGGCCAGGGTGGGCGGTCAGACTGGCCCTAGGGGCGGTTTGACCGGTTTTCACTTGCTTCGTCACCCGTCGTGGCGGCGATATTCGGTTGTTAGGTCAAAGTCATGAGTTTCAGGGCATATATGTTGTGTGATGCATGTTTTGACTAACATGGGTCAAGTTGTGAAGAACTTATTCCTAAATTCGGTTTACTTGTCTATTGTTGTTCAGGTTGCTTGGTGGTCAACGACGGTCAACGGCAAGGATGATCGGGACTAGACTTGGAGAGTTGAGGTCCAGAACGATCGAGGATGCCGGGTGAGGTCAATGTACTCAAGCGTGGTGCAAGATGGACAAGGGTGACCTATTGGCTAATCCGAGACGCAAGATGGCGCAAGGTGTAGCTAATTAGGTCAAGGGGAGATATAGACGGCGCATTAAAATACGTGCACATGTGTCCTGTTTATTTTGGGCCTTAACGGGAGCCCAATTGAGTCAAACTTCTAGAAGGTCTAAGCCTCCACTATAAATAGGAGAGGGAGGTGGCTGCACCTTGGTCTTCGTCTCTTTTGCTATTTTTGTAAAACCTAATTTTCTTAGGGAGAGCTCTTGTAGAGGCTAGGGTTCTTGATAGTTTGATGTGATTTTCGTGTTCTTGGATTGAGCATTGTCCTCCATTGATGGAGAGGTTGTAAGCCCATATCATATCAAATCAATTAAAGGAAAGTTTGATCAATGTTTTGTCTCATTGCGTTCTCTCTCTATATTTGATGATTTTGAGTCTTTATTTGATCCGCGAGTTTTTTTATTGAATTCTTCACGTGATCTAGCTTGATGTGATGTGTGGGAACCTATCTAGGATCATCTTGATCATCAATCACCCACGAGCAAGATTTTGGATCAAGTTTTCGTTTTGACCCGGTTTTGAACCGTTCTTCAATTAAACGAAAAAGGATCGCTAATTCTCCAAGAATTATCACAATCTTTGATTGGAATAGGTTCCTGATATGATAGAGAAGGTGTGTTCCAAGTTTCATCAAATTTGGATTAGTAGATCAAAAGTTTCATCTATTTGCATCTTCATCATCGAGCTGTTTACATTACATTCTTGAGCCGTGATCGATCCGGCGAGTCACCGATCGAGCCGTGAGTAATCGGTCCGACCGCCAGTAACACAGCGGTCCGACTGGCAGTGCATTGATTTGCTTTAATCTTTATTGATTTTGTCATATTGCTTAGTGAGAGACCATGTGAGTAGGGTCCCCGTATGAGTGATGAGTATTTGACGTTGTGGTGAGAAGTTTGTGATTGAAATCATTGCGTTTGCGCTGCTGCTGTTTTGGTTTCTGGAAGTGCGGAACTTCCGGTTCTGGAAATCGGAACTTCCGATAATCGGAACTTCCGCTATGGTAAAACGGAACTTCCGATTGTCCTGACGTTTGTGTTTCGGTTGAAGTAATCGGAACTTCCGCACCTGGGAACGCGGTTTGTCCGATATCTTGGCGTGAGTATTCCTCGAGGCGAAAATCGAATTGAAAATGCAGGAGTGCGGACGTTAGATAATCGGAAGTTCCGCAATGGTAAGCGCGGAACTTCCGATAATCCTGACAAGTGCGAACGTTCTGGAAATCGGAACTTCCGCAATGGTAAGTGCGGAACTTCCGATTGTGCCCAGAACTGTGCAGAGAAGGAAAGTTTATGATTTTGAGTTTGTATGAGTTTGAGTCTTGTACAAATATTGATGCTATGATATTGGGCAATGCTATGTGATGTGTTTTATGCGTGTTGATGCGGGACATCGAGGCGAAGTCGTGGCGAGGCGCAGTGATCGGACTAGGCGCAGGCGGCGTTGAGGTCAGAACGGTCGGGATGTGTCGAAGACGGCGTGAATCTTGAAGTGGTTGCAAGTCAAGGACAGCAAGGTGTACGGGAGGCTTCCAGAAGGTGCGCAAGGGGCGAAACGGTCTTTTCGCAAAGCGGCACAAGTGGAGGCGGTTCCGTTCGGGTGTAGCGGGCTTAATGGGTTGGAGACCCGTTAGCCAAAGGCTATAAATAGAGGAGAACCCCTGGTGTTAGGGTTAGACCTTTTGAGAGAGAAAATTAGGGTTAGCTTTAGCTAAAGTGCCTTTGGAGAGGTTGTTATGCTTTTTGAGAGTTTGTTGAGTTGGAGAGGATGAACTGAAATCTTGTGTAATCATTCCTCTGTGTTTCCCTCTGTAATCGTTTGATTTCTATCAATGAAACTCTGAGGTTTTGATTACTTGTTTATGCCTCCCCTCTTCTCTCTGTTCTTCTCTTGAATAGCTAGGGTTTTGATGAAACTTTTGATTCGTCTTATGAGATGGCATGAAACTTGATATCTAGAGTTGTATTGCTATTGCTAATATATCCTCAAAGTTTCATGAGCTAAGAATCTGATAATCTTGTCTATTGAAGTTTTTGGTCTTTCTTGTCCCTTCTTCAAGAAATCCAATTTTGCTTTGATTAATGAATCTTTGTTTGCGATTCTTTTCCATGAGGTCAAGATGTTGTTTAGGATGATGTCCTGTGAAACTTGACCTGAGAAGAGCTTTCAAGATTTAGTATTTCGGATTTTTGGGAAAACCCGGCGCCGTTGTTCTTGGTCGGGACAATCGGAACTTCCGATTGTCCACACGAATTCTGCAGACGGAACTTCCGCGATCAACCGGAACTACGGAGTGCGGAACTACCGCGGGTAGAATCGAGCTTCGATTCTTGTGAAACGACCAAGCTTGTTTTCGTTCTCTGATTTTGCTTCAATCAAACTTGAGATTTCCAGAGGGCTTTGTAGGTTTGTTTAAATACAGTAAAGGTGAGTTCTTAATTTATTAAGGCACCATTCACCCCCCCCCTCTGTTGCCATTTCGGTCCTTCACTTAGGGGTTTATATTGGATTCAATATTAGTCTTCCGCTGTACTGATATACTGATCTTCATAGCTTCCATAGCTACTTGAGTGAAATTTGTGTTGAATCTATTATTTATGAAAAAATGAGCGTGCTCCTATTCCCCCCCCCCTCTAGTCGCCTTTTCGGTCCAACACGTAGTCTAGTCTATAGTCTAGATCCCGCCTCGGTCTAAGTGGACTCATTCGGTACTTGCGTACAACGGATATTGTCCAACCCCTTGGGTAATATCCGTCGTATACAAGTTACCCCAGTCGCTTGCCTGTGGGGCGATGAGCTCTATCCCTTTTGCTTTCGTTGTAGTTACGTTGCTTTTATGTAATGTAATCAATTTGGCCTGCCCGACTCTTTTGTAAAACTTGACCCGACGTGGTCTATGTTACTATGAAGATTGTAATATATTAAATGTCTTAAATTATGCCTTGTATGAATTGATTTAGCAATGTTCCTGTGAGTGCTATCTACTGATCCAGATAATAGCACAGTGTTTTCACAAAGGATTCAGGATTAGAAAATTCGGGTTCGACAGAGCAGGTATCAGAGCATACGACTATAGAATCCTTAGTTAGATTGGTCGTTGCCGTAAGACTTGTGTCTTATTTTAAAAAATTAAAGAAAAACATTGATAAAAATATAGAGTATTTATTGCTTCTTCTCATCACTCTTAGTTATGCACTTATCTTTACTTTCATTAAGTTTTTAATGACTTTTCTCCTGTTTCAAAAATTGTAGATGGCAACCCCATCGTCCGATGGTCCGTGGGACCATTGTTCCCATGGAGAGAACGACGGAGACTTCGCAGACATCCTTCATCAGCTGATGCAGTACCTTGGCTACACCCGTCCTCCTATCTTCAGAGGCCGGATGGTGAGGATCAGGAACCGTGAGTCCTAGACCATGGAGGTTTTCCTCTATGCTAGGGTTGGCGAGTTCACCTCCTACACTTTCGAGGCCGAGGCACCCCGTCGCAGCTGTCTCGACGCCATTCAGGATGCAGCCCGAGTCGCCTCCACCCGCTTGTGTTGGATGCACAAGGATCTCCTGCTGAGATCACCGTTCTGCTACCACCCGCATCTCTCCGACGGAGAGCGAGTCCCGAAAGAGTTGGACTCCAGAGACAACGACCCCCGCCTAACCCACCAGGTGCAGCTGGGCGATGACCACTAACATCCGCACCGCCATGGACGAGATCTGGCAGCTCTGGATGCTCCTCACCGGCAGCTACACCCACTCCGACACCCTCCGCAGCAACTTGATCCGAAGCGACGAGGCTCGCCTTGGTGCAGTTCAGGAGAGAGACGCCGCCATCGCAGAGTTGGCTCACCTCACAGCCGCCACTGCGGTCACCGCTCCGGCTCCAGTTCCTCCTCCACCAGTCATCGCCTCCAGCGACAGGACGCTCGACCGACCACTCCTACCACGAGGAGCCCGCACCAGGATGACCGCACATAAGAGCGTGCGACGCCCCACTCCGCAGCCCTTCATCGACCTTGGCGAGCCCAGCCGTGGACGCAGCCTCAGCCATTCCCGCTCCTGCTCCCGTTCGCCCAGTATCGGTAGCGACCATTCCCGTTCCAGCTCGCCAGCCTTCAGCCAGAGCCGTTCCCGTTCCCGCTCCCCAGGTAACTGCACTACTTGTAGTGGCCAGTTCCCGATGGAGGAGTAGTTAGCCTAGTTTAGCTAGCAGTGCTTACTTTAGCAGTCTTTTGGTTGCCAGCACTTTTTGTTCCTTCTTTTGTAGACGATGTGTTTGTATCGTGTGTTTTGACTTAGCTTAGCTTATATGCTATGTGTCAGGAGTCATGTAACACCTAACCCCTTAATATAATACAACCATTCTAGGCTATGTATTGTATGTATTCGATCTTCTTGTTGGTTTAATGTTCTTGTGTGTGTGCCTTAGAGGGCTAGTAAACCCTCATATACTCCCTCTTGTTCTAAGCGTCAGCTTTTCTTCAGATACCGCCTAGAAGAGCCGCCGCCCCAGCCCGTGGAGCCTTTGCAACTGGCAGAGGAAGAGGCCGTGGAAATGGTCGTGGTCATGGCCAAGGACAAGATCTACCTCCCCCGCCACCAGCAAACCCCTCAATGGCTCAAGTTATGTTCTAGCATACACAGATTCTCCAAGCCCTGCTCGCCAGTCAGCAAACTGGAACAGCCGGCCGTAACTCCAAGCTGGCAGACTTCCTCCGGACAAGACCCCTCACTTTTGCTGCCACCAATGAGCCCCTAGAAGCGGAAGACTGGCTCAGAGACATTGAGAAGAAGCCCCGCCTTGCCCACTGCTCAGATGAAGACTTTGCCACCCATTAGTTGAAAGGAGCTGCCACTGCATGGTGGAAAAACTACCTCGCTGCTCGAGGTGGCGACGGCTCGATGACAGAAGAAGAAGAAGCCCCTCCGATGAATGAATGCATGCTTGGCTGAATGCTCTCTTTCTTTTTTCCTTATATTAATTAAGGAGATGCTCCAAAGACGCTGCCATCTATCGCCTCAGTGAGGAAGAGAAGGGTGGCAGAGAGACGGTGAATATGATGCTCGCGGCTTTCCTCTAAGGTTATGTACAATGGGTTTACATCAGCTGTCTATAGCTTCTGTCACGTAAAATTTAAGCTGATATGGATGAAAGAGAATGAAGAAAGAGAAATGTGATGTCTATAATCATGTAGCCGACTGTATCACTAGAACCAAGAAAAGTATTAAAAAAATTATGTGTTGTCTATAATCCTGTAGCCGACTATATCACCACAACCCATTGTATAAGCTGTTTTTAGTGCTGCTTACAAGCGACATGAAGAGTTACTATGACAACAGTTTTCTGTACTATTGTATATGCCCTAAGGGCTATCACTACTTAAGTAAGTAGTGAATATTCACTTTGTAGAGGCACTACAAGGGAAATGCAATATTGCGACGGCTTAAATTGTTGCATTAGGTCCAAAATCGTTGCATTAAGCATTTGTTGCAACGAATTAAATTGTGGCAAAATTGCCAGCAAGTCATTGCAATAGATCGTGTGGTAATAGGTTATTGCAACGATTTTTTTTAACTATTACAACAATTATAAATTATAGCAATAACAAATAGATAATACCACGAAATAATTAATCATGGCAATAACATGATTTATTTGCAACAACTTATTTTTGTTGCAATAAATTTGTTACAGTGTATAGGAATCCTTGTAGGATAATTAATGCACAAGGTTGACCAAAAAAACAAATATTGGTTTGGGCTTTCTGATCTTTCAAAAGAGTAGTTGCGGGAGTATACACTATAGAGTACATACAGACAATTAATGCACAAGGTTGACCCAAAAAAAAACACCGGCCGGGGCTTGCTTCGGAGTACTATATGCACAATAAACAAAACCGGCCGAAGAGATGCTATCCACAGTGCTGAATAAATAAACAACTATTATAGACTTCACTACAATTGCAATGGTGTTTTCGAGGTCAGCGTCGGCCTTCGGCTGGATTAGTTATCCGGCACGACCGGTAAACCACCCGTAGTTAACCGGTCTAGCTGTTCGCACACCTTAGCCTCCATCCATATGGCTATATATATGCCTGCCTTTCGAGAGCATGTAGGTCGAAGCTCCTCCCGCGTGTGCATGCATATGTACTCATCAATTTAATTAATAGATGCCATGCCACCTAGCTAGTAGCTAGCTAATTCCTTCTGCATGCGAAGAAAGCAAATTTTTGTAGGAATTAATCCATGGATCATAGGAAGGAGGAACCTCCAGTCCTAACACATGAAGATAACCAAGCCTTCCTGCAGCTGCTTAGGGAGAACATGAAAATGTATACACACCTTTCTATATATCTTTGCTTTTGTTCTCTCTTTTTAATTTCCTTGTCTTGCAACACATGGTCATCCGTTCTGCTATCAAAAGATTTGTAGTTCCCGTTATTAATTAGTTCCACTTCCGCAGTGTTCCATAAGTTTTTTTTTCTCTTATCCTTAATTTTATCCATGCAAATATATATAGTTGCATGCATATGTGCATCACTAATATAGCTAATTATATATCGATCTAGAACTAGTATTTTATGGTGTGCATGCATGATGCATACATATGATACATATGCTCGTAGGTTGGGAATGGAAGCGGCGAAGGTGGAGGTGCGGTTCGAGGAGGTGAGCGTCGAGGCGGACGTCCGCATCGTCGGCGGCCGCGCTCTGCCGACGCTGCTCAACTCCGCCGTCAATGCTGCCCGGGTACGTACACACGAGAGCGTGTATATATATGCTCGCACGATGAAGCGCACACACACACTTGTATATATACTTAAAGCACATCACACTCAAGTCACTCACAGTCTCACACCCGTACACTCGTGCGCGAACACGTGCTAGCTTTCTCACTGGACGTAATTAACGATGGAATGGACCGTCACAGTATGGCTCGAGGAATCCCAAACAAAATGTCGTTGGCTCGTTATGGAAGACGGAACCCTAATCCGCAAGCCACGCGGGAAGAGTAAACGTGTGTACTCCTAACACCAGCACCGTATCTGTGACTTGGAACTGTCGAGGGGTTGGTCGTGTGTACTCCTAACTCTCCCTGTGCTAGGCTGGGCTGGGTGCACACTCTACGCCTAGCCATCTAACCACAAATCATCGTGTTTAGTTTTGCATGCGTTCTCTTGACCGTTCTGGATGGATATTCTGCAAACAATTTTGAGCTAAAATGTTTCTCAACTTTTACATGTAATGATGTAAAGTGTATATAAACACAAGCATATATATTACCATAACCATTACTAATCTTTTATGGAGAGAGAGAGAGAGAGAGTTGCAACTGAGTTGGTTCGCGTTAAGTATCGTGAACAAACAAGAGAGGTTACAAGGTCCTGATTGGTTCTTTTGCCCACCAAACGTTGGGCAATTTGCCAATTTCCCACAATTGCGAGCTTGCCCAAATTGCCTAGCAAAGCAAACTGTTTGGTTGTATTGCTAAAACAATCCCTGCCTAACGGAATTCCTCAGAATATGGCAGTGGAAACAACTTCCATTATTTTTATTTGTGTTCATGCATGAGGTGGCACTAGTGGGATAAACCAAACCTTGCCCATGTGAGCAAGCCAAATTCGCTCTCCATCGTTGGTAAGGATTTCCGTGCTTTTGAATTCTAGATTGCTCGCCAAAGCAAAATGTTCCAAACACATATCTTTACAGTTTTCAGGGCATTGCCCAACCTCCATGGCAGAATTAAAGAAAGGATTAAGCATGGATACGGGACGACGTTTTTTCAGATTTGAATTTTTTCACCTCTCTATCACAGAAATGTCAGAAACGGCTGGAATTATATATGATACACCACCTTCACTGGATGCTAAATGTAAAATCCCCACGCAGCACTACCAGCAAGTAATACAGTCCCGAGTTCTTCAACCAAAAGATCGGCATTGGAAGTTTGATCATTGAGACAGACTCCCAGTTGTTGACTTGTTGGTCTCCAGCTTGCAGAACCCAGAGTTTGATTTGTCTCCATACTGTCCTGCAGCAGGAAGCAAAGCTGCTCATCCTGACGTGCTTTAACAAGTGCGAAGCATAGTTGTTAAGCGACACTTAGACCGTAAGGCGGCCAGGGAGGCGGCGGCCGTCTCACGGCCGAGGCGTCCCCATGGCGTCGCTTAAGCGGTATATGGCATCGGGGACGGCTCGAGCGCAATAAGAGAGGGGCCAACGGAACAAAAAAAACACAAAAAACACCTAGAGCCTGGTAGTGTGAACCCTAGTGCGTAGCGCCGCCACCGTCCCCCTCGCGCCTCCATCCCCCTCGCGCCGGCCATGGCCATCTGCTACTGCTGCTGTGCCATCGTCCCCGTCACGCCCCATCCCAGTCGCGGCGCCTCCACCCCCGTGGCGGTGTCACCCTCCAGATACAAGTACTCCTTCCCCTCTTCTCTCAACCGGCTTCCCCCTCCCAGTCCCAGCAGCCACCATCCCCGGTGCCTCCCCTTTCCGGCCTCCACCTCCCCCTCCTCCTCTGTTCCTCCCTGCCTCCCCCTCCAGACTGCTACCGTCCCCGATGCCTCCCCCTCTCTCCCGGCCTCCTCGCCTCCCCCTCCCAACGCTCGACCACACCGCCACCGTCGACGCTGGAGCTTGGTCGCCATCGTGGTTGCCGTCTATGTCACGGTCGCAATTGCTATGGGGGTTTTCGATGAGGAGCAAGGAGGCTGTGGTGGGAGACAGAGGCGGGCACAAGGGGGTGGGAGAAGTTGAAGCAGGGAGGAGAATTTTAAAAAAAAAATATTCTAGTTTTTATTCCAAAATACAGTAATAATACTACCTTTTTTATTTTACATGAATAATCATCTGTCGCTCAACGGTTGGGTGAGAAGTGTACTACCTTTTTTTATTTTACACGAATAATCATCTGTCGCTCAACGGTTGGGCGACAAGTGTCCAGGTAGCTCAACGGTTGAGCGACTTGGACACTTGTCACTTAACGGTTAGTTCTATTGTACAGATCGCTCAGCTAGTAGGGCATGCGTGTACATCGTTGGGCGACAAGTGTCAAATCACTCAACCGTTGAGCGACTTAGGCTAGTCGTCCAACGGTTGAGCGACAGATAATTATTTTTGTAAAATAAAAAAAATAATATTATTACTGTATTTCATAATAAAAACTAGATTATTTATATATAAAAAATTCTAGAGAGGAGGCGGCTGGATGGGAGAGTTAGGGTAGAGAGTGAGCCACGTGAGGGATAAGAACAGGTTGGTTGGGCTGGCCCATGGTCTGATCTGCCCTTTTTTATTTGAGTTAGAATTTTATGTGTCTACTTGCCCAGCGTTTGCAAGTCTATGGATAAAGCCTAAGAGGATGTTGCATACTGTTCTGACTGCAGAATGGGCTTAAGAACGACAATATTCTTAGAGTAGGACTCTAGATCTTCTAGATCTTATTTAGTTTTCTTATCTGTAACCTCCATTTGTTCTCCTTATATATTGACCGTTGGGCCCCTTGAATATATGTATATTATTCATAACATGGTATCAGAGCTTAGGGTTACCTAGCTCTTCTTCCGCTGCCATCCGGCCACTGCCACCCCCGGCAGCCGCCGCCACATCCGGCTTCACTGCCGCTCGAGCCCGTCGCCGCATGCCCGTTGTCGCCGCCGCCGAGCCCGTCGCCGCTTTGCCGTTGTCGCCGCCACCGAGCCCACCGAGCCGCCGGGTTCTCCTCTAGTCTCGTCGCTCGTTGCCGCCGAGCTCATCGCCACCGCCGTCGTCGCCGTCGCCGGAGCTCGGGCGGCTCGGCGAGTGTGGCGAGCCGGAGAAGAAGGAGATCAGCTCCAGGCTTGCGGCCACTGCACCTCCCCACCAGAGTTGTCGCCGTTGCCGAGCTCTCCTTCCGTCGCCCGTCGTCGGTGCATCCACCGCCGCTGCACACGCCGCCGCCGCCAGGCGAGCAACAACAAGGGGGGAACCCTAGTTCCCCCAGCCTGCGTCGGTTATAACGCACGGCGTGGCCGACCCTTTATTAAAGAGACTGGCCCAGTAAAAAAAGAAAAAAATTATGTCGCTCTAACCGCCGCGCCGTCCAACGCCGCCTGTTAGACTTCGTTTCCTTGGTCGCCGCGCCGTCCAACGCCGCCTACCGATGGCTTCTGTTCCATCCGCTGCGATTCCATTCTCAGGAACAAAATTAATGGAACGAACTACAGGTTGTGGTCTTCACTCATGGAGATCACGCTAGATGGTCTCCGCCTCTGGGGACATGTTACTGGTACCCGACCTTGTCCGTCGTCGCCGGTGCAGCCTCCTCCCAGACAGTCTACTTCTACATCACCTACAGATGATGAGACCACCAAGAAGGAGGCAGACATCGCCGCTGCTTTTGATGCTGCTGATGAGGCTTATCAATATGTTATAGATGCTTTTGAGCGCTGGTGTGCTGATAAGGCCCGTGTTCGAGCCATCCTGGTGATCAGCGTCGACGACTCCATCCAGCCAGACATTGTTGGTCTGCGTGCCACTCGTCAGATCTGGGAGCACTTGCGTGAGCGATACCAGCAGAGCAGCGATTCTTAATTCTTTTCGCTTCAGCGTGAGTTGGAGACGCTTCGCTAGGAGGACTCCTCCGTCGATGATTTCTTCCGAGCCTTGGCCAGTCTCTGACGCCAGCTGGATGAGTTGGCTTCTCTGCTCTGCCAAGCGTGTCATAAAGTGCAGAAGGCGGATCATGATCGCCTTCGTCTTTATGATTTCGTCTGCCGTCTTCGCCCAGAGTTTGAGCCTGTCAGGGCTCAACTGCTGAGCCGTTCACCACGATCGACAGTCACTGAGACTCTTTCGACGCTTCGTGCTAAGGAGCTTCGCCGCGGGTTAGCAGCATAGCTTGTTCCGGCTGTGTTGGCTACCTCTTCTTCTTCGACTACACCAGCGTTTTCTGCTTCGACTACAGTTCCTCCTCAGGTGTCTATTTCTGCTCCTGTTTTTGGACCAACTGGGGTTCAGTGCAATTACTGCAAGAACTTCGGGCACGACTATCAGCGTTGTGCAGTGCGAAAAAAGCAGAACAAAGGCGCGTGGAGGTCCACGCTTCAAGGGAGGGCATGGAGGCCCTTCCTCCACTGGAGGACAGACAAGCACGTCAGGATCTTCTCAGCGAGGTGACTCTGTTCAGCAGCTCTGTCGGGCTCTACTTCAGCAGCTCTCTCACAACTCAGTAGGTTTTGCCAGTCTAGCTCAGACATCTCCTCCAGGTACCTCTTGGGTTCTAGATTCTGGTGCCTCTTTCCACATGACACCAGATTCCACATCTCTCACTTCAGTAGGACCTCCTGTTTTTCCCATCTCTATTCAGACAGCTGACGGTACTCCTCTGCCTGTCAGCTGTTAGGGCACTCTTTTGTCCACTGATTTTTTTTATTCCAGCTGTTTCCCATGTTCCCCAGCTTACCATGCAGCTTCTCTCGGTGGGTCAGTTCACTGATCTCGGCTATAGGGTTGGTTTCGACTCTCACACCTATTTCATTCAGGATCGACCGACAGGGACGGTACTTGGAACTAGCCGGCGTCGTAAGGATCGTCAGGGACTCTACATCCTTGATCGCCTACATCTTCCGTCCACTTCAGTTGCTCCTGTCACCCCTACGTCTACTTCCCCCGCCACTGCTGCCATCACCTCTGACGAATTTGCGCAATGGCATCATCGTTTAGGTCACTTGTGTGGTTCCCGCCTTTCTTCATTAGTTCGTCAAGGTGTTCTAGGACGTGTTACTGTTGACACGGCCATGTTTTATCAGGGTTGTAAGCTGGGCAAGCAGCTACAACTTCCTTATCATTCTAGTGAGTCCTTATCTTCTCGTCCTTTTGACTTAGTTCATTCCGATGTATAGGGATCTGCACCTATTGTCTCTAAAGGCGGGCATAAATCTTATGTTATCTTCATTGATGATTATTCCCGTTTTATATGGATTTTTCCTATCACTAATCGTGGTCAGTTCCTTGCGATCTATCGTAGCTTTGCAACGATGGTTCGTACTCAGTTTGATTCTGTCATTCGTATTTTTCGCTGTGATTCTGCTGACGAGTACTGTTCTGGTGCTTTTCAACAGTTTCTTTCTAAGCAGGGCACTCTTTACCAGTCTTCTTGTCCTGATGCTCATGCTCAGAATGGGGTTGCTGGGCGCAAATATCGTCATCTGATTAAGACTGCTCGCACTCTTCTTCTTTCCTCTCATGTTCCACCATAGTTCTGGGCTGAGACTGTTTCTACGGCTGCATATCTCATCAATATGCAGCCTTCCACTGCTCTTAAAGGTGTCAGTCCTATAGAGCGTCTCTACTCTCAAGCCCCCCCAGTACACTCACATTCGTGTTTTTGGTTGTACTTGTTTTGTTCTGCTGCAGCCTCATGAGCGCACTAAACTATCGGCCCAGTCAGTTGAGTATGTGTTTCTTGGTTATAGTTCTGAGCATAAGGGTTACCGCTGCTGGGATCCTTCTGCTCGACGGATTAGGATTTCACGAGACGTTGTCTTTGACGAATCTCGACCTTTCTTCTATCGAGATTCAGCTTCTTCTCCTGTTTCCACTATTGAGTCGATTTCATGGTTGACTCTTTCGGACTCTTCACTCATTTCTCCACTATCACAGTCTTCCCCTGGTCTGCCTCCAGTGGTTCCTTCTGTACCTCCACCTTCGGTGGTGTCTCCTACATCACCGTTTCTGGTTCCCACAGAACCATCATCTCATTTCTCTGGTGTTCACTACTCCAGACGTCCTCGTCCTTCACCAGTCTCCTCTTCTGGTATCTTGCCGACACCCACATCTGATCCTCCTAGTGATGCTCCTCCTTACATCCTTCGTGATCAGGCATCCCTTCGACCTCCTGATCGCCTTGGTTTTGCTCCAATAGCTCATGTTCTCTCTGTCACTGAGCCTAGTTCTTATCATGAGGCTGCTCCTTATTCTGAGTGGCAGCTCGCTATGGCAGAAGAGCTTGATGCTCTTCGTCGTACGGAGACTTGGGATATTGTACCGGCACCTGTGCATGCTCGTCCGATCACGTGCAAGTGGGTGTACAAGATTAAGACCCGGTCTGATGGTACTATTGAGCGCTACAAGGCTCGCCTTGTGGTCCACGGTTTTCAGCAGGCGTATGGTCGGGATTACGATGAGACGTTTGCCCCTGTTGCTCATATGACCACTGTTCGCACTCTTATTGCGGTTGCTTCTGTTCGCCGGTGGTCTATCTCTCAGCTGGATGTTAAGAATGCTTTTCTTAATGGTATTTTGCATGAGGAGGTCTATATGCAACCACCACCTGGGTATTCTGTTCCTGGTGGGCATGTCTGTCGTCTTCGTCGTGCTTTTTATGGCCTCAAACAAGCTCCTCGTGCCTAGTTTGCACGTTTTACCTCAGTGCTTACTACTGTTGGTTTCACTGGCAGTTCCCACGATCCTGCTCTTTTTATTCATGTCTCATCTCGGGGTAGGACACTGCTTCTTCTGTATGTTGATGACATGCTCATCACTGGTGATGATTCCTCCTTCGTCACATATGTGAAGAAGCATCTCAGTGAGCAGTTTTTTATGACTGATCTTGGTTCTCTTACATACTTCCTTGGGATTGAGGTCTCTTCCATGCCTGAGGGCTACTACCTCTCCCAGCAGAAGAATGTCCAGGATCTTCTTGACCGATCTGGTCTGACTGATACTTACACTGCTGAGACTCCCATGGAGCTATCCCTCCAGCTTCGTGCCACTAATGGCGATCTTCTTGAGGATCCTACTCGATATCGTCATCTTGTTGGGAGTTTGGTGTACCTTATGAGCACTCGTCCTGATATTACTCATGCTGTTCACATCTTGAGTCAGTTCATGGCCCGCCCTACCCATATTCACTACAGTCACCTTCTTCGTGTTCTTCGCTACTTGCGTGGGACTATCTCTCGTCGTTTGTTTTTCCCTAACTCCACCTCACTACAGCTTCAGGCGTACTCCGATGCAACTTGAGCTAGTGATCCTTCTTATCGTCATTCTCTTTCTGCTTACTGTGTTTTTCGTGGCTCCTCCCTGATTGCCTAGAAGACTAAGAAGCGATCGCATTCCGTTCGAGTCAGACCGAGTTAAGAGTTATAGCGTGATGAAGCGAGGTTACTTGGTTGAGGTGGCTACTTGCAGATTTTGGAGTACCTGTGGTGAGACCTACGACTCTTTTGTCTGACAGTACAGGTGCTATCAAAATTACTCGGGACCCAGTGAAGCATGAGCTCACCAAATATATTGGTGTGGATGCTTTATACACTCGCTCACAGGTGCAGGAGAGAGTACTTGCTTTACAGTTTGTGCCATCAGAATTACAGATTGCTGACTTCTTTACGAAGCCGCAGACTAGGGCACAATATTTGTATTTTCTCTCCAAACTCAGTGTGTGTAATCTACGATAAGTTTGAGGAGGGGTGTTAGAGTAGAACTCTAGATCTTCTGGATCTTATTTGGTTTCCTTATCTGTAACCTCCCTTTGTACTCCCTATATAGTGCCCATTAGCCCCTTTAAATATATGCACATTATTCCTAACAAACATCAAGGTATTATATGCTACTAATTGCTCATTTAATTTGCTACCATACTAGATTGAAATGTGTGTACGACGTCGCCTCGCCACGGGCACCTTAAATGCTTTGGCAAGTGGGCCAGTGGTAAGAAGGTCCTCGCCTTATCCTCATCTAATCGCTTTAATAACCTTAGTGCGAAGTGTCTTATTGTCCTAGCTAGATCGTGTAATGCTGTAGCCCATGAACTTGCTAAGATAGGGTACCAGCACACCGATAGGTCTCCTCTTTGCTGGAGAGTTGTGTGGCTGATCTTCTAACAGGCGATTTGCCTGACAAAGTTGAATAATCCAAAGTCCCAGTATCTACTATCTAGAGAGAGAGCGCGCGGCTCCACTGCAGTTAAGGTAAGCAGTTGGCAAACATTGACAAAAAAAAAAAAAAAGGATCAGGCATGATAAGGACATGACACGACATGGTTTGAAAAGGATAATCATAATTATCTAAACCTGTATAGCCTACAGACAACCCATCATTAATTTGACACATGGCATGAACACGTCTCATTGGAAGACACTATATGGTCCCTAACAGTAGCTGTTCTCTAGAATTGTAGCCATCACTAAAGACATCTAGAGAATTAGAATAAAAACATTTGAAAAATGCAGACAACCAGACCATTTGAAAAGCAGTTAATGTTCTGATGCGATTTAATAGACTTCATTTCTAGATACAGATGCTTCCTTTTGTGACGCGTACTAGTTACAACGTCACCTCTTGTTTTGGAAAATGCACAAGATCACCTTAAAAACCATCTAGTCCAGCTAAACGAGAAGTTTATTCTGTTATGCAGGATATAGCAGCGTCTTCGCGCATGTGTAGCACAAGAAAAAGACAAATCAAAATTATAGATGGAGTGAGTGGGACGATAAGATCATCCAGGTAGAGATTTTATGTTCCACCTTACATGTTATACTTACTCCAGATGAAGGTCTTAATCTATCAACCAATGAACATGAGTATTGGCGTATTGCAACAGCAAATTCACCATCTGTATGACATGAAAAACTAATTTTAAGTACGAGATATACTTCCTAATTTTAAGTACGAGATATACTTCTATTTCATTCTATGAACTTTAGATTTTTGTAATCAGGATGACACTAGTTCTAGGAGCACCTGGTTCTGGAAAAACAACCTTTTTAAGAGCGCTGGCAGGAAAGTTGGATCCTTCTTTGAAGGTAGGCTATGGTAGGCTATCTTCATATGACCTGTCATCAATAATTCTTAGTCAGTAGAATGTTTAAACTTTGAACATGAAATCTAGCACTGACTAATATAAAAAAGTTTCTCCGCTATGCAAACTTTTCTCAATAGCTCAAAGGAAAGGTCATCACCAATGGAGAAGAAATAGGTTCCTCCACACCACATTACCGCCAAGCATATGTTAGCCAGTACGATCTTCATCACTCAGAGATGACTGTGAGAGAGACAATTAACTTTTCTTCACAGTTGTTGGGAACCAACCATGCATTTGGTATGGCATCATGTTGTATTCAGTTAGGCTTAGCTAAAACCTATATTTAACTTTCATTTATGTAACTTCATACTTAAATACTAAGATGTATTTATGCACACGCTAAAGCACAGCTTCTTTTTGGATTGATTACTACAGAGATGCTGGGGGAAGCAATAAGAAGGAAACAGGGTGCTCAAAACAAAGTGAACCAGGATATTGAATTGTTTACCAAGGTGCTGCTAACTTTCTTTTCCAATATTATCGTTAAAATTTGGCTTCGTTTGGTTTAGTACTTTGTTTTTAGCGCTTCATTTAGTTAATTATATGGCCAATTTTGCACAGGCCACCACTTTTGGAGCAGGAAGCGACCTTGCAACAAATTATATTATCAAGGTAACTTGGTCGCCTTCTTCTTTCATGTATTGCTGTGAGAAGCATATTCTTATAATTTAGAATCTGTACATGCAGATACTTGGTTTGTCCGATTGTTCTGATACCATAATAGGAGATGAGCTGAGAAGAGGAATATCAGGAGGGCAAAAAAAGAGAGTGACAATTGGTAAGCACTGTCTTTTTTTGTTTCTTGCCAGAAGATTGACTACATATTTTGCTTCTCTGTCTCAGTATTGTTCCCACTTCTTAGAATGAACTAGTCAATCAATTTTTCTGGTAAAATATACTATCTACCAGGTCCACTTGGCATCTGTATTGTATATAGCGTTATAGCCTGACTGTATTTCTGTTATGGCGTGACAAGACATAGCGTTGGCAACATATCGTGGATTAGGATAAGAATAATTAGTTTCTTTATCATTTGGGTTTGTCTCCTTTTATATATATTCTATGTATTAGAGATAAGTTCCCGGTTATTAGGGATTAGTTCCTTAATACGGGGATAGGTCTTTTGCAGGTCAAGTCTAGCCATCCCTGTAAAAGGGACAGCATTGTACCTATTATCATCAAGCAATGAACAATCAAACAAGTCTCTAGTCTTCCTCCCCTTCTAAAGTCAGGCATCAGAGCTTCTCTACTTCGCTAGGGAAGAGTCCTGTCACTGGTTAGATGAGGGCAAGTGCCCTACCCTCGGTCATCAGAACCCGTACCCCAACAGCTACTACAACATTTGGTATCAGAACCAATTGTTGCCCTATCCACCATGTCGGGCAGCAAGGGTTTCGATTCCATGACTGTCAGCACCATGCCGAGTCGTATGGTTGAGATGCTTGAAAAGATACTTGGTGTTCCAGAGGCAAACAGAAGCTAGGATGGGAGCAAGGAATGCTCCACCAATCTAATGGCCTCGACATCATCCCCGCCGGCTGCAACCGTGGCCAAGATGGAGGAGCAGAAGGAGGTGGCGCCTGTCGTCGCCAACATGGCGGCGATGCCACTTCCATCACCTCCAGAATTAGCACCTCCACCGATGCCACTCCTGCCGTCGCCACCAATGCCAACCCAGGGGGGATCGCTACCCTTGGTCGCACCCCCGGTGCGTTCGCCGAGGAGGAAGGATGTCGTTGTCTAGCGGCGATCTTTTCCACGCGGTCGGCTGACACTATGCCATAGGCGATGCGGAGCGCAGCGGCTGAGGAGCTAGCGCTGCCTTCACATCCTCCCCTCCATCGTCACGCTCCGTGGTAGTAAAGGTATAACTTCCGTCCCATGTCGATTGCCCATGCCGCCGACGTCTTCCTCAATGCCACGACATGCTAAGGCGCTTCTTCCTTGGGCGCCATACGTCAGAGTGTCGCTGATCTGCTCTCAAGCGACCTGACGTCGGTACTGGATACTCCTGCCAACATGGGGATACAAAGGTCTCCATCCATGGCTGCTACCTGATAGCTTGGCTGCTACCTGATAGCTCAAGGACGAGCTGTCTTGCCGCAATGGGTGACATGTTATGGCGTGACAGGCTATAGTGTTGGCAACATATCGCAGATTAGGATAAGACTAATTAGTTTCCTTGCTATTCGGGTTGTTTCCTTTTAGATATATTCTATGTATCAGAGATAAGTTTCCGGTTATTAGGGACTAGTTTCCTTAATATGGGGATAGGTTTCTTACGGGTCAAGTCTAGCCATCCCTATAAAAGGGGCAGCATTGTACCCATTATCATGAAGCAATGAACAATCAATCAAGTCTCTAGTCTTCCTCCCCTTCTAAAGTTAGGCCTTAGAACCTCTCTACCTCACCAGGGAAGAGCCCTCTCGCTGGTTAGATGAGGGCGAGTGCCCTACCCTTGTTCTCGAACCCGTTCCCCAACAGCTACCACAATAATTTCTTAACCAGGTGAAGTAACATCAACTAAAATGTATAATAAGGCCAGAAATCTTCATGCTAAAAATGCCTATCAATCAGGATAGGAACCTTGCAGAATTAGAGTTGATCTACGCAATATCCAACATAAGCATACGAACACTAAAATATATACATATTAACCCAAACAGAACTATGTAAAATTCCTATCAGAAGTAGCAATTTTAGCCAATATGTACATTAAAATAAAGACAATGTGCATGCATCACAAAAAAGATTGGAGAATCACCATAATTGGTTATAGATTTTAGGAAGTAAAACATGAGAGAGAGGGTGAGGGAGAGGGTTTATTTACAGATAAATGTTCAATCTATTATGTTCTTATCCTCCTTTTCTTACGACTACAACGTTGTTGTTTGAAATTATGTATTATGTAAACTCTAATATGGCATGATATCTGCAACATAAAACATGTCCAACAAAGTACATGTAAATTTGAATAATAAGGTTAAAGCTAGCTAACAAATTAAAGTACACTGATCAATGCTTACGCAAGATAGTTACAGGATGCTAGCATCAAAGTTATATAGTTAATTAATATAAAGAGCGACATCTAATTTACATTCTTTTACCTGCCAATTCATCAACCATTTCATGATGCAATGTTTCCATAATGCAGGAGAGATGCTAGTTGGTTTTTCAAGATGCTTCTTTATGGATGATATATCAACAGGTTTAGATAGCTCTACAACATTTGATATTATGAAGTTTCTCCAACAAATGGCCCATTTCCTGGATCTTACTATGGTTATTTCCTTGCTGCAACCAACTCCTGAAACATTTGAATTATTTGATGATGTAATTCTTCTATGCGAGGGGCACATTGTTTACCATGGTCCTAGGGAAAATGTTACCAATTTCTTTGGAAACATGGGATTCAAATGCCCCAGCCGGAAGAATGTAGCAGACTTCCTTCAAGAGGTACATCATAATCAACCAGAGAAATAGGAAACTTTCAAATAGATCCTTGTGACCAAATAATTGTGTATAAGTACCTTAGGCCAGTTAATGCATTGCAACTACAGTGGAAAACAGATAGCACATGACCAGTACTTCAAATGTTTTTGTAGAATTTCCTATTCTCAACTTATTCAAGATACATGTCTACTAACGAGTCAACATATTCTCTGGTTATCCATGTAATTTTAAAAAAAAAACTATTCTGGCCAGGTCACCTCAAACATGGATCAAAAACAATACTGGGCTGGTAATGAAAGCGAATACCAATACCATCCAATCGAGAAATTTGTGGAATCCTTCCACACTTCCTTTCTTCCTCAACTTCCAGAAGAGAACCACTGCAAGCAAACGAGCAACAAGGCAACAAAAACAAGTAAAAGTTGTAGGATATCTAGATGGAGTATTTTCCAGGCATGCTTCTCAAGAGAAGTACTACTGCTAAAAAGAAACTCTCCACTCCATATGTTCAAGGCAATACAGATAACTTTTCTTGCTTTTGTTATATCGACACTTTTCCTCCGAACAAAGGAAAACCACCATTCAATAACTGACGCCAATAAGTACATGAGAGCTCTCGTCCTTGCTGTCGTAGTAGCAAACTTCAATGGCATGACCGAACTTGCAATGACACTAAGGAGGATCCCTACATTCTATAAGCAAAGGGAAATACTAGCATTGCCGGGGTGGGCACTTCTTTCTTCAATTTACCTCATTACTCTCCCACTGTCACTTATAGAGACAAGTCTTTGGACCAGCTTAACCTACTATGTCATTGGCTATGCACCTTCCCCCATTAGGTAAACCTTTAGCTTTCACAACCACTTATAATATCAGCTCAATCGACCTAAAACAGGTAAAACTAATAGAAGAAAGCCTATTTGCTTGCGTCAGGTTCTTCCAGCAACTCCTGGTACTTTTTGCCATGCATCAAATGTCAATGGGCCTCTATCGCCTCCTTGCATCCATAGGAAGAACACAAGTAATGTCGAACATGATAGGAACTACAGTGCTGATTGCAATCTACATTCTTGGAGGCTTTGTCATATCAAAAGGTCAGATGAATTAGCTTATATGTATTGAGAAATATGAAAACACTGTCATTGTACCTCTGGGGCTTAGAGCTAATTCTAAGGCTTATGTGCATGATTCGCACCAACTTAATACAATGAATCAGATGAACTCCAACTGTGGTTGCGATGGGGATACTGGGCCTCCCCGTTCACGTATGCTCTGAACGCTGTATCCATGAATGAATTCCTGGACAAAAGATGGGCCAAGGTGAGCACTCATTTCCTCACAATGCAACTTCAGTCATATAAAGCACCAATCCTATGCAACTCTACATTTTTCATAGTGCACACTGCACCAAGACCCTTAGCCCAAGATACAGCATCCACAGCAACATATCATGAACTTATGATGAAATTGAATGCTAGCAGGAATTTCATTATGCAAATGCTAATACCGTTGGCGAAGCTATCCTCAAGATCAGAGGGCTGCTCACAGAGTGGCATTGGTACTGGATATGCGTCAGCATTTTATTTGGATTCTCCCTGGTCTTCAACATACTCAGCATATTCACCTTGGAGTTCCTGAACCGTATGTATACCAGATTATCATAAACTTCAGAGTCGTTGAAACATAACTTTTAAAAAATATACCCAGTCACTAACCCTTATTATTAAATATTAATTGTTTGCAGCTCCATACAAACGCAAAGTAAACATCAGCGTCACGAATAGCAATCATACCAGCGGAGATAGCAAAGTATCAACTGATCAAGCCATTCTCCCATTTCAGCCTCTCTCCCTTGTATTTAATCATATAAACTATTTTGTCGACATGCCTACAGTAAATACTTCATCACATCAGACCTTATCAAAGTGGCAGCCACTCCATAGTTACTTGCTGACTAAATGTGTGTATACCTTATACCAGGAGATGACAAAACGTGGAGTAACTGAGAAGAGGCTTCAGCTGTTACGGGATATCAGTGGTGCTTTTAGGCCAGGAGTGCTAACAGTGCTGATGGGGATTACTGGTGCAGGGAAGACAACACTGCTCGATGTTTTAGCTGGAAGAAAAACTGGAGGATATATTGAAGGCACAGTTACCATAGCTGGCTATCCAAAGAAGCAGGAGACATTCACACGGGCTTCAGGCTATTGCGAACAGACTGACATTCACTCCCCTAATCTCACTATTTACGAGTCACTGCAGTATGCAGCATGGCTTCGCCTCCCTTCACATATTAAAAGTACTGAAAGAGATGTAAGTGTTGATACACCAGAGGCCGGCACATAGTTATTGATATAGTATATCATGACTTTTCTTTTTGCACCCATTTCAGATGTTCATAAAAGAAGTCATGGACCTAGTTGAGCTAACCAGCATGATGAATGACATGGTGGGTTTCCCTGGGGCAACTGGCTTATCAGCTGAAAAAGACTTGCAATAGCAGTTGAGCTTCTAGCTGGCCCCTCGATAATATTCATGGATGAGCCAACAACTGGTTTGGATGCTCGTGCTGCAGCAATTGTCATGAGAACAGTAAGAAGGGCAGTGGACACTGGACAAACTGTTGTCTGCACAATACATCAGCCGAGCATTGAGATATTTGAATCTTTTGATGAGGTATTTATATCTTTAGATAAATCTAAAACAGGTTCTAGGAACACTCAACAAGCAGTCAAATAACATCATTGCACAAGCGAATTTATACAAATCTGTCTCACCTCTAGTGCAAAAAGGAAGGTCTCTTTGCATAAAAGTTTCTGAATAACAAACATTACCTCCATACTTGAATAGTTAGTTGCTTGATTTCTTTATATATGTGCAGACAAACTTTTTAACTTTGACCATCAATATCTAAAAGTATAATGTAGTAGCCACGTGAAACTGACATAGGTAAGAAAGCAAGACCAGGGTTCAGAAAACTGATGGGAACCGGCTGGTAAACCAAAACTGACCTGGGTCCAGTTTTAAGGCCATGTCCAGTTTCCAAATCCCTGATCGAGACTAATTTAATAATATTACACATATTTAAAAGGCTCTGTTTGGAATCAAAGTACTGTGCTGTGTGATGAGTATACTTAGTAATATAGAACCTCCACAAATTGTAGTAAAACGTTATAGTTATGATGCTAAAAAAATGGTGGCTGTGTAGCTACTAGCTAATATACCCAAAAAAAACAGTATGTCGTGACTCGTGAGTACTTTTAAAAAGCCATCAGATGCACACAAAAGTTGTATTTTGGACACTGAAAAAAAAAGTGAAAAAGCAATAACTATTCGTAAATGGAGGTGCTACAACAAAACAATTACCATGCTCTGTGACAAGTAACTCGGCAAAGCTTTTGTATATCTCAGATGTCAAACCTTTTATCATATCATAATAGTGATTAGAAGTGAAATAACATGGGGCCAATAACTAAAAATGATTGAGAGAATATTCTGCACAAAAGCTACACATTTTATTCTAGAATTCATAATGTCTTCAATCAAGATATTAAATTCAATTTGACTGGTTGCAGCTTCTACTCATGAAAAGAGGTCAAGTCATCTACAGTGGTTCGCTAGGTCCACTATCTAGCAAAATGATAAATTATTTCGAGGTAATAAGAAGGTAAATATTATCGTTACTAAGATGGAGAACAAGAATCAAAATGGATTTTCCCGCAGGCTATTCCTGGAGTTCCAAGAATAAACGAGGGCCAGAATCCAGCAGCATGGATGCTAGATATCAGTTCGCAAACCATGGAATACAGGATTGGAGTGGACTATGCACAAATCTACCATGACTCCGCACTATACAAGTAAGTTGAATACAACTACAAAGCTAGTGGCGGATCTAGGATTTTCAGAATGGGTGTTCGGAGTTACAAACATGTTGTACAATGTAAAACATAAAGGTCCATAATATATTTAAAAAAACAAAGTACAAGCTATTGAATGCTCTGCGGTCTACATGAAAAACAAAAGCTTGACATAAATAATTGGACATTTAAGACAAAATAATCTTCTCTTTTATCTAACAACTGAAACTACACAAGCTATTGAACTATACAGAATAATCTTCTCTTTTATCTAACAACTGAAGCTACACAAGCTACAGAGTAATCTTCTCTTTTATCCACTGGCATATACATACAATTATTGAACTATACAAGCTATAAAGCTAACAAATATCGATCAGTGGTTCAGTGCCAATCTGAATATCTGATTCCATCACTGACATATACATACAACATTACAACTATACATTATACAACTACACAAGCTATGAGCCTGTGAAGTATGAAGCTAACAAGTAAGCGATCAGTGCCAATCTAAATATCTGATTCCATGAGCCAAATATCCAATGCACATCCAGCATCCGGTGTCCATCGACCAGCGATCCACATGGACCACATCCACTTATCAGAAGTGCAGAACTAACTCAACTAAGGTCTAAGGAGCCAATCAGACAATTAGTGACAATGCCCAATCTGGATTCTGGGGAGGCGTCAGGCGTCCAATCCAATTATCCAATCGACCAATCCAGCCCCGCTTCGGCGTCGACCCTGCCGGGCTGCCGGCCTTCCCCTGTTATGTTCGGTTGTTTGCCTGTTCCCCATCACGGCGGCGGTGCCGGCGAGCCAGCGAGCGGCCACGGGAGGCGAGCGCCGCCGACCTGGCCCCCGGGGACTAGGGAACCGGCCCGAGTAGGAGGAGGCCGCAAGACGAGACGAGGCAAGAAACCAGCAAAGGAGCTCAGCTTGACCTCGCCGCATGCCGCATGTCGCCGCTCCTCCTTGCGCCGATGCCGGTGGCTGATCTTGCTCGGGCCCGGCCTCGGCGCTGCCACGCGTCACATGTCTTCCCTCCCCCTGCCGCCCCACCACTCGCCCGCCTCGCCGCGCATCCTTGCGCCGCCGCCGCTAGAGAGCGAGAAGAGACAGGGGAGGCGCTGCCAAGTGCGGAGTGCCGGCTGAAGCTTGGTCACACACTCGCACTCGTGACGCTTGGTCTAGTTGGCTCGTGGTGGGTTGCCAAGATGGTGGCGTGGGGCGGCTACTGAGTGGGCTGCACCAGTGCGCCTGCGCAGACGGGTAGAATACTGGGCTGAATCGCCGATCAGGATGGAGTCGCAGTGCAACATAGTTGAAATACGTATTTAAGTATACTTACTAGTATATATACCTGATATACCTAATAAATACTGGGTTTTCCCTCCAAAAAAAATGGGTGTACAACTGTACACCCATGTCCCTATACTGGATCCGCCCCTGCACAAAGCCGTGTATTAAATATTTTGCTTGTAGGTTTAGAACTATAGAGAGAGATGAGTGTGACAGAGTTACTCTGCATTTTCGCAGGCAGAACATGCTTCTTGTGGATGAACTAAGCAAACCAGAACCAAACACGGAGGACATACACTTCCCTCCTGGATATTGGCCAAGCTTCAAAGAACAATGCTTGGCGTGTTTATGGAAGCAACATTGTTCATACTGGAAAAATCCAGAACACAACTCAGTTCGCTTCATAAATACCTTTTGCGTATCAATTATGTTTGGCATTGTATTCTGGGAAATTGGCTCGACAATGTAAGAAGTCTTTCTAACAGAACTTAGACAAAAAGTGAAAATTCATCATGTTTCAGTGAGATTTTAACTTATATTTCTGTGGTACAACAGCGATGAGGAGAAAGATATATTCAACATACTAGGAGTTGCATACGGGTCAGCATTGTTTCTGGGTTACATGAATGCCACTATGTTACAGCCAATAGTGGCAATGGAGAGGGTTATCCTATACCGAGAAAGAGCATCTGGCATGTATTCCACCATGGCATATTCCATTGCTCAGGTAAACAAATTTAATTTGAATGCAAGAAGACTTGGTTGGTGGGGATCTATTCTGACCTCCACATACGGACTTGTTTGTGCATGCAGATAGCAATCGAGGTCCCATACATAATTGTCCAAGTATTCATGTACTCGACAATTGTATACCCTATGATTGGGTTCCAACTAACCATCACCAAGTTCTTTTGGTTCACACTCTTCATGTTGCTAAGCTTCTTGTATTACACGGTATTTGGGATGGTAACGGTCGCGTTAACACCCAACGTAGAGATAGCTTCCGCCCTATCCTTCCTCATCTTCATCTTATGGAACGTATTCTCCGGTTTCATTATCACAAAAGAGGTACCGCATACTTTCACATGCATATGTATTATGTAATGCAATTTCCACCAATCTATCCTGCTGACATCCTAGAGATGAGCTTGGATATCAAATTAAATTAGCATCGTGCATAGGCATGCTGCATCCACAGTCCGATTTAAGCATCATACTATCATCAAACAGTTAGGTGATACTAGTAAACAGTACTAACAGCGGCAATGAATCTACACAATGCATGCCATTGCAGTCCCATACATATCAAATAGTCACCAAAATCATCAGTCATAGAATAGGCCAATAGGGCACATTGCTACAGCATTTCGCTCCAGGAATCAAATCAAGCCCAACTAGAAACGAGGCATCCAAATTCTAAACATGTAATAATGATAATAAATTAAGAGTGATGCTGCTGTTGCAACGAGGCACGAACCTGAGGAACAGCAACAATGTGAATGTGGCAATGTGGATGCAGATGATCCCGGTGTGGTGGAGGTGGCTGTACTGGGCGGACCCGGCGGCGTGGACGGTGTACGGGCTGGTGTTTTCGCAGCTGGGCGACCGGGCGCAGGTAATCCGCGTGCCGGGGCGGGCGGATCGGACGGTGCGGGAGTACCTGGAGGGGTCCCTGGGCCTCCGCGACGGGCACCTCCCGCTGGTGACGGCGCTCCACCTCGTCGCCGCCGCCCTCTTCGCGGCGCTCTTCTGCCTCTGCGTCAAGCACCTCAACTTCCAGCGGAAGTAGCAGCAATGATCGCGGATTTGTCTTGATAAATAAATGAGTAGTGGAACGTGGAAACGGTGACGACCCATTTCTGGTACCATGAACTCTTCGCAACAGTTGAGAAAATTCAGTTGCGAGGAAAGAAATAATAGTCTGTTTATGTTTACAAAAAAAAAGTCAAACTTTTATCATTCAAGCCCAAAGTTATATAATATAAGATAAAAGCTCTTCAGCATCACACGCAGACCTAAGTGTGGTCGAGACTTAATACTAATAGTCGTAACCATCTAAAGGTTCATCAAATTCTTCCTCAATTTGACTACCGGTATGCTCCCAAATTTCTTCTGTTGATGTTTAGCATGTGTAAACGCAAGCGTACTCAGCAAGCCACATGGAAAGTTATTTAACTACTTGTTATGGTTTTAAATGATAGTTGAAGGTTTATCATATTATGTGTATCTGGATGGATTCTTTGTGTAAAACATTTTGACTTAAAACAGTAAAATCGCAATAATATTAACAGAGGGGGTTTTTTCCAACATCTGTAATTACCGTCTTAACATCTCAAAATCTCTACTTGTGCTTCGTTTACTGGAATCACCGATGAACACGGCTCATTAACCAGAAGTACAACATATCCGAGTATCATTGATTATACTCTTCAAAGTTGCCGAACTTTACCAACAAGATACGTCAGACTCACAAGGTCAAACTATGAACACGCAGCATATTCGTGTGCAACTGAATAGAGAAAACAAAACCTTTCACTGCTTTGCTCTTCTCTTTCTGGTCTCTACCCGATAGGTTCTTGGTTAAACAGCCATCGGGAGACCACCGACCAATAGTAGAATTCACGGTCTGATACTGAGCGGACCTACCATTGTGTAGATCAACGAGTGACCTTCTAGGTCCATTCCTGTCACACCCCTTTCACACACGCGGCTGTCCTTTACCACTAGGACAACTACCACCTGTAGATATTTGATTGGAATGAGCAATGTACTAAGCTAGGCTGATTATACCAAATATGTGGTTGAGCGAGTTTCGTGACTGTTATTTGGCATAATGTTCTAGTCCTCATTTGTCTCAAGTGGGGAGATGGATCCTCAACCAACTCGTAGTTGTCCACCTTCTTAGTCTCACTTTCAACTTACTTTCCCGAATCTATTGGATGAAGGGATGAACTCCCAACCAACTCGTGGTTGTCTACTTTTTTGGTCTCAACCTGCAACTTACTTTTCAAAATCTATTGGCGAGCAACCAAACATTCTTATCAGTATTTGAGGAAACATTGTGTGACAAAACAAATGCTTTATTTATATTATATAATACTTATGCTTGTCAGGGTGAATATAGCCTACAAGAGCATAGGTGGGCTTTCATGTAGTAGGAATTAATTATTCATCATGATATTCTAAACTATTGTTTCATTAAAGAGTAAATCATGATAGTCTAAACTATTGTTTCATTAAAGAGTAAACGAGCATAAAATATTACAATGAAAGTAATTATACTAACAAAAATGGCATGGGCTCAATGTGATCAAATAATGCAACTTACCTTTGTGTGCAAAGTCTTTAGTTCGATCTACCTCTCCTTTGTCACGATCGACATCTTTCCTAAGCTTTTCATAGCCAGATCCTAACACAAAAGAACATAAAATAAATAAATCTGGACTCAACAAGTGGCGAGCTGAGAACAAAATGGAATAAAGAAATTCAGAAAAAGTTAAAAGAGAAAGGTGGTGTGGGTGGTTAGGGTCTAAACGGTGCTTAGTTGGGTCGAACGGAGTCGAAATAGGTTTAATGAGCTCGAAATGGTCAAAACAGATATATTATATCTTAACGGGTCTGGAATAAACAGTGTTGGTCGAGTTACACAGCCCCAGGATGACACTATTCACTATTGGGTCCAGGTGGAATTGTAACGGGTTTGGTGAATAGTGTGGGTCGGGTTCGAATGAATAGTAATGGTTTTGGGCTTGGTACTAATGGGCTGCACAGTGTTATGCTTCGTTGAATGGTATTTGGCTTGGTTGGGTTGGGCTTGCAACAATACTGGGTTGCACAGTGTGTAACAATACTTGGTCGGTCTGGTTGGTCTACTGGGCTGGCAGGTTGGCTGGGCTGTGAGACCCCGGTTTATCCGGCTTGTAATGCTTAACCATCTATTCGGTCCTAGCATCACAAAGCAGATAATCCGAGACTCGAGACATGTATACTTCCCAGAAATGCAGTATACACACCTCTTTACAAAGTTCATGCATCAATTCCATTTATTCACATAGAACCGAAGCATAAACAACAATCCAAAATATAACATAAATAGAAGATAGTGATCACAAAAGAGAGGCCGACCGGCCAAATGACATATACATATAGAAATTGAACAGCGGAAGCAAAAGTGTCATAAGATGGCCATAAACAAAAGAGCCAATCAGTGTGCCTTTAACCCACAAGGCAACCGACCGGACCGCCAAGCTAGTCGTCGAATCCACAGCACAATTCACAAAAGTGAGGCCCTTGGGGCTCACCTTCTTCCCTCAAACAAAAGCGTAAGCAAAAGCCGGTGAGTACTTTGAATGTACTCGCAAGACTTACATGTGGAATAACAAACCTGTACATATACTATATGCAAGCTTAATCAAAAGTAAGCTGTATGTTTCATTTTAGCATAAAGCAAGTTTTCCTTTGCAATAATATAATAGATTGAAAGCAATTTTAACAAATCTGTTTTTATTTTGCAAGTGGCCGAAAGTAACAGTAATAATAACAGTAGATGACAACAACAATCCTGGAAGTGACTAGCCCATCAGTCACCACGACAATAGCATGAATTACCCATTCATACCACCCACGACCAGTTTTACATTTAAAAGGTTGTAGTCTAGTTCTTGCACGACCTTACCAAGCATGTCCATAACCTAGGACGAGGCTATTCGAATAGTTTTATCCCTGCAGGGGTGTACCAATGTACCCACACGCCAGACCTCCTTTTTGCCAAGCTATTAAGCACACTTCCGAAGGTATGCCGGCACGGCTAAGTCCTACGAGACGTTTTCAATATTGCGAATTACTCTCGAGCCGCCCGTATGGATAGAAACCCATACGTTGTGTCGGAGTCATCGTAAAGCCTCGGTCAACTACCCTTCCTGGGTAAAGCCTTGGACAACTACGACGCTCCTCGAGGTGGAGAACCTACCCGGAATCTCCACCACCGCACACCCAACACAAGAACACGACCACATATCATGTTTCACACAACACACACAACCCCCTCCTGCGACTCGGAGATAACCCACGCCAAAGTACTAAGTCAAGAGAGGTCACATATCCCTCTCGCGTGGTTAGCACGCATAAGCGCTTGGCTTAGTGACACAAGTAACTCGGTCCTTGATGACCTAGGCACCATTTCATTCACACCAACAGATCACACCAACATACCATTGTGCCCAAGTCGAAAACAGTTTTATTTTCAGTTTTTGACTTTACAAAATAACAAAGCACAGAGTGCTGGACATAATGGAGTAGTAATAAGATTTGTGTGATCAACATCATCGACTAAGTCGATGACTGCCCAATACTACCGACATCTAAGCATTTCTAAGCATAACATCGAAAGGACAATAAAAGAGCATAATTAAATCACCGGGCTCTAATCCACCAGCGATGTTAATAACTTATGGTTGTGGCAGGAGATAACAATTTGAGGGCAACAGTGCAATAGGAATAACTACCTCTAATCGGGGAAATAAATTTGACACAAAAGCATGCATACATACGATTTGTAAACAAAGTATTAGACTTGAAAGTAATGGGATTAACATGATCAAACTGCTTGCCTGCTTGCTGTGGGTCAGGATGTTGCTGAGGATCGACAATATTGTCAATGTGCTCTTCGGATCCTAACGAGAAGGCGAAAAGCAACCAATAAGAACGAATAAAATGCAAAGACTCGACAGCAAACTTTCCCCAAAAATTTCTAAAAATCTTACCGAAGCAAGGTACTGATTTATAAAGAATTTAGCAACAAGAATCAATTGATTTGGATTCTTAATGCTAAAGATACGACCAAGAGAAGGTCTTACGACCAGGTAGTGGTCGTAGCAGAACCTACGACTGAACAATAGTCGTGGAAGGGTTTACGACCAGATAGTGGTCGTAGAAGGACGTACGACTGGTTACTAGTCGTAGACAGACTTACGACTAGGTACATGTCGTAGAAGTACTTATGACCCGGACATAGTCGTAGTAAGACTCACGACGAGGTACAGGCCACAACATAACTTACGACTGGGTAAGGGTCGAAGACGGACTTATGACCACGCCGTAGTCGTAGTGAGACATACGACTACGGGGGTGATTGTAGGAGAACTAACAATCACTCGTAGGCCTCTCCCTTATAAGCATAAGGGCACTTCTGGGGACTACGAGACGACCTATTTACCCATCAACAATACTGCATCTGGTCGAAACGACCAAACTACAGTGACTGGTCGAATTTCCGACCACGAGGCAGCGCCTCCCGCACGCTTTGCCAGTGGCTCGGCGGCTCCTCCGACCATAGCGGCGCCAGCCAAAGGCAGGGCCGAGTGTCTAAAGGTTTAACGGCTTGACCTGCGGCCAGTACTGATCGGAGTATGGCCGCAACAGCGGTACGACCATGGAATGCGGCCGAGTAGGTATGGCTCGGGAGAACTCCCGAACGGACAATATCAAAAGAACAATGAAGACACACCTAAGCTCCTATAGGGTAAGGTGAAAGTACCTGAACTGGAGAGCGACCAGAGACCCACGGAGTGGCTCCGGCGACGAGTGACCGAACGGCCGCGGTGAGATCCTCACTAGGCCACAGCGACCTGAGCAAAGAGAGAACCAAACCGAGTGAGGGTCAAGCTCCCGAGAGTAAAGGGGGAGCAGAGGGGGCCAAGACTTGAAGAAGAAAACCCCCGCTGCACCGCCTCCACCGCAAGCTCTACACTCAACAATGGCGGTCGAGGAGATTGCGAGGAACTACAGCTCAAGCAAGATGGTGAATGCTAGCTGGAGTTGCGAAAGTGCTAAAGGAAGTTGAGGGTGAAGCAAGGGAGTTTAAATAGAGCGCTGGCAGAGAGCAACGGCCGGGTTTTTCCAGTCGGGTCAACACTGCCATGAGAGCACTTGAGAGCGATGGGAGCAGTTGAGTCATGGCCCTCTGAGGTAGGAGTGCGACAGGCATTTAATGCGCGCAGAGCTAGCCGTTTAAAGGTGGCCATAGAGTGGACTGCACGCCACTGCTTTTCTCCTCTGCGCACGTCATGGTAGAGGCTCACGCGCGCGCGGACAGAGGAAGGAGACGACTCGTTGGTCGTCGGATTGAAATCGAACGGCTGAGCTAGATCGAGCGGATTGAAACGATCCCAGCGTTCGGCTGGTCGAAGACCGTTCGATGCCGATCCAACGGCTGAGTTAGACCGGGTGGTTCGCAACGGCTCCACCGTTCGGCTGGTCGAAGACCGTTCGATGCTGATCCAACGGCTCACGACCCCAGCGCCCGAACGACCGGGTTGGTACAGCTAGTGGGCTGGACCGAGTCAAGTGGCTCGAGCCCGAGCCCGATTCGAAACTACGAAACAGTGCAAACCAGTTAGGGTTTGAACTTGAACAGCTGATTTTTGAGGGATTATTTAAGGTAGCAAGCAAGCTCCAAAATTTACGAAATTTTAACTGGAGATTGCTGACAACGGAAAGAACCTCCCATAAAATTTTCAAAGGTTTTCGTACACTGAATTTTCCTCCAGAAATTCCAGAAGAGGAGAAATAGGGTTTGACCGAATTTGACTTGCCTCCAGAATTACCAAATAATTTCTAAAAATCATGAGATAATTCGGAGGTGTTGCCAAGCCTCCCTAGAGCTCAGGAGAAATATCTCCAAGGGTTTGGCATGAGATCTATGCCAAGGAGGTTTTTGATTGGAGTCAAATGAGGATTTGAATTTGATTTTCCATAATCCCTAAATCAAGAATTACAGAAATGATCAATGACTTCAAGATGCAAGAAAAGTTTTAATTTCTCCTGATTTTCTTGCATTTGAACACAAATTCATTTTTGAGATGTTACATGGGCCAAGCCTTCTTGGCCCACCATGGGCCACGATTGCTCGACCTAGGGATCTAGGAGCCAGCTCCTATGGCACCCGAGCCGAATGAGGCGGTGGTGATGACGATTGCAGCGACGATGGTGGCAAACAGTGATGCTAGGTGGTGCGGTGAGCACCAGGGAGGCATGCACAATCCATTTTGGGCATTTGCGCTGACAGAGGAGGCTCAGAGATGGCTTGGTGGTGGTGGTGGCGGTGGCACATGGCCAAAATAGGGGAACGACGCGGCGGCGCTACGGGTGCGCCTCGGCCAAGATGGCTGGCGTTTGAACACCAGAGGGTCAAGGGGTCATAGTGGTGGTGATGTGGAGCTTGGGGAGGTTCAAGGCGGCCCGACGTCGTTGGCCATGGATGGTGCAACGGTGGAGTACGGTGATAGCAAACTGGCGACAGGAAAATGGAGCTTGGAGCTCGGGATGGGTTTGCGAGGTTGAGGCAAAGCTCGTGGCGGGGTTAATGGGACGAGGGCGTGGATGGAGACGACGAATTGGGAAAAGGGGCTCACCGGGTGGTTCGGGTGCAGCGGCAATTGGAGGGTTGTCGGCGTTTGGGACGAAGGGAAAGTTGTGTGGGGTTGCGATGAAGATAAAGGTGAGGAGTGAGTCATCGAACCGGGCTTTATAAGCGGCGAAGGCAGTGGCCCTAGTGGAGACACGGGAGCGAGCGCGGCGTGTGGATGGCAGTATGGACGGCCACGCGACTTCGGCGTTGTGAGAGGGCGAGTTGGTGGCTCGGTGGCGATGCGGGAGCGGGTGTGTCTCACTAGCGCAAGCAGTACGTGCCGGCGCGGATGATAGGGGTGGGGCGGAGTGTCAAGTGGCTAGAGGGCCGGCATGGATTGACTGAGGGGATGACCCGGAGCTAGCACAACGGCTAGTTAATGCCGGCGCGAGGTGGCGCGGGAGGTTGCAAGGTACTGGCGGCGTTTGGTGTAGGCGGACGTGACTCGGGACCGAGGTGGTGCGGTGCGGGGTGAATGGTGGCGCGACGCACGGCGAAAGGAAACAGGGGCAAAGGTAGGGTTGGGCGCGCCACCTTGGAGCTGGGGTGGCATATTTCCAGAAAAGGAAAGCGGGCAAAACTTTACGAATTGGCAACAACTCAAATTGAAACAAAAAATCAAATAAACTCCAATTTTTTTTTGGGTTATTTCGTAAATGAATGGCGTACGATCTGCGACGTGGTGTTGCTTGAATCTACCACACTATTCCGTGATTCCGTCGGCCGCAGGTGTGTGGATGAAGCAATGCGCGGGTCACCTCGGCGGTTGCCGCGCTCGTGCGGGAGGAGGATCCGACTCCGCCGCGCGGACAGAAATGGGCCGGGTTTGATGGGGTCTTGCCGGAGCCGTAGAAAAAGTGAGCCACGCAAAGTCGGCTCGAGCGAACACGGCTTGGAGATGGGCTGGCGGCCTGGTTTGCTCTGAAAATAGGCCGCGTTGCTGGGCTTGGTCCTTGGTTTGGATGGGTTGGATGATCGCCGATGACGCGAACCCTCCTATTTTCGTTGGGTGATAGATGGCCCAGGATGCATTCTGGCTCGAGCAGATCGGCGTGGGCGGTGGGACAACAATGGGCCGCGTTTGATGGCCCATTTTTGTCCTAAAAGAGGGAGAAGTTGGTTCCTACACCAGATTGAGCCGTACGCGCACACAAGAAACTTGATACGAGTATATATATTATGCTTAATTCTCTTGCTCGATCTGATCGAGTTTAAGTGCATGCATGGTTAATTAGCACAGCAATTAATTAATAAAATAGATAGCCATATATACATCGATCCTTCAAATGTATTAATTAAGGAAACAGTCAGGAGTGATTCATATTATATTAATAAAGAATGTGGTATGAAACAGGACTACAAAAGTAACTGTTTAAAACAGAATCTTAATTACAGATTATGAATTGCTTCAAACACTCCGTCTCTGCAATGATTAACTCCGAGTTATGGTTGACTTGTCGTGGAAAATGATGGGTGGCTGTCGCTTGATTAATTCCCTTACCGTAATGGCATGTACATGTACGTGCACTGCCCAGGTGATCAACGTGTCAGCTAGCTGCTTATTGTATTCCTCCTTAATTTCCTTGTGTACGTTCGAGTTCTTTATTGACCGGATGGGGATTTGTACCTTGCGAGACACAAATTAGGAAAGGATCAGACGCGTCCAAGTAAGGACGCGTGCACTTATGCTCCATCTTATCCTATTTTGCAAGAGCATATATAGTCTGCCTGCTCTGATCAGCTGGATCGAATCCAGAGAGAGATTTCTTTCAGCCTAACTAACAATAATCGCCATCACTAATTACTAGTGGTACTATCTCTGACCGATGTGTTCAATATCCTGATTCATGATCGTCTTAAAGATTATTCGATCCTAAAATAGGGCCTGGTACTCATATACTCGTATCAGTAAGGAACTAAAATTAATTGCGACACGTACCCAATCTTTGGCTTGCAGTATATGCTAAGCAAAATCAACAGAAACTAGCTGATTACGAGAAGCTAGCAGGCTAGGGTTACGGTGTAGAGACCTACTTATACTGCCAGCTTACTAGCTTCCTGCCTGCTGCGCGGTAGCTTCTCGATCGGTTCATTGTTGCCCATACGTACGTGCATTAAAGTTGAAATTGGCAAACTGATTGATATGCCGTCTTCCGTTTCTGAAGAGTCAAATTAATCTGTATATTAATGAGAGGCAGCTAATGCGCGGATATACGTCGAATACTAAGATAATACTGTCCAAACTCTGGTCCTATATAACAGACGTAGCACCGACGCCAGTATTAATATATTGTAGACCTTAATTAACTAGAATAGATGGGCTCAAACAGTAGTGTCACTACAGGAAAACCCGACTCTTTTATAGTGTTGTTTTTCGATTTATCTCTAAAATAAAAGGTTATATAGTCTAGATAGGCTTTTTAAAAATCCCTCTAACGTTTTATATGCTAGAGGCGGTTTTAAGACGTTTTCGAGATACATACGTAATTTTATCTTGTAGAGACGTTTTTTATACGCTCTCTAATTCGACTAAAGTTTATATTGTGTAAAGATATTTTTTAATACGCTTTTCAACTCTTTAGAAGTGTTTTTTCGGTGATTGATGTGTTAAAAGAACTACATAATAATATTACAACACACAACTAAACATATATATGAGGTTGAGGTGACGTAGTGCAACGTCTCTACGTAACGTCACATATCCCATAGAGATGCTTGAAAAATGTTACTACTTTTATATCGATGATACATGATAACATATTTTTGAAAACATCTCTAGGGGCGAAAAAAAATCACCAATGGCTCTACAACTGTCCAGGGACGAAAAAAAAAAATATCTCCACTGTACACAGAAGTGGTATCTTATGCTTGGTCTAAGCGTCTCTACTATAACAAAAAAGTTTGTATCTACAAACTAGTTCCTATGTTTGGTCTGAGCACCACAAAATACAGATTCTTCTCGATCGGCGTTACTGCACATACAGTGCATATATATCGTTTTCATGCATGCATGGCCGGTGCACGCAGTTACGAGAAACATCCCATGACAGATCGCCCCCATACTGGCTTGGCTCGATCGACTGTTGATATATATACACACACTGTTGCTATATATATGAAAAATAGTATATTACTTCTGGAAGTACGTACTCTCACTTCTCGTACACCACTTAAATCTTACGATAATACCTCTTTATTTATTTAAGTATACTTTAATAATGATTATAAGATACTCCGAAATGAGTTATATGAAAAAAAAATCCGAAATGAGTTATATGAAAAAAATTCTGTAAAGTCCACTTTTTATATCAAAATTTGTGCATGTATTTATATGAAAAGAGTATGTAGTAAAAATAAAGGACTCCAATAAAATTTTTTCAATCAAGTCGCATTGGAGTGTATTATTAGTATTTAAGTATATTAAAAATGATAAATAAGTATAATATATTAGTTTAAGTGATATATTCGAAGTGGGAGTATGTACTCCCGGAAGTACAAAACGGACGTTACACTCACACTGATTTTTACATGGTCTTTTGATCCTGGGTCTCAGGTTATTGCTATAGATCGGTCCTAGGCTCAACTGTGTGTGTATGGGAATTGCTATATAGATTCTAACAATTTTTTAGGCAAAAACTGTGATCTGTTCGTTAGATATTCTTTGAGATTTGCACTTTTTCTCATCTGATGAATTGGGTTTGAATTTATTATAATTTTTCTTCGGAATATAACGGGTTCACCACATTGCCGTATTTTATTGGTATATAATTTTATTTTTTTATCTTTGTTTTTGCTCAACCTCTCAGAATATATGTGAAAAACATAACAAGTTCACCACATTACCGTATTTTGTTGGTATATAATTTTATTTTTTGTCTTTATTTTTCAACCCTCCCAAAGTACATATGAGATTTTGAATCATGTGATGGAAATATGAGTTGTTAAGACTTTCAAGAATAATTATAGTGACAAGGAACCAAAATTACATAAATAATTTACTATAATTTATGTATAATGAAGTTGTAAATGACCTTTCAGAATGTGGCAGTTTTTTACAGAAAAAGCAGTCGGATTTTGTGTAGACAGTCTCTCTCTCTCTCTCTAACTATATATAACGCCTGTTTCGTACTCCCGGGAGTACATACTCCCGCTTCAAATATAGCACTTAAATAAATATATTATACTTCTTTATCATTTTCAGTATACTTAAATACCAATTATAAGATACTCCAATACGACTTGATTGAAAAAATTTCATTGGAATCCTTTATTTTTGCTATATACCCCTTTTCATATATAAAAGAAGTATATACACAAATTTAACTATAAAAGGTGAACTTTAATGAATTTTTTTCCATAGAACTCACTTTGGCGTATATTATATATATATATATATATATATATATATATAGTACTCCTGGGAGTACGTACTCCCGCTTCTCACACTACTACAAAACAGGTCATAGAAGACGCCTCATCACAGACGGTTCTTTGAAACCGTCTGTGATAAAATAATCACAGACGGTTCCAAGACGAACCGTCTGTGATATGTAACTATCACATACGGTTCTAGAGAACCGTCTGTGAAGTATCACAGACGGTTCTAACCACGAACCGTCTGTGATACCGAGAATATCACAGACGGTTTATGGTTAGAACCGTCTGTGATTTTAGATTTACCATAACTTGGATTTTTACCATGGTTTGGAATTTTTCAAACCATGGTAAATTCAAAAAGTAAGAAAAAATTCAAACCATGGTAAAACCCTAAAATCACAGACGATTTTATACAAAAACCGTCTGTGATGAGTATCTCATCACAGATGGTTCGTATTAAGAACCGTCTGTGATATGTCATCACATACGGTTCTTGTATAAAACCGTCTGTGATACTTGGGCGGGAAAACAAAAATTTGCACTTAATGGACGGGCTGCCGAAAATCTTTCTATATTAACAGAGTCCTTCATCTTCTCCTTTGTCATCTCTATCTCCTCCTCTGCCATTTCTCCTTTGCCATCTCTGTCTCGCCCTGACTTTGCGCTCCAGCCTCCCCCGAGCTCGTCGCCCGCGGCCTCCTCCACCTCGCCCCAGCCTCGTCGCCACCAGCCTCCCACGACCTCGTCGCCCCCGGCCTCATCTACTTCATCGCCTCGTCTTCCCCTGAGTTCGTCGCCCACGGCCTCCTCCACCTCGCCCCGACCTCATCGTCGCCGGCCTCCCATGACCTCGTCACCCCAGCCTCCCACTACCTCACTCTCTCTACTCCCCCCTTTTGCTCTGTGATGTGGATTACTACTGTGATTTAGTGCTCTGTGAATGGATTGAGTTGATGCTACTGTGATGTGGGTGATGCATGCCGTGTTGTTTTTAGTGCTATGTGAATGGATTGAGTTGATGCTACTGTGATGCTATGGCTATTGTGGGAAAGCTAGCGAAAAGTTCAATCCGAAAATCAATATCAGATTCATTCGCGAGACTCGGGAGGCTCCAGACGAAGTGAAAATCTGTTTTTATTTTTTTTACCATAGAAAAAAACTATCACATACGGTTCTAAACAAGAACCGTATGTGAAAAAGGCTATCACAGACGGTTCTATTCACGGACCGTCTGTGATAGCCTTTTTCACAGACGGTTCAAAAACCATCTGTGATGACCTCGTGTCATTATAGATATAAAAATTCAGACGGTTCAAAAATCGTCTGTGGTGATGGTTTAGAACCGTCTGTGATAAGTTTTTGTGTAGTAGTGTCATATACTACTTAAATCGTATGATGATACCTCTTCCTCTTTATCTATTTGAGCATACACCAATAATAATTATATATACACTCTCTGAATGAGACAAGTTGACCCTTTAAGAATGGATGTGTTCGATCGATCAGCACACCGAAACTAAAGCTCGATGGCAAACTGGCCAGCTGCTGCTAGTAAACCGAGAGAGACAGAGAGTGAGAGAAGCAAATTACTAAGTCTAGCTGCGGAGTGATAGAGAGCATGCACGCATATATGGATCGATAAATTGATAGCTTTGCCATAAATAATTACTCTCTTTATTTAAAAATATATGATGTTTTGAGCTTCGATACAATTTCTAACATGCAACTTTAACTATTATTTTCTATATGAATATATCCATAAAATAAATTATTATTATTATATTATAAAAATGTTTTTCAGGACTATTATAGTAATACTATATTTTCGTATGACCGGTATAAATAATTTTTATATACTAGTGATCAAAGTTACAGAAATTTGACTATCGTATATCCTGAACGGAGGGAGTAACGTATATATACACATGCATGCATGATGCATGAGTAGAGTAGATCCAACCACGCAACGCGCGCGCGGGAGATGCATATCGTATGCGCGTTCGCCTTTTAATTATGAGCTGCGTCTCCGTGTCTATGCAGGCGTGCTTACCTAGCTAGCTACCACCTACCCCCAGCGTGAGCGTGACCCACGGTGTTAATACCTGCTGCCACCTGGCTAGATACTATACCGATACACGTACATATATATATATATATATATATATATATATACACGCATGTTGCGTTACCTAGTTTTTTTTATATATATAGGAGTTACAAAGTGGTTTTTGACTGTAAAGCTGCCAAGATAGAAAATTTGAAAAGCCTCTAAGAGTGCAGCTTCTAAGTGTTAGACAGGATAATATCTTAGTTTTCTACATGCTGTACGTATTCATATTTTAACTGTACGTATTCACATGATCGCTGTAATCTATATATGTATAACTCATGTACTCTGATTTTAACAATTAAAGATAGCGTTACTTTCCTCACTTACATGGTATCAGAGTTGTGTCGCTCCTGAGCCGCCGCCTCCACAGCTTCCGCCGCGCCTCCCTTGAGAGATGATCTCATCTCCATGATCTCTCACAGGGGCTACGTAACTCATAGTTTAAGTCGTGTCACAAATCATCTGATCAGTTACCGATTAGAATTTTCCCTGATCATCTTTAAATCGGGTTTTCTCTATATTTTTTCCGATCATAGATCGGTTTGCGTCGCCCTGCCGACCCGTCGAAGTTCATCGGCTTCGGACTTTACCGCCTCGGCTTCGACCTCTCCGGTGCCTCCTCTCTTCCGATGACATCGTAGCGTGACGCGGCGCGCTCGTCGACACGGCCTTCCGAGCGCCCCGTCTACCGTCATCATCATGCCGGGTCATCGTTGTCGGACCGTCGTCCGCGAGACTTCCGTCTTCACCGAATTTAGGTCCAGTCTGAATATCCGTCTTGGCGAAGTTCCGACTGCGGAAGCATATTAAACAGAATGGTGCATCGGCTTCCTATATGTATGACGACTTCTCTTACGAGGGATCACGCGTTCACATGATAGTTGTACGTGTTTACATAATAGCTGTACGTATTCACATGATAATTGTAATTTATATATATATGTAATTCATATACTTTAATTTTAACAATTAAAGATAACGTTACTTTCCTCGCTTACACTAAGAACTCGGAACTCTACCTGCTCAAGCAAGATCTTGCCGTTGCGGCTACTTGAAAAAACCGGCAGTCTTCCGACTTCCAAGCCCACAACTCTTGTTTGATCAAGCAAGACAGCTCGATCCAGCGACGTCATGGACCCGGCCTGAAAAGTCCCCGCGTAAGCACAAGGATAGCGAGGGAATCGAACGAAACTGCTTGGGGAAGCAGGTCCGGGTGCTGCACAGCAGCACCACGACTCAGTGTCGAGGTCCTGCGATGGTATAACAAAGGAGACGCCTACCCAATCGCGCACAAAGGGGGCACATACGCCCTCCTGCTAGTAGCTGCAGTGCACGAACAAGATGACAGCAAGTTTCCGGTGACACCGAACAGAGAGGACAATACAGGAGGGTTGATGCGGCCACCCCCGTCGCTGCAGATTTTCTGCATTTAAACACCTTTCCCCTGACGGCCAGCCACATAAAAAATCCTACAGCGTGAAGGCGCTCTCGCTTACCATATGATCTTATTCTCGCCGCAGGCCGACCCTCTCCTTGGCCACAAAGAACAGCTTGTATTCGCTGCCCCGGTCCAGGTGGATTGTCTTCTCCATCGGCGTGTGGGGAGGATTCGGGAGACAGCATCCCACAGGGTGAAGCACTCCGCCAGAGCCTGGATGGAAAGCGTGCCCTGATGTCACGAACCCATCTACTCTGATGTAGGCCCTCTGCCACTGATGACATGCCTGTTTTCCTGACATAAGAGAACAGCCTCGGCACGAAGGTGACAATTGTGTTGGAATTTTCGCTTCTTCTACTTTCTTTCTTCACGTAATAGCACATCCCTGCAGAGCCCCTGCTCTTCCTTGGCTTCTTGATGATGCAAGTAGCTATGCTATGCCTCGTTACTTTTTCCTACGAAGAACAGGAAATAAATCAACAGAACAAGTTTGATTTCTTCTCGGGAGCAGGCTCCTCCTTTTCTTTGTGTTTATTACTTCTCCATACTCAATCAATTACATACTTGGCCTTATAAAGACTTCAGACCATGACATCAATACGGACTCAAGTCCAAAACGGAGACAAACTCAAAAACTAAACGGACTAAAAAAAGAATACTAAATTTAGAAACCCAAACAAGATTAATTCTAACAATCACCCCCTTAATCTTGTTTCTTTATCTTGTTCACGCCAATCTTCTCTCGTTTCTTGAACTTCCAAGTCTTTCTCTTTACCTGCACTTCCGTGTGCCTTTCCTTCCTGGGCCGATACCGCCCTACGGCCTGTTCTTGCTCCATCCTGAGCTATGCACAAACCAACGCTTGCCGCGTCTCGCACCTGGACTGAACTCGTCCTTCTTTGCACACCCACCTGGGCTGGAGCACCTGCTCCCACGACCGCCTGGGTTTCGCCGTTACCTGAGCCTCTTGCCCCTCTCTCTTGGACCAAATCTGCCCACTTCTCTTCGTACATCTTAGCTGATGCTACACCGCCTCTCCCTCCTGCTGTGCTTGCATGCCGATGGGGTCCATGGGTTTGACCCGAGCCGTTGGTTCCTCCAGCAGCAACTGCATGCGCGTGGGACTTGCCGTCCTCTTGAGTGCCCTGCACGCCTTCCTGCGTACTGTCTGCACCCCCCGAGGCTCCGCCTGCTGCGCCTCCTGCGCCAACTGCGTGCTGTCCTTGGGTCCTGTCATGTCCTTGACCGATGAGATCAACAACGCCTGAGACCTCCTGTCCTGACTCTACTCCCAGCCCACTGCTCCTTCAGATCGCCCTTCGCAGAAACCGGTTTACAAGCTTTCAGGAAAATTTTATATAACCGGTTCGGGGATCTCTTCACCTTCATCAACAGATCTTTGTTCTTGTTATAGACACGCAGGAACTCATCCTGCAGCACCACCCTGCACCCCCGTTCCGCCAACTGCCCAAGACTGAGTATGTTGTTACACAGACTTGGTATATAATAGATTTCAGTCAGCATCCTCTGATCACCGTTCTTGCATTGCAATAGCATTGATCCTTTGCCTCTTATTTGCACCGTGGAGCCGTCGTCAAACTTGACTTTGCCCGAAATCTTCTCATCAAGCTCATGGAACATGGAGCGATCTCCCGTCATGTGATTGCTTGCTCCATTGTCTAAGTACCACTCATCAGTATGATCATGGTTGCCTCCCTCTGTACGTAGTTCAGGAACTACATTCTCCTCGTTCAACATCACCATGACTGGCGCCTGGTTGACACATAAGGAGAGAAGCAGGGCCGGCTCGTAGTCTTCAATAGCTCGGGTGAGGTTTGCATCCTCGTTCTTCTTCTTGTTTTGGCAATCCGAAGCATAGTGCTCATATTTATCGCAGTTGAAGCACTTTATGTGGCTGCGACACTCCGACGCGTAGTGACCGTATTTATCACATTTAAAACACTTGATATGTGACTTGTCACGGGATCTGTCACCATCATCTTGCCTAGCCCAATCTTCACGTTCTCCTCTGTCGCCTTGCTCATACCTGCGTCCACGTCCACCCCGATCGCGTTCTTTGCTATCTTCAAGAGCGTGGGATTTTCCCTTGTTGCTTGACGAGGAATCGCCATCATCCTTCTTCTGCCGCGTCTGCCACTCGGCCTGAGTAAGCAGGAGTTGGCTATCGCCATTGCTGTTGTTGTTGCCGCCAGACGTGCGCGGGCGTGTACGCTCTTTATAAGTCTTCAGTCGTCTCACGGCTTCCTCGAATGACATGATATCAAAATCGTAGAACTGCTCGATCCCGGCGATCACACTCAGAAATCGATCCGGCACGGTGTCGAATAGCTTCTTCACCAATGCGGCATCGTCGAGCGTCGCCCCTAGGTTGGCATACCTGACGGACATGCCATTGAGTCTTCCGGTGTACTGGTCCAGGGTTTCTCCCTCCTTCATGCGCATGATGTCGAAGTCATTCTTCAACGTCTGCAACCGCGCATTCTTGACGCGATCCGCGCCAATGAACCTTGTCTTAAGACAGTCCCAAACCTCCTTCGCCGTTTTCTTCCTTGCTACCTGCATCAGGAGGTCCTCCGGGAGCGCTTGGAAGAGGTGCGACCTCGCCTTCTTGTCCTTCTTGGCGTGAGCGGCCGCCCGACCGCCGGCTCGATTGCTTCCCAGACGCCTTGATCCTCCATCATCGCTTGCACCCGAATCACCCAGCACATGTAGTTTGTCGCCGTCAGCTGCGGGTACTGGAACAGCCCACCGCTGCTCTCCCGCGCCTCCTCGCCCTGAGGAACGATCGACATTGGCTCTGATACCAATTGTTGGAATTTTCGCTTCTTCTACTTTCTTTCTTCACGTAATAGCACGTCCCTGCAGAGCCCCTGCTCTTCCTTGGCTTCTTGATGATGCAAGTAGCTATGCTATGCCACGTTACTTTTTCCTACGAAGAACAGGAAACAAATCAACAGAACAAGTCTGATTTCTTCTTGGGAGCAGGCTCCTCCTTTTCTTTGTGTTCATTGCTTCTCCATACTCAATCAATTACATACTTGGCCTTATAAAGACTTCAGACTATGACATCAACACGGACTCAAGTCCAAAACGGAGACAAACTCAAAAACTAAACGGACTAAAAAAAAGAATACTAAATTTAGAAACTCAAACAAGATTAATTCTAACAAATTGGGCCTCCCAGGAGCCAGTTGGAGTACCAGAAGTCCGCGACCTTGCCGTCCCCGATCTGAATTTTGGTTGTGGCGTGAAAGATATGGTCGATCTCTCCGTCCTTCTGTGGTCGGATGTATGTCCAAATCATTCTGTTAGTTTCCCCCCTCTTTTCCAGAATTAATGATCTCCAAATCAGACTACAGTTACCTGCTGCTTCTTACCTACTCGGAACGACGACTGAGTTGAGTGCGCTATACCGATTAGCGTTATTCTTGTAATGAAGACAAACTGACAAAATTTAATTAACTATTATACTGTCATGCATAAGAGAGAAACTAACAGAGCTAGCTAGCTAGCTAGAAAACAATTCTGGAAATCGCTGATGCGAATGCTCGAGGGTGGCTGACATTTATGCACAGCTGCCGCATAGTTTGAACGGTTGCTGACTTGTGATAAATTGAAGCCGAGTGTATGGGATATATCATCTCTTATTGAAGCTGAGTGTATGGGATATATCATCTCTTTTGGTACGTACGTAGCTTTCGACCGATATCGATCTAGATATCCAGATGGAAGTTTATATTGTTAGAGATATGTTTTAGATATGAATTTTTTGTATTTATTTATCTATCTTTTGTATTACCTCTCATCTGTCTATGATATACAACTCTTGTACACCCTATATATATTGCATATTGAGTCTCTAAATACATATATATAATATTCATAACATAGTATCAGAGCTAAGGGGTCTTGAGTTCAAGACCCGGTTGGTGTAATTAAAAATAATAATTACAACCCACTTTTATTCCACGTCTTAGGTCTGAGGGAGCCAACATGCGAGGGGAAGTGTTGAAGTATAAGTGAATTGTCCACCTTTCCTCATCAGCTTAAACTTTTTGATGAATTGGTTGGTGCATACAACTTAATATGGTATTATGGCAAATGTTAGGGTTAGGGTTTACTGTAGTACCCGCCTCCGCTCGTCCTCCGCTGCCGCTGTCCCCGGGAGGAGCTATCTTCGCTCTCAGGGGGGGGACACATTAGTCGTAGCCTTTTGCAAGCAGAAGCAGCGGCATCCAATCCTCGCCGTCGCCGTCGAGCTTGGTCTTCGTCACAGTGGAGCTTTCCAGCATCGTCATCTTCTTCTTGAGCATCGGCCGGAGCTCCTCGCTACAGAAGGAGCAGTACTCGAGGATGTCGTCGCCGTCCTTCTTGACGTCGTGCTCTGCGCCCTCGAGGCACATGCCTCGAGCGCCGCTCTTGGTCACCCACATCCGCGCACCTCCTCTTCCATGGAGGGTGATTTTGCACCCACGAGTGCGCTGTGCGCCGCCCGAACCACAACACTCCTCGAGGCTTATCCTTCGCGTGGTCTTCCGTCCGTGGACCGCTCCGCACGCGCTGCAGCAAATTTCTGAGCGAAGATGCAGACGGCGGGGAATTTTGGATTTGGGTCGGGGGAAGGAGACGATGGGCTCGATTCAGATGACTTGGTTGTGCTTGGCATCTGAAGTGTGCTTTGTGCCTTTGTGCTCCACGAGATGGTTCCATGGACCAAGTCCACCCGGCATGGAAGCCCTCTTCCACCTGCGGGTACAGCTTGTGGTCCTTGAGCCCTAGGCAGTTGCTGGACAACGCCTTGAACCCCTCGAAGTCGCACATGGTGAAGTGAATGTGCATGTCCAGAAGAGATGCGATCGCTTGCGCCTTGAACCCCTCGAAGTTGCACATGGTGAAGCGAATGTGCACGTCCAAAAGAGATGCAATCGCTTGCTGCTAGTATCTACTGCTAGTTATCCTTAGTTTTTTTGTGTCATTTTCTTCCGTTGCGTCCATCCAAGTCCGTACCACTCTATATTTGAGCTCGTCTAAGCCATGCGAGTTCATAAATTTATTGTCAGCCATAGAAGTATAGGAATTGCCTAATGTATGAAAGCAGCCGCCGCTCCCGCTCTTTTTTTGAGTTGTGTGCAGATCGTAGAAGTTGTTATGATACCACCGCTTCTCTTAGCCGCTGCCCCGAGCTTCTAAGGCCGCCACCGTCTTGGGCTCGATCTGCGCCACCATACTTCTATCTATTCCTATTCGACTTGATTTAACAGTTTTCTTTATTTTTGTCGGTTTCATCTTCTTCGTCGTGTTGCCGCGGTCGACTTTACTCCCGCTCGTCTTTACTTTCTCAGCCTTGCATCTTGTGCTTTATGGGCTGTCGTACGACCCCAGATGAGAGAAGATCTTTTATCGATATATTTTTCAAGAGCTGCATACTACGGCAACATTATTAAGACTCAGATTTTGAATTTTTTTTCTATTTTAATGTCAATCCTTTCCAAATACAATAATATTGCATACGCCTTGGATTTTGGGGGTGTTAGAGATATGAATCTTTTTGTATTTCCTTATCTACTTTTTGTATTGGCTTATCTGTATATTGCATACATCTCTTGTACACCATATATATATATAGCCTCTGCATACATACACACAATATTCATAACATATATTGCATGTCAATTCATGTATATATATATATCTGTCCAGTGCAATGTATATGTGTGCAAAGTTTGATCATATATATGCGCCAGTACGTCTGATTCGGTCGATCAATTTGTATCGGTTCGAACAGCGAAGTGTTCAGAATTTCGATTGAAAATCGAAAATTTTGGCCATACCGGTAGTGTCGGTAGGAATACAAACCGTTTCTAAAAAATCGGGTTGAATGAATTTTGTCAAAAAAATGTCAAATTTGCTTAAATTTTGCTAGAATTTGATTTTTTTTATTTAAAATCTGAAATTTTTTGCCAAAATAATTTTCGGCCTTACTGACCTTACTGGGCCCGTTAAAAAAATATTTTCGGTATCTCATACAACTCTATCGGTCGATCGGTGCACCATAAATGTTGCCCATGCTTGGACTGATTAATTTCTTCTACCGATCATGACTAGTATTCGCCATGTATGCTAGATTGCTAGGCGCCGAGGTGATTAAATGAGACACGTTCGGCAAGCATGGCTCGCTATTGATCCGTTGTTTTTTTATGGCAGCAGTCTGCTGAAGGATCACACTACTTGGTCTGATATGACATTAATTATTGACACTGGTCAGCTAGCTAGCTATTCAGTTACCAGTCCCAGAGAGATCGAACGCGGTCATATATGGAATTTTTGTCGGATACGATACTTTTTCAACTCCTTATTTACAGAAATGATTATCATTAACGCACTGTTATCCTACGTCAACAACTCCCGCACCATGTCTCGCCACCATGTGACCACCACCTCAGCTCGTTGGTGCATGCTAACCATGCGCTAACCGTGAGTGCATGGTGACCCCCTCGGTCCGCCACGTGTTTTAGATTGGGTTAGTGTTAGCGTTAGAGTTAACTAGGGTTAGGATTTGACTGAAAATATAGTTAATGAGTTCAAAAAATTATGAATTTTTTTGAGGAGACTCCTGACGCTGTGTACTTGCTTTGTGTAAATTTACCATTATTTTACTTGTTCATAATTTGTATCACTATTTTGTATAAGTGTCATATTTATACGAATTTGTAAATATAGAAAATGAGCTTCAAAAATTATAAATTTTATTTTGAAGTCTCCTCACACAGTGGACTTGATTGTGTAATATTTTGGTAATTTTATATGTATTCTGGTATTATCTCAAAAATTTAGGATTTAGTCCACTGCGTGAGGAGCTTTCAAAAAAAACTTCATAATTTTTGGAGCTCATTTTCTATATTTACAAATTCGTACAAACAGGACACTTATACAAAATAACGATACAAATTTTGAACAAATAAAATAATAGTAAATTTACACAAGTAAGTACACGGTGTCGGAAGACTCCACAAAATTTTTATAATTTTTTGAACTCATTTGCTATATTTTCAGCCAAACCCTACCCCTAACCCTAGCACTAACCTAACCAAGGACATGGTGTGGGGTCGACTGGGAGGGCCACGTGGCGGCGGGACAAGCGTTGGCTGTAACATTCCGTTTTCGGATGGTAATTAATTTCTGAGTCGATTTTCGATTTTCGCCATTTTTACAAATTTGGCTTCATTTTCAAAAATTCCCAAGTTCCTCTAAGCTCGGGTTTGTGTTTCAAACCCTCTTTCATTTTTTTGAATTCAAAATTTCAATTTGAATTCTCTATTTTCAAATGTTGGACCCCCGTCCTTGTTTTAGCCTCTCCTTATTATCTTGGGCCCAGCCCACCTTATTTCCCCCCGCCCTTTCTCAGCCCAGCCGGATTTTTCCTCTCCCGGCTCAACTTCCTCTCCCCTCCCTCCGGCCTGTTCGCTCCCCCTTTCTCTCTCCTGGCCCGACCGCACTCCCCCCTCATTTCTTCTCCCCTCCCTCGGTCTCTCTACTCGGCCCCTCCCCTTTCTCCCTTCCGAGCCCAGCACCGCTCGCTCGCCCGAGCCCCGCCCCGACAGCCCCTGCCTCCTCCGGATCTGGCACCCCCTGCCGTAGCTCCCCGCGCCCACGCCGTCCGCCGACTCCACGTTCTACTCTGCGCCGTCCGGCTTTTCCCCCCATCTCGCCACTCCCGCCGCCTGCGCCTTTGCGCCTCTCTCCGGCTACAAAGCCGCCCCTGCCTTCTCCCCTCGCCTACCTCTCCTCCCCACTCTCTGTGGAGCTCGGTGCCGCCGCCACCATCTCCTCCCCCTCCGGTGCCCCTCCGCCTGAGTTCTGCCACGGCAAAGACCGCCCCACCGCTCGCCCATCCCGCCTGTCGGTCGAGCCTCCCGCCGCCGTAAGTCGCCGCCCGCGCCTCCCGACCTTCCTCGGCTCATGCCGCCGGCCGTCTCCGTCGCTCTCCCGCCCGCCGACCTCACGGTGAGCTCCCTTGCGCCGCTCTGGTGCCCGTGCGCGCCTCCCCTCCTTCCGGTCAACATTGCTGCCGCTCGGCCTCTGCGCCCATGAGCTCTAGTCGCCGCCGCCTCTCCGGTGCCGCCCCTGCCGCGCCGCCTCCTCCCTCGGCATCCCCACCTAGCTAGCAACCCGTTTTGCCCGGCCTCACCGCCCCTTCGGCCGACACCCACCGCCGGCAGCCGCAGCCCTACGCACCTTCTCTGCTGCGGCTGCAGCTATATCTCTCTCTCTCTCTGCGTATGACCAGTGGGACCCCCCTTTGTGCAGTCTGGGAATAGTAGAGCAACAATAGTGGCAGAATTGAGTGCTGGAAATTAGCAGTGAATTTTGTGAATTGATCTTGAAATATTTTGCTAATCCACTGTCAATTGTTCCCAATTGTCGGCGTTGGCTAAAGTACGTAGTCGACGAATATTTGAGAGCGGTCGAGTGAGTACTTAATTGGCAAAAATATTCTAAAATATTTATTCTCTATGATTGTGTTGTGAATTGCGATGATTTGATTAACCGTTGTTAATGGTTAACTCGCCGATTGACAAGTGTTAACAGAATTATCCATTTCGCTAATATTTGAGAGCTGTCGATTAAGAGCGTAATTTCCAAAATCTCGGGAAATCGAAGTTATGCAAATGACCTTCGTGATCGTCTCTGCAATCATGTCATTTATTTGTTAAAACTAAATTATCCAATTATCCCGCTTTTGTGAAAAAGGCTTTGCGGTATTAGCAATTAATTTGTATTTTCTAAAAATATTTTGGGAAGCCATTCGGGATTAACATGTTAATCTCAATATCTTGCCATCTTCCAAATCCGAAGTGGAGTATCCCTGCGAAAGTTCTTCGACTTCAATTCTCCCTTGTATTTCCCCGGCAGAGTTTTTCAGCCATGACCCCTTTCGCTCAGTTGGACGTTTGACTTTGTCAAACATCCCCGCCTCGCTGAATCTTGTCTCTTAAGCTTGTTCATCGCAAAGCTTATTTAAAACACTTTGATTGTATTTGATCTTTTGAAGTTTTGTGGATTTATTTTTTGTTCTCGCTTTTTATCGCATAATTAGGAGTTGGAGTCCAGAAGAAGCAACGACTAGAGTAGAATCAAGATTCGGATAAAGACGCAGACCCAGAATTCAAGATCCCTGGCAGAGAACGCCCTTAGTAAGATCAAGGCAGCGATAACTTGACCCAGTCGAGTCAATACTTTGATCATTTTTAACCTACATTTGATGCAAATTATATTTATTTAAAATATTAAAGTTGCATGATTTAAGTCTGTAATCAAATGTATGTTAAAGCTTAAGGTAGTTAAACACCCATTTGATGATTAACTAATTATTATCCATTCTTTGATAATTTGAATCCCTCATTCCATGTCACCCTAGTAATTATGTGGTAAATACTAGCATAAGTTGTACTTAAGGGACATGTTAGTCTTGCTTAAGTACTGGAATAATAAATGTCCTGATCATCATCTTTTAATCATGAAAGTGGTTTTGGGTAGTCATTGGTTGTAAATGATTGGTGTGTTGTGTTAATTGGTTTTCCTCCCCAAAACCCTAAACAACTTGCTAGTACCACATCTGGACAGTTGGAGAGAGTGGTTGGTATGTGGTATGAACCGTCCAGATGGATTAAGGACTTAATCTTGTCATGACCTTCTGTGTAAAATAAGTACAACCGCAAGTTTGCAATGTGTAACTTGGCTCAGTAAAATTATTAAACCCTGGATGTCATCGCACAACTGGTGTTTAGAAGCGGCAGGATGTATGCTGGCTTGAAAGGGACACCGAGGGAGGGTGAAGTTGCCAGCTGCGCTAGTCATTGTGGCCGGGGTCAGCTGCGCTAGTCGTTGTGGTGAACATCCCGCACAACTTATGGGGGTAGCCCATAGGGGTGAGATGATGGAAGGGGCGAGGTGATTTGATAAGTTATTGTGACGATCGCTCAACTACATGACTAAGGAATCATGTGGGGTAACGAGTATGATTATCTCTTGTGGGTACAATGTACAACCTCTGTAGAGTCTAAACTGTTTAAACAGACGCGCCTACGGTCAAAGGCGAACATAGGAACTTAACCTGAGTTAGTTCTATTTCAAAAACCTTTGTGGGTGGATTGAAAAGTGTGACGGACTCATCTAACCCTTGTTTTGGATTTTTCCTGGGTAGTCTTACCCAGTGCTGATAATCGGTGAATGTAACCGCTATCAAAATTAAGTATAAGGTGGAGTTAACCTCTATTGTTATTTAATATTGCACTTACACTCTTTAATAAAAATACAATTTGTTCAAAATGCTAAGTCATAAGGAATTTGTATTATGATAATTGAAAAAGTTGCTTTAAGTAAATAAAAGAACCTGAACCACCCTTGTTAAGCCTTGCATGTATATATTGCATCTTGTGTGTTGACTTGCGAGCACCTTATGCTTAATTTTGATAGCGGTTACATCTACCGGTTATCAGCACTGGGTAAGACTACCCAGGAAAAATCCAAAACAAGGGTTAGATGAGTCCGTCACACTTTTCAATCCACCCACAAAGGTTTTTGAAATAGAAGTAATTCAAGTTAAATTCCCATGTCTGCCTTTGACCGTAGGCACGACTGTTTAAACAATTTAGACTCTGCAGAGGTTGTACACTGTACCCACAAGAGATAATCATATTCGTTACCCCACATGATTCGTAGTCATGTAGTTGAGCAATCGTCACAGTAACTTTTTGAACTACCTCGCCCCTTCTATCATCTCACCCATATGGGCCACACCCATAAGTTGTGCGAGATGTTCACCACAACGACTAGTGCGGCTGGCAACTTCACCTTACCACGGTGTCCCTTTCAAGCCGGTCGCAACATGCGCTTGCACGTTCCCGCTCACCGACCAGTGAGATGACATTCAGGGTTTAATAATTTTACTAAGCCAAGTTGCACTTTGTAGACTTGCGGTTGTACTTATTTTACACGGGAGGTCATGACAAGATTAAGTTCTGAATCCATCCGACCAGCTCATACCACCTACCAACCACTCTCGTGCACGACGGCACCCACCACTCTTTCCATCCGCCCAGATGTGGTACTAGCAAGTTGTTTAGGGTTTTGGGGAGGAAAAGCCAATTATCACAACACGCTAGTTATTTACCCACAATGACTGCCCAAAACCACTTTCATGATTAAAAGATGATGATTAGGACATTTATTGTCCTGATACTTAAACAAGACTAGAATGTCGCTTAAGTACAACCCGTACTAGTATTTACCAGATATCTACTATGGTGACATGGAATAATGGATTCAATTATCAAAGGATGGATAATAATTAATTAATCATCAAATGGGTGCTTAACTACCTTAAGCTTTAACATACATTTGATTACAGAAATAAAGCATGCAATTTTAATATTTTAAATAAATATAATTAGCATAAAATATAGACTCATAATGATCAAAGTATTGATTCGCCTTGGTTAAAGGCAGTAGGGTCTTGGCATTCTTCAGACTGATCGAAATGGAGGTCTCCCATGTCTTCGAACCCTAATCGGACGAATGTACCGGAAAAAGGTATAACAACAGAGAGAGCAAATAAATACAAAACCTATAACAAATGAACTCCAAATTAAACAAGACTAGTGCCATTAGTAAGATCTTGAATTTAGAAAATTTTACAAATAAGTTTCATAATTTTTGGAGTTATAACGAAGGAGATATAAATTTTTGAAGCTTTTCACGCGACTTTTTAATTGAAAAGAAAATCAGAAAACTAGAAAAGGCCTCGTGCTGAACAGTGCTCAGTCCATCGCACAGTGCGTGGACCGGGTTTACGCGCACCGACGCACTGGTCTACGGAACAGTGCCGGTGGGGCCCACCTATCCGTCACACCAGGGGGTAATGTAGCTGGGCCCACCTATCACGGGGGTTAAAAGGGCGGCGACACGTGCCGCGTCGCCGCCTCATCTCCTTCGCGCAGAGAGAGAGAGAGGGAGAGGAGGGGGTGCGCGAGCAGCGGTGGTGAGGCGGCACGGGGAAGAAGGGAGGGCTCAGGTGGCATCGGGAACGACCGAATCAGCGGGGCCGCGGCGAGGCGGTGGCGCGGGGAAGAAGAAGGGAGGGGTCCGGGCGGCGGCGATCGGCTGGGTCGGGGCGGAGCGGGCCGGGCCAGGGGAAGAACTGGGCTGAAATGGGGGCCAAATTCAAAGGTACGTTTGAAATTCACATAATTTCGATTTGAAATTTTTGAAAACCAAAATCTAATTGCTTTTGAAAAAAATGTGAATGTTACAAAATCCGACTCCTCGATAAAGAAGCCCCCTGAATCTAATTATCTAAAGATTAGCTAAAGATTATCTGTGCTTAATGTCCTACTACTGACAAATGCATATGGAATTGGGTTGTAGCTCGAAATGTGTGATATAAACCATTGTACGCTTCTATGATTGTCGATGTACTATTAATGGTTTCCGTAGAAACCGGGGTTTCCCCTTAATTTATTCAAAAAATAGCTTAACGAGATTAAACTAGCATTCATGCACCGACATGACCGAAATATGGGTGCAACAATATTATTTGTTACAGTGCGTTGCTGGGTCTCGGACATTATTTTTGCTGACGTGCGCGGAGCAGACATTGATTTATTTTTCTAATTGAATCTATCCCTGCATTTGAATATGGCGGTAATGGAAATTTTATCTCTTGATAGAAAAAGTTTAAAATGGCTGTCCTATCATCTGCACCTATAGAGTAGTACTGTCCCAAAGGAGGAAAAGAAGAAACGAAATTATGCAACAACAAATCAAGAATCAAGGTGCCTATCTGCCCCGGGCAAGTCGAATTAATTGATTAACTGGACAGGAATGGAGTGCCGTTGGGCCGCAAGAACTCCGCTATATATACGACGAGATGATCCCCATAGACTCCGTGCCTAAAATCTTGACACCTTTAAACGCCTCTTCCTTGCTTATATCTGCATTCGATCCATCCGCTAGATTAGATATATATATATAGATAGATAGATAGATAGACGCGTACACATCCATATGCGCTTAGGACAAGCAGCCATCGTTGTTCGCATAGAACATGCGCACGTAGGACGTCTCGCCCAAGACGTGTGCAGCTAGCTCTGTGTAGGCGCCCTCTCAGCTCGTCGGCGAGGATGGAGTACAGGGAGGAGGATCCGCCGGCGTTCACCGGTGAAGAAGGCGCCACGACGTCGGAGAGGAGGTTGCCGCCGCCGCTCACCCACGACGACAACCGCGGCTTCCTCCAGATGCTCCGGGAGAAGAAGGAAAGGTAACGCATGGATATATACATGCGCATGCATGTGCACACATCGATCTATGCGTGGTTAGAGACTAGTGCAAGTTTGAGCTAATTAACTGTGGTGGTGCTTGCGTGCATGGCGCGCATACGTGAATGGGTGACGGATTCTCAGGCTGGGAGTTGGAGCGGCGAGGGTGGAGGTGCGGTTCGAGAAGCTCACCGTGGAGGCGGACGTGCGCGTCGGCCGCCGCGCCGTGCCGACGCTGCCCAACTGCGCCATCAACGCCGCCCAGGTATGTACAATCCACAATATTGCTATGAATTCTCTACTGCCATTAACTACTTGCGAATCTTGCTTTGCTGCGTGTTTTTTCGGGCGGTCCAAATTGAAAGTCGCTTTCTCTCTTCTTGGATGCATGGCTTGCATTGCAACTGTTTGAGAGAGAGAGAGAGAGAGAGAGAGAGAGATTCAGATTCGGGTGGATTCGTTGAGGCACGTTGAAAGGATTGTGATCCATAGATCAGTTGAGGTCCGTGTAGGTTACGGCGTGCATGCATGAAGGAAGGTCGAGGAGCTCGAATCAAGTGCTAGGATTATAGTGCCTTTTTCTTTCCCTTTTGAGACCAGGATTAGTGTGCCTCTTTTGGGTTGTTTGTTCATTGAGCAAAAGTAGTTGGTTAGTGGGTGCTAACTACTACTTACTAGCTACTAAATACAACGCGGAGAAATAAAATGATACCCTCGATCGCCTGCATGTGTGTATAGATACTTTTTTAAAGGGAATTTCTATGTGTAAGTTGTCCGAAAATTTATTATTTTTCAGTCACTTGTTCCCACCTTTATATTTTCATCTAACGGCACGAAAAAAACGTTACAAAAAATATAAAATTACAAAAAATATTAAACTAAATAAAAGTAAATATAGGTGAACCCTACCAATACATAATAAATAGAAAAAAATAGAAAACTAAATAAAACTAAAAGTTACAGTAAAGCTGTGTTAAAATTGCATATCACTTGGTACTGCAATTTTAGACTTAGTACTATATAACTGTAGATGGCGGATAGATAAAAAAAATTCGGTCAACTAAAAATTAGCAAATCCGTTTTTTTTTTTTAAGATCAGCAGGGGAACTACTGCTATTTCATTAATGGAGAATAAGAGAACCAAAAGTTCATACAGAGAAAAGGAAAGCTACGGGAGAAACCCAAAAAGATGTATAAGTCTACCGTTTCGCTTTCCACTACCGTGGCAAAACGATCTACACACAGGCTATACTTAGGTAAATCAATTGAGGGCAGGGTATCGAGCGCGTTCCCCCCGGCAGGTACATTGCTAGCTTAGTCATGCACTTCGCTTAGGATCAGACACGTGTTTTGAATCGATTGAGATAGTGACTAGTGCTAATGTACCATAACTCAAATATATAATTGGTGTGGCTATGCAAGTATGCAACGCATATATAGTTCTTTTTAAACTATGTAACACACAGAGATCAACCATTTCTAAACACAGTCATGTACCCGGCCTAGTACTGGTAAATCACTAGCCAGTTGTCACGTGGAAATCCCAGTTGTAGTCTTTCACTCTTGACGTTCTACTGTACAAGTATAGTAGTTAGTATAAAGTATGGCTGGGACTGGGGAATTCAGTATCCAAGGATCTCTCTCTGTGTTGTATAGATTAAATTATACTAAATTAAACTGGGTGATGATTTTCACGTGAGTGTCGTGAATACACGTTTTGGACATCGATGTGATCCCTAAAACATAACCTGGATCACTAATTTATATTATAGTATATTTATAAAATCCATTAAAATTATAATATTATAATATTGCTTTTTGAGACAAATCTATACATACAATTTTTATGCATTCAATCTAAGTATTTTAAAAAGTTATCGATAGTTAAAGTTTCTAACGTTTGACTACGTGCATCCCAAAACGATATGTATCAGTGACTACAGGGTGTGTTAGTATACTTATATATCATTTGCCCATCTAATATCTTACATTAATATTACTAAAGAATAAGGGAGGATATAGATAGGACATATCTTGGTATAAAGACGGTTGCCCCCACCATGTCTAGCTTAAACTGAGCGATGTCATGGGGCTCTTTCAGCCAACTTGCAAGGGATCAATCCAAACCCTGACGATATTTTCGAAGATTTTAGGACAGCGCCTGGGCAGGTCAACGTACGGTAATTCAGATTTTAGAGGCAGAAGCAGCAGCAGTTGTACAGATCTAACCTGGCTTTTACTGAGCAACTAGCTCCGAGTTGAGCAGTCGGCGTCGACGACGACAGCAGCGATGACGATGATGATACATGCTTTAATGCGAGCTTGTCCCCAGGCCCGGACTGCTGCCTGTTCCTTTCCGCTTGGAGAAAACAGATCCGAACACTGAGCACGTACGCCTCTCAGTGGGGTCATTCATAATTAATTAAGGTCAAAAACATTAAATTCCCATGATGCTACGACCATTTAATTAATAAACGTAGGCTGAAGAAATGTTCACACAATCCACTCAGCAATTAGTTGAGTGAACACAAAGAAAAAGAGATTAGAAGGTCCTGTTCCAGAATACTGCTAACCTGCTTTAGCCGGACCTGTTCCAGAATTGTTGTTTTCCTCTTGCAATAGTAGGTCCTACTGCAGTTATTGGAAGGGGTTGGCAAATGCAAATAATAGAGATTAGATCCTTGTAGGCATGGACATTGATTACAACCTGTCAGTATTGTTTAATCATGTTTGCGGAGATTCTGACAAGTCTCAGTATTGTTTAATCATGTTCGTGGAGATTCTGACAAGTCTGTCAAGCCTGCCTTGAGCAGTTTAGCCAAGATTCGTTTTAACCGCAGCTGCTAACGTAGGGAGATCCGACATACCTATCTTTTTACCTTTTCTCGGTACATTTCAAACCTTAGCAGTTGATTTATCAGGAGAAGTGATCCTTTGGCTGGTCAATTATCCATCCCCTTTGTAGAAAGCACAGCACACGCCAACATTTCTGAGATACCACACAAAGTCTCCCTACACAGGAGAGTGAGCACGCGCCCAACACAACCAAATAATCCAAGATTACCTGCACATAAGGTTCAGAAGTTTGGAAATTGTAGTGTATAGCGACAAACAGATGCATTGCGTGCAAGTCACAGCACCCTGCCCAAAAAAGGAAAACAAGAAAAAGAAAAGGAAAGATTGGATATGCTTAACATTTGATAGAGGGGCTAGAGCACAAGTGCACAACAAAATGCGGCACTACTTCTGGGGTTAGGACGTGTGGTACACAACATAATATAAAGCAAGTTGAGACAGAGAGTCTGTATCTTAACCCAGTTAAATTGAACAGATGCATTGAAGTCTGTTTCCAGAACCAAAATAAATATGTGTTCTTGTGCTGTGATGCACTTTAACAAGTTCTAGAGTATACATATACGTTTAACTGCAGATGTTTCCTTTGTTATGCATATTATTTGGTAAGTGACATTCAAAACCATATATCTAAAAGAATAATTTATTTTGTTATGCAGGAATTGGCAACAACTTGGCACATGTGTACTACGAGGAAAAGACCCATCAAAATTATAAATGACGCAAGCGGGATAATTCAACCATCAAGGTAAGTGTCTCTAGTTTTTACTAACGCAAAACTGAAGATATAGACTCCATTCTACCTCAGGATTAAGTGTTCTATTGAATTTAACAGAGGAGTTATTAACAAATACATGTAACTTCATTAAGTACCACAATTGAAAGTTTATCGTTCATAAAAGATAAAAAGAAGTATGATCTATCCTTTTATTTCATTAATTATCTCACCTTAGATACTGAAATTTTGTGCTCCCATTCTATAACCAGGATGACACTTCTTCTAGGAGCACCTGGTTCGGGGAAAACAACTTTTTTAAAAGCATTGGCGGGAAAGTCAGATTCTTCTTTGAAGGTAGACTGAGTTATCTACATGCCATCAAAAGTACCTATCAACAAGAAAATGCAAAAAAAGAAAAAGTGTAGCATTGACTAATAAAAATGCATTTTCTTGATCATGTAACATTTCTTAATAGCTCAAAGGAAAGGTCCTGTACAATGGAGAAGCAGTGAATTCCTCGACACCTCAATATCTGCATGCTTACATTAGCCAGTATGATCTTCACCATGCTGAGATGACCGTAAGAGAGACTATTAACTTCTCATCCAAGATGTTGGGAACCAATAATGAATTTGGTAAGACATCCCCTTGTGTATGGTGTACTATTCATTTTACAGATCAAATACAACTTTAGTGTACGTATATGTGCTAATTTATGACAAAATCAGACACTGTAATTCAAGAAGTATTCATGGAAATATGCAAGGTGTATTAATCTTTGCACGACAAATACTAACACAAAATGCCTGTTTGGAATGACCACCTCAGAGATGCTGGGAGAAGCAATAAGAAGAAAAAAGGGTGTCATCAATAAAGTTGACCAAGATCTTGACTCATTTATTAAGGTCATTAATTTTGTTTTCCTCTACTTTTAGCTAAAACTGGATATTTATTTTTTTGTTTAATTACTTAAACATCTGTTTTGCACAGGCCACCACATTTGGAGAAGGAAGCAACCTTACAACAAACTATATTATCAAGGTAAGTTTTAATTACTTGTTCAATTTATTATTTCTCTTGCAAACATAATGATCAAATTTGTGTATATGCAGATACTTGGTTTGTCCGAGTGTGCTGATACCCTAGTGGGAGACGAGATGAGAAGAGGCATATCAGGAGGACAGAAGAAAAGAGCCACAATCGGTAAGCATTTTATCTTTTCTACTATGTATTTTGTTCCTTCACCCTCTATTATCACTTCCTAGAGTGCACTTCCCAATCAGACTTTATGTTATGATACAATAATACATATATAGCTACCAGTCATGTATATCTTCACTGGCATCATGTATTTCCTATCTGGAAGAAAGTGCAACTAAAATTTTACTACCTCAAGATCTTCCTCATTGTATGAGAAAAATAAGGGTTTTTATCAGGACAGAAATATTCACGGTAAAAAAAAAAAAGCTTGTAGCTATCAAGGCAGATGGAAGCAACTAGCCTAGAAAGGGGAATGAGGACCTGAGTAAAGAGATATTTAATTGGCAACTAACCATACTTCACAATGAATTCCTTAATGCAGGAGAGATGCTAGTTGGTCTAGCAAGATGCTTCTTTATGGATGACATATCAACAGGACTAGATAGCTCCACCACGTTCGAGATCATGAAGTTTCTCCAACAAATGGCTCATTTGATGGATCTCACAATGGTTATTTCCTTGCTGCAACCACCTCCCGAGACATTGGAATTATTTGACGACATAATCCTTTTATGTGAGGGGCAAATTGTATACCATGGTCCTAGAGAAAATGCTACTGATTTCTTTGAAACTATGGGATTCAAATGCCCCAGCAGGAAGAATGTAGCGGATTTCCTTCAAGAGGTATTCCATTGTCAATTACATTAATAAGGAACTGTTAATAAAACGATCTTGCTAACAATTGATCCTCCTTACATAATTACTGTACAGAATAACTTTAGAATAAGCAATACGTTAAAGACAAGGTAAAATAGGCAATAGATTACTCAAAACTCTACGTGTTACACAAAATTAATTATTCTGTAATATGTACTTACATGTGCATACCAATGGAACAAGCTAACAGCAACTTTTCTCCAAATGGCCAGGTGACCTCGAAGATGGATCAAAAGCAATACTGGGTCGGTGAAGAAAATAAGTACCAATACCATCCAATTGAAATTTTTGCAGAATCCTTCCGTGCCTCCTATCTCCCTCGACTTGTACAAGACAATCTCTGCAGGCCAAACAATACTGGAAAGAGCAAGGAAATAAAAAGAAATGCAAGTCGCGGGATCTCCAGATGGAATATTTTCAAGGCATGCTTTTCAAGGGAAGTACTGCTTCTAAAAAGAAACTCTCCAGTGCATATATTCAAGACCATACAGATAACTGTTCTTGCTTTTGTGATCTCAACACTTTTCCTCCGAACAAATATGAGCCACACTTCTGTACTTGATGCCAATAAGTACATGGGAGCACTCTTTATTGCTGTTGTGATAGTAAACTTCAATGGTATGACTGAAATTGCAATGACAATAAAGCGGATCCCCATCTTCTACAAGCAAAGAGAGTTACTAGCATTGCCAGGATGGGCACTCCTTTCTTCAGTTTTCCTCATTAGTCTACCAATGTCACTTCTAGAGACAGGTCTTTGGACCGGCCTAACCTACTATGTGATTGGCTACGCACCTTCCCTTATCAGGTACTCCTCTTGGCCTTCTATACCTCAGGAATAAGGATCTTAGTTACTTGAATAGACTTAAGTAACAGAAAGAAGTTCCCTTGCTTCTGGCAGGTTCATCCAGCACTTCGTGGTACTTTTTGCCGTGCATCAAATGTCAATGGGACTGTATCGCTTCTTAGCAGCCATAGGAAGGACGCAAGTAATGGCCAACATGCTAGGGACTGCAGCTCTTATAGCAATCTACATACTTGGAGGCTTCTTCATATCAAAAGGTTAGATGATTTAGCTCAGAATACCTCGGGAAGTATGGCAACTCTGTAATGCAGGACATGTTTTTGTGTAACTAAGATGCTCACCAATTTTATACACTGAACAGATGATCTCCAACCATGGTTGCGCTGGGGATATTGGACATCCCCATTCACCTTTGCACAGAACGCAATCGCCTTGAATGAGTTCCTAGACAAAAGATGGGCTACAGTAAGCACTCATTTCAACACTTGGAATTGCTAAACCCATGCTAGTATATCCTTCCCAAAGTACACTAACATTCTTGATCAAAGGCATAAAATACATAGCAATTAGTTGTGACCTAATGACGATGGTCTTGAATGCTGATAGGAATTTCATTACGCAAATGCAAACACCGTCGGTGAAGCTATCCTCAAGATCAGGGGGTTGCTCACAGAGTGGCACTGGTACTGGATTTGCGTCAGCATTTTATTTGGATTCTCGGTGGTCTTCAACATCCTCAGCATATTTGCATTAGAGTTTATGAACTGTATGTATACCAAGCAATCAAAAACCTCATAAATGTTGAACTAGGAATACAAACGATACTCATCCTGCTTGTTTATCATTTGCAGCTCCACACAAGCATCAAGTTAACATGAATGCCACCAAGGTGAAGGTAGAGAACAAAAGCCAGACAGTTGGAAATGGCAATGCGTCAACTGATCAAGTCATCTTCCCATTTCGGCCTCTCTCCCTTGTATTTGATCATATCAATTATTTTGTCGACATGCCTAAGGTAAGCTCTTGACCACATTAGACCTTACCAAATAATTGCATCCATTCCAGTCACCCATTGATCAAAAGTATGCATATCTTCCACCAGGAGATGGCAAAATATGGGGTAACAAATAAAAAGCTTCAGCTGCTACAAGATGTCAGTGGCGCTTTCAGGCCAGGGGTGCTAACAGCTCTGATGGGGATCACTGGTGCTGGAAAGACAACATTGCTCGATGTTTTGGCTGGAAGGAAAACTGGAGGACATATTGAAGGCACTATTAGGATAGCAGGCTACCCAAAGAAGCAGGAGACGTTCTCAAGGATCTCAGGCTACTGCGAACAGAGTGACATTCACTCCCCTAATCTCACTGTGTATGAGTCACTGCAGTTTTCTGCATGGCTTCGCCTTCCTTCAAATGTTACATCTCACCAAAGAGATGTATGTGCATTGACTTCTTACCCTTTTTATCATTGGTGGAAGCTAATATCTGACACAAGATCTCACAAGATTTCTCTTCAAACACATTTCAGATGTTTATAGACGAAGTCATGGACCTAGTTGAGTTAACTGGATTGAAGAATGCCATGGTGGGTCTGGCGGGAGCAACTGGCCTGTCGGCTGAGCAGCGAAAAAGACTAACAATAGCTGTGGAGTTGGTAGCTAGTCCTTCCATTATATTTATGGATGAGCCAACCACTAGCTTGGATGCTCGTGCCGCAGCAATTGTCATGAGAACAGTAAGAAAGACGGTAGACACTGGACGAACTGTTGTCTGCACAATTCATCAGCCAAGCATTGAGATATTTGAATCTTTTGATGAGGTATGAGTAAGTCAATAAATGGGTCAAAAAGAATTTCTACTGGTACAAAAAATAAAGAATACAATAGTAGCGCACATAAAAGTGTTGAAGATAGTTATGGCTTAAATTAGAAAAATTGAGGAATTACAGGTCATTTGGCCTTTTACATAAGTACAAAATTACCTTCTGATTTTGAGTTTAATTTGACTGATTGCAGCTTCTACTTATGAAAAGAGGAGGCCAGCTCATATACAGTGGTTCACTAGGTTCACTATCTAGCAACATGATAAAGTATTTCGAGGTAAGATTGCCTGAGATTGGATGCTTAATCATAAGATGGAGACAAAAGTATTAAAAATTATTTGTCACAGGCTATACCTGGCGTTCCTAGAATAAAAGAGGGACAAAACCCAGCAGCATGGATGTTAGATATCAGTTCGCACACAACAGAATATGACATTGGAGTGGACTACGCAGAAATTTATCAGAGCTCCTCCCTGTACAGGTAAGCCCAATACAATCGTAAAGCTATAGTCTATCTGTTAACTTGCTTGAACAATAACGAAAAATATACATACAATGAAATTGTACCTGGTTGCCACAGGGAGAATATGCTTCTAATTGATGAGCTGGGAAAACCAGAACCAAACACAGAGGATATACAATTTCCTCCCAGATATTGGCAGAACTTTAAGGCACAATGCATGGCTTGCCTGTGGAAGCAAAGATGTGCATATTGGAAGAACTCAGAACACAATCTTGTTCGGTTCCTAAACACGTTTGCTGTATCAATTATGTTCGGAATTGTATTCTGGAAAATTGGCTCAACCATGTAAGTAGGAGTGGGAAGTAGCCTAAAGATTTTTCTTTCATGAAAACTTATCATGCCTCAATTAGAACATAACTTGGTTTTCCTGTGCAACAGCAAGGAGCAGCAAGATGTATTCAACATACTAGGAATTATATACGGATCAGCACTGTTTCTGGGCTTCATGAATTGCAGCATCTTACAGCCGGTTGTGGCAATGGAAAGAGTTGTGTTCTACCGAGAAAAAGCGGCAGGGATGTACGCTACCATGGCCTACGCCATTGCTCAGGTAATGTTACTTTACCAATCTGTTCAGAAAAAACCAATGGTTCTGAACTTAGAGAGCGTGCATTCTAAACTCCGGATTTCTGTGTGCAGGTGGCAGTTGAATTGCCTTACATGTTTGTCCAAGTGTTCATCTTCGCGGCAATTGTATACCCAATGATTGGGTTCCAGCTAACCGCTGGCAAGTTCTTTTGGTTTGTGCTCTACATGGTGCTAAGCTTCATGTACTACACACTCTATGGGATGATGACGGTTGCACTAACACCTAACATTGAGATAGCTGCCGGACTGTCCTTCCTTATATTCATCTTTTGGAACGTCTTCTCCGGCTTCATCATCGGAAGAGAGGTACTACTCTGCCAAGTATTTTTGAACAATGGAACTCCCTAATTTTTATCGCCTCATAGAATGCCCACTAGAGAGAACAGAATTGAATTAGAGGCCTCATGGAATTCCTTAACACCTCATAGGTTACATATTTGGTTTCAATTTGTTTTTTTTTATTTGAGAAGAAAATAAACCAAAAAGAGAGGAGAGATTGTGCCTGAATGACTGACCAGATGAACAACAATGTGAATGTGGCTATGTGGATGCAGCTGATCCCGGTGTGGTGGAGGTGGGTGTACTGGGCGAACCCGGCAGCGTGGACGGTGTACGGGCTCATGTTCTCGCAGCTGGGCGACCGGACGGAGCTGATCCGCGTGCCGGGGCAGACGGACCAGACGGTGCGGGAGTTCCTCGAGGGCTACCTCGGCCTCCAGGAACGCTACTTCAACCTTGTCACCTGCCTGCACCTCGCCATCATCGCCCTCTTCGCCTTCCTCTTCTTCCTCTCCATCAAGCACCTCAAGTTCCAGAGGAGGTAGCAGGAGCACAAATCAAAATTGATGCGTGCAAGCTGCAAAGCAAACTGCAAATAAACTCACTAATCAGTAATCACTTAACTGTGTAGAAATTTAAGATTCGAAGAGAAACACCCATATAGTAAGCACAAGACAAGGATTTGTTGCAAGAGAAGTGTGTAAGTAATCACAAGATCTGTGTGAGGATTTGTATATGTAATACTAGTACATAATTGTTGCTATCTCAAGGTCGATTAATAAATTAAAAGGGAAGTGTATGAGATTAGAGTATATTATTTATAAAAACATACTATACTGAATGTGTCGGACACATCGAAGAAAAAACCGGTCGGTAACCGCACCGGTGGGCTCCGAGAAGAGGAAAACCAGCCGGTTTTTCCCGGTTTGACCAGTTCCAGGAACCGGTTTTTTCCCGGCCGGTGACCGGGATTCCCCCCGGGAACGGGTTTTCTATCCTTGGTCAGATATATCAGCTTACAATGCAAATCGAAATGGTAATGTAGCATGCAGAATTGACGAGTAGCTGCTTACCGACATGTTCTTCGCCTTCCGTGATGTTATGTGACTGGATTCAACTAGCACCCTGTGTGCGTCGTCTGGCGCGCGAGAATTAGAATAACAGTTGTTCGATTGCGGCATGTTGCAATGTGGATCAGAACTTAGTCATGCACAAGAGTGGATATTGCTGTCTGATATTAGAGAGTTTCTTGGGCAGTAGATAGATTTTTTGAGTATGTAGTTTGTGTTGGAAAAATTCGCCTATCGTTGGAGAATTCGTCCAGGACTTCTAGCGATCGATGAGATCGAGCCTTGAGATCACACGCGCGAACATAGGACTTTTGGCGACGCAATACAGCATCCTTTTCGTTTTTCTTATATAGAGAGACAACATACAAGATTCTGTATCCTACGATTATTCTGAATCCTAGTTACATGCGGACTCTGAAACTTGACTTACAACTTCAGTACTCGTTTCCGACTGCTACTCGATTTACGACTACCACAGTACTTTACGACCAGACCTGGTCGCAGTGGTCGTAAACACTCTGGTACTCGTAGGACACTCTCTGGTCGTGGATTCAACCAGACCTGAAGACAACAAGATTAACTCAACAATCTCCTCCTTAAACTTGTTGTCTTTTGTTGATGTTCCGCATACCGATTTTCTCCATCATCTCCATGAACTTCAATCTTCCGAGTGACCTGGTCAGGATGTCAGCAAGCTGGTCTTCTGTGCAAACATGTTGCACCACTATCACCCCTGATTTCACACATTCTCTAATGTAATGGAAATAGGTGTCGATGTGTTTGCTTCTCTCATGGTAGACTGGATTCTTGCTCAATGCAATTGCAGACCAGATCCTTCAGGGCATGAAAGTTCACATGCCCATACCTGACATGCCAACGCCACGCTCCTTCAGTGCCTTTGACCAAGAGACACTCTGGATGGGTCGGATTGATATGAAGTACATACATCCGGTTTCTTGATATGCTTACTTTGGCCAATAGCTTGTGATTTCTTTTTAGGATCGACATTACTCCTCCTTCGACTACAATCTTGCAGTCATTTTCATCCAGCTGACCAAGGTTGATAATATTACTTCTAAGCTTCGGGATGTAGTAAACATTCGTGAGAACACGATGTTCACCCGTAGAACACTCCAACAGTATCGAGCCCCTTTCTTGTATCTCCACAGCCGAACCATCACCGAATTTGACCTAACATGTAATGGTCTTGTCAATCTCGGCAAACTTCTTGATGCAGCCGGTCATGTGGTTACTTGCGTCGGTATCCATATACTAAGCCTTGTTTTGGGTGCCGCTAAGCTTCGGCACTACCTTGTCTTCGTGAAGGAATACCTTTTCTTCAGCCGTCGGAACTGTACGGATGAGTTCACATACTTCGACCATCAAACGTTGGTGATCTTCATCGTTTTGCTTCACTACGAGTCTTGCTCTTTCTCTTCGATTTGGCTTTGGACACTCTTTTGCAAAGTGCTCATACTCATTGCAGTTGAAGTACTTGACTTTGGACTTGTCAGAGTCACACGACATACGTTCGTTCATCGACAACATGTTCTCCATTGCCTCGGCCTCCGCCTTGTCCACAGCCGCGTCCCCGACCTCTCCCGTTATGACCTCTCTGGGCGCTGCTAGAGCCCTCTTGCTTCTTAGTCTTCGAGACCCTCTCTTCCCACTTGTTTTGGGTAAAGAGTAGCTTATCTCCTCCGTCCTTCGAGTGTCGTTGACCCTTGAGTCCTTCCTCGTAAGTTCTGAGGCGACCGATCGCCTCCGAGATCGACATCGCCGAACTGTTCGATCGTTCTAATAATCTGAAGAAATCGATTTGGAACCGAACTGAACAACTTTTCCACGACGTCACTTTCCTCAAGCTTCATGCCGAGCGGACGGATCTCACCCACCAGCGTAGTGAGTTTCATGGAGTACTCGGTGATCGTCTCCGAGTCCCCCATCTGCAGCTTGTTAAGTTGCCGTTTCAGAACTTGAGCGTGTGCCTTCTTGACGCAATCTTCGCCTACTCGCATCTCCCTAAGTGTGATCTAGGCTTCTCTCGTCGATTTTCTTCTCCAGCGTTCAATATATAAGGACAGCACCAGAACATTTTGCTTCCCACGTACGCGTTCAAAATTTCCGTACTCCCGCGCTGCGAATCACAGACGGTTTCATACAAAAACCGTCTGTGATGACATATCACAAACGGTTCGTATCATGAACCGTCTGTGATAAGCATCTCATCATAGACGGTTCTTAATACAAACCGTCTGTGATAAGTATCTCATCACAGATGGTTTTTAATATAAACCGCCTATGATATACGGAGCCATCGCAAACAGTTCTTATTAAGAACCGTCTGTGACGTTGCACTATCACAGACGGTTTGTAAATAGAACCGTTTGTGGTAATTCACAGATATCACAGACGGTTCTTAACAATAACCGTTTGTGATTTCTGCGATTATCACAGACGGTTCTTCTTAAGAACGTTCTATTTACAAACGTGATAATTCCGTATCACAGACGGTTCTTAAGGAATCGCCTGTGATAACTACAACACAGACGGTTCCATTGAGGCGTCTAGTATAAGTAGCTCAAATTTCACCGAAAAGGCCAAAATCCCTTTCCGTTTCGAGCTGTCTAAGAGCAGAGATCAAAGTAGAGGAGATGAGGTTGTAAAGGACATGCATTAACGTTTTCTCAACCTGCTTTGCAACATTGTATTCCAGATCAGCTTCCTTTTGCTTAGTACGTCCAGATTTAGCCATTCTCTTTGATTCCAAAACTTTTGGAAGGACATAAAGTTGATAATTCTCATGAAGTAAGATGTACTACATAAACAAATGAAAAGCCCAAATTAGTATAGCAAACAACAAAACCCAACAGTAGTCATCACATGAGCTTTAATTTTACCTCATTTCTGAACAGAGGGAGTACTAAGTTCTCTTTTAGAACAACCTAAAAACACCCAAAAAAATGAATTACAGGATACCAATAGAAGTATTATTACGATACAGTTGTCTGAGAAAACAAGAGGGTGTATGTGCCAGTGTGTGGGGGTGGGTGTAAGCTGTTCATGTATTGCACGCAAAAGGCAAAACCACCAGACATCATATCAATTATTAGTTTCACATGTGTCCAGTACATTTCAGGAAAACAGCAAATACCAAAAGAATAGCACGTGACGTACCATCGCAACATCTATACTGGTCACCCGAAGTAGTTCATCAGGACAAACAAGATATCCAAGGAGAACCCATTCACGATATGACGTGACATTAGCCAAGTCTTGGGCCCTCTGGGAGGAAATAGAATCATGATAAGACTCCGACTTTTAATACCTCTTATATGGTATTTGGCAAAACAATGAAACTACATGTAAAGCTATGACTACGATTCATCTCCAGTCAGTTAAACAACTAACCATGGGATGAGCAGAGTTTGTCAGGATGTCAGGATAACGAGGATGAAATGGACTGAGGAACCCTTCATTTCTTAACTTTTTTGTATCGGTTGAAAGAAAAATAATTGGGCCAACAGCCTCCAAAACCTTAGGGACAAAATATATGGTCAAAGGCTCAAACACATAAAAGAGTTAAAACAAAGTAAGGCGGGTGTGATAAATGTATAATTGAAGAGAAACCTGAAATCAAATACCAAGAAAACATGTGACACAGTAAGAATGGCAGCTAGCATGAATGGATCATCCAACCAAGCAAAAAAGATTATTGTTGGACCGAAAAGGCGACTAGAGGGGGGGGGGTTGAATAGGAGCACGCTCACTTTTTCACAAATAATTGATTCAATAATATTTCACTCCAGTAGCTATGGAAGCTATGAAGATCAGCATATCAGTATAGCGGAAGACTAATATTGAATCCAATTCAAACCCTTAAGCAATACGACAAAATCAACAAAGATTGAAACAATTCAATGCATCAAGGTCGACCTCGGCCTTGGGCGGTCGACCTCGGCACAAGAAACGAAAAGAACCAAAATTGACGACGAAGTTGCAAATAGATGAAACTTTTGATCTACAACTCCAAATTTGATGAAACTTGGTACACACCTTCTCTATGATATCAGGAACCTATTCCAATCGAAGATTATGATAATTCTTTGAAGAATAGCGATCCTTTTCGATTTGATTGAAGAAGGGTTCAAAACCGGGTCAAAATGAAAACTTGATCCAAGATCTTACTCGTGGGTGATTGATGATCAAGATGATCCTAGATAGGTTCCCACACGTCACAGCAAGCTAGATCATGTGAAGAATTCAATAAAAAACTCGCGGATCAAAGAAAAACTCAAAATCATCAAATATAGAGAAAGAACGCAAAGAGACAAGACATGATCAAACTTTCTCTATATTGATTTGATAAGATATGGGCTTACAGCCTCTCCATCAATGGAGGACAATGCTCAATCCAAGAGCATGAAAATCACATCAAACTATCAAGAACCCTAACCTCCACAAAAGCTCTCCCTAAGAAAATTAGGATTTACAAAATAGCAAAAGAGACGAAGAGGAGGTGCAGCCACCTCCCTCTCCTATTTATAGTGGAGGCTTAGACCTTCTAGAAGTTTGACTCAATTGGGCTCCCGTTAAGGCCCAAAACAAACGGGACACATACGCACGCATTTTAATGCGCCGTCTTTAACACCCCTTGACCTAATTAGCTACACCTAGCGCCATCTTGCGCCTTGGATTAGCCAATAGGACACCCTTGTCCATCTTGCACCACGCTTGAGTATATTGACCTCACCCGGCATCGTCGATCGTTCTGGACCTTAGCTCTCCAAGCCTAGTCCCGATCATCCTCGCCGTTGACCGTCGTTGACCACCAAGCAACCTGCACAACAATAGACAAGTAAACTGAATTTAGGAACAAGTTCTTCACAACTTGACCCATGTTAGTCAAAACATGCATCATGCAACATATATGCCCTGAAACTCATGACTTTGACCTAACAACCGAATATCGCCGCCACGACGGGCGACGATCCAAGTGAAAACCGGTCTGACCGCCACCTATTGGCCGGTCAGACCGCCAGTAAAGACTTAGCCGATTTTCAACCTCTGAAAACTGAAACCTACTGAAAATTTCAATCCAATAGAACTTTTGACTGGAGACTCCAAAAATTATAAGACCAAGTGCAATAGAATCCCCTCTGTTGCCTGCTATCCCTATTTTTGGCCCAGCTCAATCCAACACTTTCTAACATTGCCGGTCCGACCGCCGCTTAGGCCGGTCGGACCGATCTTAGGCCGGTCAGACCGCCTGAAGCCTGACAGCACTGTTTCTTTGTCGAAAACACGTGAAACGACAAACCATTAACGCCATTGCCAATTGTCACATCATCCTAAGATCTGGAGTATATCCCCATGATATCCACAATTATACATCATGGTTATTAAGTCGTCGACTAGTCAACAAGTTGGTGGAGAAGATCCTACTGGGCCTGGTGACTCGACTTGCCAGGGCAAGTCGGGCGACTTGCCTATTGACTAGTCGATCAGGTGGCGACAAGTCGGCCGAGTTGGTGGGAGAAACATTTTATTTGAGGCTTGTGTTAAGCCATATTGATGGATTGTGATGATTATACTTTACTTTTGTTATTTGAGACTTGGGAACTTGTTGTCGTGTTACTTAACTATCGTGTAGAATATTGTCGTTGAGAACTTAATGTTGTAGATGCCTAATTTCCTAATTGCTCATTTCTTTGTTGTTATGTTGTATGATTTGTATTGTCCTCTTTAATTCATGGCACTATATTGCTCTCCTTTGAAGGTATTGTATGAGTTCATCATAGTTTATCTTCATCATACGCTCATTCTTGTTTTTTAATTTTGCAGTACGAAGGTCTCAAATCATGCTTCAAAGATGGATTCAACAAATCAAATGAAGGGAGTTTGGACTCAAAACATATAAGTCATCAATCTTCTCTTTAATTCAGGCTATAGATGTACTTTTCAATCATTGCAATACAAGGTATATAATATGAGTTCTTTTACGGTACACTCAATTCAATATGTGTCGTTCATTCCTTTTGATCTAATGATTCATATTAGTTATGATTTAATTATACTACATCCGGCAGTATAAGCAGTAGAATCCTGATAGGGGTAAAATTGTAAAGGGAATAAATGGCATGAGTAATTTCGGCAGCGGATGCATGAGATTAAGTTTAGGAAAAATGTTGTTAATACCCTCAGGAAAAAAATAGATTTACAGCAAAAATTCTAAAATGTCCTCAAGAAATCAATGGTCAGATCTGATTTCTACTACCACCTCATACTATCGGTAGAATGTATTGTAAAAATTCTCTAGAATATATACATGTGTACATACATATCACTGTCGTATGAATAGTACCTTTCGACTAATCGGCAAGTCGGTCATTAGGATGGTAGTGTCGACTTGCCGACTTAAAAACCATGTTATACATCAAAACAATTGTCATCACAAATATATTCCAGACCAGCCTAACTGTGACTCGTAGCATTGAGTGACAAGAGCAAGTAGACTTGCATGATTACAAACTTAGGGTGAAAACATTATAATAGCTCATGAAGTTTCACTTCCTAGTTATTACTGTTAGAATATGACTCCTTTTGTCCTTTCTTATCTATATATGACAACCCCCTTTGTACTCCCTATATATATTGCTCATTGGGCCTCTTGAATATATGCACACAATATTCATAACATGGTATCAGAACTAGGGCTCTAACCTAGCTCTCCTTCCGCTGCCATCCCGATCCCGACGCACACGCCGATCTAGCCGACTACGCCGTCGCCTTGTATCACCCCTAGCGGGACTTCCCCTTCGGGTCCCCGTCGGTGCCTTCGCCGACTACGTCGTAGCCCGACGACATCGCTCTCTCGGCCGCCGTCACCCCTCGGGCTGGAGTCGCTGACGCACTGGACCTCGAGCCCGAGCCACCGCCGCTCAGGACCTCGAGCCTAAGCCACCGACGCTCAGGACCTCGATCCCGAGCCGCCGCCACCCCGCACGTCGAGTCGCCGCGCTCACCCTCCTGCTCGTCGCCCCGCTACTGCACGTGCTCTACGTCGACGTCTCCGAGGCCGTCGCCATCGGCTTACTTGTCTTCATCACCTTCACGTGGCTCCACGTCTCCTATAATCGAGGAGCGTCGCCCGCCGCAGCCACCGCTGTCGCCCCCACCGCGCCAGCAAGGGGGAAATAGGGTTCCCCCTCGCGTGTGTGTCGAGTCTTCTTTGGTCTGCTAGCAGGCTGCGGCGGGTCTTCTCGACGATTTGACCAGTCGTTTGCTAGCCAGCCCGGCCCACAAGTCATAAATAAAAAAAAAACATCAATCTAACCGTCATGCCGTCCAGCGCTGCCTATTATACTTCGTTGCCTTGGTCGTCGCACCGTCCAACGCCGCCTATCGATAGCTTCCGTTCCATCTTCTGCGATCTCATTCTCAAAAACAAAGCTTAATGGAACGAACCACAGGTTGTGGTCTTCACTCATGGAGATCACGCTCGATGGTCTCCGCCTCTGGGGACATGTTACTAGTGCCCGACCTTGTCCGCCGCTGCCAGTTTAGCCTCCTCCCAGACAACCTCCTTCTGCAGAAGATGAGGCCACCAAGAAAGAGGTAGAGGCCATTGTTGCTGCTGATGAGGCCTTTCAGTATGCCATAGACGCTTTTGAGCGCTGGTGTGCTGATGAGATCCGAATTCGAGTCATCCTGGTGGTCAGCATCGACGACTCCATCCAGTCAGGCATTGTTGGTCTGCGTGCCACTCGTTAGATCTAGGAATACTTGCACGAACGATACCAGCAGAGCAGCGATGCTCAATTCTTTTCGCTTCAGCGTGAGTTGGAGACACTTCGCCAGGAGGACTCCTCCGTCAACGACTTCTTCTGAGCCCTGGCCAGTCTCCGGCGCCAGCTGGACGAGCTCGCTTCTCTGCTCTGCCAGGAGTGTCATAAAGTGCAGAAGGCGTATCGCGATCGCCTTCGCCTTTATGACTTTGTTTGTCGTCTTGGCCCCCAGAGTTTGAGTCTGTTAGGGCTCAACTGTTGAGCCGCTCACCACGACCAACAGTCATCGAGGCTTTTTCGACGCTTCGTGCTGAGGAGCATCGCCGCGGGTTAGCAGCACAATTTGTTCCGGATGTGCTTGCTATCCCTTCTTCTTCAACTACACCGACAGTTTCTGCTTCGACTACAGTCCCTCCTCAAGTGTCTGTTTCCGCTCATGTTTTGCATCAACTGGGGCTCAGTGCAATTATTACAAGAACTGCGGGCACGACTATCAGCGTTGTACGGTCCAAAGGGGGCAGGGAGGCCCTCCTCGACAGGAGGACAGACTAGTATGTCAGGACCTTCTCAGCGAGGTGACTCTATTCAGCCAGCTCACAGGCTCTACTTGATAGCTCTCTCACACCTCGTGAGTTACGCTAGTCTAGCTCAGACGTCTCCTCCAGGTGCTTCTTGGGTTCTAGATTCTGGATTCTTGTGCCTTTTTCCACATGACACCGGACTTCACATCTCTCACTTCAATAGGACATCTTGTTTTCCTGTCTCTGTTCAAACAGGTGACGGTACTCCTCTGTCTGTCAGCTGTCAGGGCACTCTTTTGTCCACTGACTTTTCTGTTCCAGTTGTTTCTCATGTTCCCCAGCTTACCATGCAACTTCTCTCGGTGGGTCAGCTCACCGATCTTGGCTGTAGGGTTGGTTTTGACTCTCACACCTGTTTCATCCAGGATCGACAGACTAGGACTGGCCAGCGCCGTAGGGATCATCAGGGACTCTACATCCTTGATCGCCTCCACCTTCCGTCCACTTCAGTTGCTCCTGTCACCTCTAAGTCTACTTCTACTGCCACTGCTACCACCACCTCTAGAGTTTTTGCGCAGTGGAATCACCGTTTAGGTTACTTGTGTGGGTCCCGTCTTTCTTCATTAGTTTGTCGGAGTGTTCTTGGACGTGTTACTGTTGGCACGGCCATGTTTTGTCAGGGTTGTAAGCTGGGCAAGCAGCTACCACTTCCTTATCATTCTAGTGAGTTCTTGTCTTCTCGTCCTTTTGACTTAGTTCATTCAGATGTATGGGGACCTACGCCTATTATCTCTAAAGACGGGCATAAATCTTATGTTATCTTCGTTGATGATTATTTCCATTTTACATGGATTTTCCCTATGTCTAATCGTAGTCAGTTTCTTGCGATCTATCGTAGCTTTGCAACAATGATTCTTATTCAGTTTGATTCTGACATCCGTACTTTTCGCTGTAATTCTACCGGCGAGTACTGTTCTTGCGCTTTTCGACAGCTTCTTTCTGAGCAGAGCAACCTTTACCAGTTTTCTTATCCTGGTGCCCATGCTCAGAATGGGGTTGCTGAGCGCAAACATCTTCATCTGATTGAGACTGCCCGCACTCTTCTCCTCGTCGTAGTTGGACTCTTCTTCTTCTATGTTAATGATATGATCATCTTGAGATGATTATGAGTACATTGCCTTGTCAAGGCTTCGGCGAACATGCCTTATGCGATCTTGGTCCTCATCGTTCTTCCTTGGGATTGAGGTTACTTCCACCGATGGTTTCTTCATGTCCCGAATAGTATATCAGATCTTCTTAATCGCCTCTCAGTGATCACATCGTTGAGACTCCCATGGAGCTCAATGTTCATCTTCGCTTCTGATGCAGCTCTTTCTCGATCGACTCGCTATCGCTCATCTTGTTGGAGTCTTGTCTACCTTGTTGTTACTTCGTCCAGATATCACTTATCCAATCCACATTCGAGTCTTCGCTCGTCGCTCCGACTCAGTCCACTACAACCACCTTCGAGCTCCGATACTTCTGGACTATCTTCCCCTCTTCTTCAGCATTCCACTTCATTATAGCTTCAGCTTATTCGGATGCTACTTGGGCTGATCCTCCGATGGGCTTTTCGATGACTTCTTTACGGCGAGCAACCTTTACGATTTTCTTATCCCGGTGCCCATGCTCGAATGGGGTTCTTGGCGCAAACATCTTCATCGATTGAGGCCGCCTTGCGCTCTTCTCCTTGCCTCTCACGTTCCACCACAGTTCTGGGCTTTAGCTGTTTCTACGGCTGCATATCTCATCAATATGCAGCCTTCCACTACTCTTAAGGGTGTCAGTCCTATAGAGCGTCTCTACCCCCGAGCCCCCTAGTACACTCACCTTCGTGTTTTTTATTGTACTTGTTTTGTTCTGTTGCAGCCTCGTGAGCGCACTAAACTATCGGCCCAGTCAATTGAGTGTGTGTTTCTTGGCTATAGTTCTGAGCAAAAGGGTTATCGCAGCTGGGATCCTTCTGCTCGACGGATCAGGATTTCACGAGACGTTGTCTTTGACGAATCTCGACCCTTCTTCTATCGAGATTCGGCTCCTCCTGTTTCCACTGCTGAGTCGATTTCATAATTGTCTCTTTTTTACTCTTCACACATTTCTCCACTATCACAGTCTTCCCCTGGCCTGTCTCCAGTGGTTCCTTCTGTACCTTCGCCTTCGGTGCTACCTCCTGCAGCACCGCCTCTTGTTCCTGCAGCATCACTGTCTCGTTTCTTTGGTATTCACTACTCCAAGCGTCCTCGTCCTTCACCAGTCTCCTCTCCTGGTATTTTACCGACACCCACATCTGATCCTCCTGATGATACTCCTCGTTACATCCTTCGTGACTGGACATCCCTTCGACCTCCTAATCGTCTTGGATTTGCTCCGATAGCTCATACTCTCTCTGTCACTGAGCCTAGTTATTATCGTGAGGCTGCTCCTTATTCTGAGTGGCAGCTCGCTATGGCAGAATAGTTTGATGCTTTTCGACGTATTGGGACTTGGGATATTGTACCGACACCTGTGCATGCTCGTCCGATCACGTGCAAGTGGGTGTACAAGATTAAGACCTGGTCTGATGGTACTATCGAGCGCTACAAGGCTCGTCTTGTGGCTCGCGGCTTTCAGCGGGAGTACGGTCGTGACTACGATGAGACTTTTGCCCCTGTTGCCCATATGGCCACTGTTCGCACTCTTGTTGCGGTTGCTTCTGTTCGCCGATGGTCTATCTCTCAGCTGGATGTTAAGAATGTTTTTCTTAATGGTGTTTTGCATGAGGAGGTCTACATGCAACCACCACCTGGGTATTCTGTTCCCGATGGACACGTCTGTCGTCTTCGTCGTGCTCTTTATAGCCTCAAACAGGCTCCTCGTGTCTGGTTTGTTTATTTTACCTCAGTGATTACTGCTGTCGGTTTCGCTGTCAGTTCTCATGATCCTGTTCTTTTTGTCCATGTCTCATCTCGAGGTAGAACATTGCTTCTTCTATACGTTGATGATATGCTCATCACTAGTGATGATTCCTCATTCATCACGCATGTGAAGAAGCATCTCAGTGAGCACTTTTTGATGACTGATCTTGGTTCTCTTACGTACTTCCTTGGGATTGAGGTCTCTTCCATGCCTGAGGGCTACCTCTCCCAGCAGAAGTATGTCTAGAATCTTCTTGATCGGTTTGGTCTGACTGACACTCGCACTACTGAGACTCCGATGGAGCTATCCCTACAGCTTCGTGCCACTGATGGTGATCTTGAGGATCCTACTCGCTATCATCATCTTGTTGGGAGTTTGGTGTATCTTATGAGCACTGTTCCTAATATTGCTTATGTTGTTCATATCTTGAGTCAGTTCATGGCTCGTCCTACCTATCTTCCCTACAGTCACCTTCTTCGTGTTCTTCGCTACTTGCATAGGATTATCTCTTGTCGTTTGTTTTTCCCTAGCTCTACCTCACTACCGCTTCATGTGTACTCCGATGCGACCTGGGCTAGTGATCCTTCTGATCGTCGTTCTCTTTGCTTACTGTGTTTTTCTTGGCTCCTCCCTGATTGCCTGGAAGACTAAGAAGCAGACTGCAGTTTCTCGTTCGAGTGCAAAGGCTGAGTTGAGAGCTATGGCAGCAGTGACAGCAAAGGTTACTTGGTTGAAGTGGCTACTTGCAGATTTTGGAGTGCCTGTGATGAGACCTACGACTCTTTTGTCTAACAGTACAGGTGCTATCAGTATTACCCGAGACCCAGTGAAGCATGAACTCACCAAGCACATTGGTGTAGATGCTTCATACACTCGCTCACAGGTGCATGAGAGGGTACTTGTTTTACAGTTTGTGCCATCAGAGTTACAGGTCTGTGACTTCTTCACGAAGCCACAGACTAGGACACAACATTTGTATTTTCTCTCCAAACTCGTTGTGTGTGATCCACCATGAGTTTGAGGAGGGTGTTAGAATAGGACTCCTTTTGTCTTTCCTTATCTGTATATGACAACCCCCTTTATACTCCCTATATATTTTGCTCACACAATATTCATAACAATTACTATTGAGTGTAGAAGGAGATGGGTATCACCTCGCCAATACGTGGGCTCACAAAACTTAGATCTTCATGCAACCCCTTGACAGGTGGATCGTAAGAATCCACAAATTGAACCAATCTGTACATATTAAAGCCCAAAAAAAAGGAGTGAAGAAGCAACTAAAAAAGGAGTTGCATAACAGGAATCTGACTGGTTAGCGTGATAGAATTTGTGAAGCGATTGATCACAACAATGAACATCGCAGGGACCAAGTTAAATAACAAGTGCATAAGTTGCTTTTCCTATTAATAAATATAAAACTAATATGTTAAAAGCATACACTGCTAATGATATTTAATTAGATAACAAGATATTTGAATGTGTATATTTATGGATGAGATAGGGAAGTGTCAGCATTGAAAAAGTAGTTTCCAATTTTGAGTAATATTGTTGCATTGACTACATGTTTGTTTTTCTCTTTGAGGACTAATCAATCATCATCGGCTGACATATTATTTAAGCAGATGGTTTAGGTCTGTTTTCCATGTAATTTTACAACACGATAGCACCTGAACTACACAAATGTTTAAGTTAATTAGGAAAAAATACATAATCACATAAAAGGTTTTGAAAGGTGGAGAGAATTTGTAATTTCTAAAACGTAGCACCCTTACCACCTTACCGGTGATAAAACTCACAATCACGACCACCCTTTAGCATGATGTGCAAGATGTTGTAAAGCTGGAGGATCATCTTTCTTGGTATCTGCAAATCAGAACATCAGGAAGGATTATGTTAGTGCCAAAAAAAACAGGTATTGAGTATTTAGAGCGGTTACATAGAAACATTTCGAAGAAGAATGAGATAAAGGAAATAATTACCTTGTCAGAGAAAAGATTGACTCGCACAAATGAACAGAAGAGATCCATAAAAGCATGAAGAATTAAAGAGTTCTGATGCGGCTATGAAAAGTAGTGGAAATGCCATTATTTAGAGATGCAAAAATGATAGTAAGTTAATTCGGCTAAGACTGTATTTCATTACCATCAATGTTATGACCGTACTGCTTAGATCCAAAATAAGTCGCAGAACTTGTTCATGAAATTCCAGCAAATCAAGAAGCAGCTAACAGAATGAAATTTGAAAGAAAATTAGCAAATGTGGAGGGGGGGGGGGGAAGAAGTGTAACTTTTCTCCAAGGTAAAAATAATGCAAAAAAAAGTATATTACTAAAGGTCAATTGTTTCAGGATACACTACACTAAAATAGAATGGTTAACAGAATGTACTCACCATTTTCAAGCTGATACTCGCCTGTAGTTCAGTATAGTACTTCATTACAGTTATGGTACCAAATACCAAAGTTTGGACAGTATTTACGTTTTACAAGCCTTTTGGAAATCACCATTCGCCAACATAGCTTAATTATTTTTTTCTGGTTCATGTGCTAATTGATTAATAGTCAAGTAGATTTAGGGGCAACATAGTTATGGTATATAAAAAAACACCCCGGCATGGAACATGCATATCATCTCTGGCCAATACATGTTTGATAAATGTTTCACATTAACCCACAATGTGAAATAAGAGGAGATCGGATATTATATCATACAAGTTCCAATGAGGATGCTCGATTACAGTACAGAAGTGCAGAATACAATAACAAATCCCTATGTCACTGTAATCCCACTTTTCACAAGTCAGTGCAGCCTTAGCTCATATATAAAACATAATTTATCTAGTGGGTTGCAACACATAATTGATTGCCCAACAGAACTGATTTTTTTCCCCCTGCAGGTTAAGATTAATTGATAATCTTGGCAGTTGGCACATACCATGATCCATTGCTCTAGGTTTTGAATGTAACCTTCAGCGTTCTCATTCAAAGCATCAAGAGCAAACTTGTCAACCTGCAAACCGAGTCACCATAAGATTAAATAAATTCCGGGTGGAAATAAGACATATGGATAGTTCAACAAATTCTTACTTTTTCAAGCTGCAGCTTGTTCGGATGCTCAGGAAGTTTCTTTGACAAAGTGATGCAAATTTTTGGGAAATTTGGCATAACACCAGCTTTCCAAAATGCATCTGAAAATGTATGCGTGTTTGGATCTGGATAGTCCAGGATGCTATTTAACCTGAACATTTTGGCCAGCAACCCTTCCGCGACCTTTGACAGTTGAACCACTGGCTCCATCTGAAGATGTTTATGGCCACTCGCGGAACCTTGAGGCCCATCGACGCCCATAGTCCTCCAGCTTGCTGATGCTGAAGGTGATGATTCTTCAGCACTTAGGTACTCCGACCACCGGGACATGCTGTCCACTTCCTTGGATTTGAACGACACATGGGCCATGTCTTGAGTAGAGAACAACTTCCTGGGCATCGTCACAAGCTGGCGCACTTAGAGTGAGGAACTTGCAGCATCTAAAAAACTAAGAGTCTGAGATCGAAGCGCCAATACGGTAAATTTACGAATTTAACAGTACGACGACCGACTCCATGCTCAAATAGATCGAAATCCAAGTGTAAGCATGCTCCAGGAGGCCGAAACGGAAGTAAAATTTACCATCCAAATTGGGGAGAATCCAGCATTTCAAGCCTAGCGCCCCCGCGGCAATCTCCCGAAATTGGCGGTAATAACCAAAACCTTCTCATGTGATCAGAGAATTGCAGGCATTTCCTTCCAGGAGATCCAGGCTCCAAATCAGAGGGAAGAGCGAGCTCACCTAGGGGACGTACGCCGGTACGGAGGCCCGTGGCTTGCTCAGCGGCGCGGAGATCTCACCGCCATTGGAAGCTCTGCTGTGTCCTCTCTCGGTGGTCGGGAGGTTGGAGAGGCGGCAGTCTTACACTTCACAGCGACCTGGCGCTTTTTCCCTTTATTTTCTTTTTGGAAGATCCGTCTTTTACTCCTACCGTCCCTACGCATGATGTGTGGACGCATCTCATTCTCACAGGATGTTTGGTGAGCGCGCGGTTGGCCAAGGCCCGGATCTTTTGCGGACGCTGGAGATCGTGATGAGTGGGCTTCGCTGGCTGTGGCCTGCAGCGGTAGGTTAATGGGCCGTCCGGGGCTCGAAACCATTAGCGGCCGAGGTAATCCGTGGTGTGCTCCCTGTGCTCTGTGGCTTGTGGGCCTGTGGATGGACGGCTTGGATCGTTCATCAGCGTTAAACGTAGTAGCGAAAAAGTATATGGACTTTTCTTGTATTCACTCCGATTGCATTTATCACTGTTGACGTTGACTTACTGATTTATATTTTTCCGGAGATAAATTTTAAAATATCTACTAACGTGACATATTGGTATAGATCTAATTTTAGGGTTATTTGCTTTTGTGTTGCTTAAAACATAACGGTCAAATCTTGATTAGTCAAAATCAACTTTGACGAATAAACCCAGACGGAGGGAGTACGTACCAACACCTGGCTCTGGTTACTAACTTCAAAACACACTATTTATTATTCGTAGTGAGGCAACAGCAGCGCCACTAGCCATGATCTCGGATGGAAGGCATGTGAAACGTCGAAGAGGGGATGGAGTTAGGTTTTTACCGACGCCATGGCGCCGTATGGTGACCAGAGGGGTCAAAATGCTGTGCTATAGGACATTCAAGAACAGTGTCCCCCAAAAACTTAAAGAAGAAGTGGCGTTTCGACTTTCTAGTACTACATGCTATGCTGTTTTCAATACATATATAAAGCACGCCGTAACAACTAGTACTCTCTACTAGTAGAACAGAAAAGGACTCCCGTGTCAAGTTTGGGCACAGCTCTGCTGTGATGCGGCAGAGCCTTGTGTTTCTGGAGCAGCAGCAGGGCGCCGTCGCAGGACAGGTGAGAAATCCGGACCGGAGATTCAGAGTGCATCTGGCAACGCCCTTTTTTATGTACTTGCAGTGACGGATGCAATGCTGCGGCACTGCTGCTTCAGTTCTTTCCGTTTGGCTGACTGCCTGCGGGCCATCCATGTAGTATTTATAGAAGGGGGAATTTTTTTAAAAAAAAATATTATTAGTTTAATAAATAATTATAAAATTAAATAGATAAAAATATGCAAAACTAAGCTACTATCGCCGGTACAATACCACCGGCGACAGGGTCCAATCACGGGTTCATATGGCAACAGGTTCTAAAAATTTTTGTTCTTATTTTTGTATGCAAATTCAGTCTAAACATTTAGTACTGTTTTTATTTAAATTTCTGTCGTTGTTTTTGGGCTGCTTATTTCCGACCGCTCTGCTCCAGCATCCGAACTGTCACACAGCACCAACCAACCAAACTACCATCACCAACGGCGATGCCGGCGAAGACAATGGTGTTCATTTCATAAACAAGATAAGTTACACATTACAATTGGATGCACGACATAATAATAAACATAATTAGGTAGTAATAAGAAACAATTTTAGCATAACATATTTTTAAGCAAAACATCATAGTGTAGTTTTTCGACAAATGGTTTACTGAGAAAGCTAAACCCTACCCTGATTGTTCTATGAAGGATGGGTCAGTACCACCGGAGTTCCCACACCTGTAATATGTGTGCGAAGAACCGACAAAGATCATTCAGCCCACACACTTGACGACCGCCGCCTAGGCGTACTACACGTGCAGGGATATTCTCGTAAGCGAATCTTATAGATTTTCACATGTTACGTTGCATTCCACGTATCCCTAACTTCATGGGCGCATAATAGCAGCCGGAGATACGATGCAACTTCTTCCAATGGATCGACGGCCCAGACATGTGTGATAGGGCGTTCATCGGGCAGAAGTACATGTTCAACTATACGAAGCGAGCTGAAACCTTCGAACGCTAGAAACCTTACGTACCCAACCCTATTGAAAAGACACCAGAGGAGCCTACGAAAGTTGGATGGTGGTGGAGGATACCCGAACAGGAAGCTGAGTACGACCGGGCCGAGCGCGCAACAGATAATGGGAAGGCTCCTGCTAGCAAGATCGGCAGATGTCCTAGCACTCCCCGTCGCTCAGGCGCACTCCGTATCGAAGAGGTAAGTTAGGTTCAATTTGCATCCTGATTACTAGTGGAGGTCTCGTGGTAATTCTGTGATCTATTAATAACGAATGTTCGTTGTTTACGCGGTAAATTGTTGAATTTATGCTAACGTAGTCTACCTGTGCTTCAATAGTGGATTGGAGCAGAAAATCTCTGTCTCGTAGGCATCCAAACAGGCGTTCTGACTGACCAAAAAAAATTTACACTGTGGGTTTTCATCCCCAAGAATTGATCGGAATCCTGACCGGAACCCAAACAAACCCTGAACGTACATGCATAACCCGGAGATGAGCAGTCGGCGTCAAGATTTGGTCAGGTCATGGTTCGTTACGATCACTCTTGAATGGAAAATTTCTTGCTATCATCATAGCGCAAATTAATACGGACGTACCCACACAGGTGTACTACGCAATGCATACATACCGTACGTACTCATCATTCGTTTTTTGGACACCGTACTTGGCTTCTCATCAGGAGCTCATCAGCAACCATCATGACCAAATCTACGAGACATGTCAAATTTTGGCCACAAACCAAACTGACACCAAAAGTTGAGATACAGGCCTAATAGCTTGGCTTTGCGCGAAGCACTACCTCCTCTTCCTCTTCCTGGTCCGAGTCCGAGTCTCCTCTCCTACTGATGCCGGACGCACGAACGCAACCCTAGTGCCAAGCTCGTGGCCGCTGAACTCAGAAAAGGTTAAGTGCAGTGGCACTGGGAAGAGGAAAATCCAGCCACTTTCTGCGCTTACACCCGAGTTGGCTTCCCTTTGATCCACCAGTACGACTACTGCATAATGCTTCTTTTTTTCCGTCAGTGGGAAAGACACACACGGACACAGGAGTACTGGTGCAAACTCTTTTTTAGGATGCGCATTGACGTAAATCCAGACTCTTTTTTCTTCACAGGTGCAACATGTCGGGTATTACTGTACTGTCTCTTTGACCAGTAACCACAGTCTGGTTGGTAACGGTAATGTGAATAATCTGTAACGGAAGCGCAAGGCAGCCAATGTCTTGATCCGGTTATTGGAGTGGGATCCACGTCACCCGCGCCCACGCGTCGGGCCCGCCTGACCCGGTCCCCACCGAAGGAGAGAGCGGAGGTCAGGAGAGGGCCCACCACCCACCTCCAAACACGTGTCGAGGCGGTGGGATCCCACCTACCCCCCCACCCGCCGAGACGCGGCCCCACCACGCGGCGGCTACGAGGAGGCCCCCCCGCCGAGTGGGGCCCGCTCCATCAGTCACGTGACGGCCAGCTGGTGGTGCCCACCCAACCGGCTCGGCGCTCGCTCACTCCTCCCCCAGCTCGCACCGCACGGTCCGCGAGGGCGCCCTTTGACCCACCCGCACTTTGCGCCCGGGCCCCACGCCCCCACCACTCCGAACCACCTCCGGCTCGGCCCCACCGCCGCGTGCGTTAAATTTTGCCCCGACGTACGCACGTGCCGGCCGCTCCTTAATCCTAAACCCAAAAGCTTCCAATTTCCGAAAGCAAGCACGGCACAGAAAAGACGCAGCAAAGCAGAGCGAGCGGGAGAGAAACATGCGTGAACTTGTGCTCAATTGCATGCTACTTCTTCTACTCTAACACTAACACTGAGCTACTAAGCCGAACAGTACCAACACAGCACGACACCACACCACACCACACCAACACCGGGGGTAATTACTAGTTCATCATGACAAGGAGGATATTGCGAAAAAAAATTAGATTAGAGCAAAAGGAACCTAAGCTTTGAATTGGACTTTTGGTGTGCAGTGCGAGTGCTTTCTTTGTTTTGCTACTCTTCTGGGCTGGAGTCGGAGACCGGCTCGTCGTCGTCGTCGTCTTCGTCCTCCTCAGGGCGGTCCACGCCGCCGCCCTCCTTCCGGCCGCGGCGCTGCTGCTCGTGCGAGTCAGCGTCGGTCAGCTGCAGGTGGAGCTGGTGGTCCGAGTGGCTGTTCTGAACCACGGTAGAGACCGGTTGCTGCTGGAAGTCGGCGACGTTAAGCGCCGTCGAGAATACAGCTCCAGCCGGGATGGTCTGCGCGCCGGCGAGGTTGATGAGCTGGGGCGCGGATTGGATGGCCCAGTACTGCGTGGGCTGGTTGGCCGCGACGCCGACGCCGGCGCCGGCGGGCTGTGGGACCATCCACACGGCGGTGGCTTGAGGGATCATGCGGTTGCCGCAGCCGACCGCGGGGCTGCCAGTGGCCGGGACGGCGAAGACAGGGACGAAGCCTTGGGGGGCCGCGGTGGCAGTGATGGGGGCGGGGCCGCTGGGCACAGAAATCGCCCCGCCGCCGCTGCCTTGCAGGAGAGGGTCAGCGATAACGGGGTAGTAGGTCGCGGGCGCCGCCGTGGCCAGTGGGGCCGCGCCGGCCGCCGCGCGCGTGGGCTGCAGCTTGCGCCGGCGCTTGGCCGACGACTCCTCGCCGTCGAACACGGCGGAGGACGGGGGGCCGGAGGAGGACGATGACTGGGTGGGGATGCGGAGCACGCCGTCGACGGTGGTTGCGATCGCCGGCACCGTGCCCGTGCCGGTGGCCGCAATGATGGCTGGCTCCGACTGCTGCAGCAGCCACCGGATGGTCTCACCGTCGGACTTGTGCCCTAGCTCCCGCGTGAGCTGGAAGATCCTGGCCGCGCACGCGGCCGGCATGCGTATCCGCCGCCCGCGGCCCTCCACCTTGGTGTGCCGGTCGCGGTTCCTCGGCGGCGGCTTTCGTATCATGGCCATCCCGCCGAAAAACTCCACCGGCTCGGGCTTGGGCACGATGAAGCTGTGCATGGGGATTGCGCCCATGGCCATGGCCGCCGCCGCCGAGCCGCTTCCCACCCCACCCGCCTGCGCGTGGAGCCGCGCGCCCTCCTCCTCCTCCTTGTCCTGCGCCTGCGCCTCCATGATGGGAATCGGAGAGATCGGATTGGTTCAGCTTCGGAAAGGCTTGCGCTTGTTTCCACCTTGCCACGCCTCTTCTCTCTTGCTTTTCGCGTTTTGCGGGAAATGGTGGTGTGTTTCGGTTTACTTGGCTCGCTCCCTGCCTGCCGGGCTGAGTTAGATTTATCGGGTGGTCTCACTTGGCGGTGGGCCCCCCGCGTGCGATCGACGGCCTGGATGTTGCCCGGGGCCACCTCCCAACCGGGTCGTGGTGGGGACCTGTCCGACCTGTACCGGGCCCCGCCGCATTAATCCGCGCACCGATGCGGATCCGACGGCCCAGGACGCGTTGTCGTTCCTTACTCCGGGCCCCCCCCCACGTGGCCCCACAAATAGTGGTCAAATTTGCGCCGCATTAATGAATAATAATTAAACACAGGGTAAGCATAATTAGCGTGGTCTTAAGATTCGCGTCCGTGCGTGACTCGTGACTTCCCAGCTGCCCCCGAGCCTTTAAAAAGAAATGGACCAGTGAAATAATAAAATGGAACCTGGGTACTTTAAATGAGGTTGACAGGCGGGCCCCGAGGTGTGGGCAAGGTGGGGCTGCGGTGGTGGAGAGGGCCCACCGGCGGCAAGCAAGGCGGGACCAGCTCGGCAGGGACACGCGTCGGGAGATGAGTGGGCGTTTAGGCTCGTGTTTCGTGGGATGGGGGTTGTGGGGAGCTGGTGCAGAGGATCCGGAGGTGGGGACGTTGGGCCCGGGATTGGCCCAGCTGGATCCAACGCGGAATGTGGGTATCGCCTACCAGTTAAGGAGATCTGGGCCCTCGTCTCCAGAGAGATCACGCGGGATCCACTGTGCAATGGGGATCGCGTGCCTTGACGGCTTGGGGGGATCAATTGCTGGCTGCTAATAAGTTGCTATGTTTGCGGCGGTAAATTCCCGTCCTTTATTTACTTCACCATTAGCTGTGGTATTCATGGAAGAAATGAGTTGTCTGAGGAAGTTTACTATAGGAAAAATCTGTTGAGGAACCGTCGCTTTAGTCCGAACGATTATTCTAATTTCACGTATGCATCTTTCAAATCTAGATGCTGGAAGCGACTTAGTGGATAAATATGCAAGATTTTCACATGACTTAGTATGCAGTACTTTAATTTTGTCCATCTTTTGCAATTCATGAGCACAGAAGAACTTGAGGTTGATAGCTTTGTGAGTTGACTCTTCACATAGCTCATCTGCACTTGTGCAACACAAACTGCATTATATTCATAGATAATAGTTGTGATTTGTGCGATATTCAATCCATATAACTGCTGGATTTGGTGAATCATCCGGCGAATCCAAACATATTCTAGCGACTCCTTCTATAGTGCTATGATTTTCTAGTGGTTCGTCGAAGTTGATACAAGACTTTACTTAGACGATTTCTATGAAATTGCAGTTTCATCATATAGGAATACATAACATGTTTGCGACTTGGCTGTATGCAGGTCTGACAGGTACCCGACATCTTCATAGTCATTCATAGACAGGTCTTGTTTCTTTCTGTAGAACAGACCTATGTCTTTGCTTCCTTAGAGGTATCGAAAAATGTCCTTCATTCCCTGTTAATTTCTTTTAGTAGGTTCTGCACTATACCTTACTAATATATTCACGACAAATGCAATGTCCAGTCTAATACAGTTTGTTAAATACATGAATGTTCCTACTGCACTCAAGTACGGGAATTCTGGTCTCAGGACTTCCTTCCCCTATTCTCTAGGTCTGTACGGATCTTTGTCTTGTTGCAAAGATCTCCCAACTATTGGCACTTTCGAAGGTTATGCATTTTCAAAACCGAACATTTCTAACACCTTTTGAGTGTAGAATGACTGATGCACTAATATCCCTCCAGTGGCATGCTCAAGCTGCAAGCCTAGGCAATATTTGATTTTATCCAAATATTTCATTTCAAACTCTGACTCCAAGTAAGGGCTTGCTTCCTTGATATCTTTTAAGGTTCTGATGATATTCAGATCATCTTCGTACATTGAGATTATACAAAATTCATCCTGGGATTATCGTATAAATACACAGGGCAATCCTCATTGTTCGTGTAGCCTTTCTTAGATAGAAAGACACTTCAAGCGATTATACCACGTCCTGCCTGATTGGTTAAGTCCGTACAGTGACTTTCTATTTGCTCTATCTTTATTTGGGACAGGTATACATTTAGGTACTTTCGTATAAATGTTCGAATACAAATTTCCATAAAGGTATTCAGTTATCACATCCATCAATTTCATTTTTAAATTCAAGTTTACTGCCATTGAGATTAAATATCTAAAGGTGGTAAAGCTCGACCACGGTAGAAATTGGACGATGTCGATCTACAATTATCTTCAGCATGACATTATTCCCGAAGATGATGTAGAGGCTAATCGTATAGCTCAAAAAACCAAATCATACACTTTGATCGAAAATACCCTTTATAAACGAGGATCTCACGGAGTGTTGATGAGATGCATATCTCAAACAGATGGTATTAAGTTGCTATCTGACATTCATAGAGGAGTCTGTCGAGCACATTATTCCTACAGAACACTGGTCGGTAAAACTTTCAGGCAATGATACTACTGGCCAACTGCACTTCATGATGCAAAAGACCTCGTGACAAAATGCGTACAATATCAATTTCATAGTCAACAAGTAGATCAGCCGACACAACCTTTGCAGACAATTCATTTTTCTTGGCTTTTTGCGACCTGCGGACTCGACATTCTTGGACCTTTTCCAAGAGCACCCGGGGCTTCTAATTTCTTTTTGTTATGATTGACACATTTACAAAATGGATAAAAGCAGAGCCAGATGTTAAAACAACAACTGAGGCTGCTAAGAGGTTTCTCATAAAAATATGATCACACGATTTGGCATACCCAATTGTATAATCACGGATAACGGTACCTAATTCTCTGGTGAAAATTTACAAGAATTCTGCAACAATCTAGGTATCAAAGTACATTTTGTTTCTGTCGCTCATCCACAGAGCAACGGAGCAATCGAGCGAGCTAATGGTATAATAATGCAAGGAGTGAAACGCTGAGTTTTCGATCGGTTAACAAAATGGTCAGAAGTTTGGGTTCAAGAACTTTCATTTGTATTATGGGCCGTTCGAACCACGACCAGTCGTGTGATCGGTGAAATGTCATTCTTTCTAGTTTACGATGTTGAAGCAATGCTTCCTTTGGAATTGAAAATCGGCTCTGCTCGAACCGGTCATTTTTGTCAAAGCAATCAGAACGAACGAAGACTCGACGACATCAATTTACTTGAAGAAATATGAAACCAAGCCCTCGTACGATTAGCAATTTACCAATAAGCCATGAGAAGGTACCATAATAGTAAGGTGCAACTTCGCAGTCTAGCTGTAGGTGATCTGGTTCTCAGAAAAATTCAGAACCAAGCAAATTGTAATAAATTTTCTATCAAATGGGAAGGTCATTACACTCTGGTCAAAGTCACCCGACCTGGCTCAGTACGACTAGCAATGTCAGACGGGCGTGTTTTGTCAAATTCTTGGAATATTGATCAATTGGTAAAGTTCTTTGTATAGTTTTTACATTATTTAAATTTTAATATAAATTCATTTCTTTTTTCCGATGAGTGATATTATTTATATATCTGTCGTCCATTATCTGGTAGCATACTATTGTTATTTAATTGGTCGAAGAAGATTTCATTCCCTCTTATATCCTTCCAAAAGGATCTCTTTTACTTTTTTTGGCCTTGATATCATTGTCACAAGTCATAAGGTTTCTAGTCGTGACCATGTTAGTTATGGTTCTCATACGCAACCATACACTCTTTTCTTAAAACAAACAAGTAAAAGAGCATAACATAGACAACATGATATAATTACTTACATGCTTAAGGATTTGAAGACTAACTTTCTCCATTTTAACATTCTATTCTATTCTTGTTTGGCTACTTGTCAGGACACGGAAAACCTACTAGTCAGAATATCCCCTCTCTTCATGTGGTCTTGCCCACTAGAAGGAGTTTCCTAGCGATAACCTCTATTTCTCGGGATTATTAGATTGGTCGCCACGTGCGGAGTTCCGACCTCCATTTCGTCTGCAACCTTGTTTCCGAGAGGCAAAATATCCTTCATTAACTTGACTGCTTCATCCTCTGAATAGTTGAAGTCTTCTTCAATAGCTTGGAGGTGAACGGAGGGGTCGGAAGTCTTCAACTTTGTCAAAGTAAGGCTGACTCCGTTGGCAATGACGTCTTTCATTATCCGTACATGATTTTTCTGAGTAGATGCAAGCAAACCTTTGAGATCTTCGAGGAGTCGGCCAAGATAGTTGATCTTCTCCACTGGATCTCTCAAGGTACGCAGACTTGATCATGTTCCCATGTTGAAAATTATCTTGTTAAAAGCATTGACTTGTTCATCAAGACTTTGTCCAAGAGCTGTCTCCTTGTCATGCTCAAACTCAAGAGCTTTTTCCACTCTTTTTAACTTCTGATTAAGTTCTGCACGAATAGATCAAATTAAAGAAATAAAACTTAAGTGCATAATAAACTAGTTAGGTTTTACAATCAGTTACCTTGAATTTTCTTCTCGCAAACTTCAAGGATTTCTTTTTGTCTGGTTGACAAGTATTCAATCGATCGGTCCTTAACTTGGTTTTCTTCTTCAAGCTTTATTATTTTGGATTTGTTAGCCATAATCAATTTCTTGTGTGCCTCCAATTATGCTAGTCATGATAAGACAAAGGTTGAGAAGTAATAAAGAGGTAACAAAAAGAAGAGAAAAAAGCCAGGAAGAAATGCTTACTTTTTAACACAGGCTTTTCTTTTTCTAAGTTAATTATTCGCTGGGTCATTCCTTCGACCACATCAATGTTCTCAATCATATGCTGCCAAATATATAAGACTTCTTTAATTTTTTTATAAACTTTAAAGAAGAGACAAAGAGAGTGGTCGTAGACGCTTACCTCGACTGCCATGTTAGTATATCGGGAGTAGATAATATTATGATCTATCTCCAACTGACTATCTGACATCCTCTTTTAGGCTTCCTCGAACAACTTGTTATCAGGAATTCAACGGTGTTCGGAGAAGAAACTGGGACGAGGAGACCTTATAACCGGTGAAGAAGTCCTCTCCCCTTGAGTGGTCTCAACAGGGGGAGGAACCTGCTGAGGCTCTTCTTCAACTCTTGTCTCCTTATGCATGATTGGAGCCGTTACGGAGACTTGAGCATCTAGAGCTAACACCTGCTCGGAGGCTAGACCTTACAGGCGGTGAAGAACTCCTCTCCCCTTGAGTGGTCGACTGCCAGTTGGGGTTCTCCCTCACTAATTTGCCGGCGAAGTAAAGGCCGCCCTCCTTCGTGATCAATATATAGAACCAGCTTTTCTTCTATAACAACCACGAGGACTTCGAGTACATTCTGATGTACTCATCAGCCTTCTCATCATGGAGGCTCGGCGAGCATTCCCCAAATGTTCCAGTCGTTTTTCCCGACCTCGCCATCTTGTAAAAATACCTGAAGACCCTCAGATCTGATCGGATCCCCAGGTACACCTCGCAGAGGTATACGAAGATGCTGATGTTAGCGATTGAGGTTGGGGCTAGGTTAACAAGCTCGACATTATAGTACTCAAGAACTTGTAAAAGGAACTTGTGCATTGGAAATCTGAGCCCGCACTCGATGTAGGTGAAAAAAAGGGATTTCCCCTTCTTCTTTGCTCGGGTAATGCTCTCTGGATGCTGACCTCCACTTAATCATATTCTTATCTGAAAGCATCCCGATCTCCTCCAAATCCTTGAGCTTCTTCCCGCTCAGATCTGAAACCAACCACTTGGTGATTGAGTTCAACATGATTGTATAATATCCCGAAAGTGAATCGGCTTTTCGGAAGAAGTCCCAAGAGAGGGAGCGGAACAAAAATCTGAAATTATCCTCTCATCGGGGGGTTTTTTAGCGAACTTCCGGCAACCTGGGACTGGGCCGTAGCCCAGGAGGGGCCCATGAGGGGGGCCGGCCAGAGGGGGGTTTCCTCCCCCTAAACCCTAGCCTCTCCTCTCTCTCCCCACTCCCCTCCCCTTGAGCCGCCACCCCCTATCCCCAAACCAGCGCCTCCCCTGCCCTTGGCGCCTCCCCTCCCCCTCGGTACTGGCCTCCAGCGATCCCCGTGCCCCCCAGGTCTCCCTGGCCGATCTCTCCTGCCACACCACGGACGTTCGTCTTCCTCGCCTTGGCCGGCCATTGAAGGGAGGAGAGGGAGGTTTTTCGAGAGGTCGATCCACGTCGTTCTTGAGGTTCTACAAGGGTAACAATGGCCTCCCCTTACTGTTTGATTCATAAGACATGATAATTCGATTCGATTAGTTGGATCATTTTGCCTCTGTTGTTAGATCCAATCTGTACAGTAGGTTGTGCTCCCAGTTTCGGCATATTAGAAGCAGAATCTGGTATTTTTATCTCCTAGAGTTTTGTAGCCCTGATTTTTATCTTTCCATAGCCACCGATATCACGAGATTCAGCCTTACGGTTTAGGAGATATGAATTTTTCTTTGCGTGCTGTTCTATTTGTCTGACGAGAAGGAACTGTCTGTTTGTTCCTCAATTTTGACCTTGTTAATGTAAGATTCAGGATCTCCATGCATTTAGGTTATTGTATACTTTTTAATAATATTTCTATATTGATAAAGAACACCTCCATTGGATCTATAGAATGAAAGATATGCCTTGTTCTTTACTGCGGATCGATTGTCTGGACAGATGTCTGTCATGCGTTTTCAACTGCTGGTTAGCTGATTGTTTTGGCAGATTTAGTGAATCTTGTCAACTAGAGTTTCGTAGCCTGGTTCGTTAAGATTCATTGAGCACTGGTTTCACGTCATTCCGAGTTACAGATTTTTAATTATGATTTTTCTCGTACTGCTGCCCAGTAGGGTTGTCAGGTGGCTGAATAGTTTAATTGTCAGTTTGAACCCGTTGATTGTGTTGGATAGTTAGAGGGTAATGGTAGGACACCTGTAGTTATGTCATACCTTGTATCCTTATTCGGAATACATATTTGTGTATACGGTGAGGCGGTGATTGGAGGAGCACATTCGTTGCCTCCTAGCACGTTACAGCGCGAAAGGCAAGTACAATGTGTTAAGACATGATCATTTATGTCGAATGTTGTTGATGCGATGTTACTTCTATGATCCATGTTCATAGTTCATGTTTTATAGTTGAATGTTTTTTATGCGATGTTATTTCTATGATCCATGATTCAAACTTCATGATATTTGTTCGTTCTTAGTTGATAATCCATGTGAATGAAAGATGTGACACTCATTGCATATATTTATTCCATCCTTGCATTGTTCGTGTTCCGTCCATGGGAGTGGAATTGTTAAGACCCATCAATTCCAGTATGGGCACGTAAGACCCACCATTCCACTGTGGGCAATTTCGGACACCCGTATGAAACGTTCCTCGTACGGTGATTGGATCCCCGGACTTTGTTAAGTACGGGCTTAAGTGAGCACCGACGGGTGTGTCACTCGCTATACCGGTATGAGCATGTGTACAGTCATTTCCTTTCAATGCATCCATTCATTCCATTCATACTCATAAGTGTTCAGAGATAAGTTCAGATTTCGTATTGAGGTAGACTTGTTCATAACCTTGTATGTTCAAATTATTTACTCTCATTAGTAATATCGATTTGTCTTCCATTTGTTCACCGAGGAACTGTAATAAATATATTTACCATTGCATGATATTTCTATTCCTGTTAGATTTTATTGTTAAATGATGCTAGTGGTTCACTTCAATTCTTTCTTGATTATGTTTGATGAATTCAATTTTGATTCCTGCCATGCTACTATTAAAGTTGGTTCCTATATGTACTTAGAAGAGTTTCAGTTTAAATTCTTCCGCAAATTTGGTTGTATGTTAGTTCTTTAGGTAGAAATTTGGCTTCCGAACAGCCAGGGTGTTACAGATTGGATGAGCAGTGGTCGGAGAAGATTTTTGGGTGAAAAGAACAAAGGAGGTCAGAAGAGATTCTTCGTAGGAATATGAAGAGAAAATTTAAGAAAATATGGGAGCATAAAGTCCTTTGGGTGACATACCAAAGGTATTTTATAGCCACAGTTCTTTAATTGCAAAAAGGAGTTACCAAAAGTCCAACTGACACAAACCAATATGCAACGGACAGAAAAACTATTCGATTTCTAAGGCAGTTTCTCAACTTTAAAGTGAATACAGACCACATCGTTTGTCATAAAATTAAATGAGAGTCTGTCTGATACGACATTTCACCAGGGGTTCGCACGACCAATTCATTTTAAAGTTCGGGGGCTAGCTGACGAGGATTAAAATCTCTACATATTACTTTATAAAAGATCATATGTCTTCGTGGTCGTAACCCCTAAGCCTAACGACCCCTGTGGTCATAAAGATTCTAGAGGTTACATAATGAGTGCTCTGGTCAGATGAGGTCCTGCACCCAATCCCCTACCAAACAATTGTTCGTGAAAGCTATGAACTGGCGCTTGGATCCGAATCCAAGTGTATTCCTTACCGTGTGATGAATGGCACACATGGCATATTTGTTCCATACCGCGCGACGTTTTATGGTCTTAAGACACTGATAATAACCACTATAAGGTTGAGTGTCTCACAGACGCCAACTGATGACCAGTTATTGTTTCATACGCGTCACTTCCAACAGGCGTCTTCTCCAAAAATATTTGTCACCTCTTCAATGGTTATTTAAAGACGGAGCACAGAGGAACAAGTGCATCGAATTGAAGCATCACAATCGACATTAGATTCATGTTTCAACTATGATTCAACGGCATAGCAAGCACTACGCTCAGTGCAATTAGAATTAGTCCACCACCTTGTCGAAAGCACCCCCTGTAAAGGATCCAGTTCATAGCAATAAAGAGCAATCTCATTCTCTCCCAAGAACTCTTTGTTATTTTCCTCTATTTTATTTTGTAAGATCAGCGACTCGATCGTCGACAACAACTATTTTTTAACTTTTCATCTCCAGCAGTGGATTTCCTGACTGACTTGTTGATTAGGTCCAATGAGGTCTTGATCTGGTCCAATAAGGTCTTTATCACAGCTAAATGTTTCAATACACGATGGTCGACTGTGAAAACCACTTCCTTTCCTTTGCTCAACTTGACAGGAGAATCATGTCTTCTCTGCTGTCCCACCAGATGCATCCCACTCAAATGACTCATGTATTGGTATTTCCACATGAAAGTGTCGCACTCTCTCGAATACATTTGGACCAACATAAACCCAGTTTCATTATTAGAATACATAAATCACCCAGTGATACAAAAAACCAAATTTCAACATCAAATTCAAGAGAAAAGGGAGTTTCTTACCCCGTCATTTATAGGGCATTTGTAGTACTCTTTTCCTCAATTCTTCGAGCTCCTGGACACGGCCCAGATCATCTTCGCATGGCACTTTGGGCATGGCACGAGAGGGAGCCCACCGCTAGGCGCTATCGCTGTTGATGACCACTCGGAGTGTGCCTCCACGCGATCCTTCTTCTTCTCCATGGTGCGACAACGCGTGTGGGAGGGGAGACCTGGTGGGAGCGAGGCGGAGGCGCGCGGACCTATCCTAGACTCGATTTGGGGGAGGGGAGCCCTAGTGGGAGCGAGGAGGAAGCGCATAGACTGCAAGGGGAGGTGGTGAGGCGCTCAAGGTCTAGAGAAGCGGCGCCGCCACGCTCGCCTCTTGCGATTTGGGATGAGAGCGAGAGGATTTGGGGATCGAGGGCGAGAGGATTTGGGGAACGAGTATCGGGGTGCTGAGATCGGGAACCGAGGTCCAACGACAACAATGAGATGGTAGAAAGAGGATCTGGATCCTATGCAGCATTGCAGAGGGGCCACATGCGAACATTGTTTTTTTGTGAGAGAGAAAACAATACTATGTTGCAGCACTGTAGCAAAACAATGTAGCAACAGTAGAAAATACTGTATCGCTGGATCTCGTCCTTTGATTTTTAATCTGAAGGTGAAGATCGCTCTTAATACCCATGCACTATAGATCATCTGCATTGACTCCTTCAATGCAGAGGATACCAATCCGTAGAAAAAAGCCTAGCCCACTTCACTAGTCTCCTCGACTTGAGGTCGGGAAGATGCCGACCGATTGATGGGGGTAGGAGTGCAAGTGGGGTGGGCCTGTCCGCTAAGCCGCTAGCTCGCCCCGCAAAAGCAACCCACGCAAACGTCCACAGAAACCCACTTAGTGCTAGCAATTTGAAGCAGCCCGGCCCGCATAGCCCACTGGGCACTGCATGTCCGCATAGCCTCGCATCACAGTCTTGCATTCTCGTGTCTTCACTTTGAACCCTAGCCACGTCCGCCGTTGCCCTCATCGTCGGCGTGGTTAGCCTGCCGCCATAAAAATCTTGTCCACAAATCTCCTCTTTTTGATTTCTTGGTTTTTTTTTCTTGTGGTGTTTGATTTGGATGGGATTCGTGTGGTGGTTTGTTTGCGTGTAGGAGGTGCGGGTGGAGAGGACGAACGAGTCATTAGAGGAGAAGAGGCTAACATACCCTTGCTGCCATGCTCAGTCACAACTGGAGTCTCTCACCTTCGCTGCCAGTCCTCAGGCGCTAAGCGATTTGTTTGGACATTTTTGTGATTCGATTTTTTTTTTGTTGGAATCAGAGCTATATTTCGGTGGGTCTCAGTATGGGCTCATGGATTACAAGAGGGATTAGACGGACCGTGGTGCCTGGTAATGCGGCGTGCCTGGTAGGTGGCTGTTGCAACGCAGGGTTCTGCAAAATCATGTGCAAGCACTATCTCCAATTCTACTATTTAAGGATAGTAATGGCTGGGCAACATATTTCTTGTGTCCCTTTAGGTATTCAGACCGTATGTGAAAAAAAAGGGTAACATGCGGAGGAGGGATTGCAATTTCGATGCTGGGCCGATGAAGGATGATGAATCGATGATATAGATGGATGGATCCATTTCGATGTTGCACATGTATAAAAGTGAATGTGTCATTTTCCTAACAATTTGGTCAAATCTACTTGAAAACAACAAGTACTCTGAAATGTTTTGCCATTTGCCTCGTTTTCGCCATTTGCCATAAACTATTACCAACCTGATCGAAATGTTTTGCAGAGCTTTCGCCGCCTGAAAGAGTAGTAGGCAGGCTCCCGAGGATGTTGGCCCGGCGGCTTGACCAGATCAAGCGGCCCCGATCGAGCGGATGATCCGCGGCCGTCTGATCCAAACCGAGCAAAAAAAGTTGTCCTGGGCCACACGGACACGGCCCTCTGGCGTTGTCGTGGCCACTCACGTGGTGGAATCTCGCAGCGATGCAGGACCAAAGGACGAACTACGCTACATCCACATACGAGTGTACTTAACGCTGCTGTGCCTCTGTCTCCGAGCAATCACAAGCAAAATGTAAACCATGTTGCCGTCTTATTTTCATTCTATGTTTGTGAAGTAAAAAATGGTAATTTTATTTTCTCATTGCAATATACATAAATTGTAGATAAAGAAGTAAGTCAAGTTGACTAGAAATAATTACAATATCAGTGAACAAATAGACAACGCGATATGCTTATTAGAAGATGGCTAGTCAACGGAACCATCGGCTGGTTGATGTGTTGTTCTAAATTTTTATGATGCACTACTCGCTAGTGAGTTTTTGTGCCCACGAGAAGCCAACCTGCGGACGTTGCATTCCCTCCTTCAAATGCCTTCACTACCCTACCGACCCACTTTTCCCGCGGGGGTCGTCGACGCTGCTTGCTTCTAAGTTTTACTGCATATGGCAGGTAAGAAAGGATTTTTGGTCGTCACACACTCTTGGAGTGGGAGGACATGCCGTGAATATGCACCTGAAAAAAAGAGACTACATTTTACATTGTACTATTTAATTTTATCGTTGTTTTATTTTACATTACTTTTAGCAAATATTTTCACTTTACACTGTACTAGTCCAATGTCCGTGCTTTACTACGGATTAAAAAAATCATATCTCGTCAACCGTCGTCGTGCTCAGCCTACAATGCAAGTGATCTGCCGGTAACTCATTATTGAAAAGTTCGATGGAATCTTTGGACTTCTTGCACACCAGCTTGGGCAATTGGGGTGTGGGGGGAGTGGAGAGGAGGCTATGGGTGGTCAACCGTATGCACGGGAGGAACCGAGAAAGAACGAGATCCAACGGCTCACATCTCACGAAGAAAGATAGATCTAACGACTCACGTCGCATAAGGAAGGACGGACCGCCACCAATTCCTTCTTTTAAGTAGTAGAGATCTTTTTAGTATGTATTGCACTTTACACCAGGGTAAGGGATTTGATCGCCTTCTTTGGTGCTTACCGAAAATGAATGATAGCGTAGGAGGTGGCGTCGAGATACATGATGAAGAGGAGGGAGGTAGATGGAGCTAGAAACTGGATCGAAAGCGGAGAGGAATAGCCGAAGCTTCATCGGCGGCGACCATAACAACGATGGTAATGTCAATACAATCATCTCTCTATTTTTTGGGTTGCCACTACCTCGCCGGCCCTGCCTCGCTGCTAGCAAGCTTCCTGTTTGTTTCCCTCTTGTTGACAGGATGTTTCCTGATGCAAAGTAAAACAAAAGTAAGAAAAGGTGATGCGAAGTGAAAAAATTCGCTAAGTGTGATGCAAAGTAAAATCATGCTAAGATTACATGGTTCAAAGTGAAATTTAGAAGAAAAAAAAATACTTTTCTGTACTCCCTTTGAATTTTTTTTTAATTAAAGATTGCCTGCTTGTAAGGTGACTGAAATTTTTTTAAGCAAAAATTACATTTTTATCCATTAGATCGAAATTCAGCCCATCAATATCTGTACTAATTCAACAGCCACAACAACTGAATTAAACTTAAATTTTTTAATCAAATTAGAAATAACAAACCTGCTAAGAAAATACTTCACTGCCCCATCGAAAAAAACTGATTGAACCCTAAAAATAGGAAAATACTGTTTGGACAGTGTATGTGTGTTCCCTCGTGGTCCATTGGCCCAGGACAGCTGGCCAGCGTGTCAGGCAGCCGTAGCTCACAAATCCCAAAGATCGGTTCCACGACACGAGAGCCCTTATGTCATCCCCGACGTGCTCCGCGTCCACGGCTGTGCCAAAGGTGTCAAGCACATGAACTCTCTCGCATCAGACCACCAAGGCGTCGTTCGTTCCGTGCGAACCACTGGAAGAACCTCAGAAGCGTCGGGAGATCGAACTCGAAGGCGAAGCGGGATCGCGAGATGGAACGCAAGGATGTCGGGATCCTCGCCATGGACATCTACTTCCCTCCCACCTGCGTCCAGCAGGTGAAGTTCTCGCCAGAGTTGTTGTCCCCCTCGATTTTTTTTTCCTGCTGCGATGTGATGCTGCGTGTTGCGGTTGCTGCCTACAAACGCGACCGATCCAAGGTTCTGAGCATCCTAGTGTGGAGATCACCGATGATTTGATTTTTAATCAAAAGTTTGACCTTTTTGGTTAGTTTTTGGGGAATTACCGCGCGGGGTTTATGCTAGATGGGTGAAATTTTTGGTTAAGCAGGTAGTTGAGATCGCCGCGAGTGGAATCGTCGCCAAAAATTCATACCTTGATTCGTGGTCCTATGGCGCTGTAGATTTGTGGATCATTAGCGGTGAAGTGTTTTTTTAATAATAATATTTCAATCGGTTCAACTCCAACATAATGTGAGATGCGCCATTGGGTTGGAATTGGATGGATTGCGTCTATTAAGAATGCAGGGATAATATGCTATATTGGCTCAAGATTGTTAGAGGTGATTGCTCTTTGAAAAGAAGGGTTGTTAGGCTTGGAGTTGAACTTTGATGCATTGAGCAAATGGCTGCAGGAAGCGTTGGAGGCTCATGACGGAGCCAGCAAGGGGAAGTACACTATTGGTCTTGGGCAAGACTGCATGGCCTTCTGCAGCGAGGTTGAAGATGTTATCTCTATGAGGTGTATCCTTTGTTGCCATCTCGAACAATTACTCCCTTTCATTTCCCATCTTTTGTTGGAATTGAGCGTCCTAACTGGGAGAATTTAGGAAGCTATTATCTTGAAGGTAATATTTTTTTCATGCAATGCTCTGTTTGCTATGTGAATGCTCAAGAACAAAAGCTGTTTCAGCTTGACAGTTGTCACATTCCTGCTGAAAAAGTACAACATTGATCCGAAGCTAATTGGACGTTTGGAGGTTGGTAGCGAGACAGTGATAGACAAAAGCAAATCCATCAAAACGTGGCTGATGCAAATTTTCGAGGTTTGCCCCCCAACTATGTAAATCACAAAAAATAGCACCCCACCTAACCCATACGTGCAATATTTGCAATTAATTTTTTAATTTGTTATCTTTTACCTGTTCTTATTGTCCTGGATCTCTTGATGAATTGGCAGTGCATTCAACTTTTATTTGTTTTGTTAGCTTTATTTCAGTCTCACCTGACGTTTCGTTATTACCAACATTTGTGGCAAACACAGGAAAGTGGCAATACTGACATTGAAGGAGTTGACTCAAGTAATGCTTGTTATGGTGGGACAGCTGCCTTGTTGAATTGTGTGAATTGGGTCGAAAGTAAATCCTGGGATGGACGCTATGGTCTTGTTGTTTGCACAGATAGCGCGGTTTGTCACCCAATATCACCTTCAAATTTTGGAACTAAGTTATTTCGTTTTCTCTCCCTTTTGTCTTTGTGCAGCACTCATTCACTGGCCCAACTTATGCAATTATTATGTCCAGGTTTATGCAGAAGGACCAGCTCGGCCTACAGGGGGTGCTGCTGCCATTGCAATGCTTATTGGTCCAAATGCTCCTATTTCTTTTGAAAGTAAATATAGAGCTTCTCACATGGCTCACGTCTATGATTTCTACAAGCCTGATCTTGCAAGTGAATATCCGGTTAGGATTCTATCATTTATATTTTGGCATGTTAATGGGCACTTTTCTCAATCACATACCATGCTTTTGGCTATCCATTTCAGAGTATTGTATCCTCACTATATACTTCTGTTCCTGGATTTCTCTAGGTGGTTGATGGAAAACTATCTCAAACATGCTATCTGATGGCTCTGGATTCATGCTATAGACAGTATTGTACCAAGTGAGTTCACTGCCATAATATACCCCCTCAATTGTAGTATCTTGGCATTTTCAAACAATAACATCATGCATTGTGACCACGGGATTAGGTATGAAAAGCTAGTGGGAGAACAATTCTCAATTTCTGATGCAGATTATTGTGTGTTCCATTCTCCATACAATAAGGTATGATGGCTGCACACTTCCACAAAGATGAATAACATTTCGCAGTTGATTAATTCTGCCCGTTCCGTTTTCTTAACTTCTGGAGAATGCTAACTCTTTCTTTTTATTATCACAGCTCGTACAGAAAAGTTTCGCCAGACTTTACTTCAATGATTTCATGCGCAATTGCAGGTCTATAATGTTCTTTTTATGGTTCTTTCCTTCTTAAAATGTAGCCTTTTATTCTGTAGACCAAATAATGTTCTGAGGTTCTTGAAGACTTCTCCCCCTTTTCGGGGTTATAAGCTACCCTTTTTTTCGACAATTGGCACACTTGGTCACCAGATGAAGTATCTTATTTGTTTTCTTTTATTCAACCTTAGCTCGGTTGATAACGATGCTAAAGAGAAGCTTCAGCCTTTTGCAAATTTGACTAGTGAAGAAAGCTACCAAAGTCGTGACTTGGAAAAGGTTCTTTCTCATTTGGTGGACAATAGTTCTTGAAGTGCTAATTTTTTTGACTAATGTAAGCATTAAATCAGTTTTACTAAACTTTCAGGCCTCTCAACAAGTTGCAAAGCATTTGTATGACATCAAAGTTCAACCGTCAACTTTGCTTCCAAAACAGATTGGTAACATGTACACTGCATCTCTTTACGCTGCATTGGCATCTGTAATCTACAACAAGCACGACAGTCTGGTGAGCCTTATGTCTTTATTGTATGCCTTTCTATCACTTGTTAATTTTATGTAGCTAACTTCTGTTTGTTTTACAGGTCGGCCAAAGAATTGTCATGTTCTCTTATGGCAGTGGCTTGACATCCACCATGTTTTCATTGAAACTACATGAGGGTCAGCATCCCTTCATCTTAACAAACATTGCTTCTGTGCTTGATGTGACGGCAAAGCTTGAATCAAGACATGTGGTACGGTCTTTCATTCTCAACCCTCAGCCAGGCTGCTGTTGTAGATTGAAAATGAAATTTGTCACGTGTTGTGTGACCATGCATCAAAGTATATTAGAACCATAAATTTATCATATACATGAGGTACGATCTTGCAGGGCTTTGGATCCAGAGTGGTTCCTGTTGACATGTTAGTAGCAGCTTCCAGCTGATTGCTGCCAGGAACCGGTCAAATATTTAGGTGTTTGGGAGGTTAAAACCTTGGGTTTTTTTTTATTATATTAAATGGTTACCGGTGGGTGAGCCCCTGGAAATTGTAATTTTCGGAGTTGTAACTGGCCCATGCAAGGTTTTATTTATAGGGTATTAAAGAAAAGGAAGCATAGCGTATTTATGTACTTGACATAATTCTCATCAACAGTCTGTGTACCTAGAAAATATAAAAAATAAGTTCTATCTGTGAATGGTCACCTACCACCTGAACTGATATCTTTCAAAAAACTATCCCAAGTCATTAGGGTGATTATTCATTGTATCGCCGTTCACCCCAGTTATGGCTCATCCTGTGTCAGCACAAACATGCAAACAAATTTTACCGACAAATTTCACCAAGGAAATGGGGGTATAATGGGCTGTACCAATTTTATCCTCAAGAAAATGGTGATTCGTTTATTACTTTAGTTTTACTTATGACATCCATTTGAAAATAAGCTTTCTTGAGGATAGCTACACACGATTATTGGATTTATTATCACTGTACATAGTGATTCAACTGTAGTTTGCATGGGAATATGTAATTCCTTGCTATTGTGAAGACCTTGATATCTAGGATCTGAATGCCCCAACATCCATTTTTGGAGAGCCCATTCCTCCCTGTAATTTCTCTACAGCAGGCTGATTTGTTCCTTCACATGTTAATAGACCTCGCCTGAGAAGTTCATGAAGACACTGAAGCTGATGGAGCACCGTTATGGAGCAAAAGATTTTGAAACAAGCAAAGACACAAGTTTGTTGCCACCAGGAACATTCTACCTTACAAAAGTTGATTCCATGTACAGGAGGTTCTATGACAAGAAAGCGGCGGACGGCACTGTTGGAGGCAAAATCAAGTGCAGCAACGGCATTGCAAATGGTCACTAATATCGTGCCAAAAATGCTGTCAGTTCACCTGTACTATTAGCCATCGTTGGTGGTGTATTTATGCTTAGATTGCCCAGTCTAGGTATCTTTCAAATAATCCATTATTCTCTGAAGTTGTTTCCCCCATATCCCTCAGCTGAACAGGAATCTTTGTGTAGTACTAGTACCTTTCTTTTTCTCTAGCTTGTTACCTTTGTTATTTGATCGCTTTGTTGTTAATGACAGCTTCCAAACGAATGCTGTATTAATTGTTCTGTGATACTTAACAGTGGATTGTCTTGCAGGATGCATTGAGCACGTCTATTCTATATTTCTTCTATTTCTCGGCTTGTCATTTCTGTATACCAAACGGAGTAAAAGAACTCATCTTGGGGAGACACCTATGTGGTTGTAGACAGTACAGGAAACACAAGATCAACAGTATCTTTTTTTTTTTTTAGGAAGCAGATTCGAGAGTGTGTAATATTTTAGGTAATTATACACACTATATGTATTTATATGTATTGATAAGCTAAAAGTTACATATTTAGTGCGTTGATATTGCATTAGATTTGTTGAGAGATAGACTGCGCTGATATTGTCGTAGTAGATGAGGGTAGCTCGGCGTGGAGTGTTGTGAAGCTCTTGAAAAAGTTGGTGCAGCTAGCACGCCTCAGCAACAACATTGGCCACAACCTGATAGTCAGCCTCCGCACTCGAACGAGAGACAGTGTATTATCGCTTCGAGGACCAAGAGACGAGATTGTCACCCAGGAACACAGCGTAGCCTGAAGTGGACTTGCGCGTATCGGGACAACCAGCCCAGTCGGCGTCAGAGTAGACAACTAAATTTGCAGAGGTGGCTCGGTGAAGAAGAAGGTTGTGGTCGATGGTGCCGCGAAGATACCGAAGAATGCGCTTCACAGTGGCGAGGTGCGGCTCGCGAGGATCATGCATATGGAAGCAAATTTGCTGTACGACGTAGGCAATATCCGGACGAGTGAAAGTGAGGTACTGCAAAGCACCCACAAGACTTCGGTAGAACATCGGATCAGCCACAGAAGTGCCAGCAGTAGAGAAGACGTTGGAGTGAGTATCGACAGGGGTGCTACAAGGCTTGCAAGCGGTCATGCTGGTGCGGTCTAGGATGTCTAGAGTATACTGCCGCTGAGAAAGGAACATGCTACCATCACAATGACTGACAGAAACACCCAGAAAATGATGAAGTGGATTGGGATTCTTCGTAGGAAAAGCCTACTGGAGGGAGGCAACCACTTGGCGGAGTACACAGTTTGAAAAAACAGTCAGCACAATGTCGTCACATAGAGCAGCAGGTAGACAGTGTCACCGCCTCGATGTGACACAAAGAGGGAGGTGTTGGACTTTGCCTCCAGAAAACCGAGGGACATTAAGAAAACCGCAAAACAGCTGTACCAGGCCCGGGGCGCCTGTTTGAGACTGTAAAGAGACTTGTTGAGACGGTAAACGTAATCTGGGCGAGATGAATCCACAAATCCCGCCGGCTGCGAACAGAAGACAGTCTCCGAGAGTGTGCCATGAAGAAACGTATTCTTAACATCCAACTGGTGGATATGCCAATCCCGGGATAGGGCCAGAGAGAGAACTTTGCGAATAGTGGCCGGCTTGACGATTGGGCTGGAAGTCTCATCAAAATTAACACCAGGATGTTGTGTGAAACCACGAAGAACCCATCGAGCCTTATAACGGGCAAGAGTGCTATCCGAATTGAGCTTATACCGAAAAAATCCACTTCCTAGTGACCACATTGGCATTGGATGGTCGTGGAACAAGATCCCATGTGTTGTTGGCATGAAGAGCAGCGTATTCTTCCTCTATGGCGTCACACCAATTAGGGTCGGCGAGAGCAGCCTGGTATGTGGTCGGAACAGGAGACAGAGTGGCGGAATGAAGGTTCATGCGGGTGAGAAATTGTGCTTGTCACGAGTCACCATGGCATGGGAGTTGTCGACTGGTTGGAGCGGCACAACACCTGGGGGAAACTGCGGGAGAACGACCCCGTTGGGAGTTGGCGGGCCAACTGGTAGACCAGTAGGAGTACTGTGCGCTTCGACTGCCATGGAAGAATAGAATATTTAGGGTAATTACAAATACTGTATGTATTGATAAGTCAAAGGTTACATATATAAACCAAAGGTTACAGTGCGAATCAGAAACTATAGAATGTAACACTAAATATGGATAAAAAATAGAAGAGTCAGCAACCAAAGAGTCTAACAAGAAAAGAATAGTCCAACAAGATTCTGCATTTTACAGTTCAACACAGAAGCAGGAACCGAGTCTCTCTCACAGAGAATGGAAGGAGCAGCTCTCAGGCGACACGGCGGAGCTGATCCCGAAAGAATGGTGAATAGTGACGCAGTGAACTGAATTATACTACACCAATGTGTTGTGTGGCAGCTGAAGATGACGACATGGCCTACACCTCCACGGTCTTCTGGTTAAGCGCGGTGTACCTCCACCTCTCCTTCTCCACGAAGTCGGCGTCCAAGAACCTGGCCACGAAAGCCCACAGCCTGTACGCGTCCTCGAAGTTGCTCAAGAACCCGAGCGACGCGTTCACCACGTAGATCCCTACCTCACCGCCGCCGCCTCCGGCGTCCTTTTTCTTGCCGCCGCCGCTGTTTATGGAGCCGCCATCGCCGGCGGCGCTTCTGTGCTCCAGGACGGCGTTCCTGTCGACCTCGTACTTGTCGGCGAACCAGATGTTGCGCAGGAAGCCGCAGGTGAGGGAGATGTTGTGGCGGTCGGCGAGCTTCTGCACGAGCGGCGGTGCCACCTTCTCGCCCTTCCAGTCGTACACGTTGAACGCCAGCGAGGGGCCCCGCTCGAACTTGACGCGCGGGCCGTAAACGCGCACCAGCGGCTGGCCGTGCTCCGAGTGCGGGTGCCGCAGCTTCTGCATCGCCACCACCAGCCAGTTGCTGATGCACCGCAGCCGGTTGCCGATGGCGATCAGGCCCAGCGCGTCCGCGTGGTCCAGCCCCCTGCACTCCACCTCCACGCTCTCGGCGCTCCCCTGCTCCTCCTCCTTGCCGCGCTCCTCTGCTTCTTCATTTTCTTTCACTGCTGCTGCTGCTGGCGGTGGCGGCGGCGGCGTCTCTTCCTCGTTCGCGGGTGGTTTGTCAATGTCCGGCGTGTCGCCGTTCTCGGCCGCGTCGGTCTGCGGCGGGGTCATGCGAGCGATGGCAGTGGCGCTGAGTGGACCGGAGAAGGAGCTGGTGGTGTCGACGTCGTCCGCCTGCGGCGGCTCGGCTAGGTTGGGGAAGCTGAGGGATTTCTCGAGCTCGGTGGAGTAGCCGTCGTGGAGCGACCACCGCCGTGCCGGGACGATGCTGACGACGCCTATGCTGCGCGCGATGACGGAGTGCTCGAGCGCGCCGAGGCTGGCCTTCTTGACGAAGAGCCCCGCGAACCCCGAGGGGTTCTCGCCGAACACCTTGAAGAAGTTGCAGACGATGAAGTCGGGGCGGAGGAGGGAGAGGCCGAGCGTGTCGAGGTCCTTGGTGCCGAGCGCGCACGCGTCCAGCGCCACGTGCCACCCCTGCTCGTGCGCCGCGCTCATCCACAAGTACGGGTACCTCGCGCCCGTCATGCGCGACACCAGCGGGAACACGAAGAGCCCCCGCCGATGCTGCGCCCCGCGCCGCCGCCCCCGGAGCAGCTTCTTGCGGAGGTCCGCGGCGTGGACCCGCATGCTCGGCCACGCGAAGCTCGGGTGCATGACGTCCGCGCCCCGGCGGCGCGCGCTCTCGGCCATGGCGCCCACCGCCTCGCTCTCGTAGTCGTACACGGCGAGCAGCTTCCTGCCGGGCTGGAAGGTGTAGGACTCTGCCAGGAGCCGGAAGGCGGTCGTCCGGTTCGCCGCGCACACCATGCTGTACTCGTCCTCGGGGATCTTGAGCGACGCCATGATGCGCCTGGTCACGGCCGCACCGATGCCCCCCGCCGCGGAGGCGCCGTCCCCGCATTGCACCTGCGTCCGCAGGCTCGTCGACTTGTACGCGATGTCAAAGAAAGGCGGCTGCCATGCCGTCGGCGGCGCGGCGGACGTGGATGGCACGGACGAGTTCATCTGCGCGTGGGAGAAGAGGTTCATGCCGGTGTAGTCCAGGCACACATGCCGGTCGAGGTGCTGGTACTCCTCGTCCCTGATCGCGTCCGCCTGGGCGAGCCCGCCGTACTGCGGGAACGCGGCGACGAACTCCGAGTACGCGTCCGGCAGCGCGGGGAGGGACTCGTGGTTGGTGAACTGCGCCCCCGGGAAAAGCCCCGACGCCGCGGACTTGACGAAGTTGTGCCGCGACGTCCTTGCCGTCGTCGTGGTAGTAGTAACCGTCGCCGCGGCCCGCTTGGTGCGCACCAGCACGCAGCCGGGCATGCACATGTGCTCGCGCTCCGTGGTCCCGTTCGACCCCGGCGCCATCTCGTGCTGCTCCTGCCTCTTGTCGTCGCCGGCTGCTGCCGGGTTCTTGCTCCTGGACAGGTATTTGTTGATGAGCAACAGCATGGTTGCCTCATGGACAGGTCTTCTTCTTGCTGTTCTTGTGCTCGGCGCGGTGCAGTTGATGCCGCTGTTCCGGATCTGTCACGACGCGAACTAGTCGGACGGATGGCAGCCCAGTGGCCGCATGCGGCGCGCCTCCCGGATGGCAGCCCGGCCGGCCGGCCGGCCGCCTCGTTTGCCTCGACTGGTGATCGACGATGATGTGCGCGTCAGTGTCTCTCCTGCTGCTGGGGAGAGCTTTGCTTTTGCTTCGATCAGCTAGTCGTGATGAGTTGCCCACAGGCTCACAGTGACAGCAACGTACCAAGCAAAGCATGGAGCATCCATCTCATCTGGTTCTGGACCTCTGGTATCCGGTCAGTGACATCTTGCTGACCGACGAGATTATTATATAGGATACGGAAAAGCAACTCCACGTGTGTTACTTGCACCCGAGCACACCACCTGACGCCGTCGCCGGGAACCCCGTGCCTAATTCGGGCGTCCTGCGCCTCGCCGCCGTCGGATCCAGCCCCTGCTCGTCGCCCGTAAGAGAGAGGCTCGAGAGAGAAGCGGAAGAGAGGCTGAAAATAAGGGGATGGTTTGTTTTTTTTCTTTTTTCGCAAAATGGACTGGTGAGGGAGAGAGGAAACAAGTAAACAAGGATCTCAACGCCCATCGTGTGGCGCAAGAAGTACATGTAGTTCCATACATATGTAGAAAAACCCTCTCTATAGGATATGGTTTTCTTTTCTTTCTTAAAAAACAATACTTATAGACCAGGTGTGAATGCCTCCAACCTGCAGATATATTCTCTTCTTTGATAATGGATTAGAAACCAAACGAAGTTGCTTTTGCTTCCACAGAATTCACGGCTCGTACTGTGGTGTTTCTCACCAATTGCGGTGCCAGCGTTGACCGCTCGGTTTGTTCAATTTTTAATTGCAGTACTCTTCTTCTATGTCGCCGCTGTGTATCTCGTCGCCGTGTATGTAAACCCGTAATCTGTTCGTTGCTTAATATGTACTCTCCCCCGGTTCTAAATATAAGTCGATTGAGTTCTGGCATTGACGACGCGGCTCAGTTTGTTGCTTCGTACGTAAAATTTTCATTTCACTAGTGGCTCTTAGGCGATCGAACTCTTACATTACTTACTCCAAAGTCCAAAACATATAGGTTGAGACGCACATCGAAAAGAAGAGGGAATTCTCCGATCAATAAATCGGCGACAGCAACTAGCTAGGGAGGCGGGGACCTCTTGTTCGATGGCAACTCCAATTGAATTGTGTGACCTTTTCAGCTTAGCGTGTCGCCCAACCCAGCTCGGCGGCCTAGGTGTCCTCAGCCTTTCGTGTTTCTCTACGGTACTAAGATTTCGTTGGCTTTGGTAAAACTGGAAGGCTCATTCCAAACCTTAGGTTAGCATAAAAACACCCTATGACGTTGTAGACCGAATCCTTTTTACGGCGGCAACTAGGATCTCCCCCAGGGACGATAAGACAACAAATTTCTAGTACTCGGCCTGGCTGGGTGGAGAGGCACCCAAAGATATAGCCTTCAAGATCTCTCAAGTCTCAAAAAGGAAAAACCAGACAGTGGCTTCAGCGTTACAGAACAGACATTGAGTCCAGGACATAAATATCCAAAGGGGATTGTCAGTCCACCACATCTAACAATATGTGGGACTTTTAACTAGAACCAACCAAATCCATCTCACACATAACACCTTGGACGAGATCTCATGGAAGATAACCCCCGAAAGGAAACTACTATTCAAAATCCGCCTACGCGTTGCATTTCCTGGGCTCGACCGTGGCAAATTTCAAAACACTAATTTGGAAAACCCATGCCCCCCCCCCAAGTGCAAATTCTCCGCATGACTGGCAATCCAAAATAAGCTATGGACCTCAGACAGACTGGAAGTAATAGGGTGATCAAACCAACACTTTTTTGCCCCCTATGCAGGCACACTCTGGAATTGGTCTTTCATCTTTTTGTCCAATGTCGTATCTCTTCTAGAATATAGAAGCACATGATGGACTGGCTAGGAATTGATAGCTTTACAACCACCCCTTTGGTCTCCTAGCACGAATATTTTGGATTGGTGGTCCAACGCAGCGGAGATGAAAGACTCTCCCAGGAAGGCCATGACCATGACCCTGATCCTAATTATTTGGGAGATTTAGAAGGAACGAAATACAAGAATTTTCAACAACAAAGTCACCATGCCGCTGGACCTCACAGCGAAGATCGAGGAGGAGGGGGGGACTTGATCCCTAGCCGGGAGCAGTGTATGAAGCATTTTAATCCTATGTAATTAAGGCCCTATTTAAAATCAAGGTCCTAATTAAAATCGGTACTTTACCGTTTTGATTCCGTCATTTCTTTATTATTATAGCGGCAACCATTTAATTTTAAAAAAAAGGTGACGATGTGTCGACGATCAAATCGTCGATCTTATGAATATATAAATGAAAAGAGAAAAATAACGCGTATCTTCTAGAAAGTAGTGAGACTGCTCTTTATTGCTTTGAACTGGCTATTACAAATGGTGTATAGAACTTAGACTAAAGACTAATTCGGGAGTACAAGGCTCTTGAGGGTGTCTCCCAAATGATCTTCACTGTTCCGGCCTCTCCATCTTCAGTCCGCATTCCTCCTTATATAGTTGATGAAGGGTTGGCAGTTGTCTCTGGAGGAGACGCCTGTTAGGGAAGCAACGCGTCTGATTGAAGAGAGATGTCTGTTGATAATGTATCAACTGTCGTGCGGTTTTATGTCCATGAGTCATGTAGCCGTACTTCAGTTTTGTAACGTCGCGTGGTATGGAATATATAGCACATGTTCTATTCGTCACACGGTAAAGCATATGTCTGGTCGTAGATCCAAACATCAGTTCAAAAAGCCTTATGAGCACTTGGTTGGTCGTCGGAGACTTAATTTGGAACTATGTCCGATCAGATTGGGTACTATGTAACCTCTGGAATTCTTACGAGTAAGATCGTTAATTTTAGAGTTTACGACTATAAAAATATATAATCTCTATATATTAAATAGTAAAATAGAGATTTTAATTCTCGTTACGATGCGATTACGATCGAAAGGTAAGTGCCAACAGAAGGACGGACTGTTGCGTAAATTACCTATCCATCCAGTGTGGTGCGGTGCCTAGTGATGAGTGATGGGGCATGGAGGTGACTGGCATTGAAAGCGCCGTGTGCCGGCCGGGAAGAGAGTGGTTTTGACCGGCCTGCTTCGGCTTAGGAGCTCATTGACCCTGCCTTTCTGATCCTACGGCCAGGGTTGCAAGTTACCACGCCGAATCCATGACAGTGGGAGGGTGGCGGTCCACGTCGCCAAATCGTGTGCTTTAGCCAAGAGCACGTTTCAAAGTCAAAATGTTAGTTTCTAGAAGTGAGCAAAATACGACTGGTGACAGCTAAAAGAACGACCGGTGACAATCAATCCAGAAATACGGAATAGAATTAGAAAACCAGTTCTTTTCTACTACATCTGGAAGAAAAAAAAAGTAATCTAGGCGAAAACCAAAGCATCCATTCTGAGTTTAGGTCAGCCGGACTGTGGCTGTACGCTACTTCACTCGTATGGAGTACTCCACAAGAGCCCACGCAACTGATCTTTTTTCTTCATGTTTTGCACCTCCTAGCGGGCGGCCACATGTTTTGTTTTCCTCGCACGCAAATTTGCTCTACCACACGGATACTTCAACTCAGAAATCGCTCTTACCTAATCGAGACGTCGACTGGTCCATGGATACTCTACTAGTAAGTAGTAGCTCCACGAAATATCCAAAAAGTAGCTCCACGAAATATCCAAAAATTAACCGATGGAAATTGGAGCGCCCGTGGAGTCAATCACTCCAGTAGTCTAGCTAGTGATTGTCGCGGGGAGGCAGAAAAAGGCAAGCATTATTGGGGGGAAGGGCTGTTGGGTGTGTCGTGTCACACGCGCCGAACGCAGGCCGGAACAAGAATACGAGCCCACGACACGCGACCGGTCCAACGATTTGGACGCACGCGGGCAGAGGCGCCGCCGCTCGCCCGCTCGCCAACGGAAATGTCTAAAGCTTTTCTATACTGAAAAGGGCGCCTCTGCCCGCTCGCCAACGGAAATGTCTAAAGCTTTTCTGTACTGAAAAGTTTCAGATTCTGCGAGTTGCGTGCAACTTCCTTATATAGCTTCACAGTACCAGCCATGGGCGTAGACAAGGATGGAAAAATTGGATTCCGCGGAAATCCCGGCCGAGGGCAGTACCGGTGACCGGTAAGTTACCAGAAAATTTGAAAAAAATCGGATAAAATTCGATAAATGAAATTCGAACGGCAATTTTTAAAAACCGGTAACCAGAAAAAAACGGTTGAAAAAAAACCAAAAAACAGAGAAAATAGGTAATTAGCAATTTTAAATTTTAAATTTGAAATAGTATAAATATTATTTAAAAAGTGTTTAATGAAGTTGTACATAAAAAGTCATTCTTACTTGCTTCACTCTCTAGGTAGTCATCTTCTCCAAGTATTCTAAAGCATATAAAATAATAAAAATATAAGTTAATATTAATGGATGGTAACTTGGTTAGCATACTAAAAACAATAACAGAGTAACAATTTATACCAATACATTGTCGAGAAACACGAAGGTTGTGCAATGTAGTCATTGTTATCATAGAGTACAAGTCTTTCAAATTGAGCTATGTGGATTTTGTATTGATCTTAAGTGTGTGTTTCATGGGCATATTGTACTTAATGATTATAAGTTTATTGGTAAAATTCGGGTTCCACCCACTGGTAAACCATTCTTGCATTGTTATTGAAGGATACACACCATAATGGCTAGTAGGATCAGAAGAAATGTCTAACAAATGAGAATTATCACCAAAAGGTAATCGGTTGGCATCTTGATATCCATAAATCCGAGTAGACCTTGAGCTAGTATGAGATTCATAGGAAGAAGAATCATGTGGCCGAGATTGATCTTTTTGGTGACCCTTAGCCCTCGTGTAGGTCTTATGAATTGTTCTTGAAGCATGACAACCACAGTCTTCATCCTAGGTAGCATGTATGAAGTTTTTATCGCAGGTGAATTTCAATTGTTGGTCTTGCAATCGTAGCATTAGATTGTAGTAGGCATATACGAGCTTATGCAGTTTCTTGTACACAAGACGGTTTCTCAATTGTGTATGCACCAATGCAAATATGCTTACGTTAACATCCACCAAAGGAAACACATTGTGAGACAATCCGCAAGACATATTTTGTTAGTGTTGGTGTCTGCGCTCCAAACGTCATCCACCATATAGCTACAAGTAACATGCAAATTATATTAAACTCACAGTGATGGTTCATTTTATATGTATATATAACTTCATAACAACATATATGACGATTAACACTAATGTAAGCCTCATTTGAAGCAAATAGATCTCGTCGATTACGATATAATTCTAACTCGCCTAGATCCTGCACTACCTCATTTGGTGTATCAGCTATTCTTTGAATTACCATTGTCAGGGAAACGACGAGGGCTGAATTCTTCTCCAAACTATATAAGTTGTGGCTCTGCGGGTTTGGCAACGATGCTGTCCAACCAAATACACATAGAATATTAGAAAAAAATAAAATAAATATATATTATGTGTTTGGATTTAGAAAGCTATCTACTTGCTTGGAACTGTATATGTGTGGTCCTTCATCATTGTAATTCTTCTATTAATAAGTTTTATAACACGATCATAGGTAGCCTTATCTTCTTTTAATACGTCTTGAAGTTCGAAATTGCAATCATATGTTTTTCCAATCATTCCTGCTACTGTTGTGGGTTTCTGTTGGTCTACATATCTTAGTAGTCGATAAATCAGTTCTACCAATTTAATGACACAATCAATACTGGACCACTATTGTCAACTTGTGAGATAGGAATATATGTATTCTCCTTCCTCGGTCGTGCTCAAATGGTTGGAGCTCCACACATTTGATATCATCCACTTTATGAACTTGACTTTTCTATGCCAAAAACTTTTCAAAAAAATAAATGTCGCTTCAAACCTTGTGGCGTTTGGACGAACTATCTCTCCTCCAATTTGTTGTCGCATTTCATTATGGAGGTGACTGTGGTTGTATAGTAACCGACAAATCCTCTTAGCCGCCTTGATAACCGCATCAACCTCCTCGAACTGCCCAATATCCTTCAATATGAGGTTGACGGTATGTACTGCACATGGCTGCTAGACTAAAGTTGGATACTCTTCAAATACCAATTGACATGCTTTCTTGTAGTTTACACCATGGTCAGTCACAATTTGCTTAACATGTTTAACTCCAACTTCTTTCACAACTTTACGGATCTCACGATACAAAAAGGCAGTATTTTGTATGTCACCAGTTGCATTCACTGACTTATGGAAAAACATTCTTCCATTGCAGTACAACATGAATTTAATGATACTCATTTGTGTAGGTCTTGTCCATGAATCAAATATGATGGAGACTCCATATATATCCCAGTCATATTTGAACTGTGCTATATACTCTTTTACCTCTTGTTCGTTAGCATCAAGGTATGTCCCATCGATTTCATTGCCTCTTGGTGACGGAACGCCTCGACTAAGTTCTTGTGTCTCTATGATGGCGGCATGAAAATAAAGACACTCTACCTTAACTCCAGCAATATCATTACTATGGAATCACTTAGACCAATTTTTTTTTTTCAAATTTTGACTTTGCTACTCCACGAAGTGCTGTATCAATGCAGGGTTGGATGGGTGCCCGACTGCGCAAAATATCAGAATCAACTCTCATGGACTGTGACCTGCAAAACATCCTAGTAATGGCATTGCTTCCTGTACCACTTCCTCTGCCACTTCCACTTCCCTTACCACTTACACTTCCCGTACCACTTCCACTGCCACCACCAGGTTCAAAGGTCCACCCCTAGCTCTTGCCCTTTGTTGGAGCTGGTGTACCTCTAATGACTCTCGGCGAGCCCATTCCATCCGCATTTCCTCGTCATCATCGAAAACATCTTGAGATGATGGACCACGAGCTACAGGCTCTCTTGTAGCTTGCTCCATTCACAGTCGTTCATCTTTAATACATTTCTTTCTTGGTTTCGCTTCTTCAAGACATGTCACCATGAGCCTTCGGACTTCCCCTGGAACCCCACTGCAAGCAATAACATCCCCGTGTTTCCCAGCAATATGTTCTTTTAGGCAGGTGATACATTCGCATTGTTTCGTAAGATTACAATATCTACACTTCCAACTAGCACCTACTAGTATCTCTCCATGCTCCCAAATATTGACTGATTCAGTAGCCATGACCTACAATAACTATTTATATGTTAATAGATATATGGCATGGGCATATTGCAATAATGATGGTGTGTGCTCATTCACTGTCTGCCATCTATCCAATATACATGTAAAACCTAGAATCGTGATTCCAGCAGTATCTACTAAAGCTAATAGTACAACTAGAGTAGTTAAGCTTTCAGATGCACAATGTACCAATGGACGATTTCAGATAAATGTAGTGATTGAAATGTATTTACTAAACGATAGGAGTAATCATTATCATCGCAAAAGAAGTGCTTTGAATGCCATCCTAGATCTAAAAGACGTAGTAGTTTTTACCTGACCTTTGCTGCCGTAGTTTTTACCTGACTCAGAAACTCCTTTTCGACCACGAGTCATCAGCGGCACCTTGCAGGACATAACGATTCCCGAATACACACAAATTATATCAGATGAACCTTAATGCAATATGATCTACGATCAGGTACTTATCGCTTACAACCAGCTTGTATCTCTATACGACCAGATCGTATATAGTCTCGACCAGTTCGTAACACCTTACGACCAGGTTTCGACCAGACTACGACCAGCTCGTATCTCTATACGACCAGATCATATTTGGTCTCGATCAATTCGTAACTCCTTACGACCAGGTTTCGACCACTTAGTGATCATATTCGACCAGCCTACGACCAGTTCGTATCTCCATACGACTAGTACATATATGATCAAACTAAAAGATATGCTCATGTATTCTCCCTTTGCCCCACGATATCTAGTTTAACTCCAGGTGAGATGTTGTGTCATCCATGGACTGTTCAATACTTTCTTGATCAAGTGTCGGATAACTTCATGTGGTCAAACTCTTCGACCACCAGTGGCATGGCTATGCGCTTTCCTTATCCAACCACATCGAGTGACCCTAAGATATCTCTCCTGTTACGTTAGGAGGGACAAATCCTATATCCGACTAGTCACATTCCTCCATATGTTTCAGAGTATACCCGAAAGCTACCTTTATAACTACCCAGTTACGGATTAGCGTTTGGCAATCTCAAAGTGTACTCTTACACATGTAGGAAACTATGCTGATCTCAGGTCTAAGGATTATACATCATCATTGCTTGAAACCAACTGATGACACATGAAATCATAACAATCTCAGCAGTATCTCAATGTGGATCAATCCAACACCATGTTCTCCAACATGTGTTCACATTATTGATTCGATATCTCTATAGCCATGACCGGTGAAACATAGTCATCAATCAATACATGTACTGGTTGATAGAATCACTATTATTTCGACCAGTAACATCCGACCAGAGATACATTTAGAACGACATCATCATTTAGAACTAACAAGTCACGTACTCGTTAATATTTATAACTAATGATTTATTCAAGGAACAGAATAACACTTATTTAATAACACATAAATATTAGCGTGATATAATCATCTCTAAAATTACCTCTAGGCAGTGGCGGATCCAGGATTAAAATTTAGGTTGGGCGGAATGAACTAATACTATTATTCGATAACAAAGCAAGACATATATAATACACGTTGCAATCACTTTCAACAGAGCATATGACACTAAATGGATCTCAAAATTACAATCCGCATCATGTGAACATACAAAGACATGACAAATGTAGAAATGTACCTTATCAATGAAGTTTACAGAACAATTTGCCACCAAAATACCAAATTATTGAATTACTAGTAACAACCTGTCAAAAGTAGATGGATGATGAGTATTCAGATTAATCCATATTAAATCATAAAAAATTAGTCTGGCCACTCGACGACTCAGCCAAATTATTGAATTACTAGTAACAACCTGTCAAAAGTAGATGAATTCTTGGGGTCGACCCACTCGACGACGACGCAATGGTAAAATAGCTCTTCAAATCTAGCAAACCAAGTAATCAACCAATTACAATCTAATTCACACATCAACATATTAATTCATCAATAATCACCATGAGTATCACACATAACACATCACAAATTCACAGTATTCATCAATCACCATTCAAGCATTCACAATCCAATTCTTACCTTCTCCTTTCGACTTGGGAGGAGCCATCTTAAATCTTGATTTTTATTTTCTACGCTACAGCACAAATCACAAATCATAGTCTGGCACTGTAGCTCTGGGGTCTGGACTAGCAGCCACACGCCCACCTCAGCGGCTCGGTCGGTCGGCCCCTCCGGCCTTCACCTCACCCCCCACCCCCCACCCTCAATGGCTCGGCCAACACCTAAAATCGGTCGTCACTCGTCAGTCCTCTCTCTCTCCTCACTCGCGACTCACGCCTCGCTCGTCACGACACACGGTCTTCCTCTTCCTCACCTGACGCTCACGGCTCCTCCTCCCTTCTCCAGTTCTCCTCCCCGGTTCGGCGGTTCCCTGGCGCCGGCGTGGCCTGGCGGAGCTCCTTCCGGCGCCGCGCGCTCCTAGCTCCGGCTGGAGTCCTGGAGCTCCTCCCGACGCCGCCACGGACTCCCTCACCTCACGGCGACACGCCCCCCTCCTCCTCCCTTATGCTCCTCGGTTCCCGTGCGACTGGTGGAGCTCCTCCCGTGCTGCAGCTCTCAGCTCCAGTGGACTCTGAGGCCCGAGCTCCCCGGCGCCGGCGCCAGCGCTCTTGGCTCGGCTAGAGCTCCTCCCAGTTCCCCGGCCGCCACTGCAGGCTCCGGGCCTCCGGCTCCGGCGATCCACTGAGCTCCTCCGGCCGCCGTCTTCTGCTAGGGTTTGAGGTATGGATTTTTGCAAATTGGATCGACCGATTGGGGATTTGGGGAACAGGGAACGGGGAGATGTAATAAGATGCAGATAGGCTTAACTGGGCTGGGCATGGGCCGTAGGCCTTCTTCGGCAGGTGGCCTCCCTGCTCCCGCAGGCCGCATCCTCCTCACTCTGGATTCTGGAAGAACCGAAGAAGCAAGCTCCGCCACTGGCCATCTGAGTCACTGAGGGCCTGAGGCCTAGGGGGGGGGGGGGGCGTCGACTACCTCGGGCCACCGCCCACCCTTGTCCGATTGCTGGCGCCGCCCCTGCCTCTAGGGTATATCACTACCAAGACGTTTTTGTATGCTGACCATACGGCAACATCGCTATATCTGCAAACAAAATTAAGCGGTAGTCAATCTTATAAATATCGGATGAAAAGGTGCTGTATTAACCAAAGATTCTCGTTTGGCTTGTCATCTACGGCGTCAGAGGGTAACTGGCTGAGTGTATTCCTACGTAGCTTGGGGGGTGTCCAATTGTGATTGTGTTGGGCTCGAGGGGTGGGGCCAGCGCGTCAACGTATGGGTGTCAACTGTCAGCGGCGTAAGTGGCCGGAAAGAAAAGAAAGGTACCTGTCTCCATCTGCATCTTGTCCTGCTGCTCTTGGAGCTGTCGCGTGCCAAACCTAGCAAAATACTAAACCGTCTATACGAGGATTCACCCCCTCAGGTTATAAATACGAGAATATATATATATACACACAACGTGATGTATGTAACAATAAAGCTATTGGATTGGCTTCTACACTATGTCTCTCTTCTGTGTAATTGTTTTGAGATTTTCTACTGACGAACTCTGTTACAAACCCGCAATGCTCAGGGACATCGTCGTCTGGACAAAAAAAAAAAAAGAAGCAAAAATGCACGGCAGAGTTAGCAACGGATACCACGATTTCCTCAGCGGCGAAGTCGGTGTTTGGCGACTAAATAATTCGTGAATTAGGCAGTATAGACGTAGCCATTTTGAAGCCTAATCAGTAAAAGATGGTCTAAATACTACTACTTTTCCTATGGAACCACGCAATTATTGGAGGTGCGAGCGACACATACACAGCATGCATTTTGGGGCCGAAGAGCAAATTTAGCAAATCTTCCTTGAAGACGATTCAGCAAGTGCCATTAGTTAATCGTCAATATCATGTCATCATCAACCATGTGGGCCGTGCTGCATTCAGATATACGATCACATCATTTTGTAGGCATCGATCCATTCTTAAGTGGTGCCTCAATATGTATTAATCTTTAACAAATGAGCCAATTAGCGTCGGCCCCTCTAATGACGTCCCAGCCCGGTCACGCTAAAGTAGACGACTACCAGTCGCTGCTCTGATGCAGGTATGGAACTGACAACTAACTAACAATGTTGTCTATGCACTACGCGAAAATTGAACACGTGTTTCGTTTGCTTTGATGGGTCATATAGCTCCTTTACAGTTACGTTATCTGGCCAGCTGCATTAATCTTAATTCAATCGTATACACTTGTTTTTTCTATTCATTTAATTACCTGTATGGCATCTGGTCGTGGTTGATTAATGTTCAGGCTTGTCTAGTTAGTTGGTCATTTGCTCATGGTTTAACATTGATTTTTTTAATATATATAAAAGAATCAAGAGCCATGGTCTGAATTCAAGATCTTTATAAGGTAGTACCTCTGTGCAGTTTTTGCATTTTGTTTATAGTTCAGAACTTCAGATGCTAATCTGAATTCGAATTCAGTCTAGCTGCTCCCTAACAAACATGTGTCCCGCACTTCAGTCTTCAGCTTGCTTATCTCAAAACAGTTCTCAGTGAGTAGAGTACGTACTCTTCCAGTCTTACTTACTGAGAGGAGCGGTAGTAATAATTGACCTGCAAATACATGCAACTACAGGTGTGAAATCTTGCGGTTAATAGTGATCACCTCTCGTCCTCTGTTATTCTTTTTCCTCTGTACGCATGCTTCTGGGAGTATACTTACGCAGTGGGGAATTGATTACGGTGAGCAAAATTAGCATACATGTATTGCTGTATAGTGTGTTGAGTCGGTACATGAAACGAGTAGTGACGGGATATAGTAATCCTTAATTAACTGTTTATCTATAATTACTATTATAGATAGTAATATCTTCGTATTACTCTCAAGTATACACCTTATTGTTCATAAGTGAGAAGCTTAAGTGAGTGGTCGTAAGCCTTCCTACGACCGCCCTGTGGTCGTAAGCCTTTCCACTACAACTCCATGGTCGTAGGTCTTTCTATGACCACTTTATAGTCGTAGAGCCTTCTACGACCAGGTCTGCCACGACCACCATATAATCGATAAAGCCTACATACATATGGACCCAATTGATTATAGATTCTTATACACTACATTCAATATACAAAGCAGTTAGTATACACAATTATTCTCTGGAATAATTGCACGAATTATGCCTCTATCCTTGATGTAATTGCCAGACGACGTGGGATGCAGTTTTCTCTGGTAATAACTACCATCAACGTGAGCATTTCATTCGACGTAGAGGCGCCTCTTGGTATGGAGTAACTGTCACCCCTTCGTGCGCTATATAAGGGCTACAGTCAGTAAACAGAGAAAAATGGACGGTCGGGGTTAGTTGTAAGAGATCAATGAGCTTTACTATGAGTGATTTCTTCTTGATTGTAACAAGCATAGTGAATACAAGAATACATGAGTGTGGTTGTTATTCTCCCAAGAGAAGGTCTGAACCTGTATAAATCCCTGTGTATTTTTATGTGTGGATCTATTTAATAGGAAGCCCCCAAAACAATCATTCATTCGTAAGATCGATACTAAAACTTCGACAGTTGGCGCCGTCCGTGAGGATCTTCCAATTCTTCATTTTCAATAAGTTTTCTTCATTTTTTCTACTATAATGCTTTCATGGTAGGAGAGTGGAACGAGGAGAACAGGTTCAATTTGACAGACTACACAGAACTCGATATGGATGCCTACTACGAGTACGAGCAGAGTATTATTTTGTCTAATGATAATGCTGCCTCCAGAGAGCTTTCACCAGACCCAGGAGACCATGCCACAAACAAGGTTGATGATGGATCTTTCTCCCTCACAACGTTACACTCGGATGAGGAGCCAAATTTCTCAAGAGGCAAGGGTCCATCTGACCAGGATCAAGATTGAACCAAGGAGGGCGCAGAACATGACAAGCGCTCCCTTTCTGAATGTTCAACCCCACGTGAGGGCATCCGATCTAGCACAGTAAATCCTGAAATCTATCATTCCAAGACTCAACCAACATTTGGTGACCGTCATCTTTCGGTTACCCCCACGAGGGGCGACGTCGAGCCTACTTCTCATGCAGGTTCGACCACACCGTTGCAGGGTTCACCTTCGATTGGAGACGGTTATAACTCGAAATTCCCATTCTTGGAGAGGATTACTGCAAGTTGCGAGACGCTATCTCTCGACCACTCCTCGAGTCAGGAGGACTTAGGCGCGAGTTTGTAGAATGGCATCCAAGAGATCTTTGTCCTCCCCTCATATCCTAATCTCTCTCCAAGAGGCAGGACTGAGGATGCTTCCCGTCGCACACTCACTGCAGGCTCTCGTGTTGATGGCGAGGACACCTCCGGTGATTAACAGGATCACCACCTTCATGAGCGTGGCCGAAATATTAGAAATGATTGCACTCCACTAAGGCATGCTTAGGTAGACTCAGATGTGAATGATCATAAGACCATCCGGAGGAGAAGAATTGCGGCTTAGAGAGCTTTACCTGGACGCATCCAATACCGGTCAGAGGAAACTCATGAACTTCAGCGGATAAATGACCTGATCCATAATGTAGCATCTGAAATCCTTACGACCAGAGAGTCGTTAGTTTTATGGGTTACGATCACAAAGGTCGTGCGGTCATTAATTAAATATTTAAAGATTTAATTCTTGTCAACATTCTCTTTGCCTTATCTAGAATTTTGAGTGATATAATAGGTAAAAAAACTACTAAGATAACCACTGTTGAATACCTTACGCTGCTGCTTTCACCGGTCGCCGTTTTCTCGACGGAATATAAAAACTGCGGGCCAAATAAAAGGGGGCACGTGGATTTGATAGCCAGCTCCCTTCGTGACACAACCAGGATCACGAAATCCACTGTAAAGTGCATCACTGATGACCACACAACTTGTTTGGATCCTGATGATAAATCTGCGGATTTTTGCTTGATTGCAAGAATAAGACATACGTGATAAAGGCGCCATGGAGGCGCACCGGCTCAATAATATCGTGTGACGAGGATCAGGTGGTAGCGCGGGTCTCAGCGTAAGTTGCGACAAGAACGGAAGCGAGCTAGTCCAAAAATCCTACGCCATCTTTCACTGTTCTTTTCCGGCATCTACAACTTGCAAGCATCGTAAAGCGATAACCATCGCGTGGCAGGATGGCTGGCCTCTTCCACAAAACAGCCGGCTGCATCGGCGTCACTCCTCCCTATTAATCGTCGCATCACTCACCTGCTCTGAATGTACCGTGACTCAGTGAGTGAGTGAGAGAACCAGAAGAGGCGAAGGGGAAGAAAAGGGTCGATGGGGAAGGGAGGGAAAGGAAGCGAGGCGGCGGCCGGTGCCGATGAGGGGGAGAACATGGCGGCCTGGCTGGTGGCGAGGAACACCCTCAAGATCATGCCTTTCAAGCTTCCACCAGTTGGTTCGTGTCTTCCTGACCTTCTTCTTGTTAAATCAACTTGCTCTGTTCAACGACTTTGTTATCCAAATCTTCGTTTGAAGACTTGACCAGTTTCCGTGCTAATTGATCCCCTGTGAATAGTCCCGAAATCTAGGTAGCACTGACAAGTAGAGGTGGGCACTGGGCCGTGCCGTGCCTAGGCTCGTCGTGCTTCGGACCGCTTCGTGCCGTGTTGTGCCAGCCCGCCTCGTCTCTGGTTAGGCCCAGGCACGGCCCAAAGCCCGCCGTGCCGGGATCGTGCTGTGCCGGTCCAAGCCCAGCCCTAAATAACTATAGATGTCTGAGAAGACCACAACCGCCGTCTCGACCGTCCAGGAAGACAAAAACACCCGTAGGCCAGGCCGGGTGACAGAAGGGAATGATTGGTTGAAATTTGGCGGTGTGGGAGTGATTGGGTCGGTGAGGAGGATTAAGCAACAACGGGAAGGTTGGGCCTATTTCGTGCCGTGCCGCCCAACGGGCCGCATTCTCAGGCCCGGCCCGCTATTCGTATCGTGCCGGCCCGGCCCATCACGTGCCGTGCCGTGTCGTGCTTAGACCGTGTCGTGCCGATCGGACTTCGAACTGACCCAAAAAAGTATGGCCCAAGTTCCAGCTCTACTGACAAGCGCCCCTTTTTTACATTATCTTGTCTGCGTTGCGCATGTCAAACATGGGGGCAAATAGGCATACCTGGTCCAGAGTCGAGATTAATAATTTGCGATAGTTTGCACGCACTGACGCACTTCCTTCTATATGAATTAAGGCACGTCCTCATTGTCGTGTAATTTTCATTTGTGGTAGAAGGAAGAATTGCATCCAAAAATAAGAAACTTTTCTTTCCTGTAGTGGTAATCATGATCTTGTTTATGATCTGTTCCTCCCCTTTTACGTGGATAACCACTCTGCCTAAGAAATCAGCATGTCGAATTTGTACTCTATGCCGGATTTTCAAAAGTACAGCTCTTGTATTTGTGTTACAGTCTCTTGTTTGTTCGCAACCACCAAGTCCTTGCAGTGTTAGTCCATAGACATGTGGTATGAGCTACTTTATGTATACAATGTGGAATGAAATGTTATTCGTAAAAATGTTGGATGAAATGACACACTGAAATTGATTTACATGTCCAGGCCCTTATGATGTCCGGGTGCAGATGAAGGCGGTGGGGATCTGCGGCAGCGATGTGCATTACCTCAGGGTGATCTTATTGTTCATCATCACACACACAAAAAGAAACGCAACGATTTAGTTCTTGTCTTATGCCTCAATCTTCAGAACACTTTCTTTTTGCGGCTAAAAAAGAGGCATAAATTTGATTACAGGAAATGCGCATTGCGCATTTTGTGGTGAAGGAGCCGATGGTGATCGGGCACGAGTGCGCCGGCATCATCGAGGAAGTGGGCAGCGGCGTGAAGCACCTCGCCGTGGGCGACCGCGTGGCCCTGGAGCCCGGCGTCAGCTGCTGGCGCTGCAGGCACTGCAAGGGCGGCCGCTACAACCTCTGCGATGACATGAAGTTCTTCGCCACCCCACCTGTCCACGGATCACTCGCCAATCAGGTACACTTTGTTGTGAAACCCAGTTGCAATAGGCAGAGATGAGCTGTTATGCAAGAAAATTTTCATCAACTGTTCTTGGAAAACAAGGAGAAGTTTTTAATCGATGTAATGTAAAAATGTGCTGCATCTTGGCTAGATTGTGCATCCTGGCGATCTGTGCTTTAAGCTTCCTGACAACGTGAGCCTGGAGGAGGGCGCCATGTGCGAGCCCCTCAGCGTCGGCGTCCACGCGTGCCGCCGCGCGGACGTCGGCCCAGAGAAGAACGTGCTGATCATGGGGGCCGGGCCAATCGGTCTGGTCACCATGCTAGCCGCGCGCGCCTTCGGCGCGCCGAGGATCGTCATCGTGGACGTTGACGACCACCGCCTGTCCGTCGCCAAGTCGCTCGGCGCGGACGCCGCCGTCAGAGTCTCCACCAACATGGAGGTATATATATCCGTGCCGCGCGCGCATTTCCTCTCTTCTCGCGTGCCTAATTTACACACCGGTGTTTCATTTCCTTGCGTGTGTAGGATCTGGGCGAGGAGATCGAGAGCATCCAGAAGGCGATGGGCGCGGACATCGACGTGAGCTTCGACTGCGCCGGGTTCAGCAAGACCATGTCGACCGCGCTGGACGCGACGCGCGCCGGCGGCAAGGTGTGCCTGGTGGGGATGGGGCACAACGAGATGACCGTGCCGCTCACGTCGGCGGCGATCCGGGAGGTGGACGTGGTGGGGATCTTCCGGTACAAGGACACGTGGCCGCTGTGCCTCGAGTTCCTGAGGAGCGGCAAGATCGACGTGAAGCCGCTGATCACGCACAGGTTCGGCTTCTCCCAGAAGGACGTCGAGGAGGCGTTCGAGGTCAGCGCCCGCGGCCGCGACGCCATCAAGGTCATGTTCAACCTCTAGACCGCCGGTGTTATACATGGAGGACGTTGTTGGATCGGTGTGCGTGTTCTGGAATAAAAAAGCTCCATTGATCCGGGAGCGGATGCAGAGACTGTGATTCCAAGTGGGTTGATGGCCGGTATATTGTGATCGTGACATTGGAATAACTGTGCCTTGTTTTTGCGTTCGTGTTTCCGATCGTGCATTCTAGAATCTAGATCTCTGTTGCTTTGTGCACGGCTGTTATCTGCAGATCATGCACGGTGGTCGTGTGGATATCTGCATAGTCGCAGCTCTTGATTTCGTTGCTGGGCACAGTTTTTCGTGAGGCGTGAGCACTGTTCTGCCACAGCACAGTAGTAAGATACCATAACAACAGTAGAGGATCTCTCTCCTATGCTGTCGCCGTTGATATCCACACCTTTGATTTTTGATCGAACTGTGAAAATCGTTCTTAATGCCATGCACTATAAGCATATTTGTATTGATACTGCCTATGCTACTATACTGTTGCTCTTGGATGGCTGCCGGGCGTTGGGTCGACGAGGTTAGAGGTAGCTCGTCCTGTGGGAGGTGGGATACACCAACAAACGCCTTTTTATGATGAATTATTAAGGGTTCGTTTACACAGAACTTGACTGTTTTCTCTGTAAAAAAATTATCTCATTCTGAAAGTTAATTTACAAGTCTATTATACATAAATTACAGTAAATTATTTATGTAATTTTGATTCTTGGTCATCGTAATTATTTTTAAAAGTATTAATAACTCATATTTCCATCACACGATTTAAAATCTCACATGTACTTTGAGGAGGTTGAGCAAAAATAAAGACAAAAAATAAAAGTATATACCAACAAAATACAACAATATGGTGAACATGTTATATTCTTCACATGTACTTTAAGATGTTGAGCAAAAATAAAATTATATATCAATAAAATACGGCAATATGGTGAACTTGTTATACTCGGAAGAAAAAATCATAATAAATTCGGACCCAATTCATCAGATGAGAAAAAATACAAATCGCAAAGCATACCAGATAAATGAAAATTCGACTATTATAAATTTTTTTCTTACAGCACATCAACAATACGAATCTTATAGCACATCTAACGAATAAAAAAGTGATAATTTTAACTTTTAAAAACTGTATATAGCAATTCCCAATTATTAATCCCAGTTCGGTCAACCGATCAATTCCCTCGGCGGCTGGCGCATGACTTGGGGCTTAAGAGATGACCTTTGCGAATAAAACGGGCCTTGTACGATGAATGCAGCTGCAACTTGCCACGAAAACGAACTGCTACAGCTGCTCTCGCTTACTAGCAGGACGTGTTAATGACGAGAGCAAAGCAACCGGTGTTGAATTGATCATGCTCTTAACGTAAAAACGGAACGAATGGCACCACTACTTTTAGGGCTGCAATACTAGCACTGGGTTGTACCGCGCGCCGACCATGCGCCGCACACTAGGAGTACGACAAAGACCACCTTTTATCGCGAGTCGCTCCGGTCGCCGTTGCACTGCCCTCGCCGTCGCCAACTCGGTCGCACGCAAGTCCGTTTGCGTTGCCCGCGTCGTCGCCAACTCGATCGCAAGTTGTGCTGTGACGCGCGAGCGTGCCTGCAGACTGCTGCTTAATTTTTACCTTATCCAATGGAACAGCGTGCGTCCACGTCTCCGTTCGCATGCCGGCTTCCATCCTCCAAAGGGTACGTACCAATACCAATCTCCATCTGATACGCTAGTGGCGATTCTCACTTTTTTTCCTTGCAGCCACGCGTATACAAGTGATTGACTTTTGATCAGGCAGCAATCCAAACTTTTTTTTTTGTGCTGAATTACGCATAATAGCAAAATTATATCTCACTCACACGAACTTACAAAAATAGTACCGCGACCGGCTAGACAGGCATCACATGTTGCCTGTAACACTCCCAAACCGCGGCAGGACAGAAGCACCAAGGCAAAATCAACTGAGCACGGGTGGATGACGTGACATCACGACAGCTAACATGCCATGCATCCAGACCACTGCAAGTTCCTTCCGCATTGTAGGCACCTACCGTACGTGCTACTGGTTTGAGGAAGCACGGGGCACGGTGTTGTTGATGAACCCTAAGGTTTGATTTGTTGGCCCGATCTTTCGATGAGAACGATAAGTCCGGTAGGCGTCGCTCAACTCTGACGATCCTGGCTATGAACACGCAAGGCTCGAAACCACGCAATCGCTGAACTGATCGACAAGTCGTTATCAACCATGCACGAATACCCGGTTGACCTGACCACGAAGGTCAATTCCTGCATACACCGAAGAAGCACGCAAGAACAAGATAAAGCAATCTGAAATTGCAAATAAAGATTGAAATATTAAAATTGGGATTTCGAAAAGCGGTATTATGGTTGGTCTAGTCGACACAAGCCAATACACGAAGTTGCAACAAGGCTAACTTTTAACTAAACAAAATCCAAGAAAACTAGAGGGGGCGCGTCCTCCTTAAATAGGGGATGAGGAGCCACAAATCTAAAAGAAATAGAGGGGTGGAACTAAAGGCACAAATTACTGTTCACATGAACAGTAATCACACCCCCAGTGGGCCGGCGGCATATGGGCCAATTCCGGTACGATTACAAGGCCCAAATCGGTCCAAATTAGTGACATGGCACCTTCTTTTGACGATTCTAAAGTCTACAGAAGGAATTTGGAGGTGAGGCTAGATCCGTTGAAAAGATATCGTCGTTAGCTTTCCAACAAGCCCAAGAACACCCGAATCGGACTCCGTTTGCAAAAGTTATATCTGTTTTAAGTTGGTGCTATCAGGCTGATTCCGAACTGATCTGACCAAAATGTATCCAGCTTGAACTCCTGCTTGGCACATGTAGTAGCACCATGGCATGTACACATAGTACCATGGTATGTAGATGTAGCACCATGGCATGTAGACGTAGCTCGATCTAATTGGGTAATATGACATTGCATTAGCCGAAAGTCCAATTGGAGAAGATGTTGGTGAAGTAAAGGAAGTAGAGGATGCAGTGCAACAGGTTGAAGCAGTGGTTGTATCCTTAGGGTCGATGTCCTCATCAGTTGTTGTTTTTGTCCTTTAGTGATTAAATTTTTTGTTCTTTAGTGATTAATTTTTTCCTTTTAGTGATTAAACATGCATGCACTGGTGTAGGTTTCTTCCGGAGAGTAGTAGGAACCTACAACACTCCCCACATGCGGTAGGTGGCCTCCTCCGTCCCACCGTGTTGTTCTATTCTTGTCGTTGTCTGAAAGTGCTGCAGGTAACACACGATGTTATTTTTATAATTTTGTGTGAGCGGACGCTACTTACGCTATTATAAATAAAAAATGTGCCGGTTCAGAAAAAAAAAATCCAGACTAAAATGCTCAACTGGTACAGTTTGTTGGTGGTTCTTATAGCTGCATAAGTAGTAGTACTTCTCCAAGTAGTACAATTGTGGTACCAGACTCAAATTACAGTAGTTAGAGGGGAATGTTTCCCTTGTCTATTTTGCCCTCTGTACCAGTAGTATTTTCAACTGCAGAGATGTGGTAGAAACATCACAGTAGGGAATATTAATACCTGAGCGTTAAAAATTCAATGGTTGGTTTATTGGGGTAAAAGTTGCGGCTGATTGCAATGAAACCTGCTCAAAAGGTGAAAATTTGGCCAACAACTCGGGGTTTTAGCAGAAAGAGTTGACATAACATATATTCAGCAAAATCACTTGATTCATTGATGTATTCCAGCAAAATCACTTGATTCATTGATGTATTCCAGCAAATATGGAAGGAATAGTAGTAGCCATTCCCAAAAGGAATGGGAACTGCTAAGCATGCGGCACAACTAACCATGCAAAAGTAGTGCAAAAATATATCAGAATTTCTCTTATTCCTGCCCAATTGTTCGCAGGCACAACGATCCTTTGTTCTACTTCTATTGATCAATTTCATTCTAATCTATAACGTGTTTCTGTAAAAAAAAACTTCGCATTGTTCAGTTTAGTGTGCATTAGACAGATCCACAGGTCCATTTCAGCGCCGCCGCATTCTTCATCCTCCAAGCACTCCACGGTGGTCGGCGGCGGTTACATGAGCAGCCCCTGCGCCAAGCTCGCGTAGTACAAATCCGCGTCCATACCGCCGAACATGCCAGCTTGGAGCGTGTCACTGTCCAACGCTGCCCCTGGCGGCGGCGTTTCAGCCGTCAGAGCCGCCGCAGGAGCCTAACAGGAAGGAGCAAGATTCAGAATTGTGACTTGCGTACCTCAGTAGGCCACGCACCTTCTCGTATTTATACACCCTATAATGATTTGGTTGTTACCAACTATACATGGATCCTTCTATATATGGTTACAAGACTTATCTTAACAGCTCCCCTTAATCACAATTGATGAAAATTGAGATTGCGTTTGAAGTCTTCCTATTGCCGTACCGGCAATGGTTTTGTAAAACTAACTGCCACTTGATCTCGTGAGGGAATGAATCGAACATCAAGGACCTTGGGCGCAACTTGTTCTCAAACAAAACAAAAATCCACTTCAATGTGCTTGGTCCTGGCATGGAAGACAAGATTCCCTAACAAGTATGTAGCACCAAGATTGTTACACTATAAGCATGTCATCCGAGACTAAAATACACCGAGTAACGACTGTACCCAAACAATCTCCGCCGTAGCATCAGCAAGTGCTTTATATTCTGCTTCTGTGCTAGACCGAGAGACAGCTGCTTGCTTGCGCGCACTCCACGAGATCAAGTTGGATCCAAAGAAAACAACAAATCCTCCAATAGACTTCCGGTCATCTGAACATCCCGCCCAATCAGCATCCGAGAAGGCATTCACCAAGGTGGAGACTGACTTGCAAATCTGCATACCAGTCGTTGCAGTGTAATTGAGATACCGAAGTATCCTTTTTACCGCCGTCCAATGCACACTGGTAGGAGAATGCAGAAATTGACACACTTTGTTAACAGAGTAAGCAATATCAGGTCGTATGAGAACAAGATACTGAAGAGCCCCAACAGTGCTTCTGTATTTGGTTGCCTCATCCGGACCTAACCAATCCCCAACAGTAATAGAGAGCTTGTCGATGGTAGACATGGGAGTAGTGGTCCCTTTGCATGCCGTCATGCCAACCCAACGTAGAAGATCTGTTACATATTTGGACTGAGAAAGAATAATGCCATCATCCAGTTTCTTCACCTCAATCCCAAGAAAGAAATGTAACTCACCAAGATCATTCAAGGCAAACTCACTTTGCAAATTTCGTAGAAGAGTCTGAACCACCGAGGAAGAGGATCCAGTGACAATAATGTCATCAACATAAATGAGAGCATAGACAGTAGTGGCACCATACTAAGCTCGTGGGGCTTGTTTTAATCCGTACAAAGCCTTATGTAGCTTGCACACAGAATGCGGTTGCTACGAGTCTTTGTACCCAAGAGGTTGATGCATAAAGACGTCCTCTTCTAGAACACCATGCAAAAACACGTGTTGATCATCCAATTGTCGCAATTCCCAACCGCGTGAAACAGCAATGGAGAGAACCAAGCGAATAGTAGCCGGTTTGATCACTGGGCTGAAAGTATCCTTATAATCAATACCATATCACTGGCGGAATCCTTTGGCCACAAGACGAGCTTTATACCCATCGATACTGCCATTTGGCTTGTGCTTAACCTTGTAAACCCACTTACAGTCCATGAGGTGTCAACCGCAAGTGGGACAAACACTCCCGATGCCATTTTGCTGAAGTGTCGCGAATTCCTTGTCCATAGCAAGGTTCCAGTTCGGATCCGCCAGCGCCACATCAAACTACTCGGGTTCACGAGTGACGTTGTAGTCGTGACGAATAATACCATATGTGAACTCGCGAGGCACACGGATGTTATCACAGAGATGTGTCATCATGGGATGTATGAGCCCAGGCGGTGCAGGCGACACGATAGGAGGTGATTAAGACAGTGCAGAGGACTTACATCTCTGTTCAATCTACTATTGTGTTCTTCCATTGTTTAATGTGATTATATATTTATCTTTGAAATGATCATTCGAATTGAACTCGCTAATAACAGTTTCTCAACGAGTGCCACTCACCGCTTGCCCAAGAATGACCGGTGAGGGAGGCCCAACCCAAGACTTCCTTCTTCTGTAGTCTCTTGACCTGGACAGATGGATACCTTCATGTGAAAGAATGCGTCAGATACACGCTATGCTAAAAAAATGTGGAACTGCTATTCAACTCTATCAAGCAGCGAGGTAACCGGAAACAATCGAAACATTGAAAACAGAAGGTAAAATTATGCAGTCAGAATATGTAGGAAGAAATGTTAACTGTACAGATTAAACAGCATATACAGTCATTCTGCATGTGCCAGCGGCTAGAGCAACAATAGTACAGTCCAGGTAAACCTGGTGCTGCAGTCACTCAGTGCCCCATGGGGAAACCAGAGACGAACCTCAGATTCAGAGCGGCACCGCTGCAGGTTCACGTTTGCTTAGCTCGTTTAAGCCTGTCTGAAACGCAGAATTTTTTTCCCAAATCATATTAAAGTTGAATTGTTTACTATGAAAATCCTATGAGCGGCATAAACCGTACCCAATGAGCGGTCAATTCCATGATCCATTGCCATCTCTCCCTGGTTTTCCAGTGCCAGGCATAGCATTAGTTTGTCAAATGGATTGCAACGATCATCCGACCTGATCCGTGATGATGACGAAACCGTCCCCACGTGATGACACAGGGCTACATAAGAACACCTGATTAGCTATTTCTGGTATCCACCCGTGGGCGGCTGCCGCTGCTGTTTTTCCTCCTTTCGGACGTGGTATCCACAAGAGGAATACCAAGGGAAAGTAGTAGAAGTATTATCGGGTAAATACTACTATACTCTAGTGTTAGTGTACATGGCTGGTGGAGAAGATGGACAAGTTTAGGCTAGGATCCTAGTTGTTTGCTTGTGGGCAGAGTGGATTGATCCACCACCACTTCTTTTGCTTTCGCTTTTATCCCTTCTATCTGTATTAAAACACTCTGTGTACCACATTTACATGCGGGGCCATTTTGTAAAATTATTGGTTGCACGGCCTATTTATGTAATATAGTGCACTATTGTACAATGAATGTGTTATATGTGAATGATCCAATAATATATCTCTATGTGCTATCTACTGATTCAGGGAATAACACATGTTTGCACAGTAGAATCCAAGTTACAAATTTAAGGTCAGACAAGTAACAGGAACGGTCATCAAGATTGGTGCCGGTTTGGGAGTTGGGAGTATATTTGAATTTGACAATACGGTTTTTGTATCAGTAATACTCCCTCTATTCACAAAAGATTGATATTTTGGGATTTGTGTGGTCAAACTTTGTATATTTTAGGTATCGATATTTTGATGAATGGTTATATTATGCATGTGAAAATGATATTATTACGCTTTGATACCCCTTATTATACGCGGTAGCCCACAAACCGGACCAAGTTACCGTGAGTCTATAATGTTAGAGAGAGCCATGAGAGGTGACACTTAGGTAAAGTACTAGGGTAGCCATTAACAGTATAAAGTTGTGTTGTACCAAAGTTACTAGAAGTTCACCCGCGCCAATGGCGTTTAGCTGGGACGGCGTGGGCCGTAGGCCTGCGAGGGTAGGACGCGTGTCCTGGTTAAGGCGAGTGGCGCAATCGGGCAGGAGCGAATGCGTCCGGCCGCGATTGAATGGCACGGCTCACCGGGGCGACGTGGCGCGCACGAGGCCACGCGTTCCTAGCGAGCGCACGGCGCGAGCGGCGAAATCAAACAGGTGTGGCCGCGTCCGGGTGCGATCGGACGGCCGTGAACTCCTGGGCGACGTGGCGCGCGCGAGACCAAGCCTTCCCAGCGCACGCTGCGGCTCGATCGGACGGCACGGAGGCGAGCACCGGGCAATCCAACAGCGGTTGTTTCTCTGTTGACGTAGTGGCCGCAGGTGAGCTCCCTTTCTCCCGGGCTTAAAGATTAAGATGTTTGTGAAATGAAAAGTTGAACTCTTGTATAAGAGTTGGTCTCTCTGGTAAGCCGTACTTTTTAATACTTAGTGTTTTCGGGTTGTGATTCAACCTGTGCGACTTGGCCGTTCGGAATTACAATGATCTTGGCCCTGAAGGCAATAATTAGCAAAGCACTAAGTAGTAAAAGGATAGACTAATAGCTCATTATAGTTGTAGGAAGCTAGTTATTATCCCTAAATGATTTGGCACATTTTCCATAACTAGGATCATCGCATATTCACATTTCCATAAGTATTTAAACGTACAACACCAGAATTAGAAGTCCAAAAAGAAGAAGAAAAACATTGTACTAGCGTTCTATTCAATTCCAGTAGCTCCAGAGGGACACGTCAGCAATGTCACAGTCGCCGTCGTCGGAGCATGACGCATCGGAAGCCGGGGGCTCCAAGAGCAGCCCCTCCGCCAAGCTCGCGTAGTACAGGCCCCAGCCCATGTCACTCAGCACGTCCAGCTCGAACGGGGAAGGCTCTTCGCTACAACACCGCGTAGCCTCGGAAAACGTGTCCGTGGCCGCGTCGTCGTCGTTGGCGGACGGCTCCGACGTGGCCGACATAGCGTCCTCGGCGATCAGCGGCACGGCCTCGTGCCGCAGCTGGAAGTCGTCCACGGTCTGCGCGACCGCGCGCTGGACGTCGCTCGCGCTGCGGAAGACAGCCGACTGCGGCACGGCGAGCAGCCAGGCGGAGTCGGCGAAGTTGAGGCAGGCGGCGCGGCCGCGGAGCTCGAGCATGGCGGCGTCGTGCGCGCGCGCGGCCGTCTCGGCGGCGTCGAACGTGCCGAGCCAGAGCCTGCACCCGCGCCGCCCCGGCACGCGGACCTCGCACACCCAGCGCCCGGCCCGGCCGCGCCGGCGCACGCCGCGGAACACCGGGTGGCGTGTCTCCCGGAACTTGGTGCGCCCCGTGGGGCGCTTCGGCGGGGAGGAGCAGACGGCCGGGACGTCGCGCGGGTGTTCCGACGTGGAAGCCAGTGAACTCGTCGACTCGCCGCTCATCTCTTGTTTTCCCGGACACATTGAACAATACTCGAATAGCTAGCTCTCGGTGGTCAGTGGTGATCCAGTGTAGCAAGGGGTGGTATATTTTCGTTGGTTTCGCGGTGGGAAAAGACGGTTTCGTGGGCGCGTATTTATAAGAGGCTGGCGAGGAAGGCGACGGGGAAGTAATAAACAAAATGTTTGGTCCAGTGGGCGAGCAAAGCAAACAGGCGGAGCCGTGGAGAGATGGGGAATGTAATTCTTTCTTTTCGTGGAGAGATAAAGAGGGGTGGTTTCTTTCTGTTTTCCAGTGGCAGTATCCATTTTCGTTCTGAACTGAAATTGCCCCCCGGTAAAAGCCAAAGGTTTCTCTGGTCGAGCCGGCCGGTGTGGTCCTCTGAAGTTGCGGTTGCCGGATTGACATGTCATGTGACTTCAGAAACACCCAATACAACGGAGCTAGCTTAATTGAGCGATACTGTATAGACTATATGGTTTGGTCTTTGAACATTTGTGACAATGTTTGGAATTGTGTTTACATCAGGTGTCATTGAAAATAAAAATTGGACGCGAAACTATATAGGGATTAACCGAAAAGTTCACATATAGAGTGTTTTCTGATTTTGGGAATAGGTCTGACCTACCACACTATGGCGGTAAGACCGGTGATGTGTTATCGGTGGGCGCAGTTAGACCAACTAGTAGTTGGCAGTCAGACCAGCCATGGATGGCTCAGTGCACAGAAAGTTATGTTGAATTTTGAGAATTGACTTAGGGTCGTGGAATTCATGCATATATATTGTATGATGTATGTTTTGACTATCGTAGGTCAGGTTACGAAAAACTTGTGCTTGTAATCGATTTATTAGTCTATTGTTGTGCAAGGAAACTTGGAGTCAACTACGGTCAATGACGAGGATGGTCGGAACTTGGTTTGGTGAAATCAAGGTCCGGAACGATCAATGATGTTGGGTGAAGTGGCTGGTCTCAAGCCAAGCGCAAGATGGACAAGAACGAGAAGTTTCGTGCAACGAGTTGCATCAAGTGGCTTGAGCCGTTGCAAGAGTTGAGGCGGCCCTGTGGGAGCCAAATAGGAGAGACTTGCCAACATAAGGAAAGTCATTAGTGAACCTACGTGTGTCGAAATAAAGGATTGCTTCATAAGATTGAACTCAATCAAAGATGGAAGGATTGAGAAGGGGTATTTTAGTATATTCACCAAAATACTAGGTTGGTAGCATTGGATAAACAGTGGCGCATGACGACACAAAGTTATAGCGGTTTAGGTCATGAGGAGGATAAGATCACGAGGAGATGGATTCGGGAGCACCGAATCGTCATCCGAGACCCATTTGTGTGTGGGCATAACTGGTATCCATTATGATTTCTCTCTAGTCTTGCCCTCCACTATAGAAGGATTGGTGCATGATCGCAACAACCAAGTCTTAAAACCCTAATTTGGAAAATTTGGGGAAGTGGAAACAAGAAGAGGCTAGGATTTGAGAGATGTATTGAGAGATATGAGAGCACTTGTGTGTGTACTGCCCTAGAGGCTTTGTCCTCCTAAGGGAGTGGCTATAAACATTCATCTCCAAGTAGAAATCTAATCTATAAATTCGTCCAAGTCTTACTCTCATATGCTCAAGTGTTGATTTCTTGATTTGGCTTGGTTTTTGGTGTTTCTTCCCACCTCTTGATCTTGCTTGGTACCTAGAACGTGTAAGTGATGGAGATATTTCTTGAGACCAGATTACATCTATCTGGGTGTTTTATATTGTAAGTTCTTGAGTTTGCCCGATTTTGGTGGAAGAAAGGGTGATTTGGGGGTTTTGCTCTTAAGGACTTTTGGGCTTGATTCTTGCTGTGATTATGGATATTAGGACGTGTGGGAAACCATCCTTGGTCATCTTGGATTGATTCCACTCACGAGCTCTTTTTAATCATCGTTTTCATATTTGACCCAGTTTTGATGCAACTTGCCTTTGGAACGAAAAATATCAAAGTTTTGGAAAGGTTTGCTTTGGTCACTTCATTGATTAGGTTCACAATATCATAGTCAGAGTGTATGCAAAGTTTCAAATAATTTAGAGTTGTTGATTGAAAGTTACATCAATTTTTGGATTTGAAATCGTGCTGATTTTCAGCTCTGTCATGAGGGAGAGGTCAGACTGCTCCGAGGAGATGTCAGACCGTCCACTAGTTAGAGGTTAGACTGTCCAACCAAGTTTTGGCTCATTTTATTCGTTTTTCCTTGAAGATTTCATTGCGAGAGTTTAAGTTCTGGATTTTATAGCCCCGCATAGTTACTTTAGTGAAAAAAATATTGAACACCTTAGTGTAAGAGATTTTAAAAGTACAGTTGCTTGTGTGGCGTTTATTGTTTATTCAACCCTCTTCTGGACACCTTCTCACACCAAATTCTTGCGAGGTGTGGTACAGTTGAAGTTCTCGTCCGGCAGGGTCTGCATCATCCAAAACGCCATCAAAGAGAACAGCCAAGGACAGTAATTTGAGATCGGTAACGCATGCGTGCAATCTGCAGGAGAGGCTGTGTATTAATTTCTTCGCGATGTTGCAAAAAAGTTTTGCTACTGTGTTTTACTTATCAGTAACTTTTCGTTTACATACAGATCATCATACAGGAGTACTACATGTCGGAATTTCGTTTTTGCCCGTGGCTTGCATCCAGGACGCCCACTTGCTTGCGCTTCGGCGTCAGAGGCTCAGTCAGCTGCCTAATCTGCCCGCTGCTCTCGGCCGTTACAAGTTGCCGTCTGCCAAACATCAAGTGGTCAGTCCTGAACAAGAGCTAGCACATACCCTATTCCGTCATTCATCCCTCCCAACACAAAATGCCTTAAACAAGTGCATCTTGCATTCATCAGAACCAATTAAACGACCTAAACAAGAGGGTGGATTTGAGCACGAAACCAAGGTCTGGTCCCCAGGTTGGTATGCGAAAGCAGCAGCTAGCTAGCTAGCTAGCCAGGGATGGAAGTAAACTGCTAAACAAACCTGAACCTGCGTGCTGCAACTTGCAGTGCGTCCGGAACAACTGGGCAACGCGCTGCTTCTTTTCTTTTTTAGCCGCCCAACTTGTTGGAGGAAGGGGGCGGATAGACGGAAGATGCACGCATGACTCTGCCTGCCTCGTGAGCGGCAACAAAAGTCGCCTCGTTTAATTTCCGTCTACCTCTCGTGCATCCAAGGGCGCCGACCGGCCTCACATGCTGCATTCTCTGACGAGGTAGCACACATCACTCTACCTTTCCATTCCGAGTGCCGCAGAGCACAGAGAAGGAGAGCGAAGGAGAGGGTGCGAAGATCCGGAGCCTCCGTATTATTGTATAGATCCACTTTGTAAATAATATTTTGTGAGAGAGAACAATATTTTAATGTAGTATTGCATCAAAATACCGTAGCAACGGTAGGAAAAGCATTGAAGCGATTTTACCGCAACAAAATACTGTAACAATTGATATCGGCCTTCGATTTTTTAATCAAACGGTAGAGATCACTCCCAATATCCATACACCGTAGATCCTTCAATGCAGAGGATCCCAATCAAGGGTGTATAATATGCATGCAGCTTAAATAGAAGCAGCTAGCTAAGGACCTTTAATTTAGCCGAGCAGGATATGTATCCAAATTAGAGGTGTCCAAATGGGCTATGCGGCCCGGCCTGGCCGTGGCACGGGACTGCTGGCTTGGCCCAGGCACGGTATGATCTAACACTGTAGTCGGTCCGTGCTTAGATCGGCACCCTAGTCCAACATGTCGTGCTTGGATTCGTATGACATCACGCCTTACATGGCAATTGTTTGCACAGTTTGGTCATAAGTAGGGGTGAAAATGGATCGGATACGGACGGATAATGGCTCTGTCATATTTATTTTCATATTTTTTTTCCCGGGTCTGGATATGAATACGGATACTCCGGATACGAATACAGATACGAATAATATCGAATACGAATACGGGGCGAATACGAATTGAAACGAATACGATCGCGGATTATTTTCAGAACATGAAAACCCCTTAAATTGTATGCCAGAAATTAACGAAAACATATAACTAGTTCATTTGATGCAACACATTCATGAATTATTCATATTTTCAGCAACCACGCATAACATTCACACTAACAAGTTGCATTAACTAGTTCATCATAAATATAACACTTAGTTTACCATATTTACCTTATAAGTCAGAACTCACAAAGTCATAAGTCATCACACATTCACACTTAGCTTATCACATACATGAAACTTAGTTCACACTAACATTGATGAGGCTAGATAGTTAATCTATACGTAAATGATTGTATCATCCCAAAGTATGTTACCAAAAATAAAATTAATAAAGTTATTAGTTTATTGGATTTTTTGAGATTTAAAAGAGTTTTCTTGGTTAAAAAGAAAAAAAATAATGAAATAAAGTCAATTATTTAATTTTCTAGTTTTCAATGTCAAAAAAATTATTGAGATTTCTGGGATTTTATTGTATTTAAATTGAAAATGAAAAAAATAATAATTAATTTCTTGAATTTTCTGGATTTTAAAAAGGTTTTTCATATTTTTCAGAAATTAAAAATAATTTATGTGCAAAAATAAAAACTAACTTTAACTTGGAATTAATTTTATTACGTTCAAAATAATTTAAGGAATTTTGTGATTTTTTCTAGAATTTTTTTAACTCTATTTGCTATTTCCTAAAAGGCTATTTGATTTGTTGCATTTTCTGAAATTTGAAAATCAATTAAAATCTCATTATCCCTTTTGGGCTGAAATCCTCTTCTATTGGGCCGAAATTCGAATATCCGGACTTGTCTTATCCGGATAATCCGTATCCGTATCCGTATCCGCCGGATAGCATGCCTACCGTATTTGTTTCCGTTTTCGACAAAAAAATCCGAATTCGTATCCGATCCGAAAATTATCCGAGAAAAATCCGATTTGAGACAATCCGAATCCGTTTTCGTCTGAATCGGTCGAAAACTATCCAATCCGTTTTTACCCCTAGTCACAAGACTCGTTAACTGCAGTCTGCACTGGACACGTCAGCCACCGGGGTTCAGTACAAGACGAAAAACACTCACTCCTACTGTCCGTGACGCCCACGAGAAGAACTTCGTTGCTCATGGGCCATGGCCATGTCCTGCTCTACGGCCCAATTCACCCGTCTCAAACTTGAGAAATAAACGACGAGAAAAATCTAATCGTAACTGGCAACGAGCCCATGTACGCCATCCACCGCACGATCCCATCCCCCAACGCACCGCAACCGCCCAGCTTTGGCGCCGCGCGCGTACGCGGGACGGCGGGAGCCGTCGTATCCTCTCGCGCCGCACGGCCACCACCAAACCAGAAGGCACGGCCCCAACCGACTGACCAGATGACTGTGGGGCCCACCCCGTCCAGTGCCGCGTCCTTTAGGCCGCCGATCCCGCCGCCGACGCCGCCGTCGTGCTTCGACTACAGGGCGGCCGTGCTCGCCGGCACGCGCGCAGCCGCGGACCCGGCACTGGCCGGCCTGGTCGAGTCCGGCGCGCTGGTGCGCTTCCCGAGGCGGCGGTTCGGCCCCGTGCCGGCGTGGCGGCCGCCGGACTTCGTGGAGCCCGACGTCGAGCGGGTGCTCCGCGCCGTCCGCCCGGACAACGTCGTCGTCGTCGAGCTCTGCCGGAGCAGGCAAGATCACGATCTCCCTTAAGCTGGTAGACTACTAGACTCTACCTGGCTCGATCCAATATGGCCATTTCTTTCAGGGCTAAGTGACATCCTTACAGAACCCTCACTGCAGAGCTGGAATTATGTACGCGTCAAGCGATTCTTCCGACGAGACGCTCCTGAAGTCCAACATGTTCTCTCTCGGCGGCGCCAAGTTTTTCGGAGCCGTCAACCGAAGCATCAACTAGGGTAGCTCCTCTTATAATCTTATTGGCAATCCATTAAACAAATGGAGAGCTGGTAATTTCATTGGATTCTTTGGAATGATGCAGGTGGGCAGAGTGCTCTTGCTCTGCGTTTGCCTTGGCTGTTTTCTCCTCCAAGATTTCTTCAGGTGCCAACCGGTCCTTTGGAGAGGAGGTACTTGTTCTGTGACTTGTAAGTTTTATTATTATTATTTCAGATGTTATGCGACAATTCAGCAGCTTAATTTGCAGTTGTATCATTTTGGTAGTTCCGAGCAGTTAGGAGAGTGTCTGAAGATATTGGTGCTCAACTTGTTCTTGGGGATCGCCCAATAGAAATAACTGTATGTGGCAGTCTGTAAATTGATGTTGGATTATTAGCTACGGAATAAATAGATGATTGAATTTCTGAAGCTCATCTGAGATTGTTGTTGCAGCTTCAACGAGCTTGGAAGTCCCTCAGCTGAGATGAAAAATCTAAACTAGTAATCTCTTTGTTTCGTGGAATTACTTCTACAACTGACACGCCGGTTAGTACGACTAGCGTTCCTGTTATCAGTAGTATTATTTGTACAAGAGGGTAGTAATTATACGCCACATAATGTGGTGCAAATAAGTTGCCAAGAACTCAGCTTTTGCAGTTGCTTACATCTTGTTTAACTGCTAATGCAGCAGGGTGAGAAAACCGCGGGTAGTCAATATGAGCTGTATGAGAAACTGAGCGTTTCATATCCTTCACTGCTGCAGCCTTTCATACATGAGCGCGACGTGGTATGATTCTCAATAACTTATCTGAATTTTCAAATATTGCAGCAAGATACAACATGCAACCGTATGAACTTGCTGTATTGCACAATCATCTACATGCTAACACTTCACTGGTGCATGGTGACCACTCTCTCTGAAGCTTTGCTGTTTGCTTCTCAGTTCCACGCATGGTCTCTGAAGAGGGCAAAGCTGTGAACAAGGGCAAAACCGTTGTTGGGGTCATAGGAAAGGGGCACATGAATGGCGTGGTGTACGCGTTGATCTCTGATCAAGGGGACCTGAGATTCAGCGACCTTGTTGGTAGAGCATCATCTGACACCTGGGTTAGCTCTGTCATTAAGGGCCTGGTCAGGGACACGATAATAGTATTTGCACTATGGGCATTGTATGAACAGCTGAAGGCTGTGCTATAGGTAGCTCACACTTCACACAGTTCACAATGTCAATTTGAAACATAGTAATTGAACTTCTTTACTGGTAAAAAACTGAAAGTTCTAACAGTACAGACTATTTGCACCGTTGAGATAAAGCTTCATATTCAAATGTGAAATGCAGTATTCTCTTCTGATTGATCCATATGCCGCATTGCCGCTGCTTTGTATTCTTTCTCCCCTTTCATTGCCTTTACGAGTCTAGGCAAAACAACAAGAATATAAATTAGAGATCGAGATGGAGAGGAACCCTTTCGAAGGAATCTGTAACGGCAAAAACAACCATCGGATCAATTCATGGTTATCTTATCGGAATGCTAATGCACATCGATCGGCCGGATGCGGCGAGGAGGGCGGTGGAGGTCGGCGGGGGCGACGAGACCGAAGTGTTAGAATTGGGTTGATAAGTGTAAAAACTCATGCATTCCATAAAATCTAAAGCATACATGGTTTAGTCAATATTTCTTTACTAACAGTGTATTTCTCTATCTCTCTATCTCTCTCTCTTCTTTGATACTGGTCAAACTAAACTGTTCGGAAGTCCAGTGTAGTCATTTAGAAGACCAATGTGGTCACTTGGAAGACAAGTGTGATCATTTAGAAGACTAGTGTGGTCATTTAGAAAACCAGTGTGGTCATTCGGAAGACCAGAATGGTCATTTAGAAGACTAGTGTGCCGACCAGTGTGGTAACTGGGAAGACCAGTATGTTCATTTGGAAGACCAGTGTGGTCATTCGGAGCTGATAAAACACTGCTTAATTACCATTAATTGGTTTTTGAATTAGCAGTTACTAGTGGTTTATTATGTTCTTTATCAGGTAGTTACTAGAGAGTAATTTTCTTAACCTTAAAATAATCCAGAGACGTCCATATTAAAGACAAATTGATTTATTTCCATTTTTCTTCTTCCTCTCTATTCTACTATGCTGGTGTGTTGTGCCGTCGAACCAAACCATCTCTTCTCCTCATCATGTAATGGGAAGGAGGGTAAGCGGGTATCTCCAATCCATTGCCACAGACAGCACTACCTGCACGGGATGTTTTTGGGCAGTGTATCTGCGCGACCGCTCGCTGCGTTGCTTCATCTATGTTCTGCACTGCATCGAGTCTATGTTGTTTCCTATTTTTTATCAAGCCCGATTGTAAGTTGGCTGTGCAACCAAACTATTATGTTATAATTCTATTATTGTGTATGTTTAAAAGTACAAGGAGTTGTCTACTGTTAGCATTGATGTGTGCATCCCTAGTTTTTTTTTATGATCTTTACCTCATAAAAAATCTAGAATTAAAATATTATCCATAACGAAGTGGTTAGGAGGCGGTGGCGGGGTATCTCACCGGAGAGGAGAAAGAAAGCGACCAGGGGGGTTGGAGAGGCAGCGCGGAGGACAAGGGAGGCAGGGGCAACGCTGGGGTGGAGGTGGTGCGGGGTGCGGGGGCTAAGGGGTGAGGGTTGGGTGGGTTTTGCACGAATCTTGGAACGATCTCAACTGTTGAAAAGTGCATGTGATTTTAAAAAAATCAGCCTACTGCGTAATAGTCACCCCCTTATCTTATAACCGCTCTCTATGTGGAATCCTCCCAGATAAATGGAGGCAGAAAGGGGGCTCAGGGAGGAAGGCCACATCACTGGTTTTTCTCTTTGCTGTGCGATGTGCAGAGGTTCTTTTTCAGCCGTTCGATTGTTCCTTCCGTTGCGAGCCTTCGGATGCAGTTTCCCTCATCCCTGTTGTCCGATCGGATTCAGCGCTGAGTCGACATGCGCAGTGCGCTCTTCCTTACCCCCTCCACCCCATCCACTTTCTCCTGGTTTTCTCCGCTGCCGCCCCTCCCCCAGCCCTCACCCTCATCCCCTCCACCTTCCCCCACGACCGCTATTTGCTCCGCATCGCTCCGTCCCGCATTCGCATCCTTCTCCGACGCCCTCTCCTATAGCCATCTTCCTTCTCCCCTCCACCTCATCCACTCCCTCCTGGCCTTCTTCGTAGTTTCCTCCTCGTGGGACGAACTCCCCGATGGCTTCTTCCTCTGCACCTCCATCTCCTTCCCTTCCCTTCCCCTGGCCCCCGCCCCCATCCCCTCCACCTTGCCCCGCGCGCGGCATAATTGCTCTCCACTCCATGTCGCTCCCTCCTGACCCTGCGTCCTTCTGCGACGCCCTCCCCCGCTCCCCTCTTCCTCATCCCCTCCACCCCCATCCACTCCCTGGCGATGCGACGAGGCGGAGGTGCTCCTCCTCCTTGCCGCTGCCGCTGCCGATGATAGGGAGGGCTGGCAACCACATCGTCTTCATCACATCATCGTCGTTGATTTAACAACCACGACCGAGCAGATTCTTCGAGCACAGTAGGAAGGTAATTTGTCATGACGTGCTCTCCTCCTCCTGCTGCTCGAACAATGGTTGTATAGATCTAAAAAAATTTGATGGGATTCTGTGACCCATCAAACTTCTCTATGTTCACTGGTCGAAACCGCGGTAGCCAGCGAACTGCTCGGAGATCAGGTAAGAACGCCCGACATCCGGTAATAACATCATGACACCTTCTTTGCGAGAAAGAATGGTTGATGTCACCAAGTGATCGTACGCGACGATATCCAGTTGTAGGTCGACCCGACCTATGATAGGTCTCAGTCCTACGAGTGCAATACTCCTCGTATTCCATCTGCTGTTGCAGATTTCGGGGTTGGAGCGGTGAACGATCACCTCCCCTAAGAGCTTATCGATCATCAAATGTTCGAAGAACTCTTTTCCGACTGGAGTTATGCTTACGGGAGAGACGCAACCTGTTGCCGTGCCGATATCCACGAGGCGAGTTATTCTAACGACTGGTGTTCGATGGTGTCGTCCTGGTACGACTTCCAGAATGGTGTCAACGAGGTTTGCTCAAGCCTGGCTATCGCGTTGCGAAGCCTTTGTGTGATTTCTTCAGCGAAGAGGTCGTAGCCTGGCACTCGTCCAAGTTCTTGAGTTGGGTTCTTGAGCAAGTCCTTTATCTGTTGAATGTCTTGAGTTTCTTCTGACCAATATTGAATACACACAGGTAAAGTTTTCTGGGTTGTAATTCTTCTCCTTCGGATAGTCTCGGGATCATCCATATCTGAGGTTGCTTGAGTTCGCCTCAATGGAGAACGATCATTTGTAGGATTTTTCCCACGATCATGAAGGTGTTGATCATGTTCATCGCCGAAGGCATCCTCTCCATCCCCACGAGAGCTCGCAGTGTGTGATCGATGGGTAGCATCCTCAGTCTCGCCTCTAGGAGAGTGACTAGGATCTGAGGGGAGGACGAAGACCTACTGGATATGATTTCCACTTGCGCCTAAGGCCTCCTAGCTTGAGGAGTAGTTGAACGACAACACCTCGTGACTTGGAGCAAGCCCCTCTAAGAAGAGGAATTCTAGGTCATAACCGTTTCCATCCGGGGGTGAGCCCTACGAGGGTATGGTCGAATCCGCAGGAAAAGCGTGCTTGACCATATCCTTTGCGGGGATAAACAAAGAGTGACGATCACTAGATGCTGATGGAGTCCCGGAACGATGGCTTCCAGGACTTGCCGTGCCAGGTCAGATGGCCTCAGATACCTGTAGATATTCATCAATCCAACAATTATTTTGGACCAACTCCGATATCAGTAATATATCCGTCAATCATAAATTCCAATATCCAACAATCATCTGTTTGCATAATCCAATCTCCACAAATGCGCAATTCTATAATCCGATCAAGACATATCTCTATAATCTAACAAAAATTTCTCTTCAAATCTCAATTTCTCTATTCAACCACATCCAATTGAATCCAATGTGACCAACAAACTCAATTAATTCCATTCTTCTTGATTCAACATAATCCACCACAATCATTGTCAAGAATTGACGATCATATAATCCAAATCCTTAACAATCAGGTAATCCTTTAATCCAAATCCAATCATAATATATTCTGTAATCCATCATCCAGCAAATTAGATTTCTATAACCCAAATTCCACAATCATATTTTCATAATCCAATCAAGATCAATTTCTGTAATTCATCCAAGATACTTTTCTATAATCCAATCTCCCATAATCTCATATCAATAATAATTTAATTCTACAATCTAGTAATCATGCATTTCTACAATCCAACCAAGATCCAACCAATTCTTCCAAAATTAACATAATCAATCGATATGAAAAATCCAATTCTCTTCGCATTCTACTCTGTGCCTCTTCTGCACAATTTCTCAATTCCAAATATCCAACCGATATTATAACCAGCTCAAGATTCAATTTAAATACAACTTCTCCTAATAATCAAATCAGCACTTCAGATTCTTTTATCCTTCAAGATTAATCAAGATTTTCCTCTCTGATCACTTTACTCCACGATTTATATAATCCATCAATATGCTACTCTTTAAACCATTTATAATCAAGGCATACCCATTATCATACTCTGGTATCCACAATAACTTCTTGCATATACCCGGTTAAATCTCAAAATCGGTCTTATCAAAGATTCTCCAAAGCTACCTATGTTGGCATCAAAACACATTGGTTATTTCCAGTAAGAGTAGCTTCCAAGGGACTTACGGGTTTGATCCATTTTGCAATAATTCTTCACAGGTTTCATAGATGAGAGGGAGAAAGCACAATAGGTGAGAGGGAAAAGCATTTAGATGAGTAAGAAACAAGGGAGATAGATGGATCAGCCTAATGCGGACAAAGTTGGTTTTACCCAACGAACGGATAGCCGGAAAGCTATCAAGAAGCAAACAAGAAAGAGACACTCAAGCACAAAAGCCCTATTACGCGGACTAAGCAATACTAAAACTAGGGAGGGCAACTACCAATCTAGCTTATATGGAGGGTCAACTTGGATCAGACGGTGGATCTTGAACTTCCATTGCTTGATCTTGAAGGGCTCGATCTAGGGATAATCCAGAGATGAGGGAGTCAATTTAAATTTGGAAAAACCAAGTTTCAGAAAAGATAAGATAAAAGAACTCAAGAATGACATAAGAGGGTAAGGTGATAAGAAAAGAATAGAACAAGGTGAGAAAGAACAGAATAAGATGAGAGAAGAATATCTAGTCAAGTTAATTGCTTGGTTTGATTTAGGAAATATCTTTTGACTTTTTGACTAAGACGACCAATCTAACTAAAGGTTACGTCCTACAGTCGATATGGCTCTAATACCATCTCTTGTCGGCGCCCCGGGTAACAAACAACCCCGAGACCCTCTGTGCATACAAAGCTAGTCCCATGATCAGTAGCTAGCTCGCACAGTTGCAACAATGATGTTATCATAACCATTCAACAACGAACTAATGAAGCAGACAAAGTAATATTAGTTAACAGCAAAAGACCTTATGGTCAAGTTCTTACAAAAGTCGCCTCACAGGGCTTAGCAACAACAGAGTATCTGGCAGCGGAAATCTCAAAATACGTGGAGCCCAATCGACATGCCCACAGGCAATCGAGTGGAGGACGTGACCTAGTTCGCGAAGTCTTCAAAGTAGCCTTCCTCATAGAACTCAACCTGTCCTGATTCTTCTGCGGGGACTGATCAACAAAAGGGCATAAAACCGTGAGTACATAAAGTACTCAGCAAGTCGTAGAGAAATGTATGCACATAGTATTCATGCAAGGCTTAAACAAGAATGGTCTTATGGCTAATTTGCAGAAAGCAAGTTTAACAGTAAATACCATAATTAGATTGCAAAGCAGGATTTTAAAAGAATAATACATAGATAACCAAGTTCTTTTGAATCAAACAGTGAACATCCCGTTCACTTCCCAACCATTCCAACCAAACCTTTCCATCGAACCAAACCACATTTTTAAAAATGCTACCCCTTGTGCGAAATCACCAGGCATGTCCGTAACCGGGGACACGGCTATTCGAATAGATTTTTGACACTCTGCAGAGGTTGTATAGCTTTACCCACAAGACACGAATTCTCTAGTTTGTTTGGCATCTGTCGATACCACCGCTCACTTCCTTAGGTGAGCAGTCTAGAGCACGTGACAAGGCCTTTACAAAGTTCCATTTTGCCTCGGTTCTGCCCGCTAAGGTTTCGCCATCACAGCCCCCTCTTGCGCCAATAATCAGCCACAACAGAACCGACTCAAAACTTCCCTAATTAGTTGGCCAGGTCCGTCCCATACCGGACTTGTGGTTGCACGAGGTGGCCCAGATCAATGACTTGCAAAGTTAAGTCCTTAGTTGGCTGCTCAGACAAGACCTTCCACATCCCAATGTGCATCACACACCCACCTTCACACCCTACCACAAGCCCGAGCACAAATCATTTTTGTTCATTCCCGACCAAATGGCAATCCCTGCCATGGCTCAACACATTTTAATTATAGTGGCCTCACACCACAATTCCATAGTTCCATTAGTCAAATTTCATTCATCATGAACATGTGATCGAAAGTCTCGCGGGTAACTAAAGCAAGACTAAGCAATACTACGCTCCCAAGTTGGTATACAATCATGTCCAACTAGTAATAACCAACCTAAGGTGTCCAAGGATATATGTCAATCAAGGAGACATTTCATTTTCAATTTATCAAGGAGGCATAATGGCAATTTGGTAATTATCTACTCCCAAAATCATTTTTAATAAATCTAGCCATGCATGATAATTTAAAACAATATACATTTATAAAATGGGTTCAACATGGTCAAAGGCCTACGACTTGCCTTCGTTGACGAGGAGCGGGTCTTCGGTCGTCGGGTCGAAGAAATCTTCCGAAATGCCGGAATCTACACGTACGAGAATAGCAACAATAAATAAAACAGCACCAAATGAACTCCAAAAATTACAAAACCAGAACCAAATGAAAGGGGCTGAATTTAGATGAATATAGAAATTTGGATCACCCAAATCGGAGTTCGGATGAGAAAGTTATGGCCAATTGAAGTTGGAAATCACATGAAATGATAGAATTAGGGTTTTCTGGATTTTTGGAAATTTTCGGATTTATTTTGCTACTGGAAATTCGGAAAAAACAGTCAGCGGCCACGTGGCCACGTCAGCCGACACGCGGCAGCCACGCCAGCAAAGGTGCCGACGCGGCGCCGACTTGGCGATGACGCGGTGGCCACGTGGTCACCACATCAACATGAAGGCGGAGCGCGGAGCCGAGGGCTCACCGGCGGAGAGGCAGCGGCCGGCCGGCGGCGGCACCAAGAGGAGAGGAGCTCACGGCGAATCGGTGCGCACTCTTCGGGACTGGCGGCGGTGGCCGGCGGCGGCGAGAAGCGGTGGTGGTGGCGGCGAGAGAGGCGGTGAACGGAGGGCGGCGGCGACGGGAGGAGCGCACGGGTCGGCGACGACCTAGGGAAGCGATGGAGTGGTCGGCGCCGAGGAGGGCTGAGGCGCAAATGGCGGCGGCGGCGAGCTCGGTGCCGTGAAAAACCGGATCCGGCCGAACGGGGCGAAGGAGGAGAGGCGACTGGGGAAAAGAGAGAGAGAGGAGGAGGCGGCCGAGGCGCGCTTAAATAGGGCGGAGGGCCATGGGCGAGGAGCGCACGGGAGGTCACGGCGGAGGAGAGAGAGGCGCAGCTCTGGGCGAGCTTTAGGCGGCGCCTCTTGAGGCGAGAGAAAAGGAGGAGCGGAGGCCGAGGCGCCAACCGGGAGGCGCGCGCCAGCGGGACCCGTGGCGGGCGGAGGTCTTATTCAAGGCGCGCGCCCGTGTGAGAGAGAGAGGATGGAGGAAGAAGAACAGAACGGGCGGGCGAGATGCGCCGTCCGATCAAGATCAGACGGTTGGGGAGGAAGGAGGCGCGGCGATCGAGAGCCACGAGATGGGAATCGGACGCCACAAGCTGAAGGAGGAGGCGTGGCGAAGCTAGGCCGTCGATGGGATCGCACGGTGGCGCGCGCGAGGCCGAGGCGGAAGGTCGGGCCGGCATACTGGTCAATTTCGAAGAGAAACGATGGTGGTAGGGATTCGCCCACACACGATGAAGGATTTTAAATAGTTTTTTATTTTCAGAAATTCAAATAAATCAAAAGGTAATTTAGAAAATAGCAAATAGAGTCCAAAAATTCTAGAAAAATCCACAGAAATTCCTTGAATTATTCTGGACTTAATAAAAATACTTTTAACTTTAATTTTTCTTTTTCTTTTGCAAATAAAATAATTTTTAATTTCGGGTAAAATGAAAACCATTTTTAAAATCCAATAAATCCAAGAAAACACTTAAAATAATAATTTTGATTTTAAATACCAGAAAACCCAATTAAACCAACTTTAATTTAATTAAAGTTTGATTAATTCATATTAAACCACAAAATTGATTTGAAATTCCAAATTAAGCTTTTGGCAAATAGAAGCAAATGGTTCTCTTTTAAAATTTTGAAAATTTCTGAAAAAGCAGGACGCTACAACAAGACTCCTTAATCGACTGGGCCCACATGTCTGCAAGCTCCATCGATTATAGGGCAGTTGTGGAGAAACTTACGACCACAAGGTGCTCGTAGAGAATGCTCACAACCAGAGACGGGTCGTAGCAAAGCTTACGGCTTGAGACTGGTCGTAGAAAGGCTTACGACCAGGGGGTGGTCGTAGCAAAACTTACGACTACTAGGTGGTCGTAGCAAAACTTACGACTACTAGGTTAAGTTTCTCCCTTATAGAGAGTAAGAGGTATACTTGCGAGTAGTATAAATATATTGTCATCTATAATGAGAATTACAGATAAATAATTAATTGAGATTATTAGATCCTCGTCAAGATCTCTTACTGTAAACAACGTGTAATATTACTGATGTTGTTTGTTGGGAGTTACTGTACGTATGGAATAGTTTTACTACACTGAGAATTATCTTTTACTGGGTATCCAGCCATAGCCTCTTATTGTAAACATCTCGTGGAGTAAGCGCGCGATCCCAAGCGACATGACCATTACAAGTTACTGTCGCACAATTATTTTCACATACATTACAAGTTACTGCCAGGTGTGATGTCGGGCGCGATGGGGTCGTGTGTTCGTGGTCTAAGAAAAAAAAAGTCCGTTGAGAGGTGATGAGGTAGTAAAATGGGTATCACAATTACTTTCATATACATTACAAGTTACGGCTAGGTGTGACATCACGCGTGGGGTTCGTGGCTTCGTGGCCCAAAAAAAAAGAGTCTGCTGAGAGATGTTGGGGTATAAAAAGTTTGAAGTTTGACCGTCAATATGTTTAATACTTTCTAGATTTGCTAGATAAAAATTATATCATTAGGTTTGTTGTCAAGAATACTTTCATAATATTATTAGTATATATTAATGTTAAGGTATAAAAAGTAACAGCCAAAGTTGTACTTAGAGACTGAAAAATTAAAAACGTCAAGTAAAAAAGACGAGGAAGCAATTACGATGAGTTAATTAGTTAATTAATTAGAGAACTTCTACCATCTTAGTGGTATATGTTAGAAGAACGGGAAGGTCGAGGAAGCAATTACGATGAGTTTCGTTTCAAAGCACGCGAAGGGGCATTTCTAGCAGTCTGTGTTGATCATGACTCACTTGTCAATCGCATAAGCCATGACGATCAGTACAGCAAACGGAATCAGCATCAGCATGCATGTGGAAGGAGATGTACATTATATGCAGATACAGCATGCGTGTAGAACAAATTCCCGGAAAATCTACAAGTACGCGCACATTAATTAACAAGTAGTTGATGGGATTCAAACTGAAACCTTTTTTAGCCATACAATATGGGCAACGGGTGCAACACCGGTTGGACTAGCCAATAAATTGCCAGACACAGCATGTACTTAATTACTTAGACCGTTATGCACATTACTAACATTCCAGCCTGGGAGAAAGGGGTGCTCCCACGCGTCCTACGTCGGCACGAATTTGCCGGCCTGAGCCACAGGCGCCCGGAAAGACACGCCTGTTCGACCGCGCCCGGACGCGCTCGCTCCCGTCCGATTTTCGGATTTCTATCATTTCTTATGACATTTAAATTTTTAGATATTTGTTATCCTTCCTACGAACTCTAATTCTGTCGATTTAAATTCCTAATTTCATCTATATTCAATATATACATCTCCGTACCAAAATTATTTAATTTAGAGTGTACTTAAATTTTATTTGAATTTGGCTTATTTTCACGTGTAGATTTCGACAATTTCAGATAACCGAATTTCAACGCCGTTTAGGAACCACAACTAATTAAGCAATGCAAGTTACATCCTTTGATCATATTTTAATCCCAGTATTTTAAATTATTTAAATTCTATTTTAAATTATTATTGCATGCTTATTTCAATTCAAGTAATTTGAAGTCGTGCTTTAAAGCTTTATAGCTATTCCCAAATCCTTTGTATGACCAATTATTGTCAAGAAAGGTGGTATGGAGAATCTTTTCCGATTCGATATATATTTTGGACTTAGAAATTGATGGTGATTGGATGATAAAAGTAGATTGTGGATAGATGTTTGAGGATAGAGGTAAATTTTTTTATTGGATATTGGATTAGTGGACGTTGAATTATATAAATAGATAATTGTTGATATTGGATTACTGTGGTAGATTAGCTGAGTTTTACTACTGTTCATTTGTCTTCCGATGTGTTTGTATTTTTTTTTATTAGTAAGTTCTTCTGTTAATTAAAGTCTAACTATTAATAAAACTTTACGTATTATAGTTATTACTATATTTACTTACTATGTAAACTAACTACTAGTTCAGTAGTACAAAAAAAAATACGAGTGTTAATATCGGATCCCGACACCAACCGAGGTCGCCCGGCTCATCCCCTTGCCATTTAAACAGGTGCAGGTCCAGGTACCGTACGTGTCAGTGCCCAATCGCTATCCACAGCGTGTAGCAAGCAGTACGAACACACAGCAGGCGTGCTGTTCCTTGCAAAGGCGGTCTCTATAATTGGTGCAGCTGGGGCGGCAGGTGGCACGGCTCCCGGTCAAATCACACCCTTGCCCCGCTCCCACAAGACATGCGCGCGCTCTCCCCGTGACAACAGCTTCTTGTTTCACCCGAATAAACCAGGCCGCCCAACCTCTCGTTGCTGCAGATCGCATCGTATCGATCGATCGATCCCTTGGGACCTCAACAACAAACCCTCTTTATATCCTCCAACATGTTGTTGTACCAGTGGCATAAAGTATAATCTAACTACCTGTTTACTGGTCAGTCACTCGTGTACGTACGTCTTTCTCTGCAGTGGTAGACTCGTAGCTAAATTTTAGGTTTTTTCTTTTTTTCATTCATAACTAAATTTTAAGTGTGAACGGAAAAGTATTATCTAAAAGCAAAAAAAAAAAAAAATCATACACAAACTATATTGTAATTACACTAATAAGAGTATATGACACTAAATAGAATCAACAACTACAATCCGCATCCGAACATGTAGAGATGAAAATAAGATATTGATAAACACCTCATAAATGAATCTTACTAAACAATTTGCCACCAAATTATCGAACATAATAGATTGAACAAAAGATGAGACAAAGAAGAAGCAACCTGTCAAAGGGACATGGATGAGTAGACATTGCAGTCTAGCTTGCTGGTCACCGGCTTGCTGCCACTATGCTACGGCCCATCAGCCCCCTGCAGAACCAAACCTCAAGGCTCAAGCTCCCAATGCCCAAACCGCCATCGCCGCCCCTACCTTGCCCTCCACCCACTCGCCCGCTCGCTTGAACGCGCAGCGTCGCCGCCCTTGTTTACTCACTTGAAGGAGCCACCGAGCCATCAAGGTCGCCGAGCGCTGAGGCATCTGTTAGGTTGATCTCGGCTAACTGCACCCTGAGAAATCAGGGGCTTCACAGCCCACGACGCGACCTGATCGGGGGCTCTACCAACCATTGGTCTAGGTCCCGTTCACCCAGCGCAATACAAAAGGTTGGACTCGGCAAGCTTCAGATAACGTCCCAGGCTACCAAAAGTTCCAACACATAACCCGATCTGCTAAGGGCGTTGAGGTGAGCGAAGATCTTGAACCACCGTCGCCGTTCCGACGCTCTAGTGCACTGATCCACAACCGCCGTCGTCACCGGACTCCCTCACGCCTCTTCTTCGCCTCAAGCCATCGCACCCACTCACGCCTCCTCTCCGTTTTCAACCGATCTTCCATCCTAAGATGTCGTCCTCAGGATCGGGTAAGAGTTTTCACTTCCACACTAATGTTTTGTGTTGGGTGTTCATCATTGATCTAGGATTAGTTTATGTGAATCATGTTTTACCCTAAGTGATAACACACATTTGGTATCAGAGCAACCCCTAGCTCATTGTGAACCCGATCAGTCCCGATTAGATCTTGCCCTTTCCGGATCTGATGTCTAATGGTTCAGCTTAGCATTTTAGAAGGAGGGGACTTAAGCATTTTTTGAGAAACCCAAATGAAATCCCGAAACTCCCAAACCCAATCCCCGATCCTCCAACTCAGATCTAATCAAAAGAGGCGGCGGAATACTCACGATTTTGGAGATCAGGAGCATCTCCGGTCTCGGGCGCCATCGTAGCTCCACTCGATGGTTGTGCGCGCGATCTCGGTCGCACGCCTTCGGCGGCGAGAGAGGTCGAAGTGCCGCCTCATGTCGCTCATTGCCGCCGCTCCTCGCTTCCGTTTCCGACAGAGCTGAGGCCGCTGCTCTCCTCGAGTGTGTCGTCGCCGCTGCTCTCCTCGTGTGCGTCGCTGCCGCTGCAGCGCGGATTCTTCGGAGAGGAACGGGAGAAATGGTTTTAGGTTCAGGGTTTCGTTTCGCCGGTGTTTTTATACGGCGCGTTTTTTGCTCTCTGTTGTCCGATGGAATCGAACGGCTTGTGTCGTTCGTTCAGCCGACAAAGTAATCTCCGCGATTGATCTCGGTCGTTCATTTGGATCTGACGGCCGTCGGTTCTTCGGCCGGGTAACAAACGGGCGACGCCTTTGTTCTTGAGTGGGCGGCGCCGGTAGACACAGCCGAGCGCGGGGTGGAGCCGGGCCAAGCGCAGGCCGGGGCCGGGAGCTGTGATTCGGATGCACAGTGGTTTTTTCTTTTTTAACTGATTTTAGTTTAAGTTTTATGCACAGTTTTAATTAATGTTAATTGCTCAAATAACAGTGTATCATTGTCTCAAATTAAAATTGAACCAACGAGATATTTTAATTAGAGATTTTTATGATTTATTTTGGCATTTTCTATACACATGATTACATACTGACCAACGTTGTTTGTAGTCGTGTGTCGCCACATTAATTGTTGAAGTTCTTTTCATTTTCTACCCAACGGTGATATGAATTGGAACTGTAGTTTTGCATGTTATTAATCAAACCAACGTAGGGTTAATTGCATGCAATACGTTTTTATGTTATTTCTAATTTTTCCCTGTATTTTAATGTTAAGCAATAAATGCTTCAAATGTTGCTGCTACAATTGACAACATTGAACAGCTTACGGGAAGCAAATTTCCCTCTTGGAAAGAAAGAATTTCAGTTGTTCTTGGAGTTTTAGACCTTGACTAAGATGTCGTCCTCAGGATCGGGTAAGAGTTTTCACTTCCGCACTAATGTTTTGTTTTGGGTGTTCATCATTGATCTAGTATTAGTTTATGTGGATCTTGTTTTACCCTAAGTGATAACTCACAGCATCGACTTAAAACTCCAGCGTGCCCACTCGCTGGCTTCGTCTTACCCCTATTCCATAGCCATCAATCGCCCACGCCGCTAGGGTCACACCACACGGAAGCAAGGTAGTACGAGATGTGTCGCTGTAGGCGTCGGGCGAAACAGGATTGAGGCAAGCCTAGCTAGCTCCCTCCATGGACCTTACCAGGCTTCAGCAGTGCAGCCCACCATCTTGAAGACGTCCCAAGATGGTCTTCTTCTAAAAGAGTGGCGAGGCGAGTATGTCCAACGTCTTCTCGGGTGACAAGAAGGCTGGTGTTCAACGGGAGGGGTTACAGGCCAGAGGTACCTCTGGCGAACGCCAACTCGCCAGAATGGTGGATTCGCCCTTGTTCCCTTGTAGAGCTGCAGTTGTAGTTAGAACTGGGAAAGCTAAACCGCAGGCCACGCAATGCAGTGGACTAGTAGTACTAGGTCTCCATGAGTTTTTGGCTCATTTAGCGTGTTTTAGAACCAAACGGCAAAAATAGCCCCCTCGCGAATGAATTGGTAAAACTGGCACCCATGCCACGCGATAGGCTACGTGGTGGGCTCCCATTCGACGGGAGCCAGCCTGTCGCGTGCCCACCGAGCAGCAGGCAAGGTTTGGATAATCGGTCGATTATCAACCGATTATCGGTTCTATCGGGTACCTCGGTAAACTTCAAAAATAGGCAAAAAAATCGGCCGAATTTACTGTTGTCTATTGATTTTTGCTTGAATTTTATCCCTTTTTCATTTTTACTTCGAAAAAAAAAATCAAATTTTGATTAGAAAATTTCTGCCAAAATTTTCTAATTTTTGGGACTATCGTTCCTACCGGTGACCTCTGGTAAAAATTTCAAACCGGTTAACAAAACCCCACGTGACCTGCCGCTCTACTGTTGCGCATTTTGTTTGCAGGAGAGCTATTTTTGCTATTTTGTCGCAAAAGGTGCCATTCTATGTGTAACTCGGGCTCCGTCCTTTTGGCGCGTGTGGGCACAGGCGCATTCCGCAAACGTGCATCGGCACGCAATGTTGGTGATATGCCCTAGAGGTAATCATAGAGATGATTGTATCATGTCTATGTTTATGAGATATTAAATAAATATTATTTTTGTGCCTTAAATGAATCATCGGTTATAAAGATTAACAAATATGTGACTTGTTGGTGAAGCTATTTAAATTATGATGATGTCGTTATAAATGTATCCATGGTCGGATGTCACTGGTCGGAACACCAGTGACTCTATCGACCAGTACATGTATTAATTGATGATCATGTTTCACCGGTCATGGATATAGGGATATCGAATCAATAATGTGAACACATGTTAGAGAACATGATGTTGGATTGACCCACCTTGAGACATTGCTAAGATTGTTATGATTTCGTATGTCATTGGTTGGTCTCAAGCAATGATGATGTATAATCCTTAGACCTGAGATCATTATAGTTTCCTACATATGTAAGAGTACACTTTAGGGTTGCCAAATGCTACTCCGTAACTGAGTAGTTATAAAGATAGCTTTCAGGTATGCTATGAAACATACGGAGGAATGTGACTAGTCGGATATGGGATTTACCCCTCCTACCACAACAGAAGATATATCTCTGGCCCCCCTCGATGTGGTCGGATAAAGAAAGTGCATGACCATGCCACTGGTGGTCGAAGAGTTCGACCACATAAAGTTATCTCACACTCGATCGAGAAAGTATTGAATAATCTATGGATGACACAACATCTCACTTGGAGTTCAACCAGATATCGTGAGGCAAAGAGATAATACACGAGCTAGTCTTTTAGTTCAATCATATACGGACTAGTCGTATAGAGATACGAGTTGATCGTAGGCTGGTCGAACATGATCAATAAGTGGTCGAAAATCTGGTCGTAAGGAGTTACGAACTGGTCGAGACCAAATATGAGCTAGTTGTATAGAGATACGAGCTGATCGTTGGTGATAAGGACCTGGTCGTAGATCGTATTGTATTAAGGTTCGTCCGATATAATTCGTGTGTTCGGAAATCGTTATGTTCTGCTAGGAGCTGTTGATGACTCGTGATCGGAAAGGAGTTTCTGAGTCACAACCGATTACGCATGAATCTAACGGGTCACACACTTAACGGGTTGGAACAAACCAGTACGGATACAATTCGTCAAACGTGTTCGGGTGGGATCCGTCACAGACACTATATAAGGAGATGCTTGAGGCTATCGTGGGAATATAAGACAAGTGGAGACACATAACAGAGTTGACGTGAGTTGCTTTAAACTCTAGCCGTCATTTTCTTGAGAGAGCCTTCCTGTGCCACTTGGTGCTAGCATATCTACGTACAGTGTTTCTGTCCTAGACGTGTGGATACCGTAGAGTCGCTAATGTGGTTGTTGTGCGCTTGAGGACGATCCACGACCTTGACGAGGAACTTGATTGGTTGCTAGAGGAGATGATCGACTTGTGAGGACGTTGTACAATCGACTTGCGAGGACGCTGGACGATCGACTACAACCACTGCATCAACGTACTCGACATAGGACGATCGACTATGACTACTACATCGACAGGCTCTTTGCTGGACCAGGCCGCTTCAACTCCTCTCCCGCTGCACTGCGTATCTGGTGGTAACGATATATGATCTCCTACTTGCATGACATCCTGATTTACGTGGTAGATTTTTTGAATTATTAACTAACGCACTCTACTAGTATCCCCGCACACAAATGACGCGAGAAAGTAGCCAGAAAGTCGATAAAACCCCGTGCGCGCACCCCCGCGTGTGCCGCCGCGCGCGGGGCTCTTTTGGGTACGCCGACCGTGTGTGCATATGTGGACTGTCTCGCTCGCATAATGCACGCTAGCTTGGCGCCATTGCATGCAGATCGACGCGCGAATCATATTATTGGCGCGCGCGCGGAACACCTCCACACCGGGCCGTCTGGTTGCTTCTGCGTGCTAGATACGAGTAGCAGACACCAACGAGTTAATTAGTATATGGCAGAACTAAGCCGGGAGCTGGATTCGTGCAGGCCTGAGCTATATCCTGGTGCGCGCGTGCAGGCATGTGTTAGATGATGCGTCGCTCTCCTAGCAAGCAAGCTAGCTACCGGGCGATCGAGTGTACGTAGTGAGTGGGTGCGTGCGTGATTTCACGCTGCGGTGCGCTACAGTAGCTAGTCGTCCCCTACACTATGGCGCATGTGCATGCGACCATTTCTAGCTTGCCCTCACCCCTGGCATTGATCAGCCGGTCGGTCGGTCGATCGTGCGGTCCTCTGCGGCATGATTTGCCAGGCCGACGGGTCCTGCTCCTCCGCGGCCGCGCGCGCCCGGCTGAGCTGCACGTCCGCGCGCGCCCGGCCTACGGCTCCCGCGCGGCGTGCACGTCGGGCCGAAATGAGAGTCGTGTGGAGGCTTTTAGCCAGCGCGGAGGGCAGGCACGCGCGCGCGGGGGGGAGGGGTCCTGGGTTAAATGGCGTGCCGCGTGCCTGCCTGCCTGGTCCATGGATTCGGAGCGCGGCCGGACGGGTCGGATAGCACTGTGCGGCTCGTGCTCGACAGGGACGGGCTATCTAACCGTCGAACTAATATTGGCTGCAAGTTACATGTGCATGCCCACACTACAGTTTTGGCCTCTAACTAACTCCGCTAGCCAGCAGCTACATGCATTAATTGTACATCACTGACGGATCGATAAGGATCACGTTGCGATCACATATGCAGCCACGTACGCTTCACACCCTCGGATCTCAAATCAACTTCATGATCGGTCGATCGCGCGAGTACGTACGTGCATGCATGCTTGATGTACATGAACAACAACTAAAGATATATCGCTGCTAGTTTTCAAAACTGGCTCAATTATGCACATGCATGCATGCAGCTATATGAGTGCTAGCTAGCTCGATCGATGTGCATGCATGCAGTGTGGACCATCGATTTCGATCCGGCCAGCAACCTATCCAGAACACATGGCTGTATACAGAAATTTGCAGGCAGCTAGCGACCACTCGAGTGGATGATCGATCCCCCATCGCCCTCGGGGGTACGTCTAACACTGTAACCCACACGTTGCTTCAAATTAAGCCACATGCCCACATGCATCTGCGAGGCTGGCCAACTCTTCGTGCGCACTGATGATCGCTGATCAGCATCATTGCTTGCAGAAAAGGGCAACTTTTGAAAAAGTTTATCTGTCGATTTGCTAGCTGCAGTTAGGACTTAGGACTTAATTAACAAAGCCGTGCATGCATCTAGGAGTTAGGACGTTAAGTATGCCGACAGCAGGGATGAAAAACGGATACGAGTTATTTGTACTATTCAACTACAGTATTCGGTAGGATATGAATACGGTGTGTGTGTGTATATATATATATATCCGATTAACAATTTCTCTCGTATTTGTATTCATATTCGAATATGCATAAAAAAAATATGGATGTGAATATGATATGGAATTTTTTTCATCCAAATTGTTATTTTATTTGAACTATTCGTATTCGTATTTGAATTCGATGAAGCAATATATGTATTTTTATTGCAGTATGCCAATCAGTTGAATGATATTTTTTTCAAATTTAATGTGAATTCATGTTCTTTTAAGTGAGATAAATAGATTATAATGATTAAGTATGACTGTATAAGGATAAAGCGTCACTAATATCTTCACATTGCATAAGTTACGAGGATATTCGGATTCGACCGAATTGAGTAAATATTCAATTTACATTCGTATTCATTATGACATTCCATTCGCATTCATATTCGAGCATATTCGAATTCGTATTTGTTTAAAAAAAATTGAATATGAATATGGTTTCACCGCTATGCATTTGTATCTGATCTTTTCACCGCTGCCGACAGCCCAGTTCAGTCCCTGTGCAAGCTCTGCTGAGCTGCCCTGCTCGTGTGCACGTAAATTCAGATTCAGGACCGATGAAACTAAGAATTTTTTGATATGGGCCTTTTAGTTGTCTTTACAGCTAAATCGATCTAATTCCTAAATTCTCTACCCACAAAAGGACACGTACGTCCAGGAATATTATAGTCTTAAATTTGTGTTAAATTGGGTGGCTCTTGGATATCCTCAGAGGATGCTATATTTTCAACAAAGGCAGCTTAAGCTAGCTACTGTGGGTTCAGAAGGTCGTTGTTTTGTGTTTTAAATAGAGTAATATATAAAGCATATGTTGCTTACCTGGATGACAAAGACTCTGTCTGAAGCAGGTACTGGCTACTGCAATGCCTATCTAGTTGGGATCAAAACGGCCATGCATGCATGCGCTGTTTGTGAACATTGTTTTATAATATCTGACAAAAGCTAATGTAATGCCTTGTGCCCTGATCAAGTTAAAAGTAGATGTAGATGTAGTGTAAGTACTCCATGGAACCTTTGTTGGAACTTGGAGGAATCTCCTTTTATGTGCTCCTTTGGATGAAACAGGCTAGTTGTTTGCTTACATAAACTAAACCTGAGTGAGGTACAGGTACAGCTGCAGCTGCAGCTAATCAAAACTGAAGCAGATTCAATATTTCTAGCCTAAAGAAGAAAAGAGCAGATGTAATTTAGGGGGTACCAGTTGTGCCTAGTACTGCTAAGAAGAAACAGAAGAGAACGACAAGAAGAAACTGCAGAAAGCAATGCAAGGCTTGTACTGTTAACCATATATGTGGGCATTGACATTGCAAACTCCAAGCTGTCCTGGGTCAGGCAGGGCGGCCGTTCATGCTCCTGCGTGCATACTCGAATCAGCACCTCTTATCTTCCCTGTGCTTGAGAGCGATAGCTAGCTAGTTAGTACAATTACTTTTCATCTTTGAAACGGGAGTGAGCCTTGTACTTGACTTGAGGGTGCACATAATGCAGCTGAAAGAGGACAGTGGTTTTGCAGGTAAGGTGCATGTGGGCCGACAGAGCTCCACACCGACAAATGCATTGTGTGCAATAAGCGTCAATTGTTTGTCGATCGGATTTGGCCTGCGTTGTTAGTATTATTTTTGCTGATGGCGACAAACTGATAACAATGTAAATTACAGATTAATTGTTGACTAATAAGTATTAGATGTAGTATTGGAAAATAAGAAAAATAAGGAGTTCATTGCAACAAATGGATGATGATGACATAATTCCCCATCAGCTTGTAGATTATGTGATCATTTCATCGTTGAAAATGCAGAGTTCGATTGGCTTAAAAACCAAGTCAAACTCGCACCATTTGCGTAGTAGTCAAACACTTAGGTAACCCCACATCACTCGGGAAATACAATGAGTCTGGTAGTTAACACATAAGTATAAACTTGTTTCTACAATATTACCCGACCATGCATAGATGTCAAAAGACACTTCAAATCGTGACAGATCAGTACTGTGTGATTAGCCAAAAACACTGTGCATGCACATGAAAAAGATTATGACTATTTAATAATTGACAAGTAACAATGAAATCCTATATATGCTTAACCATGCACTATATAAGTTAGGCCTTAGTCAGTACAATGTTGCTTAAAAATTATAGATACAGTTGTATACATCGTGCTTTTTGTTTTAATTCCGCCTCTGTCCCAGGAATACGATGTTAGGCCAAAAAAAAATGGGAGGTGCCACATGTGGTGCAAACATAATCACATTAGCGTGCCGCTATTTGCAACTCATTACAGGAAGCGGCATCATTACAAGAAAATTTCTCATCTCTTCGCATACATAATTCGAAGAGGAAAAAAATTAAGAAGGATCATGCATGCATAATTCCAATATCCATCGTTCCAAATCCTAAAAAATCCCAACGGACGTTCAAAAAAAAGAAGATAAAAAACGGGGGAAAAAGAGAGTCAAGAATACTCCGTGATCAACTAAGCACAGTCACCACGAGCAAGCCGTTGTCTGCCTTTACTTTTGCTGCGTCTGCATGGCCACTTTTGACGTCGCCATCGGTCTCGGCGACAGTGCCGACGGCGCCGGTCAGCTCGCGCGAGCGAACGGCCTGCTCGGCCCAGTCCGTGCTTTGCACGGCGTGCAGCATCAACGCCGCACACACCAGCTGCGCCGCGAGCATGCCGGCCCACATGCCCCCGAAGTCGAGCCGCGCCGGCCAGAACGCCAGGGCGAGCGCGGCAGGCATGCCGACACCGTAGAAGGCAGAGACGTTGATCCTCGCCGCCTTCCCCGGCCGTGCACTGCCGCGCAGCACGCCGCAACCGGCCGTCTGCGGGCAGTTGCCCAGCTCGGCCGCGCCGAGTATGGGCAGCGCCGCGGACGCCAGCCGCAGGATGGCGGCGTCAGTGGTGAACATCCGCGCCCACACCCCCCTCACGGACACCGCGAATGCGCACGCCACGAGGCCGAGAGCGGCGGCGCAGGTTTGCCCGACGCGGGCGGCGAGGCGTGCGCGCTCCGGCCGCCCCGCGCCGAGCTCGTGTCCGACGCGCGTGGACACGGCGCAACTGAGGGAGTGCGGGAAGATGTACACCAGCGACGTGGTCTGTATCAGTATCCCCATCGCCGCCACAGCCGCCTTCGGGTCGGCGAGCACGCCGCAGAGCAGCACCATGATCTCGTACCACCACCACTCCAAGCACACCGACATGCAGCTGTGCACGGAGAGCCTCACCAAGCACCCCCACTCCATCGCACCCTCCTCGGCCTGCGTCGCGCACGCGGCGGCCTTGTCATTGCCGTCGTTGCCATGCATTAATCCGGAGAAGCAGACGTATGCCACAAGGAAAAGCAAGAAGTTTAGGTTGGTGTAAAAGGCGCCGAGCGCGACCCCGCGGATCCCAAGGCGGAGGCCTTGCACGAGGAGGCAATTGATGGGGACGTGGAGCAGGAGCGCGGCGGCGGCGGCGTACGTGAGCGGGAGCGTGATGGACTGCGCGCGGAGGTACACGCGGAGCGGGTGGACGAAGGACTGCACGACGAGGTCCGGGAGCGAGCACAGGATGAACTCGTACGCGGCGGCGGCAATGTCGGGGTCCTGGCCAGTGGCGACCAGGACACGGTGCATGGCGACCCAGAGCAGGCTGATGGGGACGGACGCGGCCAGGAGCAGCAAGACAGTGCGGCGGAGCGCGGCGGTGAGGACCGACGTGCGGCCGGCGCCGAACGCCTGGCCGCACACGGGGTCCATTCCGGCGGCGAGTCCGGAGAGCACGGAGTAGCCGGTGATGTTGGCGAAGCCGATCGCGAGGGATCCGCCGGCGAGGGGCAGCCGCCCAAGCCGGCCAAGAAAGAGCATGGACACGAGGGAGCGCATGTACATGAGCAGCCCCGCGCCGACCATCGGCATGGCGAGCCGCATGATGGAGGCCACCTCGGCGATCGCGCTGCCGTCGCCGTGCGCTCGCTTCGGCCGGTCATGCAGCGCGGGGTAGGCGGTCTTGGGCGGCGGGAGCAGAGACTCGCAGACGTGTTTGTGGCATCGTGCTGGCTCGGAGCAATGGCACATTGTAGATCTGTAATGTGATGCGTGCGCGTGCTAACGTTTGTTTGCTCAGGGTTCTCGTCCCTATCGATGGCACGTTTTTGTTGGTGCGAAGGGTTGAGCTTGAGGGTGCTCTGGTCTGGAGTGATGGAGAGGGAGGTCAGGGGCTTGGACGTATATATAACCGTTGTGCTTGGACGTACAGCTTAGGATTCAGTTTTTTTTCAATATAGTTTTAAACCTTTCCATGTATTTTTTAAATGATGCGATACATGGTAATTTTGGGCACTAAAATAGATTCTGTTCGTTTAGAAGTTTTAATTCCCAAGTATTTTCTAAGATTATGCTGTTAAATGGTGCGATTGATTGGAGGAAGGGTGAAATGCACCCAAGGATCTAAACTTGCTCAACTATATATGTATCTTGCTGAAATGTGACTTGGATTAAATCAAACTGCCCTAACATGTTTCTGATCATGCGTAAGTTAACACCATTTTTAAGGTGTGAGCTGATGTGGCATGCCTTATCACTCATCACAAAAAAGGATTAATTCATGAATGACATAGCATGTCACGTGTCATCATTTTAGTTTTTCAGGTGACATGGAATGGCACTTGGCCTCCCAGTGGGAGTCCCAATGCTTGTCTGGCTTATAAGAAGAAGAAGAAGAGATATTCCATAGAAACGATACGATCCGTAGCCGTCCAATAGAACCCTATGCTTCAACCGGGCGGCTATAGATCACATCTGTTGATGAGATCAACCAATCCTGCAGGCAAAGCCTAACCTTTGTGCTTCTATGCTGCACCGAAAGAAAATTTTGAAAGACCTTGAAACACATTTGGTTAATAGCAATTTCAGAATCCATGCCAAATTTTTTTCACTCGGTATAGAGATACTTTCGAACAGGAAACGTGATGATAAGTGAAATTCGGATCAAACAAAAGATGTGCCAACAAACGAACGCATCAATTCGGTGTGAATGGTGACTGGAAACGAACGCATTGCCATTATGATACTTTCCTTTTCCTAAAGTACATAATAAGCAACAGTTTGTGCCCCATTCCTTACACGATGCTTTCAGCTCTACATTTCAAGTACACAGCTTGTGATAATTGTCACTTGATTTTACTGGACTCCATGATAGCAATGCACACCAAACATATAGCACTTGTCATGGCAGATATGTTGACAGAGTGGAGATTGATAAACCATTGTAAATGACTGCTTGAAATTAGGGAAAATTCCTTCGGTACCCCTGACAAACACTTCAATGCACGATTTGCTATCGATAAACTCGTTATTCCTCATATGCCATCGACAACCGAAAGTGATCTCTTCCATGCCACTGCCGTCGGTCAAACGTCCGCTAAGTTCAAGTCAACCGATCTGTATTTCGTGGTATTGCCCAAAATACCCTCCATCTCACTAGCACGTCATGGCACATCATGCTCTAGGTCGATGAAGATGGAGCGCCAGAGCAGGGCCTTGGTCCAGTCGCCGAATGGCCCGTGAGTGTAGCCGCCCACGTGCCGCTTGATGCACCAGAGGTCCTCGGCGGCCACCCCACCGCAGCTGCCATGGCGAGCCATGGAGGCACAGTGCCGAGGCTGTAGAGGAAGTAGAGCCTGAACGGCGTGAACATGTTGGAGATGGAGGGGATCTTGAGCCACGGCGTTGTGCGGTCCACCAGCCATGTCACGCCCACCGCGACGTGCATCAGGCACGGGGCATCACGCACCTTGAGACGGAAGGCGTCCATGCAGTTCCACGAGCTCAACACCGCCCACGACGTCGGTAGCGCGGCCAGGAACGCCTCGACCCAATCTCTGCCTCCGATAAGTTGCTCGTGAAATCGACTGCGTCACCTTGTGTTCCACCATCCATTTACTTTATTCCATCAAGCAATTTGTAATTCATGCAACCTTTTGTTGGAATCGAATCCATCTTCCTCGTCAACATCTGAGCACCACTATTGTCAAATTTGTCACTGCCGGTGAGCCTCTGCCGCCACTGGGCGCACCCTGTCGCCTTCCACATGTTGTGTTCTACCATATACTCACCTTGCCCTTGCCAAAGACTCATTGTATCTCCGTCACCGCCATCTGCCTTCGCTCTCCGCCGCCAGCACGTCACCATGTCGCCTTGCCCGCGACGTCAATTCCTATAGCACCCCTGAGGCCTTACGCGTCCATCCTCACTATCGTCGCCCTCTCCGAGCAACCTCTCACTGACAAGCTGAGGAAGAGGACAGAAAGGAAGAAGGTGAGGAGGAAGAAGAGGGCAAAATGGTATTTACACATGTGTAACTAATGGGGGGAGACAACGATGGCATAAAGGGGATCACTTTCACTTGTCGATGGCATACAGGGAATAGCGAGTTTGTCAATGGCAAATTGTGCATTGGAGTGTTTGTTAGTGGTATAGAAGGAATTTTCTCTTGAAATTATTTAGTTTCATGTACTAATTAATTCACCCAAAAACTTAAGTTGATCAGAAAATATGAACAATATACTTCAACACTTCCCCTCACGTCTAGGCTCCACCAAGCCTAAGACATGAACTCGAAGTGGGTCTCATGCACCAACCAGTTCACCCAAAAGCCTCCTCATTAGCTTAAGTTTTTTACTGAATTGGTTAGTACATACAACTCCATAGAAATGCATGAATTTTCTATGAATCCTCTGGGAATTAAATTCCAGACAAGCATCAAAATACAAACTACTTTGGGATGTGTTGTGCTGTGCCACGTGGCACTACGACAAAGGAGCCGTGAGTTGGCATGTGCACTTGTATTTTAGGAATTGAAAAAAAATCTGTGTTTCAAACGGGGCCTAAGCTTTTCAGACCCCTCCAGTTTTGATTGTTGAAGAGCATCTGGGGGAAGTATTTATGCCACCTGCATCTCAGCATCTGCAAATGATTCTACAATGTTAAGGTTGATCATATCCGCTATTAAGTTGTCTTAACCTAACCATTTTTTTAAGACTAACAAGACCAATTGATATATTTCAATATTAGAGAGATCCTACCAAATCTCTATAAAATAATATTACAACATAAGCTCTGACCAGTATATATGTATATACACCTTCTGGAAGTTCCCTTTTTGTGACAAACGGGATTGGAATAGATAGGATAATTGTGATAGGTCGCTGGACGCGGTCCTAGACCCCGGTGGCGCGGTTGAGGAGCCGTGATGGCGACTACCGTGTGGCAAGAGCAGGAAAGAGCGAACAGGAAGAGAAGAGATTGTGTTTTCCTATTTTCTTCATATCTTCTCTCAATGCGTATGATCTCTTTAAATAGAGATGGACCCTAACAAACTTGACTAACAAGCAACGTAATTTAAAGAAACTAATCTCAAACCAAACTCTAATTTAAAGAAAGAGTCCTCGTACAAGGAAACTAGAATTTGGAAGGCTTATCTCTAAGATGTATTTCCATGCACCGGCTATGGTTGGATGTTGTTGTTGCCGATGCCATTGCTCCTTTTTTTCTGCACCGTGAATACGTTAAGCTCCACATGGCATCTCTCTCCTTCTCAACAAGCAGCTCATCCTCGAGCTGTAAAAGAGGAAACAAATGCTGAAATTGTGCCAAATCTTCTCAAGAAGCACTTGCCGCGAACACACCTTATCAATGTGCAAGGAGCTAGAGTTGGCTACGAGCAACGCAGGATTTGAGGACCTTGGCCGACATCAGGCACACCCTACCATGTAGGAGGGTAGGCAATGCTGGAGGGCTAGCAGGAGGAGAACCCACAAATGGCTACAACAGGCTGACGTGGAATACACCATGAATCTTTATGCATACCAACAATTGTAAATGATACGTTACCAAGCCGATACGCCGAAGCGCTTTATATGGCCACAAATAACGAGGTCCCAGCTTCCCACAGCTGGGTAGAGATAAAGATGATGCATGTCAGTGATATAGACGAAGTCAAACCCATTGACTTTCAGCCAACTCCAAATCACGATGTCCTTTGTCATACTATCGCTTGTAAAGTTGTTGTGCCTGGAGCAATTGGTCATGGACTTCTAACAGGAAGATGTCACAGTCACACACAAGCTTCTCCACGGCTGGGAGATGTGTGCTACCGGTCTCATATGAATGCAAATACAGTGGTTCTCGGCCATATACCACCTTGAATGAAGAAGTGTGAAGTGATGTTTGGAAGGATGTGTTGTAGCAGTAATCTGCCCAAGGCAACCATCGAAGCCATTGCTTGGGCCGATCTCTTGTGATGCATCGAATATACATGACAATGATCTTGTTAACCACCTCAGACTGGGCATCTAATTGGGGGTGAAAAGCGAAGCTGAGGTGGAGCTTAACACCAGCCAAACAAATTAGTTCAGTCGAAAAAGTGCTAGTGAACACTGGATCGCGATCGCTGACGATGGAAATGGGCACACCATGGAGCCGAACGATCTCACTAAAGAACACTTGCGCTACCGAGTGCGTTGTGTAGGGGTGAGCCAAGGGAATGGAATGAGTGTACTTGGAGAAGCGATCCACCACCGTGAGGATGACTATTTTGCCATGTATGCAGGGTAGGCCTTCGATGAAATCCATGGCGATGTTGGCCCATATAGTGGACGATACATCCAACGATTGAAGAAGATCGTTCGGATGTAACTGCTCACCCTTATTCCATTGACACGTGTCACACATGCAAACAAAATCTTGCACCACCGATCTAGCATTTGGTACGTGGAAGTCCACACACAATCTGTGGAGCATCCTTTGTACGCCTTCATGGCAACTGTTGTGGGCTGCCTGGAGGATAGCTGTGGGGGAACGTAGACCCATTTGTTGAAGGTGACAAGTCCATCAACTACCACCCATGGCCCTCAGTGGGTGCCGATGATGATCAATTCATCGAGCTTCATCATGGAAAGATACTGGGATAATTCTTAGCACAGGTAATCGAATATAGCAAACTGTGTAGAGGAGAGTGCCATGGCCACCATCTGGAGCTTAGTGTCGCACCGGGAAAGTGCATCAATGACCACATTAGTGCCGCACAGTTTATATTTCACACCAAAATCATATCTCAGGAGTTTGCTAACCCATTGGTGTTGTGGAATTGTGGACAAACGTTGGTCAAGCAAGGATTTTAAGCTATAATGGTCAGTGTGTACCAAAAACTTGCACCCCTACAAATAAGGTCTCCAATGTCAAACCACCTGGACGAGGCCGATTAGCTCACATTCGTAGGCTGCCAGGAGAGCATGTTGTGGTGCAATGGGTTAGCTAAAATAGGCAATGGCACACTTGCCTTGGTAGAGGACCGCTCCAAAGCCATGGCCGGAAGCATTACACTCGATGATGAATTCCATAGTGAAATCCAGAAGTTGAGGTACTGAAGCCTACGTTAGTGTTGCCTTGAGTTGCACGAACATGTTGTTGGCTACCTCAGTGCAGTGAAAAGCTTCTCTTTGAGTAAGGGGCGCAGTGAAGGAGCTGAAATCACGAATAAACTTGCGGTAATAACCAGCAAAACCAAGGAATCCTCGGACCGCCCTGACTGATTTTGGAACCAGCCAAGTAGTGACTGCGCTGATCTTCTATTGGTCCACGACAACGCTGACTGTAACACAACATGGCTCAGATAAGCGATTGTGTCATCCCCCAAAAAACACTTAGAACATTTCAGAAAGAATGATGGTGCTGGAGTGTCTGAAGGATTGCACGAACATGTCCGAGATGCTCGGACCAGGATGTGTTGTAGATGGGGATGTCATCAAAGAATACCAACACGAAACACCGAATCAAGGTGTGGAGGACGGAGTTCATCAGGGCCTGGAATGTTGCTGGAGTGTTGGTGAGACAGAAAGGCATGACAAGAAACTAAAAAAAACCCTTGGTGAGTGCGAAACGTCGTCTTTTCCATATCCGCTGGGTGCATCAATACTTGATGATAACAGGAGCACAAATCTAGTTTGGTAAAAAAAATGGTGCCACAGGGTCCATCAAGCAATTTCTCGACAATGGGAATAGAAAACTTGTATTTGATTGTTCTGTCATTGAGTGCATAGTAGTCCACACAAAAGTGCCAGAAACCATCAACCTTCTTGACGAGTAAAACGGGTGAAGAAAAGGCCGAAGTATTGTGGCGAATGGTCCCTTCCTGAAGCATCTCGGCACATTGTCTTTCCAGCTCATCCTCCTACAATTGTGCATAGAGGTACAATCGTACTACAATGGTGTCAGATCCTTTCTTTAGATGGATGCGATGGCAATGGCCCCATATCGGTGGCAACCCATGTGGTTTGGCAAAGAGGTTGCTAAACTCGTTGAGGAGATCATCCATCAAGTCGGTACTGATACACACGAGCAATGTGGCCAACCGAGGCTCCATCGACAGGCCATTCCAGACCACCCTGCATCCCTCTCAAGTAAATGCCATGGTCACATGGGAGAAGTCCCATGTGATTAGGCCAAGAGTATCGAGCCATTGGACCCCCAAGACCACATCAAACCCTTCTAATGGCATGGCATAACAATCCAAGGTGAAGCTTCCTATCCAATGCGAATGGTCATGGCATGACATAGGCCCAAACTGTCTACACGAGCTCCATTGGCCACTGACTGCATATGTACTTCGGCTGCGTTCACCACATGGTCGACAATGAAGTTATGAGTTGATCCAGAGTTGAGGAGGGCGACCAAGGTAGTGCTGCCGATCACCACCAGGAGTTGCATGGTTTGACTCGAGCGAGGCTGGATGTCGGTGAGGGTTGCTATAGAGATCTCCGGTTTGATGTGTACTGCAGCTGTGTTGTCATTGTCGGTGGTGTCATTGCCGAGGTCTGGATGAATTTCGATGACGAAGAGGCGATTACAGCGGTGGCCCACAAAAAATTTCTCGTCACATTGGTAACAAAGGCCTTGTGCATGGCGGCACTCCATCTCAGCTGGCGTCAAAGAATGGCATGGCAAGATAGCCGGGTTGGCCACCCTAGTGCTTAGGGCGTCCTCCGACATGGGCAGCATGGGGGCGAAGCCAATCGGTCCCACCTGGGAGGACCTGCTCGTCGAGCTGTCAGAACGCCATGGAGGCACCGCGGTCGCTACCACTTGCATGCGACGCTCGTACTCGTGAGCCAGACTCATTGCAGATTCCAAGGACTAGGGAGCTTGTAGCTCAACATTGATCTGAAGAGGTTGGCTCAAATCGACAGTAAATAATTGGATTTGTTGGCATTCCGTCAACGGATAGGTGCGGCGTAGGAGGGCAAGGAACTGATCAGAGAATCCCCAAACAGTGCCTTTCTTGCGGAGGGCGATGAACTCACCCAACAAAGTGGTGCCAAGTTGGTGTTCCTATGTCGCACTCCAAGCAATGATACCAAAGCTATGCCGATCTAAACATATGAAAAGTTCCCATCCCAACCTTGTCTTCCTCCATTGTGTGTTGTCCCTGAAAAAATTTCTCACAACGATTAAGCTACGATAACAGATCCTCGTGACCTTCGAACGTCGGGAAATTCAGTTTGTGGAAGCGAGAAACACCACCTTGGCCTGTGACGCGCTGCTCGGCCATCGTGCGAGGTGCCATGGGCCTGTCCACATCAGTAATGTGTGGTACTACCCCCCGAGTTTGCAAGATGTCCACATGCTGCCCAGCGTGGACCAGGAAGCAGACCGTCCGCTGCCTGAAGTTCGATGTCGACAACTGTGTCACGGTCGAACTCACCGGGGGCTGGTGGTACTAGGGATGGCAATCGGGCTCGGCGGGTACGGGTAGTGCTCGCCCATACCCATGCCCACGACCCCGAATTCCCCTCACAGGCATACCCGCGAAGGACGATAGGCGAAAAACCTCGCCCATGTCCGTCGCCTGTGAGTGCCTGTCGTCCGCGGGTATGCCCGTTTACCCGCGAATAATGTATCGCCACCTGCGGGCATGCCCGTTACCCGCGAGCAATGCATACATCAAGTTCATCATAATTCACACATCAATGGTGCATCACACATTCAATAACTAATAAAGTTCATCACAATTCACATATCATGTTCGACAAGACAACTAATCAAGTTCAATAAATAAAATAAAAATACAAACTGACATAGTTCCTTACACATGCGGGTAGGTTACGGGTAATCGGTCGAAGCGGGTACGGGTGGAGCTTACCTATGCCCACGCCCGTTTACTCGATGGGTAAGGAATTGTGCCCGTTTTCATACTTGTGGGTAAAGAAAGACGTCCATACCCGCCTCTATTAGGGTATTCGCCCGTGGGCATGCGGGTAATCGGGCACAATTGCCATCCCTAGGTGGTACCCTTGCTCCAGATGCGTGGTGGTGAGGTGGTGTGCTCGTTGCTAATTGCCAACGTCGCGGATGGAGCTTGAAAGCATATCAATCTTGTCATAGTTCTTGAGCTGGTCGGCCCCCATCTGCTGCAACATGGCGTCAAGCTTCTTGCTCACAGAGTTAGAACTGCCCCCTTCTGACATTGTTGGCGAAGTAGCAGACGTCTTTGATGCCATGTTGTCACGAATGAGATTGGAACTGATAGGATAATTGTGATAGGGCGTTGGATGCGGTCCTGGACCGAGGAGCTATGATGGTGGCTACCGCGTAGCAAGGGCAAGAAAGAGCGAACAAGGAGAGAAGAGATTGGGTTTTTCGACTTTCTTCATATCTTCTCTCAATGTGCATGATCTTTTTAAGTACAGATGGGCCCTAACAGACTTGACTAATAAGCAACGTAATTTAAAGAAACTAATCTCTAACCAAACTCTGATTGAAAGAAAGAGTCCGCGTACAAGGAAACTAGAATTTGGAAGGCCTATCTCTAAGCCGTATTTCCATGCACCGGCTCTGGTTGGATGTTGTTGTTCCCGGCTCCATTGCTCCTTTTGTTGCACCGTGAATAAGTTAAATATCACATGACACCTTTATTCTAGTCAACCAACTCAACATCTTATGGACGCGACTAGCGCTAAGACGTACGGTCCCAGCTCTGACACCCTATGCCACGCTGAGCCGTCTGATCTCACGCGATGATGTCGAGCTATCCATTTCACGCGTTAACAAAATCTCCTCCCGACGCAATATTGCAACATCACGCGCATCCCCTGACGATACTATGCAACATCACGCGAAAACCCCTCCTCCACCCGATCTCCTCCGAAAAAATAGTAGAAAAAAATAGCATATTCTCACCAAAATTGCATGGAAACCAATAGTATAGAACCTAGCTGCGCTTAAAAACTAATTCAAATATACCAATCAAACAAATTTTGATGTTACAACATTGCAATATTTTAAAATAATAGTTGCAACATCCGAAAATAATTGTTGCAACATCAAGAAATTTGCAACATTTAAAAATAATTTATGAAACATTTTGATTCCATGTGTGCAACAATCGGCGACAATGGTTACAACAAAAATTCTTTTCCTACAAAAAAAATTCAGGAAGAACTTTCTGCAATAATTGAGAAAAGCTGCTACAACAATTCGAGAGAATGCATACAATATTTAAATGGTAAAGGGCTGCAACAAATCAAAAACATCATTGCAACATCCTGGAATACCTATTGCAACAACGTGAATGATCTAATGCAACATGCTAGGGGCTTGCATTTTCTTCTTCATCAGCCAAACCAACAGCACTTGTGGAGGCTACAACCAGCGGTGGTGGCGCTCGTCTGGCCTCGAGGAAGCTTGCGTAGGACACGATCGTCAGCAGCTAAGCCAAGTTTGGCCCCGGTGATGGGGGAGCTTGCGGAGGCGGGCGCAAAGCTCATCTAGCCTCGGAGCTCACGGAGGCCACGCCCGTTGGTGGCTAAGCTCTGCTAACCCCGACGACGGAGTTCTCGTATGGAAGAGGAAGAAGACAGAGGGATGAAAGAAGAATAAGAAGCATGAAGGAGAGAGAGAGACAACTTTGTTCTCGTACGAAAGAAGCCAGTGGGAGGTGGAGAAATTCAAAACAAAAAAGCAAAAAGAGCAATCACGTGGGTGTGAGGGTGGGGGGAGGGTGGCATCCAATACCTTTATCGTTGGATGATAGGCTGAGCCGTCCAACAAGTCACGTCTTTCCGAATGTATGGTGCCTATCAATTCCCACATCTTATTTATCACAATAGATTTTTGACTTTTTCCCTATTCCGATGCACGTTGCATTTACATTAAGCTTTAAAAATAGTTTTGCCGGTTCTATTATGGGGAAGACCCATCCGTTAGGCCCGGTGATGAGATCCTCCATGTGAAGCTACCTGAGCCAAGATTGCCAGTGTGATACAGTCACGATGTCTGAAGATTCTTCTTCTCGAGCTGGCAATGTCATTTTATATATCGCTTCCAAGATATGAGTCTCAAATTATCTGATGCAATCGCTTCCAAGATATGAGTCTCAAATTATCTGATGCAATAGCTGAAAATGACATGTATGACCTTTCGGCAAGTGCTAAATTTCTCAGAAAGATCTCGTAGTACACAAGAAATCAGGTGATCAATGCACACATGGGGTGGACGGGTGGACACATAGCTTTCTTATCCTCTCATCTCAGTGACCACCTGGATCGAAAACTCTGCCTGGATCGTGCGGTACATTGGTATAAAGTGATGGAAGAATGCCCCAGGATGACAGGAATGAGACATGCATGCTAGCTAGCTCTGCTCCCAGACCTCTTAAAAAAAAAGGTTCTGCTCCCAGGAAATGGGAGAGTGCGTGACAGAGTGGGATGGCCATGGCCATGACCCGGCATTGGGTTTTCCATTCTGTACATTTGCAGAATCGACTACCTTACTGCCGAATTGTTATTCTGAATTAATTACCGCATGTTCATTTCAGTGAACACTAGCTTATTGGAGAATTTACAGTGCGTCAGATGTTACCCTCTAGCTTCTTTTTCTGCACATATATACAAGTACAGAATTGCCACAACTGAAGAATGGAATTTTACTGCCTGCCTAAGAAGACATTGCTGTTCGTGAGAAATTAGAAATGCATTTGATTGGAACCGTAGAAGGACTGAAGGAGTGGCCAGTAATGACATCGATCTCGCTTTAGGAAAGGCTGCCTTTTCCCCAATAGATCTCCCTCCCTCCCCCGTGTGGTGGCACCCAATTGCAGCTTAATTTGCAGGTTGTTAGGGATTTGGGACTAGTGTAGGTGAGCCCCGTCTACTCGCTAGGCTGTTGCGTCTCATCCAACCTATTAGAGAGTAATTGGGGGAATTCTCAATACATTACCATGAATAGTCAGCGTACATATATATAGGCATTGTGGACAGGCCCACTTGCCATATTACATTCCAACACTCTCCCGCAGTCTAAACTGGGAGCACCGCGAACATTGAGACTGGACCTAAACTCCGTGAACACGGACGTCGGCAAACCTTTGGTGAAGATGTCGGCGTCTTCGGGGCGAGTGGGAACGCGTGCGGCGGACTTCACCAAGGGCGACTCGTTCTCTGACGAAGTGCAAGTCGATCTCAATATGCTTGGTTCGCTGATGCTGAACCGGGTTGGTGGAGAGATAAACGGCGCTGACATTATCACAGTAGACCACTGTAGCACGACGGAGAGGGCAGCGAAGCTCTGTCAAGAGTTGGCGCAACCAGCAAGCTTCGGCGACTCCATTCGCGACAGCTCGATATTCCGCCTCAGACCGGACCGGACATCAGAGGTCGACGCTTGACGACCAAGAGATGAGATTGTCCCGAGAAATACCGCATAACCCGAGGTGGATTTGCGTGTATCAGGACAACTCGCCTAATCTGACGGTGTAGACAGTGAGGTCAGCTGGAGAGGTCCGGTGAAGGTGCAATCCGAGGTCCAAGGTGCCCTGAAGGTACCGGAGAATGCGCTTCAGAGCGCCGATGGGGCTCCGGGGTCATGCATATACAAGCAAACTCTTTGAATCGCATAGGCAATATCGCCCGTGAAGGTGAGATATCAAGAGCCCAGCAAAGAAGATCAAGCAGATCGACTAGGATCTGGAACAGAGGCACCATCAGCAGGGAGCTTGGAGTGAGTGTCCACAGGAGTGCTACTCGGCTTGCAGTTACTCATACCAGCTCGCTCCAGAATATCCAGCATGTACTGTCGTTGAGAGAGAAACAAGTCATCACCTTGGCGCCAACACCGACACCCGAGAAAATGGTGAAGAGGCCCCATGTCCTCATAGAAAATTCCGTGAAGAGCGGCGATAATCCGTGAAGGAAACTCGGAGAAGACGCAGTTGAGAACAATATCGTCAACATATAGTAGAAGGAAGGCCATGTCAGCACCTCTGCAGTAGATGAACAATGACGTGTCAGACTTGGCCTCAACAAACCCAAGGGATGTGATGTGAGAGGCGAAGCGACTGTGCCAGGCGCGAGGAGCTTGCTTCAATCCATAGAGTGACTTGTTCAGGCGACAGACATGATTGGGTTTGGAAGAGTCAACAAACCCAGTAGGTTGCACACAGTAGACTGTCTCGTTCAGGGTGCCATGGAGAAATGCATTCTTCACATCAAGCTGGTGAATTGGCCAGGAGCGAGACAGTGCCAAAGTGAGGACCACCCTGATGGTGGCTGGCTTGACAACTGGACTGAAAGTCTCATCATAGTCGATGCCCGGACGCTGTGTGAAACCGCGGAGCACCCACCGAGCTTTATAGCGGTCAAGAGAGCCATCCGACTTGAACTTATGACGAAAAACCCACTTGCCGGTGACAAGGTTGACGCCAGGGGGGCGAGGCACCAGAGTCCAGGTGTCATTGCCCTGCAGAGCGTCGAACTCGGCCTGCATGGCGAGGCGCCAGGCCGGGTCCGAGAGGGCGGCGCGGACGGACGACGGCACCGGAGAGGTGGCCGCGACCGTCGTGTGGAGGTTGAGGCGATCCACGGGTTGCCGAAAACCGTCCTTGCCACGGGTGCGCATGCTGTGCGCATTAGTGAGCGAACGATCGCCTCGAGTCAGAGTGGTGGTCCGTCCGGCGCCGCTGGCAACGACCTGGGACACTATGTCCGCAGGGGCAGCAGCACCAGCCGGACCGGTGGAGAAGGCGGCGCCGAGGCGCCGCCTAGGCCGCCAGGCCGTGGCGGCCGCCGCCTTGGTCGTGCCGCCGCGCTGGCTGCTGTGGCCGGCCGCCGCCGCCGTGGTCGGCGGCCGGCCAAGCGCCAGAGGAGGGGGCGCCGAGTGTCCCCGGGGCGGCATCCATGCCCCCGGGAAGACGAGTACCTGCAGTCACAGCTCTTGGCCAAATAGGCGAAGAGGAATCATCAGCATCGTCCAAAAAGGCTAGTGTGTCGATCACGGGAGTGGAGGACATCTCGGAGAACGGAAACAACGTCTCGTCGAACACAACGTGACGGGAGACGATGATCCGATTGGAGTGGAGGTCGAGACATCGATATCCTTTATGATCGGAGGAGTACCCGAGGAAGACACACAAGGTGGAGCGAGGAGATAATTTGTGGGGAGCTGTGGACGAGAGGTTGGGATAGCACGCACAGCCAAAAACTCGAAGATGAGCGTAGGAGGGCTGTGTGCCGTGGAGAGCAAAAAAAGGTGTGCGGCCGTCTAGAGTCTTGGTTGGGTGACGATTGAGGAGGTAGGTGGCAGTGTGAAGTGAGTCAGCCCAATAGACAGGAGGAAGACTGGCCTGGAACAGAAGGGACCGCACGATGTTGTTGACGGTGCGAAGAGTGCGTTCAGCACGTCCGTTCTGTTGAGAGGTGTAGGGACACGACATTCGAAGAACGACTCCATGAGTGAGGAAGAACGTGCGGGCCGAGGAGTGGTCAAACTCGCGGCCGTTGTCGCACTGAACTGCCTTGATGGAGGAGTCGAACTGCGTGCGCACATGGGAAAAAAAGTTAGAGATAACACCGAAAGTATCAGATTTAAGGCGTAATGGAAACGTCCAGGTGTAGTGAGTGCAATCATCAAGAATGACTAAATAATATTTATAGCCTGACACACTGACAACTGGAGACGTCCAAAGATCACAATGTATTAAATCGAAGGGATGAGTGGCACGCGAGTTTGACACACTAAAGGGTAGGCGCACATGGCGACCTAGCTGACAGGCATGACAAACATGGTCTATATTGTGCTTATTACATGAAATTGCATTGGAGCTAATGAGCTGGGATAAAGCCGCATGTCCAAGATGACCGAGGCGACGATGCCAGAGGGAGGTGGACAATGAGGCGGTAGCGAGGGCGCGATGGTCTTTGGAAGGTCTTTGGGAAGAACGGGTAGAGATCACCCGTGCTATTGCACCTGGCGATCACGCTCCGTGTCTGAAGGTCCTTCACAGAGAGGCCAAATGGGTCAAACTCAATGGAACAATTATTATCAGTAGTGAAACGACGTACAGAAATCAAATTCTTAATAATGTTAGGGGACACTAAGACATTAGAAAGAACAAGTGGACGTCGGATAGTGGAAAAAGAGTGTGACCCAGTAGATGTAACGGGAAGCGAAGCTCCGTTACCAACAATGATAGATGAAGGACTAGATGACGATGGAGGGTGAAGGGTGGAGAGAATACCAGCGTTGTTGACCATGTGCGCACCCGCACCGGAGTCAGCATACCATTCGGCTGGTGGAGGAGGCGTCAGCGTCATGGTGTTGAAGTTGCTGACGAGAGCGGACGGGTCCCAGGACATGCCCTGCATGGGAGTCGAGTGCTTCCGCCTTTGTGGTGGCGGTGGCGCCGTGGCCAAGCTCGGAGGAGGGCCAAGGTGTACGGTTGTTGCGACGCATCGCCGCTTTGCGGCGTGAAGGCGGCCGGCGGAGGACGAAACGGCGTCCCGGAACCATTCGGTGGGCACGGCCAGAACTGGACGTGACCCGCCCACGGGTTGTAGAACGGCGCCGGTGGACGAGGGCCGCCGCTGGTGGTGGAGGCCGCCTGCTGCTTCTGCTTGCGGCGGCCGCCCGCCCGCGGCGGCGGCCGGAGCGCTGAGCGGCCGCCGGCCGCGGGCGGTTCGCCGCCAGAGCCGCCTCGCCGTGGCTGGCTGGCCGCCAGAGCCGCCGCCGTGGCCGGCCGGCCGTGGCCGCGCGCTCGCAGTAGCCGCCAGCCACCGTAGCCATGGCCGCCGCGCCGCTGGAGGACCGGGCGGCGACGAGGGGTGGACGCGAGGAGGCCGGCGGATCGGAGGCCCGGCCGCCTCGCCGGCGGCGATGTCGTCGATGTCGATCTCCTCGGCGGAGAAGCGTCGCGAGCCTCCTCGAAGGTGGGAAGGGTCGCGATCTTGAGGTTGGAGACCATGGGCCGGAACTTGCCGTTGAGGCCGCGGAGGAGGGTGAGGACCAGGGTGCGATCCCCGATCGGATCGCCGTAGTCGCCGAGGGTCGCCGCCATCGTCTCAAGACGGCGGCAGAAGTCGGTGATCGAGGTCGAGCCCTGTTTCGCCATGCGAAACTCCGCCGAGAGCAGCAGGGCGCGCGATTCGCGCTGGCCGAGAAACTCGTTCTCGAGGTGGGTCCAGGCGCCGCGAGCGTTGGGCTTGCGGTACATCGTCGACTGCTGGAGGTCGACGTGGATCGTGCAGTAGATCCATGTCAGTACGGTGCAGTCCATCTGCACCCACGCCGGTCGATCGGCGTTGACGACGTCGGAGAGGACGTGGTCGGTGAGGGCGTACTTGCCCAAGACGGTGAGGAACATGGCGCGCCACCGGTTGTAGTTGGCGGCGGCGCGATCCAGAACCAAGGGCACGAGGACCTTGATGTTGAGGACGGCGATGGCGGCGGCGTGGACGGCGGCGTACTTGGCCTCGTATGCGTCGAGGGCCGCAGTCCGATCGGCCTCTGCCTTGCGTGCCGCCTCGGCCGCGCGTTCGAGAGCCTCGCGCGCCCTCGCGGGCTTGGCGGTCGGCGTCGGTCGCAGCCATGGCGACGGGTTGATCACGCGATCTGGCCACGTACCCGGCGTCCGACGTAGACGTAGTCGATCACGCGAGACGTAGTCGATCACGCGACGTAGACGTAGACGACAGCCGGACGTAGACGACGTGGACGTTCTCCTGGAGCAGATCGCGTGCACCTGGCCGAAGGACCTGGCCGCGGGACCAGTGCGCGATGAGGGCCGCGCGCGACGAGCGCGTCCGCGACACGAGGGGCCGGCGAGTAGATGAACTCAGCGACGGCGAGGAGAGAAGCCGCGATCGGATGACCGGCGGCGGCGCGGCGCTCGACTCGGAGGAGGAGGCGCGCTCGGCTATTTGCGGAAGCGAGAGAAACGAGGATCGTAACTTTCTCGTGATACCATATTAGAGAGTAATTGGGGGAATTCTCAATACATTACCATGAATAGTCAGCGTACATATATATAGGCATTGTGGACAGGCCCACTTGCCATATTACATTCCAACACAACCGAGTTTGTCACTTGGGTACTATGTATGTCAAAACTACGAGATCAGGCTGATAATTAACGGTGATAACATTACAACCAGATATGTTCAATACAAGTGTCAGGTGCATGTAACACACTATACAGAAAATACTACACACGAATATATTCTTAGAAATACTTGTCAAATAGTGGCCAGAGATAGATCTACTGTAGCACACCAGGGTGCGCATGACACCGAATCCAAAAATCATATATATATATATATATATATAATGTGGACATTCCTACCCTAACATGAGGGAATATATCAAGCCATAGTCCAACCAAATGTAGCATATCTTGCCTCAAAATCCAAATTATTTTTACCCTGGATCCGCTAATATATATATATATATAATTAAAGATATGTTGGTACATGTAGCAGTGCTCCTATGGTCTCCTACTGCTACCAATTCGGTAAGAAACCTCAACTCCACGAGGTGCATGGTTGTTCATAGTTGTGTACCCTGACGGCCTGACCGACGTCAAGGTAGAACTGAAAGACTGCTTTTTCGGGTGTCCTCTCCAGAATGAGGTTGCAGGTGGCCACTTGAAGTTAGACAGAACAAAGATTAGCTGGTTTCAATTTGCGCGTGCGTGCGTGCGTGCGTGCGTACGTCCGTGGAACTTGCGGGGGAGGAGGAATGCGGCCGTGGTCCAACACACCCTATGCACCAATATTATGTGATCGAGTAACCATCAATCCTGATGTGTCCGGCCGCTAACATCTGATGCCACGGTTGACCTGTCCTTTTGTTCCGCCGCATGATGCAAACCTGCATGCAGTTACATACAGGTGCATGCCCCGGCCTTTTATTGTTTCTCCGTCTCGATCACCTCTGCAAAAACAAACACAACCTTCTTCTCTGACAGGCTGATGATATATACTCCATTTGCTGCTGCTCCGTCTCTTTATATATATATATATATATATATAGCCAGATTTTGCCTGAGCTGCATTAAATAAGAAGCAACGTGGTGTCCGGCACCGAACCAACGTCGAACACGAACTGAAAACCTCTCTTGCCCAACTGAACTGAACTGAGCTCGGTTCTCCTTTCCCGGTTCATTGCATGAGCATTTTTAGGCTCTCGATGAGCTACCAAATTAGCAGCACTGCCGCATGTTATGCCAAGGTATGCACATGCCATGTGATGTGCACTCCTCTGCATCGGTAACTGGTTATTTGTCTCCACACTTTTGTTTTAGTTATGGCGCTCTGCACTGTTCGGGCGATTAGGTTTGGTGCGTAGAATCTGGCATCATTCTTGCTGGCGTGTCAAGTCACCTTCTGATCAATGAGCATTCGCCAAGTGAAACGCCCTCCTCTGCGTCAGTAATTAGTTGTTTGTCTCCACACTTGTGTTTTGGTCATGGCGCTATGCACTGTTCGGGCACTTAGGTTTGGTGCGTCGAATCTGGCATCATTCTTGCTGGCGTGTGGAGTCCCCTTCCGATCAATGAGCATTCGCCAAGCGAAACGCCCCTCCTCGTTCAGTCCAAAAGGTCATCTCCTGCTTTTATCTCTGCAGTCTGATCTGCCTGTACCTAGTAGCCCCTCTCGTTTGAGAAAGTTGGAACCGGATCGAGTAACGTGCACCAGCAATCCAGCTCCAAGACGCAAGAAATGATTGCTCTGCATGCCGATTGACCTGACGAAGTGACGGGTCAGCAATTTCGCTGTGCGAAAAAGCCTACGAACAGTTTCAGCTTTGGATCGTTCTGGATGTGTCGAGCTTAGCATGCTACTGGGAAATCATTTCTGGGATGTAAAGATCGTTGGCGAAACAGAGTTGCTTCTTGGGAGAACATTTCTTGACTATTTAGTGTGCATGATTTCACTTCATGATTTCACTTCAGTACTTTCACCTAACCTCTTCTTGTAACATCCAAATCCTAGGGTGCAAGTTGGGCCAGGATACTGTGGAGCTAGCTATATGTTTGCTTCGTTCTATATGGTACTTCTCTCTCTTTTGAATTTTACACCGCATCGATCATTGATGATGTCGGACTCATTACCTAATCTACCGCGAAAGCCGGATAAATTCTAATAGAATCAGGACTCCTACCTCTCTTGAAACAAAATTCTTAGTTCACTTTGAAAAAGGATTAAAAGGACTATATAAATGTACGAGGGATGGTCATAGAAAGAAGCAAGCTAAAGTAGAGAACGTATGAGAGGATTAAAAATTATATTATTCTTTAGCATGAATTTTTATATAGGACAAGGATCTGCGAGTCCTAAAAGGTTCAAAAAAAAATTGTGAGAGAGTGATAATCCCTTGTACTCTTTTGAAATCGTGCTTAAAGAATTTACGATCTACTTCGTCAAATCTTTCTTTCTCACTGTGTTTAAGGAATCTACGATATTCATCCACTTCCTTTTGGATACTGTGTACACTCTTACTATATCTCATAAACTCTCATCTGATCCAAGAATTATTGCGCATACAGAGGGCTAGCAGGGTATAACAAATGAATGGCAGCAAATTGGCACAAGCTCTTAGCAAATGTAGCATAGCCTCGCATGTTATTTAGATCACATTGCAATCATGTCTCGTCCCTGATTGTCTCGTCCCATCAAAAGCATCAAACCACATTATATAAGCAGATACCGGGTAGAGGGCAAGGAAATAGGTAAATATAAGCCACATAATAAATAGGAAAATGTCAACTTTTCAATCCTAATTTAGGTTCTCGAACTATTGAAATCAATGTAACTGGCCCCGACCCATCCAACCCTAATTTTGGCGTGACGTGGACGACACGTATGTCCTCGTTCCCATCCGACGCCCTGTCAACGCCCGATATAACACCTCTCGGTGGCTCTCTCTCCCTCCACCTCACTTTCATTCCCCCAAACGCTTGACGACACCATAGGGAATTGGGTGCGACGGCGTGCGCACATGCGAGTAGTTGGGTACCTATGCAAAGTGTTGGTGCGATTGTGCAGTAGAGGAGCCACTGGCGGCATGGAGGCAAAGGCGGTGGGCACCGCAGCTGGGGAGTGAGTGGAGGGTAATGAGCATGGCTGAGGAGAGGAGGAAGAGGAGACACTAGACGACGACCCCCGGCAAGGTGGCTGCAGGGCCCAAGTTCGGCAGGACGCTGCCCTATTCTACAACCGCTAGGTAATCCATCCAAATTCGTCCCTATCTCCGTGTTTCCTTCGAAATTGATTCTCCCATTTTCTTCCCTATCTCATTGCAACCCCGTTCTTTCCTTTGTGCACCTGCATCATCACTGGAGTCCTCATCACTGCTCATCGCACCGCCAGCCTCGTCACTGTTACCATCGATCTGTCATCTCCTTGCCTCGTCACCCGCGTCATAAGGTGCACCCCGATGCGCTGGTGCTAACCCCCCACCTCTGTTGGCCACTCTGCCCGTTGTACCACGCCACCGCTGTTGTCCTCCTCACCACCACGGCTGCCATCGTCGGCAGCCTCCTCAGCACCACCTCCGCTCCCATCAACCCCAAAAACATAATCAACATCACCAAGGACATACCGAGCGCCCCTGTCATCGTCATTCCTCTGTTGCATTATCACCCTCATCCCTCGCTCTTTTTTTTTCTCTGTGTGCGTCTCTATCTCGGTAGAGAAGAAGCACTGTATCAATCAGTATTGTGCATAATTGGTCGAGCTGAACCAACTAGTTGAGTCCGACCTAATACTAACTGACTCAGCGGCTTGTGTGATCACTTTGCTGATGTGGATTAAAAAACCGCCGCCACGTCAAATCAAAACCACATCCATTTGGGTGGAGAGGGTAAAATGAACGGTTTCGTTAGTTCGAGGACCTGAATCAAACGGTTTTACAGTTCAAAGTTAAAAAATAGACTCGGCTGAGTAAGTAACAAGTCTCCGAAGAAGCCTAGCTAGTTAGAGGCCGGAGCTGCTTTTCCGAAGGCACATGTTGCTGATCGCTCAACGGAATGTGCAGGGTGATGCAACGCAATCAGCAGCAGCAGTTCGAAACCTTCCGATGATGCCACCATGCATTATCGATCGGTCAGTCAGGCACAGAGGTACTCACACCAGCAACAACATGTTCACGGAACAGCGATGGGCACCCTCCTTGCGGGGTAAGGCGCTGTTTGGATTTACAGGAATCGACCAGATCTGAACATGATGCCCCGTGCCAATGCATGGCTTGTTGGATGTCGCCTCTGTTGCAGCATGTTCAGCACATATAAGGATGTGCAGTATTGGGCCATATTTCACATGCACATATCGCAGATGTTCGTTTGCAGGAATAGTACTATTTTTGCCAAAATTGTTGCAAGGAACAGCAGTGCACACCTGGAAGCAGGCAAGTACAATCGTTCAGAATGGCCTGTAGATCTGTAGCCTCTCCTGCACAAGTCTTGCTGTGGCTGACCCGGCCCACAAAAAACGGGCCACTACATGCGCCGATAGTCTAGACTCTAGAGTGATGTTTTCTTTTCTTTCCTCTGGGTAATTAGCCAAATTCCGCTTTTTTAAAAAAAAAAAAAAAAGGTATCTTCAGATGGGCCAGGCAAATTGGGTGCCGGTGAATCGGCCGAAAAGCCAATGTCCGGCCCATATAAGTTACGCCAAAGCCTAAAGGTCCAAAATAAAGATGGCGAAATTGGACACATGAATCCCACTACAGGATGCAGAGAGTTCTGGGAGGGTCAGGTCAACTATCGCAGGCCATAATCTCTCCTACAACTGGCACATTCATCGAGCACTCGATGATCGCAAACAGTGCGATTTCCGCAGGCATGTGGCTGCACACCACGAATGCAACGCAGCAGAGCTATTTCCAGCTAAAATACAGAATGGCCATTAGCCCCGGCATCACGCACGCCACCACCATACGTCCAGACTGCGACGCACTTTGGGATTGCGATGCGAAACCAGCCCGAGCCCAGCAGCGACGTGCGTGTGGCGCGGATTAGCGCAGGAGAGGCGCGCGTACGTACGTGCGTGCGTAAATTGGATGGATCTGTGCTGCGAATCAGCCGCAGCTCACAGGTAGTGCATGGACAGTGAAAAAGATGGCCCATCCCCCATGTGATGTTTGCTTGGGACAAGTAAATTAACAAGAGAAGTCGACGATGCCATCGCATCGCATCGCATTGCTTTGCTTTGCTTTGCTTGCTCCCAAACGTGCCCTATTAACGGGGCACGCAGCACATGCTGCAAGCTTAGCATATAACAATGTTAATGACTTGCTAGCTAGCAGCGGCTGTTTTGCTTGTGATGAACAAAATTAAATGGCGGTGTCTATGCTTTAGGTGATTGAATTTTTTTATCTATCAGTTATATTTCTTAGCAGTAGGATTTTAATCCAATGAATACCATAAGTTTTTATGTTAATAAAAAAAATCTAAACTAGATAAAAGTAAATATAGATGAATCCTACAAATACAAAAAAAAACTAGATAAAAGTAAATCTAGGTGAACCCTATACATACGAAAAAAATACAAAAATAAATAAAACAAAAAAGTTACAGTAGAGTTATGTTAAAATTATACATTACTTGGTGATTCAATTTTAGATTTAGTGCTGCATAATTGTAGATGGCTGACGTATAGTTTTTCTTTTAATGAAACTGAAAATTAGCGATTCCAAAATTAAATTATCAGTATCTGCAGTGCATACGTCAGTGACAGGTAAAGCGCACCTGTATACGAGTAGTAGCACATAGAGACGGCGAGAGGACTGACCGGCTTTACAAGTCAATGCCACGTTTCCTCGCCAAAAACTACTACACGCCTCGTCGCACCTAACGAGGTGTTGAAGCTCTACCTGCAGGAAGAGAGTGAGAGCTGCTCGCTGTCTCTCTCTCTCTCTCTCTCTCTATACAGAATGTGCAAGCAAAGGAAACAACTAGGAGACCTGTAGCTAACCAGCTAGTGTATTTAATTAAGCTGGCCTGTCGCCGTCGCGCCAATGAAGTCAAATTACGGGCAGATTCGACTGCCGATAGCGACCAGGCACCGGTACCAAATCGATCGATGGACAAAGTACAGAGTGAAACCAATAGATTATTGGTAGCAAGTAGCTGTTTTTCCTCTACCCAATAAGCTACTGCATGCTCTCCTAGTCCTAGCTTGGTAGTACGAAGCTTCCCAAGCCCATCGATCTCCGCACCATCATTGGGTTTTTTTTTGTTTTTTTTTTTGCCCAGATGGCACCGACATTTATAAATGTGGTTCTTATCATGAGGTATGGCCAAATATGACATTCCAAAAGTGTCCCATGTTGTCACGTGTGCAATTTCGATCACTCCTAACCTGTAATCAATGTCGTCCGCACGCCCATCGACCGGACAAGCCGTGTCCCCCCCCATATGGCTTGTCCGGGCGAGCGTGCAGACACGGCTTGTCCGGGTGGTAGGTGTGCGGACAAGGCTTCTCCAGACGGTGGATGTGCGGATGACACACGTGTCGACACACTATTTGTTCGGGCGGTGGGTGTGCAGACGACATTGATTCCAGGCTAGGGTGACCGGAATTGCACATGTGGCAGTGTGAGGCACGTTCGAACTGTCATTTTTTACAATACGACATGAAAGACGCTACTTCCGTAAAAACAGGCGCAAGGCCATAAACTCCACATCATTGCCCACACTTGCAGACTCAACATACATCACCATGTCTTTCTTTCTGTGCCTTCAGCCCTTCACTCATGAAAGGTATCTCTGCAATTGCAAGTCAGAGACCAGCCACATCTAATGCTCTACAGTGCACATCACCCTTGAAAGATTGTCGAAAAAGAATAAAATTGTGTATATATGATAACTAATGAGCTTGTCTGAAACAACCCAAAAATTCAAAAGTTTTGAAATCTTTTTGGTTGAATTTGAGTTTCTTTCCCTTTTCGAAAACTCCAACCCAAAACCGATTACCTTTTCAGCATCCCCGTTTTCCTCAGCCGAAAATGGCTTTCTCCCCGGGCGTCTCTCCCTTCTTCCTCCTCCTGGACGTCACCTCCCCGACGCCATCTCCTTCGGCGCCGCCTCCGTCAGCGCCCCGCTAGTGCACTAGGCCACCTCGCCTCGCCATGAATGTGACGCGCATCTCTACCGCCTCCTTGCTCGCTCCTGGCGCCACCCAACCGCTCCCAACCGCACACATCGCCGCCACTGCCGCACTGCCTCCACCAGCTTCCACCGCCTTCGCACGTCGCGTCCTCACCCCGCCCATGCCGTCACCAGCATCTTCTACCAAATTCGCCGTGCCACCTCCCCCCAGCACCGTCTGCGCTCGGCTGGCCAACCACGTTGCCACCCACACGCCGCGCCATCGCCGCTCGGTTCCTGCTCCCACCGCCTTCCCCGTGCTATAAAAGTCCACCCCTGACTCGCATTCTTCATCACCTCCTACCACACCACCTCTCATTTGCCCGTTCGTCAACAGCGCCGGTGAATTTCAAGAATCGCCGCTGCCCTGTTCTTTTTCCCCGGTGAGGCCCGGGGTAAATTCGTCGCCACCGTTGCTTCCCCACCTTTCTACCTCGCATTAGCTCCCTCTCGCCACACCGAAGCTTTCCCCTACCACATCCTCGCCCCTAGCTCGCTGGCGTCGAGCTCCTCCTCTGCGCCACCCACTGCTCCCGTGGACAGCTTGCCACGGACCAATCCGAGCTCCACCGACACCTCCTCTGAACTCATGTTGGCTTACTAGTGCTGAAGCACTGGTCTTCTTGGTCGAAGCTTGGGCGTAGTGCCGCTGCCTCCTTCCCCTGCTCCGGGCGTGTACCATTGCCGCCACCACCCCCTCCACACCTCCTCTGCCCCTCTAAACCCCCAAAATAGAATCCCTATCACTCAGTGGTGCTCACTGCACCCTCGCGCGCCGCCACCGGCCACCGCTGTCGCCGGAGTCACCGCTGCCACCGCCCAGCCGCTAGGCCATTAAGGCCTGGCCTTTTGGGCTGTGGGCTGACATAGCAATTGGGCTGCCCCTAATTACTATTCATTTTTGTCCAGTCATCACTATTCATAAAATAGTAAAAACAGTTATTATTCGCAGGCATTACTATTCACAAACTGAAACAGCAACCCTAATTGCTGTTCACTACCCATTTTTGTCTATAAATAGTAAAAAAATAGTACTATTCATTATCTGATACTATTCACACCCAAAACCCTAATTTGACATATTATACCATTTTCGACAGTTTCGAGCCCGTCAATCCATTTCTCAACCCTGTTCAGTCCAATCAAACACCAAATAAATCCATTTCTTTCTGAATTTTTTGTTTACTTGCATGTTGTTCCCAGCTCATTCCTTACCGAGCCGGATGTTATTTGGTTTGTTTTATTCTTTTATGTGTTAGGTCACGACTTCAACGACCAAGCTCCGAAAGATGCCAGACAAGATGAGCTACAAGAAGAATCTGTGCAAGGAGGCAAGTCGCATTCCTTTGATCATTTTAGGCCAATATTTTATGTATTTATATTATTATTTTCATTACTGTATTTGTGCCAATTACTTTAAATATTAAAATAATACTTTTGAATACCATGATGGTTAAAATAATCCTATTACCCCACATACAAGCCCACCTACTCTTGTAGGCCATATTCATCTTGAGAAGTTTAGATCATATAAAATGATAGCTACATATTTAGCTTTGTCATCGCAAAAATGTGTTTATAAATCCTGAAAAGCAGTATTGGCCTTTCGCCAATGGTTTTGGTGGAGAGTTAAGGGTTGAGACCAAGATGTTGGACAACACAATAGACTTGTTGTAATACCCCGGCCTACTCGTAGCGTGGCCCATGTGGCCCATGAGGAGTTGTGTGGTGGGATTAGTCCCACATTGCTTGTCTTAAGTGAGTTGTAGTAGTATATAATGCCTGTTGGATCCAAACGTAGCACCTCTGGGTTAGCCCTTTTACACGAAGCGAGGACGAAAGTGTAAGTGAGGTGCTATGTGTGGCGGAGTCCATACATGAAATGGGGCATTGAGCCGATTTTGGGTCAGGGTGTTACACTTGTGTTAAAAGTAATAAGTCAATGGTGAGATCAAGGAGGTGAACAGCCACGAGTTGGTGTTGGTCCATTTCCTCATTGGACAAGAACCTTGGGCCAAAGTAACAGGCACAAAAAAATCGCTCAACCACAGGTGTAGTCATTACTCCCTAGTTTAGTACACTACTCTACCAATTGAATATCTACAGGTTGTCAACTGCTCTTGTGTGATAGAGCAGTAGGAATTGGGGTGCGACAGGAGTGGGTCTGAAGGGATACTCTCTGATCTACACAATGGTATGGACCCGTCAGCCTCGGAGTACGCATTCCACTATTGGCCGGTGGTCTCCCTGAGGGATGTATGGATTAAGACCTACCGGGTAGAGACTAAAAAGGTTGAGCAGTGAAAAACCTTTGTTATCTCAGCTCAGTCGTATGCTAATGTGTTGCGTGTTTATGGCCTGCCAGTATGAGCATGAGGTTACTTGTGGGTAAACCTAAGCAACTCTGCAGAGTATAATTAACGGTATTCGAATACGCCGTGGTTCCGGTTAAGGAAGTTGTATTCATAGGTGATTCCAATACATGAGACGTAAGTAGAGTTTTTAAAATGTTAAGTTGGTAATTGTAATAGTTGAGAAACCCCTGCTGTTATTAATTATTATTATTTTACTATTTTCAAGTTAAACTGCTTTAAATATAACTTGTTGAGTACAGTAGTAGTACTCATTCTTGCAAAATATGCAAACCATCTACACAGGAAACTTAGAAAAATGCTGATGGTCTCAATGAGCAGGATTTTGGTGGACCCCCAGTTGGCAATTATTACTGTTATTAGGTCTCGACTGCGCTCAAGCATGCCTTTGGTTTGAAGTTCTTTTATCTTGTAATATATTAACTTTGGGCTTAGAAGCCCGTGTCAGTGTTAAAACTGGATGTTAAGCTTTAATATTATATAATAAAGGTTTGATTTTTGTTGTAATTCGAAAGTTTACTTGAGATGATGCTTACTTCATAAATACATATTTTAAACGGTTGTGAAGAGTTTAATGATATAAAAAATAGAGACGTTACATTGTCAGACCGGTTAATACAGAGATATGTTCCATTTTCCTTTATATTTTAAGGCTGTTATGCTTAGTACTTAGCAGTACCACTAAGTTTCATTTTCCTAAGGCTGCCCAGAGTAGAGTAGGTCTACTAGTACTAGTTCACTTGATTCACTGAACAGCCAATAGAATGGCTACCGTGGAAAAGAGAACAAAGTTACGCAATGATCAGGTCATTAATGCCAGAAATGAGGCCCAGAAGATTATTGTAGGGAGTACCAGTATTGATTTTTTTGCTGTACGTACCACTCAATCACAACTGATAGCCTGATATGGCATTTGGGCTCAAATGAAAGCACGCAGCTTATACAAAACCACACAAATGCATATCTTCTGTCTCCTTTTGCCAACCATTCTAAACTACTACTGCTAATTAACACCTGTCTTGCCGACAAAAGAAAGATTATACTAGAGAACACCTCATGAAAGAAAGGTAGAAGAAAACATAGGAAAGAAAAGGTGTGGAAGGCATGAGCAACCAAAGCTACTAGTTGCACAAAATGGAACCTTTTTAGTCATGGCAATGGAGGCGAGCACATAGTTTTGTGCAGGCGAATGCATCCAAACGCTATATACGTACCCTGCCCTGGCAGATGCCTAATAATTGCATGCCTCCCAATTAATCAATCAGTGCAGATCCATCTGCAACTGCTGCAGTTTCTCACTCTCCATCACTCTCCCTATTGAATATACCAGCAATGTAGCATCGAAAATTTGTACAAGATGGTACATACATACAGTAGGAATGAGGCAGGCACATATGCTGATCATTGATGTACACTATACAGCACTGTACATATTGTCATGGAAAGTTTCTTCATCATAATGCCACCACTTATTTTTGCAGACCATGGAGATGATGGTCTCATGGATGGATGTGTGTCTCTTCATGAGGATTGAGGAGTGACTGAGCACACTCATGTCTCACTGGAATGGTTGCCTTTTGTAGAGATCGATATACACTCAAAAGAAAGAGAGAATAGGGAGGGGAAGAAAGGAAAGGAACAATTAATGACAAATTGACATGCACCATGGCCAGGATGAACAAGAAAGGTACTGGCTGAGCCAATGAACGTGCACCGGCCGGCCTCTAGAAGAGCTCCCACTCGAACCTCGGGGACGGCGAGGTGGTGGTCGCCGGCGCCATGGTGGTCACCGGGGCCGAGGACGTCGACGGAGCTGACGACAGCAGGTCGAACGTCTCCCAGCTCGCCGTTGCAGTCTGTGGCGCCGGCGCGGTAGCCGTGGCGGGCGCTGGCGGCTGGAACTGCCGGCGCTGCTGCTGCTGCTGCGCCGGCGGCGGCTGCGGCGGCCGGGCCTTGGCGTGGCCGTTGACCTTGGGCGCCGCTGACGCGTTCTTGGTCTTCGCACGGATGGCGTCCAGGGTCTCCACGTACTTCTGCACCCGCTTCTCCTGCATTCGCCGCTGCACCTTGACGTCGCCCTCGGCGATGACGGAGTCCAGCTTGACCAGCTCGTTCATCAGCGCCTCGGTGAGCGTGACGACGTCGGCCTCCACCACCTTCCCGCCCTTGCTCACGATCGTCTCCAGGGCCGACACCTGCCACAAACCAACCGCCGCGCCGGCGAAGTCAAATCAACCGCCCACCACAAGTAAAAAACGAGCACAGAAACGCCGGCCATGGAGATCATCGAGCTAAAGCCGGTACCTTGGATGCGAGCTTGTCGACGTCGAGGCTGATGCAGGAGATGGACTTAGCGGCGCGCTCGGCCTTGCTGTTGCGGCGCTCCTCGAGGAGGCGCTTGGCTTGCGCGGTGGGGTCCTCAAGCAGCTGCATCTTGGAGCGGTCCTTGACGCCGGCCATGTCCAAGAACTCCTTGGAGTCCCGCTCCTTGTCCTTGTACACCACCTTCTGGTCGTCGGGGTGCAGCCCCGTCTTCTCCGACAGCAGCTTCTTCAGCTCGCCGAAGGAGGCCTGGGAGTTGATGTAGATCTCGTGGTAGACGCCGTTGAACTTGACCTTGACGCGGATGGTGGGCACGGGGGCGCCGCCGGGCGGCGGGTCGGAGTCCGGGCTCCGCTTCTGCACCAGCATGCCGCCGGGCCGGACCTCCCACACCTCCTCCTTCACCGCCGCCGCCACGGACTCCTTCATCGGGGAGAATGCAGGCGCTTTCTGATCCTTCCCGCGCATCATCTTCTCATCCTACGCTTGTATGTACACACCCTCACCAATCGAGCTAAAAAATAATTGCTGCTCAGAGACCACCAGAGGCTAATCTACCTAGCTTAATTTGCTCTGCTCTCTATATGTATATGCTGCGCCAGAACCGGCAAATCCAGAGACACCGCAGGAACAACAACTAAACTGAAAATGTGAACTGAGCTTGTAACCTACAATTGGAGAAATCAAGAAGAGGAGGAGGGGGGAACCAGAAGAAGAAGAAGAAAGAAATGGTGGTGGGAGAAAGAAAAAGACAGGGTACAACTAAGGGACAGGGCAGCAGAATATTTATACTGATAAAACGAAGCAAGGCAAGGCAAGGCAAGCAAGCAAGCCAGGCCAACTTGCAATTAAACAACTGTGGGGTCTCTAGTTGTACAATGGCAAGGAACAAAACAACTCCAATGGTCTGGACCCCGATTGCTGCCACGATCACCAGTGATTCTTCTGGATCGAGAAGAAAAGACGAGGGATTACGGTGAAGTTTTTGAGTTGTCATCGATCAACGTACGGCTGGGAAGGACGAGACGAGACGGTGAAGATGAAGGTGAAGCCGTAAACGGTTGAGGTGGCGCGTCGAGCCGAGAGGTGCAGCGCACCATCCTCTCACGTACACTCGATCGTTGCCGATGCGTCCGCTTGGGTTGGTGAGTGGGGGTTGGTGGTTGGTTGCAATTGCAATGCTGCTTGCTCGGGACGGCTCGATCTCCTCCGCGTCGCCGGCCTTCGCCTCCAAGCAAAAGCCAAGGCAGCCGTTCGTTTCGCCGAGCTCGCCACTTCACCCTATTTCCTACCTACCACTCCTTACCTCCTTGTGTCTTCCTCTTTCAGATTCCGTTTCAGCTTTTTTTTCTTCTTCTTTTTTTATTTTTTTGCCAGGAATGAAAGAAAAGCTTCATATACACACTACTTATATTGCAAAGTTTTCTCATTCTACCTTGGAGTGTACGTGCTGATCAGGAATGTGGCAGCCCGGGTGTCGGTTTCTGAGAGAACCAGCAGGTGAGTACTACTCATTCGTCAATCATATTTGGCCTGGAACACTTCTTTTATTCAATTTATGTACTATTCGTGTTTTATATGATGGAAGGAGTAGTAGTTCCCCTAGGCCTCAGATTAGTTTGTTCCAGGCTATACCTATAATGCGGGGTACTGTCTGCATGCGCCAATGTGCCTTGCGATCGATCCCTGCATTCATATGAGTGGCCTACTGGCCTGTGAAGTGTATGGCAGCAACCGAAACTAGTAGTACGATGGTTCAGAGTTTGCAAATGATTAAGCTGCACCGCCCGGGCGACAAAAGCCTGAAGGGAGTTGGGGGTTGATTGGTCCTGAATGCGGCAACATTACGGAGTATTTATTCCGTTGCTTCATCATTCGTTCGATCATTCATCGGCATGCATGCGTAAAAGCAGTACTCGACAATCGTACATGTGGCATCTTTCAGACATTGCTACATCAGCTGCATGCACTATGGAGGAGCACTATATCTATTGTAAAGAGATTGAGAGAAAACCAAAAGTATGTTTATTCTGATTTTGTACATGTATATATACATGATGAAGAGTTGCCAATAAACCAAAGGGTGTCAGTTACAAAACTGTTTGTACATTGGGCATAATCTAACATGCGATTTTATTTTGTGTCACAACACTCCCCCTTGACCAATGTGTCTTCATATGATCTTCTAATTCATCATGTTGGAAAAACTCCTCCAAAAACCCTGTAGGGAAAAATATGAGGAGAACCGATAGAATAGATATGTCATGAAAAACTCCTTTAAAACCCAGTGGGAAAATTTAAGGAGAAAAGTTGATATGGCATATATCTGTTCATATCTTCCTAAACCCCATGTGAGGAAAAGAGATGTATTAATGATTATGTTGTCATATTGCCTCATTAAAAACCTTGATGAGAAACTCATAAAGGAAAAGAGTACAATATTTTATCTAAACGGGTTGAGTCTTAGGAGATTTCTCCCCCTGACATCTGCAAATCACGTAGTCTTCGCATACCAATTCCATGAACACATTTTTGAAATGCGGAAGTTGGTAATGACTTGGTAAATAAGTCTGCGAGGTTATCACAAGACTTAGTTTGCGAATAGTGATTTCCCACTTTCTTGCAATTCATGTGGGTAAAATAGTTTAGGTGCAATATGTTTTGTGATATTACTCTTTATGTAACCCGTTTGCATTTGAACAACGCAAGCAGCATTATCTTCGTAGATAATGGTAGGTGATGAAATAGCACCTATATCACATGATCATTGTATGTGATTAATCATTCTGCAAGCCATACACATTCACGTGATGCTTCATATAATGCAATTATTTCGAATGATTAGTGGATGTAGCCACTAGAGTCTGCTTGAAGACTTCCAAGAGATGGCGCTTCCACCGTAAAAACACAAAGCTGTTTGAGATCCGGCATTATGGGGATCGATAAATAGCCACATCAGATATCCTATTAAATCCATATTTTTATTCTTTTGAAAGAATATACCGAGATCTTTAGTGCCTTGAAGATATCTAAGGATATTCTTCACTCCTACCCAATGTCTTTTGGTTGGAGTAGCGCTGTATCTAGCAAGTAGGTTTACCGCAAATGCAATATCCGGTCGGGTGCAATTTGCAAGGTACATAAGCGCTCACAAAGACTCGAGATATGGAACCTCGGGTCCCAATATCTCTTCATTGACATCTCGGGGTCTAAATGGATCTTTTTCCCTGTCTAGAGATCGAACAACCATGGGGGTTTTCGATGGATATGCTTTGTCCATATTGAATTTCTCCAATATTTTCTGGACATAGGCTGATTGATGTACTAGAATGCCTGTATGAAGGTGCTCAAGTTGTATACCTAAGCAAAATTTGGTTTTACCCAAATCCTTCATTTCAAATTCCGTCTTAAGATGATTGCGTGCTTCATCTATATCTTGTGTGTTACCAATGATATTAAGATCATCAACATACACGATATAATGCAAAATCTGTTGAGGATCTTTTATGAATACACATGGGCAATCATCATTGTTGGAGTATCCCTTTTGGTTAGGAACTCACTTAGTCGGTTGTACCACATTCTACCTGACTGTTTCAAGCCGTATAAAGACTTGTTCAACTTTACACAATACATATTGCGATTTGCGTTTGGATTCGGAATTGAAATTCCATCGGGAACTTTCATGTATATGTCCGAATCGAGTGACCCATAAAGATATGCAGTCACTACATCCATCAACCAAAAGCTAGATGATTTTTAATCGCCAATGAGATTAAATATCTAATGTTATTCCACTCATTCTTGGAGAATATGTTTCATTGTAATCAATGCCGGGTCTCTGCGTGAACCCTTGTGCTACAAGCCTTGCTTTGTATCTCACCACCTCATTGTTTTCATTCCGTTTGCGGACGAAAACCCATTTGAAACCAACAGGGAATACTTTGGGAGGTGTATGTATCACATTGGTGAATACATTTCTTTTATTGAGCGAGGCTAACTCCGCTTGAATTGCATCCTTCCATTGGTTCCAGTCCGAGCGCTGTTTGCACTCTGCCATGGTCTTAGGATCTGGATCATTTTGAAGGTTGTTTGCAATTGTTGTGGAGAAATAAATGTCGACAATTGTAGTCTTACGATCATATGATTCTCCAGAATCATTATAGTTAGTAGAAATTTCTTGGACCCCTGATGACTCAATGTTATTTCCCAAAACATTTGAGTCGGGGTATTCCGATGTCCCAGGATCAGTGATTGAGTGCACTGTTGATCCGGGTTCAAGGATCCTTTGGTGTCTATCAACTTGAGGTTGATCTGCATTTACATTCTTTTGTTTCCTTTGTCGCTTGTTAGAAGCTGTATCCGCCATTTGTGCCGTATTTCTCCCTCTCTTATTTTGAACTGGGAGTTGAGTGGTATTTTTCGGTACCTCCACTCTTTCAGGCACATTTCTGGCAGGGTTATAGGATTTTGTGACACCTTTATAATCAGTAAATGCATCTGGCAGATTATTTGCAATGTTTTGCAAATGAATAATTTTCTGAACTTGAAGTTCAGTCTCTGTAGTACGTGGGTCTGAGGCAGGAATGCCTTGAACATTCCAATTAATTTCCTGGCATTCAGTTTGGTATTTATTGTCTCCCCCTAATGCCGGGAAATGCTCCTCATTGAATATGCAATCGTCGTCAGAAATGTGTCCCCGTTAGGGTTCGAGGTATTTTATGATTGACGGTGATTTATACCCAACATAGATCCCAAGTTTCTGTGCGGTCCCATTGAGGTACGTGCGGTGGTGAGATCGATGCGTATGTAGCGCAACCGAACTTTCGCAGATGGGAAATATCCGTGGATTTCACGCACTAATTGTAGCGGGAAGTGCTATGATATGCGCTTGGGCGCAATTGTATTAAGTCGCGTGTAAGATCGCATGACCCCAACATGATGTTGGTAAGTTGCAGTCAGTAGTAATGGTCGTGCAATGAGCTTGATTCTCTTGATAAGAGATTCGCTAAACCATTTTGTGTATGAACATATGGAGCAGTGTTGAACTTGTATCCCAAGAGCCATACAATAATCATTGAAGGCATAGGATGAAAATTCAGCGACATTGTCCATTCGAATTGATTGAATTCGATATTCGTGATGATGTGCTCGTAATTGGATGATTTGACCAATTAACTTAGCAAATGCATGGTTTCGTGTGGATAAAAGACACACATGTGACCATCTAGTAGATGCATCAATGAGAACCATGAAGTACCTGAATGAGCCACACAATGGTTGTATAGGACCACATATATCTCCTTGAATGCGTTCAAGGAATTTAAGTGGTTCACTCGATTTTAAGATAAGAGGGTCTTAAAATCAATTTTCCTACAGACAGAAGTGCACACAAAATCTGAGGATTCCGGAAATTTTGTTTTGATATATGTATGACCAATAGAATTGCTAATAATTTTCCTCATCATTCCAATGCCTGGGTGGCCAAGGCGATCATGCCATGTTTGGAATGTATTAGTATTTTGGAAAATTACTTTGTACGCAATATGTTGAACGGATTTGATGTATGTATAGTACAATCCGGAGTTTAAAGATGGAATTTTCTCTAGTACTTGTTTGCCATATCCGTTGTTTTTGGTTAAGAGTAGATATTCCTCTTTGTTGTCATTTTGGGTTTCAATATGAAAACCATTCTGACGGATATCTCTATAACTAAGTAGGGTGCGTGTTGAATCGGGATACAAGAGTGCATCCTCAATCTCCAATTGTGTACCCATAGGGAGAGTGATAGAAGCGCGACCAGAGCCTACTATCGTTGCATCGCGTCCAGCGATTGTTAAAATATTTCCTTTTCTCCTTGTAAGGGTTAGGAAATATTTTGTGTCCCTAAGTATAGAGTTTGTGGTACCGCTATCCACAAGGCATAATTCCTCCTCCATTGGATTGACTCCAAAATCTATATACACAAAGAAAAGAATTTAATGAAATTCTTGAAGTAATATATAGAATACATACAAACTTTATTTTGCAATATCGAATATGTTCGATATATGATTGTAGCATACAAGCTTACAATATAGATGACAACATTATTTATATTACAACATAAAAGTACTTAGTAGCTATGGAACTAGGAGTCTAATTGAGATCTCCAAGCATGTTGTGAGAATGGAATTCTTCAAGTGTGTCCTCGGTGCACATGAGATCATCCTTCTTTGTAGAGGCACATGTGTCTTTGAGTTCTTGAATGAACTTTTGAGAACATCCGGTTTCGTCATCGTTGGATGTGAGATTGAAGTGTGCTTCAAATCGCTTCAGTTGAGCATCCTTGCCTTGAGGCAAAGGCGGAGGTAGAGGTTCACAAGATGCTTGAGTGCGGCATTTCTTGGTAGGATGGTTGTAGCAACCACACTTTTGACAAATCTCCTTTTTGTCAATTTTCTTACCAAAATTGCCTTTACCTTTCTTGAATCCGCTTGGTTTTTGCTTCATGTTGCGTTTGTGTTTACCTTTAAAGTTCTTTGATTGGTCTTTTGAACCATTGAACTTATTGTTATTTTGATTAGCATGAACTTCAGGTAGTGGAGCAGCCCCGATGGGACGTTGCTGATTATTCTTTAAAAGAAGTTCAGCATGTTTTTCTGCCTGAAGTAAAGTATGCATAAGATCAAAATAAGTTTGGTAATTTGCAGCACGCCATTGCTTCTGTAGGACCTGTCAGATGGGAGCATTGTAGAGAGAGTCTTCTCTATTTTATCCGCATCTGTTGGTTCCTTCTCACAAAAACGTAATTTGGAGCAAATAGTATGAAGGGCATGGTTATAGTCTCCAACCGTTTTGAAATCTTGGAGTCTAAGATGTGCCCATTCATGATTAGCCTCTCGTAAGATAATGACTTTCTCTTTGTTCATATCTATTTTGAGGGCTATCCATAAAGTAAGTGGATTCTCCTCATACGAGATATTCCGCCTTTAAATCGGATGTATGTGATTAGTATTATGTTTAAAACGGAATATTTCACAATATCTGGAGGAATTTGATCTCATGAGGATTAAATATCACCCTTTCCAACCCACGTGTGGTGAGGTTGATCTTTAAGTCCATAGCCCATGTAGGGTAATTGGTACCATCGATGGCGAGTGGCTCAAAATCTTTGGTAGCCATTTAAAACCTACATAAAAAGTACACCATAAATAATTAATTTACATGAGGTAAATTAATGTGTATGGTATTGTTGTAATAAAATGCAAAATATATGGAAAACAATATGAGTATTGTATGCCAAATGAATATATATACCCAAATTAAATATAACGTGTGGTTATATTTATAATCTTTATAATCACAATATTGGTGGTGAACACCAATTTATTGTATGGCATAGCGTACAAAAAAAAATGTAGCAAAAGGGCCATAAATTGTGATAATGTGGTATTTATGTTAGGTATAATATTTTGCAAAAATTCCAATTTATTAAGTACAATGGTACTCATTAAATGGGAATTTTGAATTTTAGTTTTGCTAAAGATAGCAAATTTAAATATGGTCGCAATGCGTATTGCAAATAAATTACAATAAAATAATAATCCTATATATGTAAAACATATAAATGTGAATGCACATTTATTTAAATATTTACATAATTTTCAGATCCTGTAGGGACTGAAATGCAAATTTATAATAGGAATTTATTTAAAATAAAGATTCCGCATTTCCATGAAATACTGGGGAAAATACAAAATCGTGACAACTGGTGAAGCCCATTTGGCCTTTGGCCCAGTGGGAGGTGGGATTAATTTGGGCCAAGCCCGTTTAAGCCTGACCATATATATAATGGAAGGAGTTAGGGTTTCCTAACTCCCCAAACCCTAGCCACCATGGGAGCCGCCACGCCGCCGCCTTTGGAGGGAGCCGCCGGCCGCCATTGCCGCTGCCTTCTCGAAGGGCGCCAGCCGTCATTGCCAAGACCGGCGGGCCGGCTGCCGGCCGGCCGGCCAGCCGCCATATGCGCCGGCGCCTTATGGCGGCCATGGGCGGGCCGGGCCTTACGGGCCAGCCGGGGTTCGGCTTCTGCCAAGAAGCCAAGCGCGCGGGCGCGCGCATGCGCCGGCCAGCGCCACGGCCGGGCGCGCGCGCCTGCCGGCCAAGGCCGGGGGCCTTCTGTGGCCGCCGGCCGGCCAGCTGCTTTGGCCCGGGCGGGTCGGGCGCTTGCGCCCGCCCAAGCCGGGGTCTGGCACAGCTGAAGCCGCGCCGCGCGCGCTATGCGCCGGCCAAGGCCGGCCCGGCTGCGCCGGCGCGCGATTGGCCGGCCATGCGGGTCGGGCGCGCTTTGCCGGATCATGCGGCCTGCGTCGGCCGTCTTGCGTCCGGGCGCGCGCTTTTTTTTTTCGATTTATGTGGATGAGAATTCATCCTTGGCGAGGATGCTTGTATTGGTTTGCGATCCGGAGGCCGGACGACGGTTGGCAGCTGCGGAGGCATCGCGGTCGCCGTGAAGGACCATAGCGTGGGGCCTTCGCCGGTGGTAACGCCGTCGTCGTCGCCATGGACGACGATGAGTCGGTGTGAACCATGACCGGTGGCGATGATGGTGGTGGATGCCTGGCGTGGTGGTGGAGGCTCCTCATGGAGAGGAGCAAAAAGAACATGCAAGTTCTTGTGTAGGGAATCAACTAGAGCGAGAATCTGCAGAAAAGCGCTTTTGTGATTGTCACAAAGTGCCATTACCTCTTGTTGCTTTCTCTGTGTGCTGATAACGTATTGTAAAGAGATTGAGAGAAAACCAAAAGTATGTTTATTCTGATTTTGTACATGTATATATACATGATGAAGAGTTGCCAATAAACCAAAGGGTGTCAGTTACAAAACTGTTTGTACATTGGGCATAACTGCTGTGCAGTTTTTATTTTGTGTCACAACAATATCAACTGCTTAATCGCTCATCAAAGATAGCAAACACATGCAGCATCCAAGAGATCATAGAGGATCGATCTGCCACTCACTCTCTCTCTCTGAACATCAGAACTGCAACAAGTTGTCGAGTCCTGTACAAATCAGAAATTGCCCTATCACTGTTGTTAACGCCACGCCATCGTCCGGCTTCACGGTTGTAACCAGTGAAGTCTCCAGATAAATGTGCACAGTGTACTTCACTTGCCAAGCCGAAGAGCAGCAGTAAAAATAATCCTCTCATGAAGGGAAGGAGAAAGAAAGCCAGCGAGAGAGCGCGTGGGGGCATCCGTACAGTCCGATGCCGCCCTCTGCCAAAAACACAGCGCAGCCCATTCACAAGTGGTCGCTCCCCGGGTCCACCTGTCTATGATAGTACTCTGCTGCTCTTCTTCTTAGTTACAGAGCAAGAAGGGATCTCATGCCACCGACAGCGGGCGCACGTGGAGGGTGGGGAGCCGTCCACGTCGACACATCACAGGATTCTTCGCTGGAAAATGCTATGCACACCAAGAAATTTATGGATAGGATCCTCAATTGAACTGAAGGATTCAATGCATAGATCGGTGATACTTTCAACCGGACGTTCGATTTGGGGGCTAAGATCAGGCGCTCAGGTTCCCAATCGGAATACCGTTGTATGCAATATCCTCCGAACACGATTGCAACATCCTATGATAATGGTTGCAACATCTCCGGACAATGGTTGCAACATCACAAATCAAGAAACAAAGCATCTGATAAAAAAACACATTGGAAAAAAAATTACAACATCGCTGTGAACAGCATGCAATATTTTTTTTTCTACAGATGCAATATTTTTTCCCTACAGATGCAACACCTTTTTTTTTCTACAGATGCAACATTCGAAAGAACACTATACAACATTGTTTTCAATAGGCCGCAATATTATTTTCAACGGACTGCAACATCAGTAGAAACAACAGAGGACATCCGAATAATTCACTAGAAGAAAGGGAAAGGGAAATGGGACTGGCGGTTGGCAATGGATCGCTTGAGCGATGGAGGCATGAATGGCTCCCGACCAACCGCAGCAGCCATCCGCAGCCCCACCTTCTCCAGCCTCAACCCCACCAAATCCTGCGAGCACCAGACTCGGCTGTAATAGATCTGGCGAACTCTGGCCGCAGTGGATGACCTCCATCGAGCACATGCGTGGCGACCTCGGACCGATAGTCGGTAGTGGAGCTTGGGCGTGGGAAACATGGAGGACCACCTGCAGTCGGCCACAACCGCGTCGACCTCAATTCTCTCTCTAATGCACGGAGGAAAATGGATAGCCGACCTCAGAAGGAAGATTACCTTGCATCTAGTACAAGATTTTGTCAAAGTTTATACCATGGTTCGCCAAGTCAGGTTATCTCAAAATGAGGATGACAAATCTTGGAAGTGGACAAGCATTTACTCGGCCAAGTCGGCATATTATGTGCAATTCTTGAGGGCGGTGGGGGCCCCATTCCAAAAGCTTATTTGGAACATCTGGGCACCACAAAAGTGCAAAAATATTGCATGGATTCCCATTCAGCACTGATTGCCGACAATGGACGTCCTTACTCGCCGCCATATACAAAACGACCATTGGTGTCCATTATGTACAAACAACCTGGAAACAACTATGCACCTGTTCGTGGAGTGTTCTTACGTCGGACATACCTGGTCTTTAGTGGCCACTTGGGTGCAGCGATCGAATCTAAACCACATAAATTGGACATCTCGCCTAAAAATGGTTGACTGGTGAACCGTCGTCTTCTGTTCTGGAGATGGCATTTGCAGGAAAGGCCAAGCTTCATTTGTTGGAAAGAAAGAAATAGACGGATTTTTAACATCTTAGACAGGCTCCGGCGGGGCTGATGGCAGTCATCAAAGAAGAGGTCTGAGCATAGACGCAGAGCGGGGCGACCAAGCTGCAGATCTATCTGCAAGACGGGGAGGATACTCACGTCAGCGGACTGGTCTAATCGGGGAAGTCTTTGTAAATAGTGTTTCTTCCTTTTGTTTTCTCTTCTATTTGTTTGTCTTCCTCCTTTTCCTTTGTTTTTCTTTTCCTTTGGGTTTGGTTTGTGATTTACTCTTATCTTTAATGCAATAATAACACTCTTGCCATTTCATCTAAATTTTTTTTTATATATAAAAAGAGTATTATGGATGGTCTGATACTCATCTCTGATCAAGTTTTTATTATTATTGTGCTAAATCCTGGTGAGATTTTTTTTAATTCACGCATGGCTGATGATAAGCTAATGAGTAATAACATCTACCTAATCAAGTTGCTGTCCTACCGGATCCTTCGCAATTTATCAATTAGGTCCTCGTGTTGCATGATGCGGATCGAGTGGCCAGCGCACATGGGGAATTTCTTTGCAAAAAAGATGAGGAGACCTGAATTCAGACCGTTCGAAAGTTGCGTGGGATTAAGCGTAAAGAACATGTCAAGAGATTCTTGTTCAGAGAAATGATTTAAGTTTTGTAGAGACATGGTGGTTCAAAAAAAAAGGAATCGATCTGTCGGACAATTTGCTGAAGTTCCTTGCATAATGCAGGGTGCAAGCTAAGCTTACCTGATATGTTTTTCAGTATAGTGTGCTACAGTACAGTTGTCAGAATTCGATAGTACGATACGACCCAGATTGAATGGACGATCCGATTATATGGTAGAATCTTAATTTGGTGGAATCTATTATTACGATTCTAACAAAAAATTTTTATAGAATCATGATTAAAATTTTCATATGATTCGACCTGATTCTATTGATTTATTATAAATGATTATTTGCATATATCTCTTTTATTGTAAATTTATACTTTTTATTTCTTCCTATCCATTATAATTTACATAAATAACAAATTATCCTTCATTTGCACTACATTTTATGATAAACAAAAGTTCTAAAAGTATAGTTTTAAAAATGTAGAAGTGTTAAAATACAAGATATATTTTTTAAAAATGTTTCTTTGGCAGAATCAGATAGGATTTTAGATTCTATGTTGATCCTACCATTCGTGATCCTGCTAAACAACCTCCGATCCGATTCAGAATCGTGATTCTGACAACATTAGCTAATATCCTTCGAGAAAAAACAAAAGTGTCCATTAGATTTACAAGATTTAGGCATAAATGACACTGTTGGCGATGTTTTTTTACAGAACTAGCAGTTGTACAACACCGTATTGCCGAAAATGTCACTATATGGACGTGTCGATACCCGACACGTGTGCAATACCGGGTCTCCCACACCCGGATTTAATCTCCGCCGAACGTCCCTTGTGCGGACACGTGTCTGCCTTCGCTCACCCGTGGCCTGGACAAGCTTGTTTGTGTGCCCCTCACCCGGATGCCATCTTGTCCGCACACCTATGCCTAAACACACCACGTGTCGTGCTATCCGGCGTCGCTGGTGCCCCAAAAGCCACCTTCTCCTCGCCCAGCCACGCCACGGCGCGGCTCGGCCTGGCCTTGTCCGCACACCTGTGCCGCGGCGATTGTCCGCACTCCTGTGCCCCGGACGCACTATTTGGCCATGCAGCTTCTTCAAAGTTTGTCACAACAAGTGATTCAAGATTTGTTTTGACCAACTCCCACGTTCATGCATGTGTTTTAAAATCTAACACGTACCTCACATACACTAGCTAGCTAATTAAGCTTGGATGGAAGCAAACAAACAAGCCCTCTCCCTTTCCTCTCTCTCTCTCTCTCTCTCTCTCTCTCTCATGCATCGGTGGGATTCTCAGATCGATGATCACTAGGCAAACACGAAGGACACGGGCCAAGATGGAATGAGAAGCATCCTACCATGTGCCATCAAACATGCATGCATATATATAATTATATATATATTCTATTGCAATACGAAGACGCTGTAAATTAAGTAGCACTTGCACGTTTAGGCTGGCTAGCTATATTAGTTAACACTACTGTTCATTTAATTTGTGAGTATATAAACACTATCGATCTGTCCCTTGCATTGTGCACTTCCTCGTGACCTGCCTGCTGGCCTAGTAGCGCGTCCGAGGCACAGGTGGGTGGACAAGCGCGGCGCGTCCGGGAACGTCGTGCGGACAAGGCCGAGCAAGGCACGGGTGTGCGAACAAAGCGGCGTTAGGACGAGGGGCGTATGAACAAAACTTGTCCGGGCTATAGACGAGCGGAGGCGGACATGTATCCGCACGAGGGACGTCCGGATTAGGAAGGTGCGGTGGAGATTAAATCCGAACGTGAGAGATCCGGTATTACATACGTATAAGATACCAGCACGTCGTGATGACATTTTCGGTTATATATACAACGTTTGTAACTCTCCTTCTGTAAAAAGTGTCGTCAACTGCTACAAAAATCTAGATTTATTTTGCAAAAAACCCCTGTCTGTACTGTGCTTTGCGGATCGATGGGCCTCCGTCGGCGGGCCTGTCTAGTTTAGATTTATTTTTATCTCAACACAAAAATTTATAGTATTTATTAGATTAAGATCGTACAACTAACAAAAATGCTTGATAGATAAAAACACTTTGCTCACTTCTTCTAATCCCACGCGCATGTGCGTACGTAGCTGAAAGGGACTGCTCTGCTTAGCCACTATTCGGGCCTTCTCTTCTTCCAAACAAGCATTTTGTGAGTAGAGGCAACACTTGGCACGCATGATGTAATTGCTAGCTAGCGTAGGCTGTACATGGCTGTACGCAACTAATACTTACACTTATTTTTTATATATAGAATAACCAATATTTACATTGGAGTACTTTTATGGTACACCACTTACCACTATAGAGGTAAGAGCAGTTTTCAATCTCAAACGTGGATTGAGTGGGGTTTGTTTTGGCCAAATGCAAATATCACTAATAAGGAATCTAATAGGTAATTAAGTTACACACCTAGGATAGTAAAGTATTAAATGTGTATACATCCTCCCATACAAACCATGACAAAACTTGTTTAAATTGTTTCAGCCGTGTGGACGCTTGAATCTTTCACAATTAGTTCAAATACTTTGAAAAGGAAATGTATGTAAGTCATATCTTTGTTGCATTTAAGATATGTATTTCCGACTATTTCGAAAATAGAAATACTTCTCATTTTGAAGAAAAAAAATTGGCTTACAATTTTATAATAGGTTGAAGTAAAATATCATGTTTGAATTACGAATAATGGCATATTAAAAAAGGAGGTGCCTAAAAAATATTCGAGTACTAATTTGCTAGGGAGTACTCAAATTTCCCCCGCGTTTGCACAACTGAGCGGTTGCATTTTGTCAGCTGTTTATTTCCTGACCCACTAAAAGACCACTTTCATGTGAAAGTTAATGGGTTTGTCCGACATAATAACATACATAGGCCCATGTATCTAAATCTGTTTATACTTGTTTTGATCCGACCACATCCCCACGTTCATGTGGGCTGCAGCTATTCCGTTATGGGCCTATGGGCTACAACAAACAAATATGTCCAATTTACATAAATGAGGTGTCAATAAGTAATGCATACAATGCTTTGTACAATCTTATATATTCAATATTCGGGATTCATATATATATAGGAACGTATCTAGTGCTAATGGATAATTCAGTGCTAAGGTGCTAATATCAATCTTGACCGTTGGATCTGAATTGAACAACTAAGATTAATTTTTGGCTCCCACCTCTAAACTATTTAATCTCTTTGCATGCTCACACCTTCAATGCACATTCATTAAACACCATGCATGCTCCCACCTCCAACGGTCAATATATATATATATATATATATATATATATATATATATATATATATATATATATATATATATATATATAGGATTAATACTTTCTACTCCCGGGTGTAGTTACTCCCACCTCCGATATACCACCTAAATGAACTTGACATACTCCTTTATCACCTTGGATATACTTATATAATAATTATAAGAAACTCCAATGCTAACCACACAAAAAAATTGCAAGAAAATCCATAGTTTTAGTATATTTTGTAAATACCTTCATATTCGCAAATAAAAAGGAGTATGTCTAAAAAATTATACATACCACCCATAAAAATGTATAAATACTACATAAGTGGTCTTATATACTCGTATACTACATATACATACTCTCGGTTGCGCAAGATACTCCCTACGTTGTGAGATACGAAATAGGGAGTAACTACTCCCGGGAGTAGGAAAAAGGCTTCATATATATATATATATATATATATATATATGGTATATATATATATATATAGGGAATATATATAGGGAATGTATCTAGTGCTAATGGGTAATTCAGTGCTAAGGTGCTAATACCAATCTTGACCGTTGGATCTGGATCTTGACCGTTGAAGGTGGGAGCATGCATGGTGTTTAATGAAGACGCATTAATAAAGGTGCATTGAAGGTGGGAGCATGCAAAGTGATTAAATGGTTTAGAGGTGGGAGCCCGCATTAATCTTGGTTGTTCAATTCAGATCCAACGGTCAAGATTGGTATTATATATATATGGCATGGTACTGGTACTCCAGGGATTATGTATTCTCACTTCTCATATACCGCTTAAATCGTATGATGATACATCTTTATCTATTTAAGTATACTTCAATAATGATTATAAGATACCCTAAAGTCACTACGGATACTTACATATTACTGGAGTGAGAACGGAGTTGGACATGGCTTAGCGTCCTAGTCCCTCTGTGGCCATGGGTGGTGGTGCCGATCAGGCCATGGATTGCTGGCGTATGGGCTTGGCAGAGGTTTCCCGCGTGTCGAAAGTGGTGGTGTTGGAGTTGGCATCGGGATCGCAGGCAGCTCATAGCAGAGTGGAAGCTTCTCGAAGTGTGCGGAGGAGCTCTGCTGGTGCTATCGGAGATCGACGTTTCTCGGCATCGCACGTCGGAGGGGAGACGACGGAGGTGCGACACGTGGAAGCGCAGATCAAGGGTGTAGTTGCTGGAGAAAGCCATATGTCGCGAGGTAAGTGCACCGACACTTTGCATGGCCGAATGGGCCGGCCTTCAGGTGTAGAACCTCACTACCTGACTTATATTTGCATTCGTGGCAGATTCCAACGCATTCGTGGCTTTGGATTCTGAAGAGAGTGGTGTTGGGAGAGCTAGGTTTTCCTGCCCAGGCGAGTGAAGTTCGCCAACTAGGGAATCAAGCTAGGGTGGTTAAGCAGAATCATTATCCTCCTAATTTGGGTAGATCCTTTGCCGCAGTTGTGAGAGAAGGGGGGGTGGATCGAGGGAGAGGTCATCCTCCGTGTCATTTTGGGGATACCTCTCGTGGCTGGATTGGGGGGAAACAGAGTACACCAAATGAATGGATGGAAGAGGATGATTTGTTGGTAGAAGACGAGCTCCGAGAGAAATTGAGACGGGATCAAGAGCAGAAGAGGAGGATCCAAGAAGATCATCAAGGGGGGATGCACCGACCAGGTAATTTTCAGCCTCCCTATGGATCTGACATGTTCATATATGATTATAGGAAAATTGGGGTTTCAGATAGAGATGCTTCTGATCAGTATATGGAGTGGAATGAGGAATCTCGGGGTAGAGATAATATGGTCAAAGATGGAGGTTTCAGCAGAGGTTTTTAGGGGAGAGGGGATTCTAGGGGTGGTTTCATGGCTCGGGGAGGGGCTTTCCGATCGGACAAGATCAGGTCCAAATGGGAAGACCGAGGAGGTACAGTAAAAGGAGAAGAATAGAAAAAAGGTTAGGTGAGATTGGTCCAAATACAGGGGTGTTGAGATCTAAAGATCGAGGCCCTTGACTGCACTGTTTGCAATCTGGTCACCACCAAGCCAGATGCACAAATCCTCCTGTGTGTTGCAAGTGTAAAAAGACTGGTCATATGACCCCCTGGATGCCCCGAGGATAAAAAGTATTAGGGGCTGAAACTCTTTGGTTTTGGAATCCCTGGACAAGGTTTCTACAATCTCCAAGTGGCTAGACTACAAATTGTTGAACAACAAGCAGCAACTGGAGTTATGATTATCCAGGAAGGGGTGGCTTCTGTCCAGCGAATTGAAGTAGAGTTAAAACATTTGATTCAAGCTGATTGGAATTGGAAAGTTAGGAAGGTGTCTAAGACAAAATATGTAGTGGTCTTTCCTTTTAAAACTATTCTAGATACTTGGTTCAAAGTTGGAGGGGTAGAATTAGCTTTACATTCTATCAAGGCTAAAGTAGAGAAGTCAAATCTAGATCCCGAATCTTCTTCCAGTTTGGGTGAAGATATCTGGCATTCCTATTCTTGCCAAAACAATGGAAATTATCAGAGAAATTGCCCGTACGGTGGGTGAACCTATTGAGGTTGACGAGATCAGTATGATGAGAGTTGATCCGGTTAGGGTTAAGGTGAATTGTAGAGATCCCGCGAGTATAAATTGTTTCGTAGAAATTTTCATCAATACTGTGTGTTTTGAAATTAGATTTGAGGTAGGAGTTATTGAGAAGAGAAAAAAATGTGTTGTTAAAATTGTAAATCCTAAAACTTGGGATAAAAGAAAGGATGAGGAAGACGACAAGGAAGAAGAGGATTCAAATGGGAGTACCCATAAGACATAATGGGAGAAGATTGCTGAAAAATATGGGAGTGATTCTCACCAATCAGATCACAAAAGTGGTGGAGAGTCCCATAAAACTAAAACTAAAAATCAGGGAGGTTCGGATTCAGAGGGATCTGTTCAGGGTAAAGAAATTGTGGAATTTAACATAGATAAACAAATTATACTAGTTCTGCCACTTGCTTTCAGCTATCCTTCCATGTCTGAGGATCATTTGTCTCCTAGTCAGGAAGATAGTGAGGACAATCTGGAAGGGGATAAGGATGTTTCTGATAACTCAGACAAGATGGTTGTTGAGATAGGATTGGAGGGTTCCCAACTTACTTCCAAAGAGATAGTTGTTCATACCAGTGTGGGGCCTACTTTGATGGTAGCTTCTCTTTGGCCTTGTTTACAATATCCAGTTAAGAATAATACTACTCAGATGAGGCTTCCATTGGATCATGATACGGGGTGAGGCAGAAATTATCAAAAAAACTCTTTTCAAGAAGGGGAGTCTTCGGGTGTTCAATTTTCTGTTGATAAGATTATCAGTGGGGATAATTCTAGTAGAAGTGAAGCAGGGGAGGGAATTAACTCGAGTATATGTAAAGAGAGTGTGAAATCTATGTTGCCTAAGATTGAGGAAAAAGCAGAAGAGTGGATCATAGCAAAAAAAAGAGGGACAGGGTTAAGGAACCTCATATACCAACCCGAAAGAGCAATCAAATCCAGGACCAATGTCTTCCTATGCAAGAGAAGGCGGCTATGCTGAAATCTATCTAGAATTTGGAATCTGAAGGTACTATTGAACACAACTCTTTTAATATTCTTAATAATTCTTCTTTTCATTATTTAGAAAATGTGGTAGTTTCTTGTGGCATTTCTTTGGGTTCTCGTTTAGAGAGTCCTCATGAAGTTATATCAGCTATGCAAGTACAAGAACTGGCTAGAGCAGCTTTGGCTACAGCTGAAAGTGAGAAAAGTAAAAAAGCTCTGTACAGGAAAGGGATTCCAAAGAGGATAAGAGGGGTGAAAATGTGCAATTGGAATTGGCTAATAATGCATCAAGGGATGCTGTAGGTTTTAAATTGGGAAAAAAGAGTGAGTAGTAGGCTAAAAAAAGATAAGGGTACCTCCAAAAAGTGGCATACATGAAGTTTCTTTCTTTGAATATAAGAGGGCTTGGTAAACTAGCCAGGAAGAGACAATTGAAAGAGTTGATTGTCAAGAAGAGGTTTGATGTTATAGGGATACAAGAAACAATTAAGAAGGAGTTTGTTGAGAGGGATCTTCAAGATCTGGCAGGGAATGGCAACTTCGGGTGGATTTGGTCTGCTGCTATTGGGCACTCTAGGGGTATTTTAATGGGAGTGAGAAAAGATGAGCTAGATATTGAAGGGGGAGATCAAGGGAGATTTTATGTTAGTATGACTTTGAGGCACAAGAAAAGCAATTTTAGATGGGAAATGGTGACTGTCTCAACACAATTTAAGTCTTGCTTTTTCTAGAAGAACTTCATAATAAGTGTCAGTCTTCTGTCTTACATGTGGTTTTAGGGGGTGATTTTAATTTGATAAGGAAAGCAAGTGACAAAACTTCTGGTAATATTAATCACAATCTGATTGATAGGTTTAATTTTTCCATTGTTACTAATGATTTAATGGAGGTTAAAAGGGGTGGTCCAAAATTTACTTGGACAAACAAACAAGCTTGCCCTATTATGGTGGAGCTTGATAGGGTCCTGATTTCAAAAAAATTGGGAGACCAGATTTCCTCTTTGTAATGCTCTTAGTCTGACTAGGGTAGGTTCTGACCATTGCCCAATTGTGTTGAATACTGGAGATGATGTGGTAAAGAAATCTGGGATATTCTTTTTTTGAGAAGAAATGGTTATGTCAGGAGAATTTCAAAACAATTGTTCTGGAAAAGTGGGAGGAGATTAGTTAAAAGATGTCTGACGATGTGTATTCTATGGACAGATGGAATGGGAGCTTGGCTTATTAAGGCAATTTTTAAGAGGTTGGGGGGGCAATCTGAACGTCAAGTTTTAAATTGAGAAGAAGAGCATCTTGGATTTCCTTAACAAAATGGATCTGCATGCAGAGAAGGTAGGTTTAGATGCTAAATATTGGATAGACACATACAAAGCTGAGAGAGATCTGGAACAGTTGTTTGACATGGAGGAGAAATATTAGCAGCAAAGGGGAGCTGTCAAGTGGATTACACAAGGAGATTCTAATACTAGTTTTTTTCACAATTGTGCCAATGGGAGAAAAAGGAAAAAAAATGACATTTTTAGTCTAGAGCATGATAGGGAGAGTACAAAATAAGTTGCCATTAGAGACCATATTTATAAGTTTTACAAAGATTTATTTGGAAAAGACAGTGAGCAGAGTGTGAATATTGTGGAAGATTTCTGGAATGATAAGGGTAGGATTTCTGAGGTGGACAATGACACATTGGTTAAAAAGTTTACAGAAGATGAAGTTTGGAATGTTATCAAAGGTTTGAGTAGTGAGTCTGCCCCTGGACCTGATGGTTTTCCTTCCTGTTTATATAAAACCTTTTGGGATGGTATTACTTTATGGGGCTTGTGTTTGACTTTTATGAGGGGCAACTTGATATGAAAAGGTTGAATTTTGGGGTGATTACCTTGATTCCAAAAATTACGGAGGCAAATACTATTAAGCAATATAGGTCTATTTGTCTGTTGAATGTGAGTTTCAAGATTATTACTAAGCTGTTGGCAGATAGACTAGGGAAGGTGGCCCATAAGGTTATTAATGAGAGTCAAACGGCTTTTATTTTTTTTAAAGAAACATTTTAGATGGGGTGGTGTCCATTCATGAGATATTACATGAGTTGAGATCTTCTAAAGAAAGAGGGGTGATCATCAAATTAGAATTCGAGAAAGCTTATGATAAAGTTCAATGGAGGTTTCTGGAATTGAAATGGGTAAACTAGGTGATGAGCTCAGTGAGGGGGAAAATGAGCATCAATATCAATGGAACAGTTGGTCCCTATTTTTCTACTTATAGAGGTTTGAGACAAGGTGATCCCTTGTCCCCTCTTTTGTTTAATATGGTAGCTGATGTTCTGGTAACAATTATAGAAAAGGCTCAACAAAATAGATTACTTAAAGGGGTGGTATCCAATCTCATTCCTAGGGGTGTACCACCGCTTCAGTATGTTGATGACACAGTTCTTGTGCTAGATTATAAAGAAGAGTACATCCTCAACTCGAAATTTCTTCTCTAATACTTTGAGTACATCCTCAACTTGAAATTTCTTCTCTACTACTTTGAATGGATGACTGGGTTGAAAATTAATTACCATAAAAGTGAAGTTTTTGTTGTTGGGGTGGACAGAGTAGAGGCCCAGAGAGTTTAAAATTTACTTGATTGTAAACTTGGTCGGTCCCCTTTGAATTATTTGGGGATAGCCATTGGGGATAGAGATATTAAGAAAAAAGCAGTAGAGAAAATCATTGGTAAGATAAAAAAAACAGATTAGGTGCATGGAAAAGTAATCTTTTGTCTTCAGGTGGCAGATTAATTTAGGATAATAGCTGTCTGAATAGCATTCCTATCTACATCATGGGTTTTTACAGGTTGAATGAGGATGCGCACAAAAAAATGGACACAATCAGATCCATATTTTTCTGGAGAGGGACAGGTAATAAGTTCAAATACCATATGGTTAAGTGGAGTGCAGTTTGTAGACATAAGGACTTTGGAGGCTTGGAGGTGATCAACACAAGAATTTTTAATGATTTTCTGTTAAGCAAATGGATCTGGAAAATTGGTCAAGCTAATGGGGAACTGTGGTTTAGAATTCTGAAAGCTAACTACTTCCCTGATGGGGATTTTAGGAGCCCGAAAGGACTCAAAAGGTTCTCAGCTTCGGAAGAGTTTACACGAAGTGAAGCAGATTTTTTCTTGGGGGTGAATCATGTCTTAGGAAATGGTCAATCCATTTCTTTTTGGAAAAATATTTGGATAGGCCACTGTCCCTTGAAAATCAGGTTTGCCATGCTTTTCTAGATTTGCCAGGACCCTGATATTTGTGTGGCGAAATGTTGGGCTAATGGGGTGTGGGATATTAATTTTGTCAGAAATTTTGGGACAGAAGAGAGTGTTTGGTGGGAGCTGAAGTCTTTCTAAATAATGAAAGAGATAGAATGAGATGGTGCCTAGAAAAATCTGGCCAGTTTTCGATCAAGTTCTTATACAGGCATCTGGTCTATGGGGGTGTAACTAGTAGAAAGATGCAAAAACTTTGGGTTAGTAAAATTCAAAATTTTCTTATGGCAGGCTTATCATAGTAGAATTCAAACAGCGAATCAACTTAGATTGAGAGGGTGGCAAGAGGATGCTAATTGTGCCTTGTGTGGGATTGTCGAGGATGTTAATCATGTATTTTTTTTCGTTGTGTTTTAGCACAATTTGCTTGGTTTTGTATTAAAGAAATTCTTTGTTGGGAGAGAATTCCAGACTCTCTTGATGATCTGCATTTGAGGTGGCTTGACAAGAGGGGTGCTAATGACTCTCACATTGGTTTATTCAGTTTTGCAACTTTGGCCTGGACTCTTTGGAAAATCAGAAATAAGGGAGCAATTGAGAGGATTTTCCCTAAGCACCCGTCTGAAGTTACGTTCAAATTTGTATCTTGTTTGCAGCGGTGGCGAATCGTCCTCACAGAAACTGATCTTCTGAAGTTGGACGAACTACTTGAGGCGACTGAGGAGTGGTTGAAGAACTTTTGCGATGGAAGGCGGTCTTAGCTGAGCAGCCCTTTCATCTTCTGTTTTAGTCTTATTTTGTCTCCCTATGTATTGGCCTTGTAACCTGGGGAGTTTGTTCTGTCTTTGGTTCGGTAAACCTTTGTGTAGGATTGTTAGCTGGTAACCCCAGCTTGTTCAGTTGTAGTTTGTTTAGCTTGTAAGCTTTGTTACTAGCTTTCTATAAAAGCTGGGTTATCCCTGTTCAAAAAAAAAGATACATCAAAGTGAGTTCCATGATATTTTTATATTAAAATCCACTTTTTATAGCAAAATTTGTGTACATACGTCTTTTATATAAAAAAAATGTTATATAACAAAAATAAAGGGCTCCAATGGAAAAAATTTAAGCAAGTCACATTGGAGTATCTTATGATTGGTATTTAAGTATACTGAGAGTGATAAATAAGTATAATATGTTTGTTTAAGTGGTATATTAGAAGTGGGAGTACATACTCCTAGGAGTATGAAACAGGCGTCGTATACACACGCACACACACACACACACATACATACATACATATATATACATACATACATATATATACATACATACATATATATATATATATATATATATATAGGAAAATTGTACAATACTCATGGGAGTACGTACTCTCACTTCTCATATACCACTTAAATAGTATGATGATACATCTTTATCGATTTGAGTATACTATAATAATGATTATAAGATACCCCAAAGTGAGTTCTATGAAAAAAATCATTAAAGGTCCACCTTTTATAGCTAAATTTGTGTATATACTTCTTTTTTATATGAAAAAGGGTATATAGCAAAAATAAAGGGATATATATATATATAGGAAAATGGTACGGTACTCCTAGGAGCACGTACTCCCACTTCTCGTATACCATTTAAAGCGTATGATTATATCTCTTTATCTATTTGAGCATACTCCAAAGTGAGTTCTATGAAAAATTTCACGAAAGTCCACTTTTTATAGCAAAATTTGTGTATATACTTCTTTTATATAAAAAAAGGGTATATAACAAAAATAAAGGGCTATAATGAATTTTTTTCAAAGTCACATTGGAGCATCTTATAATTGGTATTTAAGTACACTAAAAATGATAAAGAAGTATAATATGTTCGTTTAAGTGGTATATTATAAGTGGGAGTACATACTCCAGGAGTACGAAACGGGTGGGAGTAACTACACCCGGGAGTAGAAAGTATTATATATAGTTTAAATTATGTAAACCATTTAGAGTATTCATATAATTTTTTTTGCAAAAAAGATTTATATGAATACTCTAAATGGTTTACATATTTTAAACTATATATATAGACTTCTCACATTATAGGAAACTTCCTATGCAGAAGGGGTATTGTATCATAAGATAACATAAAAAAATTTAATTAATATAAAAGAAGACAAAAGGTTTTTAAAAACACAATAAAAACAAATTTGACATAAAATACTAACCTGGCAAAAATTGTATTATAAGTGAACCCAACAAATAGCAAAATCAGGAGACGAAAGAGGACAGAGTAAAAGTGAACCCAAAAATAACTGTGTTGGCATGCATGCGACAATTTTTGCAGGGTAAATAGTTACATGGATTCATTTTCAAGAATCATAGAAAGAAAATTCAAAAATGTCAATCTGCAGGTCTGTACACAGGTCACACAGGGTGAGGCAAAATTGGGCCTAGAGGAAACAAGATCAGATAAGCATCTGTGAAAAACAAATATCCATTTCACATTCCAAATGTGAGGTGCTTCATTTTTTAGATTATTTTACTTGTTAAGTGCTTTGTGATCATGACTTGTTTTATTTTTGCGGACTTAAGTTCTAACAATGGATGTTTGCAAAAATGAACAACATAACATCCTCATATCTCGATCAACATGTCCATCTATTGACATAAAAAACAACAACAAAAGCAATAACACCTCCCTAAATTAGAATCGATCAGTTCAAAACTCCCCCCAAAATAGAAATCATCACCAAATTGATGCGCCTCGACGAGCAAAACTCCAAATCACACAACTATTGGTCCTGCGTGGAAGAATACTACGGTGGGAAATCCCCAAATCGATAACCCCTTCTCCCCGATCGAGCTGGCAGAATAAAAAAAACAAAAATGCAGAACACATAAAAACCCAGAACAACACAAAATCGACTTTGAATCCAAATCACCTCCATTGGGGTCACTACAAATTACTCACTCAAACCCTAAAAAATATCATAATCCTATTCGTTGTCCACCACTCTTTCGTGAAGAGCCTGCTTGTGTAGATCTCAGAGCTCCTGAGTTTACTCCCTCTCCCCTACTATCCATCACTCCTCTCTAGCTCCAACCAAGGAAATAGCAATAAAAAAATATATGAGACTAGAAGGCACGGTCTCCAATGCTGAACAGCGTTCAAACCGGACAGTTTCACACACAAAACGAGTTGAGAACCTTGGCAGGTACACCCTCACAAGTTTACGTGCCTGGTTTGCTTCAGAAGCATGACACGGATCTCGTGTTGTATTCGATGGCTACAAAAATTGAGTGCTATGAAACAATCAAGTGCTCGAGTACCATTTAGCAAATTCCATTAGGGAATTATATAATAAACTATCATATTTCAATTTTTCAAAAAGGTCCAACATATGTAAGATATATATTTACATTAAATTTATTTTGAAATACATTTCCTTCCATACAAAACAATCGCTATCCGGGACGGCGACACGCTGGTGAAAGTGGGATTCTCGATGGTGCAGATCGACTACACACACAAAAGGAGGCCTCTGCGTGGACTCCATGCTCATACGGCCACAGTGCCTCACGCGGAGAAGCTCCACATCAGAGTTGTGAGCAGTAGTATCATCGGTAATTTTTAGAAAAAAAGTTGTTCCTGTACAATGAAATTCTTTCAACTTCCGGCTCATCAGTCTCACAGACATAGGGCTTGTTTGGTTGGCGCCCTAGGCTCCGTGTCTGAGAAACACTGGTGCCTAGAAAGTAGATGATTTTTGTCTGATTAGCCAAGCCTGAAGATGTGGTGTTTGGTTGGTGACCTGTGCTGTAGAAAGCATAAAATTTAAAAAACATTTTGAGAATGGGGAAGCGCAAAACCATGAAATATGATTCCTTCCTCCTCATCCCCTGTTCTTGCGACTCGCTCGGTGGAGGCGGCTCGGCGCCAGCGGGGAGTCGTCGTTGACGACCGGAGATGACAAAGATGGGTTGGGGGCACCGAGGCGAGCCGTGGGTGGTGACATTGCGGACGTGCACCCACCAGGGTGGGCCGGTGGTGGCGCCCTGCGGCCAGACACGGGGAAGACAAGTGGTGGCAGCGCCAGAGAAGAAAAGGGGATGAAAAGGGATGAGCATGGGCACCATGGGAATTGTGGAACCTCACCTAAGCGGTCGGTGAAGGCTGAGGGGGCCGAAGGCGGGCCAGCGGCGTGTGCCATGGGAGACACGGTAAGCTTCCCGCGGTGGCGCCGGCCGGCCAATGGGGAGGCCAAAAGGATGATGGGGAAGGAAGGGGGAGGCGAGGGGACGCTCGGGTAGGGAGAAATTGGGAGAAACTCACCGGATGAAGGATGGCCGCCATGGCGGCAGTTTCAGCTAGGACCGGGGAAGACGCCGGTGGCGTGGTGTTCCGGTGGTGGAAACTCAAAATTGACTAAGGGCTTTTGCTCGTGGTGTCGTGGAACACAATGTGACGTGAAAAAGGATGAATGGAGTTTGTCGGATTGGCCGGAATGGCATGGTGAGCGCGGAGACCGAGCGGGTGTGGTTTGAGCTCGGAGGGAAAGAATGGAGTGGGGGAGGAAGGGAAGGCGGCGGTGGCGAGGCGGAGCCGAACGAGGAGGAAGACGGTCGCTCACCTGGGAGCCGGGCCTTCGTTTTCCAGCGGCTGGGCCTGACGTCCTAGCCTGGACTAGGCAGCCTCCTAGGGCGGCAACCAAACACACCCCAGGCATGACTCCGGGAAGCTTCCGGCCATGTAGGTTTGGTCCAGAGTACCAACCAAACAAACCCACAGACCGAGTGGTGTCATTTTGGTCTGCCTGTGACCGTGTTTGCTTCTCTCGGGCCAAGCAGTGATGATTAGGAGATGTAGCAACGCATGCCGAACCGAAGGGTACAAGAGGCATGGCCAGGGCGAGTTAGTCCGGCCCATAATAAGAAACAACAGCCCAAGTATGCGCCAACCCAACTCGAGGGCTAGCCGGAGGGTACAGTGCTGTGCGTCCGTGCGACCTTGGGAGGTAGTAGTGAGACGTGGTGCGGCCCAGGTTACGCGCTCTTGAGGCATCACATCAGTTGAGCAGCAGTGGATTTAGAACGAAATTGATCAAGATTATCATACATATTACCGTATATGTGTGAAGTCACTTGTCTTAAACTGCAAGGTGTACACATATGCGTACGTGGGTTTTGATGAGACCAAATGACTTTGTATCCAGTATCCCGTGCATCCTGTAGCTCTACGTGGATCCGTCCCTGACTCTCCACACTACATACGCGCACATTGCACGGCTCAGACACAAACCTTGATCGTGCCAGCTGCAGTATATGCATGTATGGCAAACTAATGCTGTGTTACACACTCGTATAGCTAATTTCTCATGTACCGGCCGTTGTGGCTTCAGGCCTGCAACATCGATCAGCTGCATGCAGTGATCTATCTCGGCAGCCGGCAAGATACACCGGCATCGCACCGGCATGGGCCGGCCCAACGAAAGCAGCTCGTATCGCGAGATGTATGCGCCGCTTCCCTCTCCAGCGCCGGCCGAGACGTACGGCCGGAAAGAAGCAAAGAGATCAAGAACGTGATGCGCCCATGCATGTCCGGTGGCTCACACGAAACCTGCAGTGCTCGGCTGCTCCATGCACGAACCGTCGCGCGGGTGAGCGATGCAAAGCTCGCCGCCCTCTTCCCAGTTCCCAAGCCCAACCCACGCCTATAAATACCGTGCACATCACAGCCCCCAATGCAGAGCAACGGCAGCGCAAGAAGCCATAAAAATCCCATAGCAATCTGAAAAAGTACTACGGACAGCGGTCGATATGATGGCGCCCAACACCGCGGCCGTCGCCGTGTGCCTCCTGCTCCTGGCCGCCGCCGGCGAGTACGGGCCGATCATGCGCGCGGAGGCGCAGGCCGGCGGGGTGTGCGTGCCGCAGCTGAACCGGCTGCTGGCGTGCCGTGCGTACCTGGTGCCCGGCGCGGCGGACCCCAGCCCGGAGTGCTGCAGCGCGCTGAGCTCCATCTCGCCCGACTGCGCCTGCAGCACCATGGGCATCATCAACAGCCTCCCCTCCAGATGCAACCTCGGCCGAGTCGACTGCTGTAAGACCAAAAATACTACTACTAACCCCATCTGCATGTATACGTACTAATTAATTGGACTTCTAAGCTCAATTAATTATTTGTTGTTTTTTTCCTGTGCACGCACGCAGCGGCCTGAGGCAACAAGTGGTAGCACGGATGCAAGCAGGAGGAATAAAGTGTTGCGTTGGTTCCACGGTGAGACCGCCGGCGTTGTGTCTCGTCTGTCCCTTCACCTGTTCCTTGTCTCCGTTTTCGTTTACTCAAGACTACTGTCCTGCTGATGTTGCTGTTGTTCTCAACGAATAATTAGTGAAACAATCTGATGCTCGGTTGCTATAGTATACTTAATTCTTTTACCATCTCCCGGAGCATCGAGATGCGACTTGCAGTGCCTTGTGTACTTCAGTTTCCCTTTGATCTCTGCCCTTGTTGAACGATTCAAGTGTCCGCCGAGATTATTAATGCCCGACGAACTGGCTGTTGTAGAACGAAGACACGCGATGCACGCTCGTCGAGTCTGCGAAACATATAAATCCAGTGCCACTCAGCAGGAGAAAGCAATGCCACCCTACATCTCAACTCGAGGCAGCTAAACAAACAATTACTCACAATATCCAACTTTAACTATTACTTTTTATGTGATAATGTTACTAAAAAATTGCAAGATTATTATATTATAAAAATATCTATCATGATAGATCTAATATAAATAGTATTTTATATATTATTAGTCAAAGTTAAAAAATGTCATGCATTTCTAAACGGAGGGAGTAACATTTATCATAACTAATCCACGTAGCTGCGTAGAGAGATCAACATTAATCACAAACAAGCACACCGGTAAATGGTAATCACATCAGCTTGCAGGGAGGGTTGCCACCAAGGTGATCAGAGCATATCCATGCCACTTAAGAGTATATCTCACATCAGGCAGTCCAATATTGCTGATTTTTATATCAATTCCCGCAAGCAAACAAATATAAATCAAATCTTTAGAACTGATAAATATTGTGTCTGAGGGCAGCACTGTATATACATTCTAGCTGAATGTTCAATTCTGACTATCACATAAAACTCAGTGAAGTACTACCACGTTCCACAAAACAAGAGGATAATGAGACCTTCTCAACACCAAGTTTCATGCGAACCTTAGCAACTTTTTCATCAACGTATGCCAGATAGAAGTAAAAAAGTGTGAATTGCCTGTTGGATGTTAACCATTACTAAATCCTCTCCTCTATCCTGAAATTTGTTCTAGAAACAGGGCCTCCTGCTTGCTAGTGAGGCCAAGATCACTTAATGACATCTGGCACTCCGCATCAGTGAATGCACGCCTGGGATAAGACATCACCTGTGCATTGCAATTTACGTCAATACTTGACATTCAGTAATGATTACAAGATTCAATCAGCGCAGTCAAAAATTGTAATAGAACAGCAACTAGTCAAAATTTCCGATGCATTGTTTCTCCCCTTGTTAGGGCTCAGTGACATCACTCAAATTTTCCTTCAAATATCCGAAAACAATAACCGACCAGCTAAACTGCATTCCCGGTGAAATACCATGGTCAAGTGTCCCTAAATGCTAGAAAAAAGAGAAAAAAAAACATGCCCCTAAATCTTAGTGATCTCAAAAAGAAGAAAAGCATGCCCCTGGTGAAGCAGAAATGGCTGGTGTCGCAGTCCCTATATAATCAATTATCATAAAAAACTACCATGTTATAAGGATATCCTGAGTTCCTGACCTATCTCAACTTGTCGTGTAACCTGAGTCACCTGACTACTTGACTGTGACCAATAATTGATGTCACTTAACAAATGTTGAAAGGTACCGAGACCTTGCACTAAAGCCACACAGTTCATTTGGAATGGATCTATACAGGAATTTAAACATTGTTCAATAGCATATAATAGCACTAATATATGGAGGGTCATGACGAAAATAGCAAACTAAACTGCCGAAACATGGTTGTTTTTTTCTCTGTTAGAGCTAATGTGGATAACCAGCTGGTGCTGGCACAAGATCCAGTATACCATGTTAGTGCTAGCTGCATTTAACTTTTCCAAAAGAACTTTTCTGAAAATATAATCGCTAAATAGAAAAAATGGTAGAATTACCAATCTATAGGTTCCTGGCTTGAAAGTCCTGCTGATGTCTATGAAATCAAAAAGAACCTGCAAGAATCCCAAAAAATTAGAAGCAGGTATAATGAATGATTCCACTGGGGATTCTGGCAGCCGAAAGCAGCTTACCTGAAGCTTGTCAGATTTCAAAAAGCGTCTTCCCTGGCGACTGCCATCAGGCATGCGAACTACAACTGTGACGGCTCCATCATTTGGCAGTGGCTCCTTCGGTAGCGATGCTTTTTTGGCTGCAAGCATGGACTCCAACTCCTATTTTCATAACATATATCATGAATAACATAATCAATATATCAGTCTGCCAAAAATAGCACTAACCATAGAAAATACAGATTAAACAAGCTTTAACAGAATCTGCAGAAGGAAAACAATATGCTTCCTTATCATTTGTTTGATAGTAGAGTCAGTCAGCCAGAAATAGCAATAGCCCTACACAAACTTTTGATGCTCATACTTCTGAGGACATCTCTTGTACTAGACTGCTTCTAATTAAGCCTAAGTTAATTTGAAAAGTATGTCCTGAATCCTGATAAGAACAAAGTAAAGCAATATACTAATTTTAGTACTCTCAGGTATACCTTACGCACATGCATTCATATCTAAACTTATGTCAAAAATTAACAAGCATATTGCTTGCCAACCCAACCCAACAATAATTTAATAGACCATTTTGAGACAAGCGTGCTTCTGAGCCAATACAACATGTAAGTACAATCCATATACAAGGAGAGCTCTGTCTACTATCCACTAAACTCTTAATTAGACAGTACCAACTGAAGTACCTCTTCCTCAAGTTGTTTTCTCAGCTTTTCCTCCTCCTCTTGCTTTTGTTTTTCAATAATAGCTTCTCTTGCAGCAGCTTCTTCTAATCTGCGGAGCTCAGCCTCCTGCACAGCCTTCAACTCTTTTTCTCGATCAGCTTGGAGGGATGCAAGATACTCATCATCCTATAATTGAAACACCAGGTGTTACATGCAGTAGTTGTTATATTCTCCAGCAGATAAATACTGCTCCATACCTGCTGCTCCTTTAACAACCGCTGTGCAGTTAATGCTGGTGATGGAGGACGTGCTACTCGGGGATAGATAATTGAGTTTCCATGAGATGGGAAGGAAAATGGATATGCTGCGCCTTCAGGAATCCCACCAAACATTGCAGCCTCGAGCATAACAGCTTCATCGTGCTCTTCAGAAGAAATGCCACCCCACTTTTCAAAAAATAATAACACGATTGTGAGTTGTGGAGAAACTGTAGTGTGCCCAAATTTTAGCTCACTAGAGGCATTATGGATTAGAATACCTCCTCTGAGGGGAAACCTCCATTGTTCTGGTGATCATTTTGCATGTTATGAGGCTGAGGGCTTGAGGGAGGACTGTCAGCCCTTTGCATTGCTTCTGTTGACTCAGTGTTTCCAGATGGAATACGCCTAGAACGTTGTCTAACTAAAGGTTGTTCCTCTACATCTTCAATATCCTCTTGGAAAATCTCTTCATCTACCGGTTGCCCAGAAGTTCCAACATTCCCCGTGGTTAGTCCTTGCCTCCAATAAGAAAGGATGTGTATGAGGAATCAGTTACTAATAGATAGAAGCAGGTAAGACTGAGGCTATTACATAGGACACATTGCTCATGCTTAGCTAATAAAAAATGACTTAAAAGGACAAAACAATCATTGGATAAGGTAGACTGCAGCTGAAACAATGGGCACTGAGCATTGAGCAAGTGATTGGTGGGAACCTACCGACTTATTGAGCTATGAACAAATGAACATAAATCGGTAGATGGGTAACAATAATTGATAGTCACCTTTCAACTGTCCCACTTGCTCCTTCAACATCTTCCTTATCAGACAAATCAGAAGAATGATCAACCACATGCATTCCCTCTTGGCGTAAAACTCTTTCTCGCTCCGCTGTCTGTTTAAGCACATAAAAAATGTATTGAGCATAAATGTATAATCCGTATATGCATCAAAACAGAATTTTGCATCTTGGAGAACGAGCTCCAAGGACATAGAAACTGTCTGAGCAAGCTCATCATCATCTCTGCCACGTGATACATTTTCACGTTCACCACTATTTAGGCCCTAAATACACCGGATTTGGACAAAATAATGCATAAAATCTAAATTCTTAGATGAATGAGATATCCAATAAGGAGAAGCTTACATTTGTCGGTCCTTCAGCGTCTCTTTTTGATGCTTCAATTGCTGCACGGATCATCTCCTCTTCTATGTCATTGTTATAGTCACTAACATCGACCAATGGAGGAGCACTTGGCACAGAATAGTTTGAACTTGAAGTGTTTCTTGGGATATTAGGAGCATCAGAAGATGGCAAGTTATCATCATCTTCATCAATTACAACAGTCCCATGAACCTCCGGACCATACGAAGACTCGCGTCCAGTAACATCTTCAATGACAGGACCCTGGCCAGAACTACCTGTTTGAGGATTGTTGTCCTTAACTTCAATGGGTATCTGCCTCACCTCCCTGGGGTGTGTAGCATGAGGTCCCCGACCAAATATACCAGCAGCAGCTCCCTCAACCAAGGTTGGATCCAAAAATGCAAAACGGTTGCCCAAAGTTTCAGGGAACAAAGGCCTGCGAAATGTGGGATCAAGTGGTTCGTCCAGATCCATCATATCATCATGACTCGCAGATATAGGGTTCTGATTGATTCTGGTGCTGAAAATCATACAACTCAGTTATATTTTGCAAAGGGAACAAATAGCATAGGTATCAGGGCAATAAATACATATAAGAAAGGAAACAGATAGGAGAACAAAACACATACATGGTCCTATCTCCTTCATTGAAATAAGCATTCACAGCTTCATTTAGGTCACCACTATGTTCCTGAGTAATATTTCATTAGCCAGTCATTATAACCAATATATGAGTCCAGAAAGCACAGTAATATTTGTACTGCAATAATCGCTTCCAGAAAGCACAGTAATATTTGTACTGCGATAATCGCTATGCCTAATAGATGAGCCAAATGTGATACATGGTAACAATTTCTTAACTGTTTTTTTAGTTAAAATTGGTAAAGGTTGAACACAGCACACTGAATGATACTGATGTTAGATAGGTCTCCTGTATAGGGTGTTCTTTGTATATTTACCTTCGACTGTAACATGTATAGTTTGGTCATCGCTGCTTCTCCCTCGTGCTCCCAGATCCGCCGCCTAGCACCACCCCAAGCCGCCCCGCCCCGGATCCGCACCACACAGCTCCGGATCCCCGATCCGCCACCCCTATGCTCCCGGATCCGCTGCCGAGCACCATCCCGAGCCGCCCCACCCCGGATCCACACCCCACCCCGGATCCGCCGCTCCTCTACCTCCCCGGGGCGCCGCCGAGCTCCCGGATCCGCGCCCCTACCCCCGAGCTTGTCCACCGGGCTCCTCTACCCCAAGCTCCTCCACCAAGCGTAGCGCCGCCCAAGCTCTCCACCGAGTGCCACGCCGCTTCCTCTGCTCGATCAACCGAGAGCAGAGATGGAGGCACACGATGACCTGTGCTCGATCTTGCCCTTCCTCCCCATTGTCTTCCGCGGCGGCACCCTCTTCTGGCCGGCGGCGGCGCAAGAGTCGCTCGCCCTCAGCCCCAACGTCAATCGTGTCTCCTCCAGCGACACCCTCCGCCTCGCCCTCTCCCTCCATGCGCGACTCGCCGAGGTGGAGGCAGAGGCCACCGTGTTGCGGGGCCACGTCGAGCTGCTCGAGCGCGAGGCCACCAAGCGACATGTGCTCCTCTCCGCACTCCTAGCGACTACGTGCCCAAGAGAAGTACATTCAGGATATCCTTATTCGCACTTCTCACCGATCAGTGAATGGTGAACACTCCTATGGAGCTTTAGTGTTCACCTTCGGCCCACTGATAGGGGGCCTCTTGAGGATCCCACTCGCTATCGCCATCTTATCGGAAGCCTCGTCTATCTTGGGATCACTCGACCTGACATTTCTCACCCAGTTCACATTCTGAGTCAGTTGGTTTCTACTCCCACTCAGCTCCATTACAGTCGACTTCTTCGTGTTCTGCGAGTTGGTTTCTGCTCCCACTCAGCTCCATTACAGTCGACTTCTTCGTGTTCTGCGATATCTTCGCGGAACCATCAGTCGTCGCCTTTTCTTCCCTCGCTCCAACTCTCTGCAACTTCAGGCATATTCTGATGCGATCTGGGCTAGCGATCCTTCTGATCGCCGATCTCTTCATGTCTATTGTGTTTTCCTTGGTTCCTCTCTGATTGCCTGGAAGATCAAGAAGGAGACTGTTGTTTCCCGTTCGAGTGTTGAGGCTGAGTTGCGAGCCATGGCGGCGTTGACAGCTGAGACCACTTGGCTTCGGTGACTACTTGACGATTTCAGTGTTTCAGCTTCTGCACTGACTCCTCTCTTATCAGACAGTACTGGTGCGATCAGCATTGCTCGAGATCCAATGAAGCATGAGCTCACCAAACACATTGGAGTAGATGCTTCGTACATGAAATCGTAGGTGTAGGACCACATTATTGCTCTTCAATATTTACCTTCAAAACTTCAGTTAGCATATTTCTTCACCAAGACATGACTAGAGCTCAACACAACTTTTACCTCTCCAAACTCAGTGTTGTTGATCCACTATGAGTTTGAGGGGGGAAGGGGTTAGATATGTCTCTTGTATAGGGTGTTCTTTGCATATTTACCTTCACCTGTAACATGTATATTTTGGCCTTTGACCCATTGGAATTGATTCATTCCAACAACTAAAGTAGCTTATAGGGTTAAACTGAAATTCACTGTGAAATATCTACTTGTGTAAATTCCAAAATTGGTTTACAGAACCACTAGATGAACAAATATAAGAAATACACATGAACTCGAGATCATATTCATCAAGGTGCCACAAAAAAATCATTCAGTGTGTAGGCTGCTGGTGGCACTACAACATCAGAACAGAGACAAATCAACTAGAAGTTCCGTGCTAAAGTTACGGTCAATGCAACCAGAAGGAACAAAAATTGCAGTATTTCAGTCAGCATTCCAACTATGCATTTCCAAACAGGGCCAGTGACTCCCAAGGATTATTGCAACAAAAAACAGTCTTGTTCATTCGCTATACCTGTTCAAAATCCCATAAAGATCAGAAGGCTTGATCATTCATTGTACCAGTCCAAAATCCACATATAGAGATCAAATAACTTAATTTTCTTCTGCCCAATCTCAGCTCAAAGCAACTTGAAATGTTTCTAGAAAAGGAACTACTGGTCAACAAAAATCCTGTTCGCCCCAAACCAGATCTGCAAACCTTGATCCATCCAGTAGACAACAACAGTCTTCCCACACAACCAACGATCCGAACATCCAAATAAGGGTTCTTCCCACTCGCTCCTACTCCAAATACAACCAACTACGACTGTGATAATTCTCCCTACAAGAGTTCCATAACATAAATACCTGAACGGGTATAATATCAACAAAGTTGGTTCTCCCACTACATGGATCAACAAAATTCTCAGATGTAACATTTTACAAGATCCATGGCACCCCCTCAGCTCTAATCCACCGATGATTCAGCATTTCTCGAAGCGCAAACATAAACCAGAAACTAAGCGCATGCATCAATCAAAGCACCAGAGCTCAAAGCTCGCGGGCATTACACTCCGCAAACCCCAATGTAACCGCAATTCCGCTCCTTTTCTCAACTCTAAGCACCCTACAACCCGACTCCACATACTCATCAAACCCTGAAGCAAATCGCGTATCACACTCGCACTACCCATCCGCCATCCAATCTCATCGCCATCTAACCCAACCAAGCAGGGATAAGGTGAACCCTAACCCCCAAACCCGAAGTGACAAAATCCACATGTACGAGGCTGTAACACGGAGTCCAATGGGTGAAGGTACGGGAATAGACGGGGACGATGGGGGCAGGAGCGGGTCGGCGTCACCTCGAGCTTGCGGATGGCGACGGCCTCGTCGGCGCCGGTGATGCCGACGAAGGTGTCGATCGCCTCCTGCGTCGGCCGCGCCATGGCGGGAGGGCGGCGGCGCCGGCCTAGGGCTCCGCCGCGACACGACGGTGAGGAGGTTCGGAGTCGGAGAGGAGGGGGGAGGGACTAGGGAGGGAGGGAGGGAGGGCGGAGGAAAAAGGAGTCGTGAAGCAACAGAGCCGTGCGTATTAATTCAAGTAGTGTTGATGCGCTGTTCCTTTTTTTTTTTTTTTGGGTTCTCTCTCTCTATCTCTTCTTTGCCCTTCCATTCGCTTTCTTGTTAGTTAAGCTTTGGTGGGCCTCAGGCCGTGGGCCGTGGGCCGATGAGCCCGTTAGCCAATATAATTACGTTCATGCCCTCCAGGGAATATGTACAAGTAGCACACATGTAGGGGCATGGATGTAATTGTCCTTCTCGTCACTTTGTCATCTTCTTGCAGAAGTACGCCGTTCCGGACAAAGAAAGGAAAGATTAGATGTTATTGCAAAATACACAGTTTTAAAATATGCTATTGTAGAATTTCTTCTTTGAAATATATATGAAGAACGAAAATGTTTGGAGATATGCGATTATGTACTTTTTACGTCACTTTTGTATGTATTGAGACCTCGTACTTGACTACGTATTTTTGTATGGACGAAAGTGCCCCCACCTACCCTGTCCATTACTACCGACTAAACCCAGTCCATTCGGTTCCAAATCCATTCCCCACCTCGATTTTGCATGGTTCGATATTCTAAAGATAGCATAATGTACATAACAAGTTATAACCACAGATGTTAGAATTAGGTCCAATCGGTAGTAATGGATATGGCAAGTGGGGACATGTTCATTCATACGAAAATATGTAATCAAGTACGGAGTCTGAATATGTACAAAAGTGGTGCAAATGGTATATACTGACACATCTCCAAACACGATACTCTTCAATGGGGGCATATTTCAAAGAAAAATCTTTTCAATGACATATTTTAAAATCGTGCACTTTGCGATGACATATATCTATTTTTTTTCCAAAATGAAGAGGGAGCATGTGCCTTCTCCCTGAAAGAAGGAAAACTTGGTGAGTCTGAGATTGTATGCACGGTCTAGTTCACACAAAAGCTTATGTTAGAGAAAAGTAGGTAATATACTCAATACTTCAACCCCCTCTGGTCCTCTGGTTAGGCTCCTCTAGGGCTCTGACATGAGCTACAATTATATTTCTGCACTTAAAATCTCTTAGGTTCTGATATCATATATCAATCAGTTCATCTAAGAGCTTAAACTGTTAGAGAAAGGTAAACAATATTTCAACACAAACAAATGTTCATGCTCATAATCCATGCTGTACATGTTCTTTTTCAGCGAACTGTTTTATTGTATAATTGCACTGACAACTTATGTTACTTCTGTATATTTGTGGTAGAGCACAAGGATGCGCTAGTTGTGTAATCGACACCCGATTCTTCTCCGTACAGGAAAAGATACGCAGCTCCTCCTACACATCCTCATTTTTTTACACTCCTACACATCCTCATTTGAGTAGTTGTATCCATCAATGTTAGATGATACAGAGCAGTTGGATTGCTTATAAGGATTTTTAGAATTCAGCAGACAATGTCAAATTTGGGAGGAAAATCGATATAGAATTATGCTAAAATCAACAGGTACAAGCTCGAATCACACCACGCAAGATTGTACTTCATAGAAATGGGGAGAATTCAGCTCTGTGAAGTTCTGACAGGAGGACAGATTTGTTGTAGATATCCACACACGCAAGCATAAAAATGGCTCCCTGAAGAATATATGTATTTTGGAGAGGAGCTAACGGAAATTTGAACCAACTAAGTACTGCATTTCCATCTGGATGTCGGTACGCAGTTCAGGTACTGGCACCAGTGGCAGCCATCGTTCCCGTTCTTACCCTTGAAAAGCGTCACCAGGGTAACCACATATCTGCATCATAGGTCACCTCTGTTATGTTTCAAGTATGGCTTCTTAATAACAAGAGATTGCTCATCAAGCTATGATGTCAGTTTATAGAACATTGCATATCATGGTACTAATTTCTGTCTTCCCTTTGGAATACATGGATGGCACATCGCCTACTACAAAGTGAGATGTGGACTATATATGTGTCTACACACACACACACACAAATACGTCATTTTTTGAGATGGAGCGAAGACTTACCCAACTAGCAGCAAGAGGAGTGCAGCACCCCACAGAACATACTGGTATGCTTTGTACTTGGGAGGTTGATTAGTCTGAGGCAATTCATGTCGCTCCATCCAACCAAATTGAGGTCTCGCCAGCAGCACAAACCCAAGAAGAAACCCAGTCACAAATCCACCAATGTGAGCAAAATTATTAGCATGCGGTAGTATCCCAATTGCCAAGTTGATTGCAATTATAAACAGAAGAGTTATAATGGCTGCTGCCTGAAACAGTGAACCAACTGAAACTTGCATCGAACAACTGAATAGGAGTAAAACAGTACGAGTATATTGTCTTTCTTCTGCTGACCTTGTTGGAATAAATAGTCCAGTTCATAATAAGCTCAGAGAGCATAGAGCCAAGGAGGCCAAACAAAGCTCCAGAGGCACCAACAGAGATGTAGTTACTCCGTAAGAACAGTGCAGAAAGCACACTGCCACCAAAGCCAGATAGCAAGTAGATGATCCCAATGCGCACTTGCAAGTGAGAAAACCGAAGTCAGTGCATAGGGATTTACTCAGGTGTAAGACAAAGGTAAATACAGCCTATGTTCAAATTCACATTGCATATGAAGGAAATGAGTACAAAAAGGCTATCCAGACCTGTAGAGCCGATTACATCTTAAATAAAGACCAGCAAACTAAGTATACTTAGATTTTTTTTTTGTAAAAGATATGGCCTTATGTCGTAATGCCAGCAAAATGAAATATTATATAGCAAGCTAACTAGCTAAGTGGCTATAACACAGAGGTGAGATGTGGAATCAAGCATCTGAATCTACTTAAATCAGACTGACATCATTTTCGACAAGTACTACAAGTACCAAGGCAGAACCAGCTCAGAGAATTCCAGTTCTTAAAACATGAAGTACATCACAGAAAAAAAGAGAGACCAGTGTCAGTGTTACAAAACAACAGATAATGATAATCAGCCGAGGTACTTCATCCGAGAAAGATTGACTACTGTGGCAATGGCAAAATGAACCAATGCAGTACTTGTAAGAAGCTTACCAAACCCAAATTGCTGCTCAAGGCAGATTCCAATGAATAGCAAGCTTAGCATGTTGACAATCAAGTGGACTAAACCAGCATGGAGCCAGATACAGCTAATGAGGCGCCACCCTTGGTGCTGATGAACAACTTTGGCCCAGTTAAGAGCTCCCAACTTCTCAAAACTGCACAATGGAGTGAACTTTTTGTTAGGACACTTTCAAGATGAACAAAACTATACCATGAGTTATACAATACATATATTGTCATCAAGAGAATTAGTTCCTGATAAACTTTCCCACGTGATAGAATTCATGAACTAGAACAGACAAAAATCACATTTTTGCAGCTAAAGAAAGGAAAAAAGGTCAACACCTATCATTATCTTAGATTACAAGAGGTAGTACAAATACAAAAGCCAGTCCGGGCAACATAACCTGGTCGCCTAATTGCCAACTATAACTTAGAAAAATACCGTAGTGTATAATTTTAAACTGCCAGTAAGCCATGTAGACACTAGAAGACAAATCTTAGAAGAACTAGCTGAATACAAGTACTTTGCTACGGATAAAAAAATCACATTACTCCAGCACGTCGAGCCATCGGGATCGGTATTACTCCACACCCTCGGCTCCGCCTCCGCGCCCTCTGCTCGACCGTGGCGGAGCTCTCGCTTTTTTTCTTACACTCACACTTTTAAGCAGCAGAGATAAAATTCATTTGCCAATCGAATTGTTCCATGTATTTGCGTACCTCTAAAGCTAAATCAAAATACTTCAGTAGTAATCTACATGCTACAAGGGAGACTATTTGCAAAAGTTCATAATGTTTACTCGCCGTCGTCTTAACGCAGTAGTAATAAAGATCTAAACAGTCGCCAATGCACAATCTCCCCCATTTCCAAACTACAGATTAAACCCGATGAATACAAAAGGTCCGCCCTTTACTAGTGATGAAATTGCAAACTAGCCAAATTACCATATTTCCCTTCAAATCCCACACTAGACCCAACAAAAGCCCCCTAAAAAGGTAAAAATCCCCACTTTTTCACTCCCAGTTTCACATCAAATCCAGCAATTCAGCGAAACCTGAAGCCAATCGCGAGACCGTGAGACGTACGTGGCGGAGGAGGGGCCGAGGAGGGGGTTCTCGCGGAGCGGCTGGAAAGCGAACCGGCGGAGAAACCCAGCGACGCAGGCGTCACCGAGGGGGCTCCCGTGGCGGGGGCAGTTGTTGACGAACATCTCGACGACGAACACCGCGACGCAGGCGACGAGCACGGTGGGCACGAGCCACGGCCACCAGCGCCGCTCCTCCGCCAAGTCGTATCCGCCGTACGATGCGTACTGGTACCCCGAGGCGGCGCGGGCCTTCCCCTTGCCTCCCCTGCTCGCCATGGCTCCCGCGTCGTCGTTGTCGGTGGCCGCGACGGTTAGGGTACCCACCCGCACCGCGGCTAGTAATTATAGCAGCTGGGGGAAGGAGAGGGGGAAGCGGTGAGGAGGCAGTAGTGTGGGAGTGTAGGAGTAGTGGAGTGGCGGTTGGCGTCGCGTGGCTCGTTGCGCTTTTTGGCTTGGCTTGGAAGCGAGGAGGGGAGGAGAGATAAATGGTGGGGAGTGAGGTGATCGACAACAACGGCAGCGGAGGCGGCGTGTGGGGGCCTTGTACCGTGCCGGCCGGTGACGCGACGCCGTTGCTCTCGTTTTGGGAGTTTGGGCTAGTTCATCCGTGCAGGCTGGTGGTCCATTCTTGACTGATTGATGCCGTAAGAGCAAAACTAGACCGTGCTTATGAGATACCATTTTATTGAGGGAGGATTAAACAGGAAATGAGCCAAACATACGAGAAGTATGAGTGTTGTATTATTCCTGGGCTATATATATGTCTTTAGGACTATATATATATATATATATATATATATATATATATATATATATATACACACACACACACGAGAATCTGGAAGACTCCTTTTATATGTCTTTAGGGCTATATATATATATATATATATATATATATATATATATATATATATATATATATATATATATACTAAACTGATATATATCTGTCGCATGTTTTTTAGGGTGATTTCAGTCGGTTTTTTGGCCGTCCGATTGACTGAGATCCATGCTCAGATGGCCTGTCGACCGAACAAGGTATGCCAGGCATGACAGTCTGCTACTGCTGGTCTTGGCCTCGTTTGTCGACAAGGACCCATCAGAAGAAACACTAGCAACGACCACACACACATATATGTTATATTATATTTGGAATACATACTATAGTATGATACATATCATTAGCAGGTAGTAGTCCGTACATGAGAATGGATGCATGAGAGAGGGGCAGCTAGCTAGGCCGAGTCAGCTGAGCTATGCAGTGCTATCTGTGTATTGTATGGCTTGAATTCCATTTGCATTCGTCCGACGCAGCAGCAGGATCCAACGGTTGAAAATATGACTGATTTGCTAAAACAAATCAGTCGAAAGTGATATAGATACTCCCATATATATACACACACAAACACTCTAATGTGTAGTTACTCTCGCTCTATCCAGTACTTTTTAATCATCGATGAGATTCGTACGTCTTTTCGAGCCTAATGAGTTAAAAAATCACGAATAGAAGAGATACCCGATCCAATAACTATCTGACGTTACGCTGGTAATTGATTCTTCGGCATTATTGGAATTGGTCTATCCAATAACTATCTGGCGTGCCTTCAAGATATTTCCAAATTTTGTCTATCTCGGCATTCTCGGCATTGGTTGATTTCCTGTTATGCCCCCCATTTTGTGCATGTGTATGCGCACCAAAAAGAGATCGAGACCGTCTACATCAAGAGTGTTGGAGAATTTTGATAGGACAACCAAGCAAGACGCAGCGGAAAATAAGGTACCATATGCTATTTGTAAAATTTGTCACGATGAATTGTCTGCAAAGAGGCTATTAGCATTACTACAAATCTGATGAAGCATGAGCTTACAAAACATATTGGTGCTAATACTTCCTACATGATAACACAGGTACAGAACCAGATTGCTGCTCTTCGGTATGTGTCTTCGGAACTTCAGGTGGCAGACTTCTTCACAAAGGCACAGACCAGAGCTCAGCACAGTTTCTATCTCTCTAAACTTAATGTTGTTGATCCACCATAAGTTTGAGGGTGGGTGTTAGATGTATATGTATTTTCCCTAAAGTATAAGGGGTTCCTTGCATATATGCCGTACCTATACTTATATATATATTGGCTCATTGGCCTCATAATGAATAAAAGCGCTATTCATAACATTAAATACCTTTACTTTTGTTCTTGCACATAGGATTTTCAATTGCATGAATGATTCATAATGAACAGTATATTATATGCTACTTCAGTCAGGATTCTTCAGTGTAAAAACTGAGAACATTTCTCTCATTGCAGTTAACTTGATTCGGTCAATTCATGAAATGAAAACTTCCACAAGAACAAATTGAAAAGGCAGAAATCAAAGGGGAAAAGATCACAGTATGGCGAGAAAGCAATGTTCAACAGATTAAAGCACTTAGTAATGCCAATGTGTAGAACTTTTCTGTATCGACCAACCCAAGCAACTGAAAACTGTGAAGGCCCTGGGACTACTCAGATTTGCTACTTGTTTTCCTATAGTGGCTCTCTTCTCCGGCAGGAAGAATGTACAAGACAAGACCATCCCTGTTGCGGGCACGGTATGGCACGGCATGGCACGACGATAAGATATCAACAGAGACTATTGAGGAAACATTGGAAGAGCATGCCCTGTGGTGGCAATATCATAACACCGCACTAGGAATCTCGAGTGTGAGTGTCAGCAGGTGGTTCGTGGACCAATCAAGCTAAGAATCTGTAGCTGTTCGCAGCATCCGGGTCACGTTCCAAGTATTCCCTGCTGATAAGGTCCTCGATCCTCCTCTTTATGATTTTGATGTCAGGCTGTAGCAGAGAGAACAGTTCCCATTGTCCAAATCTGATATTACACAAACTCCAAGAACCGATTAGTTCTGTTTTCTTTTTTTTTCCCCACAATGTTCAACAAGTATGTACACAAAATTCTGATAGTACCCTGAACATGCGACTGAGCTGCTCCACACATTCCGCTACGAGATGCTGATGGCCCATGATTTTGCGGCTCTTCATGATGCGCACAATGGATGCAACAATTGCAAACCTCCTGTCCTTATTGACATCTTCGACAACCTTTTTGTTCTCAAGTTGGAGGAAGCGGTACCTGCAGAACACATCGATATCGGTTTACAAGAAAAAAAAACTAGAGTAAAGGATGAAAGCAAAGCGCTAAAGTTTAACTTATAAAATAGACCTTTATCCTTCGCATCTTATTAGTAAATTTTGAGTTGAACTCAAAGATATCATTTGGAGAAATTGTTCTGTTACTTGGTTTTTTGTTGAGAATCTTGTACTTTGCACATGAGAGCGGACAGCACCACCATCAGACAGTGTTAATTGCGTCACAATCTCAGAGTAACTTAGTATATCAGCTCCATTGAATAGCAGCAGCAATGCAGCCTGGCCAAAGAGGGGGAAAGGCAAGAAATAATTGTGTTCATGCAGTAGGTGTGGTTCCACTTGTTCAAAGAATTAGAACCTACCTGATAAGTTGTTCCCGATGATGTTGCAATTTCCCAAGGAATAAATCCAGGTAAGCTTTGTGTGTTTCATGATGGACTGGTAGATCTCCTTGAAAACCTCCACACATTTAACCTGAGAACATGGATTTACAATGTTTGACCAATATACGAGTTAACACCGAATACCATTTCTCAATGTAGAGTATTCCAAGATAATCTGGAAGTGTCAAAATAAGTTGAAGTTGGATGGTAACTGTGATACTCAAGTAATTCTATGAGAGAGCCAATCAATGTAAGTGATCAAGAAATCAATAGATGTACCATCTCTGAAGGAAGATTTATATCAGAGCTTTTGTAACTTGGCCAGTGTCCTGTCATCAGAATAGTAACACTCAAGTCTACCCGAGGATTTGACTGTGGATTGTTGCTTATGTATTCTTCAAATTTTGTTTGTTGTTCTCTTCCAACTGTAACATCATTAAGCATGCCCACCATTAGCTTGGAAAGAATGCTCCTCTCATGTTCATCATCGACACTCTTATCAAAGAGCAATCTCCTTCCAAGCTTCTTCCTGCAATACATTTTTCCAGAGAGATCTCAATCTTCAAAATCATATAGGTTCTTATTTAGGTTAAAGCCGGCAAATACAACATCCAAGCTAATAAAAAACCATTATAAAACTCAACAAAGAGGTCCTTATCAATGATGTATAAGAGGAGCTTCGCAACCCGGAGACAAGTTTAAACATTGAGCAAAAGAATTTGTAAATGTGTGTGCACGCAAAGTGCAAACAGTATTTCAATAACTGTACCTTATCAAGGGGTCTCTTCTGCAGCTTCATCACTTTTCACGTAATCCTTTTCTTAACATGCTATCATAGAATGCTGCTAACAATTCAGCACTGTGGCCAGCAGAATGCAATGTCATTACTCACGTGTGTTCCATTTGCATATAAGTATTGAAGTAAACCATGGAAAAATATTATTTGCTACCGTTCATTTCCATAATTACCGTACGAAGTTCTTGTTCCAGCATGTTGCACTAATGTTATGCTCGTAGATATTTGTATTACCATCTTTTAATTATTTGATTCGTTTTATGTGTTAAAGTAAAATATTATTTATGTAATGTTTAAGGTTCCGTTGCAATTTTCTTTTTGCCCTGGCGTTACATTGAGAAAGAGATGAGTCGCCGATACACCGTATGGACTTAAATCCATACACACATACGTCTTTTCCTAGGGCATCCTAAGTATCGCCCAACCCTGAGGACGGACACCCTGCCACCCTGGGGCCTCCTCGGACAACAGGTCATTAACCGGCTAAGCTAACTGTCCGTTGAACGAATACCGGGACTAGGAGTTTTAGCAGATTGGTTCATCGCATCAAGCAATTGATGACGTGGATCTGGTAGTACAAGTGTAAACTCACGTCACGGTTGCAGAAAAAGAAAAATGGAGAAGAATGAAGAGTCGTCCAAAAGCTGCTTCTTTGTCAGTGGTACAATGGGAGATAGGAAGGAGATGTGATGTGATGCAACGGTCGACGACTTGGCAGATCGATCAGGAGACGTACGCCTTCATCGGCCCATCACATTGTTTGCTGCTATTACCTGGACCAAGTACTTGACATTAATTGATCTTCCAATGTTGCTGCGTATTGCTGTTCGATCATCGTCGGTGCTTCACATGTTCAGAAGTACGATGCATGGACACGGATACATCGATATGAGACGACTCCGAGTCAGTAATTCATTGTTTTTTTCAAAAATATTGGCACAGCGACACGGCTATGTATATTAAAATATTAAAAAAAATATTATGTATATGTATTTTTTTTTATTTTTTTTGTGCTTGTCAAACTAAAATATTATAAAGTATAACATAGACTCAAAATATGTACCTCTCAAAGATGATCGACGCCTCTTCATTCTTCTTGCAGAGTTTGCAATCAATTCATGAATCATGATACGTTGAATTCTCCATATACTGCCAACATATTTGCAATACTTGCATTTCTATTCCACATTTTCTCCTCTTTGACCACCTTTATCTACAACGTCAACATGATTCCACAATGAAGGCTTGAATCTATTGTTGGTGGCTTGCTCCTCTCTAGCACTACAATGACCCATTTCTATTTTTCTAAATTGATTAAAAAAAACGCGCAATCAATAACATATTAACAATTTAACATAAGAATAAGCTTTTGCATAAGTAACAGTGCATCATTGCATTGAGCCATTCATTTATAATTATCTACTTCTCTCTCTACATGTATGTGACCTATGAGGCCACCGTCAGCATCAACCATCAGGCCATCGCCCAACGCCCATCAGGCCACCATCAGCATCACCCATCAAGCAGACAAGATCATAAAAGGGGGACTTACATGTTACTGGGAGAGGTTGGAGGCACGAAGGAGGTCCGAGTTGCTGTTGGAGCTGGCAGCGCGAGGGAAGAGGTTCTGGATCCTGCGGCGCGAGGGAGGAGGTCTCTCGAGGGAGGGGCAGCACGACACGAGGTTGGAGGTGCGGGAGCCGGCAGCACGAGGGAGGAGGCGTTGGATCCGGCGGCACAAGGGAGGAGGAGCTCGATCCGGCGGCACGGCGCGGCGAGGCGAGGCGGATGGGCGCGAGGGAGGAGGAGCTCAAGGGAGGGAGGCAGACAGCTTTGAGGATTTGGGATCGAGGGAGGGTTAGGATATCCGACTGGGGCATGGGGGCTGGTGAGTTGTATCTTGGGCTGTGTTGGACACGCGGTCACGCTGTGTCCTACATGTGTCGGAAATTTTGATAATTAAAATTCAATTTTAAAGCAGCCAACGCGTGTTCACGATGTGTTCGTGTTGGACACGGCGTTCGACACGGATACAGCAGCTCAAAGGAGTTTTCGTGCTTCAGAGGTTCGTAACACAGGTTAATTGATTTACTGCAAGACGAACTAATATGCGTCAATCTGCTCCTGATGCTCACCCGTATCGTTCCGCATGAGAACTCTTAACTCGCTCATGTAGGTCTTCGATGCTTGTGTGTTGCTCATCGTCGATCAATGACTTACGGCTAACTCAAAGCAAACGTGAGCGTAGCAATACGGAAATAGCACTGAGCTGCAATAAATCTACTATATATAGCTTGTGTTTACCCCACGGAGGTGCATGATCGGGGATGGCCAGAAGGGACTGGTGGTGTATTTAATGGCACCCCCGAGCACCCTTGTCTCCGTCCCTTGTCAACGGTGCTAGCATCGGCAAAGGCCAGCGACGGACCTTAGATTTCCAAATTTGGTGTTTGGAGTTAACAAAACGTTCATCGACGGGAAATATAAATGTTCACAATGACAAAAGGTACAAATTATTCTTATAAAAAACATCTAACAATAATTTACAAAATAATTTTTAAAAAGATACATTTTTAACTGCGCAACTCTTCGTGTGATTTTAGGGGTAATCATTTGATTCTTCCTTGTCACCACCTTGCTAATTTCTTGAAAAAAAAATTTGCTAGCTAATTTAAAAATTCATAGAAATTCTTTCATTACGTGAGTTTTGCCGACTCTATCCCACAAATATTTCAAATCTATAGACTTGTTCATTTTTAAAGGTACTACTATCCACATTTCACAATCAATCAAATACATAATTAGGATATGACGATTTCAGAATTGGGAGGGAGAATGGAAGACCGAGCGCAACTTACTGGGAATGAGACCTCGCCACAACGCCGCTCGCTCCCTGCCCTCTCGCCGCTCTACTCACTGCACGCCTCCCTAGCTACTTGCCCACGCTGCCTCGTGCCCTCGCTTCACTCTTCACACTGCATGCTTGTTCACATCTCCGTCATACTCTCCGAGACGTTGCTGTCATGAAGACCTGCACGGGAGGAGGGGGCAATAAGACCGCTCGTTTCACTGATTCATCTACGTTTCTGCACTGCATCGAGTCTGCATTTGCGCTGCTTCATGTTCTTCATCGAATTCATCTGTAAGTTTTACATGTGACTGATTGACTTGTTTACATTTTATTTTTATTTATCTTGTGAAGTACAATAAGTTATCTGCTGCTAATACTGATTTATACATCATTACTCTTTTACCATATCTATCATCTATTAAAATCTAGAATTAAATAATTAAATATTATCTTCATTTTCAACGAAACACAGTCGTCGCCAGTCTCGATGACGGAGTTGGCGATGCTTACATGGCTGGATAGGCCGGCGTGAATGCCGTCCGTGTTGCGGCCGGCCGCGGGCGCGTGGATGTGGAGATGCTCCACGGCGACACGGCTGCTGCGGTGGAAATTCACGTGGCAGCCCCGGCTGTCCACGAACGTCAGCCCCCTCACCGTCGAGTTCGCCGTGCCATCGAACTCCAAGGTCTGCACAATGGTCAAATCATCTTACCATTTCGTTCAGGGAAAAAAAATTCTTGACTGATGTGATCAGTCTTGAACTGGTTAAGCGCCGTTGTCTTATACTTGGCAACGAGACTTGGCCTTGCTGGTTTCAGCGTCGCCCTGGCCGTCGAGGGTGCCGGTGCCGGTGACCAGGAGGTTGTTCAGGCCACCGAACGTGATCCAGGCATCATCGGAGAGGTGGCAGCTGCCCGCGCACGGCTGGAGCCTGGAGCACGCCGTCGATCACCACGACGGGCGCGTTGCACGGCCCTGGAAACTCCACGGCGCTGACGGCGAAGGTGCCCTCGGGGATCAGGAGCGTCGACTCGCGTTGCCGGCCGTGGAGCCGCACGCCACCCAGCCAAGAGTGCCTGGACAGGGTGGCACATGGAACAGTGCATGCATTTCGCGGTAACAACCCAGCAATCGACAAGTAATTCATTAACATAGCATTGCATCGACGAACAAGAACATCTTGATTCTGTGATAACAAAACGCGGAATTGAACGGCACTAACGCCCATGTTTCAGGGGGAAAAAGAAGGGCACTAGCGTCTTTGTTGTCTTCGTTGCTCGGCGCCGCTCCGTACTTGGTGATATCATAGACGCCGGCCGTGCAGCCGTTGTCCTTGCCGTGTACATGACGACAGTATGGGTGTAGAGGGCATCCGGGTGCCCCGCTCTTGACGTCGTCGGCAATATTTATAATATTTTAGTGAAAAGTCATGTGTGTATAGATTACATTTACGTGCTCTATTCATAAAAATGTATCTAAATATCATACACTCTCTCAACGTAAGGCAAAGGTAATAAGAAAAATATCTCTTATTCACTCATACTCATAATATAACACATTTATCTTTCATATACTCTTGGCCCCTCTCCTGTTCAGTCTTCCGTATCGACAGTAAGACACAGCAACGAAGTACATGATAAACAATACCTTGAGTTTGGTATGCGTATTGTGCTGGAATCAAAGTTCAGATCCGAGTAATGAGGAGCCATCTTTCACATGTTATATGCACATGCATAACTAGTGCAAGAATTTAAATCCTTGTGGTAGTTTTTTTTTCATTGAAGAAGTCAACAAGGGGAGGAGATCCCCACCTGAATTGTATTGACCTGAATCTCTTGTTATTTAAATTTAATGTGATACCTGAAGGGATGAGGAGAGATCACATATCGATCCTGAGATCGCATTTTCTCCGCCCTGCATTTCTTGATACATGATTTGACGAGTGAAAAGAGTGACGGGTCGTGCTTTCGAAAGACGACATCGTGTCGGTTGTTCCACAAGTGCCACGCACATATAAGGCTGAAAAAAAAGCTTGAGACTTGCAAATCTACTCGAACTCTTTGTGGTTCAGCTTGTGCTTGTGAATTTTTTAGCCGAGTCGAGCTCTATTTGTAGCTCTTTGAAAAATCGAGCCAAACTCAAGCTGGCTCGTGAGTGGCTCGCGAGCCAAGTTTTGCTCGGCAGTCGCCCAGACACAGCCCAGTAGAGCTCACTAATTATGACTCCCCCCGTCCCCCTGTTTCCCCAATCCCCATCTGGATCCCGATCCCCTTCCCCTCCCGCTCCCGACTCCCATCTCGTGACTCCCGTCCGCCGCCCAGCTCGCCTTGTCCTCCTCACCGGTGCAAGATCGAGGAGACCGACTAAAGGGGGTGAATAGACGGTTTTAAAAATCTCTTTGGATAAAATCAATTTTAATGTGGAAGCTAAGAACAATTTGATTCTGCACAATTAAAATCTAAATCAACTAGACTCCCATAAGTGCACCAACAATATGAATACCATTGAATGAGAGCAATCATACAAAGATATATAAGCAATTAAAGTAAGAATGTAAATTGTTCAAGTAAAACATAAACACAAACCAAGATGACACAATGATGTTTTACAGTGGTATTCGGATACTTGCCGGTCTCCCCTGGTCCACGTTGAGGTAAGCCCAAACAAATTGGACCGGCTCCACGAATTAAGCCAACACCTCCGAGGTAAGTCCAACCACTTGGACCAGTTCCAATACGAACCAACACCTCGCTCCACTTGGGTTGCTCTTCCTCCACTCCGGAGATGGTGAGCACCAAACCACTCACAACCACGCCGGGCCTTCTCACAAGCTTCTTGAGAAGATCATCGGTCACGACGACTCAACACCATCTAGGTGTCGGCAAACACCAAGAGTAACAAATCTTAACTCTCACTTGAACTAATCAAGTGTCTAAACTCAAGTGGATACACAATCCACTACCTAAGGCAACACATACACTTAGGGTTTGCTCTCCAAGCCATGCACTTAGGGTTTGCTCTCCAAGCTCATTAAGTGCAACACATGCACATAAGAGATGAGATGCTTGCTCTTTGCTCAAGGGACTCCAAAGATTACCAACAACAGTTCCCCAACCGGCCAAGGTGAGTATATATAGCCCACACACAAAAACTAACCGTTGGAGGAAATATGCAGAAAAATCAACATATGCGGAACTACCGCCGTTCTACGGCCGGTACTATCGCACCAAAACGACAAGCACAGTAACAGCTATATCAGACAAGAAACTAGCCGTTGAAAAGTAAAATCTGGTACTATTGTTGTTCAACTCGCGGTCGTTCCGCACTCCGGTAGTTCCGTTTCTGATGGGCGGTACTACCGCTTCCACTCAGGTCCAACACATGACACCTTCTGGAAAAAACGTACCGCGCCAACTTTCGAAAATACCGAGTTGCGGTAGTTCCGCGCCCAACACGCTAGTACTATCGCACTTCCAAGAGAGCAAAGAATTATCAAAAAGCGTCCCTCAGAAAAAAATATGCTGCCTAATTTTCAGACCAACCGGTCTGCGGTAGTTCTGCTCTCAACATGCCGGTGTTTTGCAACTTGTTAGGAATCTTACCTGTGATCCTTGTTGGCATGGCTTATCAATTGACAAATGTGTTTTGCAATTGGAGTTGTTGTGAAAGCCATTGTTGTTTCTATCAGGAAGATCGGTAGTTCCGGCGTTATAACTGCACCGGAGGCCGGCATAAGGTACATGGACTCAAACCATTTGTAAACTTAAGTCACATACTATAAGAAATCAAGCATGAGCATCAACTTTTTGCAAAACACATTCGCAAATAATAGCATCATGCCACAAGGTTAAGGTGCATGGACTTCAACCATTTGAAAAATACATTTGCAAATTATAGTCCCATGCTACAATGATTAAATGCACGAGCATCAACCATTTGTAAAACACATTCGTAAATAATAGCTCCATGCATAGATGAGTTAGAGCAAGCATAATGAGCTATCAACACATGAATAACTCATACTACTAGTCAAGACCTCTCTTAATAGTACGACAACCTATACTAGCAATCCGGTCTTCCAACCAAACACTAAGACCGGTAAAAGACTAGGAACACATCCTTAACCCTAACTAGTCATACCTTTGCCTTGAGCATCTTCTTGAAGCTTGATGACACACATCAACACTTCAAGTCCGGGTCATTGACTTGATAATCATCAACACATGATGATCTTCTTCATTTCGGGATCTTATCTTAAACATCATCAACACATGATGATTTCTCAATCCCGAGTCTTGATATGCATCAACACATGATGCATTCCTTCACTTGACCTCCATCAACACATGATGTGTCTTCTCTTGACTTGATGTGCATCAACACATGATGCGTCCTTTACTCCAAGTCTTGATATGCATTAACGCATGATGCATTCTTCATTTGACCTCCTTGACTTGATGACAATCAACACATGATGTCATCTCAAGTCTTCATTACCCTGGAATATAACCTACTCATCCAACTCATGAAAAATGTTAGTTCACAATATGATTATCATTAATTACCACACCATACCTTTAACTCAATGGTAGGACACGATACTTCAATTTTTCCCTCTTTGTTAATCGATGATAACCACTTCAATTGCACATAAATTGAATGTAGATAATTTAATGTAACACAACATGAGTATATATGAACTACACAAGTTATATATACTCCAACATGAGTATACAAGAACTACACAAGTTCTATATACTCACAACATGAGTATATAAGAACTACACAAGTTTTGTATACTCAAAAGGATATGTTTCAAAGTAAAGATCTCAAATATATGTGGAAAACGGAATATGAATCAATACTAATGGAACCACAAAATATAGAGTAAACTCCCCCCTAAATATGTGCATACACAAATGTGTAATAAGAACATATGCACATATTCAAGTTCAACTTATGGTGGGGTTCAACCTATATTTTGGAGCCGAGGAATGCAATAATATATAAGAGTATAAAGTCGAATGCATACCTCGTTGAATTTCACCTTTATATCCAAATGAGACTACACACTAGATATAACAATAAAATATTAGTCTCATAAATAGATTTATCATTAATCACCAAAACACTCCATTAACTCATAATGACGGGTCTAGATCCTTCAACCGGCCACCAGCTCCATCCGCCGCCTCCTCCTCACCGGCCACCTGCTCCATCTGCCGCTGCCTCCTCCTCACTCGCCACCTGCTCCATCCGCTGCCCTGTCCTCCCCATGACCACGTTCTCTTCTCCCTCCGTGCTCCTACCTCCCCTCGGTGTGGCGGTGCTCCCCTCGTCCTCCCCCCGACAGCCCGGCTCGTGCTCCATCCCTCCAAATCGTGATATTCCCCATAAAACCATGAAGCTTCGGTTGCGATCCATGGACGTGGGCGGCGGCGGCGCCACCGAGATCCACGGGCGCGCTCTCTGATCTGAAGGACTTCCTCGCCGCCAAGCTCTCTGGTGAAGCACGATTGATTATTGAGTTTGATTTGGTGGTGGGAGAGCGAGATTTTTGTTTTTGGGGGATTTCTTGAGAGAGGGATGGCGACTGCGGGGAAGGTGATCTGCTCCGTGGATGGCCTCTGCTCCGATTCGTCTTCTTTCTTGTTCTTGCCATTGCGATTAGGCGGCCAGTATGGGGGGATTTTAGACATCAATGGTGCTTCTCGGGCTGGGAGGTTTCTCTTCTCGGGTTGGGAGGACTTGTGCTAGTGTTCTTATTACATAGCTCTGAAGGATCTGCTTGCGCACAAACTCAAGCTCGGCGACGGTTGACGGGCGAGCGCGGTGGAGGGCCCACTGGAGGTGGACGCGAGGAGCCAAGGAGGTGCTCGAGCTTGCGAGCCGGCTCGAGTCGCCTTCCTGGCTCATTTTCTAAACGAGCCGAGCCGAGCTTACTGTTGAAACGAGCTTGAGCGAGCCTGGCTCGGCTTGACTCTTTCCAGCCCTACATACATAGCAGAAGAAAGGTGTTAAAGTTGGTCACCAGGACGCCTGGGTGGTGTGGGAGTGCGGACATACCAGTGGCGGCCGGGGTGCTGAAACAGAAGCCGAGTGCGCTCCAAAAGGAGTGAACAAAGGGGCAGCCGAAGAAGAGGTGGTTGGCATCATCGACGTTGTCAACATAGACCTCTCAGATAGTAGTGTCCACTAAGGTTTTACAAAGAAGAAGGTTGACTTTTGTATGCAACCTGACAAGGAGTCAGGCGAAGAAGTCGACACTGACCGGTAGACGGACACGGGTTTTACCAATTTTGATGGCACACTGTAGGCTGGATGAGGCTCTTGCTTAGACAAAAAAGGCACTCATCCACAAGGATAAAATCTCTGAACCGCCAGTTCTCGGTGGCTTCCGAATCAGAATAAAGCCGGTACGATTCACGGATTTACCGGAAAAAAATCGGATGAAATTCATTTGAATTTGCTTAAAAACCAATTAAAATTTAAAAACTAGAATTTGAATTTACTAAATCGAAAAAAACCGGCTGAGTTTTCCATTACGAACCTAATCGATAATACCGGTAACCGACCGAGATTTTCATCCACGCTCATCCATACCAGCACGGAACAGGCGTTCAGACTTCAGATTTCAGACAGCTGTTATCCAAAGTAAGCAGAGAAGTAATAGTGTGGCACGACGGGTCGCTGTCGGAATCCCCGTCAAATCCGACTTCGCTTAGACGAAAGTGGTTTTCGTACCTTCTAGTAGGCGCGCCTAGTTTGCAAGATATTTCTCCCGTGACAAACGCCGAGTAATTTAATCCACTTCGAATAGACGTAGACCCAACGGAATATCTCAGGGGTTGTTGGTTCATGACCTCATCGAACAAGTTTGGTACAGCTAAAACTTAAATATTGTTAAAATTTAGCAAAAGATCGCTGTCTAGGCAATGATCAAGTTAATTTTTAATGTTACTAAAATGTTATCAAGCAATCTTCTCATTATTGAATTGTCCGCGTGTGAATTTATTTTTTGTTAATATATCGTATTTTTGCTGGTATTATTTAAATATCGATAGTAAACCAAAGTTACTAAAAAAATTGGTTTGGTTTGGCTCGCGACCGTAACAAACCAAACGGCAAATCACATCTCCACGCATGCTCACGGCCCCAAATCTGGTGCCAACTCCACCCAGCTAGCTGATTCAACGCAACGCAACACAAAAAAGCAAGAGGTAAACAGCTTGGACTAACCGACAACAATTATTCCTGCTTGAAATCAAGAGCAAGAAGGCATGTGACATCAGATCAGTGGATTGGTCGTTTCTGGAACATGCTGCCATTGCCGCTACTGAGTAAGTGAAGATGCTCTGATTTTTATAGCTTGCTATACACAGAGGATAATATGAAAGATACTACGTGCCTGTCTTTCTAGTTACTACACTAAGTACTAGCAAATTAGCAATAGTATTAGTATCTATAATTGATCTACTACTAGCTTCTACGAGACGGGCCCAGAGTTGGACCCGTCGTGGTCGCTCCCGGCCCGGTCGGACCCGTTGCAAGCCCGGAGGGGGTGGTAGACGGGTCTGGGCCGGTAAATGGGCCAGACCTGCCGCTCCGTCGTGTGATCCTTCGGGTCGGGCTGCGCCTGCGCCTGCGCCTGCGCCTGCATCGGCTCCGGCTTCACAGGGTCCTCTCCATCGCCGTCCTCGTGGCGCATTCGCTTCCGCCCGATGGAGACGCCGAATAGCCTCGCGCCAGCCTTTTCCTCGTACTCTGCTCCCGCCGCGGTCGCACCCGGGCACGAAGGCGCGAGCTCCACTTCTAACGAAGGCATGGGCTCGAGCACTGCCGCAGGTGGGAGCGGCGCCGGCGCCGCCTCCGCCGACTCGCCAGAGCAGTTCCCGGCAGCCGCCGCGTTGGCGGCGTCGAGCTGCTGGGTGGCGCCGTACTTGGACATGAGGAGGAGGATGTTGTTGCAGAGCTTCTTCATCTGGCCGAGCTCCCGCGCGAGCCGCGCGTTCTCCCGCCGCAGCCGCTCGTTCTCCTCGCCCACATCGCCGGAGGCGACCCCGCCGGAGCTGGAGCCGGACAGCGCAGGCGGCTGCAACAACGGAGGCTCCGGGGACGAGCTCGAAGACAGCACCTGCTCCTCGCCGGAGAGCACCGGCGAGACAGGCAGCGCCATCGGAATCGCTGCCGCCGCCGCCGCCACCGTGACCACCCCCGTAGCCGCGGCGGCCGGCGTCACCTTCCGGCGGTGTATGTCACAAAGCAACCGCTTTTCGCCCCGCCGGAAGCAGTCGTTGGCGAACTCCCATCTGTCCGGCACAATCTTCCTAAATCCCTACACCCACAGATCATCATCATCATGCACCCATCGCGCATCAGCACCCCAACATTCCGGCGAAACCAAGACAGATTGATCCATAACAACTTTAAACGAAAGAGGGGAAAAAAACAAAGAAGAAGAGCACCAACGTACGTAGGTGTTGAGCTGTCGCACGAAGCTGGAGAAGTTGTTGTGCTTGAAGTACTTGGGGAGGAGGTCGCGCGCGAACTCCGCCGGGCGCCAGACGACGAAGGTGGATCCGTCCGCGTTCCACGAGATGACGTCGTCGACCGCCGGGTCGTCCACCAGCTGGTACGTCTTGGTCAGGAACGGCGTGGGCACCGACCTCTGCCCCGCCTCCGCCGGCGGCACGGGGGCTGGCTCGTCGGCGGCAGCGCCCTGCTCGGCCATGGCGCCGCCGCCCGCGCAGATCTGGCCTGGGGACACCGTAGCTTCCGGGCGCAGGAAGGCAGGCTCCCGCGCGCCTTCTGGAAAGTTCCGGTTGCGTAGCGTGGGCAAAACCAACCAGGGGAAGTTGGAAACGAAGCGAGCGGAGCTGTCGGACACGGAGGGAAGGAAGAGAGGAACCGAGGGAGAAGCTATTGTTAAGAAACCTGTCTCCAGGACTAGTCCTGGCCCAGTACGGGCCCAGGACTCCGGAGAGTCCTGGCCCAATTGAACTCCTCATCCCGTAGTCTATAAATAGAGGCCACCCCTCTCATCAGAACCCTAATTGATCCGAAGCAATAAAGCAGACCCTGAAGTCCCGCATATCTCTGTGTTCTTTCTACTGTTGTGTTCTTGTGTTCTTCATCGTTCTTACGATTCTGATCATTGTATATGAGGTACCGTTGGACCGACTCGCCAAATGACGGTTACTCAACACGTTATCAAGACGATCGACTCTCCTCGCATCGAAGGTAACCGTCAAGAACGACACTCGTAGATTGAATCGTATTTTCTAGATTGCTTTCAATTCGCAAATTTGCTTTCTAGATTGTTTTTCTACGGTTGCAAATCTGTTCTAATCTACCGCGAATGACTTGAAGTCGCCGACACAATGTCGATCGATAGATTGCATGAAAGATCGGATGTCGATTGTACCAGTAAATTGAAATTGCAAATTCACCGCGAAATGACTCAAGTCGCCGTCGGAAGAAAATTGCATCGTATGAATGCTTTTTTCCCTCCTCTCTGGATGAACAAGAATTATTCATGAACATAAAAAAAAGCAGTCACGACAGACGTCCAAGACTACCCCCCGGCGGCTCGGTCACGCCCATACCACTGCGACCACCCCACGGCTCAGCCGCCGCCCACCCACCGGCCAAGACCAAGACACTGGCCGCTTGAAGCCGCAACCCGCACGGCCACCTCGAAGAAAGAAGGGAGGGCACGAGACGTACATCACGCCCCACCACGGCCGCTTGAAGTCGCCGTCGAGCGTCGCCGCCTCACAGTGTAAGCGCCGCCGCCGCCCGCCCGCCGCCGCCTCAGCGCGCCCGCCGCCTGCGCGACCGACCGACGCCACGGCAGCCGCCCATGGTTGCCGCCGCCAGCAGCGGCGAGGCCGTCTCCGAACGAACGGCCCAGAGCCGCCGCCACCAGAGCGGCGCTGCCGCCGCCGCCAGAAGCGCGCCGGCGGCGCACTGTCTTGCCGCCATTCCTCGCAAGGCGTGAGCTCGCCGCCGCTCGCTGAAAGCCGCTTCACCGCCGGCCCCGCCATGCGCCCAAGACGCCGCTGATGCCTCGGCTGCGCACCGCACCGGCACCGGCCAGACGAAGGGAAGAGGAGATGGCGGACCCGCAAACTCGCCGACCACCAGAAGGCGCCGCCGCCAGACGGCCTCCTCCGCGACGTCGCCGTGCTCAAGACGCGGCCGGACGCTTCGAAGACGCGGCCGGGCGCTGAGCGCCAGCTCTCTGGACGGTCCGAGCGGACCGCCGGGCCGCCCAGGAGGAGGGGCTCCATGGCGGCCCTGGCGAAGGGAGCCGCCGCCACTGAGAGAGCGCGGCCCTCGAGCCGCCGCTGCAGCAGAAGCGCGGCGGCCTCCTCGGGAGCCGCCGCCGCAGCATGAGCGCGGCGGCCTCGAGCCGCCGCCGCCAAGAAGAGCGCGCGGCGGCTCCCATGAAGGGAGCCGCCGCTCCGAGAGTAACTCGGGGTAGGGAAACCTACTCGAGTCCTCCCCGCCGCTTCTTAAGCCGTGAGGAACTACCTAAAAGGCCACCAGATAATCGAAAAAGAAAAAAAAGAAAGAAAGAAAATGAAAAAAGGCTGTTTTACAAAAGGCCCTCGGATTTTCCAGTAATTACGCGTAAAATTTCTCGAATTGAAATTTTCACGCTTTAGCCCTCGAAATTGCAGATTCACCAAAATTCATATTCCAATGTAAAAGGCCTCTAAATTCAAATTTTGAATCGGTTTTTGCATTTGAAGCATATTTTACCTTGTTATTATTATTTCTATGCAATTTATTTATTGTATTTACTGTTTTGATTATTTGTGATTATTCATATTGCTTTTAATCACTGAAAATAGCAGTAAATCATGAAAATGCATGAAAAAATATTTAATCACGAATCGGGAGTTCAAGAGCATTATGAGAATTTTGCAACCATTTTATGTAAATTACCAACAGTAACCCTATGAACTTTTTGCATGAATATGAAAAATGACTGGCATCACGAACCAGAAGTTCGAAAGAGTTGGCCCAGCATGGACAAAATTTGTACAGTCTTCACCTCTGTGATAAGGTAATCACGGATGAGCAGAAGATTGACAAGACCCTCTCTACCTTCACCCGAATGCGGTGCAATCCGCACGCAATTATTGTCAAAATGGCTACAAGAAGTATGCCGCATTAATTGACACCGTGAAAATTGCGAAAGCACAAGATGATGTTCTAAGGAAGAACTACATCTCACAGCCACCTAGTAGCAATGTTGGCCATGAAGCCAATACTAGTAGCTACAAGGTAATGAAGCCTCTCACGAAGGAGAGGGGCAAGAAGGGTAAAGTTGTGAGTCGCACGTAATTGGTGTTTTTACAGTCTAAGAAAAGGGGCAAAGGATAGCATGAGGCACACCTCACCATTGCAAGCACGGAAGATCCACACCCATTAGTTGCACTTATGGATGTGGACACCTAGTAGCAACCCCATCATGCCTCCTTTTGGACATAGCAATGGCCACAAATTGTAATTGCCCAAGAGGAGAAGATCGTCATGTAGCAGATTAAGGCAGAAGTTTCTGAATACTTCGCTGATTCGATCTAGTACACGCATTGCACTTAGATCCTTTTACAGTCACTTGCATTTTGTGATTATGATGAAACTTTGAATAATGGTTGTAGGCTCTAGAAGAGCAAAGCATTAAATTCTTATGATGAGTCCTGCAAGACTTATATTTCCCGTATTTATGATAGCAAGTTATGTTCTAATATCTGAAGTATTTTTATTTTATGTGTTGCTGGATTTCTGCTACATATTAATAAAGTACATTATATTAGATCGCATGTAGCGCCCTATGGAGGAAGTGTGCTTAGCGGTGTAGCAAGACAATGAATACCACCTTGAGAAAGATGGAATTTTTCAACAATCGCAGGCAGCGATACATGTATAATAGGCTTAGGAAGGGCCACAATTATACTCCCAACGGACACAACTTTGGTCATTAAAGAAGCCTTGTTGTGCCCATAATCGACTGGAACTCTCAAGGATATTCGCGCTAACAGTTTCCACGCAGAGACTGAAGAAGAGCATGGTAAGGAATACCTGCTCATTACAGAGCGTGACGAAAAAAAAAAAAAATTGGTATTAGAATGACTTCCTTCATTTGAAAATGGGCTATACTACACTAATATTAAGGCATTTGCAGCCTATACTGCCCTGAAAACTATATTTAGAAGCTCTAAACCTCTTCTATCTCTGGCATGATAGATTATGCCACTTAGGTCTTAGGATGATGAGAAATATAATTAACAATTCACAGGGACATAGTGTCAATTTAAAGAACTTCCCGAATCTTGAAGATTTTGTGTGCCCTGCATATACCATCGGGAAACTGACTACTAGACCCTCTACTCTGAAAGTAAAGGACGAAATCCTCGCATTCTGGACCGTATCCAGGAGACATTTGCGGTCCTAAACAAACTGTAAGGGTCATTTAGGTATTTTATGGTGCTTATCGATGCTTCCTCAAACGGTCATACGTTGTTTAATGTCTACGAAACCCCGCTCGCAAAGCTAATCTCGTAGATAATTAACATTAAGAATAATTTCCTTATCATCATGTGAAGTCCACCGAATGGACAACGCCGAGAATTTACTTCAAGGGCATATGATGATTATTGTGTGAAAATAAGAATTAAAATTGAGCATCCTGCATCGCATGTCCACACCCAGAATGGACTAGCAGAATTGTTATTTACCAACTACATGTTGTGGACACGCAGTCCTGCACGCAGCAACTCTCATCAATTTTAGACCACCGACATATAACATCCATTCACCTATGCAACTAGCACAAGGGTCAACACTGAAAATTTCTCATCTTTGAAGGTTTGGTTGCAAGGTTTATGTACCTATACCACCACCACAGCAAACTGAAATGAGCACTCTTTAAAAGTCTGGGATATACGTTGGTTATGAGACAGCATCCATAATCAGGTATTTGGACCCCACGACTAGAGATTTGCATGAAGCTCGCTCACGATAGCATATTAGATGAGAATTATTTCTCGTCATTAGGGGGAGGAAATCAACCCTTGATGTAAAATGTCGAGAAATAGAGAAGTCTAGAAGACAATTGAAGTCTAGAAGATATTTGAAATCCATGCATATGACCCGCGCACTAGTGAAGCAAATAGAGAAGTTTAGAAGACAATTGAAGTCTAGAAGACAATTGCAGTCCAGAAGATAATTGATTTGCAAGCATTAGCGAATCAACTGCCTAACCACTTTAGTGATTTGAAGAGCGTGACCAAGTCGCATATGCCTGTACGCAATGCACCGGAGAGGGTTGAAATACCGATGAAGGTATCCCTAATCCCGTCCTAAGGCCTCTGAAAGGACGAGAACTCCGCCCTCGAATCCGGCAACCGGGGCGCCGGTGAAAAAGGATAAGAAGGACTTGACACACCGATCACCAAAGTACCCCATAATCGTAAGGGGGCGGTTGAGACTGCACCGTATGGAACCTTCGAAAAGGCATACTAGAATTGAACATCCCCATGAAGGAGACATCGGCATGGATGTGTGCACACATCGGAGTTGAAAAACTAAAGGACTTGCCCTGCAATTGAAAGTAGCGGTAAGCAAATAGAAGCATTAGAAATATCGCCCCTTGAAGACATAGCTATAAACTTTATGATCTTGGGAGAATCTATGAATAAGCCAACAGCCAATGTCGATATTTACTTTGTAAAGAAAATTGTCACAATCATCAATCTTGATCCAGAGCCTGCATCGCTCATTAAATATAAGAAAAGATCAGATTGAGAAGATTGAAAGAAGGCAATAGGAACTGAATTGTTCTCTCTGAATAAAAGAAAGGTGATTGGGCTTGTAAGCCACACACCTCCCCATGTGCACCATGTATGGCATAAGTGGGTATTTGTTCGAAAGAGAAATGAAAGAAGCAAGGCTCGTTGCACAAGGTTTCACTCAACGTCCAGGAGATTGTTATGAAGAAACCTATTCCCCGGTCATGGGCGGAATTACCTTTAGATATTTATCTCAATGGCAGTGAACTTGAAGTTAGAAGTGAAATTGATGGATGTGGTAACTGCATACCTTTATGGAAATTTGAATTCGGACATTTATATGAAGATACCGAATGTATCCTCGTCCGAACCAAGATAGAGCAAATAGAAATCTATACAGTGTGCAACCTCGTAAAGTCACCGTATGGACCAAGCGATCAGCGTAATGTGGTATAATCGCTCAAGCGACTTTCTATGCAAGAAAGGCTACACGAACAATGAGAATTATCCCTGTGTATTTATACGTCGATCCCAGGATGGATTTTGTATAAATCTCAGTGTATGAAGATGATCTGAATATCATTGGAACCTTAGAAGGTATTAAGAAATCAAGCTCTTACCTGGAGTCAGAGTTCGAAATAAAAGATTTGGATCAAACCAAATACTGCCTAGGCTTGCAGCTTGAGCATACCCCGGAAGAGATTCTAGTACATCAGCCAACCTACACTCAGAAAGTGTTGGAAAGGTTCGGCTTTGAAAAGGCATATCCTTCGAAAGTGCCGATGGTTGGGAGATCCTTGCAGCAAGACAAGGACCCGTACAGATCTAAAGAAGAGGGGGAGGAAGTCCTGGGACCAAAATTCCCATACCTGAGTGCAGTAGGAGCACTTATGTTTTAGCAAACTGTACTAGATCAGGCATTGCATTTGCCGTAAACCTATTAGTAAGGTATAGTACAGAACCTACCAAAGGCATTGGCAGGAAATAATGGACATCTTCCGTTACCTCCAAGAAAGCAAAGAACTTAGTCTATTCTACAGAAAGAACCAAGACTTGTGTATGAATGACTATGCAGATGTTGGGTTCCTGTCGGACCCACATATAACCAAGTCGCAAACAGGCTATGTATTCCTATGTGGTGGAACTGTAATTCCGTGAAAATCGTATAAGCAAAGTCTTGTATCGACTTCGACGAACCACTCACAAATCATAGCACTGTACGAGGCCTCACAAGAATGTGCTTGGCTTCGGCAGATGATTCACCACATCCAGCAGTCATGTGGATTGAATACCGTGTAAACCCCCACTATTATCTATGAAGATAATACAGCTTGCGTCGCACAAGAGTAAATGGGTTATGTGAAGAGTCCCCTTACAAAGCATATCAATCCCAAGTTCTTCTATGCTCACGAAATGCAAAAGATGGACGAAATTAAAGCATCGTGATACTAAGTCATGTGAAAATCTTGCGATTTATTCACTAAGTCACTTCAAATCCTAGTTTTGAAAGATGCATACGTGGAATTGGAATGATAAGACTTAGACAAGTGCGAATCTGGGGAGAATCTTCACGAACTCATTATTGAATCTTGATCACGAAGATCAAGTACCCAAAGAATAAATCTCGGAGATTAAATAAAGCGGGGTGGATTGTACTCTTTTCCCTTGACGAGTTTTCCGAAGTTTCTCGGCTAAGGTTTTTAATGAGGCAATTGTGCAACAACAGTGAACGCATGACATGTACTCTTTCTCCAAATTTTTCCCACCGGGTTTTTATGGAGTTTTGACGAGACATGAACATGTTGGATGAGTGTTCAAGGGGAGTGTTAAGAAACACGCCCAGACTCGAGAGTCTCGCCCAAGACGAGCCCGTGGACTCGGAGAGTCCCGCCCAATTGAACTCCTCATCCCGTAGTCTATAAATAGAGGGTCACCCCCCTCTCATTGTAACCCTAATTGATCCGAAGCAATAAAGCAGACCCTGAAGTCCCGCATATCTCTGTGTTCTTTCTACTGTTGTGTTCTTGTGTTCTTCATCGTTCTTACGATTCTGATCATTGTATATGAGGTACCCGTTCGGACTGGACTCGCCAGCGACGGTTACTCAACAGCTATGAACCCGAGGGCGGCCCACCTCGTATCGAGAAGAGCCAAGTCACATATATGGCCGCGTTGGTGGGTCGTCTCGTGCCGTTGGATGCGTGTTTCGCGTCGATCTGACGGTCTGGAACGCCGTGCGTACGGTGTGGGGTGCGTGCGGGGACAGGGAATGGGGCCGCGAGGAAAGTGCGAGAAGGTTCGGTCGTTTTTTAATTGATTATTTACCTTGCATACCATTCTGTTTTCGATCTAATTATTTATATATTGTCCACTTAGTTATATATTATTTTTATTAATATATACGGTTTTTTGTGTTTTGGTCATTACAAATGTCCGGGTTAATATAATATTGTAAACATTGTATTTTATTTAAAAAATATATATAAGTGAATGGTACATAAATAATTATATCCGGAAGGGCGGTATAATCTCGAATCCATCTAAATTAATGGTAAACTATTATTATTATTATTATACTCTTTTTCTATCCTGGCATTGGCTGTTCTGGAAGCGGCGGAGGAATCTGGGACGTTTCGGGCCTCGACCAGGCACAGCCAGGCAGCTAGGATAACATTGGATATACTGCGAGTCCTGTAGCTGTTTGAGATTATCCCCTCTTAGAATAATAAACTCGTGTTCATCTAGAGGATAAAAAAAGAGAACAAAACATTTTTCTGAATATCAATTTAGAGGGAAAACGAAGTAAAAAAACGGTGGGTTCGGTTACTAATTTGTAGGGACAAAGCAAAGGAAAACCGCAGAAAGTTTCCTTTGTAAACGGTTTCAAAGGAAAAACGTGAGAAAATTAGCATGCACCAATAGCTCTTTTATTTTTTGTTCCTACGCCTCGGGTGGACGCAAAATAAAGCAAAAGAGATTGCTATTCACTCCAAAATTCATGTGTTCGTCCTCTTCTTGCGTTTCAAACGTCTAATCCTACAAAAAATTAATTTGTTTTTCAATCTTTTATTTTGCACGTGCGTTCCTATCATATTCATGTGTTTTTAAAATCATGCGAATTAAAGAGGCTCCAAACACTACTACAAAATAAGTGGAATCGTCTGTGATACAAATAAGAACCGTCTGTAATAAGTATCTCATCACAGACGGTTGTATTATGAACTGTTTATGATTTTACCATTGCTTGGAATCTCTTTGATTTTACTATAGCTTGGATTTTACTATAGCTTAGAATTTTCCCTATTCTCTGATTTTACCGCGGTACACAATCATCTGTCGTGGTAGAGTTTGCGCAGCAAATCCTTTACCGCGGTAAGATTTGCGCACACAATCCTCTGCCGCGGCACATAATCATCTGTTGTGGTAAAATTTACACACACAATCCTCTGCTGTGGCAGATAATCCTCTGCCGTGGTAGCTAATTCTCTGCTGCGGCAGAGGATTGTGTATGCAAATCTTACCGCGGCAGAGGATTGGCTACGCAAATCCTACCACAGCAGATGATTGTGTACCGCGGTAAAATCCAAGCCATGATAAAATCACAGACGATTCATGATACGAACCGTCTGTGATATGTCATCACAGAGAGTTTTTTTATGAAACCGTCCGTGATTCGCAGCGCGGGAGTTCAAAAAAATTTGAACGCGTGCGCGGGAGGTAAAATATTTTGACGCTGTCCTTATAAATAATAGCCGAGTCGAGGCCGGATGTGCTAGGGAGGGTGTCGAACCTGCGGAACGCTAACGTACTGCTGGACTTCGTCTCCGTCGACGTGCTTCGGTCTAAGTTCGTCGCCGCAAGCCTCCACGATAAGGACCTCGTCCTTCTCAGCTGTAAGCAAACAATCTTTTTCTTCCTCGATGACTCGATCGATCATGGTAGCTAACCTATGAATGCACGTACGTAAATGGTAAATGGGTACAGTGGTTCACTCACATCGCAATAGCTTCGTCGTTATCGCCTCCGACGCTGTGCTCTACAACGACACCTTCACCGTTGACACCGTTGACTTCTACTCGGGCATGCTCAGCACCCTCTTCGCCGACGTCATGGTCAAGATGGGCAGCATCGGGGTACTCACAGGCCGCAAGGGGGGTTAGGAAGGTTTTTGTATGGGAGTGATGGCTTTTCATGTATTTTCAAGAGTCTCTGAAGATGAAAAGCTCAAATAAAACGTGATGGTACCAACTATGAAATATTGAAAATCCAATTTTTTGCAATAAAAAACTATCACAGACGGTTCTTGTTCTTTTCATAGACGGTTCTGAACAAGAACCGTCTGTGATACCTTTTTTCACAGACGGTTTGAAAACCGTCTGTTATCACCGACACTTAAATCTAGACGGTTCAAAAAACGTCTGTGATTTTGTGTAGTAGTGAAAGGAATTGAACTTTTATTTTGTTTATGCTCCATCTTACCACAATCAATCCGATCATTTAAAGTGAGGACAAAACTGATTTTTATTTTTCTTGATTACAGTTTTGCAAAAAAAAAAAGCTTACAGCTAGCGTTTGGTTTCATTTTCACAGTTTTTAAGTGGAATCTGTCGGTGATCTAAAACTGGTCTTATGTATGATTGTTTGATTTGGGGTCTCCTAAGATTGACCACACAGAGAGATGACACATGGATTTTATACAGGTTCAGACCTTCTGTTGCGAGAATAACAACCTCACTTATGTGTGTATTGTATTGAATATATGTGTTTACAATCAAGAGGAAAACTAATTTCTAATGTCTTGTGCTCCTGATTACTCTACCCCTTTTGCCTTCTTATTCCACCCTTTATATAATGCTCGAGTAGCTAGGTGGTTATCATTTGGACAGAGAGACTGGTCGTAGAAGAGCTTACGATAAAGTGGTTATCGTAGTAAAGTTTACGACTGAGACTGGTCGTAGAGGAACTTACGACTAGTGAATGGTTATAGAAAAATTTACGACCTTCTCCCTTTTAGATAAGAGGTATACTTATAAAAAGTATAAAGATATTAATATCTATAATACAAATTATAGATAAATAAATAAAATAAAAAATATTAGATCCTCGTGTCCATAACTTCTAGTCGATCCATAACTTCTAGTCGCTTCCGTGCAGTATTTTGACTACAAGTCAGTAATATTAATTTACAGTTATAGGAGTGACTCTGAACGAACGTGTGTGTTCTACAGTGCAGATATTTTGCTAGGAGTAGTAGATGATTTGATAGAATGTCCGGCTTAAATAAGGTGCCTTGATGATTTCAAAGCTTTTCTGTCGCTGAGATTTTTTGTTCTTCCAAATGAGATGGTTGGTGGGTATGAATCGGACCCACGTGCTAATCTCTCTCTTATCTTCCTGACACGGACAGGTGATCAGTGGATGGTAGTACGTAGTGCAGCGTAAACTGGTTCTTAATCTTACTGTGCGGTCTTTCAAGTCATGATTTGCAGCTCGCAAGTAGCATGTGTTTACTGTACATATTCACACATATATTTTGAGAGAGAGAAGTACATGTTTACACTGGACATAAAACCTTTTATGCATAATAGTATAGACAAATATTGTCTGTAGTACCTTCGTATTATATATAGACAACGCTAAAAATAACTCATATAATGAGTTATCTTTTTACATATCTCTATAGACAGTTTCTCCATGTACAACGTGTTTTGTTTCTCGTGTTATAGTCGATTATTGTATAAGAAACTGTTCAATTCTCTATGCTCCCCTCGCATCTACGTTATCTTGTATCCTATGTGGCAAACCTTATAGACAATTGAAGTCATACTATTGTATATGGTCTAAGTGTAAGATTGAGGATGCCGACTAAAGGGGGTGAATAGAAGATTTTTTTAAAATCTTTTGGTTAAAATCGAGTTTTATGCGGAATTGTAAATCAATTCGATTTTGTTCAATTAAAACCTAAATCAACTAGTTTTTACTAAGTGCATCAACAATATAAGTCTATTGATAATGATAGAAAACATACAAATACTATAAGCAATTTAATTCTAAGAATGTAAACTGCACAAAGTAAAACACAAGAGAAATAAACCACAATGAACACAATGACTTTTTACCGTGATGTTCGGAGACTTGTCGGTCTCCCCTAATTCACTTTGAGGTAAGTCCAAACTAATTGGACCGACTCCACGAATTAAGCCAGACACCTCAATTCCACTAGGGGTTGCTCTTTCTCCACTCCGGAGATGACGAGCACCAAACCACTCACAAAGCATTCGGGCTTTATCACAACCTTCTTTGAGAAGATCATTGATGCAACTTCTCCAAGTCGTCTAGGTGTCGGCAAACACAAAGAGTAACAAGTCGGAGACGCTCACTTGAACCAATCAAAATGTCTAAACTCAAATGGATACACAATCCACTACCTAATGCAACACATGCAATTAGGGTTTGCTCTCTAAGCTCACTAAGTGCAACACATGCACATAAGAGATGAAATGACTTGCTTTTTGCTCAAAGGAATGAATAGCACCAGCAACAACCACTTCCACAACCTACCAAGGTGGGTATTTATAGGTAACACGCAAAAACTAGCCGTTGGAGGTAAAGTTGTAGAGAAACAGGGATAAACCGGTCTGACCGCCAACTAATGGCCGGTCAGACCGCCAGAACTCCAACGGCTATAAAACTAATCGTTGGACTCACTTCTGGTCGGACCGTCAACCAATGGTCGGTCAGACTGGACCACACCAGTCAGACCACCTGAGGGGCGGTCCAACCGTTCCACAAAGGAGCAAACTAGATCCAGAGAAAACACCTTACTGGAAAAAGCACACCGCCAAATAAAGCTCGATACTACCGAACTCCGGTAGTACCGTAAGAGAATGTGGTCATACTGCTGACCATGGCCCGATCAGACCAGCCAACACATGGCGGTCAGACTAGACTCCGCACCGGTCAAACTGGTCGCTATTAGAGGTCAAACCGCCAATTCACATAAGGACCAAACGCCCAGTCCAAACATTCCGATCAGACCGCCCAATGACATGCGGTCAGACCGCCAAGGTTGAAAGAGAGTTTTTGCACTTCGCTTTAATTCAATTTGCAAAACACATTTACAACATGTTGACGAGAGCTAGAGCAAACACAACAAGCTATCAACACAAGACTAACTCAAGCTACTAATCAAAACCCCTCTTAATAGTACAACAACCTATACTAGCAATCTGATTTTTATCTAAACACCAAGACCAGTAAAAGACTAGGAACACATCCGTAGCCCTAGCTAGTTATACCTTTATCTTAAGCATCTTCTTGAAGCTTGATGACGCACATCTTTAATTCAATTCCGGGTTCTTGACTTTGATAATCATCAAGACATGATGATCTCCTTTACTTCAAGTTCTTGACTCGATTATGCACCAACCCATGATACACTCTTCCACTTGACCTCCATTCAACACATGATGTGTCTTCTCTTGACTTGATGATCAACTCATGATAATCTCTTCTTCGAGATTATGATACGTATCAACGCATGATGTATTCTTTACTTGAACTTTGATTTGATGCCGATCAACTAATGATGTCATCCCAAATCATCATCATTATAGAATATAACATATTTATTCAACTCATGAAAATGTTAGTTTCACAATATGATTGTCATTAATTACCACAACATACCATTAACTCATAATGGTGGGACAAAATACTTCAATCTTTCACTCTTTGGTAATTGACGACAACCACTTCAATTGCAAATAATTGAATTTAGATAAATATGAGTATATATGAACTACACAAGTTTTATATACTCAAGGATATGTTTCAATGTAGAGATCCTTAATATATGTGAAAAAAATGAATATAGATCAATACTAATAAAACCACAAAACATAGAGTGAACCCCCTAAATGTGTGCATACACAAATATGTAATAAGAACGTACGCACATTATTTAAGTTAATCTTTTAGTGGAGTTCAACCTATATTTTCGATCCGAGGAATGCAACATAGATATAAGAAAACGATGCCGAATGCATACATCTTTGATATTCACCTTTTTATCCAACTGAGACTAATCAATAGGTATAACAATGGAAGTGTTATTATCTCAAATAGATTTATCATTAACAACCAAAATACCCCATTAACACATAATGATAGGTCTAGATTCTTTACTAAGGTCATATGCGATGGTATAAATAACTGATGTTTATAGTACCTCTATATATTATCTATAGACAACGCTAAACACAGTTCATATAATTAGTTGTCTTTTTACTTGTCTCTTTAGACAGCTCATCTATATACAATGTGTCTTATTTCTCATATTACAATCAACTATCGCAAAAGAGACGTCACAATTCTCTATACTTGTTATCTCTCATCCACATCATCTCTTATGTTACATAGTAAAATTTACGGATAATTGATATCATGCTATAGTGCATACTGTAAAGCTACTACAATCGCTACTACTGTTTTCCTCAAAGATAATCGGATCCCATGATGACTTCATGAAACTTTAGTGAGGTCTGCACCAAAAAAGAACATACATATATAGCTTCAAAAGGCAATCAAAATAAGAAACTAAGCGATCAGTCAGTGAGATATCGACGCGCGCACAAAAGTGGGAAAAGGAGCCCTCAGAATAATAATTAGGAAGCGAGAAGACAAGTCGTGTGTTTGGTGGGGTCTTATTACGACTTGTGTTTACGCGTCGATCGACTGTTTGTGCTGTGGTTTTGACTTTTGGACTAGCGTTATAATCATAGATTAACACAGAGTTCCACGACTCCTCGCCTTCTTTAATTAGTTGCCGTGCAGTTAAGAAATGAGTAGCACGAGGCAACGATCCGAACGTAAGAGAGACTTGACGAACAAAATCGTGTTAAACAACGTTCCGCTTTTCTTTCTTCTCAATTATGCTTTGAAATTTGTATTTTTTTTTCATAGGATGAATTCAATCCGAATTTATTGTGATTTTTTTTTCAAAACATAAGATTGCCATATTTTAGTGATATATAATTTTTTTTTGACTTTATTTTTGCCCAATCTCTCAAAGTATATGTTAAATTTTGAATCATGTGGTAGAAATATGAGTTATTAAAATTTTCAAAAATAATCACAGTGACTGAAGACAAAAAAATATATAAATAATTTACTGTAATTTATGTACAATAAAGTTATAAATAAACTAAAATTTATTAACTATTTTGGATTGAAAAAATAGTTAAATCGCGTGTAGGCGTACCCATTTTTCCTACGGGTTTGGCTCGACTGGGTTGGAATTTGGAAGCCCAAATTTTCAACCCAGGAGACGTGTACCGTTAGGCTGGCACCGCTGTTTGTTCAAACCTACGACCGTGGAGTTCCAGCGGCGCGGCAAGAAGCAAGGTGTATGAAACGATCTAAACATGGAGGAGTACGTGTTAGCCAGTCACCGTCGGGATAAAGTGGTCAATCAAGGCAGAGGCGATGAAGGAGGTTGGTCTCGGTCGTAGCAGGTACATGACAAACCATACTGCACGTACGCAGTAGAGGCAGAGCAGCAGGCAGAGGCAAACGTGAACAACTATCGGCTGAAAAAAAATAAAGCAATTTATGAAACATCGAACTGATGAACAACTGAAAGGAGATCAATCGGTGCAACCCGAGCAGTTGAATATCGAGTCTTTCGGCTGAATTAGCACATTTTCTATTTATAAAAAAGCTAAAGTAGCTCGCGTTCTTAGCCTGAAGAACCTACTTACCGCGCTTCTGATCCGCAGCAGCATAACGTGCGCGTGTTTCTACCGCGGACTGGATGGCATACTGCCGGCTAGGAGCATGGTAGGTGGCCGCTTTCGAGGGTGGTAGGTGGCTTCCGCGGATTGGAAATATGGTAAGAGACACGTGTCTTTTGACTGACCTATTACGGTCTTAATTTTGTCATTTTGAATATAGGACTACATTTACTATTTTATATTTCAAAAGAGACTAAATGAGAAAAAGAAACCCGTTGAATATTAGCCCAAAGTCCAACCATAATCTCTTGAAACCTTAATTTTGGACTTGTGAATGATCCAACGAGCCCTTATTATGGACCGCGCCGCGCCGCGCGTCACGTCATCTGATCTCTCCTCCCCGCGCGGTACTACGGGTCGGCGAGCCCAACAACGGCCGAGCTCGTAAAGCTCTATACAGCGCACGCCGCCGGCGCAGCCGATTGACTGATTCCATCGGCCCACAAGACCGTCAACACCCTGGGCTTCCTGTAGTGCCCGCCTTTAATTCAGCACCACATCCTGGGGCGCACTTCCTATCTGGACTGCCACCGCAAGCTGGCCGAAGCTGTTCTTGTATAGATGGCCCAGTTCTGTACAACCATCAACCGTATCTGCGTCCCCTGAATCCCTTCTTGTCAATCTCTGAAACATAACTAACCTACCTACATTACATACTCCTTCGTGATCAAAGATCGCTGATCATTCGAGTTTACATGCCCCCTGAAATACCTTTCTTCCTTCTCAAATGCAAATGGCCACATGCATCCCAATGCCTTACTGTTTCTTGGATACCTATAAAACGAGGCTAGGAATGTACACAATCATTCTCCCAGGAACAGAAGGATCCTTGTTGTTTTCTCTTTGGCCATGACCAGTGCGCAAACAACTCCTCCTTTCTTCTATCCTCGTAGCCTGATAGGTCATCACCATGGCTTTCCAACTTTACAGGGTTTTCTCTGCACCTACTCCATGCGTCCAGGCAGAAGCAAACAATTGGGGATGAACAACCACGTCCTATCACATGCTCTCCGATGTAATGTAGTTCTACACTTCTCACGTGTTCCTTCGATATCATCTACCATACGGTCCATACTTGATTCACTGACACAAGGCAGGGAACAGATTAGATTTGCTGTATACTAGTCTGTAACTTGTGTGTACTGCCTGCAGAGAATATTTCTGATAACCTTACCGGCCTGTAACAATGGTCCTGAACTGATACTTTTCTGGCTCACTCAATCTACACCCAGAGGTCAGATCTCAACCCACAACGTGGCCAGCCTTTTAGTACAGTAAATGATAAGAAAGGCACTGAGAGGGAGTGATGCGTGAGAGGGTCTGAGATCAATCATTAAAGGGCAGAAGAACACAGAGGAGAAAAGAAAGGTTAAAGAAATGGGGGCATCCGAGTTATTTCAGAAGAAACAACAGACATCTTTACCATGTTCCTTCTCCATCCAGATCTCACTTCACATGGGTAAAGGCGATGAAGTTTCGTTTGCGACTTCATTATGATCCTGTCCAACTTGTCATTTTACAATCATGTGGTCTGGAAGAATGATCTACTACCGAGTACTGACATGTTATACCTGAAAGTAGACAATACCGACATGTTACTGTCATGAGTCCTGGATAATTCAGCTGGAATGGGGACCCCTTTATAGATTTAATTGCGGACATGTACTATAGTTTGGAACACCATAGGAAAGCACAGCTCAGCTCAGCTCAGCTCAGTGAATGATGGTAGGCAAACAGCTCATTGCCATTGGCAAAGAATGCAGGAAGAGAACAGGTGATAAGGGGCAATATCAAAAGTCTGCATGGTGAAAATAAATCTAATAGACTATAATGGTCGAACCATTCAATCTCCTTTGGCACATCCAATTGGGGAGGAAGACCAACTGATCATACAAAGTGAACGCTTAACTAAATCAAAGCACGCTTCGATATCTATAACGGACTTATTGCTGTGAAGCACAAACTCCAAACTATCCACAAAACCAAACACAAAGTAGCAGAGCAGATCCTACTTCCACAGCTCACGTTTTCTCTTCAAAGGGAGCAGCCTCTTCACCTTATCAGACCGCTTCTTCGCCGATTCTTCGGCTTTGGGGCAGCGCCAACCGAGATGCGCCGACAAGTTCTCCACTTCGACCTTCACCACATCCTTCCTCACTCCAATGTCAGTGATGTATCTGCCAGCACAGTACATCCCAGCCGTGACAGCAGCCATCCCCAGTGGACCAGCTGATAGGAGCCTAAAAGGAGTCGAGAGAAGAGCTGCCAATGGCACACCAATGGCAGAGGATGCTTGCCCACTCCTCCCAATGCCCGGTTCGTCGACAGGTAGAAGACCGGTTTTGCAGTACAGCGTAAAGTCCTCGCAATTGTTCTCGAATACGTCGTAGTTTCCAAACCCATTCTGAAGCAGATACATCGCCCTGTGAACCACAGTCTCTGGCGAGTCCGATTGGGCGATGGTGCAAGTGCCCCCACGCAGCTTGGCGAGGAAAACCGTCGGTGGCACGCCGTACTCGAAGCCGTAGAGGGAGCCATCGCGAAGGAAGCAGTCCAGGCAGGTCAGGATTACGCCGCTGTCAGGCAGCTGAAATCCGCAGTCTGGGAATGTTGGGCACTCTGCTGAACCCTGTGAGATGAGGCTGGATGCGGCGATGGCAGAGTCCAGACCTGCAGTTCCTGCTTCTTTCTTCCGTGTGAAATGGACCACCTTGCTCCCTCCTACGTAAATGCCTGCATAAGCCATTACAATGTTTTGCATTATAACATGGCACAACTAGAGGGGGAAAAATTCACTAGCTAGGCTGCATTTGGTCCAAACGTAACCCATGTGATTTCTGATTTCAAGGGGGGAACAAAATCTTCTTCATCGTCCTCCGCAAATTATGACGTCGCGAAGGTTTTCAGATGAACAAAGGCCATCATGATTCAGTAACAGGTGGCAATTGGACTACCGTCTCTTCTCTGCAAAATAGATCAGACCAAACGTGTAATCATCTGACCGAAGACGAACGCAGCTTTCCCACAATGTATATGTACTTCCATGCACTTCTCCTGCCGTTGAATTGCATCGATATACGTGCATCCCCCTCATCACCCATGAGCCTTTTTTTATTTATTTTGTAATCTATTTTTTAAAAATATTTTAAACAAAACATCTCTCTAACTTTATTTTTAATTCGGACCCCTTTAGTCACACCATGATCCGTGACGTGATCAAACTGCGCTGTCACGCTACCGATCGCGGCGTGACCAAACCTACCACGGTATCCCTCTGAGCCAACATGCGTCCGTTTTTTTTGGCTAAATCCTGTCATGCAAGAGGAGTGACGTGACAGCATTCGTTTACCACACCGAGATCCGTGATGTGACGTGCTTTTGCTACGTCACCCATTGTGGCATGGTCAAAGATGTCAGAATTGAAAATAAAATTAGAAAAAAGTTATCTTTAGAATATTTTTTAAAAATAGAATAAATAAAAAAAAATCTTACCCCATCCATGTTTTGCAGAAAAGCCTCTCCTTTTATCTTCTCCTCTCCACCCCCTCTCCCCCTTCCTGTCTTCCCTCCAGGCCCTGGTCATCGTGTCGCCGACTGCCACCCCGAATCGCTGGGAGCCACGCCACCGAAAACCTCGAGAAACCCCACCACAACCGCACCGGAAAACCGAGCCTCGTCACTGGAAACCTTGAAACCCTGCAAGCGCTGCCCCGCCGGAAACCTCGAGAAACCTCGCCGCAACCGCACCGAAAACCTAATCCCGACGCTGGAAACCTCGAAACCCCGCCAGCGCGGCCCCGCCGGAAACCTCGCCGCCTCTACCGTCGGAAACCCCGAGCCTCACGTCGAATTCGGGGTCACCAAGAGAGGTTTTCGGGCAGTGGGTTTCCGGCGGCGGGCGAGGTCACGACGGCGCAGGGGGCAAGCCAGGAAAGAGACTGAAAGAGAGAGAGAGAGAGAGAGAGAGAGAGAGGGAAGGAGGAGAGAGGGTGGAGGAGAAAGGAACTTAGAGAGGGGGGGTCGCAAAGCGAAAGGAGAGGATGACACAGATCTCGAAGCCCATCCAAAGGCACCGTATGTACATGCAGTTTTGCATTTCCGGACCGAAGAAGAACGATTTAACATGCAAAAGGAGTCCCTGTACTGAATATACAGTTGCTGAATTATGAGAGGACTACTGTATCCATGATCCACTTGAACCAATCGACTAACCAGATTAAAGATTTAACAACCAAATTGCTGGAAAGAAGGGCAAGGGACAAAAGGGGAGAATGAAGGATAATACATAACATAGCTCGCAAACGGATTGAGATTATCTGTATTGAAGTAGTCAATGCAGATCATCTACAGGAATACGACATTAGAAGCGATTTTTATTGTCCGATCGAAAACCGAATGTCCATATCAATTGCCACAATGGTCCTGCTACAGTACTGCAACAGAGCATTGCTAGCTCTCCTTTGAAACACTGCTCCCTCTATGGTACTGCGAAAGATCCAGATCCCTAGCAAAGCACATCTTTTGGGTGCAGGTAGTCATGTGGAGAACTACCCCATGTTCTTCCTACCTTCGTCAATGATCAAATCTCCAGGAAGGACGTCCATAATGCACCGGGAAGGAAACAGTGCCTGCAAATCTAAGGCAAAAATGTCGGTCCCATGCCGTCCATGTAGCTAGCACACAGCGACACGATGTGGAAGAGTCCTTAACGCTTCCAAGTGCAGATCAAAGGCCAGGCCGGTGAAGTGAAGCAAATGGAAAGAGATGCAAAGTGAAATAGCCATGGTAACGCAGCTGGAAGAAGGTGCATTCTGCCAGAAAAGTGAAAAGCAGGTAACTTTGATCACAGGTAAATAAAAAGTAACTAAATCGATGTTAACAGAGAGTTCCTGAGTGATAGCGAATAGTGACCAGCAGTTAATTAACTTGACTTCGTAGAACCCGTGTCATCAAATATTCTAAAGTTTGACCGTCAAGATGTTTAAAACTATCTAGATTAACTATATAAAAATTATATTATTAGATTTATTGTAAAAAAATTTATTATAATATTTATTAGTATATATTAATGTAAATTTATAAAAAGTAAGGATCAAAATTGCATCTCGAATAATATAAAAAATAAAAAGTAAGGATCAAAATCGCATCTTGGAGAACATATCTACTAATTAAAAAAGGAATTAGTGGCGGCCCATCTTCCCTCATGCGTTGTGAGCCGTTAGATCCATCTTTCTTCGTGAGATGTGAGCCGTTGGATCTCGTTCTTTGTCGGTTTCTCCTGTGCGTACGGTTGGCCACCTATAACCTTCTCTCCACCCCCACACCCCAACTGCCCAAACTGGTGCGCAAAAAGCACAAAGATTCAATCGATCTTTTCAAGAATGGATTGCCGGCGGATCACTTGCATTGTAGGCTGAGTACGACGACGGTTGACGAGATATGTTTTTTTTAATTCGTAGTAAAGTACGTGCATTGGACTAGTAAAAAATTAAAATTGAAAGTAAAAAAATAACAGAGGGAGTTTTTTTTAAAAAAAAAATTGCAATGCAAAAGGCACACAGCCCACGGTATCAAGGCCATTTGGATGGACAAATTCTGTCTGTGCCTGGCCTAAAATAGTTCCAGTTGCTATTGTTTTTCAACCAACTCATGATGCAAATTATAATAGAAGTAGGATTCAACAGATTACATAAAAATGTTTGGGATATACGTTCCTAATACTGCTGCTGCTGCCTTGACACCAAGCCAATGGGGACTTGGATAATACAGCTAGCTATGCGTCCTATCCTAGTACCATACAAACCAACCATTGCTTGCAGTTAAGGACACGGCAAAGATGAATGGGTGCTGTCACTGAATTTTTAGAGGAAATTTTTTTAGAGGAAACTGTCACTGAATTGGCACGTAACGTAAGGGTTACAGCTCCCGGTCAAGCTAGTAGTACCTTAAACACTGGTAATTCCAACAATTCAATGGAAAATTTTGGAGGAGAAAGAAGAAGAAGAAGAAGAAGAAGAAGAAGAAGAACTCCAACAGAGGAAAAGCAGAGACAAGCAAACAAAGCAGAGTACTGATCTCAAGGGGGACACACCCCTATCCGCCACGATCTCTCCACCTAATTAACCGCCCGAAAATGCAAATGCGTCAAGAAACATGACCAAAGCGCGCACAATTCCGACGGTTCCCGCGAGATTTGGGAGGCGGAACGGAAGAGCAAGCGAACGGGGAGCGCGCGCGTACCGTGGTGGGAGTAGGTGTAGGCGGTGCGCCAGGTGTAGATGTGGTCGCCGGGCTTTATCTCCGACCGCTCCACGCGGTGCGACAGCAGCCCCATCGCCGGCGAAATTCCGCTGCACGTCGGTCCGGCCGTGAGCGAGCGGCGAGCGGCGAGCGGGGAGGGAGTTGGCGGCTTGGCGCTATGCTATCACTTGGAGCCTGGAGATGGAGGCGGCGGCCATGTTACGAGTGAGAAGGTGGCAAGGTAAGGTGAGTGTCGCCGTCGGTGAGCCTCTCCCGTCTTCTCTCCTCTCGGCTCGAGCGAGGTGGAGTGGGAATCGTGGCTGGCCTCGTGGGATTAGTTATCTTCGTGACCTACGCCTCGACATGTGTGTGTGATCTGGAGTGCAGTCCTCGGGGTTCGTGTGCGATCCCGGAAGGTGAATGAAGGTGGTGTACGTGCCCTTCTTTTTACTCCACCGGTAAACAGTAACTGAACATTTTACTGCACCAATTTTCGAAGCTGATCTCTTCGCCTGAAGAATAATGAATGGTGCATGTACTCCCAAATTTCTTCCCACGTTAGTACCCCCCTCCTCGAAGGCACTCAACTAGCACTCACCGATCCATTATGGCAGAATATGTTGTATACTAGGCGAACATGATCATCAACTTCAATATCTATTACAGTTATAAAAATTAGAAATACAAAAACACAGTGAAAGCCTTACGTTGGAACCAGAAATCCTGAAGGCCAAAACCTTTTGGTTAGTATGACCGCCAACTAGACCGCCGACCAACGGCCGATCAGACCGCTCGAGATTTGAATTTTTTTTCGAGTCTTATATTGCACTCTCTCTAGAAATTTCAAACTACATCTAGTTTTTTTCCTCGAATCTCCATTTCCAATGAGGCTTAATGCAAACGCATATCCGCGCCTTTCTACACAAGTGATTTATAGTAAATTCCAAAAATTCCACCTTTTCAACTTTCAGTTAAACCGTCACCGACCTGACAACAATATCAATTTCTTGAAGCAAGGGTTTCTCAAAACACATCGATACTATTACCAAAATTATTTCAGTACACTAAACTTAAAATCAACTACCCATGATTTCAACGGAATACTCCACCAAAACAAGTTAAAACGCAGCCCTCGTGTACCAAAGCAAGCAAAGAGCACACACGAGGCGGGCACGAGCCACCAAACCCCGATCGTACGTACGCCAAACTTACGCACCGTGCCAAAAAAAAAAAAACAAACTCGCAACTGTTCTGACTTTTGACCGTCTGAATCTGATCCATATTTGGTCACCACTGTAGATTCCATATTCTGTATCGATCCAAGCGCACGCGAATCCATGCGGATGTCGGTGACCAAGAAAAAGCCTATTGCGCATGCTCGGCCCCTACCCCAGGCCCATTGTACCGGGCTGGCTGCGATTAAAGCCTTTGTGTTATACGGCCCAAATGGCCCCGCCTCACGGGCGCCGCGCCCTCGCTTCGTTTCGGCCCAGGCGAACAGCCCAGATTGGATCGCGGACAATCAGCGCGATCCAAATGCGGTGCTCCATCCGCCGTCCGATCGAGCTTCCGCGGCCTGGATCGAGGCGGGGCGAGTCGAGGAGGCTGTTTTGCACGCGACACCCTGGGCGAACGCGTTTTGCCGTTTGCGCCCTCGACGGTCGGATCGCGCAGTCTCTCTCCTAGTCGCCGAAACCAAAACGCAAGCACTCTCTCCCTTCCCGACTCCCGTGTCACGAAACCCTAGCCGCACGCAGCCCCCACCCCCCCCGCGAGAGCTAGGAGGCGAAGAGGAAGCGATGGCCGCCGAGAACTACTGGAGGTACGCCGACGCGCGGCAGCAGCAGGCCATGGCGGCGGCGGCGGCGGGCATGGCCCCGGCGGCGACGGTCGCCACGGCGGCGACGGTCGCGGCGGGCATGCACCCGCAGGCCGCGATGGCGCAGCAGGCCGCCGCGCCGCCGCTCAAGCGCGCGCGCCCCGACTACGGAGGTTCGTTGCCCTGCGGCGCCCTCTAGATCTGAATCTTTATTCTCGTTTTGGTGGTTGTTTTGCTTCGTGATTTCGTTGTTCCTGTGATTGCTTGTCGGGGTGTATGAAATTGGAGAAGATTTTAGGTTATCGTTGGTTATTAGTTTATTAGCTGTAGTTTTGGTGAGATCTATAGGACATATTGCTTAGATCTAGTCAGTAATTTTGTAATAATCATGACGGTTTTAGCCTAGTTTTAGGTGATGCTAAAATTTGGAATATAAGCTAGCATCATAGCAACAGATCGAAATTTGAATCTGAGTAGCGAAGAAGTCCTATTTTTCTAAGATAAAACCTGTTTGCAATTGTTTTTTGATGTCGAGAGCGAGAGGTGGCTGCAGAAATAATAATTTTTTTTGAAGGGCTTGTAAGCCCTGCTGGTTGCACTTCTGGTGGCAGCGATCGCCGCCACATCGTTTTGCCTCCTTATTGCACAGTGTGACTACAGGAAACATAATAAACGCAGTTCTTTTGTTTTGCACGTATGGTCTGATTGAGCGTCCATTCAGCTGTTCCACGCTGCTAGCTCAGACTTGGTTAGAGGTCTTTTGCCGTTGATAGTTTGGATTTCAATCCTTCTTAACTGGTAATAAAATGAAGTAATTGTGGGTCAGTGGTGGTTAATCACTAGTTTTGCCTTCTCGGAAAGAATTCCTGGAGTTCCCATTACAGGGAAAGGCTTTTGTGAAGTTGTCGTCAGTACATAAGCATGCATGCAATTGGGTCCCTTTTTTCCTTGTAGCTTTGTCCTTTTTTTATGACTGGTTTTATCTAATGAAAGATTCTGAGCTTGCTTCCGAATTGATTTATTAATTAATGAGATTGTTGATAAGTGCGATTTATGCACATTTTTTTTGGCAGATGTGCCCGCAGGACAAGAGATGACTGGATATTATCCGCGTGAGAATGACAGGGCAGGTTATCATTCACTTAGAGACAATGAAGCAATTGGAGCATCTTATGACCGCTACTTACGCAATGGGGTATAAATTCAAGTTTCCTAATATAAAGCTAGCATTATTTTTCTAAGCACAGAGTTGGTGATTAACTTTATTCTGTGCTGTGCTTCTAGATGCCTTCTGTTGGGGCCAACGAAACTAGTAGGGCAGTTGTTGGCGGGATGGGTGGTTATCCTGTTGACGATCGCCATATGATGGGTGTTGTTGGTATGGACAGCAGAGGCATGGGGTATGGTGCAAGGCCTGAACCTCCTCTCCCACCAGATGCATCCAACACTTTGTACATTGAAGGCCTACCTGCAAACTGCACACGTAGGGAGGTTTCACGTATCCTTCGATACTATGTTTAATGTGCCTATCTAGCATTGAACATTCCAATACCCAGCCATTTGTGACTTATTTGATATTTCAATTTACTTTGTTAAATAGTTCTACAAGTATTCTCTTTCATCCATTTTGTGACACCTCATATGTTCAAACAATCTGCACCTTTTGAGTTGTTTCAACTGCTCAATTGGAAATCAACACCAAATGAAAATGAATGGCGGATTCTACTTTCACTTAGAGGTTTATGTACTCTTTTTTTTTGCACCCTTCATCTCGATTCTCTAATTCCATTCCTGTTGGTTTACTGATGCCCCCCCCCCCCTCTTTTTTTGCACCCTTCATCTCAATCGTCTAGTTCCATTCTGTTTGGTTTATTTGCTCTAATGAGCTGCTTGTTCGATTTGAAGTATCAATAGAGTATATATCATCTTTCACTCTATATCTGCTTTTGCTCCTTAACCTTTTCTTTCTGCAGATATATTCCGCCCTTTTGTAGGTTTTCGTGAAGTGAGGCTTGTCAATAAGGAGTCAAGACATGTATGTGAAATATGCTTTGTGCTAATACTAATAGAAACACCGTTATAATTATGATGTATCTTAATCTGCCAACTTTTCTGCAGCCTGGTGGAGATCCTCATGTCTTGTGTTTCGTTGATTTTGACAACCCTGCCCAGGCTAGTATCGCTCTTGAAGCTCTGCAAGGTGAACATACTTATATCTGTAGTAGCTATGGATTATGTAGTTGTATAGATAACCTGTCTTTTAACTTTGATAACATACAATTTCATGTATTTTCTTGATGACTTATATATGTTTGCATTCCCCTTTAGTTTCTTGTCAAGCTTGCTTGCAGATTGGTCGTTAAATTTATTTTTCTTCTTTGGTTTATTCATTTTACTTTATGTAATTGTGCTTTCTTTGTGCAATTTACACATCATAGATCATTAAGTTAGTTACTGCATTATGGATAGCAGCCATTTGATGGTTAACTGGGATTAATAGCGGAAAACCCACTTGTTTTCACTGCGCATCAAACACTACCACATAGCACTTATGTTCTGCATGTTTGTAAGGGCATTTTATGGGACTAATTTATCGTAATTGCTGTGTGATACTTCATAAGGAGTAAAATGTAAGGTTACTTCTTTATAGTTTGGTGCTAAGAATAACTATTAAGTTGGGAAAGTCGTTGACCAACCATAATATTGCCCAATAATCTGCTAATTCTAGGACGCTCTACATTTTGAACTTCCCTTGCTGCCCTGCCAATCCAGTTTTTCGTTTTTGAATTTTACCGTATCGATTTTTCCTATGCGTTGGATCTAATACTTGCACCTCCATCCTTCATAGCATGAGGTGAACGTTTGAGGTTCGATCTCTTGTTCACACGACGACCTGAGCAAAATAAACCATCGCGATTCGTTTTGCAGGTTATAAGTTTGACGAACACGATCGTGACTCAGCCAATTTGCGGCTGCAATTCTCACGCTTTCCTGGTCCGAGATCAGCTGGCGGGCCTCGTGGTAGGCGTTAAGTCGCGTGGGTCTGGTTTTCAGGTGGTTGCCGAACCTATCGTTTAAACGAGCGATCAAACTTCCGTGGCGTAACGCTTCTATATTGCGCTGAAATCTCCGCCGGTGGCTTCCTTGTAGGGTTCGTCAGCTCATGTTGCAAAAGCGTGAAAAAGATGATGCAATAATCGATATTCAGCCTCGTTCATTAGATTGTCGTGCCGTATGTTAGAACTGGAACTTTGGATTTATTCCTCGTTCTGTATCTGCTGCAATAGTATTTATGGTCTACTGTATTTTATTGTCTCGCGGCTTGTCCTAGACAATATGGGTTTGTTATCCTTTGAAGTGTCAACTCTTCTGAACACTTGCTCGTTTGTTGTTAGCCATGCTTAGTAATATTAAACCTTCACTGTTCCTTGCACATCTTCTATCAAAATATGCTAGGTTAATATAAGACTCCTTTTGCCTCTGGCTGTGTACAATATATGGTTGCCGACTCCTTGCTTTTTTTAGAATCAGGGATCTCTCCAAGTATGATCTATAGTTGTGTTGCATGTGCTCATTAAAACTAGCATACTAAATGAGTAATCTTTGGACAGTCCATAAATTGAAGGATCATGAAATGAGCTAGGACAGTGAAGTGGTGGATTGCTTCAAGGTTGGAGGATAGGAGTGGTGGATAATCCTAACCTTTCATTATTTCATAGTGAAGGATAGATTTAGTTAAGAAGAAAATTCTGTCTATTCCATGTTAGCAAGTCATGACCTAAGTAAGGAATTTATTAAATAGATATTGGCCTTCCTAAACTGTAGATCACGTGGATATGGTGCCACACGCTTTGCTGAGGCATAGCATATTTGGCTGGTGAACCGATGTTCCTTGCACAAGCCCCCACCTCCATCACAACTCACGTGGTGACGAGTTGTGTTGTGCACATTGCAGACCATCATTGATCCAGCCGTGCGTTTGCTCTAGTGGTCACATGCATCACGAATTAGTTCACTAGTTGTCTTCAATCATTCGTAGGTTTTTTTTTTGTAGAATCAGTGGTTTGCAGTATTAATCTATAGTTCCATTAGGGCCAGCGTATAAATTGAGTCATATCTGGACAAAACCTATGATCATGAACTTATGGATTTTATATCAGTGGGGTGCTTTATCATGAAATGAGCTAGAGCAGTACAGTGGGGTGCTTTATCATGAAATGAGCTAGAGCAGTACAGTGGGTTGCTTCAAGGAAGCTATTGGGTTTGTTCATCTATTACCTTTTCTTTTCCAAGAAATGCTCACAGGTTACTCCTGTGCATGCAAATAGCTTGAATTGGTGTTCTGCTGGTGACCACTGCTAGTAAAGCTATCTTTCCTTTCTGGTTGATTGCTTGTTAATAATGTATATTATGTTTATTGCTTACTGTGGGTGTTACTAAATTAGGGTTGATCATACTGCCTACTGTAGACATAAATTGATTGCAAAGTTTCAAATGTGCGGTTTTTCAAATGTGCGGTTTTCAAATATCAAAAACACATTTATGTACCCCCAAAGAAAGAATTTGGCCCTCTAATGTATGCAGGAGCAGCATGCTGCTATATCAATATGGTCTTATGCACAGTAAAATGTTTGTATTCATAGTACTTATAATGAACCAATGATGGTCAAGATAATGCTGAAATTTAGTATTATGATCTATGTGCTTACGGAAATGACGATGTCGAGATTTGTGGAAGATTTATGCTGGGAGACCTCGATAGTTGTATGCTGATGATGTTTGTGACAAATCAAAAGCATTAGTTTTGTTGAATTGGCAAATTTTGTTGTAAATTCCTTTCCCGACGTTGTACATTAGCCTTCTGCTGTTCAACTGACAAGGATGCTATTTGTTGGATGAAATCATGGTAGGTTTGGCTGGAATGATGTTACTGTGTTTTTTGTGCATTCGTTCATTCATATGATATACATGTTTGGAAGAAATCTTGTATCATGCAGAATGGCGATTGCAATGGAAAGTAGAAACACTTGGGAAACGATGCCCTGTATAGTTTCTTTTCTGCCAGTGCTATTCACCTGGCGAATGTTGCTGAACGCAATGTATGTTGACACCTAATGCCTCGTTCAGAACTAATCATGTATTTACGAGTTCCGCGTGTTTTGCAGAGGAAGTTGGTGTATCACTTCTTGCTTTGTTAATGTTCTATTTTGTATTGGAATGATATTTCGGCCTCGTGACTATATGCTTTAGGCCGTGTTTGGTACATTGAAAGAATTTCATATGAAACAATTTTATGGCTCGTAAGACGGAGGCCCAGGTTTTTATGGTCATATGGCTTCAAAAATCCACCTTAATCCATTCCTACCCGAGCTGATACGCCAATCCCACCTGCAACACACCACTCTGTATTGCCGATCCGTCCGTCTTGGCGAGTCGACAACAAAAACCACATTGCTTATCCACCGGCGCTGCATGTGGGACCAACTTGTCAGCTTGGGTGGTTAAGATGTGGTTTTCTAAAATCACATGACCATAAAATAAGGCATTGGCTTTCTATTTATACGACACTTACAATTCTTGAGCATTCTCTGACTACAATTCTTGAGCATTCTCTGACCTCTTTGAATTCTTCAATTCGATTGTATGCGGAGGAGATTTGAATATGTATGGTCGAGTCTTAGAATCTATTAGATAGATTGTATTCCGTAAATGACGGAGTTATTTGGGTCATGGTGAACTTGTCATCATGTGTGTCATGGTCATGTTATTGTGCTGAATAACTCACCTTTGTTATTTGGCGCATGTATGGGTAATATTTTACAGCTTATATATTCTCCATTTGTAGTGTTTACAGCTTATATATTTATCATTTGTAGTGTATATGGGTAGTATATACACACACACACACACGCTGTACCATTATGCACCACACATAGTAAGACATTTGCTTGTCATTACTTACAACATTGATTACTGATTAGCTGTATGGGTAATATTATACTCTTTGGTCGTTGCCATTTGAACTGGTTGGAGATTCGCTAAATTTTCAGTGTTTAAAAGTGAAAAATTTCATATTGGCAGGTGGTAAAGTGCAATTGTGTTTTCTCTTCCGCATACGAGACCGTAGCACCGGAGGCACGTGTCCATATCGAAAGCGGCAGAAGGAAACAGGCCCGCGCGATCCAGCCGTCCATCGCGATCTGGACGGGTATAAACTATAAAGTAGCCCACATCTCCCAATCACCAACCCCGCAACCCCTCTCCCTTTCCACGCCGCCCTCAACACCATGTCCACCTCCGCCGTCTCCTCCACCGCCGGAGCAGCCTCGACCCCCCTCTCCTCCGTCAGACGCCGCCGATCGTCGCCGACTTCCGGGGTCCAGGCGAACCTCCGTCGATCTATTCCCTCCAAACTCTTATCGTCGTCCTCCCCCTCCCTTTTTCCCCTTGTCCCGGTCTCCGCCATGGCCTCGCCCGCCGCCGCCGGTGAGGCGGCGTCCAGCAAGAAGTTGCTCATATTCGACGCCGAGGAGGACCTAGCGGCTTCTCTGGCCGAGTACACGTCGGAGCTGTCGGCGAAGTTCGCCGCCGAGAGGGGCGCGTTCACCGTCGTGCTCTCCGGCGGCTCTCTCATCAAGGCCCTCAGGTTCTTGGACCTCCTCAAGATCGCATCTTTCTTGGTTCCCGTAGAGTTTTGGATCGTGTAAATGTTTTAACATTTGGGTTTCGCAGGAAACTGGCGGAGCCGCCGTACCTGGAGGCGGTGGATTGGAGCAAATGGCACTTGTTCTGGGTGGATGAGAGGGTGGTGCCCAAGGACAACGCGGATAGCAATTACAAGCTCGCCATGGATGGGTTGCTCTCAAAGGTACTCACATATGGAGTATATTTCTGTAATTTGATGACTTGTTCGGTGGTTGGAAGTTGGGATTTTGTTGTTCCGATGGATCTGAATATCTGATACAATGCAGAAATGGAATCGTGGCTCACATTATTATCAATTGAGAGACACTGGTTTGTCTTTCTGGAATTTTGATTAGTCTTTCGGAAAAAAGAATGTGTATGTATCTACTCTATATATTTACAACTCCCACACCTTACGTGCCTACGGTTGAATTCAACTGAACTTATCTACATGTGTAACACAATTGTGTTTAGAAGTTCATATAATCATATCTGTATTATCATCATACTTAGATTGTTGAGAAAGGCGCATACGAAGGGATATCAGAATATAACATAGATGGTGCATTCTCATCATATATTGTCAATAAGAACATTTACCTTGTTCTCTATCAACAAAATTGTACTCAGAAGTTTTTTTTTTATCTTTATGTATTTCGACAATATAGGTGCCGATTCCTGCTAGCCAAGTGTACGGCATAAATGATGTGCTGTCAGCTGAGGGGGCTGCGGATGACTATGAAACTTGTTTAAAGCAGCTTGTTCAGAATGATGTGATTGTGATGTCACCAGTAACTGGGTTCCCAAAGTTTGATCTTATGCTTCTGGGGATGGGTCCTGATGGCCATGTTGCCTCCCTGTTCCCTGGTCACCCTATTGTCAACGAAAACCAGAAGTGGGTCAGCTTTATCAAGGATTCTCCAAAGCCACCACCGGAAAGAATAACATTTACTTTCCCGGTGATCAATTCGTCCGCACATATTGCACTTGTGGTCACCGGTGCTGGGAAAGCTGGTGCAGTACATAAAGCGCTTTCAGACAAGCAAAGCTCATCAGATTTGCTGCCTGTTGAGATGATTTCGCTGCAAGATGGAGAGTTCACCTGGTTCACTGACAAGCCAGCAGTGTCAATGTTATCGAGCATTCGAAGCCCATTGTTTATATAAGTTTGAAACTTTCATCTCAAGTATAAAAGATTTGGGGGGATTTCAAATTAGATCCGTACTTGCATTAATCCTTTCTGGGAAATTTGAGCCTTTTTTATTGTAGTATATTGTGCAGCGTAAATGTGTCTCAGACTCCAGTTTCAGTCAAGTAATTGCCATTTATGGTATAATTGTTCTGCTGATATTTAGATCAGTGTTTGTAAATGTTATTTATTATTTGATCTTATATATTATTTCCTTGCTACTTATCTAAGAAGCTGCAGTTCTGTTAATTTATTTGCACGTCTTTCAGACTAAGGTACGTTTGCTCAACATTACTGTTCTGCACACTGCACTTCCCTGGGTTGCTTTACATATGGCATTGCAAATTTGCAATTATGTCTGGAATTTTGGAGAGCGGCTAGTTTTTTATCACTCTTTTATTCATGTTCAGCATTATGGAATGTTTCCTTGATACATTTCTCCTGGCACGCCGGTACAATGTATTTTTGCTCCTCAACTTTTCAACTGCAGGTACAACTTATTCAGGTGGAAGTGTGGAACTAAAATTTTCGAAGTGCATTTGATAACACTGCAGAACTTGAAAAATCATACATTTCATCCAAAATCCTTGTTGTGAATTATTCATTTACTAGTTTCATTTGGTGACATCACTGGTTTGGCGAGTTCCATACTAGAGTCATGCGTGAATCATATGAAATTCCCGTCATCGTTTGACCTCAATGTATGACCTCAGCCGTTGCTCCATGCATTTCCTTGCCAAGTTTTTGTGTTGATCAGGTATTGTCTCGCTGCGTGGCTCAGATCTGGCATCCGCATCAGGTATTGTGTAAGCACAGAGATTGTCTGCGGTAGCATTTATGATACACTGAATAATTACTGATAGGTGCCATGATACCTGAGACAGCTGCATCTGCCATTTCATGTCAAACACCCGCACGCCGCTTCTGATCATGCAAAACCTCCTGGCATATATGGCCGTGAGTAACTTTCTTTACCTACCTGCTGCATCAGCAATACATGACCACGAGTGACTGCAGCAACGAAGCTGCAGGTCCTAAATTTCCACAGCTTGCAGCCTTGCAGGTCAGGCATTCAGGAACAAATCTAAGCAGAAGCACATGAGGCATCGAGGCCCCACTCACTCCACTGTACCAATCTGCGCAGGATAATCTATGTGAGAACTTTATTAACTTCTCAGGTCTGAAGTTCATGTGGCTCTTGCTAGAGGTCACATGCAGGGACGGAGCCAGGAATTAGGAACAGGGGGGCCAAGTAAACACAAATGCCGAAAAATATTACAATGTATGTTTGGCAATAAAAAAATTTATTGTTTTCTTCCTCTTTACGATTGAGCTATTGAAGCGTGTATATATATAGAGAAATTGATACTAGAAAGGAAAAAAATAGACCCTGACACTTTTTGTAATATCTACCTCTAAATTTGCTTGAAGCAAATAATGATTAAAACACTGAGGTTTAAGCCCTGTTTGGAACTCAGAAATTTTCCCTGATTCCTACATGAATTGAATTCTTTTATCTAAAATCCTGCGAAATTCTGCATTCCAAACAAGATTTTAAAGTTACAAACCAATGCAATGATCTATAAAGGTAAGAATGTTATGCTGATATGATTAGAAGCACACAGGAATTTTCCCTGATGTGACCATATCGCCCTATCACTTCGACATTCACGGCCTTGCCGTGGTCCGATGCTTTCTGTACAGGATCTAGGTTTTATAGATAATCAGTTGCATCTCTAGTAAAGAAGCAAATTCTGAAGCATTGATTATCACCACACGGGCCTTCTCTTTATTAGGTTATACATATGCCTTTAAGTTGTAACCAGCAAAATACATTGGGTGGCCTACTCTTTATGCAGAACGATTAACATAACTAGGATGATGATGCGCGCGTTGCTGCTCTATCGACATGAAAAAAAAAAAATCTTCCGAATTTAACACAAGGGACTGTAAGGCTGTGCAGCAAATGACTTTGCCGGAATGTGATTAGGCAGTGCATAGTCTGGTCTTAAAAATGTTATACGCTCAGTCTGAAATGTAACGATATGGATGACAGTGAAAGACAGCATTAGCAGTTTTTTTTGGTGGCGATCATACACAAGAGTATCGTAGTAGCGATCAGGTAAGCAGTGTGTAAGTAGTATATGCTATACATCCAAGCATGGTCCGTAAAAGCAGCATAATATTTATCTAGGTACTACAAGGGTCTCATTGCTATGGTCAAGCTGGGTTCTGATACAAACATCGTTCTGCCATGTGACGCAAAAAATGTTATGATATTTCCAGTAAGACATGAACGCATATAGCTAACAAAAGGTCCTAGTAGCAGAAAACCTAGCGCTAATATGTTTCGTACTACGCGCGTAGATTGCGCGATCAAAAGCTCTACATCAGAAAGGTAGCATCTTTGGGTTAGACATACTAAATTTGACCTGCAAAATAAGGAATAAGATCAAGAGTAAGCAAGGATTAGTGTTTAATACAGCAAGGTTAGCACTGCGTTCTGTAATACTTTTTTTTGGGGATGTGGTTCCAGGTGTTTAGCCTTTTCTGTTTTCAGTGTGCAGTCAGGGAAATGTAATCCTTTTTAAATTTTTTTTTTCTGTGCGTCTGTCAGACATACAATGGATCTAGTATGTATTAGTTATTTTTTCAGTATTGAAATCTTCCTGTGGTATGAAATAGAGCTAGCAAATGTATGTAGTACAAAGTGTGGTCCGCAAACTGTGTTGGTAGAAGAACGGTTGTTTGAGTAAAGAAGTTATGGTAAAGAGTAAACTATCTCAGTATGAAAAAGACGCGATAATGCGGAAATGTTTTAACAAATCGATTCAATATTTGTGTAAACGCGTTGCTTTTTGTAAACCACTACAATCTAAAGAATCATGCAGCTTGAAGAGTCTCTATATATTGATGTGGACTGAAGAGCCATTTGGACAGTTGTTCTAAATCGTGACCGTGAATATAATTTGCAGCCGTATTAAAAATGTTAGTTAGGCTATACTGGTTTTAACACGCTGTTATTCTTAAAGTACGTGAAACACCGTGCAGATCCATGTGTGTAATGTTATTTATGGGCAGGTACATTTCATAAGAAATTTTTTTCTATTGGTTTTGTTAAGGATGAGAAGTGTATATTGGAGTTGTACCTTTTAAAACTCAGCTGCAGAGGAACATTGAGAGGTCTTTTTTGGCTGTCTGTGAGGGAGTTGACTGCATAATTATAAAAGGAAATGTATGGCGTTAGTAAGACGATGATGGCTTGGAGTTTTAATAGGCGTGGTATTTACTGTTGAATGTTCCGCTGCTGTGGTAAAGAGCTGTCCAAAGTTATGACTGCTGGCTGTTTCAGGGATGTGTTTGTCCTTGCGGGTCGTATCTTGTTGTAAAGCCAACCGTGTACCGATGTTTAGGCTCGATGCTACCTATAGTGGTTAACTCAAGCGTGAAGATGTTGGACTCAAACAAACGATCAGTGTGGACTCAAACAAACGGATCAGTGTGGTGTGAGACACAATAGACTGTACGCACATTGCTAGTGTATTGAGAAAAATCAGCCAGTGTAATATGAAACAACATTAAGTGGTACCTGAGCGGGGAAAGCAAGCGAAGCAATCTTTTGTGTCGTGTGGATCTTGTGGTTGGCTAACTGCGATTGATTTTTTATTATAAAATAATCACTATTTTATTTTGAAATACAGTAATAGACATGTATTATTTCTTTTTACGTAAATAATACTCTGTCGCTCCCCCGTTGGGTGGCCCACCCAACGGGGGAGCGACATGTGGCCTTGTCGCCCAACCGTAGGCCGATTGTCACTTCGACTTAAAATCGCTCAATCGTTGAGCGACATATAGCCCCTAGTCGCTCAACGGTTCGACGACTAGGGGCTATATTCGAGGCGCTCTCAATATCACTTACCTTCCTACGTGCGAAACATTACCCGGTGGTTGAGCGACTATTTTCAAGTCGCTCAACCACCGAGCGATTTGACAACAAGTACAGTCCCCGTGTTGTTGAACCATTGGGCCACTACTTGCTAGACGTCCAACGGTTGAGTGACTGCATGACTGTATGGAAAGACACACTTACAGTCTTTTTCGCTATTCATCTCGGAAGAGAACGGGAGGACAAAGGAGAGGGGGAAGAGAAAAGGAGAGGAGAAGGTCGGGAGAGGGGGAGAAGGTCGGGAGAGGGGGAGAAGGAGAGCAGAAGAGAGAACAACGGTCTTTTTGGAAGCATAGGAGCCAGGGAGAGGGGGAGGAGGAGCTCGGGAGAGGGAGAGGAGGAGAGGAGACAAGCTCGGGAGGTGAGAGAGAAAGAAGAAGGAAGCTCACTGATAAGGAGAGAAGATCTTCGCGTGAAGGTAATAGTCCCATCCATTATTATTCTCATCCAAATGTAGGCGGCGTGTCGCTACTTATTAGTTTAGCACGTATTTTCTGAAAGTATTACGACAAATGGCTAGTTGAAATGTGCGAAACATTTGCAGTGATAAATCAGTCATGTCGGAGCCCACGAGATTAAAAGTGCATTACGGTGTTGGTACGATTCGTGAAGGTCCATACAGTAATGACCTTAGTAGTTTCCGGCAAGTCAGTATGGTACACCCGGATACAAAGAATGCTTGAATCAGAGATGTCCTGTACTGACTCACCTACAGCTTCTCCTTGGACCCCGAGGTGTGCAGTGTCGTCCTACATGGGCTTTGGAGTCGGTCTGCCACACACATTCGGTAGGAGTTGAGCATACTGATGCGCACGGTTGCATGGAAGGGCTTTGTGCAAGGCTGCCGGCGCTGTGAATACGAGTGCGTGCTACGCACAACACGTGCTTCATAAGGAGGACGCGCTGGCCGATGTTGGGGAGGCAGAAGAGGATGCAGTGGCCGATGTTGCGGAGGCAGAAGAGGATGTAGTGGCCGATGTTGCGGAGGTAGAAGAGCAAGATCGCATACCGCACGCTCATCCCATTACACAGGCGGATGCAGGGGAGCATGTCGACAATATTGTGCGTCAGATGGAGATCGATGACTCGACAGCCCGGGCAGAGGAGGAAGCTTTAGAAGATGATGGCGATGACTCCGCTGACGAGGACAAAAGTCCCATCCCGTAGGAATGGAATGTGGTGGACGTTGAGGGTCTTGCTGTGCACGACGAGCACGAATCACCGTGGGAGTACCATGGTGCGAAGGTTCAACTTCATGCAATATTTGCTGACAAGGGAGCACTACAGGATGCCATTAAGCTGTGGGCCTTGTCCATGCAGCAGACGTTTTGGGTCCTGAAATCCAGCCAGAAGTAGTACATCGTGGTCTGCGAGCAGGCTGGTTGTCCTTGGCATATGCACACACATAGACCCAAGTACGAGACTCACTGGATTGTCTCGAAGGTGGAGGTGCACTCCAGCGTGCTCAGTAGTGTTTTGCTAAAGCATCGCAATCTAACATCCACTTTCATAGCCAATGTCATGTATGAAGAGATAGTGAAGAAGGCGGACCTGGAGGCCAAGCATATCATGGTGGCTAATGAGCAGAAATTCAAGTACAAAATTAGCTACGCGAAGGCATGGCGTGCGAAGCAGAAGGCTTTGAAAAGGAGGTTCGGTTCTTTCGAGGTGGTTTACGACAACCTTCCTCGTATGCTCTAGGTGCTGCAGGACAGGAACCCGGGGACATACATTGCTATCAAGGACAAGCCATCCAGAAGACCACTAGGTTTAACGGTATTGCAGAGGGCCTTCTTAGCCTTCCGTCCCTGCATCGATGCATTCAGACACGTGTTGCCCGTGATCTCGGTCGAGGACGGTTTCTAACTGGGACATATAAGGGCATGATCCTGACAGCAATTGGCATTGATGGCAACAATTAGATTCTGCACTTAGCCATCGCTTTTGTCAAAAGTGAGAATTTTGACAGCTGGTTGTGGTTCCTTCGACATCTGATTGAGGGGGTAGTTGGGACACGTCCTGATGTCTGCATAATCCATGATCGCCACCCTGGGATGATGAAGGCCATCAGAAAACTTGAGCAAGACCCCGATGAACCGTTCCCTTAGCCAGACATGAGGAACAGATGGTGCATTCGCTATCTGGGGGTCAACTTCTTCAAGCAGTTCCGGCAGCAACCGTTGATGAAGCTGTCAAGAGGCTAGCTATGCAGAACCAGCAACGTAAATTTGATGTGTTGTGAAAGTTGTTGGAGGAGCACACTAGGAAGCACGTCGTCGAGAGGAACAAGCATCTGTCCATTCCTGGGGCGGCGCAACTCGAACGCCTCGCACCACTATGAGAGCTTGACCCTCCACATTTGACGCGGAGGACCTCGAGGGACATCAAATGCTTCTCCTATTGTATTGAGGCTGAGCCATTGGAGAAGTGGTCCTTGCTGCACGACACTGACATTGCAAGGTATGGTATAATGACCACTAACCTTGCTGAGGTGTACAATTGGGTTATAGGGGCCTCTGTTCTCAGCCCCTCGTCGCTATCGTGGAAGGCGTTCTGCACGGTATAATCGGATATTTTATAGAGAGGCATGCGAATGTGGCACTTCAGGCAGTCAACCCACATACACCGTACTGCTCGAAGATTACAATATACATGCAAGCCAAGACCGAGAAGGATCAGTCGCACACTGTCTTTGTGATGGGAAATACGGAGCATCGTTTCGACGTACTCCTTCAGGACAGAGTCGGATTGGGACATCTTGCTCTCTTATTACCCACGAGGTGTGCCTTGGCGATCATGTGATTGAACCTAGCTGCATATGCAACAAGTCAAAGCTCCTTCACAAGTCATGATCTCATGCCCTCACTACATGCGGGACTATCAACATGGACCCATCGAACTTCATGTCGGAGTACTTCATAAAGGAGAGGGTGCTGCAGACGTGGTGCGGCGAGCTAAGAGGCTTCAGGGTTGTGGGAAACTTCGCCACGTTGAATTTGGCACAGGGGACTTGGATTCTAGATCTTGACCTGTTGAAGGGTGGGAAGGGCTGTCGGCAGAGTCGTCGCATTAGGAACGATATGGACGAAGGGGAAGCTGGAGCGGCGGGTAGACGTTGCGGCTGTTGCGACCAGGAAGGCAACATTGCGAGAAGGTGCAATGCGCCTACCGACACGTAGGAACACTAGTGTGAAGTGCAGTACCATGTCCCATGTATTTCTAATTCCCTAAAGGCATGCATGTACCGTCCTTGGTTTGTAAGCCTGCATGCCATGCACCTCTCTTCTCGGATTAACTATCGTATTGTTATCGTTGTACTATTTCTTCAAAGTTCTCCACTATGTATGCATTCCTAATAGAAGACCACCCTCTGCAAAGCAGGATGTGACCCAACGAGACAACTTTACGCAGCGACGTGACCTAACCAGACAGCTTTGCGCATCAACTTGACCCAACGCTACAACAAGATTCCTCCTCGCAGATGCAAATTTGTTTTAACCGGATTGCACTTCGGCCGCTATAGAGCCGCTACAGCTACGTCCGCTCCCACTATAAATAGAGCGCTACTCGGTTGGGCACTCCACACCAACAACACTACCTACATAACATGGACAAGGATAAGGAATGAGAGAACATCCGCGAGCTTTTGAATGACTGTGTGTCTCCCTAGGAGACCGATGCTCGCCACAGGGCGTTTAGTTCGAAGCCTTACACTCACCACCCACTTCCGGAGGTCGCCGATCTAAGGAGGCTGTTTTGCAATATGCCCAATGATTCCAGGTCGAGCCACGCCCTCCCTCCTATGCCCGCTGAACGCCCTCTAGAAGGGCCACCTTAGGGGGTGATGCCACCCCTTTGCTGGTGTCGGGACGCCTGCAAGTGCATTAAATCAACCGACGAGTGGACCATTAGGCAGCGCTATTGGTGCCGTCCAAACTACTACGCGGACTACCCCGACCGCAGGTTTGACACGCCGAGCCACAAGCAGCCGATAATGAAATCGTATTTCAGTGCACACCACTATTTTGCTTCCTGTTACACCGTAACCATATCTCTCTTCCCACCGCAGTCTCTGCCGCGCCTATGCCATTTCAGCCAATTGATTGACGACAAGATCCACCCCTACGACATGTGGATGTTGCTGACATGGAAGAGCTGGGCCAGGGAGGACTGCAAGGGCCGTGAAAGGCGCCTTGAAGAGCTGTAGGCTGAAATGGACGGGAAAAAGAGGCGGGAGAGGATGCATGAGGAGCAGAAGCGCAAGCACGCTCGGCGCCGCGAGGCCGAGAGGGCGATGAGTACAACACCGAGCTGGGCTGTAAGGGCAAATAGCCACGTTCCACGCAGTAGTTCGATCATCTTCGTCTGTATGTCCCATGCATTTCTAATTCCCTAAAGGTATACGTGTACCGTTCTTGGTTCGTTAGCCTGCGTGCCATGTAACCCCCTTGTCGGATCAACTGTCCTGTTGTTATCGTTGCACCATTTCTCCAAAGTTTTTCACCGTGTATGAATTCCCTGGCGCATCACAAGAATCACTTACTTTCGTACTTACAACTCATTGCTATCTCTATCGTCCTCACAAAATTATGCAAAAAATTACCGCACTACAACAACATACGACGATTATAAAATGTTATTGCGAGTCTGTCAGATTTCATGCCCTCGAGATTCTACAAAAAATCACAAACGGACCAACCAAACTAGTCACCACCCTTTTTTATTTTAAAAAACTACCTACAAAACAACATTTGCTAAATGTATTAGCTACAAAAAATTACATTTATTCTCATATAATTATTTCCAGCGGATTAATACAAAAATACTATTATTAATTAAAATCGTCCAACGATCGAGCGACAAATGGTCTTGTCGCCCAACTATTGAGCGACTGGTCCAGGTTGCTCCTCTGTTGGACGACAAAGCCACGTGTCGCTCCTCTGTTAGGTGACTTGGACTAGTCGCCCAACCGTTGAACGACTAGATGCAAATCGTCCAACGGAGAGCGGCGTAGTATTATTTGTGTAAAAAATAATAATACAGGTATATTACTATATTTCAAAATAAAATAATAATTATTTTTTTAAAAAATTCAACTGCGATGTCTATCTCCCGGATCAGTGCTGTCGCGCTGTGACAGTAGCAATGCTGCTAGTTGCTGGTACACTCGAGTAACTTGGAACAAAATGTTGCAGTAGCCTAAAAAATGTAGGTTCTTCCAAATAGAGCCTCTATTTCTCCAGGGATAGGTGCACACGTTCCATGTTCTGTTGAAATAAGTATGATTGCTGGCTGTCCAACAATTTCTTCGACGATATCGCTGAAGAAGATTAATTCTATAACTGTTGTGTCATCGATTGCCTCAACTGGTAGCTTATATCTAACAATAAGAGCAGCAAATTCTAAAAAAATATTTTTGAATAAAAATGGATTGTACAGGCTTAATTAGGTTTGTAAAGGTTATGTAATACCTTGGTTCTGCGGTGGTGTCAGGACATTCGGTGCACCAATAGTGGGCAAGAGCAAAGATATGAATACCATTATATCATAGGGGTTTTGAATCGACAGCTCTGATACAGTTGTTTCGATTAATTGGTTCATTTTGTTGTGGAGCCGTTGGTACGTAATGTGCCTTTCCACTGTATTTGGTTCCTGCTAGGCTGAACACTAGTGCTAGATCAGTATATGGCAATTTAGACGATGCTTTAACAGTGCATTTGGTGAGACTTGTATAACAACGTACAAACCTGTTTTGGAAAGACACAATGTCCTGGTTTGGGACATTGATATATTGTTTACAGACATAACTTGCAGATAGGATGAGTTTACCTGCAGTTGAACATATATAATTAAAGACGGGTTAAAGAACCATAAATCTGTGCTATGTCTAGATGTTTTTGGTAAATGGTTTTTATGAAACTTAGGTGATATATAGGCAGTATTTTTAGTATATACTCTCATGAAGCTTGAACGTGCAGCCTGCAAAAGATAGCAATGACATGCATGTTCTCTTTTGCTGATATTGTATAGTCGTTCAGCATCGAAGTTTTGCACAGTGGCTTCCCAGATTACCAAGGTGACATCGTCTCTATATTAAGATAAAAGTAAATACAGTTGCAGTAAGGATTTGTTGGATGCATTGTAGATCAATTACTGTAACTAAAACATAGCGTATGCAAACAACAAATTTTCAGTCTATTTTTCTTATACAGTAGATGAAACTGTATGGATTTAGATATTTGGGGTTGCTGCGTACGTCCAAAAGGTTGGAATTAACTACTTTGGGAAATGGCTAGCAGCACGTACGCGCGATGTGAAAATTAACCTGCCATCATTAAGCGTACGTAATGTGTTAACCATGCATGGTGACGTCGTCTCCTATGAAAATAATAACTTCGATGACTTCTGTAAACACAGCAATCACTAATTAAGGCCTAGATCTGATAGGTGCGCAGGTCGTTCTAAAATAGCTTTAAGGGCAATGAAAACATGCATCTTGACTAATGTATTTACTGAGAGGTGATGACAACAAGATCGCTTTAATTTTGTACCGACCTGCCAGGTATATATGTTCTATCCTCTATTCTTGACAAAATTTGTTGGGACGTACGTAGCAGCTTGTACACTAAATAAACAACAGGAATCCTTGTGGGACAGGAAGAATCTCTCTCATCTTGATCCATCTTGTGAACCTTGCCTTGAAGGTGATCGATGATCGACCGCACGGTATTGTTCCTTTGCTTAATTCGGTCACCTAGAAATATTCTATTACGTAATAGACATGGTACGTCTTCAACGATGGGTACGTACCCATGAGATCTATATACTTACTTGTGCTTTCGGTATGTATATAGGCCTCCATTGTATTGCCCTACCAACGAAAAAGCTCAAGCGATAACAGAGAAAATAGCAAAACAACATGCTTCTGATGAATTATATATTGCATTGGATAGTAGATGTATGGTAGAGCTGTCCAATTCATGTACACTTTTGCTTACATTATTGACCTAGCTAAAGGCACTAACCAGTGGCTTCCCGTACGTATATGGTAAAGCGGTTCAATGTATGTTTGGAGAAGAAAAAACTGTACATGTACAAGACCACAGTGTAAGAGTGAAGAGTTGGAGAGAAACGCTCTTACTCCATTACTGTCAGGCGAACATATACATGAGCCAAAGCTCTCTGTCCACTAGACACTAACAGTCGATCCTAAACTCTAGGAGACGTGGGAACGTTGCCCATTCAGTTACATTCAGTTACAAGAGAAAGTCAAGGAGAGAAACTAGGCTATCCTGGACTACGTCTCTGACACCCCCCCGCAGGCTGAGCATGGGGAGACCGAATGCACAGGCTGTCCCTGAACTCTTGGAACAATGGCGTTGGCAAGCCCTTGGTCATGATATCGGCAATCTGGTGACGACTTGGGATTTGCAGAACCCGTAATTGGCCAAGGGCGACCTTTTCTCTGACAAAATGTATGTCAAGCTCTACGTGCTTCGTCCGTCGATGGTGAACTGGATTCTCCGATAGATATACTGCAGAAATGTTATCGCAGTAGATGACAGTTGCTTTGTCGACGCTGACGTGAAGCTCTCGAAGAAGATTGCGCAGCCAGCAACATTCAGCAGCCGCATTTGCGACGGCCCTGTACTCGGCTTCAGCGCTGGACCTGGACACCGTTGGTTGGCGCTTCGACGACCAGGAGACGAGGGATTCGCCGAGGAAGACACAGTATCCCGACGTCGACCGCCGTGTGTCCGGGCATCCGGCCCAGTCAGCGTCGGAATAAGCTTTGAGTTCAGTCGACGGAGAGCTCGAGATCGTGATGCCGCTGTCGATGGTGCCGCGGAGGTACCGGAGAATGCGCTTGACGAGGTTCCAGTGTGTGGCCGTGGGTGAATGCATGTACAAGCACTCCTGATTGACCGCGTAGGCGATGTCGGGACGCGTCAGGGTCAGGTATTGCAGAGCTCCCGCGATGCTGCGGTAGAACGTCGCGTCGGTCGCCGGAGCCCCGTCATCAGCAGACAACTTCTGCTTTGCATCAACAGGCGTATTGGCAGGCTTGCAGTTAGCCATTCCAGCACGAGCGAGGATGTCATCCGTGTATTGAGCCTGTGTGAGGAAGAAGCCGGCGTCATCGCGACGGACCTGGACGCCGAGGAAGAATCGAAGCGCGCCGAGGTCTTTGATGGCGAACTCGCGACAGAGTTCCTGGATGATGTGTTGCAGCAGCTGTGTCGATGACGCCGTCAGAATGATATCGTCGACATAGACGAGGAGATAGGCAATGTCATTGCCTCGCTTGTAGACGAACAGTGATGTGTCGGAGCCGGTGGAGATGAACCCGATGGAGCGCAGATGATTTCCCAGGCGCTGGAACCATGCCCGTGGTGCTTGCTTAAGACCGTAGAGAGACTTGACGAGGAGGCAGACATGGTCTGGATGAGACTCGTCTACGAATCCTGCGGGCTGCCGGCAGTACACGCGCTCCGCAAGATCACCGTGAAGGAAGGCGTTCTTGACGTCAAGTTGGTGGACTGGCCATCGTCTTGTCGCGGCAAGGTGAAGTACCGTGCGGATGGAGGAGGGCTTGACCACCGGGGAGAAGGTTTGATGGAAGTCGACCCCAGGACGTTGAGAGAATCCTCGGACAACCCATCGCGCCTTGCGCCGTTCCAACGTGCCGTCGGGATGCAATTTGTTCTTGAAGAGCCATTTGCCTGTGATGATGTTGGCATTGGCGGGACGAGGAACCAGTGTCCATGTCCTGTTGGCCTGCAGCGCCTGGAACTCTTCCTGCATCGCCGCACGCCACTCCGGATCACGAAGTGCCGCGTGAACAGATAGCGGGGGCGACGTTGGTGCCGTGGTTGTGGCGACGTTGGCATACTTCGGATTTGGTACGCGAATGCCGGCACGCGCACGGGTGATCATGTGATGTCGAGGAGGCGCTGACGGAGCTGGTGGTGGTGCAGTTGCCGTGGATGCAGGCGCCATCGTCGAAGTAGCCGATGGCGAGGTCGAGGGCAACGGCATCGGTGCTGCGACGGGGCCGGTGCTGGGGAAGCCAGACGATCAGCAGGGGACGAGGCCTCAGGTGGCTGATGGTTCATCGAGTGCGCCCGAGGTTGTTGTGGTCGTGGGGGTAGAGGCACCTGGATCACATCCGGAATGCACGGTGAACACCGTTGGATCGCCAGGATCAGTGCGGAGATCTGCGCAAAGGGAAAGCACGACTCGTCGAAATAAACATGACGAGAGATGAGTATGCGTTTTGTCTCCGGGTTGTAACACTTGTAGCCACGTTGATCCATGGGATACCCCAAGAAGACACAGCGAGCGGAACACGGTGCGAGTTTGTGCGGGGCAGTAGCTGTAGTGTTAGGGTAGCAGAGGCAACCAAAGATGCGTAGATGACCATAGTCGGGCGGTGCGCCAAACAGAAGCTGATAGGGTGTGGCGTTGTCACGGGGACGGCAAGGGCGTCGATTAAGGAGATAGGTGGAGGCAGCAAGGGCATCAGGCCAAAACGAAAGAGGGAGGGAGGCCTGGTAGATGAGTGCCCGCATGCTGTCATTGATGGTTCGAAGAACACGCTCGGCGCGGCCATTCTGTTGAGACGTGTATGGACAGGTCAACCGCAGCACGATGCCGTGCTTGATGAAGAATGCGCGTGAGGCAGAGTTATCAAATTCCTTCCCATTGTCAGTTTGGAAACACTGAATGTTGCGCTGAAACTGTGTGCCAACAAAGGCATGAAATGAAATGAGGGTTGGCAGCACATCAGATTTATGGCGCAGAGGGAATGTCCATACATAGTGGGAGAAATCATCAAGAATGACAAGGTAAAATTTGTAGCCTGAATTGCTCATAAGTGGTGAAGTCCATACATCACAATGCAAGAGTTGGAATGGAAAAGAAGAAACATTAGCGGACTCTGTAAACGGCAGCCGCACATGCTTACCAAGACGGCAGGCATGGCAGGTATGATGACTAGACTGAGAACAGCTGATGCCGATCGAGTGGGATAAACGCCGAAGTGCATCACGGCCAGGGTGACCAAGCCGGGAATGCCACAGTGGAGCATCGGTCGAAGCAAGGAGCACCTGCGCAGATCGTGGAGAGGCAGCACCAACAGTCGTGCGCAGAGGGTAGAGTTCGCCCGACGAGTCACATCGGAGGAGAGCCATCCTGGTGCGAAGGTCCTTGATGGTAAAACCCCAAGGATCAAATTCAACAGTCACAGAATTGTCACGAGTTAGAGCACGGACAGAGATAAGATTTTTCACCAATTGAGGAGCAATTAGAACATTATTTAACTGTAAAGGAGAGGAAGTGGTTGGAATGGATGTGCAGCCAGTATACGAGGCCGAAAGAAGATTGCCGTTGCCGACAATAATTTGTCGAGGAACAGGAGATGAAGTGCGGGTGGTGAGAATACCAGGAGTGGAAGCCATATGCGCTGTGGCACCTGTGTCCAGGAACCAATCGCCGTCGCCGCCGCTGGATGTGTTGAGGGACATGTTGTTGAGCGCGGAGTAGAGGCCGGGTGGCAGTGATCCGGCATCCTGCTGGGGCGGCACAGCAACGGCCGTCATGGCCGAAGGAGGATTCACACCCGGGCGAGGCGCAAGGACCCCCGGGCGCCAGGTGTTGAGAGGCCAGGCCTGAACCACCCCCTGCCACGGATTGTGGGCCGAGGTCCACTGTGGTGGTGGGGTGTGGTTGGGGGCAGCGTTGCCGGGCACGACCTGACGATTGCGAGTGTCCGTCTTGCGATTCTTGCGACGGTCACCACCGCTAGTGTAGCCGGAGTGCGCAGACTTGGTGGAAGAGGATGTGTTACGCGTCGCCAGAAGTGCAGTCTGGGTTTCCATCTGCAGGGAATGCCGGATGCGGTTTTCTTCCTGCAGAAGGTAAGATTTAGTGTAGAGGAAAGTCGGCGGCGGGGACATGGTGGAGAGCACGGGGATGGCCTGACTGAACTTGTTGTTCAGGCCACGCAATGTGTTGATGACGAGCGCCGGGTCGGAGACGGCGGCGCCGCAGTCGAAGAGCGTGTCGGCGAGGCGTTTGAGGCGGCCGCAGTACTCCCCAATGGACATGTCACCTTGGAACAGGCTGTGGAACTCTTGTTGGGCGTAGACGGTGCGCTGGAGACTATTGTCGAGGAACTGCCCTGTGATGGCAGTCCAGGCGCCGTATGCCGAGTTGCGCGGCCTGAAGACATCGTTCCAGATGTCCTTGGACACCGTGGAATAGAGCCATGAGACGATGCACGCATCAACTTGCAGCCACTCCGGTTCGTCGATCATAGCGGCGGCGTCGACGGTGCCGTCAATGTGGTTGACAAGACCAAACTTTTTGAACGTGAGTTCGAAGAATGATCTCCACTGACGGAAATTGCCCTCATCCATGGAGAGGACGATTGGGACGTGGCTCTGAATGTTCAGCAGAACAAGTGTGGAAGCAGGAGGCGGAGCGGGCTCAGCGGCCTTGGCGAAGGGGTTGGTTTCAACAGAGGAGACGGAGCCAGTAGGACTGGCCATGGTGAAGGGCAGCGGAAGAGGAAGGATCAAGAGAAATCTGATACCATGTAAGAGTGAAGAGTTGGAGAGAAACGCTCTTACTCCATTACTGTCAGGCGAACGTACATATACATGAGCCAAAGCTCTCTGTCCACTAGACACTAACAGTCGATCCTAAACTCTAGGAGACGTGGGAACGTTGCCCATTCAGTTACAAGAGAAAGTCAAGGAGAGAAACTAGGCTATCCTGGACTACGTCTCTGACACACAGGAAGAGATTGTTTATTGTAATTCATATTTCTAGTTTGGGCCTAAACATATATACCAAGGACTATACCAAAATATCTATAGACTGATATCCATGGATGTTGGCTATAGTCTAGGAATCAATGGTAGGTATGGTTATAGCCTCTCTGTGGTAACAAAGAGCTAGTAGTTCTTGTGGGAGTGACAATGTATATCTTAGAGAATGTAGCCATTCGTTAAATGTTTGCGTTAGTAGTCATAGGAGTATTTCTACATGCATGCTGTACATGTTTGACCTCTCATAAAAGGTAGTGTTAAGTACAAAGTCATATACGTACTAGACATCATTGGATGTGTATCTTCGCTGGACAGTACCGAAACGCAATAATAGACGTTACAGAGAATTAATGAAAGAAAGGAAAGCGAAATTGCAAAACGAAACCAACAGGTACTCTTTTTTTTTTTGGATAAGAGTATCCCAAACACTACAGAACGACTAATCCATGCGTATTAATCAAATATTGACAGACTGTTTGTCAACTAATGGGAACAAAGATTTTATTCTTCAGATAGAATGGACGACATCAGGTAATTGGCTGAATGCATGTGTGCGTGCAAAAGGAAAAATACGTGCGTGCAGCAGGGTACTGTAAGGAAATACCTGTTCATCAAGCATGATAAGTCTTTTCTTAATACGTTTGGTATGCGTCTCCCACAATCTGGTTGTTCTGATTCTTAATGCGCCAGTGCTGAACCTCATGTGAAACTGCGCCTAGCATAGAGTACGCCATCTGGCATCTGCAATATTGGTTTGTTTAGTACTTAGGTATACATGCAGTGAGGAGGCAACTAACCAACAATTATACAACTGAACATGAAAACGATCTAGCACATTTGTTTTGACATACACAATGAAAGATCTGTACAGCCCAAAATTCATGTATGAGTGTGGTCTTAAACAAGAACTAATGTATGCAGTAAGAAAGCAAACAAAATCAATGAGTGGGTAGCTGAACCACAAGGATTAAATCTTCAAATATTACTTTAATATTTCATAAATGACCGTGCATCATTCGTGGTCATAACCTCTAAGGCTAACGACCTCTAGTCGTAAGGATTTCAAAGGTTACAATATGAGTACCTTGGTCGGACGAGGTCCTGCACTTTGTCTCCGACCAGGTAACTGCTCGTAGAAACAATGAACTGGCACTTGGACTTGATTCCAAGTACATTCTTACCGTGTGATGAATGGAACACATGCTATATTTTTCAAACCACACGACGTTTGATGGCCCTGAGTCACTGATAACAACCACCACACAGTTTTATCTCTCACTAACATTAACTATTAGTTAGTTGGTTTGACACCAACCGCCACCTTCTCTCCGACCAGACACGACGCTTCCAAAGGGTGTCTCCTTCAGGAATAACTGCCACCCTCTTCAGCGGTTACTTAAGGCAGATGATGGGCAGCGAGAGGACAATCCCAATTGACATGCCAATTCAGAATCCAATCTAGAACAAGACACTTCATTCTGATCTAGGAGATTTGAAGACAAGTACATACTCTCAGTGCACTTAGGGTTAGTCCACTGCCTTGTCGAAGGCACCCCCTTGTAATAGACAATTTGTAGCAATAAAGAGCATCCTCATTGTCTCCCAATAACTCTTTGCCATTTTCTCCTTTTATTTTGTAAGATCAGCGACTCGATCGTCGACAGCTCAAAAAAGAGCATCTCCATTCTCTTCCAAGAACTCTTTGTCATTTTCCTCTTTTTATTTCATAAGATCGGCGACTCAATCGTCGACAGCAGGCGCCGTCCTTGGGGAAGAAGGCGTTGAGTTTTTGAAGATTACTTTGCTCAGCAATCCTCATTCACTTTCCTTCGCTCCGTTATCGCTCATGCGATCATGGGAGGGACTTGAGATGAGGAAAATTGGTTCATCTTGGCGGACTACTCCAACCTCGACATGGACGCATGCATCCGCGCCGTATAACATGATGCGATGCCGTCATCATCCTCTTCCGCCGCCAACTCGTAACTCGCTGAGACCTGTGAGATCGACTGAATGCAGGAGGATTCACCGCCACCATCAGTGGCGCTCCCAGAGAATTTGGTTTTTCCCACCAGTTTGGAATTTTCGAACACCTTTGCAAGCCCGGTCCTCCCGACTGGCAGAACAAAGATAAAAGACCAACGTTGCAATCAAAGAGTCAATATGCTCTCGATACGGTCATGGGCGACCAGTATTTGCCAACGGCTCCTACGCATTCTGGGAGCCAACCCAGATCTGGTGAGGGTGTCAATGAAGTTACACCGGTCGAAGACCAAGTGAGAATGATAAAAATTAGCATACGGACGACAATCCGCTGAATCAGATTGAGTCCACCACAAAGCCTACCGGAGGTGGTGATATCCGACCGCTCCCCATTGTGGAGGCTCCTTGTCGAAGCACTAGAATACTCTCCCTTAGCTATGACAGTAGCTCGTCGGAAGACCGCTGTTGGAGGCAGAAGGTTACACAATTGGAGATACCAATCAAGATGCTGTGCACAGTTCTCCACAGCTTAACCCGCCACCACCTTCTGGTGGAAATGGTGCGAGCACTCAAGCACCAAATGCCAGAGGTAATCTAACTGATGGACATCGATCAGTTAATTCGCATGTTTCTACCCAACCACGCGTGATAAGTTGGACAGGACAAACCAGAAGGTCTGGAGAAATTTGAGTCATCGAACACCCTCTGTTAGTGTTAATCCTTCAAGACCATCAGTAACGATCCAAAACCTGCAACGAGTTCGTGACATTCTGAATAATCCAGATCCTGCTCTGGCAGAAACTCCAGGTTACGTTCAACTCGCAGGACAGGTATCGGAGATCCTCCAACAGACCATGCAGCGTACAGAAATGTACCAGGAGCAAAGGAACTCGCAAAGTCAAACCATGACTTCTTTCCAACTCTCCTCACTCAGTAGAGGACAACATGGTCAGATGGTGGACATGTCGATACCTAGACCTCCTCGAAGATTCCGACCAGGGAGTCACGAGGGAAGACAACTCTTTCAAGTAGCCACTCCCCCTCATCAAGAGGAATGACCACTTGGTTTGAATGATCTTTGGCGTCATTTGAACCAGGCAGATGGTCAAAGGCGTTATATTAACATCCACGACTGGATTGGAACACCAGATCTTCGGTGTGCCAATCCACGGAATCGGTCCCCGATCGATTATAATCCAGCTCCTTTCCAAAGAAGGCTCCATGACTCTATCACGAGCTATCGAGCATTATCGGCAGGGCTCCAAGCTGTTCGCTGGCTGGACAGGTTTTGACTAGCCAATATAGAGAAGTTCAATAGGACCCAAAGCCCATTAGAGTTTCTCCGAATTTATACTACCGCCATCAGGGCAACTGATGGCGATGACAATGTGATGGCAAATTACTTGCCCACGGTCCTTGAAGGATCTGCCCGGTCGTGGTTGCTCAACATACCAGTTGGATCAATTTACACTTGGGAGCAGCTCTGCGATTTACTGATCGCTAACGTTCAAGGGACGTACGACCACCACAAAAAAGAAGACGATCTACATCGTATCAGGCAAAAAACCAATAAAACACTTCGACAATACATCAAGAGGTTTAGCTAGGTCCGTAAGTCCATTCCGGAGGTTGCAGATTCCTCTGTTATCCAGGCTTTTAAAGCATGATTGAGAAATAGAAAGTTTACGGAGGATATCGCAATAAATCCTCCATGAACGACCATTGAACGTTTCGACATGGCTGATAGATATGCGGCCGCTAGTGAAGCGGGCGAATGGAATGAAGCTATTGATCGAAAGGAGAAAATCCCACGGCATGGCCTGTAGAAATCAGAGAAGAATCATAAGAAGGCTCTCAAGGATAAGAAGAATCGTAAGCCCGACGACAAAGAAGTTCTCGCGACTTCAGAATTTTTTTTCAAGGGCAAGAAAAATTATTCCGGTCGGAACAAGGCCAAAGCTCCGTCTAACAAATACAAGAAGAATAAGAAGTGATGTCCACTTCATCAAGCATAAGGGCATGATTTGCGCACCTACTGAGCCTGGCAAACGAAACTGGAATATTACTACGAAGGTAAATGACCTTTCCCTTCCATACAAGAGCTTGGAGAGCCAAGCTCCAAAAAGGACAAGGATGACAACGAAGAAATGGAGTACCAGGAGCCTCAGCATACTGTGGATATGATCTTTTGCAGATCTTCCTCGTACGAATCAAGACATCATTTGAAGGCCATGGAGTGGGAGGTGAACCTTGCCGAATCTCCAATCACTGTCAAGCCATCCAAGTTGTCGGAGACAGTAATCGCCTTCAGCAAAGAAAATTACCCCATCCCTTCAACTCGACCAGGTAGGTTCCCTATTGTTGTTAAATCTACTATTAATAATTGCAAAGTTAATCGAGTTCTGATAGCTGGAGGTAGTTCTTTAAATATCTTATTTACAGAAGCATTAGAAAAAATGCAAATTCCCATGTCCAAAGTAAAGCCTATGAAGTAAGTCTTCCATGGCATAGTTCCAAGATCTACTGCAAAGCCGGTAGGGAAACTCTCCCTACCAGTTACGTTCGGAAGACCAGAAAACTTCCGAACAGAAAATGTTTCATTTGATGTAGTTGATTTCGAGACTGCATACAATAGAATTCTTGGTCGTCCGGTGTTGGCAAAATTCCTGATAGCCACGCATTACGACTATCAGAGTTTAAAGATGCCAGGACCTAAAGGTGTCATTACAGTTCGAGGGGATCGGAAGATGGCATATGCGTGTGATCGGAAATCCCTAGAACTGGTCGACAAATTTCCGACCAAGGGTACTAATCCACTTTCCACACAGGTCAAGCACTCGAGGCCAAAGATGGCGCCAAAACCATCTGATCAGACCAAGGAGGTTCCGCTCGACAAGGACGCTTCCCCAGAAAGCGTCAAAACATCGTCTGGGTCAGGAAATCTTAGTACAACCGCCTGAAAGGTGCTAGCCGAAGCAGAACTCAATCCTAATTAGGAAGAGTTGATCGTCTCCTTCCTCCGAGCCAACTTGGATATATTCGTCTGGCAAGCATCCGACATGCCTGGAGTCCCCAAGGAGGTGATTGAGCATAGGCTAGCTCTCCAGCATGATAAAAAATAGGTCAAGCAGAAGCTGAGGCGATTCGCAGCAGATCGGAAGGAGGCAATCCAATCAAAGATCGACAAGATTCTCAAGACTAGGTTTATTCATGAAGTCGACCACCTAAAGTGGCTCGTCAATCCTATAATAGTTAGAAAAAGCAACGAAAAATGACGAATGTGTATTGACTTCATAGATCTTAATAAAACTTATCCGAAAGATGGCTTTTCCCTTCCACGCATTGATCAAATTATAGATTCTACCTCTGGGTTTGAATTATTGAGTTTTTTTTAAAATGCGTATTCAGGGTATCACCAGATTAATATGAGTGAAAATAGTGAAGAGAAAACTTTCTTCATCACGCCATATGCACTTACTGTTATGTAAAGATGCCATTCGGTCTCAAAAATGCTGCTGCGACTTTTCAAAGGTTAATGCAAAAGACCTTTAGTCCGCAAATAGGTTGGAACTTGGAAGCTTATGTTGACGACTTGGTCGTCAAAAGCATCAATGCGAGCAATCACATTTCCAACCTGTAAGAAACTTTTAATAACTCAAGAAGGCATAACCTTAAGTTAAATCCAGAAAAGTGTGTGCCAAAGTTTCCTCTGGAAAGCTTCTTGGATTCCTAGTTTCGGTTAGAGGAATTGAAGCAAATCTAGCAAAGATATCGGCCATCGACCAGATGCGCCCTTCGACCACAAAGAAAGAAGTCCAAAAACTAACCGGTTGTATGGCGGTGCTTAGTCGTTTCATAGCACGGTTAGGAGAGAAAGGATTACCTTTTTTAAGCTTCTTTGGAAACATGGACGTTTCTAGTGAACTAAGGAGGCACGCAATACCTTTGAAGAGCTCAAAAGGTATCTTACGAGTACCCCAATTTTAGTATCTCCAAGATCAGGAGAAATATTGCTGATATACTTGGTTGTAACGCCACAAGCAGTCAGTGTTGTACTGGTCATTGAATGTGATAATGTCCAACGACCAGTATATTACGTAAGCGAAGTCTTACATGGACCAAAGGAATAATATTCACATGCATAAAAGTTGCTCTATGGTCTCCTTATGGCTTGAAGGAAACTAAGGTATTACTTTCAGGCCCACAAAGTGGTCGTACCAACTGGATATCTTCTTGGTTAAGTTCTCATAAACAGGGAATCATTAGGACGAATAGCGAAATAGGCGGTCGAACTTGGGCCGTTCGACCTCCATTTCATCTCACAAAACAGAAATCATGTCCTAGGCTTTAGCAGAATTCATTACTGAATGGATGAACCATGAACCCACCCAAGGGCCCGAGTATGAACACCACAATGAGTGGACATTGTACTTTGACGATTCCTTGATACTCAAAGGCAAGGGGGTGGAGTTGTCCTGATATCTCCTATTGGAGAACAAATTAAATACGCCATTCAGCTAAACTTTCCTACTACAACAATGTGGCAGAGTACGAAGGTTTGCTGGCAGGACTCCGATCAGCCAGAGCGCTTGGGAAAGAGTATCAATGCTCAAGTACCAAGATGTCATCTTATTTAGTGGAAGTACAGAAACTCGAAAAGAGCTTCTTCAGTTTGCAGATCCAACATATTCCTAGAAAGGAAAACTTTCTGGCAGACCAGTTGGCACAGACGGCTTCCACGAGGTCACCTATCCCACCTGGAGTTTTTCCTCGAGCAACTTGATTCACCCTCGGTGATTGAGGGTCGTACAAATCGATCCCAGTAGCGATTGGATGATGTCAATCTACAATTATCTTCAGCATGATATAATTTCTTAGGATGATGTAGAGGCTGATCGTTTAGCTCAAAAAGCCAAATCATACACTTTGATCGAAAGTAACCTTTACAAACGGGGATCAGACAGGGTGTTGATGAGATGCATATCTCAAACGGATGATATTAAGTTATTATCCGACATACATGGAGGAGTCTGTGGAGCGCATCATTCCTACAAAACCCTGGTTGGTAAAGCCTTCAGGCAATGACACTACTGACCAACTGCCCTCTATGATGCAAAAGAACTTGTGACAAAGTGCATACAATGTCAATTTCATAGTCGACATGTATCTCAGCCGGCACAAGCTTTGCAAATAATACCTTTTTCTTGGCATTTTGCAACATGGGGACTAGACATTTTGAGACCTTTCGCAAGAGCACCCGGGGGCTTTGAATTCCTAGTTGTAACGATCGATACATTCACAAAATGGATAGATGCCAAGCTAGTTGTTAAAATAACAACTAAAGCCGCTAAGATGTTCCTCACAGAAAAAAACCTGATCCCACGATTGGAATACCCAGTCGTATAATCACAGGTAACAGTGCCCAGTTCTCGAGAGGAATTTTTTAGGAATTTTGCAAAGATCTAGGTATCAAGTTACATTTCACTTCTGTGACCCATCCGCAGAGTAATGGAGCAGTCGAGCGAGCTAATGGCATAATAATGCAAGGAGTGAAATGCTGAGTGTTCGACCAGTTAGTAAAATAGTTAGAAGATTAGGCTCAAGAACTTCCCTATGTGTTATGGGCCATTCGAACCACGACGAGTCGTGTGACTAATGAAACACTATTTTTTGGGTTTACGGTGCTAAAGCCATGCTTCCTTCGGAACTGAAAATTGGCTCTACTCAAACTGATTGCTTCAATGAGAATGATCAGGCAAAATGAAGGCTCAACGGCACCAATTTCTTTGAAGAAAGACGAAACCAAGCCCTTGTACGATCAACGGTTTACCAACAAGCCATGCGAAGGTACCACAGTCGTAAAGTGCAGCCTCGCAGCCTACCTGTAGGTGATCTGGTTCTCAGAAAAATTCAGAGCCAAGCAAATCGCAACAAACTTTCATCTAAATGGGAAGGTCCATACACTGTGGTCGAAGTCACCCGACCAGGTTCGGTACGAACATCCATGTCAGATGGGCGTGTTTTATTAAATTCTTGGAACATTGATCAACTACGTAAGTTCTTTGTATAGTATTTTTTTTTCAATTTCAATAAAGATTCATAATTTCTTTATTTTTCCCCGATGAGTGATATTGTTTATATGTATATTATCCATTATCTGGTCAAATACTATTATTGTTTAATGGTCAGAGAAGAATAACTTATCTCTGATATCCTTCTAAAGGGTCTCTTTTAGTTTCTTGGCCCTGACTTAGTTGTCAAACGCCATAAAGGTCATAATCGTGACCATTACAGACATGGTTCTCACGAGCGACCATACATTCTTTTCTTAAAGAAGCAAACAAGTAAAGGAGCATAGCACAAACAACTTCATATAGTTACTCACATCCTTTAGAATTTAAAGACTAATTTTCTTCATTTTAACATTCCGTTCTACTCTTGTTTGGCTACTGGTCGAGACACAGAAAAGCTCCTAGTAGAAATCTCTCCTCTCTGCATGTGGTCTTGCCCACTGGAAGGAGTTTCCTAGCAACGGTCTTTTTCTTACAATCTTCGCTACCAGTCAAAACTTGAGAGCGAACATGTTTCGCAGAGTGTCTATCATGTCTTCGGTTCTTAGCAACTTTTAGAACCAGTTTGGATAATGCGTATAAATAAGACCACTTAACATTTTTGCATAACTTCTTATCATCAGTACAAGTCTCATAACGTCTTTCGACCACACAATGTACTATATAGTATTCTGATTATGGAAAAGATCAAAACCAGTCGAAATCATACACTGGTTCTGACCAAAATTGATTTTCTAGTGTTAATTAGATCATTTTTATAACATAATCAGCACATACTTTGTACTATAGTCGTAGCTTTCACTCTTTTTTCTTAGTCTACTACTTTTTTAGTAAGCTTTTCTACTAACACACACAGTCGGGGGCTAGGAAATATACGAGTATTCAGCAAAGTGGCGAAGATAAACATAGACTTTACTAATGACAAAAGGTAAGTTTTTGCATTTACAATTCTAATATTACAATCATCTATTGCTCGGGACCACCAGACTGGTCATTACGTAATGGAGACCCAACCTCCATCTCCTCAGCAACCTTATTTCTGAAGGGTTTTACTCCCTCGAAGATCTTGGATGCGTCATTCTCCGAGCAGTTGAAGTCCGCTTCAAAAGCTTTGAAGTTGAGGGGGTTGGAAGCCTTAAGCTTTGTCAAAGCAAAGCTTACTCCATCTGCAACGACGTTCTTCATGATCTGCGCGTGGTTATTCCGAGTTGTTTTGAGTAGACTTTTGAGATCTTCAAATTGTTGGCCAAGATAATTTATCTTCTCCACCGGATCTCTAAAAATGGGTGGACATAATCCCGATCCCATATCGAATAGCATTTTGTTAAGGGCCCTGACCTTCTCTTCAAGGCTTTGCCCGAATTCTGCTTGCTTGTCGTGCTCGAACTCAATAGCTTTTTCTGCTCTTTGTAATTTTTGAGCTTGCACTACATGGGTAAATCAAAAAGTCAAAAAAATATACTTAAGTATACAGTAAACTGGTTAGGTTTTACGACCAGTTATCTTGAGTTTTCTTCTCAAAATTTTTGATATCTTCCTTATGCCTGGTCGTCAAATATTCGATCGACCAGTTTTTGGCTTGGCATTCTTCTTCAAGCCTAGTTATTGGTGCTTCCTTAGCCACAACCTCCTCCTCGAATTTTTCAAATTCTGTCAAATATGATAAGAGAAGAAATCGAGGAACAAAATAACAAAAAAAAGAAAGAAATTAAGAAGTTCTTACTTTTTAGTTCAGAGTTTTTCTTCTCCAAGACAATCATGCGCTGGGTCAGCCCTCCGACCACAACCATATTCTCCACCATATGCTATGAAAGTAGCAAACTCCTTTAAAGTTTTTTAAATAAACTTTGAAGAAAGGACTATAAGGCTGGTCGTAGATGCTTACCTAGATCGCTATGCCCATATATTTGGAGTTGATGGTGCTAGGACCCGTCTGTAGTTGACGGTCCGAGATTTTACCCCAGGTCTCATCAAGTTTATCGTCTTTGAAAATTCGGAGGCAACTAGGGAAGTTGCTAGGGTGAGGAGACTTCTTCAATAATGAAGAAATCATATAGTGATACGACTAGATCCAGGATTAGTCGTACAGTGATACGACCAGATCCAGGACTAGTCATATACTGTACGACCAGATCCAGACTAGTCGTATGGAGATACGAGCTGGTCGTAGACTGGTTGAACATGACCAAGTGCACACAAAAGCCATGGGTATTCGATACCTATTTGATTGAATCTAGTGCAAGTGGGAGACTGTTGGTAATATACCCTAGAGGCAATCATAGAGATAATTGTATCACGTCTATATTTATGTGTTATTGAATAAGTATTATTCTGTTCCTTGAATGAATCATTAGTTGTAAAGATTAACGAGTATGTGACTTGTTGGTGAAGCTCTTTTAACTTATGGTGATGTCGTTCTAAATATATCCCTGGTCGGATGTCACTGGTCGGAACACTAGTGACTCTATCGACTAGTACATGTATTGATTGATGACCATGTTTCACCGGTCATGTATATAGAGATATCGAATCAATAATGTGAACACATGTTGGAGAACATGGTGTTTGATTGACCCACCTTGAGATACTACTGAGATTATTATGCTTTCATGTGTCATCAATTGGTCTCAAGTAATAATGATGTATAATCCTTAGGCCTGAGATCAACATAGTTTCCTACATGTGTAAGAGTACACTTTGGGGTTGCCAAACGCTACTCCGCAACTGGGTAATCATAAAGATAGCTTTCGAGTATTCTATGAAATATGCGGAGGAATGTGACTGGTCGGATATGAGATTTTTCCCTCCTAACATAACAGGAGAAATGTCTCTGGGCCCTCGATATGGTCGGATAAAGAAAATGCATAGCCATGCCACTGGTGGTCGAAGAGTTCGACCACATGAAGTTATCTGTCACACTATCAAGAAAGTATTGAACAGTCCATGGATAACATAACATCTCACCTGGAGTTCAACAAGATATCGTGAGGCAAAAGGATAATACACGAGCTGGTTATTCAGTTTGATAAGATACGAACTAGTCATGTGGAGATGCGAGCTAGCTATAGGCTGGTCGAACATGATCACCAAGTGGTCGAAACCTGGTCGTAAGGAGTTACGAACTGGTCGAGACCAAATATGAGCTAGTTGTAGGCTGGTCGAAACCTGGTCGTAAAGAGTTGCGAACTGGTCGAGACTAGATAGGACCTGGTCGTAGATCATATTGCATCAAGGTTCATCTGATATAATTCATATGTATTCGAGAATCGTTATGTCTTGCTAGGTGCCGCTGATGACTCGTGATCAAAAAGAAGTTTCCGAGTCACAATCGATTATGCATGAATCTATAGGGTCACACACTTAACATGTTAGAACAAACTAGTACGGATACGATTCGTCAAACGTGTTCGGATAGAATCCATCACGGGCACTATTTAAGGAGATGCTTGAGCCTGTTGGGAAGAGACATAAGTAACAGAGGAGATACACGACAAGAGTTGACGTGAGTTGCTCCAAACTCTAGATGCCATCTTCTTGAAAGAGCCTCCCTGTGCGACTTCGTGCTAGCACACCGGCGTACGGTGTTCCTGCCCTGGACGTGTGGATACCGTAGAGGCGCTACTGCGGTTGCTGTTGCGCTCGAGGACGATCCGCGACATTGTAAGGAAGGCGATCGATAACTGGAGTAGACGATCTGCGATGATTACGCTGGACGATCGACTACGTTGAACGATCAACTACGTCAGACGATCGACTATGATCACTACATCGACATGCTCTTCGTTGGACCAGGCTGCTCCAACTCTTCTTCCGCTGCATTGCGCGTTTGGTGGTAAAGATCTGTGATCTCTTGCTTGCCTGACATCCTGGTTTACGTGGTAGAATTTTGAATTGCCAGCTAGCGTAGCCTACCCGTATCCCTTCAGTGGTATCAGAGCCAATTTACATAGTTTTTTTTATCAAGATCGGTCGCATGTACTGGATATGTGACAGTAGTAGATTAGATCTATTACTGGTCGGGTTTGGTAACCTAGATCGGTTCATGTGGATGGAATGGTCTAGACACTGGTCGATGAGATCAATCAGTATTCGGCGATAGTAGATGGGCTTACGAGGAGGTATGAGCTAAAAGGACTAGATGATTTACTCGAATGGTTTTCGACTGCTTTGCATGATACTCCTACCGGTTGGAATTCCGCTATCGGAGTATGCCGCAGTGCGTGGTCGTATCAAGACAATGATCAGATTATTTCAGAATAGGGCTAATATGATTAATCCGATGATTTTCGAGGCTCGGTTACGTGAATAAGATTCATGTCCTGGAAAAGGTTTCTGAGAGCGCTACCCTCAATTGGTTCGGGATCGCCGTGGTCGTAGCTACGTTATATGGTATTATGTGTTCATGTCACATGGTAGAATTATATTCTATGCATAACTCGTTTTTGTAAGGATTGATGTGAATAGTATGTCCCATTGTGTATGTGATATATTGTTGACTATCAAGTCGCCGATCTTACAAAATAAATAGAGGAAAATGGCAAAGAGTTCTTGGGAGAGCATGGGGCCGCTCTTTATTGTTATGAATTGGTTATTACGAGGGATGCCTTCAACTAGGAAGTAGACTAATCCTAATTACACTGAAGCATAATGCTTTTTATGGTGTTGCAATCCAATTGTTTGTTGATCTTCCAGATCCGCCTCTTATGCGTTCTTCTTTAATTAGTTGACGAAGTGGTGGTAGTTACTCCTGGAAGTGACACCTGTTGGAAGTGTTGCGACTAGTCGGAGGAAGGCAACGGTTGATGAAGTTGCAACCGTTCTACTGTTGTGTGCCCGTGAGACACTTAATCGTAGGGTAGTTGTTGTCAGTGTTTGAGTTATGAAATGTCACGTGGAATGGAACAAACATGACATATGTTCCATTCATCACACGATGAGGAATATACCCGGAGTCAGACCCGGATGCTAGTTCATTGCTTCTACGAGCAGTCATCTGGTCGGGGATTAGGTACAGGACCTCATCCGACCAGGGTATCCATGATATAACCTCTGGAATCCTTACTACCACGGAGGTCGTGAGCCTTGAGGGTTACAACCATGAAGACATATGAATTGGCTATGCGAACACTTTCTCCCGATGAAGTCGTATCGGACAGACCCTCATTCAATGCCGTGACACACGAGGTAGTTTGTATTCATTTTAAAGTTGAGAAACTGCCTTGGAACCCAAAGAATTTTTCTGTCTGTTGAACAAAATGTTTTGTATGTTAGACATTTGGGTAACTCCCGATTGCAGTTCAAGAATAGCGGCTATAAAACACCTTAGCATTGGGCTTAGGTTTTTACGCCTGTTACTTTCCCTTCTCATCTCCTGAGGGAAAAAATCGTCTCCGACCACCCTTTGTCTACAACCTTCTACGACCTCCCTTCTTCGCTCATCCAAAACTCCGCCATGTTGGATCGTATCACCAACTGGTCAGCTTATGATCTAAGCGAGAAAAAGCTTAATAGCTCGGAGAAGATCATGTTGCTTCCTAACAAGAACCTGATTTCTTGGAGATCAGCAGCCGTAGAGCATTCTCCGAGCAGTGAAGATGTGGAAATTCATGTTTTCCTCGCATATATCGAATGCGGATTCGGGCTCCCAGTTCACTCATTTCTTCCCAAAGTTTTTGAGCATTACAGAGTCGAACTGGTGAATCTTGCTCCCAATGTTATCGCCAACCTCAGCATCTTTGTCCAGCTCTACAAAGTGTACTTGGGGATTCTCTGAACTCTGGATCTCTTCAAGTACTACTACAGGATGACGAAGTCGGGGAAGAGGACCGGGATGTCTGGAGAGTGCACCTTGCGCCTCCACGATGAAAAAGCTGATAAGTACATTCCTATGTACTCAAAATCTTCATGGTTGTCATGAAAGAAAAGCTGGTTTTACATAATGGTCACTCAAAAAGATAGCCTTTACTATACTGGCAAGAAGGCGGTCGAGAATCCAGAATGACGCTCCTCTACAAAGAAGGGTGGAAAAGTGGTGAGATGGGTTGAAGCCATCCAACTCCTTAATGTTAGGGGTTTAATGTCTTGGCATATAGTAAAGGACTTTTCCATGCGCCATATCAGCCCCTTGAAGGCCTGAGCATATCCGATGCTCTGATATATTAGTCGTGATGATGCAATCAAATACTCCAAGGAGGGTAAGTTCTGAATAATTACGACCAGTTTGCCTACATATATCGTCCGCTAAATACAACCAGTATTTGTCGAAAAGCAATATGGGGTTCGCAACGTCACAAAAAGCAAAACTATCATGAATAGATTTCTTAGTTGGAATGATGTGCATAACACGATAGCCTCATTAAATAGAGTGAACCATTCATTGTCATCTTGCAAAAGACCACGAGCCTGGCATGTTTCTCTGAATGTATTATATAATACGTTGTCATATCGTCTGATATCTTCATAGCTCCTTGCGTCACGGACAATCATTAGAAGAATCCTCAGATAGAAGAGTTCCCCAGTACTTCGATGAACATAATACATTCTACCAAGCTTTCTCCCTCACTTTATTTTTTCCATAACTTAGCAGTGCTATCCCAAGTATATTTAGATGGAAATTCGTAGTATGTAAGATTCTGTCCTGCTGAATTTTGTTGGTTTGCAACAAACCATCATGTGAGTGTTGTTTTAAGTTGCAAATCGTATTGAATAAGCTCATTCAAATATGTTTCTTCGTGGTACATCATTCTATTCATGCTGGGTAGATGCACTCGAAGGCGCTCAACCGATGGTGTTCTCTTATGTATGTCAAATGCAAGTAAACGCCAGAACGCCTCACATGATAAGTATCTACAATTAATGTACTCTTGTATTTCGTCGATATTTGGTTTGAGGATATTTGTGGATCAGAGTTTGTTTGATTGGATGACCAAATGAAAATACGTGCTCGGTGACATATTTGAAAAGATACTTTACCAAATTGGTTTTGTTACACCATTCCACGTTGATATGTGCTTGGTATTTTTTTAAGTAGTTTAACATTGTGGGGCACGACCCATCTATTATCGAGCCTTGTATTGTTCTTCATAATGAAGCAGCCACCATCTCGACGTCTATATACTGGGAAACCCGATTCATCGAAGGTGGTTTCATCATGGAAGGCTTTTGGTATTTTTTTTAGCAAACATCATCTTTCATGCAAGGGCGTCGTTTGTTGAGATCACCACAGGGCCCATGTACCATGAACTCTTCCACCAAAGCATATCCAAGTGGATCAATAGAAACATTCGGTAATTCAACCGACACTAAGTTATCAATGACCATAGAAGAAGGATCGTTCTGGCCTGCTAGCTAGACAAGAATATGGACATGTGGCAAACCTCTCTTTTGAAACTCAGCTGTGTACATAGCTAGGCAAAAGCAAAAACAAAGGACAAGATAAGTTGATAGAAACCAAGGAACCAAATGATGAGTGAAAGACAAACAGTCATACACGTACCAGCATTAATAGGGCCAAAAAAAGTCTCGTCTTTAATACCACCAAAGAGATAATTTAGTTTCATCTTGAATACATGACATTCTATATTTGATCTATCATGTGGGCGCTATCCAGGCTTTGCCCTCAGTGCATCAGTGATTTCGAGCCATTTTGGATTGCATGTGAAGGTCACGAACAAATCAAGTGGACCATACACACAACAAATAGCCATAGCATCTTAGAAATTCATGTTTATATAGCAACGCGACCCAATAAAATTTGCAGGCAAGGTCCTTTTTATGCCAATGTTTTTACCATTGGTACATCCATGTCCAATCGCATCAGATATACCCTGATACGTTTCCGTTCTTAGTTGGTCCTGGTATCCAGCAATGGATGTTAGTCTTGAGCATTCAACACATGAATAAGCGTTAACTATAGCTTGGTCAGACAGGCGACCACAACAGATGTATGGATTGGTCAAATAGGCGACAATAACAGATGTATGGATTGGTTTGACCTTGTCTATAATGACACAAATAGCAATAATACTCGAGCATGCTAGCGTCCTCTCTCCCAGGAGGCAGTTGTCCATCAACCTCGACAAATTTAAGCCCAACATAGAATCCCTTATTACCGTAAGGGAAAAGCAACAGATATTGTAACGCCATTAGAGTAGGATGCAAAGGGGACACACGTCTTAAAGGACCTGATAAGGCATGAACAACTATATCAAACTTGTAAGCCCCAGTGGTGAGATCGCCAACTATTAGTGCCGCTAGCTCTGGTTTAGTCGGAGGTATATGACGATCGGAATGGGTTGATTCGGACCCTAAAATACGAATCACTATATTGTTTCCTTCGAATGAGAATGGTCTTTGTCTAGCAGCCCTGAACTTCTTTACAAGTGGATTGCACCGATCAAGCATCTTTATCAATGCATCTACAACAGATGGATCTGGTGAGGTGCCTACTTCGGAGCTCGCATCAAATACATTAAGACGGTTTTGCAATTCATGGTCTGTGCCATACACGTAGAGCTACACAAACTGCGGAGAGTCACCAAGTGATGATAACATAGAATTGATTCAATGGCGAACAACACCATTTATTCTAAACACATAGGGGCCGCGACCAATATTAACACCCTTATCAACCTTTACACCAAGAGATGTAAAAGTGAAAAGGGAATTGTACGATCTTATAAGACGCATGAACTCATTTGATCCCCTGGAACCATCAAAATGGATTAGGTCCTTCAATGGCTGAGGCCATGGTTTAAATGCAGGCAAGACAAGTTTACCTCCTCAGCAACAAGCATTGTAACCGATACGACGATGTGTGAAGGCACTTTGCTGTCTGAGCCTCTCTCCATACCAGAACACTACCCCGCAGTGCACACAAGAATAGTCAGGGCCATCGTAATAGGATTGACCAGGAAAAGATGTTGTCAAAGTTATGACAGACAACAATTAAGTACTGAAGCAGCAGGACCGACAAATGTGGAGAACTGTCCAAACAACAATACTAAATGAAGTCATATATAATGCATAAGCACAAGAGAAAACAACCTTTTAAAACCTCAACATATTTCTTGTTAAGCCGAATACCATCATTTGTAAAAGGCATAAAGGATGAAAGGCCTAACCATAAAAAAGGTAGCCCAAAAAGAGCATGAAAGTTAGTACAACAACCCTAAGTGTGAAAATTAACTCATAAGTAAAACTCTGATTTCTCCTGTTCTATAATAAGGAAGAGTTATTTTAAAGAAACACAATCCATATGTCTACGTAGATTGGCGCCTGTGCATCGCAAGGTAACGTTTAGAGCGATTTGCGGACACCTCTTTGTGTGAAACATGCAGGAAAAAAGACAACTCTAACCCAGTGAAAACGAATAGGTAAGTACACTTGTTACAACGTGTAATGGTTGAAACATCGTTACAACGTGTAATGGTTGAAACATCGATAAGAACATATGGCCATGAAATGTAACAGGAAGAGATACGTGCAGTCATGGCAGAAACAGTTGACAAAAAGATGTCTTGACCCAGAAAAAAAGAACAATATAATTGGTAAAAAAGAACACTACATATATGAAACACACATACGATAATGAATACAATGAGAGCAAGGGAAAGCTGTAGACGCTATGGCCGTTTACGACCCACCTCGGGACGGGCGTGACGAAGAACGCAAAGACAGAGACGACGGTAGCCCTGGCAACACGGCTGTTACATCTATTCCGCAAAGAGACATATATGCTGGTGAATATAAAATGACCTAATGTAGAAAGGCAAAGTAACAACTAACTATAGAAAGGACCAACAAGCGCTGCGCTCACCTGGAGCATGCATAGGACTAGAAAGAGCAGAATGTGTTCTACCACGTTTTCGCGATGTAAAAGATGTCAATTCCATGGACGTAAATATGCACGGCTGTGGAAAGACGCAATGACTAAGAGAGGAGGTCGAGTAGGTTCGAGATAAACAAGAAGCAAGCAGAAGAAATCAGCATAGAAGCCAGAACAAGTTCATTACCGGTTCAGAAAAGGCAATTGAGAGGAAAAGCAAGGAGATAAAAAAGAATATACAACAAACATCGAGCTGTGAACAAACTATAGAAAAACCAAATCCGCAAACTCGAACGCTGGCTAAACAATAGTCTTAACAAGCACGGACAAACCGGCCTAGTAAGGAGCAAGAAAAATCCATTATATCCAAGACAAAGAAAAGCATGCCAAACAAGATGAACGTGAACCACAAAAATGGTATCCGGCTGTATATATGTATATTTACACACTAAAATGTACCACAGACATAGAAAGGACATGACAATGACATAACCAGACTATAAATATCATGTAAACAAATTCTTAGCCACAATGAATCTACAGGAAAAAGGCTGAACCCGCACATGCACGACGAATGGTCTCTTCTGCTGAAAACAACAGCGCAGAACTATGCCTCTTTTCTTCGCACAACATGAAAGCAATAGACAAACATCTTTGAAAACACGGTAACAAATATACATGAATGCATAAATTGATGAACCTTTTTATAGAAACAACAGTAGAGGTACGTTTGGTCCGTGATGCAAGCTCCGCACGAATACCTACGGATTTCGGCAACCAAACAAAGATTAAAGGACTAATAGTCTTCTGTTTATTAAGTAAAAGGAGAGTCAATCCTAAAGGTCTAGTGCAGGGAACAAAAAACTAATATATTCGTCCACCCGACGAAAGAAAGCTGGGTGAACAAAGTGCAGATCTACCACGAATGTGGAAATAACATTCACAATTACGCAGCAAGAGTTCGCTCGAAACCTGAGCACCAAATAAAGGGAAAACGACAAATCACGTAGCAAGAATTAAAAGCAAGAAAAAACAGATAAGAACAAAAACATGGGGAATCCTAAAAAGGAAAGTTAATCGCAATGGTTTTGGGCACAAAGAAAATCAAAACATAGTCATTTACCTCACGGAAGCAAGGTGGATGAACGAAGCGTAGCTCTATCACGGTCTCGGGAAGGGCATTTACAGATGCACATCAAGCAACCTGAAGAGAAAATAAAGGAACAACGACAAACTATCAAAGAAAGAACCGAGAGTAGGCCAAAACCAGCAATAAACAAAATGCGACAGATCCGAAAAACAAACATCACTAGCGTGACACGCCGTGTCTAGCCAACGGCGAAGAACGTAAGCTCTGAAGATGTGTCTGTAAGGGCCGCGAAGACTAAGCGACTGTGATCCGGATGACAAACACCGTGGACTGGAAACCGAAGCAGTGAATCGAGCATAAAACAAGGGAACTGGACAGGCAAGCACAACAACGAGATGCGGGGAGGAAAAGCCTCAGCATCATGAAACCGAATCGACGCAGCCAACATTAATCAACGCGTGGCCCAAAAGACGACATGACCCACCTGCCAGCATCAATCGAACATCTGCCGAAGAACACAACAAACCACGAAAAAACAGCGAACAACACCTCGCGCACGCAACAACGAGCTACTCGCACATGCACAAAAATCGACACATAGCACGGCGGACAAGACGACCATTAAATGGCTGGACGAATCACACCGAATGACCCAGTGATGTGAAGCGCGCGATGGACAACCGAGGTGACTTCTGGAGCAATGTGAGCCACGTACACCTCAATCGGATGGACGCCCAAGGAAGGCGTCGAAGGAATCGGTGTGGAAGCGGTGAGCACATGCGATAGTAGGAGGTAACCTCGATCGGACGGCTCGACGAGCAAGGCGGCGTGGATGCACTAAGCGCTCGCCGATTATAGGCGCTATAAAGAGAAGATTATTAGTAGCATAGAATAATTATTGGATCTTAAGATAACTTCTCATCGATGGGGCTACCAACCCCCTCTCTCCGCCGCTGGTCACATGAACATGGAGGAGAAGAACATGACCCAATTTCTGAAGGCATGCAAATCATACTACTATCATTTGCTACTGCTGCTCACGATTCGCATGATGCTGTAGGCTTGGCCCTCTATCTCCGGCGCAGAGCCGAGCCTTTTGCTCTTATAAAATTGCATCCCGGTCTCTGGCTTGGGGAACACGTTGTCCCACGCATGCGGCTGTGTCGTCGTCGTCATTGTTCGTTGGTATTTTGGCATTTCTGTCTGGTGCTCTGCTTTTGCTTTGTCTCTGCAGAAACGGTTGAAGCGTTCGAGGTAACGAATTGGTGGTATCAGGAATCACTTACAGTTAAGAAGAGGCTGCGAGAATCGTAGAGCGTTCTTGAAAGACGCAACCCGACCGACGCAACGCAAAAATGGAATCATGAAAAGGACATCTCCTCCATTATCAATGTGCCTCTCTGGGATCCAAATCATATGCGTTACTACATAACTCCACTGTGTAAACAGTATTGTAAGGGATATGAGCAATGTTCTAAAATGTACTATAGTAAATCTTAATATCATACTATTGTGGATACTCTGTGTTGATCTACTTCAATGCAGATGATTCCCATCCTTTCTATGCTGCTTCTGCGCTAAGAAAATCCGAGCAGGCCACATTCTGCCGGGGGAGAGAGACGTGGCAGACTGGCAGGTGTTGGCTAAAAGAGGGAAAAAAGAGATCTGATGGGTCCGAACAAAACCAATTAGCTAGCCTACCAAATCATGGTCTTGTGCAATGTTCTAGTGCATGCATGCATTCATATACTTATGGCAACAGAATCAAGCAGATCAAGACGACATTATGGACTAGTCCTACTACTATTATGGCATTAGCGGCTTTATGAGTTCTTAATTCTGCATCGGTTTTGCATTTTGTCCATCATTTGTGTGTAGTTGTTTTATTTGACCGTGTTGGTTGGAGAGATGAACGGCTCGTTCATAAAAGTTGGTGCAACACAACCCCAGTCTTCAGGCCGAATGGCTCCTATGTTCTTTTTAGAAAGTTTAACGATGTGGATTCTAGAGTATTACTTTTAAAAAAAAATTGGACGGAGTATTTTTTTTCTACGAGTAAGGAATATGATCCTTCGATAATTTCGACTTTGACGGTCTGTCTTACGCAACATGTCGAAATTATATGTATGCTGTCGTAATTATCAGCGATTAAACGAAACAGAGAGAGATAGCACTATCCTATACTATCAAGAAAGATAAGAGACATGGCACAGACATAACTCATAAGACAAGAAGTAGACAGATACCAAACCAAATCTTTATTTTTTTAAAAAAAAGATATACCAAATCAAATCTCATTAAAGAGCCCTAAAAGGGAAAATCATAAACGAAAATTACCGATTACAAATTTCACAATTGATAGACCCAAATTTTCCATCGCCAGGAACAAAAAAAAGACAAATAAATGCTTGAGTGGTTACTGGTTAGTCCATACGATGGGAGTACTGTGTGGTCACACTGACGTGCGGGCCCCACCAATTCCCCCCCCCCCCACCCCCACATGGCAGTGTCCGTATAGGACTGTTTAAAACGGGCACCTACCGCACCCACCCCTTTTAACTCTCTCTGCGGACAGAACCAAATCACCAATCAACGCACAGTGCTCCACATCCACCAGTGTCACCCCGCGCCGGCGGCGTGGATGGAGAAGCTCCCCGCTCTGGGGCGGGAGCAGTTGGAGTGAGCCTGGTGCTGGCAGTTAAAATTGGTAGGTGGCTGTAGCCCTGGAGGCTGGGCTGGAGGGTGGGGATGAAGGCCCTGCGGCGATCCAGCACCTCGTCTTCGTCGGCGTCGTCTCCGAGGGCGCTGTCCTCTCCGCTGCCGTCGTCGTGGATCCACCTCCGGTCCCTTCTCCTCGTCGCTTCCTCGTCCTCCTCTCTGGCGGCGTCGGGGAATTCGTCCGCCGCTGCTTCGGCTTCGGCGTTAGTGGCGGAAGCTTCCTCCTCGCCCTCGCAGGCGTCGTCCTCACCACACTCGGACCGGTGAGTTCTCCCGTTCCGAATTCTGATTAGTGCAGAAACGGAGTCGCTTAAATGGGGGATTTTTGTTCCATAGCTTTTGGTCGTTTTAGGCTTTTAGCTGATTGTTCTAGCAATTATGCTCAGAATTATGCTTATTATGTGTGTGTTTTGATGGAATTGGTGGTTTCGTCGGTGTTAGTATTGCTATAGACAGCGCTTTAGACTAAAAAAGGCTACCTTTTTCTTTTGTTTAAGTGCTCAGAACTAGATGTTTTTTATACGCTTTGATCTAGATAGGTCTTACTTAGCAGTTCACACTACATAGTAGTAGGTAGGAAGACATAGTTCACCTAATCGTGCGAGTTCTGTGTGAAATGTCAATCGGTTGTTGGATCACTTTAGTATAGAAATGACTCATCTTTAAATAGTTTGGGTATGCAATTCAGGGTGCTTTGATCTCGTTTAGTGGCAGCGGTAGAGTTCAAAATCGTGTCTTGCAAAACTGTGTAATTGATTTGTTCATTTCATGATATGGATTAGTTGTTTGCTGATGTCATGAATTGGGCACCTTGAGCGATTGTGTCAGTGGTTTGGGGGTTAGATTACAAGATGTATGTAGGTTAATGTTTGTGGCAACCCATAAAGTAGTACATTTTAACTCCTAAGGGTAACACTAAATTGCCTGTAATAATAGTAAACTTTACAAGGAAAGTTGTATTGGCGAATGTTATGTTCAATTATACTTTTGCTAATCTGCAATAATGCAGAACATTAAGTCATCACCCAACTGTGATTTATTCATATGAAAATTTATATGTTTGACATTTTATATTTTTCCAGAGGTGGAATTAAATCTCCATGGTCTCGAAGGAAACGAAAACGAGCACTTTCTTGTCGACATTGGAACCGTCTATTTTCAGCAAATGGGAAGCTTCGTGATGGAGGAAGAAAATTTCTAAAGAAAGTTCGCTGTGGGGTGAGTCTTGTTATTATCCAGGTCTTCTGACATACATATGCAATTATTAGCTTTACACATTTCTGCTGTAATGAAATGTTCTGCATCTTAGTCCACTTCAAAGAACGTTGAAGTAACTTAATGCTATCACTCTCTCCAGGGAATTGAACCGGGCATCAGGGCTGAAGTTTGGCCCTTTCTACTTGGAGTGTAAGTTATCTGACGTCTTTAGTTTTATACTTTTACTATGCTGTAAACAGTCATCTTGTTAACTGAGTTTAAAGTTTTAGGTTGTACATATGGTGAAAATTTCAATAGCAAGCATCAAATTGACGTTTTCTCTCTCCGTAATTTGCAGAATTATTTCTTTTTGAGTTATCATCAGTGTAAATTGGTTCTTCTTGTTTTGTCTCACTTGCTGTTTTCTTGAGTTGCTAAACAAAACAATGATGTGAATATCCAATCAACAGTGATTTTGTTTATCCATAAAATATCAATAAAGCTAAATTTTGCCTAAATGGTACAATCACAGACATATTTTTTGGTATTTTGACTATTCGGTGTTGATTTTTGAACTAAGGTCTTGCAAGAGAAGAGCATAAGGGGAACTCGTTAAAACATTGCCTAACTAGAATCCTTCTTTTGCATGTGCTAGCAAAATTCTTAGGATTCAATCCCCTAGAATATCAAGAACTGTTTAGACGATCTTTTGTACTATTACACTGAACAAATCACCAGCGACATTGATGACATAGTAGATATTGTAATAAGGCACCAATGCTGATGAAAACATGGACACAATCTGCACCCTGCCACCCTTTGGCATAGCTCGTAATTCTACCTCAACAGTAGAACACGCTGTTACATCTTATTCTTGCTTTCTGTTGCACAAATATTACCTCCAGTTTACACATAATAACCTATATCGAGGGGCAACTATTCAATAAGCCCACCCTATCAGCAATCTCAAAATTTATTGAACCCTGTCTTCTTGTCCAATATGTGAATCTAGCACTTGAGAATCTTAACTCAAACCTTTGTTTTTTCTTATTCTTTTAGTTCATAATCCATGCCTTGTTATCACAATGCATGTTACAGTATACATATCCTACGTGATGGCAAATGCAAGTTGGGATAATCCTGTATGCCTGAACCAAAATCAGGACCGCACTTGCTATGCAAGCATGCATTGGATGATTGTATGTCAGTTTAGACATAAAAGAATCCCAAAAAATGGGATTAATGCCTAAGTGGGTTGATGCAGAAAACCATCAATTAATGCTTTTAAGGTGTGTTTTGAACTTCCATACAATTCATACATTTATAACTGTATGAACTGGTTGAATTAGAGTTCAAAGAAGTCAATCTAATGTGAACCTCCTGCTAGTCTATTCTTGCAAAAATGAGTAATAGGATGCTTTTGTAGTTAAACCGGTTTTGGTGACCTGGGTTTCCTAGCACCACTTTTCATATTGCTCGTTTCATGAAAATGCAAAACACTATTTGGAGGGAAAAAAACTAGAAGAATCATAATTTTGGGGTTTAGGTTAAGAACACTACTCAGCCAGGATCACCAGAAACATGCCAAAAACAATTGATTTTAACGCTCCAAAAGTTAACTAGGTCTGCAACAGTTTGACATTTTATGTTTTTCATTTATTTGGTATAGTAAGGTCTAATAATGCACTTTTCAATTGTCCTTTTTTATCTTTTAATAAGTATATTTATTATGTAATAGAGCCGCTGCACCAAATCCAGATATTGATCGAATTTCTTCTCATATACAGCTATGATTTAAATAGTTCTCAAGAGGAAAGGAATACTATCAAGATAAAGAAAAGGTAACGTTTTAATAACTCCATTCTTTGTCTTCCATCGGCATTTGCTTTCTACATTTTGTTGAATGCCGGGCTTGCATTGAACACTTTGCAATTCCAATTATCAGAAGAGGGTGGTACAGGGACGCTGACGTTATTCATGACACGGCTTAATTTACTGACAAATGAATTGGCATATATTCTGTTGCAGGAATGAGTATGAAAAGCTGAGGTGTAAGTGCCATCAAATTATGAATTGTAATAAGGGAATCGGGCTGAAGGTTATAAATGAAGTCATTAATGAGGAGTATTCTGGTGGTGCTGAAGGATCAGAGTCACCTTATTTGGAAGATGTTAGTACAAGGGTTTCTGTATCACCCAAGGAATTGAAGTCTTTAGGCAGCAAGGCAGACCGATCAGAGAATGCTGACTGTGTTAATGTGGAATGCATGGATGTAGATACGAGTGAGTTAACTTCTGTAGACCCATGTATGGCAGAATCAGAATCCTCTGACTCTGAGTCTTCCGATGAAGAGGACCCTGGCAGGATGTCTGTTTCTGCCAATATGGAAGAGAACAGTGATCCAGATCCTAAATTTGTCAGGAGTAACTCATCCAAGTCAGAATTTTTTAGATCTAACAAAACTACAGAGGATTTTGCGACATGGCAGCGCATTATACGTTTAGATGCTATCCGGGCAAACACAGAATGGACTCTATTCCCCCATAACCAGGCTGAAGTGTCTATGGAGAAAGCACTGCAGTGTGCAGTATCTGTTGGGTTGAAAGATTATGACCATTTAGAGCCTTACATGATTTACCATGCTTCCCGGTTAGTTGCATTGCTTGAGGCATATGCGCTCTATGATCCAGAGATTGGCTACTGCCAAGGTATGAGTGATCTCTTGTCACCTATAATTGTGGTGATGGAGGAAGATCATGAAGCATTTTGGTGCTTTGTGGGTTTCATGCGGAAAGCAAGGCACAACTTTAGGCTTGATGAGATTGGAATAAGAAGACAGCTGAAGATTGTCTCCCAGATCATCAAGCGCAAGGACTCGCACCTCTATAGGCACCTGCAGAAATTGCAGGCTGAGGATTGCTTCTTCGTGTACAGAATGGTGGTCGTTCTCTTCAGGAGGGAGCTCACTTTTGAGCAGACTGTGTGTTTGTGGGAGGTCATGTGGGCTGATCAGGCAGCCATTCGAGCTGGGATTGGAAGGTCAACATGGGGAAGGATAAGGCTGCATGCTCCACCAACTGACGACCTGTTGCTCTATGCTATTGCGGCCTGTGTCTTGCAGAGGAGGAAGCTAATAATCGAGAGGTACAGCAGTATGGATGAGATAGTGCGGGAGTGCAATAGCATGGCTGGGCAGCTAGACGTCTGGAGGCTTCTAGACGATGCGCATGACTTGGTTGTTAACCTCCATGACAAAATCTGATGCAGTTGTTTATCTCAGATCGTTTATTAGAACATACACGAGGTATGTTCTCACTGAAAGTGATCGTTCATCTGTTGTTTATCACCCGGCATAAAACCCATTCTAGGTATAGAGAATGCTGTAACTTCTAGTGAGGATCAAGTATATCATTGGATGTCACCAGGGCAATGGCATTGTAAACCATGCATTGTTTAATCTAGGGAAAATTTTGTTTTTGCCTTTAATGTTTATTCTTGGCAAAAGCAATATTTTCCCTTAAATCTTTTATAGGCAAAACAGTTTTTTTTTTCAGGAATAGCGTATAATGTTCTAACTGTTGGCTGTGTCTGTGGAGTGTAAGAACTTTCATTTCGCATTCCCAATATCCATTTTCTTTTCCTGATTAACTCTGTATGTTTGAGACCAGAGCAGTGTAAGAAGAGATCTGCTAAGGGTTCCGAATTTCGGCCGAATATCGGTGATTTCGATTCTATCACCCTCCGGTACAAATACAAATTTCGGCCAAAAATTGGTAATTTTGGTTCTATCACCCTCCGGTACGAATTCAAACCGGGTTTAAAAAAATCAGTTTGCTTGAATTTTGTCCCAAAAAAAAATAATCAGTTTTGCTTGATTTTTGTTTGAATTTGATTATTTTTTAAAATTTAAAATCTGAAAAATTCAATTATTTTTTGGAAATTTTGACCGAAAATTTTCAATTTTCGGTCAAACCGGACTTACGGCTGCTCCAGGTAAAAAAAACCGGTAAAAAAGCCTGATCCTGCTGTGTGAGCCGCATGCACATATGAAGCAAAAGTTTTTGTTGGATAACTTCGCAGTTCACACCTGTGAGCTGAATCATGCTAGTGTAACTGTTGCACCCTTCCATCAGAGATTCAGAGTGAACATCTGCATCCACTTTTCGGACGTCCTCTTCCCTCGAGCATGGAAAGCAATGGCGACCAACACAACAGATTGTACTGTCAGCGGACACCTGCGCCACCGTCCAAAGCTTTGATGTGATCTTACCTGAAACAATGTTCAGCAAAAAGAGGCAACCATCAGTTGCCATGGGCCATGGGGACACATCATGTGTAATGTTTTCCCTTCTGGGCCCTTTTCCCCCATGTCCTGGTGCTTAAAATACCACTTCAACACCCTCGCAAAAAAAAAAAAAAGCTACTTCAACAATCATAAAAGTAGGATATAAAAAAGTCACAAAAGTAGGATAGCAAGTTGTATTGTATTAGTTTTTCTACCCTTTTTTTATCTCTAGTTCCATGCACTAATCCTTCATTTTGTTTAGGATTTACCCTTATCACCCACCTAGCTAGAATACTCTTTAGCACTACTACGGTTTATATTCTGTGTCAGATCCAAACAGGCAGCCACTAAAACTTGTCAGCAAACACCCAGTCTAGCCATGGTGAAGTTTCCTTATCATGGCTAGTCAAGCCTATGAGACACACGGGGAGTTTTTAGGTCATTTGGTCGCTTTTTTAAATGATTTAGCACATGTAGCTTCCGCCAGTCCGAATTGATAAAAAATAGTATTACGGTAGGTTAAGCAGATGTCACATATCTCGTACCGCGGCTGTATCCTGCAGCGCACTCGGACCGCTGCACGTGCCTGCCGTGGATCTGAACTGCAGGATCTGTCCTGCCGCGGCTTGGCTACGTACTGCACTCCCCAAGAACCTACAGCACACATGACAAAACAAAATCCAAACCCACGCAGAAACGTGGCAGACGCCTACAGCGCTCCGAGAGCAAAAAGAACCCGCAGTGGTTTGGGAGTGCTGCAAGTGACCTACCTAACCTACCGTGATGTTATTTTTATATTTTTATATAAATAATAATTACTTCTGTTATTATAAATTAAAAAGTATCTAAATCAGCCAAAACTCCCCAAGATGCAAATAACTCTAGTCAGCAGAGTACGTTCACCCAAGCCTGTGGCTGATCAAGTGAACACAAAAGCTGCAAGCTTGGATGAGACCTACATAGGGTCTACACCCTTTTTTTATTTCGTTCTTTTTTGTATTACCCTCTCTTGCAACTACTACAAGCAAGTGAATGAAACTTACCTACTAAATAGGGATAGTTTGTGGAGCTTAACGTCCTTGGGAGCCAGCTTCTTTGCTAACCTTGCCGATTGGTAAGACACATGTGTCCAAGATCACACCCCAAGATCAAGAGAGAGACTTCAACAACATAGCTATTATATTTTGGAAGGAGAAAAACCGGTGTATCTTCCGGGGAGAGATGCGCTCGGCCCATGAAGTGGCCGTCAAAATACAGGACGACATTTTTCTTAGAGGAGAGATTTAATTGTAGATTTTTTCTTCAAATAATCATTATTTTATTCTAAAATACAATAATACATCTCTTAGTTTATTTTACAGAAATAATCCTCTGTCACTCCACCGTTGGGCGACTTGGGCCTAGTTGTCCAACCATTAGGCGACTCATCCAAGCCGCCCAACGGTTGAGCGACACGTGAGTAGTCGTCTGGTGGCTGAGCGACTTGTGATAGTCGCTTAACGGTTGGGTGACAACTACGATTAAAAATAATAACATTATTATTTTAATAATTCAATGGAAATAATTGTGGGGAATAAAACTTAATTTTTGTAGGTAATACATTTAGCAAATTTTGTTTGTAGGTTGTTAATTTTTCTAGAAATGACAGGGTGGTGATAAGGTTGGTTAGTCCATTTGTGATTTTCATAGATTCTCAAGGACACGAAATCTGTTAGACTCGTAATAACATTTTGTGATCATCGTATATTGTTGTAGTACGGTAAATTTCTGAAGAATTTTATGAGAACGATTGAGGTAGCAATGATCAATAAGTAGGAAGGTAAGTGATTCTTGTGACGCGCTAGGGAATTCATACACGATGGAGAACTTTGGAGAAATGACGCAATGATAACAACACAACAATTGATCCGACAAGGATGTTATATAACACGCAGGCTAACTAACCAAGGGAAGTACTAACTGGAGTACAAGTTACAACATGCTAACATTTCTAATCTTAGTACCACTACACAAACAACAAGAAGTGGTGTTGCACTTCACGCCGGTGTTCCTACGTGTCGGTAGGTCAACATGCAACTTCTCGCGGTGTGACCTTGCTGGACGCAACGTCTACCCACCGCTCCAGCTTCTCCTTCGTCCATATTGTGTCTAATGCGACAACTCTGCCGACGGCCCTTCCCACCCTTCAACAAGTCAAGATCCGAAATCAAAGTCCTCTGTGCCAAATCCAACGTGGCGAAGTTGCCCACAACTCTGAACCCTCTTAGCTCACTACACCACGCTTGCAACACCTTCTCCTTCATAAAGTACTCCGACATAAAGTTCGATGGGTCCATGTTGATAGTCCCGCATGCAGTGAGAACATGAGAGCGTAGCTTGTGAACGAACTTTGGCTTGTTGCATGTGTAGCTATGTTCATTTACATGATCTCCAAGGCACACCTCGTGGGTAACAAGAGAGCCAGCCGTCCCAAATCCGGCTCTGTTCTAAAGGAGCACATTGAAATGATGCTCCGTATTGCTTATCACGAAGACCGTGTGCGACTGACCCTTCTCGATCTTGGCCTGCATGTACGCTGTAATATTCGAGCAACACGGTGTATGTGGGTTGGCTTCATGAAGTGTCGTATTTGCATGTCTTTCCCTGAAATATCCGATTGTACCGTGCAAAACGTCTTCCACGCTGGCGACGAGGGGTTAAGGACGGAGGCCCCTAAGAACTCAGTTGTACACCTCTGCAAGGTTAGTGGTCATTATGTCGTACCTTGCTGTTAGTGATATGCCCTAGATGTAATCATAGAGATAATTATATCACGTCTATGTTTATGTGTTAAAGAATAAATGTTATTCTATTTGTTGAATGAATCATCATTAGTTATAAAGATTAACAAGCATGTGACTTGTTGCTGAAGCTCTTTAACTTATCTGATGTCGTTCTAAATGAATCTCTGGTCGGATGTCATTGGTGGGAACACTAGTGGCTCTATCAACCAGCACATATATTGATTGATGGCCATATTTCACCGGTCATAGATATAGGGATATCTAATCAATAATATGAACACATGTTACATAACATGGTATTGGATTGTCCCAGCTTGAGACACTGTTGAGATTGCTATGATTTTTTGTGTTATCAGTTGGTCTCAAGCAATAATGATGTATAATCCTTAGACCTGAGATCAACATGGTTTCCTACATGTGTAATAGTGCATTTTAGGGTTGTCAAACGTTACTCTTTAACTGGGTAGTTATAAGGTAGCTTTCGGGTATACTGAAACATGTAGAGGAATGTGACTGGTCGGATATAGGATTTACCCCTCCTAGTATAATAGGAGAGATATCTCTGGGCCCCTCGATGTGGTCGGATAAAGAAAGTGCATGGCTATGCCACAAGTGGTCGAAGAGTCGACCACAAGAAGTTATCTGACACTTGATCGATAAAGTATTAAACAGTCTATCGATGAAAAATTATCTCACATGGAGTTCAACCAGATATCATGAGACAAAGGAAAAATACACGAGCAGGTCACTTAGTTCGAACAGATATGGACTAGTCGTATGGAGATACGAGCTGATCGTAGACTGGTCGAACATAATCACTAAGTGATCGTAAACTGATCATAAGGAGTTACAAACTGATCATGACTAAATATGAACTGGTCGTATAGAGATACGAGCTGGTCATAAGTGATAAGGACATGGTCGTAGATCGTATTGCATTAAGGTTCATCTGATATAATTTATATGTATTCGTGAATCGTTATGTCCCACAAAGAACCGCTAATGACTCGTGGTCGGAAAGGTGTTTCTGAATCACAACCGATTACGCATAAATCTATCGGGCCACACACTTAACGGATTCGGATAGGATCAGTCATGGGTCCTATAAGAGGATGCATGAGGCTAAGGAAGAGAGACACACAACGTGAGTTGTTCCACTAAAACCCTAGCCACCATCTTCTCGGGAGCCCTATTGTGCGAGTTGGTGCTAGCATATCGGTGCACGGTGTTCCATCCTTGGACATGTGGATACCGTTGAGACGCTACTGCGGTTGCTATTGCACTAAAGAATGATCCACGACTTCGCAAGGGACGCGACTGGTTACTAGAGGAGATGATCGGCGACGAGGACGCTAGACGATCGACTACAACGCTGGACAATCAACTACGACCACTACATCAACGCGCTCTACGTTGGATCCAGCTGCTCCAACTATTCTCCCGCTGCACTGCGTGTTTGGTGATAACGATCTATAATCTCTTACTTACATGGCATCCTGATTTACGTGGTATAATTTTTTAATTTGTTGGCTAGCGTAGCCTACCCGTATCCCTTCACTTGCACTGTCCGTGTCGTGCAGCAAGGACCACTTCTCCAATGGCTCGACCTCAATCCAATGGGAGAAGCACTTGATGTCCCTCGAGGTCTTCCGCGTCACATGGGGAAGGTCAAGCTCCGGCAATGGTGTGAGGTGTTCGGGTTGCTTGGCCCTAAGAATGGGAGGATTCTTGTTCCTCTTGACGACGTGCTTCCTGGTGTGCTCCTCCAACATCTCTCACAGCGCATCAAATTTACGCTGCTGGTTCTGCATAGCCAGCCTCTTGAACAGCTTCATCAACTATTGATGCGAGAACTGTTTGAAGAAGTTGGCCCCCAGATGGCGAATGAACCATCTGTTCCTCATGTCTGGCCAAGGGAACGGCTCATCAGGGTCTTGCTAAAGTTTTATGATGGCCTTCATCATCCCGGGGTGGCGATCGTGGATTATGCAGACATCAGGACGTGCTCCAACTACTCCCTCCTTAAGATGTCGAAGAAACCACAACCAGTTGTCGAAATTCTCACTTTTCCATGAATACGATGGCTAAGGGTAGAATCTGATTGTTGCCATCAACGCCAATTGTTGTCAGGATCTGGCCCTTGTATTTCCCAGTTAGAAACGTCCTATCGACTGAGATCATAGATAACATGTGCCTGAAAGCATCGATGCAGGCACCGAAGGCTAAGAAGGCCCTCTGCAATACTGTGAAACCTCGCGGTCTTCTGGATGTCTTGTTCCTCACATCAATGTATGTGCCCAGGTTCCTGTCCTGCAGCACCTGGAGCATACGAGGAATGTTGTCGTAAGCCGCCTCGAAAGAACCAAACCTCCTTTCCAAAGCCTTCTGCTTCGCACGCCATGCCTTCGCTTAGCTAATCTTGTACTTGAATTTATGCTCCATAGCCACCATGATGTGCTTGGCCTTCAGGTCCTTCTTCACTATCTCTCCATACATAAAATTGGCTATGAAGTTGGACGTTAGGTTGCGATGCTTGGGCAAAATACTAATGAGCACGCAAGACTGTGGCTCCACCTTGGAGACAATCCAGTGAGTCTCGTACTTGGGTCTACGTGCGTACACACACCAAGGACAACCAGTCTGCTCGTAGACCACGATGTACTGCTCCTGGCTTGATTTTAGGACCTGAAACATCCGTTGCACGGACAAGGCCCACAGCTTAATGGAATCCTACAGTGACCCCTTGTCGGCAAATATTGCATGAAGCCGAACCTCCGTACCATAGTACTCCCATGGTGATTTGTGCTCGTCGTGTATAGCAAGACCCTCAATGCCCACCATATTCTATTCCTACCTGATGGGACATTCGTCCTCATTGAAAGAGTCATCGCCATCCTCTTCGGAAGAGTCATCGTCATCCTCTTCTAAAGCTTCCTACTCGGCCTAGACCACGAAGTCATCGATCTCTATCTGACACACTATGCTGTCGACATGCTCCCCTGCATCCACCTGTCCAGTGGGCTCAGCGTGCGGTGTGTGATCTTCCTCCTCTAGCTCTGCAACATCGGCCATCGCGTCCTCTTCATGAACTGGACGATCTTCCTCTTCTGCATGCGTGCTCGAGCTGCTCCCACCAACCGAACGATAGCCATCGGCAGGGCCTCGTGTGACTCCCTTCGGACATGCTTGCACGAGTAGCACGCACTCGTATCCACAGCGACGACAGCATTCTACAAAGCCCTTCCATGCAGCCGTGCGCATCAGTCTGCTCAACTCCCACCGAATGTGCATGGCAGACTAACTCCAAAGCCCAGGTAGGACGACATTGAACACCTAGGGGTAAAAGGAGAAGCTGCAGGTGAGCCAGCGCAGGACATCTCTGATTCGAGCATTCTCCACGTCCGGGTGTACCATATTGACTTGCGGGAAGCCACTCAGGTCAACACCGTATGGACCTTCATGAATCGTACCAACACCGTAATGCGCTTTTAATCTTGTAGGCTCCGACATGACTAATTTTCCACTGCAAATATTTCGAACATTGCAACTAGCCATTTGTCAACATACATTCACGAAAAACAAACCAATAAGTAGCGACACGTTGCCTACATTCGGATGAGAACAAGAATAGATGAGACTATTACCTTCACGCGAAGTCCTTCTCTCCTTATCAGTGAGCTTCCTTCTTCTTTCTCTCTTACCTCCCTAGCTCCTCTCCTCCCCCTCTCCTGAGCTCCTCTGCTTCCCCCTGTCATTCCCTCTTCTCCTCTCCTTCTCCCCCTCTCCTGACCTCCCCCCTGCTTTTCACTTCCCCTTTCCTTCTCTCCTCTCCCGAGCTCCTCCCATTCTCTTCCGAGAGAAATGGTGAAAGAGACCGTGAGTGTGCCTTTCTATACAACAGTCTAGTCGCTCAACTGTTGGACAACTTGGTAGCAAATAGTGGCCCAATGGTTGAGTGGCACGGTGTTGTACTTGCTACCAAGCCGCCCAATGGTTGAGCTACAAGTGGAGTAGTCGCCCAACCGTTACGCGACTATCACAAGTCGCTCAACCAGCGGGCAACTAGGTCCAAGTCGCGCAACGGTGGAGCGACAGAGGATTATTTTTGTAAAATAAAAAAGGAATGCATATAACTGTATTTCAAAATAAAATAACAATTATTTGAATTTTTTTTCTTTAATTGTAGTCTAGCGCCCCAGTGGTACCTACACTTTTTGTAGTCCCTCCAGACTTAAAGCGGTTGTAACTTGTTGGAGCATCTTTAGTGTATTGAATCGACATTGATTCAAAATCATACCACATAAGCATTCAAGGAACTAGATTTTTTTTCTCCAATGTATTGATCCGGTTCATACTTTTAAGTGGGACCGACATCTTATTAAAAAAATCAAAAAAGAAATAAAATATATCCCTCTCAACCTCTCTCTCTCTCTCTCTCTCCATTCCCCTCACATCTGAATCAACTTGCTCCCCACAACCTACACCACCCCCTCAGCCCTTCTCCCTCCACGCCGCCCGTCGGTCAACGCCACCCCTCCGCGCCGCCGCTAGTCGACTCCCCCCTCTTCGTCCTTCTCCCTCCACACCGCAGAGGAGGCCAGATTTGGCTAGCTGGCGGGTGACGGCGCCAGTGAGTTGCAGGCGACGGCGGCGACGAGTTGCAGGCGACGACGTCAAAGCCGCGGCGACGGTGGTAAGGTGAGCAGAGACGACATCCTCTACCTCCATCATCCTCGATTCAAGACCAACGGCCGGTGGACCTGTAGGGGGAAGCTTTGTAGTCGACGTCTTCTGTGGCCAATAGCGAACATGACGACTTCAGCGGGTGGGGGTCTGGAGGCGACGATCCCTCCGCGCGTCCTGCAGCGACCCCGACGACGGTAGTGATGACCCCTGGTGCACATCTACCATGTGGGCCACACGATTTGTTTATTGCTTCAAATCAATGCATGATTTGGGTTTGGTTCTATTTTTTGTTGGAATCGATAGCTTCAACGTATTGAATCGATTCAGTGTCTTATCTCTCCTCCTTTAAACTGGCTAAAATGCAACGTTGCGGATGGCCTTAGTATCTCTTTACTTCTTAATTGAACATTTCTGCTTTTTTTCAACAAAAAAAGGTTCAACTTCTCAACAAAATGGAAGATCTTTTTTTTTACGAAAAGGCAGCGAACTGATTTCCATTCATGTAGATAGAGAATACAAAGCTAGGACTATCTACAAAGGAAAAGAGAGAGAGAGAGAGAGAGAGAGAAAAAAGAAGAACAACTAACTAGGAACAGAGAAGACAAACATTAGGAACCAACCGCTGAGAGCATCTTTAGTGTATTGAATCGACGTCGATTTAAAGTCATGCCACATAAGCATTCTAGGAATTTGGTTTGTTTTTTCTATTGTATTGAACCAACTCTTACTAATAATTGGGACTCATGTTACATTAAAAAAACTACAAAATAATAATATTCTCTCTCAACCGCACTCTCTTTCTTTTATAAATGAGTTATTTAATGCTTTGAATCGACTCTTAAGTAGAGTCCGATTCTAAAAAAAAATTTGGTTGGAATCCACTCCTCTAATGTATTAAAATAATTCAATACCTTCTCTCCGATGGTACGAGAAACGCTTGAGCCCCTGAAAGCCAGCGGCAGCCCAAGTCCGAGTTTCCTAAATAATGTCCTCAAAGAGTTTCATGGGAGTGCGCTTCTGCCGGTTGAAAAATTATGTTATTTCGTTCCTTCTGTAACATCCACCGAACTAATTAACATCACCACGAAACTTCCATAAAATCGGAGTTTTTATTTTTCGCCACGAAGTCACACCTCATTCAGCGTAACTTCTAAGATTACGCGTTTTTAAGCTAAGTCTGAACCTACCGAATAGAGGCATAGATAATTTTGCCAATTCCATTTTCTATCTCGCCTATAATTCTTGAGTTCTTTTATGGTACATTTATTTTAATATGGATCATCTATTCTTTTTAATTCAATGGTTCAGATTAGTTATAATTTAGTTATACTACACCTAGTAGTATGCGTATTATAATTCCAGAAGGGGTAGAATTATAATTGCCTATGTGAGGATCATATACCACAAGAATAATATTGTCAATCTTAGTTGAAAAAATTCATAATATACTGATCACAAAAAATATAAATATAAAGAAAGAATCTATTATACTATTAACAAATCAATGATCAGATTTAATTTATACTAACATAATATATTACTGTAATTCTTCTGTGACAACTTGACACATAGTTACATACAACGTTCTCCCCCTCCAGGTTCTCCTTGGAATACAAGGTTCTCTCCTCCAGGCTCTTCTTGGAACGGGGACCAGAGGCTACATTCGAGAGCACCGTAGGGGCACATGAACTGTATGATAAAGAAGGCTCAACTCCCTGGATTGTTGGTCCAGGCGGGCACCCAAGGAAGCTGACTGACGCTGTTGGATCCATGCTGTTGGAGCCTTGGAGGAGCTCTGGAAGGGAGGGAGAGAGAGAGAGAGAGAGAGAGCAACTGAAAGTGACAGGGACAGTGCTCTGTGTGAGCCTTGGAGGAGCTCTGGAAGGGGGAGAGAGAGAGAGAGAGCAACTGAAAGTGACAGGGACAGTGCTCTGTGTGAGCCTTGGAGGAGCTCTGGAAGGGGGAGAGAGAGAGAGAGAGCAACTGAAAGTGACAGGGACAGTGCTCTGTGTGAGCCTTGGAGGAGCTCTGGAAGGGGGAGAGAGAGAGAGAGAGAGAGAGCAACTGAAAGTGACAGGGACAGTGCTCTGTGTGATTGATGATTCTATTGTACCGATGTTACCAAGTTGAGCAGTTCCGGAACAAGAAAGGCTGCCCATCAGGGAGATCTCTCTGGATTGCTCTCCAGCTTGTCCAGACAAGTGGCTGCCGCTACAGCTGTGTACGTAGCAACGTAGCTGCCTTTCATTTGCCTTTGAGATCGCCATCGAGGGCGACAGAGGGGCGCGCGTGTCCGACGACCACGAGCGATTTGGACGCCCGCGATGTGATCTAACCTTGCTTCTTTTCCAGCCTTGTGCTTCGACATGCATGCCTTCCAAATCTCCGTGTGTGTGTGTGTGTGTACGTAAAACTGTACAGGTGGATGCGTACGCAAATGGCAACACAGCTAGAAAGAAACCATATCTGTTATACTGTATGTTCCTAGCATAGTCTCAACGCTCTCTGTTTAGGAAACGCAGACAATCTACTGATCATGCTTCGACGAGAGAAACACCCCTGCAGTGCTCGATCGATCGTTACTATGTCTGAAGATCATCTTATCGTTTTGCTGCCAATCTGATGTCTCTAGAGGCTTCTGCACGTACACGCACTTGCAACCATGTTCAGATAATAGATCAGATGGTCTGCTTATGTTTGTAATGTCCTGTTGGGCATGCATCGAAACCTGTGGATGGATCGATCATCAGTCCAGCTGTAAACTACGTACGTTCTAAATTAAGCCCCGTGTTGTCCTGTAAATTAAGCCAAGTGACGTGAAAAGTTAGTCCTAGTCACAGTGCGCTAGCTCCAGACGGCAACTTGTTCTTGTCTAGCTCTTGGCTGCGCAAGACGGACCCACACACCTCACTCACACTATCACGTACACACATGCGTGCGCATCTCATACATAACTTAAATTTTTTTTACGGACACACTAAAACTATATATGTGTATTTAATTTATTCGGATAAGCAGCAGCAGCGGCAGCATCGAGCATGACTCAATACTCGGTGGGCTACCAGCGCACACCACACAACGCTCTAGCCAACCGACCACTGGTCTGCACTCGATCTACTAGAATACTGCGACTGCAACTGCAACTGCAACTGCCTCCAAGGAAGCCTGGAATTAACCATATGCATGCATGCATGCCTGCCTGGAAAGCACACACGCACACTGGTTCAAGTAAAAATTTTCTCTGCATATTAATCCTCAGTCTCTCATAGTGGATATATATATATATATATATATATATATGCAGTATTAATTGCTTGTGTGGACAAAGACGTACGTCGTCGACCGTGCATATATAAATACACTTGAGAGAGTGAGAGCTCCACCCATGTTACAACTTATTGATTTGATCTCTCGTTTGTTTTTCCGGGTGAGTGTGCATCCATCGACCGACCGACCTGCAGGGAGTGGAACCATGCATGCATGTTGCTGAATCTTTTTCTTTACGTGTGTCACGCCGGGAGCCAGAGCTAGCTAGCTCAAATGGCCTCCACTGCTGTGTCGCATTAGTACCTTTGCCGTCCTGCCGTATGTCGTGCCGATGGGGTCGCCTCCTGCCTCCAGCCTTTTTGGCGTTCTTATCTTGAAGCCCTACAGCTTAGTGCATACGGCTATCACGGCTTGCTAAAGGAAATTAAAGGCCGCCTCAGATGCAGCCAGCAGGGAGTGTGCATGCATGTGTCTTCTTCTCTGAACCAGCCAGCCAGGTGGTGGCGACTGGCAAGGCTCATCACCAATTTCATATATATAGCTCATGCCTGTGCAGGAATCAGCTGGTAGCCCGCGATATTTTCTTGCAGAGGAACCAAAAATGCTCGAAACATGCATGCACTGCTTGCGTGCATCGAAGACATTGTTGAAAATATGCCTTAGAGATAATTATAAAGATGATTATATTTTATTTTATTCATAATATTGGATAGTATGTTATCTTGTTTCTAAAATAATATCAATAATATTTATTATCAAGTATGCGACTTGATTGTGAAACTCTATATTTCTACGATGATTATTTTTAAACGTTCCCTGGTCGGAAACACATGAGAACACATATGAATAGACTAGCATATGTATTGGTTGATGACTATGTTTCACAGATCCTGGATATGGAGATATCAAACCAATAATATGGACACATGTTAGAGAACATGGTGTTGAAAAAGACCCACCTTGAGATATGTTGATATTGTTATATGATTGTATGTATCATTAGTTGGTCTCAAGCAATGATGATGTATAATCCTTAGACCTGAGATTAGCATGGTTTCCTACATATGTAGCAGCACTCTTAAGGGTTGCTAAATGCTACTCGTAACTGGGTAGTTATAAAGGTAGCTTTCGGGTATGTTATGAAATATGCGGAGAGATGTGATTGGTCGGATATGAGATTTGCCCCTTCTAACATAACAGGAGAGATGTCTCTGGACCCTTCGTTGTGGTCGAATAAAGAAAGTGCATAGTCATACCACTAGTGGTCGAAATATCGACCACATGAAGTTATTCGACACTTAATCGAGAAAGTATTGAACAGTTAATGGATGATACAACATCTCACCTGGAGTTCAACCAGACATCGTGAGGCAAATGGAGAATACACGAGAAGGTCTTTCAGTTCGATCAGATACGGACTAGTCGTATAGAGATACGAGCTGGTCGTAGGCTGGTCGAACATGGTCACTAAGTGGTCGAAACCTGGTCGTAAGGAGTTACGAATTGGTCGATACCAAATATTGACTTGTCGTATATAGATACAGGCTAGTCATTAGTGATATGGACCTGGTCGTATATCATATTACATTAAGGTTCGTCCAATATATTCTATGTGTGTTTGGGAATCGTTATGTGCTGCTAGGTACCGCTAACTACTAGTGGTCGAAAAAGAGTTTTCGAGTCACAACCGATTACATATGAACCTATAGGGTCATACACTTAAAGGGTTAGGATTTGTTTTGGATGGTGATCCGAATTCATGTAGGCCATGAGTTCCTAATGGGCCTCAAGTTCAAGACCCATCATGGATGCCTATATATAGAGGGGGCGGTGGCATGGGGTTGACAATGATCTTTCGAAGAACTCCTGAAACCCTAACAGTCACGCATTCCTCAACCACGCCGCTGGTGGTAGCACTCCAGCGCATGGTGTCCCTGCCCCGTACGTGTGGATATCTTGGAGGTGTTGTTGCGAAGCATCAGCACAAGGACGATTCGCAACTCGTGACGATCACAAGAGCAGGAGGAGAAGACGCACGACGAGTACAACCACTCGAAGGAGAAGACGTGCGGCAAGTACGGCCACTAGAAGGAGAAGACGCGTGGCGAGTATGACTACGACTGCATCAACTCGCTACATCGACTCTACTTCTGCTACGAGTCGGCGCGTCTACTGGTAATCTCGTGATCTTTTACTAGCAAAGGTTCCTTGGTTGCGCGATAAAATTTTATTTTATGCTATCGTAATCTTCCCACAATCCTTCAGTCATAGTAATGTTTTACTAGGTAACCATATGGCAACTGTATATCACCGTGAAAAAAATATGTATTTTAATTATTTACATAATTGTTGTACATCATTCGGCGAATGATAATTTTTGTGCAAATAATTTTGAATTTCTGACCTTGTGATTTGCTTGGAAATTTGTACTCCGGCCGGCGAGGTCATCTTCTCTGGCGGCGGTGGCGACGAGTTTGGGCAGGGTTCACCGGATTAGGGTTCGGGTTCACCGGGTTAGGGTTTGGAGTTCGCTGGGGTCGGATTTAGAGGGAGGTCGAAAAAGGCCACTACAAGTGCTGACCAAGCCCTCGAAGCATTGCCACAGCTACCTACAGATGGTCCTAGTGTGGCGAGGAATACGGGTGCGTAGGTAAAATACTTTTCGGGCTGGATTGAGCACGAGCCTAAGGAGAAGTGGTCGTTGCTACTTGATAGGGGTGGTGCTTGATATGGTGTCATGACAATCATTCTAGACGAGGTGCACAATTGGGTCATGCGCGGTGCTATGTGCCTCCCTTTTGTTTGTATTGTGGAGGCAATTCTCCGTAGTACCACAAATTACTTTGTTGACAGAAGCAACAACGTGTCGCTTACCAGAGCAAATGACAGAGCATTGTACTCCGCTATTATCACCAAGTACATGGAGGAGAAGGGTGAGATGCACTGGCATTAAAGATGGGCACAACGGAGCTTCGCTTCGAGATACTGTGCAGGGATACAGGACGTCGCAGGACGAACTGCGAGCAGATCATCCACGAGTGCACGCTACGCTGCACTAATTGCGTATGCACTTGCAACAAGCCTCTTCTTCTACATAGACCCTGCTCACATATCATGGCCACATGTTGGACGGTGACGCAACATCCCGGGAGTACCTTCTGATTATTTCAACAAGGAGGAGGTGATGCAAACCTGGAGTGCATAGCTGTATGGTTACGGTGTGGTTAGCCATTTCACTGGCCATCCGACCTAGGAGAAACTTATCTAGACAACAGACATTGATAGGCTAAAGGGAAGTGTTGGCCGTCGACAGCTACGACGTACCAGGAATGACATAGACGAAGCAGAAGTCGAACGTCGTACGAAGAAGTGCTCTACTTACAGAGAGTCTGGGCACACCTTCAAGAAATACCCTACTAGAAATCCACAGGATGAAGGAGACATCAGCAGTTCGGACGACGTCACAGGGACCTCATCCGACCGCCCCACTCGAGGCAGTCGACAGAGCGGATGTTGAGGCCACGGCCACCGGAAAGGTTCGTCTTATTGAAATATGTTGCGCTCGTTGCTTTGTAATATTATTTTGATTTGTCAAAAAATTAGGTGATAACGTTGTACTGAATGTTTTGTAATATGTGGTCTGAAATAGACAGTAAAAAACAAACAAAGGTCCTTGTCGTCAGTTGAAATAGCGATAGGGTCCTATCGTCAGTTGAAGTGGCGATATGGTTCTGTTGCCATTTCAACTGACGACAGGGATCTCTCCACACTGTTCTAGGCTCAGTCGCTATTTGAAATGGCGACAATAGTTTAGTTTTGTATTAAAAAAAGTATTTATTTTTTGTAATTTTTTTTTAAAAATAATATTATTTTTTTAAAAAAATCAGTACATCGATGCATCCTAGTCTCAATCCACGCGTGATATATCCAGAAACAGCGACGCCGCGCACGCACTGGGGATTTTATATCTAGTGGCTAGCATCCACTTGCGAGGTGATAAAAATCTGGCTAGCCACGGCCGGAGAGATCGGATATGCATGCACTTACGTGTAGGGTTTTTGCTTTCGGTTTGAGATACGAATTCAGATCGTCAGGCCAGCGTGTAGTACGAACTAATGATTCAGACGAGATATTAACGACAGTGTTGACTACTGTCGGATCAGCGGTTAAGATTCTCTCTGTCTGTCTAGCTAGGTAATAATAGTCCAGGCTTTCAGTATATGGTAGGAAACAACAGGTCATGTAACTAGCCAGCTAGTACAACGACCTGAACCTGTTGCAGAATACATATATGTACCTGCAGGCCTGGGGATCGACGATGATCGAGGCCGGCAAACTATTCACTTGCACTTGTAATATTGCATTGTCGTAATCACAGGTGCATGGTCCCATAGCCAAAGGAGAACGAGAGGAGTGAGCAGCAGTTCCTAATGATTTGAAGAGCTCCCTAAACTCTACATTACTAATTTATTGAAAACAACATTTACACAGGCACAGGCACATGCACACACGCTTACATACCTCTAGGCAGCAAATTAAGGAAAGCAAAAGAAAAACTGTCACGTTCGTAACTCATAACTAGCTAATTGGCAACTACGTACACTAGTACACACGCAAGGACACGTACACATACCGGTACTAGTTACTAGTAGTAGCTGCATTTCCAAAGCGGGACGACACTTCACATTTTTCACAGCTCACTACGCGCTAGTACGTAGGAGGTAGAAGTGGACCTCCCCCCCTCGGTCCACGTGGCCCCAACACGTCATCACACCGCACGCCTAGGCCTCATCCTCACCCCCAACGGGGCAGCCATCTCACACGACAGCCTCAGCACCTCCGACAGATCGACGCCACGTGGCCCATCCGAAGGTGGCAGCCACTCGAACTCGTGCAACAGCGTGGCGACCCAGGATACGACGGTGGCGATCGCGAGGGACTTGCCGGGGCAGCTCCGCCTGCCCGACCCGAACGGTGCGAGCCTAAGATCCGAGCCCATAATGGGGAACTCAGCGGCTTGATCCACCGGCCGGACGAACCGGGCCGGCTTGAATTCGGTCGGCTCGGCCCAGATGGCAGGGTCATGGGTTATGGCCCACATGTTCACCAAGGCCGTGGTCCCGGAGGGTACGAGGATCCCACCCACGTGTACATCCGACGTGGCAAGCCGCGCCCAGGAGAGCAGTGGGCCCGGCGGGTGCAGGCGCAGCACCTCTTTGATCACCGCCTGGAGATAGACCAGCGAGGCGGCGTCCGACTCGGTCACGGCCTGGTCCGGCCCGACCACCCGGTCCAGCTCCTCGTGGACCCTGGCCTGCACGTCCTGGTGCATCACGAGCCGCGCCAGCACCCACTCGATCAGCACCGCCACGGTGTCCGTGCCTCGAAAGATCATCTCCTGCAACCACGTAATTAGGTAATTTTGTTACGACTAAGCTAACTAAACGCGTCCATGAGTGCCCATTTCCTGTGTTTAAGCGTACATACCCAGAGAACGGCGACCATGTCGGCGTCGGAGAGTTTGTCGCTGCCCTGGAGGGAAAGCAGGACGTCTGTGAAGTCCATGACGGCGCCGTCGTCGAGGCCGAGCCGGGCACGGTGCTCGTCGATGATCCGGCTCACGAAGCGGTTCACCCGGGGGACGAGGGCGGAGCACCTGGACCGGGTCTTCTGCAGGTCAAAGGGCGCGAGCCATGGGAGGTGGTCGGACCAGTTGAGCTGGCCCAGGAGGTCGTAGCCTTCGTCCACCAGGCTCTTCAGCTCCATGGCCTCCTCGCTCTCCGTCCCCAGCTCGTACTTCCGGCCGAACACCGACCACATCACGTTGTGCAGCGACGCACGCTTCAGGAACCGCCGCGCCTCGACATGCCTGCCGGCACCGCCGGGCGCGGCGGCGGCAGTCTTCATGGCCTCCACCATCTGGCGCGCGATCACCGCGCGCTGCGCGGCCGAGGCCGCGACCTGCCGCGGCGAGAAGAGGTGCGTCGATGCGACGCGGCGGAGCGCGCGCCAGTACGCGCCGTACGGCGCGAACCCGATGGCGCGATGGAACATGAGCCCGTAGGCGGACTCCTTGACCGGCCGGTCGGCGAACGCCGAGCTAGCCAGCAGCTCCCTCGCCACGTCCGGGTCGGCGGTCACCACCACCCTGGTCTCGCCGAGGGAGAACGCCATCAGCCTCCGCCTGGCCAGCGAGGTCGCCGCCGCCGCGGCGAGCTTCCGGTGCGCCAGGCCGGTCATGAGCCGCATGCTGCCGATCACGGGGAGTCCTCGGGGCCCCGGGATGGCGTTGCCAATGCCCAAACCCCTCCTCGTCCACCAATACCTGCCCCACGCCGGGCCACCCGGAGACGCCCAGTGCAGGAGCGACGTGACGACGCAAGCGGTGAGCAAAACCACCGCAAAGCCGACGAGGCGGTAAGGCTCGCCATCGCCGCCGCATTTGGCCGCCAGAGAGATGTACAGAAGCCAGCCACACTCTTCAGACGGCGCCATAACAACGTACGTGTTTTGTGTGTGCTGGTTGTTGCAATCCTTTTATGTCTCTCTGTCTCTCTCTGTCTTTTTTGCGTTCTCGTGTTGAAGTGGGAAGACCAAGGGATTCGTTCTCAACTCGAAAGACAAGTGCAGTTTGAGTTTTGGAGAACCAGGCACGGGTGTCCCTTTTATATATAGCAGCGGCAAGTTAAGGCGGTGGAGGCTGCATACGTGCACTCAAGAGTCGAGAGCACCCAAGCTATTTTGGTTTGTTGCCATACTGATACTGTACTAGTGTACTGTGATACTGTACTGTAGGTAAATTATTAGGGAGTTTAATATTGAGAATTACTATATAACTTTTGACAGATTTTTAAAGTTATAATTGTCACTTTTCTGTCTGTTAGATATGCTATAAGAAAAAAAAATCATAATAGTAGAATTTTCATTCGTCCGATATACTTTAATATTTGTATTTTTTTTCCCCATACGATGAATTGGGTCCGAATTTATTATGATTTTTTCTTCAGAACATAATGAATTCACCACATTATCGTATTTTGTTGGTGTATAATTTTATTTTTTATCTTTGTTTTTGCTCAACCTCTCAAAGTACATGTGAATAACATAACGGGTTCACCATATTACCGTATTTTGTTAGTATATAATTTTATTTTTTTGTCTTTGTTTTTGCTTAACCACTCAAAGTACATACGAAGAACATAATAGGTTCAACACATTGTCGTGGTATATAATTTCATTTTTTTTTTGCCTTTGTGTTTGCTTAATCTCTCAATGTACATATGAGATTTTCAATCATGTGATAGAAATATAAGTTATTAAGACTTTCAAGAATAATTACAGTGATCAAGAACAAAAATTATATAAATATTTTACTGTAATTTATGTATAATGGAGTTGTAAATGAACTTTCAGAATATGATAATTTTTTACAGAGAAAATAGTCGAATTCTGTGTAAACATGCCCTTTAATATTTTCTAGACACTGTTTGGTCCATGTCTGTAGTTACGATACCACTTACCCAACCCATCCACTTTATACTTCCTTCACTTTGTAAAACTTGGTCATTAATATTTTTTTTCAATATTTAGGTTAAATACATCGGATTTGCTATTTCTAAGTCGTCAGAAATTTTCTTAGATTTAAGTCAATTATTGTGGTCATTGGATTTGTGTAGAGATTGATGTGTCAAATGATTGGATTTGATCTAATGGATTAACAATGTAACTTATGCTTAAGAAAATTTTAGCCACCTTAAAAATAGACAATCCCTAAATACATATATAGATTTATCTCAAAAAGAACTTTCATAGTAACGTAGTTTTATTAGGTTTTATAAATATGTTATAATACTCCCTCCATGCCAGAATATTATATTGTTTTAGACTTATGTGTTGGGAATAGTCCTACATCGGTTGCGAGAAAGAAAAAAACACAACTTATAAGTGTGAGGGAGACCCCACTTATTGGACTAGTCTTTTAGGAGGAGAAGACCTAATACCATTTATAAGACTGTTACTATGGGGCTTGTATGCGGCAGCTCATAGGTTTAGTTGTGTTCAATCAATTTAGACCTACAGCCTGGGGAGTAGACCTAATTAGACCTAAACATGCGGCCCTAAGCATGCGACCAGAGTCTGATTCCACATCATGCACAAGAATTAAGGAGGTGGCTGAAATGCCCCTGTTGCCATTCAATTAGCTGAAATGACCATCTTGCCATTCAATTATTCCACATTGGGAAAGATGCCTCATTTATTCAATAGAGTGATATCATTCATTTTAGCCGGGGCATAGGAGGGGGTAAAGTTGGACAAGTGCCTAGATATTGTAGAGCGACTTGTATTTTGAGAAGAGTTGGGAAGGCTAAAACAACTTACATTTAAACACGGAGGGAGTAGAAATTTGTGATAAAATATGCGTTTTGGGGACTGTGTTTCTAAAACGATATTTACTTTTTTTGTGATTGGAGGGAATAGTATTGTATTTTAGATAAAATCTGTCTACCTTGTGACTGAAGGAGCCAGTAGTAGGCAAGGTTCATTGATAACAAGTAGTTGATCAAAGAGGAAGCTTTCATTTGTTGCTATGGTTACCTATGGCTCTTCCAACCTAACTCAGAAGGTTTCGAAATTAGGCTATGAGAAGAGAGGTCCAATGTTTCTGAGTTGCTCTAGGTTTAGGTGCCAAAAGTTTTGACTCATCCATGCTCTTGGTTCCGAACTGAAGGAAGAAGGGCCTGAGGCCCCACGGGCAATGGCCCGAGGCCCAGCTAAAAATACCAGCTAAAAAAAAAATCTAGGAAAAAAATACCATGTAAAGTATCAAGTTGGGTTGTAATGCACTGGGCCGGCACTGGATCCGCCCCTGACCTGACGTGCAGGGATGGAGATAGGTCCCTACAGTTGATGAAGTCTTTTATATAATTTTTAATTTGTTTACGTAGAATAACAAGATAATTAAACCTCCTGTTTAAAAAATTTCTGACTCTGTTCCGCTAATGCGTGGCATCTAGGTAAAACTTTTCTAGGTCCGTCCCGCTGATTGCGTGGCAGGAGCTAAAGACCTGGCAGTCCTACTGCCGACGCGCGGAACATCCGAAGCCTAACTAAGTTTGCAGGGTCGTTTTGCTTTCCACATCCTGCGACGGGAAGCGACATCCCGCTCAAGGAACGGAAAACAACAGCGACGGGAAGGCGTGGCGCGCGGCACTCTCCGGTAGGGCCATGGGGCGTCCACGGCAGGTGATCCGGCCGGCGTGCGATGTGGCGGCACACCGCGCGGCCAGCGACTGAAAGCTCAACCTCCCATTCTCATCTGCGCGGCTGCGCCTCACGCCCTCACCATTGCATCGGCGGACTAGCTGGACGCGTAGAAGCGGTCCGTCGCTCGACACAACGAACCTGTTCAAATCTCTGAATTTTGTCTTCTCATACGACTGGGTTTTGATTGTATTCGCCGACTGACGCGGTCGATACTGACGTATCTGGCCACGCGGGCGCCTGCGATCGATATACGTGCGTTTTTGGCCCTATGCATCGGAGTAAAAACTCACGAATCTGACGCGCCCGCGCAAGACTCGACATGGACTGTTCTTATCAAGAACCGGGGGGGTATGTGAATTGTGAGGTGATCGAAGCAGCGGAGAGGAGTGGTTGAAGCGAAGCGTTGTTCGGATCTACCTCGATCTTGCTGCCGGCGAGACGCGCGCTGATAGGAGACCGGCCCAGGTGTGTACGTGATGGGCGTTAATGTCCACGGATGGGCGGGGCCCGTGGCATCGACGGCGCAGTTAATTTAACCTAATTGATGGGTAATTACGGAATTTGGTTCTCTGGGTTCGTAGGTGCGTGAGGTGTCCATAGCTCAGCTAGATCGATCTCGTCATCTCGCAGCAAGGCCCTATGTGAAGCTGTGGACCTAGCTAGCTAGATATATTGTGCAAACATAAACAGTTTGTTAAATAATCCGTGTCGTAGTCGAGAGGAAACCAATTTAATCGTATAATGAACATCAAAGAGTGACAATGTAGAGGAGTATCCAAAATCTTTATTCATACGTGCATTATTGTACATAAGAGTCACCACATTTATAGCCTAAAAAGGTGAAACCCTTACAAGGAGTGGTTTAATCTTTTGTCTATGATTAGATTTCGTAACAACATCATTTTATTTTTTGTAAAATCTATGTATCCATTCTAATTAAACAATCCCTGAAGTTGGTAATATAACTATCACAGCACGAGGTTCCATTAAATCATTGATAAAATTAGGATGATAAACGTGTTACGCTACGCTTCTAGAGTGGATCGAGGGACCTCAAAACTACATTTTTTTTGCTAAAACGGAGCGGACCTCGACGTTATTTTGGAAACCTCAGAGGGCTTTTAAAAAAACTGCAAAGGCTTTTTTTTTCTGATACGGTTATGTTAACTTTATTACATATGTGCAAAGGGAATGTCCTAGGGGCGTGGCCAACGCTGGTGTTGGTGGGGGCGCCGACCGTGCAATTGCCTCTGCTTTGCCCTGACTCATGTGCATGTGCATGTGCATGTGCCAGATGAAACTTAGCCCTACCTCACCTCCGCCGCTGAAAGATACTATACATATAATGTATTGTTATGTTGATAGAAGTTGATCACCTTGACAGTGTTTTTTTTTTAAATGGCGGTTTTTCACCTCATATTAGCAAAAATGACAGTCTTCGATTTTTTTTTGGTGCAAAAATAGCCCCTACCGCACGACCATCATGCGGCAGGCCCTCCCTGCCCGCCATCTACCCCCTGTTGTATGACCAACGTGCGGTGGGGGTTCCCCGCATGCCACCTGCCCTTTTTGAGTGGCCACCATATAGCGGCTGTGCGTAGGATACTGTAGCACCTGCCGCCGCATTACCATCGGGTGGTGAGTACTGTAGCATTTTTCCTTTAAAAAAATTTATTTAAGTATATTTTTTCGTATGAATTTTTTAATATCTCAAATGAGCTCAAAAAAATATGAAATATTTTGTGGAGCCTTCCGACACAGTGTAATTGCTTGTATTGTTTCAAAATTTTATACGTTCTGAATATTTCTCAAAAATTCATACAAACAGTATACTTAAATAAATTTTTGAGAAACATTCAGAACGGATAAAATTTTAAAAACAATCAATAAGTAAATATACTATGTCAGGAGGCTCCACAAAAAATATCATAATTTTTTAAGCTCATTTGCTATATTTAAAAATATTATATTTGAATTATTTAAGGAGGTATGTTATCACAAAATACCAAAAATCTGGAGTTTTGTGATAACATACCTCCTTAAATTTGAAGTTTTATGAAATTGATATTTAAAAATGGAGTTTTGCGATAGTATGTACAAAATATACGTAGTTTTGCGAAACTTACTCTAGATATAATAATAGTATTAGGGAACAAGTACCCTGTTTCGAGATGAGAATATGTGAACTATAACGTCGTACCAACTAAGCAACATAGTACGACATGACTGCTTTTTTTAGTTCTTGAAAAGAAATGAATTGATTCATTCATTAATAACAGTTCAAGAAAGTGAAAAATTAAAGGACGATCAGAACTTTGAAGTAGTAAGTGGCCTGGAGCTAGCTCCACAGACATCAGTATATATATATGATATACGTCTTGCGTATGTGTATGTCAGGAGCATTGTATCTGTCCTCCGTCCAAACATGCATGCATCGATGTCTCCAAAATCCAAATTAAATTAAATCAGCTGTGCACGCATGTTCATTCCCTCGCCTTTCCCATGATTTAGTTTTAATTTAACTACCTTTAGATGTCACTGCTAAGTTGCTCATGATGGATCGATCGTTCCATCGTATGTGGAATAGTCGAGCCAACTGGGCCAAGAAGACGTTTAGCAACCTTTTGATGCTTCAAAAGGTGCATGAATGCACTTCATCGGAAAACACAGCCAGTATATGTATAGGCCTTTGTTGCTAGCCTTTTTCCTACTATCGAGAGTAGTTATTCTCTATTTCGTATCTCACAATATAGGAAATATCTTGCGTAAATAAGAGTATATATGTGTGGTATACAAGTGTACAAGACCATATAAGTGGTATTCACACCTTTTAGAGGTGGTATATATAATTTTTAGACATACTCTTTTTTAGTGCGAATATGAAGGTATTTACAAAATATGCTAAAAACTATAAGCTCTCTTACAAATTTTTCGTGTGGTTCACATTGGAGTATCTTATAATTAGTATATGAGTATACCCAAAGTGATAAAGGAGTATGTCAAGATCTTTTAGGTGGTATACCAAGAGGGTTCAATGAGTAATATATAGAGAGAGTACAAGGGGTTACCATATACAGATAAGGAATATAAAAGAGAGTCCTATTCTAACACCCACTCAAACTCATGGTGGATCACAGACACTGAGTTTGGAGAGAAAATATAAATATTGTACCCTAGTCTGTGGCTTCGTAAAAAAGTCAGCAACCTGTAATCTGATGGCACAAACTGTAAAGCAAGTACTCCCTCCTGCACCTGTGAGCGAGTGTATGAAGCATCACACCAATGTGTTTGGTGAGCTCATGCTTCACTGGGTCCCAAGCAATATTGATAGCACTTGTATTGTCAGACAAAAAGGCGTAGGTCCTACCACAGGAACTCCAAAATCTACAAGTAGTCATCTCAACCAAGTAACATCTGTTGCCAATGTTGTCATAGCTCTCAACTCAGCCTCTGCACTCGAATGAAAAACTGCAATATGCTTCTTAGTCTTCCAGGCAATCAGGGAGGAGACAAGAAAAACACAGTAAGCAGAAAGAGAACGACGATCAGAAGGATCACTAGCCCAGATCGCATCGGAGTACGGCTGAAGCTGTAGCGAGGTAGAGCTAGGGAAAAACAAACGACGAGAGATAGTTCCACGCAAGTAGCTGTAGCAAGGTGACTGTAGTGAAGATGGGTAGGACGAGCTATGAACTGACTTAAGATATGAACAACATAAGCAATATCAAGACGAGTGCTCACAAGATACACCAAAGTCCCAACAAAATAGTGATAGCGAGTAGGATCCTCAAGAAGATGATGATCAGTGGCTCTAACCTGTAGGAATAGCTCGACAGGAGTCTCAGAAGTATGAGTGTCAATCAGACCAGACCGATCAAGGAGATTCTGGATATACTTCTGCTGGAAGAGGTAGTAGCCCTCAGGCATAGAAGAGACCTCAATCCCAAGGAAGTACGTAAGAGAACCAAGATCAGTAATCAAAAACTGCTCACTGAGATGCTTCTTCACATACGTGATGAATGAGGAATCATCACCGGTGACGAGCATATCATCAACGTACAGAAGAAGCAGTATCCTACCCCGAGATGAGACATGGACAAAAAGAGCGGGATCATAGGAACTGACAGTAAAACTGACAACAGTAATCACTAAGGTAAAATGTGCAAACTAGGCACGATGAGCCTGTTTCAGGCCATAAAGAGCACGACGAAGACGACAGACGTGCCCATCTGGAACAGAATACCCCGGTGGTGACTGCATGTAGACCTCTTCATGCAGAACACTATTAAGAAAAACATTCTTAACATCCGGCTAAGAGATAGATTACCAGCGAACAGAAACAACTGCAACAAGAGTGCGAACAGTGGTCATATGAGCAACAGCGGCAAAAGTCTCATCGTAGTCACGACCGTACTCCTGCTGAAAGCCACGAGCCATAAGACGAGCTTTGTAGCGCTCGATAGTACCATCAGACTAGGTATTAATCTTGTACACTAACTTGCACGTGATGTCTCCGTACATCGAAGAGCATCAAGCTCCTCTGCCATAGCGAGCTGCCACTCAGAATAAGGAGCAGTATCACGCTAAGAACTAGGCTCGGTGACAGAGAGAGCATGAGCTATTGGAGTAAATCCAAGATGATCAGGAGGTCGAGGGAATGTCCGGTCACAAAGGACGTAACGAGAAGCATCATCAGGAGGATTAGATGTAGGTGTCGGCAAGATACCAGGAGAGGATACTGGTGAAGGACGAGGACACCTGGAGTAGTGAATATTAGATAAACGAGACGGTGGTGCTGTAGGAACAAGAGGCGGGGCTGCAGGAGACAACATCAGAGGCGGAGGTACAGAAGGAACCACTGCTGACAAACCGGGGGAAGACTGTGATAGTGAAGAAATGGGTGAAGAGTCAGAAAGAGACAACCATGAAATCGACTCAACAGTGGAAACAGGAGAAGGAACCGAATCTCGGTAGAAGAAAGGTTGATATTCGTCAAACACAACGTCTCGTGAAATCCTGATCTGTCGAGCAGAAGGATCCCAGTAGCGATAACCCTTTTGCTCAAAACTATAACCAAGAGACACACACTCAACTGACTGAGCCGATAGTTTAGTGCGCTTATGAGGCTGCAGCAGAACAAAACAAGTACAACAAAAAACATGAAGGTGGGTGTACTGGGGGGCTCGAGAGTAAAGATGCTCTATAGGACTGGCAACCTTAAGAGCAGTGGAAGACTGCATATTGATGAGATATGTAGCCGTAGAAACAGCATCAGCCCAGAACTATGGTGGAACGTGAGAGGCAAGGAGAAGAGTGTGGGCAGTCTCAATCAGATGACGATGTTTGCGTTCAGCAACCCCATTCTGAGTATGGGCACCAGGACAAGAATACTGGTAAAGAGTGCCTTACTCAGAAAGAAACTATCAAAAAGCGCTAGAACAGTACTCGCCAGCAAAATCATAGCGAAAAGTACAGATGACAGAATCAAACTGAGTACGAACCATCGTTGCAAAGCTACGATAGAACGCAAGAAACTGACCATGATTATACATAGGGAAAATCCATATAAAATGGGAATAATCATCAATGAAGATAACATAAGATTTATGTCTGCCTAAAATTGTAGTACCAAGTGATGTGTAATTTTAGCAAAGTACTACTGTAATTTTTAGTTCTATTTGTTTTTTTGTATTTGTAGGGTTCACTTAGATTTACTTTTGTCTAGTTTAGAATTTTTTGTATTTGTAGGGTTCATCTACATTTACTTTTGTCTAGTTTAGAATTTTTTTTTTGTCTCAACACAGAAGCTTGTGGCATTCATTGGATGAAAATCTTACGGCTAAGAAATGTGACTGATGGATAAAGAAATTCCAGTCACCTAAAACATAGATGCTCCCTTAAATATATATATGATTTCCTTTTTATTATTCCTTTTCTTTTGAGATGTTAATATTTCTTTCCTAACACTATCTAATGTGTTTTGTTTGTTTGATGTAGCAACGAAAAAGCTAGAAATCTCATTAACTGGAAAAGAAAAAGGAAAAATGCTAATTGAGTTGAAAAAAAGATGACATATTGACCATACACTACTACAAACCGCCTGTCATATGTATTACAGATAGTTCTAAAATAGAACCGTCTATGATATGGTCGCATATCGCAGATTGCTTTTAAAACAGAACCGTTTGTGATATGGTCGCATACACGAGACGGTTATTTTATAGAACCGTCTGTGATACTTATCACAGACTGTTCTTTAATAGAACTGTCTGTGATATCCCTTTTTAGTAGGGCCCCGCTAGGGTTTGCGTCCTTACTTCTCACTCATCGTCCTCCTCCCCAGTGCCCTTACTCCTCACTCGTCCGTCCCCTCCCTACATGAGCCCTCCCGACCTCGACGCCCCCCGACCTCGACAAGTATTCAAACAATAGGTATTGTGTTCTGTGTTGTGGGTGTGTACATGTGCTGGTGTGATTTTGTGTCTGGTAGGTTAGGGTTATGGTTAGGATTTCATCTTATCTACCCCCACACCTATCTCTCTCTCCCTTTCTCTCTCTTGCTGTGGATGTTACTGTTGTCTCTGCGTACTTCTCTCGTCATTGGGGCGGTGTCCTTGTGTGATGCATTGGTGATGTGACATTTGCTCTCATCTGGTGTAGTAGTACACTAATAGTAGTAGTTATGATAGTCTTTGAAGCATTCCGTTTAATGTTGGGTACTGATTATTGTTATAAAAAGTAGGAATTATACAAAGTTCAGGCTCAAGATAGAATGGTAGACACCATTCTCAGTTTTGTATATGTGCACTGTCCTAATTAATTTCATTTTAATTTTAAGGAAAACATGTAGTAGCTCAAACCTAATGCTCATTTCATTTCATGGATGCCATCTTTTTGTCTTTTGCTGAAAAGTTTTCATAAATAGTAAATAAGCGAGATGGCGTCTGTACAGTCTTTGCTGCCATCATCAACGTCGTCAAATACGTCTGGCGCTCCGATGAAACGGGTTCCTAAGCGAGATGGCAGAGGAATATCAAAAAGGCCTGAGAGCCGAATGACCATCATAGAGGTCGCTCCCTTTGGAATCCCTCTGCATCCCAAGAAAGCAGCGGCAGCATTCCGGACCACCTGTAGGGTAGTTGCAAGGGAACGAGTCAACATCACCACACTAAGCTAGAAGTCTCTCACAAACGAAGAGAAAGAGTAGCCGTGTGATGAAATTTCAAGGTAGTTCGAGATCCCAGCAGAAGTCTAGGGACTCGTCGACGACAGGCGTTCCTCGCGATGGAAAAAGTGTGGAAGACCTTCAATAGCACGCTTGTCACGGAGTACGTGAACAAGAATCGGACGCCCTTCACGAAGAATCCTTTCGTGTGGCCGAATACATGGGACACCTTTGTGCGGATGAAGACGACGACTGAATTTCAGGAGCAAAGTGTGGCACACAAGGCTGTCTAGACACAAAACACGCATCCCCACAGACTCGGCACCGTTGTGTACACGGGTAAAATCCCGCAATGGAGGAGGGAGGATGAGGAGGCAATCCGGTGGGAGGCCTCCGTGTCATTTGCCGGCATCACAAACGAGAGCGCCTGAAACTGGTTAAGTGTGAGGTCATCAACCACGTCTTCGGGCGCCATCTCTTTCATAAACCCGATAGACGAGGAAGTGTCCCAACGTCTGGTAACATATGTCGAATTACCTAGTTGTTAATATGTCCATAACTTCATAGAGTCTAAAATAACATGATAGTCTCTTGCAGCAAACATTGAATATTGAATCTTCCCAAGGCTCCTTCGAAGCAGTCAGAGAGAGGGATATGTTATCCACAGCCCTAGGAAACAAGAAGCACACGGGTCGCACGCGAGGCTTTGGGGTTTACATACCTTAGAGATAGGGATTCCCACACAACTCTGAGGCGTATAGGAGTAGAAAGAGATCCAAGGCTGAGCGCGAGGAATGGTTGAAAGAGTAGATTCGTGCATAATTTGGAGGACATATAACATCATTACAGGAACAAATGAATCAAGTCCTCAACCAGTCGTAAGCAGCCCCCGTTATATTGGAAGCCAACCCCCCTCTACATCGGAGTAGCTGTCCATGCCACTTCCTGAACATAGTGACGTCCAATTACCTATCGACGACATCCTGGTAATGTACATCTCTAGAATGCTTCAAAGATAGACTTGTAGGACGTCTTAGCTAATTGTGCATCATTTTGTAGGAGCCCATGCCCTGCAATCTCCAAGTGAGGCTGGTTGGTTCTATTTCTATTGAGCCTGGGCGAGGGATGGCGTCTCTATGCCAGGAAGGGACAATAATGCACAGTGCTCAGCTGGCGCAGGGTTACGCCGAGGTCCAAGTGGACATGGTACATGACACTTTTATGGTTGTCCCGCTGGAGAAATCCCCGAACGAAGACATCATAACACTAGGGGATGTCGTGCACACTTTTGTCTAGTGGCCCAAGAGGGGCATCGCTCTAGACCCTGCAGTGTCGCAATCTCCACACGGCCATGCCCTCTCCAACAAAACCCTCGATGACTCCAACTCAACCTCCGCTTCAGAAGGCCGTCGTATCAGCTCCCGTGCAGACGACGCCGAAGAAACAAGAAAAAACATGCCGAGTCGTCTCCCGGGAAGATGTATAGCAAGCGAGATGCTAAGGCTAAATCAAAGAACATTAAGGCGTCTTGCAAGCTCTAGACGTTCTCCCTCAGAAGGGCGTTGGTCCCTGACATACTATTACCCCGGCTTGGAATGAATTGCGAGAGTTTGCATGCCTGGTACATGTGGAGGACCAACGAGCGGAGGACAAACCGACCTACTGGAATCATCGTAAGATACACGGAGAGGCATTTCCTCCACAAGCCAAGTTTCTTCGTCATGGGCTTCGAAGACTTATTCGAACTATTCAACCTCGACGCCTCACTTCTATGTGCATTCTATGTTTGCCATCATATGCAAGAAATCATGAGTGCTAAGACGAATGATCCAGAGGTTTGTCAATCTCGCAATAATTATTTCCTAATTATCAATTTAAATATAGATGCTTACTACTTTACTCCTCCTAGCGACATGGCATGACAATCAAATCAAGTACATTCGATCTGAACGAACTCTCGGAGGTTCAAGGACGGCTCTCCACCTTCATCATGACGGAGATCATTTACTCGAAAGGAGAGTTTCACTCCGTCGACACCGCTTAATACATGTTCAAACAATTCATTCAATTGTAATTCATTTTGAGTTGTAATTCAATTGTAACTCTAACGACAATACATGAACAATCTTTTGTAATTGATTTTGAGTTGTAAATCACTTTGAGTTGTAATTCAATTATCTGTGATTTATCTGTTTTCTGCTTGTTTGTCTTCAGAGGGCATGGCTAGCATTTCCTGATGCTAGCCAAAAAATAGAAAAAATATATATTTAGGTATAGAATTAACTATCACAGACGATTTTGTGGTATAAACCGTTTGTTAAGGCCTACTATCGCAGACGGCTACCACGAACTACCGTCTGTGATATGTCGAATATCACATCTGTGATATGTCGAATATCACAAACGGTTATTTTTACTAACCGTATGTGATATGTCTCCAATCACAGACGATTGGTACATATAACCGTCTGTGATGGTCGACGTATCATAGATAGTTTTTGGTAGAAGCCGTCTGTGATAGTAGACCTTAACAGACGACTTCAACTAAAAACCGTCTGTGTTGTGACTTATCATAGACGACTCACAAACCGTCTGTAATAACCGTCTGTTATCACAGACGCATAAATTTAAACGGATCAGAAACTGCCTATGATGACCTTTTGTGTAGCAGTGATAAAAAAAATCCTTGATTAGTGTAATATATGGTTTAGATTAAATACAACAATCAATACACAAGGACACGTTATATGAGTTTGGCTTGACTCGAAAAACTTGCTGCTTTGTCCCATGCCGAATCATAGTCAAACTCAAATTACTCTCCGAACGTGCTTTCTTCCCCTATTGTCTCTTGTTTGACGTTAAAAGTTGTAGGGAGAATACATGCTGCCAAAAGTATGAGTAGGCAAGTACAAAGCATGTGATAGAAGAAAATTTAGGAAACGTTTTGTAGCTAAAGGATTTATTCACGGTGGTCACCCAATGGACAAAAGAAAAGAAGATAGAAGAGTGCTTCTAATAAGACCTGCCATGACAATTATCCTCATGAAAATCATTAACACGTTCATATAAAATGCCATGATCAAAGCTGCATATAAGAGACTGTATCAATTTTCAAAGCATCATATATTATTGAACAATGGGAATAAATATAATAAGTCAACCTATGTGGACCCTCCTGTAAGAATGGCATGGACCAATATATTGTTAACATAAGAGATCATAATCTATTAACTATATGTACATGTTTGAGTTGAAATGGAATAAGAAAGGATCTAAAAGTATTGTGGCATCTGAATATATGTAGATTCTACGTTAAATTCAAACAACGATCATGACATACAAATATACAAACATTCGGAATTAGGAGTTCCAAAGGAATAATTGCATCTAAACATACATAGAATGAGAAAAATGGAGAATCTAAATCTACGTAAAAAATGGATCAAAACCTCCCAAAAAAAATTTGAATTCCAAATTCCAAATATATGCTATTTGAACGTCAATTTTTTTAATTACTACTGTTGTATCCAAATATATATAGAATTTAAATCCAAAAACCAAAATAGCACATAATATACATATTCTACTGTATCAACATAAAGCTCCAAGCTAAAATTAATCGCACGGGTTTGATGACTAGTTAAACTAATCGTCAGGAGCTAAAAGCTAACGATGATCCGAAGTGCATGTCACAGTGCTACCTAAACCCAATCACATCCTGCTCTGGTTTCCATCTGGCCGCATCATAGATCTTATCGGATCCAGGCGTGGTGGGCCCGCGGGACGGGATGTACCGGGGTAAAGATACCTGTGTACTGGGTGTCGCCTCCTGATGCTAACGCTAGTCTCGCCTCGACCACTGGGCTACCGGTGGAGGGGCCATGCGCTGCTCTTTCAGTTGATCACTCCTTATGCATGCATGAGCGACCACGACGCTGTCGTTGCAAAAGCTAACCGGAGAGGCAGCTGCAGCTGCATCCAATCGCCCAGCTCAGCTCAGCTCACCATAAATCGACTGTTGAGTTTTATACACCGACTAGTTCACTCCTGCCAAAAGCTTAAGCTTATGAAAATAAAACTCAATATCAACACTAGATCGATCATCTTCTCAGCCGGCTAAAGCCCTATGAGCTAGTGCTTATCGTTAATTAGTTAGTTCCAAAGGGCACGGTCTAGTAGCTTCTAAATGGTTTTATATATAGCTGTCGCAGAAGAAAGGCTATAATATCTCTGAAGCAATCAAATGTAAATTAATTAATTTATAGGTAGCTGATCACTGGTTTTGAGATATTAAAGCTCCGGCTGTTGGCTGAATGGTTATTATATATGCACTTACGCTAGCTGTTGTTTTCCAGAGCCCATGACGGATTAGTAGAGAAGTGGTTAGGCAATATGCACCACTGCTGGTCCTGCAAATTAAGTTGTTCTCTGAAAGCCTATCTACCTTGTTCTTTTGTCAATGATTAGCTTGACAAGCATAAGGTTACAGGTCCCCGTCTCAGAAACCGTGGGCTGGGTGCTCGAAAATGAAACGGATACGAATCGTACCATGGTACTGTTGGCGCGCAGGCCTGTACTGATCGCGAGTGTGTGAACTGACCTCCAGCCTCCAGGTAGCTTACAGCTGAACTGAACAAACAAAGACAGGCATAACACTTTGATTGATTGATTGATTGATTTGTGAAGGATGTCTATGTTAAATAATCGATACAATCAATTCAATCACACATAAACACCATACAATATACAAAGGAGATCAAATATCTTTATTCATCTATCTTCTCTTGTATATAGGAGTCCTCATATTTATAGTTCATAGGAGTGAAACTTTACAGGAGCCGGTTTAGTCTTTTAACCATAATAAGGTTTTGTAACACTCCTTCCTTGGGCAATAGACAACGATATGTGAGAAAACTGTTGGTTTCTTTTGATCTCTCTGGATCTGGGATTCTTGGGTTTTAGATCGGGTCCGAGAGTGACCGAGAGAGTGAGAAAGATTACCGTCGTGCGTAGATGAGGTAGGATTAGCCATGGCGTCCGTTGGTGAAGATCTGCGCTAGGGCAGCGACGTTCGGTGGAGATGCGCACGGCTCGGCGACGGTGGCGTGTCCCGAACGTAGGCGTGGCCGTCGGTGGTCGGCATCGTCGGTGGAGGCGGCGGTGGACTTCCGTCGCCAGCCGCCTCTAGATCGGATTAGGGTTTGTGTGTTTAGGGTTTGTGGCGGCGCAGCCAACCTCGTTATCCGAGCCGCCGGTCCCCTTCTCTTTATAGCGGCGGCGACAGGCCCACCACCATCTTGGTCGGGCGCGCCTCGATCGTATGCGATCGGAGGGTGGGCATTTGGCCGTTGGGCCAAATGCCCCGAGATCAATCTAACATTCTCCCTTGATCTCACTCTATACTTTATCTTTAATTGCTTTTGACTTTCTCGATTCCATCACAGATTAGTGCATAGAACATGTCTCATCGTCACGGTCAATTGCCGATAGATTCAATAGCTACAATACACCTCATTGTTCAAATAGTTACTTTAATCTTTTGGGCCATCTTTTAGTCCAGATTCATAGGCTTTCCTTAAACCCATGCCGCTATATGTTCTCTCAACACGTTGGGTGGTAAGCCTTTAGTAAGCGGATCCGCTAACATCTTTGCGGTACTTATATGCTCAAGACTTATAATTTGATCCCGAACTTTATCTTTCACAACATAGTACTTTATGTCAATGTGTTTGGCAAACCACTTGACTTATTGTTGTGGGCATACATTATCATGGGGTTCATTATCGCGAGACAACTTAAGTGGTCTATTGATGTCGTCAACCACTTTTAAACCGGTATGAACTTCTTTAGCCGCCACTCGCCTGTAGCCTCATAACATGCTACAAACTCGGCATACATTGTGGACGATGTAGTGACGGTTTGCTTTGAGCTTTTCCACGATATAGCTCCTTCAATGAGAGTGAAGACATATCCGGATGTCGACTTTCTATCATCTCCGCAAAATCGTAATCAGATACCCCACTATATGGAGTAAATCGATCTTCGTATGTCATCATGAGGCCTTTTGTTCCTTGCAAATAACGCAAGACTTTCTTTATCAATTTCCAATGTTCTATTCCAGGATTGCTCTGGAATCTGCCAAGTAACCCGGTAACAAAAGCTAAGTCAGGGCGTGTACACACTTGAGCATACTGTAAGCTTCCGACAACTGAAGCATATGGAACCGCTTTCATTTGATCGATCTCATACTGGTTCCTGGGGCATTGAAAATCCCCATATCTGTCGCCCTTGACTATAGGTGCAGGTGAAGGACTACATTTATGCATCCCAAATTTCTTTAAGACTTTCTCTATATATGTCTTTTGTGATAGTCCCAATATCCCTTTGTTTCTATCCCGGTGAATTTCGATCCCTAGAACGAACGAAGCTTCACCAAGATCTTTCATATCAAAGTTTGAGGACAAAAATCTCTTCGTCTCCAGTAGCAGACTGACATCACTACTAGCTAGTAGGATATCATCCACATACAGGATTAGGAAGATAAATTTCCCGTCTTTAAACTTTGTATAGACACGCTTGTCTTCTACATTCTCTTTAAACCCAAATTTTCTTATTGTCTCACAAACTTCAAGTACCACTGCCTTGAAGCTTGCTTTAACCCATAAATCGATTTCTTTAGGCGGCATCCCATTCTTTCATTTTCTTCCATGACAAAACCTTTTGGTTGTGCCATGTAAACATTTTCCTCCAATTCCCCATTAAGAAATGCCGTCTTTACATCCATCTGATGTAACTCTAAATCATAATGTGCTACTAATGCCATTATGATTCAAGGAATCTTTACATGAGACCGGAGAAAAGGTCTCATTGTAATCAATCCTTCTCTTTGCGTAAAGCCTTTTGCCACAAGTCGCGCTTTGTATCTTTCTACATTCCTTGGGAGTCGAGCTTTGTTTTGTAGACCCATTTACGACCCTCTTGCTTTGGCTCCTTTAGGAACAATTTCCAAGTCCTGCACTTTATTAGTCTTCATGGACCTCATTTCCTCTTCCATGGCTTCAAGCCATTTTGAGGAATTTTCGCTTCATGGCTTCTTCAAATGAGGTGGGATCATCCTCCATTTGAAATTCTTCAGATTATAAACTGATAATCATCGTAAATAGCCGATCTTCTTATTCTTTGAGACCTCCTGGGGCCTCCTCATTTGGAACATTTTCTGCTTGAGGTCATTGTTGCTCCCCTCATTTGTGGCAATGGGTTCTATAGGATCCTCAAGAACAGGTTCCTCATTCTCATTCAATGTTGCCACAGAGGAACAACAACAGTGCTAGCACCACAAGATCTTGTACCGCGGTCGGTGCGGCAACAGCAGTAGTGAGAAGAGTGGCTCTTGAATCATCTGAGTGGGCACATATACCCGCTTCTCTTCAAGATCAATCTCTCGAGCTACCATGCTCCCCTCATCATTTCATCCTCTAAGAAGACAGCGTGTCTCGCTTCTACAAACTTTGTATATCCGTCTCGACAAGAGAAACGAAAACCTTTTGACTTTTCAGTAGCCAATGAAATGGCAACTTCATCGCTTTGGGATCTAGCTTCCCAAGGTTTGGGTTAAATACTTTAGCCTCAAAGCAGACTCCCACACACGTAAGTGGTTTAGTGAGGAACTCTTCCATCCACAACTCGCACGTGTTTTGGGCACCGACTTACTAGGCACTCTATTGAGAATATGAATGGCGGTTTTTAACGCCCATCCATAAACTCAATGGGAGTGTGGAGTAGCTCATCATGCTTCGCACCATATCCATCGAGTGCAGTTGCGTCTTTCACTACTCCATTTTGGCCGAGGTTCGCCCGTGTAGAATATCGGGCTACTATGCCATTTTCCCGTAAGAACCTCGCAAAAGGTCCAGAACTTGTCCATATGGGGTATGTCGATCGTAGTACTCCCCCACGATCGATCGAACTATCTTAATCTTTAAATCGTGTTGGTTTTCAACTTCACCTTAAATATCTTGAATTTATCCAAGGCTTCATTTCTTTCTTTGATTGGATAAATATATCCATAACGGAGTAGTCATCGTGAATGTTATGAACGAGTCATAACCATCCACACTTTTCACAGAAAAGGACCACAAATGTCTGTGTGAACAATTTGTAGAACTCCTGCTGCTTCTTTTTGCGCATTTCTTTATTTTCTTTACATATTTTCCTTTAATGCATTCTCTGCATTGTTCTAAGTCCGAGAACTCTAATAGAGGAAGAATTTCATTCTTAACTAGTCTTTCTATTCTCCCCTCGAAATATGGCCTAAACGACAAGGCCATAATTTCGACGATTCATTATGAGTTCTCTTTCGCTTTACATTTACGTCAGAGACGAGGATTCAATCACTTTCGCACGCGACGCTCTCATTATCACATACGACATTCACATCATCACACAATGATAACAAATAAAGCTCATTTTGTAATATGGCAAGACCAACACATTCTTTATTAAATATTATTTCGCACTTGCCATTTCCAAAATTACAATCATAACCATCTTTGTCCAAATTGGAAACGCTAATCAAATTCCTCTGTAAGAGGAACAAAAGAACATCTCTAAGTAAAGATTGGAGCCATTAGCTAACTCTAATGAAAGATCGCCAACAACTTCAACTTCGCTTGACTCCATTTGCGACTTTAATGCATCTTTCGCTTTCTTTGCGTAGTCCTCGTCGAACGGAATCCTCAGAAGGAATTAGCAACATGAACAGTTGTTCTGAGTCAATCCACCAAGTGGATTTGAATATTGTACATACAAGCATTCATTTATGAATGTAATAATGTTCTCACCTTTCTTTGCCATGATCATCTTTAAGTAATCGTGATGCTTCTTCTTGTAGTGTCCTGTCTTCTTGCAAATGAAGACACCGATCTTTGTCTACAAAGAAATTTATTCTCGTTGAGGTTGATGGATGATGCTTTTCCCTTGTTTCTTGAGAAGGAGGTACTGTGGAAGTTCTTTTTCTTGTTATCCTTCACATAGTTGATAGATCCACCATGTGAGGATTTAAATCTTTCCTCCTCTTGAACACACATAGCTATGCATTTTTCTAAGTCCCATTTATCGGTCAGATATTGTAATTGACAACAAAAGTGTCAAACTGTTCGCAATGAAGCAAAAATCAAGTGAATAAGGAACTCATCCTTGAGTGCCAAATCCATTGGTTTAAGCTTGATGCCAAGTTGCTCATCCTCAATATGTGTTCTCTTATCCCACCACCGTAATACCTCTCTCGTCATAAGTCGCTTAATCACCGTGTTGCATATGTCTTTGAAGAGCCAAGAACCGACTCTTTATTTTATCAAGGTATTCTGTGACAAGAACATAGTCATGATTGAGCCCACAATTGCGTGCTCAATCGTATTCTTTATCACGACCATACATTTCTTGTTGGTGTGGTCCATTTCTTATGCTCTAGGTCATAAGACATCCGTAAGGGAGCATGATCTCTCTGCCTTTTACGCCAAGCAAGATCATCCTCATTTTGACCCCTCACCGTGCCGTAGGCTCGTTGGGTCGTCTTGTAGTGAGGACCCACCCACCTCGGCTAAGATAAACGCTAAGTCTATCTTTTCTTCCACTCTCCATAGTTATCTCCTTTGAGAGTGGGTATTTCTCGATACAACTCATTAAGTTGTATCCTCCCAAAATGTAGATCAAATAAAGTGAGAACGTAACATTAAAATTATATGTCTTATTTCTAACGTTGGTCAAAAATACGACATACAACTAAAACAATTTTATCTATACATTAAAACTATATCACCGTTGGGCAGAAATAGAAACAATGTATAAAAAAATATCAATTAGAATTATAATACTGTTATTATCAACTTTGGTCAGAAAATAACAATATCATAATTCACAATAAATTCTTAAAAATTAAATTCTCTCGTTGGTTCGAATTTAATTAAAAGAATTATCTATATTGAACTTTGCAATGAAATCGTAATTATTCTAAAATAATCAATTATTCAGAAGCATTATACTGTACAATTTAATCTCTAAAAAATTAACACGTTGGTGCAAAAATTTTCCAGAGATTTTATTCAATTTTTCTATCAAATTCACTCAAAAATACTTCTGAAAATAAATTAAATCAATTTCGGGATTTACTGTTCAAAACCGGTCGAGTTACTGTTCAAAACGCCATTTCGGCTGTTATCGCAGCTTCGCCCACGGCGCCCTGCATCGTTCTTGTCTGACCTCGGCGACCTACTGACCGTTAGGTTTTTCATGACGATTTTCAACCGTCGGATTCGCATCCGACGCACCGAAATCCAACGATCCGCTGCTTGCTCAGCGTCGCCGATCTCGACCTTTGATTTTGATCCGACGGCTCGGCGTTTCGGATGAACAAAACCCCGCGCGCGCCGCCCCGAAACCCTAAATCATTTCTTCCTCTCCCTTCTCTCGCCGCCTCGAGCGGAAAAACCCGAGGCGAAGACTCTGCACCGAGAGAGCGACGGAGAGAGGATGAACCGGCCGCCGCCATGCGCCTCTCGCCGGCGCGCGCGTTCCTCGAGAGGAGCGCGCGCCGCCGAGCGGCTCCGTCGTCGGCGCCTTTACCCGTGTCCAGACCGGCGATCTTGAGCTTTTGGCGGCGCCCGGCCGATTTGAGCCCCGGCGCGCGCTGCTCGCCTGATGGTCCTCACGGCCGTAAGTACCGCGCCCTTAGATCTAGTCCTTCTTTGAATCTTTTAGGTTAGGGTTAGGGTTCGGGTTCCCTTTTCTTTTGGATCTTCTCCGTGTTTTTCTTTTGCCATCCGGATCTGAGCCTAGATGGCTCTGATACCATTGTTGGTTTCTTTTGATCTCTCCGATCTGGGATTCTTGGGTTTTAGATCGGGTCCGAGAGTGACCGAGAGAGTGAGAAAGATTACCGTCGTGCGTAGATGAGGTAGGATTAGCCATGGCGTCCGTTGGTGAAGATCTGCGCTAGGGCAGCGACGTTCGGTGGAGATGCGCACGGCTCGGCGACGGTGGCGTGTCCCGAACGTAGGCGTGGCTGCCGGTGGTCGGCCGTGGTCGGTGGAGGCGGCGGTGGACTTCCCGTCGCTTCAGCGCCCCCTCTAGATCGGATTAGGGTTTGTGTGTGTTAGGGTTTGTGGCGGCGCAGTCAACCTCGTTATCTGAGCCGCCCCGGTCCCCTTCTCTTTTATAGCCGCCATGCGACAGGCCCACTGACCATCTTGGTCAAGCGCGCTCGATCGTATGCGATCGAGGGTGGGCATTTGGCCGTTGGGCCAAATGCCCTGAGATCAATCTAACAAAAACTTCGGAAAAACTCGCCAAGAAAAAGAGTACAACATTTAATATTCGGGATTCAATTCTCAAGATTTTTGATAAATCCTTAGGATTTGATAAGGGTCGTGACCCCCCCGCGCGAACTCTGCAACTCTTTAAACTGTCTCATGCTATGGATGCATATTTGAAAACTGGATGTAGGAAAGAGCCTTAGTGAATAAACCAACTGGATTTTCATAAAACTTTGTTTGCAGGATCTTTACCTCACTATTCTTCTGGATTTCACGAGGATGAAACATTTAGGAGCAATGTGCTTCGTGATGTTGCTCTCAACATAACCCGTTTGCATTTGTGTAATACAAGTAGCATTATCTTTATAGATAATTTAGGGGATATTAACAGTATTAATGCCACAATATTTATGGATGTGGTTAATCACACGTCTGAGCCAAACACATTCAAGTGAGGCTTCATATAGTGTTATAGTGCCTGAGTAGTTGGTAGGAGTAACTACCAAGGTATGCTTAGATGACCGCCAAGAGATGTCTGCACCAATACAAAGTAATATAAATCAATTCTGGGATTTTTGCACTATAAGTATTTGACAGATAGTCAGTGTATCTTCAGGATTTAGTAATGATCATCAGTATCTATGCATGATCTTCATGATCTTTGCATTGTCGACCAACCGGATCTAAACTGTTAAGTGGTAAAACTTTCAAGGTGAACTTAATCAGTAATCATCGTATCAACACCTTATAGGCTTGACTAATATTTTTAAAATCTCAAGTATGATGATTAGTGTTTAGTATATTCTCCCCCTGAGGACAACTTCCATTGAAGTCTTGTTGCTCTAATGCCTTTCATACATTTTTCAAAAATGAATATAGACAAGTATATTGTGATCAAATCGACTGGATTACCATAATGCGGAGTCTTACATACAAATATCCTATTACTAATATGGAGATTTTAAGATAAACACTATTCGGGAGTAACATGAGTAACTTATTAAATACCACTATTTGATTGTGCAACACAAGTATATTATCCTTGCAGAGGATATGGAGTAATACTAGTTGCAAAGTCATATGTCTTTTGGATATGATTTATCAAAACCTTTCAGGGTCTTAATATTTTATAACTATCTCTGGGTGGTTAAAGTTACAACTAATAGTTTGTTATGTGGAACTATAAAGTATGGTTGTACCACTCTAGAGTAAAATATAACATGTCTTAGTTTTGGCGTTTAGGGGATTAATTGCTAACATCACCAATGTACGTCGTACCTTCATAGTACTAGAGGAAACCACAATTCCACTAACTTCTGGTAGAAGATGCACTTTGCAAGAGTTTGTGTGCCACACTTCTGGTCTTTAGGTTCCCCATTTCATTCTTTCGGGTCTTGATGGGTCCTTGTCCACTTCTAGGGATCATATGATCATTGGTGTGATTAATAGATCGACAACTAAGATCATTTTCCTTCTGGGAGATGCTCTCTCTTCCGGGAGATGCTCTTACTACAGGTAAAATACTATTGGGTATGAGTTTTATACATATTGTGATCTTGTTTCCTTTCTTACTAGTAATTTTGAGTCATCTGAGGATCTCATCAAGGAATTTCAGAACCCATTGAGAGCATATTTGGTGCGTGCCATTTGCCAGAATTATTATGCAATAGAACATTATTTCATTCATAATACGAGAGTAACGGTCTCTACTGGGACCTTTGAACCATAGCTTCACCACTTCATTATATTGATAATGACCCATGAAGTTTGAACTACCTGGTTCCAAGACTTTTATTTAGCAATTTTTGTTCAGCCTCATATGCTTTCATTATGTGATCCGATCTGAACGCTTCAAGTGCTCGGCCATGGACTTTGGTTTCGGATCTTTGTTCTCATAAGAGAAACTTTAGCAATTGCAGAGGCAAAGTGATTGTCGACAACCTTTCTCTCATAGCCTCCAAATCGAGGGTATCTCAGTATTAACCAGATCTTTATCATTTCCCAAACAAAAGACTCTTGGTCGTTCCGCATTCACAACATTGTAATATATGCACATCAAGTTGTTAAGGCTTTCATCTTCATGATGGACCTCTTTGTGAGGTATTTCACCTTTAAGGTGAGTTCTCTTCAGGAGAGTTAAAGGAATGATTAATAATTATTTTTACTATTGTCATTAGATCCTAGACCCGCAAGCGGCCCCACAGATTTTAGATCAAGAACCAGTCAGTCAAATTTCACATATGTTGATATACTATTCAACCCGGGGTATTCCACTCCTAGCGACGTATTCACTACAAGTAAACACTATGGTAACTCCTACATAATTGGAAAGTATCTAGTAAGCTCCCCGCTTCTGGCGTACAGGAGTATAAACTAAACCTTAAGTTTAGCTTAACTAGTGTGTGTATCTTAGTAGTAAAGATCTTTTCCTTCTAGAAAATACATCGACATTCGAACTTTTGGGCATCCCTCTCCCCTAATGCCGAGATTCGATCTTTATTAATAGCATACCATAAAATTCCCCTATCACGGACACATGCTTGATTGAATTTCAGATCCAATATGATCTCTAACAACTGGTGGTGACCCAAAAGTGTATGCTACAATGGTGATACCATGTGGAAAATATTTGATTTCTCCAACACACACTTATTTCAATAAGGGGTTTGATAATTATATGCAGTGAATTAGAATTTTATCAACGTAGTGGAAAGAAAACTAGATGATCCTAATATTCTGTAGGATATTCCAACTTTGGATTGGTCATTAATCTGAACCAAAGGTCGCATACGGAGGTCTGAGAGTTGGCAGACTTATTCCATAGACTAGCTTCTTTATTATTATTTGCTCAAGTTTTGATCCAATTACTAATGCTTTATTTCAAATAATTTGGATCATTAAACTTCAAGTTTATAATTACACAACATATTTTCTTATGGTCATAAGCATTGTGTTCTAACAACATAAAACTACAGGATGATCTTCAGGAACATAAATATTCGACGCTCTCCGGACCGGTTAACGTATCCCACGGGATATGCTCAATGCAAAACTAGGACACACACAGACGCAGACGCAGCGAGCAGAGAGTAGCTCAAACGGATGAGCCATATTGTATCCCGTGTGTAATTACACTGCGTAGATGTTATGCACTTTTGTTGTGCTATATTTGTATGTAAATTTTGCAAGTTATGTATGTATTGTCGGAGTAGATCGGTTTCAAATTCACACTAAATCAGAAAGCTTCGAGATTCACATGAAATCATGAAACCCTGAACCCGGGAGTCACGAGTTTCAACATTTAATGTTTAGTTGCAATCTAATATTTGAAAAATAAAATTGATGAAATTTCAAAATACACGCTGTAATTTGTGAATTACAAGTCGCGCGTGGTTTGGTTACATGCATCATAAATGACAGCATGAATGACTCAACAAACCGAAAAACACCTAAGATACACGCACAACTTTTTTGAAATCGGAAAAAGGAGGTGCATGCATGTTTCCTTTCCCTCCTGGCATGACTGTTGACATATTTTTGTCTCAACCTGATCTCATACTTCCTCCTTAGGCCATTGATCACCCAGACGTCATGCATTCGGGCCGTCTGCATATTCTGGTCCATATACCTCTGCATGCTCTTATACCCATGCTTCTCTTCTTCTAGATGTCGCCTCGCTGTGGTGGTTGTATTGCCGAAGTAATCGACCGTGCGAGTCCAGGTCTCCTCAATAATCGTGATGATATGGAGACATTGCACGCCGTTCAACACGCTATTGTACACCTCTAACATGTTGGTCACCATAATTTTGTACCTCTTAAGAATCTAGACCTGCCATTATGAGTATTTTAGTGATTAATGATAAATCTATATGTGAGACTAATACTTCTATTGTTATACATATTGTTTAGTCTCGGTTGGATGAAAAGGTGAAAATCACGAAGGTATGTATTCGACGCCATATCCTTATATCTTGTTGCATTCCTCAGATCCAAAATATAGGTTGAACTCCACTAAAAGTTTAACATGAATATGTGCATATGTTTTTATTATACATTCGTGTATACACACACTTAGAGGGAGTTCACTCTATATTTTGGGGTTTCATTACTATTGATCCATATTCTCTTTATCCACACGTATTAAGGATCTTTACTTTAAAACATATCCCTTGAGTATATATAACTTGTGTAGTTCATATATACTCATATTGCTCTATATTCAATTATTTGCAATTGAGGTTGTTGTCATCAATTACCAAAGATGGAAAGATTCAAGTATCTTGACCCACTATTATAAGTTAATGATATATTTTGGTAATTAATAACAATCACATTGTGGGACTAACATTTTCCATGAAGTTCAGTAAATAGGTTATATTCCATGATGATGGAGACGTTTGATGACATCATGAGTTGAATATCATCAAGTCAAGTTTCAAGAAGAGGATGCATCATGTGTTAATGCATATCAAGATCTCAAAGAGGAAATGATCATGAGTTGATCATCAAGTCAAGAGAAGACCCATCATATGTTGATGGAGGTCAAGTGAAGGATGCATAATGAGTTGATGCATATCAAGACAATGACCTGGACTTCAAGTGAAGATGTGTGTCATCAAGCATCAATAGGATGCCCAAGGTAAAGGTATAACTAGCTAGGGCTAAGGATATGTTCCTAGTCTTTTACCGGCCTTGATATTTGGTTGGAATACCGGATTACTAGTATAGGTTGTCGTACTGTAAAGATGGGTCTTGACTAGTAGCTTGAGTGTGTCATATGTTGATAGCTCAATCCCGCTTGGTCTAGCTCTCCATGGCATGATGCTATTTTTTGTAAATGTGTTTTATAAATAGTTGAGTCCCATGCATCTAATCCTTGCAGCATGTGACTATACTTTGCGAATGTGTTTTGCAAATGGTTGAAGTTCATCTACTTACTCCTTGTGGCATGATACTAAAGTTTGTAAATGTGTTTTGCAAATTGTTGAAGTTCATACATCATTCCTTGGCACGGTCTAAGATTGCATGTTGCTCTTTTCTTGGACTTAGGTCATATGTTGGCTCTTTGGGGTTGTGCTTTTTGATTTTATCAAATGTGTTTGAGATCAATTAAATAGATGGGTTGTGTAGCCATCTGAATAAGCTCTCTATAGAGCCCAAGATCACTCAATTCCGATATCGGAGTCAAAAGTTATTACCGTTTTTTCAAGTGTCGCCTGTGCTGAAATTCTTAGCCGGACTAACCGCGGTTGAAAGCCCAGACTGACCGCCCTTATAAGGCCGGTCAACCTTTTTCCAAAGGGCATATCTTTTTCTTTTCTTTTCCAAAGGGCACATTTTTTTGGTTTTCTTCCTCCTCGAAGCCCGGACTGATGGGGGGTCCGGTTAGACCGAACCCTGTGAGGGCGGACTGACCGAAAATTACCTGTAATGACTCTTTTATAGTGTTCCATCAGAGCCTGATCGATCGCCTCTGTGCTCATGGACCGACCGGTTTCCCTTATTTTCAGCATATTCCCCTCCAATGGCTAGTTTTCTTTGTGTGGGTATAAATATCCCTTGTGGCCGATTTGTGGGGAGAGTTACTGGTGCTATTTACATTCTTTTGAGCAAAGAGCAAGCCATCTCCTCTCTTTTGTACAAGTGTTGCACTTAGTGAGCTTAGAGAGCAAAATCCTAATTCATGTGTTGCATTAGGTAGTGGATTGTGTATTTATTGAGCTTAGACACTTGATTAGTTCAAGCGAATGTCTTCGACTTGTTACTTTTGGTGTTTACCGACACCTAGACGGCGTGGAGGCGTCGTGATCTTCTCAAGAAGCTTGTGAGAAGGCCCGGCGTTTGTGAGTGGCTTGGTGCTCGACACCTCCAGGGTGGAGGAAGAGCAACTCCGAGTAGATTGAGGTGTTGGTTCAAGTTGTGAGCCGGTCCAATTTGATTGGACTTACCTTAGAGTTGTTGGCTTAATTTGTGGAGCCAGTCCAATTCGGTTGGGCTTACCTCAACGTGTAATAGGGGAGACTGGTATGTCTCCGAACACCACGGTAAAACATTCTTGTGTCATTATGGTTTGTTCTCGAGTGTTTTACTTTATGCAATTTACTTTCCTAAAATTAAATTGCCTACATGTCTTTGTATGTTAGCTATCATTGTCAATTGTCTCAGTTTGTTGGTGCACTTAGTCAATACTAGTTGATTTAGGTTTTAATTGAGCAAAACCGTTTTGATTTACAATTCCGCATAAAACTCGGTTTTAGCCTTAGAGATTTTTAGAAAAGACTATTCACCCCCCTCTAGTCGGCCTCTTCGATCTTACAACCTCGCACCGTCTGTGTCATAGAGTAGGGACTATTTCTCCCGCTCAGGAGCGTGGAGATTAATCCACTTCGGGAAACTTATGGTGCTCCTCGATTCCCTGATTGCGGCCTGCTGTCCATCTTGTGCCTCCGAAGGGGACACCCTTGTATGCCTCGTAGTTCGATGTTCGAAGTCTGTCTAGATGGACACAAACTTCTGCCCCATGTTTTGCATTGACAACGCCTTGAGTGTCTTCATTAGCTCCTGACTGTAGAACCGCGTGAAGAAGTTCGAAGCAAGATACCTCATGCACCACCGAGTTTCCGCATCGTTCCACTGATAAGGGGGTTCTGTCCCATTCTTTATGGTGTTCAGAGCCGACAACAACCCAGGATTGTGGTTTGTGATAAGGCATACCTTGGGCCGGTCTCCCACAATCGCTCACTTCACATTTTCCAGGAACCGCAGCCAACCGGATGTGTTCTCATTCTCTACAATGGCAAAAACAACTAGAAGAAGCTGGTCATTTGCGTCGGCCTCCACTGCGGTTAGAATAGTACCCTTGTACCTCCCAGTGAGGAAAGTGTCATCCAACGTGAGCACCGTATGACGGGACTTGAAGCCCTCTATGGCCTGGGCGAAAGCCAAGAACACCCGGTCCAGTATGAAGCAGTTAGGGCCTCCATCAGGATCTTCACTTTCAACCTTGTTTATGTATGTGCCGAGGTTTGCTTTGGCAATCTGGTGAAGCATTCTCGGCACAAGGTTGTACGCCCTTTCGTATGTCACGTACATGGCCTCGATAACCTTATGCTTGGCTCGTCGGACCTTGCTATAGCTGACTGGATAATCAACCAGATTGAGGACTTCTAACAGCAGCATCTTGGGGGAGACAAACACGTCCCCCGCAACTAGGTGTCTGATGAGACTTGCCACATATACAGAAGTCACATTCCGATGCTACCGCAGCGGCTCGCTAAGCTCGCAAGTGTGGTCGGTCACAGCCTTGATTGTGAAGACTGAGCCGAAGAAGTTTGCTCAGTGAGCGCTGATCTTGCCAAGGTAGCCTTCCACTAGGCACTTCACTGTATAATATCCTGGGTTGGACTAGTGCACCCAGTACACACGGTTGATAGACAAGGGGTACCATACTATAGCTTGCTGCACGGCCGCCTTACTAGGGAAGTGCTGCCCAACTAAGAGAGTGTCACCATCAAACCCTCACTAGGACCCTTCTTGCGGTAGTATGACCGACTACACTGCGATATCAAGTCTGGATGCCATGTAAGGCACCTCCGATGACACAATTCCACTGGACAGACCACCACCCTAGGGTGCGTCCTCCTCACTACCATCCGAACATGGGTCAGCGTCCTCGTCGGACTCCAACCCGAGAGGCTGGTCCGGTAAATACTCATGGTAGTCGATGCGGGCCGACCACCATAGTCCATCCCCCTCATTTTGCACTTCCTTCAAAACAACACATTCTGTGCTACCGTCTTTAAGCTCCGCCTGCGGTTGCCCTCTTCCCGAGGCACCAGCATCATCAACGTTTACCGGTGTCCTATGTACGAAATTCATATACACCATCGGCTTCCTGTATATCGTCGCCTCGGCCTGGGAAGCAATCTGCATGTACTGGCCACGTACTCCCATACACCCTGCCCTCCCCTATTAGTGTAGGTGATCCCCTCGATGACAAGTTTCTTCGTCATTGCCTTCGTGTCAAACTACCTCCTGATGCATCTTCTAAGCTCATGAATATTCATCGCATCGAGCTCCTCCGCCCAAACCACCTTGTACTGGCATCCCGATAGATCAAACCTATCGGGTCTAGCCCGTACGAGACCGTCACCATAAAAAACTACCAAATCTTACATGTTTGAAATTACGTAAAGCCATAACAACTCGATTTACGGTACGCAATATAGCAAACATGACATTTAATTACCACTAATTAATTTATTATACACGACTATTTACATGGAATTATTTCTTTAAGTACCAATAATTAAATAGGACTAAACTAATTAATACTAATTAATTACAAGCAATTTATTTGCCACTAATTACCCAAGATAGGAATAATTTTGACATATTACATACAAGTAAGCAATTAAATACGAAAAATTAATTAATTAGAAAAAAAATTGATTACTTATCAATAAATTACTTATGAGTATTCATTACATCTAACTAATTCCCACTAAATTAATTACGATTAATTAATTAACACTAATTAACTACATGTCATTAATTAATCATAATTAATTGTAATTATTTACTTACTACTAATTAACTACGAGTCATTACTTACCAATAAATTAATTATGACTATGTAATTACGACACGTAATTTGCACTAATGTAATTACCACTAAAAAACTACGACTAAATTAATTATGATTTATTAATTACAACTAATTAATTAATAATTAATTAATTTCCACTCATTACTTACAACTAATTAACTACAAGTATTTAATTATGACTACTTGATTACCACTAATTTAATTACCACTTATAAACTACGGGTAAATTACAACTAATTACAACTAATAAAATACCACTAATTAACTACGATAGAAATAATTACAACTAAAGCATATGGAATAATTTTACCTTGCCTTAATGTCGACCTCATTGTACTTATATAACCCTAAGCACTGCTCTAAATATTATTTAATTCACAACGTAATTCAAAAAAAGTTTTAGTTCAATTCTCTGTGTTCTAATCGACGAGCGTGAGAACGAGAATAAATTCCAGAATGAGAGCGAGAATGAGCACGATGTCGATTTTTATAGCCGCACGAAGGCGTTTCGCGCCGACCATGAGGCAATGGGAGAGAACCCCGCATGTTGTGCGCTGTGATTCTACATGCATGCAGCCATGTGGACGGAGGCAGCGAGGTGATGGAGTGGATGGATGGGATGGGGGAAAAGGTCGAGGGGACAGGGGATGCTTTCGGCGGAAGGAGAAAATGTGCCCATGGCCTAGTCATAGAACAGGTTGGATTAAATACCATGCCACCAGGGAATTACAGGGGATGTGGCGGGAGACCGATGAGACCTGTTGTCTTGTCATTCTCCACGAGGAAAGTCATCTGAACGACTAGCGTTCGATGGAGTTGCCCCAGTATGACTACCAGAACAATGTCGTCGAGTCCGCTCAAGCCTGACCATCGTGTCCTGAAGTCTTTGTGCGATCTCTTGAGCAAAGAGATCGTAACCTAGCGCTTGTCCAAGTTCTTGAACTTCCTTTGACTGGTATTGGATGCGCCCAGGTAAGGACTTCTGGATAGCAATTCTTCTTCTCCGAATGGTTTCAGGATCATCAACGTCTGAGTTAGCTGGAGCATGCCGAAGTGGAGAGCGATTATTTCTAGAATTTCATCCACGTTCATGAAGATGGAGATCATGTTCATCACCGGAGGCGTTCTCGCCATCACCACAAGAGCTCGAAGTGAATGTGCGGTGGGAAACATCCCCAGCCCTACCTCTTGGAGAGAGATTGGGATCTATGGGGAGGACAAAGACCTCCTGGGTGCTATTATCTCCACTTGCGTCTCAGTTCTCCTGATTCGAGGAGTAGTCGAAAGACAATGCCTCATGATTTTGAGCAATCCCCTTGAGGAAGGAGAATTCCGGGTTATAACCGTCTCCAACTGAAGGTGAACCCTGCGGGGGTATGGTCGAATTCGCAGGTGAAGCGGGCTCGACAATGCACCTCGTGGGGGTAACCAAAGGGTGACGGTTATCAGGTGTTGATTGAGTCCTGGAATCCATGATTTCAGGACTTGTTGTGCTAGATCGGACAGCCTCAAACGGGCTTGAACATTTGGAGGGGAACCCTCGCTGTGCTTTGTACTCGTCGTGGCGCGATCCTGACCCTAGTGGGATGGACTCTTGCTCTTTGAGGAGTCTGGTTCCTCATCTGGGCATAATGTTGTAGAGGAGAAAGATCCCTCGTCAACCTTGTTCGTGGCATGATCTCCTAGGCCTGGTGAAAGATCCCTAGAAAACGCGTTGCCATCGGACGAAATGATGCCCTGCTTGTACTTGTAGTAGGCATCCATGTCAAGTTCTACGTAATCTGCCAAATCGAACCAATTCTCCTTATTTCACTCTCTCGCCATGAAAGCATCAGAGTTGAAAAATGAAGATAATTTGTCAAAAGGAAAGGAGAAACCAGAAGATCCGCACAGTCGGCGCCAACTGTCAATGGTTTAGTATCGATTTTACGAATGAACACTGGGAACTCTCCTTGAGTTAAACCACGTAGAAAAAGCATAAGGATTTTATACAGGTTCAGGCCTTCTCCTGAGAGAATAATAACCATACTCTTGTGTTGTTGTATTGACTATGTTTTACAATAGTGAAGAAATCACTAGAACTAGAGCTTAATAACTTCTGTCTATTGAGTGTGTCTTCGTTGTCGTTCTTCTTGTTGTCCTCTATCCACCGGCTTTACTCCTTACATAGCGTGTGAAGGGGTGGTAATTGTCCCATATCAAGAGGTGTTTCACCGTTTGATGAAATGCACACGTTTAGTGATGGTTATTGTCAGAGACTGATTCTCCCACGTCGCTTTGCAGTTATGCCAGAGACAGAGGCTTAATATGTGCAGTTACCCCAGAGAATAACAACACATATTAACTACTGTATGTATTAAACACAGCGCATAAGTGTCCTAAGTCGACTGAGCCTACATATCTGTAGACTTTGTTGACTATATGGTGGTCATAATTGACCAGATCGTAGTAAAACTTACGATCGTGAAGTAATCATAGTAAGGCTTATAATCATGAGGTGGTAGAAAATCTTACAACCACTAGGTAATCGTACATGTACTTACGACCATATAGGATCGTCGTAAAATGATTTACGACCACTCGACTAATCTTCCCCCTTATTAATGATAAGGGGTATCCTTACGAATAACATAAAGATATTGTTATCTATAATAACAATTATAAATAAACAATTTAACTAATCGATAATTATTAGATCCTCGTCAGGTCCGAAAACAACATTTAGGGGGGCAGTATACACTTGTAAGCATAAGCATAATATGCAGTAAAAATAACTTCAGACTTTTAGTGTTTCGCATAGCTTATAAATCGGAGCATATAAGATTGGCGTTTCAGATTTAGGCTTTGGCTTCAGAATAGATAGCATGTTCATGTTCCTGGCTTTTTACTGACCAAACGTAAGGCAGATACACTGAAATACTGCAGATACGATCACGAGACGACACAGGAGTGCATCATGGAATTTTGTTATTCTCAGATTCTGGAAAGCACTCAAGCAAGCCTTCCAAGATTTTTATTGACAAATGTACCCCACAGACTCACGCAGACTCGGAACTGTAATGGCTGCTGATTCATTCACTTCTGTAATATTACACACGGGAAAATCTATCACTCACAAGTAAAAAGCAAGTAGAGACATCAGTGAAATCAATGCTGGGGAGCCATTTCTCTCCAATCAAGTCAACCTCTCAAGTCAACCTCCTGTACTACGTATTCTTCTACCACAATGTCATTGTCGTTGTATCATCATTGTCACAATGTTCATTTCTGGGAGTAAGCACCAACCAGGCTGAAAGATCGCCGTTCAACTCGTGGAGCCAGGGAGAAATTCAGTCCAAACATCTCCTTGAGGGCCTGTGCCGGCTCTAGCAGATCAATCAGCTTCGCAACAAGAGAGGCGCTCTCTCTAATATGTTCCATGTCGGTCTGTGTCCACATGAGACGAGATAGCTGTAACCTTCGTTGTTTGGTGCTCAAATCAATTCCCCATCTTGTGTAAATGCTCTCTTTCTCCCCATTGGTGAGCTTCTTAAGCATCTGCTTATAGAGCATATCCCTTTCACGTCGAAGATTCTTCAAGCTGCCAACAAAATGAGTCCCAGTATTCCATCACACATAGGTTTCATGGGCAATGCTAACAATCTCTGTTGATTTGATACTTCTAAAATATAAAAAAAAATACCTTGATGTGATGGCGGAATTAACCTTGTCTTCTACTGCAGGGCTGGCACTGAACGAGCTCTTAATGAAGTGCAGTCTCCTGTGTTCCACTTCCATGTAGATGTTGTCTGCTGGATCACCCTTGAAGAGGAGGAGGAAGTAAGTTCTGTGTACTATGGAGACATTGCATTCGTGCCACAACTCAATAATCTCTTGCTGTTTTTTCTCAAAATCAATAGGCCAACGAGAAGGAGATTCAATGGTACTCAATGCTGAATCTATGCCAACATCTTTGACAGTTTTCGTCACTGTGGAGTCATCTCTAACGGCCTGCTGCTTAAATTAAATATACAAAGACATTAAAACTCAGCTTAATAAGCTAAACAAACTATTAGGTAGCAGTTACAATCTTTGAGCTCCTAGTATACTAGCCAATTTCTCTGAGCTCGTAGTATACAAGCCAATTCCATTTTGCAAAGTTTGCCATTGTTAGCATAGTAAAAAACCATAGCATGATAAAAATTGAAGGAAAAGAGTATAGCGGGATGCAGATCCTAGTATTTATTACATTTTTAAGCAAAACATCGTGGGATCCTGAGCTGGCAAGAATATAAGGAAAAATAAAAAAGTGTACGCTCTTAGCATGTTTACCTGTGCCTGATAATCCTCAAGTTGGTCCCCGTGGTGGTTTTCTGTCTTCTCTTCCAACCCTGTGACACAACTGATGTCATTGACAAGAGTTTCTTGTTTTGCATCGCTGGTGCTCATGTCCTTGGCTACTTCATCACCCGTGCCCATGTCCTTGACTACTTCATCAGAAACTACTTCGCCAGAAACAGCGGAGCAGTTTACCGAAATGTCATCATTTTGGCAATCACCATTTTCTGGATACAGACTTCTCCTAACCTTATCAGGCCTTCTGGGAGCATGCCTGAAAATTTCGTCAGGTGGCGTTCGGCTGGTATTCTCGGAATCATCAAACCAACTATTTGGAATGATCATGAAGCTAGCACTGCAGCTTTTACTTCTAGCCAATGCACTATCCTTGGAGCTCATTATACACCTCTTTACGGTCAGACATTCATGAGGGTAAGGTTTGCCCATTATAAAAGAAACGTTAGAATCACATGTAAATAGTTTGACAACATTGTCTGTAATGCCATTATATTCACATTCATGCACTTCAACAGAACCTTCCATTGTTTTTGTTATGATCTCAGCCTGTTGCTTATCTTTGCCAGGGTACATCCTAATAGGATCTTCCATTTTCTTTGTTATGCTTTCAAGTTCTTGCTCTTCGTAAGGTTGGGGGACTGCATCTTTGGAGATCTCTACTTCAAGTGTTTGGAGCTTGGTGCCCTCGGGAAGTAATAGGTTGAATTCGTGGCTTGTGCTTCTTCTATGCTCATGTATATCTATGCATTGGACTTCCCTGCAATGTTCTTCAGAAACTTCAGATGCAGTTCTGAAAGCAACCTCCTTCATATGATATGACTCTATGCCATCAGAGCTATGGTTACTGGGAGGGCGCCAAGGTGAAATTAACTTTTGATCCCTTGTTTGTTGAGGAAGCTCCATTATTTGATCAGGGAATGCTGAGTCATCATGATCAGCATTGAAGACATACGATCCATCAAACACTGCATGATCTTGATCTTGATAAGCAACTCCATAAGTATCTGAAACCGAAAGTGCTTCTTCAGATGCATTTTGCGCAAGAGACTCTGAGGACCGACTATGCTCATCCTATCAGAGGAAGACCAATTCCTTAAATGTCACACAATACAATAATTCCAAAAGTATACATGAGAGAGAGAGAAATACCCATCGCTTTGCAGTGCGATCATTGCCATGGTCATCACCATCACCTTTAAGTAAACATTTAAGTTGAGACTGAACAGTGTCTCTTTCTTCCATCAATTCCTTCAGCTGTTTTTCCAGCTGAAAAAACAGAGATGCAAGAATAGACAGGTGCAACGTGCATAAGAACTGTGCAGTAGCGCAATTAACATTGTTACAAGGGTTGGAAAATCTTAGATGAGAGGAAAAGTACCTTTTTAATCTGTGCATCCTTCTCTCTCAAAACTTCAGCATGAGTAGTGCAAGCGGTTGACCCCGGAAATTTCAGTTCATTTTCTAATCTTGCAAGCTCTCTTTGTAGATGCTTCACTAGTGCCTTGTCAGACATCACCACGTTGACCTGTGCATTTGTAACTACCTCCTTTGCGCAAGTCGCGAACAAAAGTGTGTTCCTGGATTGCTCAATATGACTATGTGCAGGGCTCATTGTGCAGATAATGGCTGTTCTTGCATTGCCTCCTAAAGAGGACTGTAATATACGGGTCAGCTTTGAATCTCTGTAAGGGATATGGCCATTTCTTCCCTTGCTGCAGCAGCAACATATAGTTCAGACTACAGTAGATGATAATACTATGGTCAAAGAGCATGCAAAATGAGCAGAAAGGAGAAATGTCAAGCTGTAACACCAAAAGGATTTCAAAATTAGTATATGTAGCGAATATGAAGGAAGGAGGAAAGGATATGTGCAAACTCCCAGAATTTTTAGGAAAAAAAATCTTTAAAAATTTGCAAACCACTGAAATTACAAGTTCTTGCAAGAAGAAAACAAACCTGAGTTGGCGAACGACCTTTCCCAGTGTTAGCAGACTTCGGTTAATATGGCTACCTTCTTTTAACCTCACGCCAGCTGAAGAAGTCTGAGATGCACGCTCACTTCCTGCTAGGTCCACAAAGTTCTGTCCAGAACAACCTCAGAGACCATCAAACATGTTATACCAAAGAATCTTGAATATAGAAGGATATTACATACCACACAAGCCACAAGGGTGCTCTTGCCTCTTCCTAAATACTGTATAGCAGAACTCTCGATTGTCTGAAATTAGCGTAAACTTGTCAAAAAAAAATCTTAATAAAGTAATGTACAACAAATAGTGTAAGATGAGCACAAACCAGCCTGAGTATTTGATGGGACCTAGAACTCGTTTCATTCAAAGCAGTTTCCCCAATCTGCCTTTGAGCTGTAGCACAAACCGAATTAAGCAAATAAAGAAAAGGAAAAACAATTATGCCTCTTTTGTTTCGAGCAAGTTCAGTCCCACACCTTCACACACTGCAAGAAGATCCCTAAGATGATCCTTGTCCCTCAATGTTTCCTCAGTGAGTTTTTCTACAGTAGTCCCTTTCTATTTGAATTCAAATGACAACATGAGCAATTTTGGGAACACTATACAGGGTGGAGCGAAAAAAAAGAAGCTGTAGTAAGTTCAGGTGAAGGAGAATAGTGTACCTCTGGATCATCAAGAAGTCTAAGAGGTGTTGTATCATGGCTCAGAAGGTCCCTCACAGCTTCATTGTATATCTCTATTGCCGAAAATTTCAAAATGAATTCTCTTTCAGGATGCTGTACCAATGACAACCAATAAGCCAAATAATGTCACAGAGGTAAACAGAACAACGTTTGTGGCATACACGCACGCACCTTCTCTATGTAGTCATAGATGTCCAACACACTGTATTCAGTTATTCCAGTCATTGTGTAAGTCTTTCCGCTACTTGTTTGCCCATAGGCGAATATGCTTGCTGTCAAAATCCAATGCATGTGCAAATGTTAGTTAGCTCACATCAGTTCATACAAAACTAGAGTGATGTAACAAAGGTGCTTCGTTTCTCCTGTACATACAGTTAATTCCACTGACAACTAATAGAGCAACTTCTTTCGCCCCTTCCTCATAGACCTGCCTTGTAGAGCAATTGGGGCCAAAGACCCTGTCTGAAAAGGACAAGAAATAAGAACAGTTTGAGTAATAGACTGCCAAATAAAATGCCTACAGAAGTACAACATCAAGAAACTTGCTTGAGCCTCACAACACCAGCAATTGTCACCAGCATTGCCATTCTTTCTTTGCGAAATTGAGCTCTATTGCTACTACCCACCGTAGGTGTAAGCAGTGGGGAACATGGCGCGCTCGGGGACAGTGCTGCGGAACATGATGGTGGTGGGGCTGATGCACTCCCAGTCGGAGCTGTCGAAGGCCTCCCTGCCGTTGAGCGGCCGCAGCCGCACGGACACCATTATCCTCTCCTCCTTGGCCTCCGCCTTCTCCCATGCGGCTGCCGCCTCCTCCTCCGCCGCCCCCATCGCCCTCCTTTCCTCCCCCTGCACCCTCCACCCAAGAATAGTATTAAAACCTCCCCGGATTTCTTTATACTACCAATCACCAGCAGCTAACTATCCCCTCCTCTCGAATCAAACGGCATTGCAAGAAAGCCTAGCCCTTTCTCACGGGTGGAGAAGGGTAAATTTGGGAGGCCGATGGTAGGTGCCTGCGGCCAAAAGCGCCGTGTCACCGGGTGCAGGACGTGGACGGCGATCCGACGAGACCACCCAGCCCAAGGTCACAACAACAGCAGCGCATAACACAACGCGCTCCTACGGTCCTACTTGCACATGTACTACCACAACTATCTGCGCAACTAATTCGCGAGAGAATGAATTATGTTTGGCCGCCGCCGAGGACTGCGTTGGAGTTTTCCGTTGCTGCCGCGACGACGGGCCATGGTCCCCGCCATGCTTCTGGCATCTTCCTTCAATTTTATTTATGCGCCTCACATGGAGGAGATGGTAACCAAACCCAAAGACTTGTTTTTTATGCATATCTGCGTAGTAAACTAGCATCTACTACTAGCCAACCAACCACTAATAACATTTTGCGCGTGGCGAGGAGACGGGACAAAGCAAGAAGAGAAGGCAAAGCATTAACACTACCTGCGCCCGCTCGTGGAAGACGACCAATGCGAGAGGAGGAGATTGAGAGAGGAGAATGCAGCTAGTAGCGACCTTGTCTCCTCTCCTCTCTTCTCGGAGGAGAAGGAGAAGGGGAATTGGTAATGGACTAATGGGGGAGACCGGGAGAGGGAGAGCCGGAGTCCGGAGAGGAGGGTGGTTTGGTGAAAAGAGAGAGAGAGAGAGACAGAGAGAGAGAGAGAAGGGCAGGGGGAAACAGAGGCATTTTCTACCCGTAACAGATAGGACTCCCCATCGGCCAATCGCGGTCGAGGGGCGCAGGTGGGCCCAGGGAAAGTTCGGGTGGGTCCGCCTTGTCTGTCACTTGACGTGTCCCCGTTGAACGTAGAACAGTATGTATTCTCACAAGGAATTTTTTCCAAATTTTTTTCTGAAGGGTGGGACTAAAATTAACCCCTTATTCTGCTTAACCCGACTGTGTTCTACCACTACTTTAGCTGTTTAGCATATCATCAAGCACAAGCCTTCTTACTTTTACTTGGTTTCTGTTGTTTTTTTTTTCATATATACTTTCCCCTTGCTTTTTGGTCCTGTGAATTCATTATAGCGAGCATAGGTCTCTTGTCATTGATGGGGGTCATGGATTGACTTTTGGAAAAGCTGAGTCAGTGCCTGCCAGTGGTGATGGTAATGGTATGAAATATATTTATAATGCCTAATTAGGCTTTGGAGTATCTAACAATGTGTGAGCAGCAAGGTTGTCAGCGTCTCAATTCATATGTTGGGTGTTGGAATTAGGATCCTGATCCTACGTAGGATCTAAATCAGTTAGTAGTATTCTGGTAATCTCGGGCAAGGCTACTGTTAGCTCTTGTCACCGTCGTTACAGACAATAGCAGCTACTGCAAATCATAACGCACTGTTGCACCAGACATACAATCACAGAAGCTCAGCATTCCATTGCCGGGCATTGCCGGGCTGCTCAAGAAGCTTGTATAGTTCAAACCTTTGGACGTTAGCGAATACTTTATGTGATTAGTAGTTGATTACATAGATTCTTTTTTGTTTGATTTCTTTATCAAAGAATGGGCATGATTGGGAAGGTTCCTGGCGTGGAACATGGATTATTAATTCTCCCTGTTCTTAAAACATTTTCAGATATACTAGTATATAGTAATAGATTATCTCTTGATCAGTGTCACTTTCCTAGTCGTTAAAACAATAACATTCTGATCACTGTCAAACCGTCTATAAAACATTCCCCACAATGCACATTGTTTCTTCTTGAGTCATGGATTGCACAGACTTGGCCCTGTGCAATAGTATATATACAGGCTTGTGCTGAATCGAACGAAATCTCCTTTCGTCTGTCCAAATTTCTTCAGATGAGATAATGACATCGCACAATGTGCCAAACAAGTGCTGTACTCATCTTTGCTTAGGCCTTAAACAACAACGTTTCTGAACTGCAAAAGCTTCAGATCTGCGTAAAGCTGAAAAGCATGCGTGATGTGAGCATCCCGTGCACCATCCTAAGCGAGTGATCGTACTGTTGATGGCAAATTTTATTCAATTCCTGTACTTGATTCCAGCGTGAGAAAAAAAATGGCTTAGTAGATCTGACAGATGTGCTGCCGAGTGAAGCCGTTCGTTATGGAAAGCATGGATAGATCGAGTAAAATGTGGCAACACGGAAGCGAGGAGGGTGTGGGTGAGAAATCCTGCCTCCTTGCGGGAGTCAGGGTTAATCTTGTCTCAACATGCAACGTCCCTAAAAATTGGGACCGTTAAACTCTATATAACTATCTAGAAAAAACAATTATAAAGATGTGACTTCATAAGCAAACTTATATGACAATAAGAAGTAAATTTTTATTACAGTAGTTAAGGGTTAACAACCAGTTTGAAAGCGGAAGCGGACATCCAAGCCCAAATAATAATATATTACAACTCAAAGGTGAACAAGTCCACATGCAAGTTTGGGCACAGATGAGACCTAGTACCGATAGTCGTCACTGTCTAATGGCTCCTCTGCGTCGAAAGGATCACCTGGGTCCTCTCAAAATTCTTCTGTTGATGTGAATTAGTACAACCGTACCCAGCAAGTTGCATAGAAAATTCTAATTAGTTACATGTCTGGAATTTCAAACGAATGGTATGGTTTTACTATAACAGGTATATGAGGAATGCAATAATTGAGTCGAAAACAGTATAGTAATTTAAAACAATAATAAACGTAACATCGGGGTTTACAACATTTGTAATTACCAATTTAACATATGTAAAACACTAGTGATGCCTCATGTATTGGAATCACCCATGAACACAGCTTCATTAACCGAAAGCACGGCGTATCCATATACTATTATTTATACTTTGCAGAGTTGCTCAACTTTACCCACAAGATACCTCATACCCATACAGTCAAGCTATATACACGCGACCAATTAGCGTGCGATTGAGCTGAGACAACAATACCTTTTCCACTGCTCAACCTTTTTAATCTCTACCCGGTAGGTTCAGAATCCATACAGCCCTCGGGAGATCACCAGTCAACAGTGGACTCCACATTCCGATGCTGACGAGGCCATACCGTTGTGTAGTTCAGCGAGTGCCCTAACCGGCCCACTCCTGACTTACCTCTATTCCGCATCTGTTCTGTCATACAAGAACAGTTGACATCCCCGAAGATATTCAATTGGAAGAGCAGTGTCTAAGTCAAGTTCGATATACTACACTTGTGGTTGAGCGAAATCTGTGTATGTTACTTGGGATAAGGTTCTTGTCCTTACTTGTCATCTAATGATGCGATGGACCATTTACCAACTTGTGGCCATCCACCTCTAGTTTCACCAATGACTCACTTTTATTCAGTATATTGGGTTGTCCATCCATTTGATCTCGACCCTCAACTTTCCACCAAATCCTATTGGCATAAAGCCAAACATCCTTATCAGTGTTTGAGAGAAAACTTTGTGTGACATTGCTGAATATTTTCTATTATTTTATGTGGTCTGGGTTTGTCAAGGTGAATATAGAATAGGAGAGTTTGTATGTGAGGGTGAAGGGATTTATCTACTCATCATGGCATTCCAAGGTATTATTTCTTTATTGAAATAATTGGCTCAAATATATTAATAAAAGTAATTATATAAATATATGAACCATAGGATCAATATGTTCAAAGAATGCAACTTCCCTCCTTGCTCGTAGTCTTCTAATTGTCCGGCTTCTCTTGTATCTTGCCCGATGTTCTCCTGTGTCTAATCGTTGATCTCGAGACCTAGCGCAAGATACACAGATCAAATAAATATTCGGCTCGACAAGGAATGAGCCTGAAAAAGAATCCAAGTGCAACAAAAATAGAAAAGAAATAAAAAAGACGAAATGGGAAAAGGGATTTGATGGGAGATTGATATAGCTGAACTGACTCAGAATGGGTTTTCTAGGTTCGAAACGGTCGGAGAAGACATGAAATGGTAAATTAGGGTTTCAGTGAACAGTATCTGTGGATATCGTGGGGATATGTGCATGATATTAGGATGATGAGTCAATTGGCAATGGCGTTGTTGGTTTGCCGAATCTCGCTTTAAAAGCTTCATGTCGTCAGATTCTGATGGTCGATCGCCAAGCCGCGGCCGACAGTGTGTGGAAGTCCGACCGCAGGCATTGCCGGTCCGACCGGCCACGGTTCTTGATAGAATTTGGAGCTAGGCCAAAAATAGGTTGTGTAGGCATGAGAGGGGAGTCTCCTGGAAGTGGTCACATAATTTTTGGAGCTCCCAGTCAAAACTTCTATTCAAATGAAAATTCCAGAGAGTTTCGGATTTTCAAGTTGAAATTTTGGCTAAGTCTTTTTGGGCGGTCTGACCGGCGTTATAGAATCGGTCAGACCGGTTGTGAATCGGTCGGACCGGCAGGGTAGGGCGGTCAGACCGGTTTCCACTTGTTCGTTGGCCTTCTTGGCGATGTTGTGTTTTGATTGTGTCTATTGCATGAGTTTCAATGTTTTATTGTTGTATATTTGCATTGTTGAGCTAATGTGGGTCAAGTTGTGTATAACTTGTTCCCGGAGATAATTTCTTTGTCTATTGCTGTGCAGGTGGCTTGCAGGTCAACGGTGTGGAGGATCGGGACTAAGCTTGGAGAGCTGAGGTCCAGAACGATCATGGATGTCGGGTGAGGTCGTGTGACTCAAGCATGGTGCAGAATGAACAAAATGGTTCGAACGGGCAGTTCGTTGCAGCTGGTTGGATTAAGCGGCGCGGGGGTCGGTGCAAGTACCTTGGAGGTTCCGATGGGATTCGGACGGGAGAGACTTGCCGACATGATGAGAGCCGCTGATCAACCTACACGTGGTGAAGCAGGTGATTGCTTCAACAGATATGTATGTGTGTGTGTCCCATTTGTATTGGGCCTTAATGGGAGCCCATTGGAAACCCTAGGCCACCCTATAAATAGAAGGGGGAGATGGAAAAGCTCCAAAACATTCATTTAGAAAAAACCCTAATTTTTCTAGGGTTTGGAGAGGAGAGGAGAGGCTAGGGTTTAGAGAGAAAATTATTTGTGTGCTCTTTGATTGAGCTCTTGTCCTCCTTGAGGGAGTGGCTTTGACAAGCAACATCTTGAATCAATCTATGGATATGTGTTCAAAGATGAGGTATATTACTTTTGCTTCTCTCTTTTGATGATTGTGGTGCTTCCTTGATCTGGTTGTTTTTGGTTGGTCTCTTGACCTCTTTTACCTTGCTATGATGTGTGGGAATACTCCTAGAATCATCTAGATCATCAATCTCCCACAAGCAAGATTTGGATCAAGTTTTTTATTTTTCTAGGTTTTGAACTCTCCCTTGGTAAAACCTAAAAATGTCAATGCATTGACGTGGATCTGGACGGTTGTTGCTAGGAATAGGTCCCAGATATTCTTAGGGAGGTGTGCTCCAAGTTTGGTCAAGTTTCATCGGGTAAATCAAAAGTTGGACCAATTTTCGTTTTGGATTTGGGCATTGTGCAGTGGTACTGGACTAAATCGGTCCGACCGATTCAAGACGGAGGTCGACCGCCACTTTTCGGATCGCATTGGTCGCCGGCCGATCACACCCTTCTTCGACCGCCGGTTGGCCGTCGGTCGACTACCTACTTGAGATCAATTCTCCATTGTTGAGTCTTGTGGTTAAGGGGGTAATCGGATTCAGCACAAGGCTTCCTCTGTGCATTTCTGATCTTCTTAGCTTTCATAGCTATAGGAGAAAAGTGCGTGTTGAATTTGATTGATGCAAAAATCAAGAAAACGTCTATTCACCCCCTCTAGTCGTCTTTCCGGTCCTACAGTATCATTTTTACTGTTCATGAAAACATATATGAACAGTAAATGAACACTATTTTCAAGTGATGAACAATATTTGGAATAAACAGTAATGGACAGTGTTTGAGCCGAAAACCGGGCTACAGTAATGGCCCGAAGGCCATTCACCGCCTGGCCTTAAAGGCCCAGATGCTTGCTGCGGCACACGGCTTTGAGCCCGTGCACCTCCTGCGCTCCCGAGCTGCGGAGAGAAGCGAGGCGGCGGTGACTCGGGTGGCGGCGGCAGTGCTCCGGCTAGATTGGCCAAGGCGAAAGCAGGAGAACACGAATGGGGGTCCCGGGGAGGGTGGCGGTGGAGGTTGGGGAGCTGTGTGGAGGGCTGTCCATGAGAGCCGTGGAGGGCGTGGAGGGAGAGGGCCGCGCCGATGAGGCTCCAACGGGATTGAGGCCGGGGAGGTAGGGGAAAGGTGTCGGGGAGGTAGGGGAAAGGTGTCGGGGAGGTGAGGTGGTTCTATTGGTAGGGTTGGAAGGGGAAGGGGATGAGGGATGCGGCAATTTGCCTCTCGGTTTTGTTGGGGAAGAAGTAGAGGCGGTGGCAAATCCTTGCAACGGCCAGACTTGGGGATGAAGGGATGTGAAGGAGTGCTTAGTACTTGGTGTGAGGATGGAGGAGCACGGGGGGCGGCTTTTATAGCGGATTGAAGGTGGTGGGAGCAGTGGAGAAGCGCGGCGCTGGTGGCGCGTGTGCGGCGAGGTGTGCGGTCAGGATTGTTCCACACCGGCGAGAAGGATGTGGAGGCATGGGCATGCGTACGATGGCGTCGCGGTGGCAGTGCTCCCTCACTGGAGCGAGGCGGGAGTTGGCGCGGCGAAGGTCGCCAATTGCGGCGCGGCACGCTGACGGGACGGGAGCAGTGCAGCGCTGGCGTTCGGGGCGAACTCCCGCATTCAATTCGTGGCAAGGTGGTGCGACGATGGACTCGCGGCGGCCTGGGCGTCTCACTGGCGCAAGGCTGGGAGCTGGAGCGGTCGAGGCAAAGGCGGCACCAGGCGTGACGCGGCGCGACGCAGTGTTGTCGAGCGACGGCTCGGGGCCAGCGTTGCATTGATGGTGGGCGACGACTGCTCGGGAGGTGGCGCGAGGAGATGGCAGCGCCCCGGCGCGGCTTTGACGTGGAGTGAGCGGCGAAGGCGGTGGAGGTCGACGGCTCCAGCGGCCGAGCGAGCGGCGAAGCGGAGAGTCCAAAAGAGGTAAGCGGGGATTTGATGAAGTTTCTGATTTGGGAAGAGATTCAAAACTAAACCAAAAACTCCCAAGAAATTTTGAGTTGTTTCACAACAATTGCTTGAGGTGCTGATCTGATCCTGATTTTATGATGCAAGCTTGAGAGATCTGCTTGGCAAATCATATGAATATATGATGATAGTCGCGTCTGCCTTACTCACCTCGGATAAAAAGCAAAGCATTTGCATTGCTAAACAAAAAGGCAGATTTTGCATCTTGATTACAATAATTCTGGTTGCTCTAGTGGAGATTAGAGTTCAAATCACGACATAATAGAGTACAACATTTGGTATTCGGCCACAGACTCACATGTAGACGGACCATGCTGCAATCTGCATGCAGAAAAGCCTTACCGTTTGGTCGGAGCATTCGGCATACTGTCACTAGCAGACCCCACTGAGCTACAGTCGTGGGTCACCTGTTCAATGAGTAGTAGTAATTACCATTTACCACTGTTAAGCATTGTTACAGGGTACTTATGGCAATGGGCCTCCTGCTTGCTATATTCCCGGCTATTATGGCTCTCGGATGGTACTACTCCACATCACTGAATCTGTTCTCGCCAATGCACTGATGATGGATGCCTTGGCTGGCACAGCAGCTCTGCAACAGCACCGCCTATCCATAACTCCTCTCGTGTTCTTGCAGCCGTGGGGTTTGAAACTTGAGACTGAGACCGGCAACTAGCTCTCCCAAGCACAATAATGCCTCGCATTCTGCGCTCTCGCCATGTGCAGCTATGCGTGCAACGCACCATTGCCTCATTATCTGTTAATGATACTAGTACACTGTACAACTAACAGCCAGTAGGACCAAATTTGGAACATGATGTTATCAGTGCGTATAATCATTAGAGAGAGTACGGCTTTGCATTGCGAGAAGAAGAAAAATCTTTGGTCAATACTATGCTTGTGGATGTGGAGTCTCCGTGAGCCTGATCGGGGAAGAAGTGTCGGTGACTGTTTTTGCAGTCTTCTGAATGGAAGAGATGCTCTTGTGCCAGAAAAAACTGCCCGGCACGTTAGGGAAGGGAAGGGAAGGAGACCTTTCATGATTTGTTGGCTTTGTCTCTTTGACCTTTCTTTCTTTTTTCTCTTGCTTCTTCCGTTTCCATCTAATTATATCGATCACGCATCAGCACGAACCTGAGATGCTCTATTTTTACACTTTTTTCCCGCTGTGTTTAGCCCATGCTTGTATCATCGGGTGCAATTATTTTGCAAAATATTTTTAAAGTCCGATTAGAGATGTAATTTTGAAGAAACATTCATGAGATATAGCTAGTAAATTAACCTCTACATAATTCCAAGGACATGTACTACTTGCTGGGATAACAAGTTGACCAGTTGTGCTCGATATACTGTCTGTTTCAAAGTCTAGCTGTCAGAAAGCAACAGCATTCAGCAATTTTATTCATCACTACGCAATAGAGTTTGACTCGGAAGGATTAAAAATGGGAAACAGGTGAAAGATGTCACACAATTAGGTATAACTGGTAACTGGTCATTCCTAGAACCAGGAAAAATTAACAATTCTAGATTTACTTGAATCTTGAATGATTGATCAAAACATGTACCAGTTTGAGCCATCAGTAATGTTATTCCTGCTTTGTCTTTCTCCAGCACCCAATCACCTCCACAGTTACAGCAAAAGATGAAGTTTTCATATATATGTATGTGTGTCCAACCAATGAAAGGAAAATAAGAGTGCTGATGTTTCGTTTCACTTTGCATCTCCTGCTATTTAATATCCACTCAATTGAGACGATTTAGATTGCAGCGGTGCTTGTCTGATAGTACCAAAGTAACAACAACATGTATGGACCAATGCATCTAATGCTCACCGACATGTGTGCAGCTAAGACACAGTGCAGACCACATAGCACCATCATTTCATAATTCTCACGGCTAATTCTGTCATATTCATGATAAAGTGCTGTTTGTTATGTTCACTTGTTTGTAGAGATTTCCATTTCAAATTTCAATTCTTGCTTGATGCACACCGTTCTTGTGTATGTATGCCTTCCCAAGCTGGCTAGCATATGTGCAGATGGTGAGCCGTCTGTTACAACCATCTGCAGGTCGGTGTGGAGTCAGATTCGTACTAGGATCCGTTTTGACAACCAAGCTGATAAAACCTTGATAGGTGAGTCCCATTCAATCAAGAAAGACCCGGTTTGTCCTCTTACTGTGTTCTGCTGCGTCGGAGGCAAGGCAATGGTGAAATGGGTAGCAGCTAGCCAGCTGGTTGGACCATGAAAAGCTACGGGCTTGGGCTGACTCTCTGGCCCAGAGGCCAGAGTTGTAAAGCGGTTCATATACTATGTGAAGCGAAACAAAAACGAAACACACAATGATCGACCAGAAAACTTGCATTATATCTGTCTTCCATCGTGAGGTCCCAGGAACATGGCAGCAGATGAAACGAAACGCTGCACGTGTACTCGTACCTCTCACATTCATCGGCACCATTGCCGGTGTAGTAGTGGTACTTCAAGTATGAGCCATCAGTGCATCACCATGTGCATAGAGCGAGCGAGTAAAATCAACAAGCAGGACGACCGAAAGGACAATCGCCCAGCAGAGCGGTCGACCACCGAGCGCGGCGGCCTAGCAGTAGCAGGGAGGACGAAACCTGCGTTTTTGGCGGCGCGCATGGGGGCAAACACGCGTTTCAGCCGTGTCGTGCGCGGCGGTGATTAAACTCGGTGTCCGTGGCTGCGCGGTGCTGTACCTGTAGTACTGTACGCAACATGCGCGCGCGCGCTGAGCCATGGCCATGGCCATGGCTGATGGACGCCAACCCAGGTGCTTCCGCCATCGATCCGCCCAGCAGAAATTGCGGGCTGGACCAAGTAAATAACCGGGCCGCATGGTTAAACAATCAAACCTTTTTCTCACTCGGCCCAAGCGTGGCTGCTGCGACGCATTTTTCCGGGCCATGTATACCCAACAAATCAAGTGCATAAACTTTCCCCGCGCTGTTTTTCTTTCCTTTTTCTTGTGCCCTTTCAGCGTGGAATCCTCATTTTATTTGCACGCATATCCATGGCTCCACACCAACATTTTGAGTGAGATTCCATGCTCTTAAAATTAATGGAGGACTCTATAATTACTAGTAATGACGCCAGATGACCCGCCTAGCCAGTGGCCGAGTCAGGAATTTTACGATGGAGGTGCACACTTCAAGGATTAAAAAAATCTTGTACGGTATATAAGTAATTTCACAAGTTTAACACAATTACACATAAAAGTTCAAAATTAGTTAATAGTGCAATACAAATAGTTCAAATAAAATCTTACATGAATAAAAGAGTCCTAAATAGCTAATAGAAATCACAATACCATACGACACGATCTCATTCCTTAGAAACACTTATATCATCATCACTAACCTCCTAGAAGATATCCCGCTCTAAAAAGGTGACTAAACAATCATTCAATACTTGATCGCCCATACTATTTCTCATCTTGTTCTTCACAAGATTCATCACCGAAAATACCATTTCAACGCTCGCCGTTGCTACCGGTAGGAGCAATACCAATTTGAGAAGCAAGTACACCAATTTGTAAATGGCATGCTTCCTTGTTTCAACAAGCTTAGTAGAAAGCTCACCGAGATTCTATGGACTTTTAAATCTATCATCGCTTCACATATCATCAATGAAGTTATCAAGTTGGAAAGAAAGTCTCATTAAATCCGTGCTTGAAAAAACATTGGGATAAAAGTTGGCAAGGCTAAGCACTTTGTCCCTATCATAAGAAGCAAATGAATTCATAGGATTTAAAGCGGATATGCAAACAAGCAACTCCATATTAACCTTGTCAAACATATTGTCAAGCTCTTGGAGAACATTATCAATGACGCCAAGATACACTTCCCTTCTAACATGATCATCATATGTTTGTTTTGGGTAAAAACGTGATGATCTTCCATAAGGCACATATCTACCATCCGGCTTAGGAACTTTAATGCCATATTTAGTTCAAAATGATGTTACCTTTATTTGAAGGAATTCTTCACACCCATCACACTTCATTCGTCGCATTATATCCTTAGCCAAATTAACAAGTGTCATAGCATTAATAATATCTTGGTATCTCTTTTGCAAAGACTGAGACAACTCATCTGTGTATCCAAGTATGAAAAGTATCAAGTGTACATTGAAAACAAAGTCAAATGACTCAAAGGCTCCTATCATAGCATGTATTTTTGGCCAATCATTCTTCTGTGAGGGGTCTTTTTCCAAGCTGTATGAATACTTTGCGGATCGTTGAATACATACTAATAATGTACAAAAATAGTTCTATACTAAGAACCCCAATGAGTGTCACCGGGCCTAGCTAACTCCATCTCTTGATTTAATCCGCGTCCACTTTCTATCTCACCCAATTCTAGTGCTTCCAAAACTTCTTGAGCTCTAATATCTCGAAGCAAGTCATGACGCTGACAAGAAACTCCAATAATATTCAGCAAGTGAGAAACTTGTTCAAAAAATCACACACAATCAGAATTACCCTTGGCAACAGCTATGAGAACTAACTGGAATTGATGTATAAAACAATGGATGTAATAAGCAAAAGGAGACTAACCAATATTTTTAGCCCTTTAATCTCGTCTTTCATGTTGCTAGCCCCATCATATCCTTGCTCACGGATTTGAGCAAGAGTCAACTTGCGATCAACAAGTAAGGACACAATTGCATTCTTAAGTGACAAGGAAGTGGTATCAGCCACATGAATTACTCCAAGGAACCGCTCACATACCCGTCTTTCTTTATCAACATAACGCAAACAAAGAGCAACCTGTTCTTTGTGGGATACATCACTAGACTCATCAGCTAGAGTTGAATAGTGATCATCACCAATTTCTTTAATAATATGCTTAGTAGTTTGGATGGCACAACAATTAATTATGTCTGTTTGTATCTCATGGGAAATCATCTTACAATTCCCAGGGGCATTGCTTAAGACAATCTTAGCAACCTCCTCATTGTTGTTTGCAAGCCATTCCAAAAGTTCAAGAAAATTCCCCTTATTGCTAGAATTTGCACTTTCATCATGTCCACAACATGCTAGTCCTTGACGCAAAATAAACCTCAAGCATCTAATTGAATAAGTCAACCTAGAAATGTAAAGTTGTTTGTCCTCTTCGGTTTGCTTCCTAAGAGATTGATCAATCGATGTTCTAGGTTTAACAAAGAAGTTGTATTTCTCTTGAGCTCGATTATGGACACTTCTCATACTACCCACATGCTTGTCAAATGAGTCATACCTATTCCAATTTCTAAATCCTCCTTTAACAAAACTATCGCCTCCCACACATTTTTCCTTGAACAAATAACAGACAAAGCAAAATGCAGCATCCTTCTCGACACTATATTCAATCCAATTGTACTTATCAAACCAACTAACATTGCAGCGACGCCTTTTACCTGATATTTCCCTAATAGGAAAATCATGTTCACGAGGTTGGCATGGGCCTTTAAGAATAAATCCTCTTCGAACCGCATCTTGATCATTGATAGCATATCTCATGATAGGTATCCTTTTGCTGAGATCATGTGGAAGAATCTCAACATCATAACACAATTCGTCACTGTCATTACTGGTTGCTTGTGCTTCACTTTGCGATTGGGGTTGAGATTGAGATGGTGCATTCACAGATGGAGTTGAAGAAGCCACAACCAAAGTGACGAGGATCTAATAATCCTCATTTTATCTTTTATCTATAATTCTTATTATGGGTAAATATGATGTCACATAGTCCCCAGAAGTACCCCTTATCTATAAGGGAGAAGCCCAACAAGTGATTGTAAGTTCTTCTACAATCACCCCCATAGTCGTAAGTCTTGCTACGACTATATCATGGTCGTAAGTCCTTCTACGACCACTACATAGTCGTAAGTCCTTTTTACGACTGCTACCTGGTCGTAAGTTCTTCTACGACCAGATAAACTTCGACCACCTTATAATCAAACCTACAGGCGAGTGGGTCCAATTGATTAAGGAATCCGAACGGTCTACACGCACTATTATTCCGCTTATTAATGGTGTGTAATTACCCCATTATCTCTAGAAGATAATAGCCAGACGGCGTGAAGAAGTCGAGGCGCCGGTAATTACTGCCATCATGCGCCCGTTACGGGATTAATTAGGCGCATCTCCCGCAGGACAAAACGGCTACTTCTTCACGACTATATAAGGGCATCAATCAGAGGGATAGAAGAAAGAGAAAACAAGAGCTAGTCAAGTAGAAACACAAATACTATTCTCTGTAATAGTCTTAGTCTTTTACTTGATCATCAAGAATACCATATACACACAGGATTAGGGTTATTATTCTCTCGGGAGAAGGCCTGAACCTGTCTAAACATCCCGTGTCAACTACTCTGCGTGATTTCATCTCTAGGAGACCCCCTGAATCAAATAATCTTTACGTAAGATCGGTTCTAATACACCGACACAAAGCCAATTCATTTCTAATTATACTTGCTTCAGTTCCTCCTCCTTGAGTTTGAGTAGTTTCCACTTCAACAGATTTTGACTTGACTGTCTTGCCATCTCGAAAGAAAGAAATGATATATCTATTCCTTTTCATTTCAAGGATTCAACTTGCCCTACATATAAAAATCACAGGAGTCAAGAGACATTCATAAGCTAAATTTAGTATTTAGATGGCATAAATCCGACCTCCTCCTGCACCGCCCTCCAGCCTGGCTCCCTCTGGACATTCAAGGGCATTGGGGGAAATGGAGTGGCGCCCTCCGGCCTCCCTGGCTCCCTCCTGCACTGCACTCGGCCTTCGGCCGCCGACCGCCTCACTGGCCCGGTGCGGCGGTGCCGCTTCTCCCTCTACGGCCTAGCCCACTGCCCACCTGCCCCCTCCCCCTTCCCCAAATCCAATCCCAGATTCAGACATTCAAGGGCATTGTGGGAAATGGAGCCACCGCCCACCGCCTCCTCGCTCCTCCCGCACCGCGCCGGCCACTCGGCCTCGGCCACAACCGCCGCCTCGCCTGGCCCGGTCGTGCGGCGGTGCCACTCCTCACTCTACAGCCTAGCCAACCTGCCCCCTCCCCCAAATCCAATCCCAGATCCTGGATCCCCCATTACCACCAGACCACAGAGAACCACCGGCGGCGGAGCCGCGGAGAAGTAAGGAGAAGGAGGTGCTGCCGACTGCCCTACCTTGGTGTTGGTGGCCTAGTGGTGGGAACCGGCGGCACCCTGCGAGGCCCGAAGCCGAGGCCAAGGCGCCGAGCAATGGCCTGTCGTCTCGACAACTCGATGTCGGACGTTCTCGTCATCCTTGGCGACGACGGGCTGGCAGAGCAGCCGAGCAGGAGGAGAAGCAAGGAGGCGACGTCCTCGACGGTGGTGGACTGGCGGAGGAGGAGCCAGGACAAGGTGGTAGGAGGAGAAGCAAGGACTGGAGTCTGAGGGGAGGCAGGCGGCGTCAGGACGGGAAGCAAAGAGCGTGCCTAGCTGGCCCCAACATGAAGCCGTGTGCATCTGGTGGGTGAATTGGGCTGACATTGAGCCAGGCCAAGTACCAAATGCTGATACTATAGCTAGTTAAAAAAATTGCTCTTTTTTTTTGGGGTACCTCTGCACCCAGGGCACCCCCCTGTCGCTGCGCCTGCGCCTAGCTAGATAGACAGTGTTGGACTGAAATAGCATAGCGACTACAGGGTGAATTGTATCCACCTCCTTTTCATATTCAACTTTCTTTTTCACTCCAATAGCTATGAAACTTATAAAGATCAAAGCCACAAGATAACACGGAAGTCTTGCGTGAAAATCGAGAAACCCCAAGCTTACACAGCCTCAACCAGTCTGATCGCCGGTTGAAAAATAGTAGCCCGAAGGATCCATAAATTGACCTAACTTTTGATCCTGATATCCAAATCCCTTCAGATTTTAGACATAGCTCAACAAGAAGGTGATAAAGCTATTCCAATTGACGATCAAGACGATCGTAGCCAAGTTCCACTGATTTCTTTATTGAGGTTAAGAAGGCTCAAAACTAGGAGGGAACCTAAACTTTGATCCAAAATCTTGTTCGTAGGTGGAAGATGATCAAGATGACCTTATATTAGATAACGTAAGTCTAAGCAAACAAGATCACAACAAAAGACCCAACCAAAACCCTTGGAATACAAAACCCTCAAAATCACTAAGGAGAGAACATGAACAAGATAAAACTCATCTTTGGGCAACCTTGATTTGATTTATTAGATAAATTGCATGTTTACAACCACTCTACCATAGAGGACAAAAGCTCGCTAATGAGCACCCAATTTCACAATCCACCCGTCTCAAACCATAGCCTCCTCTACTTTGTCCACTTTCCCCAAATCACCTATTAGGCTTTCCAAGGCTTGAAGTTGCAAATCATGCACCCTACCATTTTATAGTGGATGCTAGATCTAGAGAGAAAACCCTAACGGGTACCTGCTAAACCCACACACAAACGGGTCCACACTCACGCACGCTTCTCAAAGCTGATGACGATCTGGGTCTCCCGAATCCGTTTCTTCGTGATCTTGTCCTTCTCTTGACCTAAACCATATATTATTTGTGCCGTCTTGAGCCGCGGTTTCTCTAAGGTCATCAACCCGGTATTCTGACAAAGATACCAAAATACATTATAAGGATTCAATAATCCTAATTTAATGAAACTGGTTATCTATAATATTCATTGTGGATAATGGTACTCTAAATATCTCTCAGATATACCCCTGGTCGCTGATACCTACAACAACCAGGGAAGGTTACGACCAGTTCAAGTCACGACCATCCTATGGTCGTAAGGTCTATTACGACCAAGTTGATTTACAACCAACCTATGGTCGATAGATCCCATAGACATGTAGACCTTATCGACTAGGGATCTTGTACACTATGCTCGACTATGCGTAGTAGTTAATACACGTGTGTGTTATCTCTGGCATAATCACAAGTACTTCTCTCTGTCTCTGGCAATAACCGCTTGATGAACATGCAGAAAGGTGTCTCACTAAAAACAACCATCATCAACATGCGTATTGAAGCAACTGCCAAGGCACCTCCTGATCACCCAGCAACTGTCACCCTTTCAAATGCTTTATAAGGGGCAGTGCTGGTAGACAGAGATGGAGGATCAACAAAGACACACCAGAGAAGCAACTAGACTCAGTTCCGCTGGCTTGTTTTACTTTGTAATCTCATTTAATACAAGAACACAAGAGTATGATTATTATTCTCTCCGGAGAAGACCTGGACCTGTCTAAAAAAGCCCTTATCTCTTCTTGCATAATCTTGAGAGTCGTGTCCCCGACATTTACTCCGTAAGATCAATAGTGATTCATCGACAATACCATTTCTCGATCCTTCTCCATGACCGAGTTCAAACATCGTGAAGCAATCCCATGTTTCGCCACATGTAGGTTCATCAAAGGCTTTCCTTATGCAGGCAAATCTCTCCCATTCGGCTCCCACCATGGCACTTGCATCGGCCCCCAAATCACTCGACGTAACCCGTTGCTTCGAACATCTCGTTCGGTCTTTCTTGTCTATCTTGCATCATACTTGTATCCAACCACTTCACCAATCATCCTTGATTGTTCGGGACCTCGGCTCTTCTAGCCTAGTCCTAATCATCCTCGTCGTTGACCGTAGTTGACTCCAAGCGTCCCTGCACAATAATAGGCTAAGAAATCGATTTGAGCACAAGTTCTTCACAACTTGACCCACGTTAGCCAAAACATGCATTGGGCAACACCTATGCACGGAATCCTACGACTTTGCCCAAATCCACAAAGTTCAACACACTCACTGTGCTTGAACTTACCCTTGCCGGTCTGACAGCCAACCAACAGCGGTCAGATCGCTTCTGAAATCCTGAAAACACTATCTCTTGACTTTCAGCAAAACTCTATCTAGTTTCACGTCCGTCTCTATTTTCAATAGCACCTGGTGTAAACATACCCTCAAACATTCACATGCAAGTGTTTGGTGCGTAAACCTCAAAATCACACCGCCTTTCTGACCGCCAGCCCTAGCTGGTCAGACCACCGACCACCTGATAGCAAAACTGACAATTTGTCGATCCGATGATTTACTCCCCAAACTCTTCGATAACAATGTCAAGCTTGTTTGTTAATCCTCTGAGCAGTAATGTCGCTAGTCATGGGAGAGCAGTTACTGGAAAATGGGCTAGAAACGTGCGTCATTCGCTATGGCATTCATTTGCATGGCGTTAGCTATTTTTGCATTAGCAGCATTGCTTGCATTTGTTTTAGTGCCGCACGTTATCGGTCATCAAAGTAGTATTAGTGCACATTGGTGTCTTTCAGTTACTCTTGTGTGAGAATAAAAGTGATGGAAAGGAAGAGCTACGGCTGTTGGTTATACCAAACAAAAAAAACTTATGTGTTCTTGCTACGTGATTTGTGTTCAGCCATTTGTCTGAGTAGGCGTTTCTGACGAAGCTCACACCGTCTGTCTGACCGCCACCCCTAGCTGATAGCAAAACTAACAATTCGCCGAACGGATGATCCTCGACAACAATGTCAATTATTCGACACTAAAAACTACATGGTCTCCACATGCAGCCACCGAAGAATTAACAAACACTTTGTAACAAAGATTCCGTGGTGCGTTTACGAAAGGCAAAACTAGTACATATTATTTGGTAGATTCCACACTGGCAAATGGTAAATGTACTACTGGCCTTAATTTGCATGTTAGACAGCACGCCGGTCTGGGTCTTTTTACGTCGGTGCAGCACGGTACAAATCCGCTGTAAAAGCAGATCGACCAGGAAAGAAAGCATGCTAGCTGCTGCGTGCAGGCTGCGACGACAGCGATCGAGCTGAGCTCACCGGCGCCGCGCCAACATAAGTAAGATACGGTACGCGAAGCGGCAAAAAGCCGACACGATACGGCGACACAATGAGTGCGCACTGGACTGGGCATCCATCGATCCATTCGTCTCCCCTTCTCTTCTCTTCCTCGATCTCCATCGTCGTCGAGCTCCTCTCCTCTCCTCTCCTCCACTGACGGTCAGTATCTCTAATAGCTAGCAGCTAGTTAGCTTTAATTTGCTGCTTTAGTTCTAAGCCAGGAGGAGGCTCTGCTAGCTAGCTTTTGTATCAAGGTCGTTGGCGCTTACCTGCGATCGACCAGCACATATCATGATTGATGTCACGCTCAATGTCGTCACACACATGAAAACATGCATGCCCTGCGTATGATTCCTTGGATTCTTGCAGGGGCAGCAGATGGAGCCCCCGACGCTCCTGGAAACACGGGTCGCTGCGCCAGAAAATGTCTGCATGATTGCATCCATTGGAATAACCGATCACGCACGCAGGACGCCCAAAGGGGAGTAGCACAAAAGGAACACGGCCGGGAAGCATATGCATGGATGCATGCATGCAGCTAGCTCAATGCGCAAGCCTTTACATGACTAGTGCATAAATACAGAAATTAAGAAACCATATGATATGCTTCGGATTAGCACATTATGCAGCTGTAGATTCCTAAAGAATGCTATCCTTAAGACGAGCTGACCTCTCTTCAAACCAAAGGAAATAAAGGAAATGGTGTCCTATTATATTACACCCCAGAGAGGTGCACTGAAGCTAGTCTTTAAAATAACAGAAAGCGCGTATATATGCGATGATGCTCTCACAGGACTAGCGCACACACTACTAACTCTTCTCCTTAATTAATCTGCGCAATTATCTCGTCTTTCTGCGCAGTACCAGGTACGCAGTAATAAATTGCAGACCGTGCTTAGCTAAGTAAGCTTAGAGCAGCTGATCAGAAGCTGCATGTTAGCCATGTGGAGTCACTGAATTTTCTGCAGAAGTACTCCACCGATCCAGATGGTGTCCCGACCATCTCTCTCGGCACCGATGAACTCGATCTGGTTGCAGGAGGGAGCACTGAGCTGACAAGGAGTTGGTTCGATCAGGATCAAGCCGGCCGGTCGATCGACCGAGCGAGCGAGCGAGCGAAAGCTACTACTGGCTTTGTAAAAACGGCACTAAACGCACCTGCAAAATCCTGGCGTTTTGCAGGGTTTTGATGTACGAGGCACGTGACTCTCTCGGCGGCACCAACTCAATACACGTACTTCTTGGGACCATGCCGGCAATGTCTTCTCCCCACCCTAAGGACTCCCCATGAAGAACCCTACGTGCTCTAGCTAGCTTCTTTCTTAGCTGCCCCCATCCTTGCATCGCTGCATTGCCCAAGTTTTTTTTTTTCTTTTCTTTTCAATCTGTCTCTCTCACTTATCACGGGAGAAAGAAAGACAAGAGAGGAGAGAAGAAACAGAAGGGACACTGTAGCTGCGGGGATAAAGATGACACGGTGCACTGCATTGCATGATTTTGGAATCTTTGGTCGAAATGATACTATTTAACGACACACGGCGTCCTATTCATATGGTTACATGGTTACGGACGAGACACGGGACAACATAAGGTATCAACAACACATAGCACTATTTTTGCAATTGCTAACGCCCATTCAAATAGTGTAATTTGACCCCAAAAAAATCCGTGCTTTTGTATCTGCCATGCATGAATCATGAAACATACATATGCACTGTTAATTATTTCCGGAAGAATTAATACACATGGCCATGTGATGTAATTTCTATTCTTTACCAGTGCTTACTCTTGTTACTTTTTGGTGGCGCTAGCGCTAGTGATCGGAGAAAATGAGACGAACAGTACTTGTAATGCTACTGCTACTGCATCCCTTTTGAATCTGTCACATCCCTGCTGCCTTATTTCCTCCTATATACCAAGGGTAAAAAGGACTGTATATATATATATATATATATATATATATATATATATTATATATTATATATATATATTATATATATTATATATATATATATATATATATATATATATATATATATATATTATGACGAGGAGAAATACCTATTTAATTATTTAATTGTAATCCTTATCATGGATAATGACGCTATTATATGGTTATTGAGTATACCCCTTAATGTTCGTATGGGAGAAGTTGGAGTCGTAAGATCTTCTACGACTATCTCATGATCGTAAGTTCTTCTACGATCACCTCATAGTCGTAAGTCCTTCTACGATCAGGTCAGCTACGACCACCCCATAGTCATAAGTCCTTCTACGACTAGCACATGATCGTAAGCTATTCTACGATCACCTCATAGTCGTAAGTCCTTCTACGACCAGATCAGTTACAACCACCCTATAATCAATCAAGCTTACATACAAGTAGGCACAATTGATTAGGGCATCTAAACAGTCAGTATACACCATTATTCTCTGGAATAATTGCATGATTTATTTATTTGTCCTAGTGATAACTGCCTGGCGACGCGGGAATGCTACTTCTCCAACAACAATCTCCAGCAACAGCGTCATCATCTGAAGCATTGATGTGCCCTTTGGGCTGGAGAGATTGTCACCCAAGCGCGCTATAAAAGGAGGAATCACCAAAGGAGGGAGGACGATCAGGAGCACAAGACATTGCATTTCAGTCTTTCTGTTGATCTGTAACCAGTATACTTAATATAGCCACACAGGAGTAGAGTTGTTATTCTCTCCGCAGAAGGCCCGAACGTGTATAAAAATCTCTAAATCGTTCTCTCTGCGTGATTTGAGTCTTAGAGACTCTCCGAATCAAACAATCATTACGTAAGTTCGGTTCTAAAGCACCGACAGCTGGCGCTGTCCGTGGTCATCAGGTTTCCTTCATTTTCTACCAACTCTAATGCTTTCATGGCAGGAGAGTGGAACGAGGAGGACTGGTTTGACTTGGCTGATTACGTAGATATCGATATGGATGTCGGCTTCGACTATGAGCCGAGTATTGTATCATCCGACGGTGATGTCGCCTCAGAAGATCATTCTCCAGGAGACCATACCACTGAAGGAGTTGAGGAGGGATCCTTAACCCCCACAACATTACGTTCAAATGAGGAACCAACTTCCTCAAAGGGCAAGGGTCAATCCGACCACAATCAGGGCTGCTCCGAGGCAGACCCAGGACATAGCGAGGCCCCCCCTCCAAATGTTTAAGTCCGTCTAAGGCAGTCCGACCTGGCACGGCAAGTCCTGGAAGCCATCATTTCGGAGCTTTATCAGCACCTGGTGGTACTGTCTCTCCGGTTAACCCCACAGAGGATGGGGTTGAACATGTTTTTCCAGCGAGTTCGACCATCCCATCACAGGACTCATTTGCGAACGGAGACGGTTATAACCCGGAATTCCCCTTCCTGGAGGGGTTTGCTCCAAGTCGCCAGACGGTGTCTTTCGACTACTCCTCAAGTGAGGAGGCCTCGAGCGCAAGTGGAGGTCATCAACGGGAGGTCTTCGTCCTTCCCTCAGGTTATGGTCACTCTCCTAGAGACATGATTGAGGACACTCCCCGACGATCACATATTGCGACCCCTGGTGGCAATGGTAAGAACACCTCCGGTGATAAACAGGGTCAACACTCTGATGAGCGTGCGAGAAATCCTCGAGATAATTGCACTTCATTGAGGCAAACTCAAGGATCAGACATGGACGATCCTAAGACAACTCGATAGAAAAGAATAGCAGCTCAGAGAAATCTGCCTGAGCGCTTTCAGTATCAGTTAGAGGGAGCTCAAGAACTCCAACATTTCAGCAATATACTCGGGAACCCAACTCGAGAACTTGCCCAAGCGCCTGGCTACGACCTCTTTGCGCAAGAGATCGCACGAAGGCTTCGAAGCGCGATGACTAGACTCGAGCACCCTCGTCGTCATCATTCCGGAAGTCGTAGCGGTCGGACTCCATCAGCTTCCAGTAGTTCGAACAACTCACCGCACAGAGATCGACGCGACAACAGGGTATGTCGTTCTCCTAACCGGAGAAAGGTTCTTCGAACGCCTGAAGATAAACAATCTCTCAGGAGAGTTGGTCGTTCACCACTCTGACATAGATGTCTGCAGCAATAGACAAGATACTAGGACTATTACCCTCGTAGAATCAAGAACACAAGAATCCTCAAGAAGCGGGCGGAGGTAGCAAGAAGGACAAAAAGACCAAGAAATCCAAGAATAAGGTGAAGGGCTAAAAACCTCAAGCAAACAGTTCTAAGGAGGTCTTGGCTGTAAGTGACCAGGAACCATAAAGTTCCAAGCAATATCCCGATCGAGGCAAAGGTAAGCGCCCCGAGCGGAAGAACGACAGACCTAGGTGGTGGCCTTTCGATAAAAAGGAAGGACATGACCTTCGCAACTGCTGGGTTTTCCAACAAAAACTCGAAAACTACTACAACAACAAAGGACCACTTCCTACCCTCGAAGAGGTAGGGCAAGCGAGTAGTCGTATGCAGTCGGACAACAACGAGGAGATGCCATTCCAAGATTCCGAACATACCATCGAACATATCTATTAGGGGGGTTCATCGGCATACGAGTCAAAACGACAGCTTAAGGCTGTCGAATGCGAGGTAAACTCCATTGACTCTCCTCTTATCAATAAGTTACCGAAGTGGTCGGATGTCACCATCTCATTCGAGAAGGGTGACTGCCTGATCCCTTCCACTCGATCATGTCGTTTTTCGATCGTGGTCGAGCCTACCATCAACAACTGTCGAGTAAATTGAGTGTTAGTTGATGGTGGAAGCTCGTTAAACATCTTGTTTACGAGTACCCTGGACGAGATGAAAGTACCAAGAATAAAGGTAAGACCGGTACGATACTCTTTTCATGGTATTGTACTGGGGTCTTTGGCTAAACCTATTGGCCAAGTTTCTCTTCCTTTAACATTTGGTTCAGCAAGTAATTTCAGGACAGAGAAGATCTTCTTTGATGTGGTCGATTTTGATACGGCATATAACGCCATACTCGGATGACCAACTTTGGCAAAATTCTTAATGGCTACTCATTATGGGTATCAATGTCTTAAGATGCCAGGTTCCAAAGGAGTAATCACGATTCACTGTGATAAGAAGATGGCACATACATGCGACAGTCGATCCCTCTAGATGGTTGGCCAGATACTAGCCTTCGACCAAGCAGTCGAAGTCGAAAGCTGCACCGAAGCCGAATGACCATGTCAAAAAGGTTCCTCTGGATCCAAAGGAGCCCACGAAGACTGTTCGCATCAGGGATACTTCCAATCCCAAATAGGAAGACGCCCTGATCACTTTCCTCTGAGCAAACACAGATGTCTTCGCATGGCAAGCATCCGACATGCCCGGAGTCCCCAGGGAAGTGATCGAGCACATGCTAGCTTTACGGCCCGACAAAGTACCCGTAAAATAAAAATTACAGAGATTTTCCCATGATCGACGAAATGATATCAAATGAGAATTGGACAAGCTACTTAAAGCAGGCTTTATAAGAGAAGTCGATCACCCAGAGTTGTTGGCCAATCCTGTAGTGGTTAGGAAGTCTAACTGCAAGTGGCGGATGTGTGTAGACTTCACTGGTCTTAATAAAGCTTGTCCAAAAGATGATTTTCCTCTACCTCGTATCGATCAGTTGGTTGATTCTACTGTCGGTTGCGAAACATTAAGTTTTCTAGATACATCTTCTGGCTACCATCATATTAATATGTGTCTAGAAGATAAAGAAAAGACCGCATTTATTACTCCATTTGGAATATTTTGCTATGTCAAAATACCATTTGGTCTAAAAAATACTGGCGCTTATTTTCAACGCTTAACGCAATCGACTTTTTCACCTCAACTAGGTCTAAATTTGGAAGCCTATGTTGACGGTCCAGTCGTAAAAAGCATTAAGCGGCTTAATCATGTTTCCGACTTGCAAGAAACGTTCGACAACCTCAGAAACACCACCTGAAACTTAATCCTGAGAAGTGTGTGTTCAAAGTCTCTTCAGGGAAGTTGCTTTGATTCCATGTCTTTGTACGAGGAATCGAAGCAAATCCTAGAAAGATAAAGACAAATGCACCCTCCAACCATGAAGATATAAGTCCAGAAACTAACAGGATGCATGGTGGTTTTAAGTCGTTTCATCGCACGACTGGGCGAAAAAGGATCACCTTTCTTCAAACTTCTAAGGAAGTACGAGGGTTTCGAGTGGTCAGAAGAGGCAAACGCTGCCTTTGAGGATGTCAAGAGGTATCTTACGAGTTCTCTTATTTTGGTTTCTCCGAAGCCAGAAGAGACGCTCTTAATTTATCTAGCTGCCACACCACAAGCAATGAGCGCAGTACTGGTCGTAGAGAGTGAAAACATCCAACGACCAGTTTACTACGTAAGTGAAGTTTTACACGGACCTAAGGAGCGTTACCCTCAGGTCCAAAAACTTCTTTATGCCATCCTCATGTCTTCGAGGAAACTGCGGTATTATTTCCAGACGCACAAGATAATTGTGTCTTTTGAGTTTCCCTTGAGAGTAGTCCTCCGAAATAGGGAAGCAGCGGGACGCATGGCAAAATGGTCAGTAGAACTTGGAGAGTTCGACCTCCATTTTGTGTCCCAAACGGCCATTAAATCCCAGATCTTGGCAGACTTTGTCGCCGAATGGACAAATCCTGAATCTGTTCAGGATCCCTAGTACGATACCCACGACTAGTAGATGTAATTTGACGGGTCACTTACTTTAAGTGACTCGGGGGCTGCGGTGGTCCTGGAATCTCCTACTGGAGAGACCTTAAAATATATCATTCAATTAAACTTTCAAGCCACTAACAACGTGGCAGAGTATGAAGGCTTGCTGGCTGGCATATGAGCTGCGAAAGCACTCACGATTCGACGACTACTCGTGAGAGGAGACTCTCAACTAATCGTGAATCAGGTCAGAAAAGAGTACCAGTGCTCTAATCCGATCATGTCTCGGTACTTATCGGAGGTCCGAAAGCTAGAAATACATTTTTTTTTAATTTTGAGGTACAATTTATCCCTCGAAAGGATACTTTCCTCGCAGTCCAGCTTGCTCGTATGGCTTCTTCCCGATCGCAAGTATCAAAAGAAGTTTTTTTGGAGCAACTCCAAAAGCCGTCTCTGGTCGAAATACCAGAGACAACTCCTATTGAGACATCATCTCTACAATACGAGGATACGTGGATGAATTCCATCTACGAGTATCTTCAGAAGGGTACAATACCCGATAACGATCTTGAGGCAGATCGCTTATCCCGAAAGGCCAAAATGTATACTTTGATCGAAGTAGTCCTCTACAAACGGGGCACTCAAGGGGTACTCATGCGATGCATATCACAGAGGGAAGGACTAAACCTCCCTCACGACATACACGGAGGTATCTGTAGAACTCACGCTTCCTATAAAATGCTGGTCGGAAAGGCCTTTCAATAAGGTTTTTACTGGCCAAAAGTCCTCTAAGATGCTAAAGAGATTGTTAAGAAGTGTGTACAATGCCAGTTTCATAACTGGTAGATATACCAACCGGCTCAGGCATTGTAGACAATTCCTCTACCTTGGCCTTTTGCGACCTGGGGTCTCGATATCCTAGGACCGTTCCCAAAGGCTCTAGGAGGTTTCGAGTTCCTTTTCGTGGCTATTGATACGTTCACAAAATGGATTGAAGCCGAACCTATGACTGGGATAACAATAGAAGCAGCAAAACAGTTCATGATGAGATGCGTGATTACTCGGTTTGGAGTCCCAAGTCGAATAATCACATATAATGGTAAACAATTTTCGAGCGTAAAATTTCAAGAATTTTGCGACGAGTTGGGTACCAAAGTGTGTTACGCCTCTGTTGCCCATCCTCAAAGCAAAGGGGCAGTCGAAAGAGCGAATGGCCAAATAATACATGGAATTAAAACTCAAGTCTTCGACCAACTTGTCAAGCGCTCGGGGGCTTGGGATACAAGAATTACCCTCAGTATTATGGAAAATTCATACGACTACTAGTCGGGCCACGTGTGAAACTTTTTTTCCTAGTTTTCGCTGTTGAAGCCATGCTTCCACCAGAACTAAAGATCAGGTCGACACGAGTTAAAACTTTCAACGACTCTACCCAAGAACAACCTCGAGCAGATGACATCAACCTACTCGCAGAGAAGAGAAATTAAACCTTAATCTGTTTAGCAGTCTACCAGCAAGCCCTGCGTAAATACTACGATCGTAAGGTCCAACCTCGCAGCCTTGCTATAGTTGACTTGGTATTGAAGAAAATTCAATCTCAGTCTAATCGGAACAAGCTTTCGCCCAAGTGGAAAGATCCTTACACAGTGGTCGAAGTTACGCGACCAGGTTCGGTACGACTATCAATGGAAGACAGCCGGATAATCTCGAACTCTTGGAACATCGACTAGTTACGCAAATTGTATGCGTAATCAACCACCTCGACAATAAAGTATCAGGTTCTTTCTATCTTTGTTGTCTTACTTTGTGTAGCGCTTTGATAATTTTTCGACTATCCCTTGATCGTAAGTTTTTCTATGACCAGTACCCATCACTTCTTTACACTGGTCGAAATGATAGGAACATCACTTAGTCGATGTCTTTCCTTTCTTCACGTGATCCTGCCCACTAGAAGGAACTTCCTAGTGTCGACTCGTTCCTCACTTTTGCTACCAACACAAAGAGCTCGAGTTCAACAAACATGGTCGAAATATTGTCAAGCCAACTCTTAGTACTTTAGTTTATTTCTTCAATCGTTTTGAAAAATATTCTAAGCAGAGCACACTTTCGTAATTTGTTTGACTATTCTTGGTAAACACGGTTGGTTCTAACTGGTCAGAGAAAGACACAACACCTAGTCGATGTCTTTCCTCTCTTCACGTGGTCCTGCCCACTAGAAGTAGAAGGAACTTCCTAGCGTCGCCTTGTTTCTAATTCTTGCTACCAGGGCAAACCTATTGAGTGCACTCGAAAAGGTTGAATGAATTCTAAAGGAACTCCAGATGTTTGTCTAACTGAAGTTGCCGCTCTTGATTTGATTAATCTAGTCGAAGACCTAGTCGAAGCCTTTTCTTTCTGCACGTGGTAGTGCCCACTAGAAGCAACTTTCTAGCGTTGACTCGCTACTACTCTTACGACCAGTGCATGGTAATCAGGATCACATACTACTCGTTTAACACTATTTACTTAGTTTATCTAAATAAACTAAGAAAATAATCGGGGGGCTAGGATGAAGTTATTATTATGACTTCAATTCTTAGTCTTAATCTCCTTTTCCATTCATAATCTTATGAGTTACTAAAAAACTCGACAAGATGATTTTTTAGGAAGTAGAAAGAATCATATATATCAACAAACTTGTCTTTGCAGGTTCCTATTACAAACTACTCCAACGAAGGAGATCCTATCTGCATCTCCTCTGTGACTTCCTTGCTGATCGACTGCATATCTCCCATCAACCGCTCTGCTTCTGCTTCAGAGCAGTCGAAGTCGGCTTTGACTGGTTGCAGATTAAAGTTGGGGTCATGAGCTTTAAGTTTTACCAGAACAAATCTTATTCCGTCTTCGACCGCCTCCTTTATCGAATCAACTTGGTTGGTCCTCAGAGTGATCACCAACTCTGGAAAAGTCCCGATTTGTTTTCTAATAGTACTCAAGTGCGCAATTATCGTATCTTCACGTGGAGTGACCCCCTCGACATGTAGCCCACTTAGTACTGTTAAGGAGAGAAATGTTCTCTCGAATGTTGATCCTCATTGACTTCATCTCCTCCTGATTACAAGTCTAAGCCTCATGGAGTTGTTTTATTTCAACTGCTTGCTTTGTAAAGAATAAGGCTAGTCTGATAAAGTAACCCCTGAAGGAAAACAAAATTAGTCGCATGAAAAGACTTGGTTACCTGCCAATCGAGAATCTAACTTCTTGACTTCATCGTCATGAGAGGTAGTGCTTTTGTGCATAGCGCTCCACCCAAGACTTAACCTCCCGATCTTTTTCTTTGACGATACGGGAAATCTCGTGAACAACCAGGATCTTGTCTTTGACCTCGGTTTTGAGTTTCCCCATCTCAACTAGGGATGGCAATTGCCCGATTACCCGTATGCCCCGCGGGCGAATACCCTAATAGAGGTGGGTATGGGCGTCTTTCTTTGCCCACGGGCATGAAAACGGACACAATTCCTTGTCTATCGGGTAAACGGGCATGGGCATGGGTAGACTCCACCCGTACCCGCTTCGCCTGATTACCCGTAATCTACCCACATGTGTAAGAAACTATGTCAATTTGTATTTGTATTTTATTTGTTGAACTTGATTAGTTCTCTTGTCGACCATGATATGTGAATTATGATGAACTTTATTAGTTGTTGAATGTGTGATGCACCATTGATGTGTGAATTATGATGAACTTGATGTATGCATTGCTCGCGGGTAACGAGAATGTCCGCGGGCGATGGGTACCCACATGTGACGATGAATTATTCGCGGGTAAACGGGTATGCCCGCGGGCGACGGGTATGGACGAAGTTTTTCACCCGTTGTCCTTCGCGGGTATACCCGTGGGGGGAATTCGGGGTCGCGGGTATGGGTATGGGCGAGCACTACCCGTACCCGCCACGCCTAATTGCCATCCCTAATCTCAACCTCTTTTTCTGAAAAGGAATGAGGGTTAGAAAAAGAAAAGAATGTTACAAGCGGTCTTAAGTTCAGCACTTACCGTTTATTTATCCCTGTAACTTTTGAGTTGCAGAGTTGGCCTCCTGAAGTTTCTTCAAAAGGGTCTCTCTTTCTTCCCTTAGCTTTTTCGTCTCGACCTTCTCGTAGTCGAGCGAATCAGCAAATGATGATGAACCTCGGAGGTCCTGATTTGGCCCGATCTTTCGATGAGAAGATAAATTCAGGAGAAGTCGCTCAACTCTCACGATCCTGGCTACAAACTCGCAAGGCCCGAAACCATGCAATCGCTGAACTGCTCGACAAGTCGTTATCAACCGTGCACGAATACCCGGATGACCTGATCACGAAGATCAATTCCTGCATACACCGAAGAAGCACGCAAGAACAAGGTAAAATACAATCTGAATTGTAAATATATGATTGAGTTCAAAAGGTGAGATTCCGCAGAGGTCCTTTACGGTTGATCTAGTCGACACAATCGAAGAACGAGAGTTTTCACAATGGAGAAACTAATCAAACGAAATCCGAGTTCTAGTAAAAGGAGACGGCGACTCCTATATAGGGAGACGGACAGAGGTGGCGGCCAGCGAAGTGGGCGCACGCCCCTAGGGTTACAAGGGCCATGGGCCCAAGTGGAGGTGGTGCAGCACCCGTTTGACTCGGACTCAGAAATAGACATAGACTCTTTTGACGATTGTGGCCGTCTCGGATGGAATTTGATGATGATCTTAGATCCGTTGAAAAGTAGACTTGATAAGCTTTCCATGAAGTCTAGAATCACCCGAAACAGAGTCCGTATGAAGAAGTTACGACCATTTGAACTTAGTACTATCGCAACAGTCCGAATTCGAATCCAGAACGAGCCCAACTCGAACTCTTACTTGACCTGGACCCAAAGTGACGTGGTGACCTCCATTATGTCTTCCATGCATGTCCATGACTCCACAAGCCTCTACTTGATCCGTTCCCATGTTCCTAAGCACAATTAAATCAATTGCATTAGGTAGCGGTTTATCTTTAGTAATATATAAACATAGGAACGAATTCACCCGGTAATTAAGTTGGCGAGCACGAGCTCAGGTAAGAGGTCCTTGTACTGGTTGTGGATGAGTTGTGCGTGTAGGCGCGACTGTATCCATAGTAGGGATGTGTGGATATAATCCAGATCTCAGGATGATGTGACAATTGTCAATGGCGTTTACGGTTTGTCGTTTGGCGTGTTTTCGGCGAAGAAACAATGTTGTCAGGCTTCAGGCGGTCTTTTCTGGAATTTAAAGTTTTTATGCTTTCTTTTGCCTTATCTCACTTGCCTATGCTATTCTGATACCAGTTTGGGCATTTCCATTGCTTTCTCTTGCTTATGGACCAAGTTGTGCCTTTGTGACAAAACGAAAGTATTTTACTTTTGAAACCTCCAAATTATATTTTCTGGATTATTGCTAATGTGTTCATCAAGGGGGAGATTGTGGATATCATGGGAATATACTCTAGATCTTAGGATGATATGACAATTGACAATGGCGTTAACGGTTTGTCATTTTACGTGTTTTCGGCGAAGAAACAGTGCTGTCAGGCTTCAGGCGGTCTGACCGGCCTAACCGGCGGTCAGACCGGTCCAAGGACGGTCGGACCGGCCAACTTCAAAAATGGTATTTTGAGCTGGGCCAAAAAATCGAGGTAGCAGGCAACAGAGGGGATTCTATTGCACTTGGTCTTATAATTTTTGGAGTCTCCAGTCAAAAGTTCTATTCGATTGAAAATTCCAGTATGTTTCGGTTTTCCAGAGAGGAAATTTGGCTAAGTCCCAACTGGCGGTCTGACCAGCCAATAGGTGGCAGTCAGACCGGCCAGGGTGGGCGGTCAGACCGGCCCTGGGGGTGGTCTGACCGGTTTTCACTTTGATCGTCGGCCTTCGGGGCGGCGATGTTCGGTTGTTAGGTCAAAGTCATGAGTTTCAGGGCATATATGTTGCATGATGCATGTTTTGACTAACATGGGTCAAGTTGTGAAGAACTTGTTCCCAAATTCAATTTACTTGTCTATTGTTGTGCAGGTTGCTTGGTAGTCAACGACGGTCAACGGCGCGGATGATCGGGACTAGGCTTGGAGAGCTGAGGTCCAGGACGATCGACGATGCCGGGTGAGGTCAATGAACTCAAGCGTGGTGCAAGATGGACAAGGGTGACCTATTGGCTAATCCGCGGCGCAAGATGGCGCAAGGAGAAGCTAATTAGGTCAAGAGGCGATAAGGACGACACATTAAAATACGTGTGTGTGTGACCCGTTTGTTTTGGGCCTTAACGGGAGCCCAATTGAGTTAAAATTCTAGAAGGTCTAAGGCTCCACTATAAATAGGGGAGGGAGGTGGCTGCACCTTCTCGTCGTCTCTTTTATCTTAGAAACCCTAATTTGCTTAGGGTGAGTTTTTTGAGGAGGCTAGGGTTCTTGATAGTTTGATGTGATTTTCGTGCTCTTGGATTGAGCATTGTCCTCCATTGATGAAGTGGCTGTAAGCCCATATCATATCAAATCAATCAAAGGAAAGTTTGATCAATGTCTTGTCTCATTGCGTTTTTTCTCTATATTTGATGATTTCGAGTTTTTCTTCGATTCGCGAGTTTTTGCTTGAATTCTCCATGTGATCTAGCTTGCTGTGACATGTGAGAACATATCTAGGATCATCTTGATCATCAATCACCCACGAGCAAGATTTTGGATCTAGTTTTCGTTTTGACCCAGTTTTGAACCCTTCTTCAATCAAACGAAAAAGGATCGTTATTCTTCCAAGAATTATCGCAATCTTCGATTGGAATAGGTTCCTGACATCATAGAGAAGGTGTGTTCCAAGTTTCATAATGTTTGAAGTTGTAGATCAAAAGTTTCATCTATTTACAACTTTGTCATCGGGCTGTTTTGATCTGTTCTTCAGGCCGGCGGTCAGACCGCCCAAGGCCACCGGTCAGACCGATAGGTCAGTGGTCAGACCGTCATTGACCCAGCGGTCCGACTGCCAGTGCATTGAATTACTTTAGTCTTTGTTGATTTTGTCGTATTTCTTAGGGGTTCAAATTGGATTCAATATTAGTCTTCCGCTGTACTGATATATTGATCTTCATAGCTTCCATAGCTACTGGAGTAAAATCCTATTGAATCAATTATTTGTGAAAAAGTGAGCATGCTCCTATTCACCCCCCCTCTAGTCGCCTTTTCGGTCCAACACGATGTCTTCATCAAAGGACTATTCGTCGCTCTTGAACCTATAGAGGAAAAGAGTAGACTTGAGCATATGCAAGCGATTGTAAGTCTTTCTACAACCAGCACATAGTCGTAAGTTTTTCTACAATAATCCACTGGTCGTACGTTCTACGACCATCTAGTCGTAAGTTTTTCTACGACATTTCTCTGATCGTAAGTTCTTCTACGACCAGCACGTAGTCGTAAGTTTTTCTACGATAATCCTCTGGTCGTATGTTCTACGACCAGTATCTAATTGTAAGTTTTTCTACGACATTTCTCTGGTCGTAAGTTCTTCTACGACCAGCAAATAGTCATAAGTTCTCCTATGACAATCCCCCTAAACACTGTGCAAGTGGTCGAAACATAAACGACTACGAGTAATAGTGACTTACCACCTCTCTGCCTGCTCGCAGAGTTCCACCTTCTCCTGTCGCAGCTGTACAAGTTGTCTATTGTACTATGCAACAGTGACAATTTGTTCTAGAGCCCTCTGCATAAAGAAGGACAATGAGAGGCGAGAAAAGCTGCATATATAAATGTTGGGTAACAAGCACTTACGTTGATGCTCGTTCGAGCAAACATGGAGAGTATACGTGCAGGGTCCTTCAGTTCATTAAGCTCTTGAACCCGATTCCGCCACATCTTTTCGAGACGCTCGTCATCGAAAACATTCCCCCTGTCAGGAATATCCTTGGGTGTGGATCTCGCTACGAGACCTGAAAGCAGAAGACACCGCAATGAAAGCCGAAGAATTCATAAAATAAATTGGCATATTCTTCTTCTTCTGATTCGGTGACGACAACTCCTTGGGGACCGAGAGGAACGTCTACGACGACTTCATTCCGGGCGCGGTGGCCCAACGATCCATCGCCTTGGCTTGATGCCTCCGCTGCATCATGTGTCGTCTTCGCCTCAGCCTCTACGACCACTCCTGTGGTCGCAGTTGCTTCGGCAGCAACGACTTCTTCCACCATTCGGACCTTGGACGACCCTTCAACCACCGCCACTGTCATTTCTCCAACTGCCGGAGAAATAGCAATGGATTCCTCGACAGGAATGTCCTTCAGGGCTGAAGGAGTCGGGCTAAGATCACAAAAGGAAGACACGTCAAATGGTAAAAAAAACAAGAGGTGAATGTTGTTCTTATACTTTTTGTCTTTTTACATACCTTCGTGTGCCAGTTTTGATCTTGAATCTGAAAAAAAATATTCCCTAAAGAAGATTTCTACAACTTCTTCTCAACCACGACCACGTCTGGTCGTGGGTCTTGAGCGAGCTCTCTGGATAGCCGAGACCTGTCGCGACCACATCAAGGGCAGTACTGCCCTCGACCACAGATGCAACTGGTGCAGCGGTTTCCTTCACAAATGACATAAAACTCTTCCAGATCACAAAAGGTTTACTTACCCTGCTTGTAATCTCTGGTCGGGTCTTGCGACCACAAGTACTTCTACATGAAATGTGCTCGTTTCTCCAGATGACTAATATGGCGCTTAATGAAATCCTTCCCTACGTGCCAACCGGTGAGCTCCTCCTCCTTCAAGTCCTTGATGGCTTGAATGTAAGCGGCGATCCGGCCAATATCCTTCACTAATGTGGCGCTTAATGAAATCCTTCACTACACTGTATTTTAGTCTTTCTCTTGACCTTTAACCAGCATACTCAATATAGCAACACAGTGGTAGGGTTGTTATTCTCTTCGGAGAAAGTTCGAACCTGTATAAAAATCTATGTGTCGTCCTCTCTGCTTGATTTGAGTCTTAGAGAACCCCCGAATCAAACAATCATTACGTAAGTTCGGTTCTAAAACATCGACTCTCTCTCTCTCTCTCTCTATATATATATATATATATATATATATATATATATATATATGTTTGAACCAAATAGTTGCAATATATGGAAGACTTGTACTACACAGCAGTACTTCGGAAATGCACTCGCATTTTGTTGCCCCTCCGGTTACTAAAGAATATCATTTTAGACATCAATGTGGTCCCCAAAACACATCTTTGACCACTGATTTCTATTGTAATATATTAATAAAACCTAATAATTTCACAAAAGTTTTTTTCTAGATAAATCTATACATACCATTTTTTACATGCTCAATCTAAATATTTAAAAATATATCTATAAACAAAGTTTAACAGCACGTATCCAAAACCACGTTCTTTTGGACCGAAAAAGTGCTATTTTGCGACAACTAAACCACTTACACGTTGCTGCGACATGTGGCAGTGGCCCAAGAAATCTAAAGGGCGCAGAAAGGAATGGGAATAGATATGAAAAGTGCGAATGAGATGCTAGCTACTACTTAATTATTGTTATTGCGAGCCTTAATCAGATACGGTGCAAAGGAAATGTCAGTGCTAAACTCTCCTAGTAGATATATATAAATCATGTCCTTTCCCAGGAAGGATAAATCAGAATCTAGATCGTTTATCTTATCTTATGTACCAAGATAATTATATCAAATCTATGTTTATGAGTTATAGAATAAACGTTACTATATTCTATAAATGAATTATCATTTATAAAGATTATCAAGTATATGATTTGTTGGTGAAACTCTTTATTTGTTATTCGATATCATTCTAAATATGAGAGATGCCAAATCACGAATCAATAATGTGAGCACATATTTGAGAACATGATATCGGATTGAACCACTTTAACTCATTTTGAGACACTATTGAGATTATTAGGATTCTATGTTTCGTCGGTTAGTCCCAAGCAACGATGATGTATAATTTTTAGATTTGAGAACAACATAATTTTCTACATGTGTAACAACACACTTAGATGTTACAAAACACTATTTCATAACTGAGTAGTTATAAAGATAGCTTTCGAGTATACTATGAAATATGCAGAAGAATGTAACTGGTTGGATATGAGATTTGTTCCTCCAAGCATAACATGAGATATCTCGCTAGGCCTTTGGATAAAAGAAATGCATGAACGTGCCACAAGTGGTCAAAAAATCGACTACACAAAGTTGTCCATCACTAGATCGAGAAAAGATTAAATAGATCATGGATGACATATATCATGCTAGGAACCACTACCGACTTGTTCATCCGAAAGGGGTTTCCGGGTCACGACCGCTTACACATGAATATACAACATCACACACTTAACGAGTTGAAACAAACTAGTTCATATTAGATTTGTTATAGACTCTTTATAAAGGGAGACGTTGCCACGTGGTGTTGTTGAGATCAAGAGTTGCACCACCAATCGAAACTCTAGCTGCCACCTCCCCAAAGGCCTTGATACACGTGTTGATGCTAACACACCAGCATATGTCGTTCCACCCCTGGATATGTGGATACAGTAGAGACGCTACTGCGCTGATCGAGAACGATCCACGACTTATATAGGGAACGTGAGAGGTTGCTGAAGGAGATGAACGGCGTTGAACAATCTACTACGACCGCTACACTGGGCATCTAGTGGTGATGATCTATGATCTTTTACTTATATAACTTCCTTGTTTACATAATAAAGATTTTAATTGAACTTTTGTGTATTCCACCCGTATCTCAACATACATAGACTATGTAAAACCGCTGACACGTGCATCGGTGGTTAGAGGGCATATAACTTCAAAGCAGGGGCGGATTCGAGAAAACGAGACACTAGGGATCTCACTTAGGCGGTTAGGGTCATCTCGTACGTACATAGAATGGTAGCTGCCATGGGTTTAGGCCGATAATCTTACCTTGACGTAGTATCCTAACCGAAGTAATACAAATTATTTACAGAATTCAAAAATAATTCTGATTTAGATGACATCTACTTCTATATCTCTCGCGAATTACTCTTAACACAAACAACCTTACCAACTGAGCTATCACAATGTTGTCCTCCTTTTAACACTTGGTTCGAATTTGGCAAGTGGATGTATTTGCCAATAGTGTGCTCACTGTTAGTAACTGACAAGGTAGTTCTTATCATCAGTCCCTGTCGAACATTTCACAGAAGCAAAAAAAAAAAACAAACAATCTACGGATATTTTACAGACACTATCTTACAGCATTGACTTCAGTACGCATGAGTCAGAATCAGAAACGTATGCATGACATTTCTCCCACGCCTTTTGATTGAAAGAAACACAAGCCAAAGAGACGAGGCCGAGATTATCCTCTTTTGCAGTTGCGTGACAAATACATTATACATATGACTGCTGATGATGGCGACCACTATGTTTATGTATGGAAAGCATCGATGAATAAGTATGCTCAAGCCATCTAATGTAATTAAGAGAACTTGCCAAATTTTCGGCACAATTGCTACCATGCATATGCTTATATCAAGACATAAGAGTTCTACTTGTTACGTAACTCGTATGGTTGTACTTTTTTATATCGTATACAACTGTAACAACTCTTACATTTGATCTAATTAATCCACACTATTATAATATGAACCCATTATAATCAACAGTGTATATTTTTTTTACCTTTTTCCTACACTACGTCTTATTCTATCGCTATGATCCGATCTAGCTAATTCAACTCTTTACGTTCCACAGGATTTTTAATTTTTTGTGGGGTGGGGTGTGGGTGGAGTTATGACCACTAACTGATAGATTGGCACCTTTGTAATTGTACTGGCAAGGGAACGAGAAGAATATGTAGTATATCAGCATCTTATTAGTGAAACAATAGAATATATATATATATATATATATATATAGGCAAAATGTATCAGCCTATCAGGTATTGGCAATTTTCTGAAATTTTAGTGCTCTTTTTTCAAGTTTGGTAAAGTTGTCTACATAACAGTAACCAAAAGGTCTTATAGCACTGTACCCATGATATTCTAGATCTGCCTTAGGTAAAATGTCTTGTCCGAAAATATAGCTCCCTTCCCAGCACAATTATCTCCACATGAATGAAGCAGCAATAAGCAGGACTGACATTCCGATCGACACTATCATTGCTTCATCATATTATACGGGTAACAGTGAGTTAATTAGTTGATATGCATATGCCACACAAAACTCAAATCATAATACTGCATGTTTATTAGTATGCGAATGCTTACGTAATTGAAATTCTTCTTTATGCCATGAAAAGGGGCTCCAATAATCCTGAGTTGCGTGCTTTTAGAGTAAAAGTATTGGATCAATTTATTCAAAATAAAAATGGGAATGAATTCAAAAGCAACAGTGATTATATAAAAGGGAGTGTTCTCCTAAAAATACCTCAAAGGAAAAGGAAAACACTTCCATAAGTGATTGAAATGTACGAAATAATTGTTTTTATTGCGTATAAAGCAGAAATACTAGCACCTCTAAAAACATAGAAGTCCACAACACACAAATCCTAAGGGCAAAAAAGCTCATCCCATAAATTTATAATTGAGCTTCCAAATTGCACAAAAATTAAGGATATAAAGCAAAACTTTGCAGGAAGTAAAATATCAACGGTATTAAAAAAACAGATGGTTAACCTGTGATCACCTATATCAAAAGAAAAATGTGTTTGCATGGAGATCAGGCAATGCACAAAGGTATACGCAACATGATCACCTAGTATTTCACTTTGAGCTCAGGTTTAATTAAACATGTGGACAGAGAACAATCAATTTTAACAGAAACGGGAAGTTGTGAAATGTGAATCTAGTATTTGCAGGAAGTAAAATATCAACGGTATTAAAAAAACAGATGGTTAACCTGTGATCACCTATATCAAAAGAAAAATGTGTTTGCATGGAGATCAGGCAATGCACAAAGGTATACGCAACATGATCACCTAGTATTTCACTTTGAGCTCAGGTTTAATTAAACATGTGGACAGAGAACAATCAATTTTAACAGAAACGGGAAGTTGTGAAATGTGAATCTAGTACCCTTTTCAAACTCTTATCAGGTGCTTAATCAAGCCCTCCAAAAAATGTTCTCCTTAAAGCAGTTTTAAATTAGAACGTCAACAGCATTGCATGCACAAAACAGACTGGAAGCTTACTGTTTGAAATTGATCAATACCAGACCCGTGAAAATTGAAGATCAAATAGTATTACCATATGGTAGCTTCTGAGTCTCCCTAAATGCTCTGTGTCATACATAAATGAGGGCAAGGTAGAGCAAGTGTGATGCAACCACAGTACCATGTATGAGGATACAAAGTTCTTTTCTTTAATTAGTTCCTCGTCATTTCTTGTGAGACAGACAACGGGTTGCACAAGGACATCATGAAAAATAAAATGTTAAATGAAATTGGTACACAATTTAGAGAGAGTTTCATTTAAATTAAACGAACAAGCAACTGTGGCAAGATAGTTTTGAGTAATATTTCCTATTTTCTTTACCAGATCGTTTAGAGTTTTTTTAGGGAGATTTGAGCTTTGAAGTTGTGGGTACATTACTAGTCTTGGGAATTGAAGAAGCAAGCCGAAGCAAGATGGCATGCAACTTAAATGAAGCACAAAGCTGACACTATCAACAATACCTCACTACCATGCACCCCTTAATGCAGTGAGTTTTAGACACACAAAGTCCCTAGATTTTTTTATTGGAACAGGAAGTTCCTAGATAGCTGCAGTCTACAGACTGACAATAATTTGCTACAATTCGAAAGCTAATTCTGCACCTATTCCAGAATGAGAATTCAAATATATTCCAAGAGAATGAATAGTGATGTGATGTGACGTGATGGGATCAACAACAGATGTAGCTTACTGACTGCTGGAAATTAAAAACCGGTAGAGAATGTGTGAGAGTCATGGACACTTTGCAATCGCCAAACTTGGAAACAGTGAAAACGCTAATCAAGGAAGAGAGGAGCACATAACTATACTTTTTCACAACTTCCGATCACCTCATCATTTGATCATTCCTGCCATCTCGCTGGATCTCTCTTCCACTCTTGGTCGAGCATACGATGACTAGAGGAAAATCTCTCTCTCTCTCTCTCTCTCTCTCTCACACACACACACACGCACAAGCACAAGCACATCCACAACCACAATGCCGCAATTATTCAAACCAAATTCGCAACCAAGTAGCTAGAGCTAGGTTGCTAGCTAGGGCTCAGCTTTTGAAGAGCAAAGCTAAAGCAAAGGTGTGACACCTTATGGAGGAGACATATAGGTGTAGAAGCTAGTATAAGTATTGAGAGAGCAAAGGCAAAGAAACCTTAACTACTTGTAGTACTATTAGAAGACAGCACCAGGGAACAGCATCATCACCACCATCGAACAGCAAGCAAGAAAGAAAGAATGGCAAGAAGTTGGAAGAGAGAGTGGAGTATCAATCAAGCCACTCTTCCCAGCCACCAAACTGACAGATTTTTAATTTCTAATCATTGCCCCCTAGCTAGTGCCAGCTTTATACTAACCTGACCTGCTGGCTTGTGCTATGCCTAAAGAAACAGTGAGAACCAGCACATCATATCAATTTATGCATCAATGAGACCGAAGCAGCTAAGAATTTAGAGCTAATAACAGAGCGACGGAAGAAGACATGGATGGCGTGATCAATCGAGTGACATGGACATCTAAAGCGACGAGGTGGCAGGCCATTTGATCACCTCGGGTGGCCGTGGAAGAAAGGCGCGCCGCCGAAAGCGCCGAACGGGCCGGGCGTCGGGTACGGGTCCATCACCACAGCCGATGAAGACACGGCGCCCGCGACGCTGCCTCCTTCGCCACCCGCCACGGCCGTGCTCGGGGAGGACCACTCGCCGGCGTGCTGGCGGAGGCCGCCGGCGAGCGAGGGGTCCGGGCCGACGTCGTGTAGGATGCCCTTGAAGACGTGGCCGCCGATGCTGACCGTGGTCTGGTACGCCACCTCGGCGTCGGCCTCGTCGACCGGGCCTAGCCGCACGCAGCGGAACACCGCCTCCGAGCTCACCTCCCGCGGGATCCTCTCGCCCGGCACCATCTGCTGTTGCTCCCCTGATCAATCAAACACGGGCGGATCACATGGATGCGGAGTATTGGTGGGTAAGCTTAGTAAGAAGAAAAACTGATGAACTAGTTCTCTCTCGCTCATGAGTTGCATACAAACGGAAGGTAGTCGAGTGCAGCGCTACCTGAGGAAGTGGAGGTCGGGGTGGCGGAGGAGGGCTGGGCTGCGTCGCGCGGGCGCTTGGAGGGTTCGCCTGCGGCGGCGGCGGCGGCGAGCTGCTGCTGTGTCTCGCGGCGCTTGGAGGCCGGGACCCAGGTGGACTTGACGTGGGTGGGGCAGTCGAAGCCGCGGCTCTTGCAGCAGGTGCGGCAGCGCACGTGGGCGCAGTCCTTCTTGGCCTGGTTGCCGCAGTCCTGGCAGCTGATGGCGCCGGAGCCCCTCGCGCCGCGCGACGACGACCCGGAGGCCGCGGGGTCATCGGCGAAGCGGATGATGTTGGGGGCGTAGAACGGGTGCTCCTGCTGCTGCTGCCATAGCTGGAAGCCGCCGCGGGACGTGGCGGTGTAGAGGAAGGCGGCGGCGGAGGTGTCGGAGGGGTTGACGGGTGGGTGGTCGTCGTCGCGGCCGCGGCTGTGACCTCCTCCGCCTAGAGGGAAGCCCGCCATGCGCCCAGATCCATAGATCGCAGCTGTGTCGGCCGGTCGGTCTCTAGAGCCGAGTCTGAGCGGCAGCCGGCGGCATGTCTCAAAATTTTGAGCTTTTTTTCCGCGGCCTGCGCTAGCTGCGCGTCTCGGCTCGGCCAAAAAGCTAAACTTACTAGTAGTAGTGTAGTGTAGTCTAGTAGCAGACTAGCAGCTCCTCGTGCGGTGGCTGTGGCTGTGCTAGTGGAGAAATTGGCTATTATAGGACTCCAAACGTTGGGTTTCTCTATAATAGGACTCCTAACGTTTGTTTCTTCAAAATAGGACTCCAAACAATTACAATAAGCTCTAATGACATTTTGTTTCTTTTTTAATCTCTTTTGTCATCTAAAAATACATGTATTTTTCGTATTGACCCTATTACCCTTCAGCAAGAGAAATTTAGTTGTGATGAGATGTAACCTCATGATTTATTTCATATGACATTGATTTCGTTTGGAACTACATTATGGTCTTCTGAGATGAACTTGTTTATGCTACAAACATGGTTTTATGAGATGAACTCGTTGCTAAATTCTTGCCGTTATGTATTACTTGTAATTGTGTATGAATCAATTCTTGTTATATATTACTTGGAACGTTGTTATATATTACTTGGAACTGTACATATATTACTTGTAACTGTACATGGCGGCCATTGCCACGGCCAGCAAGCCAAGGCACTGTGGCGACCAACCACGGCGGCCAAACCATGGCTACGGCCACCAAATTAAGGCCACCACCATGGCTACTACCACCACCAAGGCACTGCATGTCACCACCAAAGAAGGCCATAGCCACCACCAAGGCGGCCTGCCCACCAAAGGCCAAGGGTCGTGGGAAGCAAGCAACCAAGAAGTGACTTTTTTTTCAAAACAACACAACAATCATCACAAAACATCAAGGGTAAACGGTCACGTTAGGAACAAATACATGTATTTAGATGTTAAAAGAGATTAAAATGGGCCGAAATGTCATTAAAGCTTATTGTAATTGTTTGGAGTCCTATTTTGGAGAAACAAACCTTAGGAATCCTATTATAGAGAAACCCAACGTTTGGAGTCCTATAATAGCCAATTTCTCGTGCTAGTGTGTGTTAAATTTTTGGCTTGTCTGCGCGTATGGTGGGGAGAGGAGGACGGCAGCTTTTTGGGAGGTGAGTGATGAAGGCCCTGATGAAGGTGAAGAGAACCGGGGGCGTCGAGTTAAGAGGGGGAGGCGGCAGAGAGGGCCTGCCACGCCGCCAACGAGCCTGCACGCACCCAAACTCCCCCATTTATTTCCTTGCCTTGCCGCGTCACTCTCTCTCTCTCTCTCTCGTAGGGATCTTTCTTTGCACACAAAAAACACACACACGCAGCTGTTGCAAAAACAGAGTAGTGGAAGGGACCGAATGCAACGCGGTGCAACGGTGCAAGAGGAGTGGAGTAACCACTGTACGGCGGATATAAACGCCATTTGGCAGCGCAGGAAAATCCAGGGAATCTTGGCTGAAAAGTACCGGAAATTTTTCCAAACGAGTTTTTAGATCGAACGAATGTTTGATGGTGATGACTGTAGCGCTTATGATTGAAAACAAATCTTTGTATGTTAGTATCTGTATTTGATTAATCTACGTCGTTATAATCTAGTTCTGTAAAAATGATTTGTGTACAATTTTTTTTCTTAGGAGAGTGTGCATTTTCCAGTGTTATTCATGACGAAATTTCTATTTTTTATTTTTATTTTGGTATTATGAGACTTTCTAGCTCCAAGCAAAGAAGGTGCATTTAATCTCATTTGTTAGACTACTCCGTCTATTTCACTCTAATTGTCCACAACCCACCAGGCAGTAAATCTAATGAAGAGTTAATAAAAAATGATCATGCATATCCCTATTAAATGATATAATTCAATCACTTAAAAAATTTTATGAGGATTGAATTAATATAATGAAGTAATTTATCTATAATATTTATTAAGGATAATAGTATTCTAAATAGTCCTTGAATATACCCCTGGTCGGTGATACCTACAACGACAAGTGTAGGTTGCGACCATTTTATGGTCGGAAGGTCTGTTACGACTGGGTCGAATCACAAGCACCCAATGGTCGATAAGCCTCACAGACATGTGGGCCTTGCCTTTTCGACTAGGGACCTTATACACTACGCTCGACTATGCATGATAATTAATACAACATGTGCATGTATATGTCTCTCACATAACCAAACGTGCCTCTCTTCGTCTCTCACAATAATTGTTTGGCAAACGTGTGGGTGGCAAGGAGAACGTCTCACTGAAACAACTATCATCAATGTTTGTAATCAAGCAACCATTAAGGCGCCTCCTGACACACAAGTACATAACAACTGTCACCCTTTCAAACGCTTCATAAAGGGCGGTGCCGGTATACTGAGGAGAGAGACTAAAACACATATAGAAGCCATTGATAAAATTCCATAGTTTCGGTGGCTCATTGCACTTTGTAACCTCACTCAATACAAGAACACAAGAGTAGGGTTATTATTCTCCGGAGAAGGCCTAAACCTATTTTTAAAAAAAACTATGTCTCTTCTTGTGTGATCTCGAGAGTCGTGTCCCAGGCATTTAACTCGCAAATATTGATAATAATTCATCGACAATCTTCAAAATATTTAAATAGGAGTAGAGAGTGGAAAACATTGCAATAACTACACTCTTGATATTCAGATATGATGACACATATCCTATTCCTTTATAGCCTGGAGATGTGTATAGGATTAGGAATCGTACTTCTCTTTAGAGTTGAATTCCTGCTTCACTTTGGAGATAAATCTAGAAGACAAAACCTATGAAAGGTAGTCATAGAAACCTAAGAAACAAGTCAAGCAAGGGAAACTCATCCAAAGCAAAAGGTGTACGAGATAATTAGAGGCTAGATTATTCTTTTAACATTATATTTTTGTATAGGGTAAAGATCTGTGTCCTAGAAGGTTTGAAAGTGTTTGTAAGAAAACAACAATCCCTTGTACTCTTTTGAGGTCGTGATTAAAGAATTTTACGTCGTTTTTGTCAAATCATTCTCACATCGTGGTTGCTTCGTCGCCGTTATTTTGGTACCCTCTACAAGATTCATCTACTCCACTCTTGATACCGTGCACACTCTTTCAGTATCTCATAAACTCTTATCCGATCGAATGGCTGCTACACATAAGAAGGGTTGTCAGAGTATAGCACTTGATTTTCTCCATAAACAAATATTTTAAAACGGATAGTCTCAAGGCTATGGAGAAACATAGTAAAACAGAGGGAGTAGTACACTACTGTCCATCTTATATATGAATATTTTTAGTCCATGCACCAGCATTACCGTATTGAGCAGTAGATTTACCCAGGGGTAGACCCACTGGGGGGTCCACGTGGGCTGACGCCCCTGCTACCCCTCGCCGGATAGTAGGTACCCCCCAGCCCCTTCTTCCTTGCGACATGGCATAAGCTTTTATACGAACTGGAGCTGTTTGGAGGTAGAAGATGACTACTCATGAGATTTGGGCTGAAATTCCTTCAGTTGAGCCTCTCCATATGTGTTTTTCCCCTTGATGGGCCTACCGGCCAAGCCCACTTAACCACTTAACCCATTGGCCCTATCTCAGCTCTCTCACCCCAAATTCCCTGAACCGGGCACGCACCACCGCACAAAGCCACAAAACATCTAACCGTAGCCCTAGAGGCCTAGTGTGGTGGCGGGCAGCCAGCGAGTGACGGGCAGAGCGGCAGGCGCGGACATATGGCGGTGCTAGGGCGGCAAGGGTCTGTGACAAGGGTAGCAAGTAGCAACTGAGCATCAGCAAACGATGGCCGGCGGAGCTTGCGTGCGGTGTGGCGGTAGTAGAAAGGGTAGGCAGGCGGCGGCGCACACGGAGCGTTGAGCCGTTGGCAAATAGGCAAGCCACAGGCGATATGCAGGAGCCCGTCCTCATTCCACCGAAGGTGTTTACAAGGAAAACAATTCCATTTTACTATTTGTGCTATTTTCTATTTGTAATTTAGTTTCATCGATTATCATTTGTCGATTGGTAGATAAGCAAGAAGTAGAGAAACAACGCTGTATAAAATATTTTTCAAGTAATACAAGTAGTACTTCTCGTACTAATAAGAGCATGATTCAAACAAACTAGTCTCGATAATTTGATCTATGTTTTGTATGCTTGTGGCAGCCTCCCCTAAATTTTCGTTCCCCTAAATTTTCGCAACTGGATTTACCCGTACATGAGCTACGAATAGTAGCTTAAAAGAAGTTATCCATACGATCTCCACTGGCCGGACCCGGACGTACGATGCCGAGGAGGCAACCGGGCGTGACCCAACTTTTCCCGATCGATCGACGAAACGTCGTGTTTGTCGTTTGTTCGTTGGGTTTCCGGCTTAATTTCCGTCAATTTCTACGCTTAAACACCGGATTAGAAGCCGTCGTGACCGATAGCTTTGTCCATCAGGTGACAGGTGGGTCTCCTCAGATCCTTTTGAGAGGACTGAGGAGAGTTCTCTGCCTGATCTTTGTAATGCTGTTGGTGCGTTGATTAATTATTTGGAATGTCTCCGATTAGCCGCGGTCCAGGAGCGCTTCATTCAAAGACTCGATATGTGCTAATAAGTACTGCCTCCATCTAATCTCATCCCGGTGCATAACTAATCTATTACTTACGAATAATACTACTCGCCAATTTAAATTGTTTTTTTAGCGGATTGGATTTTTATAACTAGTCATCAACCCATGTATCTGCACAGATATAATACTTTTTAAATATTATTTTCAAAGCTAAGAATTTTTGTAACTTTTAACTCCTAACTAATATGAATTTGACATATATTTTTTAGTTTGAAATTATCTCTCAATTTTAGATTTATACAATTTAAAATTTTGTTTTTATATTAAGTGACAAATATATATATTTTCACCTAGATTTAACGTTAACCTTAAGATCTCATGTGGAAATCTGGTCATATTAATTTCTCACGTGTTCGGATGTCATTATTTAGTAAGTGTCTGCATCCTACACGGTTATTTGGTGAAGCTATATGCGTTAAAATTGGATGGTTAGGATTTTCCCTTTTTTTTCTCTGGTCAACGTGGGAATTTCTAGCTTTTTTTTCTTTTTCTCTGATTAATGTGGAAATTTCTACCTTTTTTATAAATTTGATGGTTAGGATTTTCCCATTTTCTCTAATTAATGTGAGAATTTCTAGCCTTTTATATCCTAGGATTAATATGGAGGTTTACAGGAGAGCCTCCAATTAGTATAGATATAAATAATTATCTGCCCTTCATGGGAAGCAATTAAAAAAAAGCCGAGCGTCGAGTGACGATGAGCAATCAAATAATTACTCTAAAAAATTATGTTACGTTCTCTGAGTTCTCATAGACGAGTGCCAGAACGAGAAGCGAAACACAGTTGAGATGAATGATCAGTGACTATGAGGGTTCGGTATTTATAGCCGAGCGAAGGAGGAGCAGTTGCGTTGGCGCCAGTAATTCGAGGCGTTGTCGAGGCGCAACACTGTGGACAAGGGGGGACGACAGTGACGAGGCGACAGATGTGCGAAGGATGGAGGCCGGACGGCGAAGAAGGACAACATCGCACAGTGGCCGTGCGGTAGCCACCTCCACTGCACGGTGGCCATGCGGTTTTTGGGAGAAATGCACGATGATCATGCGGTTTTGACTACGTATCGATCCAATAGTTGTCCACACGACCACCGTACGGTCTAGGATGTCATTTTTGCAAATACGAGGGAAACTCGCTATTTTCGCTAAAACTGTCAAAACAGTGCTAATACGATCAAAAAAACTCCAAATTCAGCAGGACTTCCTTTTCAAATACAGTTGAAATTTCGTCTAAAAAAAGCTCCAGTAAAAATATTGGGATAGGGAGGAGTATTTTAGTTCTACCACCAGTGCGTGTGACGACAAAGTGTCATTCATGCTGCGGGCTCCCTGAGATCAAACAAGCAACAGCACCGCGTGTACCTTGATTAGTGAATGATTCTTTAGTCTTTACATGCTTGCATGCAGATGCGTTTTGGCATTGTTTAATCAGGCAATGACCTAGAGAGACGGAGCAAACACTGAACTGCACAACATCGGTAGATCTAGAGATTCTACTGCAGCTGAACAACACTGACGTGCGTGAAAGAAAGGTTGCTGTCCATCTCTTTTTTTGTTGCTGCGAGCGTTTACTACTAGTGAAATGGAGATAAAACTGTTCTCCCAAGAGCAGAATGCAACAGTACTAGGCTGTACAGCTTGCTCCGGATGTAAACCTCTGAAGGATAGAGAAATGCACGGTGATCTGCTTGAATGTGAACAACATTTTGACGTGTTCTCCGTGGCAACCTTCTGGACTTGTGGAATATTTTTGTCGTAAAATTCCGACGACGTCAAATGTATCGCATCGCATGAACCAGTTGGATAGGATGTGGTGACACAAGTGTCACATATGAAAGCTCGTGTGATCGAGGTTTGTTCTCACCTTGCGAGTCCAAGGATTTGGTTGTTTTGTTTCCTCCACCGAAGGTTGTTCAGAAGTCAGAACGTTGGAACTTCACAAGAATTGTGCACGGACCATGTATAATCCTTTGGGTCTAGTTTAGTTGGATTTTTTTTTATCCTTCACGGGAAAAAGTACTGTCATAGTTTACTGCTGGTTGATTGGCAGATCTGCTCATAAGCGTCTGGTGATTAATGCCTGTTAGGATCGGAACCTCTGCAATAAAAGAGAAAATACAGTGGACCTACAGAGCGCCACGTTAGGATAAAATCTCAATCTCTACAACATTTCTGCTACAGTAAAATCACTACCGTAAGGATATTTTACTGTTTTTGCGTTGTTTCCTACAGTCTGCAACAAAGTATTCTTCACCCTCTCAGAAAAATACTGTTCACACAGGAATGCTCTACATTACGGCCGAGGATCCAGATCCACTGGTTAACTCTACTGCACGAAAATTCGGTTCTCCTACACACGCTCTATCCGATTTACAGCACAAATCTGACTAGCTAGCTTGTGCCGTGGAAGGGTAGGGCCTTGGTCCCTGCCACTGTTTGAACCCCTACAAACAGTTACACCTGTCTGATTGACTGGGTCTGTTCAACCTTATCCATCCCCCTCTTGTGTGCACGAGATATCTCAATCTCCAGCTCTATCAACTGCCACCGAGCTCCCCGCCTCAATCGCTTGTGAGGTCCTCAACCATCTCACGTGTCGATGATCGGAACATAGGGTTCTCTATCGAGTTTATCCGAGAAAATAATAGGAGAGCACTATCTAAACAAATACCTTTTATTGTTGTGGACACAATAAATGCATGCATGATAATACAATGAGGATGTTACTGGTTGATCGAATGATCTTATGAAGTTGTTTGATGATGAACTTCAATATGAATGATCACATGTTCTTCTTACATAATACGTGAGGCTATCCTCTTTATAGCTATTGAAGGGGTGGCAGTTAATGCTGCTAGAAGCGTCTCTAATCTTTGTGCACGTTCCTCTGTTGAGTTTTGAACCGCCATGTCTCTTAGCCAACTGTCGCAAGTTATCAGATGTGCCAATAACCACTCTCACATTAGTCACGTGGGAAACTGTCATATCTCCCACCCAGTTTGCTGGCTGGGGATGGCCCATAACCGTATGGTTGGTCAGATGATATCCATACCTGGTCGTCTTATGACTCAAACTGGTCTAACCGTAGTAAAGGGTGTTAGACTTCCTTTAAATACTGATTGTAGGTTCATAACCATTATCAAATAAGCCTCTAATATGTGGGCATACTTTGACAGAGATTCTGACTTTGACCGAAAAAACTTGACCTGGTCAAGAATCCTCGTCATCAGCCTCCCCCCCCGCCTCCATCTCCTCTGATACGGATCCTCGGCTACCAGCACAACAACAGATGAGGGCAGCAGCTATCGGCACGGCAAAGGCAGCGCGGCGGCCGGAGGAGGGCGCAGGCGACGGGATCCACCAAATCTGGTCGTCTTCGTTGTCGTCGACGACGGAAATCATTGGATCTCGTTGTCTTCCTCGTCGTCGGCAACGGGATCCACCAGATCCGACTACCCTCTCCTGCCTCCTCATCAAGGTCACATAGCGCCCACGTCACCTCGTGGCTCCACGCGCCACCACACGTGCGCGTCAGCGATGACTTCGAGTTGTGCCTTCACCACTTGGGCGAGCACGGGGAGGCGATGGTGCTCGACCTGCCGTGTATCAAGATGGCTGGGCAACATGCGATGACTGGCAAGTGCAGGGGCTGCCCTTCACCACTTGGGCGAGCACGGGGAGGCGATGGTGCTCGACCTGCCGTGTATCAAGATGGCTGGGCAACATGCGATGACTGGCAAGTGCAGGGGCTGCATGCCAGGGATTTTTTTTGGCATTATTTATTTATTAATTAATTAAACTTTGGTTGAAATTTGGTGAAACGTTTTGAAACTTTTGGTTGAAACTTGTTAAAACTTCTTGAAGCTATTCAGCTGAAACTTGAAGTTCCAAAATATGAAACTCGTTGAAACTTGGCTTTGAAACTTTATTAGAATCTTCTAGAAATGTGTGAAACTCTTGAAACATGAACCATTCAAACGTTTTCATGAAACTTGTTGAAACTGTATGTCGATGTTCTAGTATCGATCTTATAAATGAATATTGTGGGCTTTCCTAGAGTGAAATCACGCAGAAAAGGACACGATAATTTTATACTTTTCTTGATAGAATAATAACCCTATTCCTGTTGATACGGGCATAACTACTACCAAAGCATTGGTTTGCATCCCTAAATTGCAAACTAATGCTAGAACTCAAATTGGCTCCGTCGGTGTTGTTTTACAACAAAAGGTAAAACAAAACATTGTGAAGGCCAACAGGTGGATGGAGATGTCGCTAACGAGAGGAACATGCTCTCGGGTTAAAACCCTAGCGCATGCGGCTATCAAGAAAGACATGTGGTGACATGGCAACAAGGGTTGCATTACGCCAAAGAAAGCATCAAGTGCATGGAACATGTTCGCAAAAAGCTCGTAGAAGGAAAGCCCACAACACAAGAGAAACGAGAGGAAGATTTGGCCATGCATGGAGAGGACGCCAGAACATGGCATGTGGGTTGGTTCATTTGGATCCAATTCGATGACCAATTGGTGATTAATATTTTATACCAAAACTAGAATAGTTTAAATTCTAATTAAAGAAAGTATTTTTTCTCGGATTCTCGTTCACGTGAATAAGATCGACTCGGATTATCGTTTCACGTGAACAAGAATCCGCATTTAAATTATCAGAGTGCTTACTTATTCATCCAAATTGTGTGCTTGCGTGGGAGGCTATATAAACCCCATGGCCGCACCATATGGGAGGACAAGTTATGATTTAGATAATAAAAATCGAAAAGCCGCTTTGGCGCATATCGTGTGTTCTTGAGTCGTGATATGAGTTGGAGAGATTGAGAGAGAAAGATTGAGAGCAAGATCAAGATATCTATCTCTTGTTTTGGAGTACTATTTACCTAACGCTACTACTTGCAATTCAATCTATTAGATTGGTTTGTGAGTATATTGATTTTCTACAATTCAATTCACCGAATTGGTTTGTGAGATTGCTACTAATCTTCGAGTGTACCGTGAAAGATTGGGCCAACAATCGATTCATCTAATCAACTAGGTGGATCCGTATCAGGTGGTATCAGAGCTTCAGTTGTTCACGGTGCCGTTGTTACGAAGATCAAGTATCGACATGGCCGATACTGAAGGACATGAAGTTGGTCATGCAATTCACTACACTATAGATCAATGTGAGGAGGATCCACTCCACGATCCGAGCTACATATTCTTCAATCGGTGTCGAGTGGGAACACAGATTGTGCTATGATGATCGATACGGAAGCTTGACAAACGCCGCAAGCCAAACACCGTGGATGATTGGGGTTGATCACAAAGCCACATCCGAGCCATATCTATTGCTTTGGAGGTTCAAGCACATTCCGATCACAAAACAAGTGGAGGTAAAATTTTCTTTGGATGGGTATATCATTGTTGTTACTTGTGACGTGATTCCTATGCATATGAGAGCATGTTCGTTGGTGATTGGTGCATATTGGTTGAAAGAACAAAGACATACATCGAGTTGCATCACGCCTCATCATGCGGTACTCCTTTCCATGGAGAGGAACACGAAGGACATTACATCTTGGTCCTCGCCAAGGTACTTTGAAGATAGACAATGACGAGACAAGGCCCAAGGAGACATTAAAGAGCAAAGAAGAAAGGCTAAAGGCCAAGAAACGTGAAGAAGAACGGTTGGCGAGGAAGAACAGAAGAAATTAGAATTGGCGACCCTTCTTTCTACCCAAAAACAGCAAGAGGTGTCGCTCCATGATGACAAAACTACTAGTGAGGCACCACAAGATGGTCTTTGTATGTCGACCAAGACGGTTCGAGTTGACAACACTTCCATTCTCACAACAGGCAAATAACCAACGCTTTCAAATCGAGTGCAAAATCAATGGCAAAGTTTACAAGCTTATCGTTGATGGTGGAAGCTACAACAATATCATTAGCAACGATTTGGTGCAAGCTTTGGGGTTGACAACTGGCGACATCGAACCGTATTATGCACAATGGTTGCATAATGTCGATAAACCAAAATTACTCATCGTGTCAAAGTTTGTTTTTCAAGAGGAGACTATCACGACAAAGTGGAGTGTGACGTCGTGCCTATGCATGCATGTCACTTGTTGTTGGGGCGTCCGTGGCAAGATGATCGCAATGCTACGCACCACGGAGGTCCAACAAGTACTCTTTGGTGCATCGGGAAGATCATATACCCGTGTCCTATGCCGAGAATTCTATTCATGCCGAGGAGATCATCACTAAAAGCCGATGGTGAAGACTACCTCGACGAAGATTCTCGAGGTTACACAAAAGACGAGGACGTCTTTTCTTGAAGAAAGGGAGGATGATACGGCATAACTACTACCAAAGCATTGGTTTGCATCCCTAAATTGCAAACTAATGCTAGAACTCAAATTGGCTCCGTCGGTGTTGTTTTACAACAAAAGGTAAAACAAAACATTGTGAAGGCCAACAGGTGGATGGAGATGTTGCTAACGAGAGGAACATGCTCTCGTTAAAACCCTAGCGCATGCGGGCTATCAAGAAAGACATGTGGTGACATGGCAACAAGGGTTGCATTACGCCAAAGAAAGCATCAAGTGCATGGAACATGTTCGCAAAAAGCTCGAGAGAAGGAAAGCCCACAACACAAGAGAAACCGAGAGGAAGATTTGGCCATGCATGGAGAGGACGCCAGAACATGGCATGTGGGTTGGTTCATTTGGATCCAATTCGCATGTACCAATTGGTGATTAATATTTTATACCAAAACTAGAATAGTTTAAATTCTAATTAAAGAAAGTATTTTTTCTCGGATTCTCGTTCACGTGAATGCACGACTCGGATTCATCGTTTCACGCCACGAGAATCCGTCTGAATTATCAGAGATCGGTTACTTATTCATCCAAATTGTGTGCTTGCGTGGGAGGCTATATAAACCCCCATGGCCGCACCATATGGGAGGACAAGTTATGATTTAGATAATAAAAATCAGAAAAGCCGTTTTGGCGCATATCGTGTGTTCTTGAGTCGTGATATGAGTTGGAGAGATTGAGAGAGAAAGATTGAGAGCAAGATCAAGATATCTATCTCTTGTTTTGGAGTACTATTTACCTAACGCTACTACTTGCAATTCAATCTATTAGATTGGTTTGTGAGTATATTGATTTTTCTACAATTCAATTCACCGAATTGGTTTGTGAGATTGCTACTAATCTTCGAGTGTACCGTGAAAGATTGGGCCAACAATCAGGATTCATCTAATCAACTAGGTGGATCCGTATCACCTGTGTTGCTGTATTGATTGTGTCTACAATGAGGAGGAAGTCACTAAAACTAATACTTGATGGCTTCTGCCTCTCGTTGTGCTTGTCGAATCTCTTCTCTGTATTTTTCTTCCTCTATCAACCGACTTTACTCCTTATATTGCGTATGAAGGGGTGACAGTTGTCCACGTCAAGAAACACCTTAACGTTTGATGCAATGTGCACGTTTGAGTGGTGGATATTGTCAGAGACATATCCCTCCACGTTATCTTGCAGTTATGTCAAAGACAGATGTTTAATATGTGTAGTTATCTCAGGTAATAATGATACTGACGAGGATCTAATAATCCTCATTTTATCTTTTATCTATAATTCTTATTATGGGCAAATATGATGTCACATAGTCCCCAGAAGTACCCCTTATAGTTATAAGGGGGAGACCTACCAAGTGATTGTAAGATCTTCTACAATCACCCCCATAGTCGTAAGTCTTACTACGACTATGTCATGGTCGTAAGTCCTTCTACGACCACTACCTGGTCGTAAGTCTTTCTACGATCACTACCTAGTCGTAAGTCCTTCTACGACCATTACCCAGTCGTAAGTTCTTCTACGACTATTGCACAGTCGTAAGCTCTACTACGACTTATACCCAGTCGTAAGTCATACTACGACCAAGTAAACCACGACCACCTTATAATCAAATCTACAAGCGAGTGGGTCCAATTGATTAAGGAATCCGAACGGTCCATACGCACTATTATTCTGCGTAGTAATAGTGCTTAAATACCCCATTACCTCTGAATGATAACTGCCAGACGGCGTGAATAAGCCAATGCGCCAGTAATTACTGCCATCATGCGCCCATTACTGGCTCAATTAAGGCGCCTCTTCCGCAGGACAAAACGGCTACTTCTTCACGACTATATAAAGACATCAATCAGAGGGTGAAAAGGAGGGCGAAACAGAGCAAGTCAAGGAGAAACACAAGTACTGTTCTCTGTAATAGTCTTAGTTTCTTGCTTGATCATCGAGAATACAGTCAATACCAACCACACACAGGAGTAGGGTTGTTATTCTCTCCGGAGAAGGCCTGAACCTGTCTAAACATCCCGTGTCAACCACTCTGCGTGATTTCATCTCTAGGAGACCCCCCGAATCAAATAATCTTTACGTAAGATCGGTTCTAATACACCGACAGATACCTATTAACTACTACGTGTCTTAAACATGACGTACAAATATCCCTAGTTGATTGGATCCACATGTCTGTAGACTTTATCAATCATAGGGTGGTCGTAGCTGACCTAGTCGTAGTGAGGCTTAAGACTATATGAGGCGATCATAGTAGGACTTACAATCAATTAGTGGCCGTAGAAAAACTTACAACCATGAAGTGGTAGTAGGGTGACTTTCGACCATATAGGATGGTCGTAGAACAACTTACGATCATTTGGTGTTTATAATCTCCCTCATTGTTGATATTGAGGGGCACTCTTGAAGATTGTACAACATATATTATTACCTATAGATATTACAGATAAATAATTTAATTAATTGAGGATTATTAGATCCTCGTTACTGTATGAAACATGTTGTTATACAGTTGCAACACTATACTGTTGTGTAGTCGCTTTCGACTTATCCATGGGTTACTGTAATATTGATAACGTAACCACAAGTATAGATAAACATATATAACGCGACTGACAGGGCAATAGTACCTGCAGAAGGGGCGGACCTACCATTTTGGTGAGCGTTTGGCGTTCGCCAGAGCTCCCGCTGGTCCGGAACCCCCATACCCTGTCTTTCTTCCCTGCCTCCGGGCTCCTGCTCCCTGGTACCGATGTCGCCGCGTCGGAGAAGAACTAGGTTCCTCCCTGTCTCCCGAGTCCCGGCCGTGGGCTGGAGTTGCTGGGCTGTAGCCCATCCTTTTCCGTTGTCCGTGGCCCACCCAAACCGAGTACATGAAAACCTCAAGGCTCCAACTCCAATCAACAAAGCAGTCAAGCAGCCAGCCCAGCCGAGCAAGGAAGCGAGCAGAGCATCGCATCCCCAACTCTAGTCCCAACCCTAGGTGGCGGCGAGAGAGCGCAGGCGGGGCGAGCGAAGGAGGCCAGGAGCATAGGCAAGTGATGCGGCATGGGCATGAGTAACACGTCGGGGGCGTGGTGTTACTGGTGCTGGGTGGCTGAGGCTTGAGGCTTTGCTCCCGGACGCGTGGCTCTGCTCGCAGGCGGCGCCGCGGCGCTGATGTTGGGCGATGCAGGCAGGGGCTACTCCTGGATCCTCCACTGGCCAGAGGGGCGACTGGTGAGGTGCCGAAGGGTTGGGGGTCCAAGGGGCAGGCCAGCAGAGGGCTGCATCCGGCGGCCGGCATAGGCCGTGGCTCGTGGGTGGTGGCGACTGGCGAGGAGCCGAGGGGGCAGGGGGCCAAGGGCAGGCCGACAGGGAGCGGCGTTTGGTGGCCGGCGTAGGCCGTGACCCATGGGCGGTGGTGCAGTAGCAATGTCGAAATCTAAGGCTAGTAAGTACTCTACCCTCTCCTCTCAAATCTCTGTAGTATGTAGCGTAGAATTGGGACTAGTAGGAACTAGGAAAAAATTGTGTGCAAATTATTCAATTTTTCGGATTACATTCACCTTAAACAAGGTGTAATTGATTACGATCAACATTGATAGGGAAAATGTTGTGTTGTAATTGAAAAAAAATGATGGTGATGTATTGATGCCTATGTAGGTAGTCAGCCAAATCAGTAGCTACCGATCAACAATGCCCTCTAACTATCTCCTTGTCGCCAACTCTAGCATGGCAATATCTCATACATGTTAGATCTCTATCACAACTCATGTTTGATTTTGAACGATTGTTTTTAAATTGGGTAGAAATGGATTTGAAGAGATATTTTAGCGTCATGTACTTACTAGTCCCAATTCTACCGTCACCAATTAGCTCTGCCCATTTAATGTTATATACTCGCATTGGTGCTATTGTAATATAGTTTGCATTTGAGTTCTTCTATGTTCTTTTGTTTTTTGTAATACTTTTGGGTCCCACGCCAGTGACTTCTGCAGCAACTGGGTATGCGCAAGCAGGCAGCTGATCTGATACAGATAGATGGAAGGGGGACGCGTATAGCTGTAGCTAGCTGTCTGCATGCATATGCTGGCTTCGGCATACGGCAAAATGCCCATCTATGCATCAGCTGATCTGCTTGCGTGAACATGCAAGCTGCCTGCGTGGCGTGCAGCATGCTTATCGCGCACCTTGCAGCACATGCCGCCTGCATAAAACATACGCTCTGATCAGACATGTGCCAAGCATGAATGCTCTCTTTGTCTCTCGCTTTTCATCAGCACCAAATAGATTGCAGTGCATGCCGCGTTTACGTTACATACTCCTCGCATTTGTCACCGCGGGGTTCGTTCTTCAACTCACGGGAGTACATTGGCCGATTATGCTCAAATGCTACTCTTGCATCTCTTAGGCAAATATGAGCTGCCAAAACTCTAAGCGCGTTCTTCAATTCACGGGAGCTGCCCATGCCAAAGATGAGCTCTCTTGGGCATGGCAGCGCGTTTGCACAAAAGTGCTACCGCTAACTCTAAGCAAGCATTTCTCTTTGATTTATGTACATTTTTTTCTTAAGGTTTTTAAAAACCAATTTTTTATCTCAAAGTTTTAGTCATGCATTCGATGCGCAACTCGATCCAATCGAAAAAAAATATGATTTGCAAAATACTCTCTCCGGTTCAAAAAAAAAAAACGTCGTTTTGGACATCGACACGGTCCAAAAAACACAACTTTGATCGCTATTTTATATTATGATATATTTATAAAACCCCCCAAAAAACATAATATTATTCAAATATTTTACAGATGCACCGACCCATATGATTTTAATATATTCAATCTAAATATTTTAGAAAATATTTACAGCTAAAGTTGCGAAAGTTTAACGGCGTTAGAGTAGTACTGCACGTCCACAGTGTTTTTTAGAGCCATTTTTCATTGAAGTGCCGTATTAAATATGCGCCTAACCCCTAGTCTAGCCTACTGGATGGAATTGAATATTTCTGTAGTAAATTGGACAGTTAAATGGCTGATATACTAGAGAGCTTTGGGTGCTTTCTGACAGGAGTATCCCGGCTAAAAGGCGGCTGCGCTCATATATACGTATTAGAGTTCCTGAGATGTCCGTGCAAATCTCATTTAACTTCGACCGTAAAACTGTGTTTAGCTGTCACTGTTCACACAGTGTATATGTACACGAAACATTGCACTATGGAGTAGATGTTGCTGTCCTGTAAGTAGATTTTATAGCAGCGATGACGTCGTTGCACTAGATCTTCATCATCCACCGAAAGGCCAGCTGTTAAAGAAACGTCCAGGATCTACTTGAAACAGTTTAATTTTTTGCAGGAAGCCGAGGTGTCGACGATCGGGAAAAGCACTTCCGATCTTATGAGTAATATTCAAGGAAAATGGCAGCGAACATCAAATGGAGGAGGAAAAATGAGGAATTTTTTTTTTACAAATATAGCACCTTTTTAATCGGTATTTGTAAGATTAACCACGCGTGAAACGTATTTACACATCTAGCACCGTCGCCGTACAGCCATCGTGCGGAGAGGCCTCCCTGCCCGCCACGTCAGTCCGTTGCCGCACGACCACCGTGCGGCAACCGTTGCCGGCAATGCCTCCCCCGCCGCCACGTAGCATCCCCGCTCGGCCCCCGCTGCCAAGTCGGCCGTGCAGCAACACCCACAGGCCGCCACGTGTAGGGTTTAGTTAGAAGTTAGGGTTTAGTTAGGGTAGTTAGGGTTTAATTAGATTTTTAGCTGAAATTTGTACGAATTTTAAATTATAGCAAATTAGTTCAAAAAAGTATGAAATTTTATGTAGAGCCTCCCGACACAATGTACTTACTTGTATAAATTTTACATAATTTTATTCATTCAGATTTTTTATGTGAAAATTTGGATTTTATGTTTCAGAAATTAGGGTTTCATGATTTTATGTGGCTTGAAATGTATGAAAAAAAAATATGCATTGCGACTCCATTAGAGATATCCATATACAATATGTTGCTTTCTGGAGATGTGGTTGTATGTAAACATGTTGGGTTATATTTTGGTGATATATATGTCTTGACAGCAAAGTATATTAGCAGACTAGAGGACGTTGTGGGATATTTCAAATATGTTATATTTTTCCTACTTTTCTAATATTAAACAACAACAATGCATTGCTTTATAGAGACGTGCTTGTATATAAACAAGGCGGAGAAAACATTATATTACAACACCGAATAACACGCGATACAATATGACTCGCTCGTCTGAGCCACTACTCTCTGCTTGCTGCGGCTGCGTCCTTGTTTTGCGCCGAGCATGAACCGTGGAAAACGTTCACCGGTCCGGAGAGCACGTGCTGGTTCGGAGGTCGTACGGAGACTGTTGAGTCGGAGGTGGACCAGTCGGCTGACTTTGGAGCAAAGTCTGGTAGGTGTACATGTCGTCGTGATGAGGAATGCCGACCTGGGGGAGACCTTCGAAGAATTCATCCACGACGGAGTCTATAAAATCACTCTGGGCGTGCGATGCCTGCAACTCCGGTTGCACGGATGAGCTCTGGCCTTGGATGTACGGGATTCCCGCGTACCCAGAGGAGCTCTGCCCTTGAACGTATGGTGGGGTAGCTAACCCAGAAGAGCTCTGCCTTTGAACGTATGGTGGGACAGCGAACCCGGAGGAACTCTGCCCTGGGTACGCTCCAAACCTTGGCTACCATTGTCCTACCCTGGCGCCGTGTACTGCTCCCTAGCAGGAGCTGGGAGGCTCGTATCATCGTCATCAGTCGATGTGAACTGGTCGTCACCCCCACGACCAACTAAAGGCTACAAGACGGAGTCCGTACGACCCTGAAACGTACGGTGCGTACATAGAATGGTACGAGCCATAGACGTGCGCAAGACTCACCATTCCTCCACTAGACCGCTTGGAGGAGGTGACAGCCGAGACGCACCAGCAGAGCCTCCGCCGCTTGTTCGATCGTCACAGCGCTTTACAGCGTGACGACACTGTAAGACACTTACAACCTCTGATCGTTTCATTGACGACATTCATACTCTTTGTTAATGAACATGCTACATAAGTCACTATAGTTGGAACGGGCAAAGCGCGTCCATAGCGCATCGGAGGTCGTCATCCGCAGCCCATATAGAACCCCGGAGGGATATAAAAATTTTTGAAGCACATCTCATGGAGATGAAGACGGTAATAAAGAACTTGAGCTGCGGTCGTTCGACGAACGACGTCATGCACATCGGCCAACAAGTGGGGGCGAGCTCACATTTTATGAAGAAACTCTACCTCTTGTGTGAAATCCCTGGACACGTTCATAACGCGAGCACGGCTATTCGAATAGTTTTACACTCTGCAGAGGTTGTACAACTTTACCCACGTAACACGACTTCTCTAGTTTGTTTGGCATCTGTCGGTATCATTGCTCACTACCTTAGGTAAGCATTCTAGAGCACGCGTCAAGGCCTTTACAAAGTTCTGTTTTGACCTGATTCTGCTCGCTAAGGTTTCGCCTACCTGCCCCCCTCTTGCACCAAACACAACCCAAACAAACCAAATCAAAACATCACTAATGAATTAGCTAGGTCTCGCTCATACAAGACATGTGGTTGTATGGTTAAGGTCCAGTTCAATGACGCACAATATTAAGTCCTTGACAAGTTACTTAGGCGATCTAACAACAACCCACAACGTGTTAAATCCACACCCTCAATCCACCATCCACTCGCCCGAGCGAAAACTATTTTGTTTAACCAAGATCAATGACCTACCCTGTCATGATACACAAATTTTAACAAGAGTGGCTAACCACCACAATTCCATATATCATTAAGTCAAGAATAATCATTTTGCCACATGAGATAATGAACACATTGTAACTAAGCTTGACTAAGCATTTTTATGCTACCCATATTGGTGATATAAATATGTCCAACAAAAATTATCCATGCTAGGGTGACAAATGATTCATGGCATTCAAATAACCAAAGGAGGCATAATGGCAAATAGGTGATAGCTAATCTCAAAACAATTTGTATAAAGATACCATGCAATTGTATAAAACAATATATACTTTTGAAATCATAGGATCAATATTATCAAAGGACTACAACTTGCCTTAGAATAGATCCTGGTATTGGTCTTGATCTTGATGCACTCTACTTTGCTCAAAATTCCCCCGAAGTATCAACGTCTACTTGCAAACAAAGTAAATAAATACAAAGCAGAGAGAAAATAAATTCTAAAAAATTAAATAAAAAATATCAAATAAATAGAGCTTGAATTTATATGAACTTATAAATTTGAATAGGCTCAAACAGAGTTCAGACGAAGAAGATATGACTTCTCGAAGATTGAAATAACATAAAATTGTGAAAATCAGCATTTATGGATTTTCTGGAATTGTTTTTCTAAAGGAAAAACCATTAATTGCGTCAACTGACTTCATCAAGGGAATTTTAGCTGAAAAGAAAGAAAATGGAAATTGAAAATCCTTGTGACGTATGGGGTTCACACGTCAGAGACTCGATTCACCGTGGAAAAAGTCTACCGAGGGTTTAGATCTAGTTTAGGGATGGGAGTGCCACACGTGTGCTGACTCGGCGATGACTCAGCGACACATGGGAAACACGGGGCACTAGGCTGAGATGAACGCTGAGGTGGCAGTGACACGTTAGCCAAACGTCGACGAAGCTCTGGCGAAAATATATAGTTCCAGAGACTGGTGGCTCTCAGGCGATGGCGAACCATCGCACTAGGTAGGGCATGTGACGAGGTTCTCTGTGATGTAGTAAAACCTCACCGGCGGTGACCACAACGGTGGCGGCGACAAATTGGGCAGCAGCACAGCTCGGTTGAACAACGACGAGGCGATGCGGGGCTCCTCCGCTAAAGATGGTGCGCACAACGGGTGGAACACAGCTCGACGATGTCGATGCTCGTGACGAGGAAGGCAGAGGCTCACCAGCAGCGGCGCAAGAAGGCGGAGAAAGCTTCTGCGGTCGAGGTCTTCTCGAGCTCGATTCGATGGAACGACATCACGATCCGAGAGACGGCTCTATGGTTTCGAGGGAGGAACACTGCGCGAATATTTTGACACACTCGTGGGCTTTAAATAGCCACAGGAATGGAAGAATCTGGGAGAGACACGGCGCAGCGGCATCTCGAACATGGGCTGAGGAGTCCTGGAGGTGGACGATGAACAGTGCTTCTGCAAGGGCCACACGTCAGCGGCTGCGGCTCGGAAACGACAGAGACGCATGATGGAGGAGAGAGAGGGAATGTGGGCTGTGACAAAAGATTGGGCCGCATAGAACTAGGTCGGACTGGAATAGGGATGGGTTTCAGTCCAAAAGCATTTTCTGAGATTTTAATAGTTTTTACTTTTTAGAAATTACAGAAAATTCAAATAGGAAATAAAATTAACAAATGAAGTCCAAAAAATTCTAGAGAAATCTAGAAAATATATCCAAGCACATAGAATCTAAATAAATTAATTTTGATAATAGTTGATGTTGGAATTAATCATGTTAAATTGTTTTGCTTTTGAAAGTCCATATTAAGCTTTATTTTAATGCAAATAAAACTTTTACAAATATTCCTACACAACTAAACTACTCAAAAAGATTTTTTGAACTTCATAAATTTGGGAGGTAACGGTACTATAAAGAGGGATCATGGCTAGTAGCTTGAGAGACTATTTTTGTGCCATAATGATCAACTAGGGTTTATGCATTGCTTTGATTTGAGATTTTGGAAACAACTTTGAAAATCAGTATGACTGCAAGTGGTAGGCGGTACTACCACAGGTTGGTAGTACTGATATTTACATAGCGATACATATTTTTCAGAGAGCGTGTTTTTAAGTGTTTTTTATCCTCTCCGAAAATCGGAACGACCGCACTTCAACTACGGTACTTTCGTAGGTCGGTAGTACCGATATTTATATGGCGGTAGGTAAATTTTAGATAGTGTATTTTTGGGAGTTTTGATCACTCTTGAGAATCGGCATGACCACAAATTCTTGAGCGGTACTGCTAGAGTACGGTAGTACCTATGTTTAGATGGCGGTATATTTTTTTTTCCAAAGAAGGTGTTTTCTTATAATTCTTGAGCTCTCAAAAATGTAGTTCCATTCTAGCCGAGCAGTACTACCGCGCTGCGGTAGTATCAATTTCTAGTTGGCGGTAAAATCGAAACTTTATGAGTAACGGCTTGTTCAGAGAATTAAATGCTACTGTTCCGACCGTTGAGCCGAAAAATGGTAATACCGCGTTTCAACGGCAGTACTACCGCAAATCTTTATTTTTTCAGGAAAGAGTTTGTAACGGCTAGATTTGTTGGTGTGGAGTATAAATACCCCCCACCTGCCTTCCAACAGGAACTTCGGAGACCATTGAGCATTACACTATTGCATTGAACTCTCTTGAGCTCATATACACTCTTCAACTACTCATTTGCATTGATTTCTCATTCTTAAGGTAGTTGAGAGCATTGAAGTGGATTGATTTATTAGTTGATTATTTAGGCACTTGTGGTTCCTCAAGCAAAACTCGTGATTTATTACTCTTTGTGCTTGCCGGCACCTAGAGGACTTGAAGGAAGGAACTGCGTGGTGAGCTCTTCAAGGAGATTATGAAGAGTCCCGACAAAATTATGATTGGTGTTTTGCTCACCAACTCCGGAGCGGAGGAAGAGCAACTCTAGTGATCGAGGGTTGAGACTTAATTCGTGAAGTCTGCTTGATTCGTTCAAGTTTCCTCAACGTGGACTAGTGAAAATAAGCAAATCTTCGATATCACGGGAAAAACATCATTGTCTCTATTTTGTCTTATTTCTTGTCCCAGATCGGACGTCTAGGGTGATCGGACGTCCGACGGACACTAGCCTCACAAAGGGCAACAAGCCCGTGTCCCGAAGGAAAGGAACGGAGTGATTGTCTAGCTCCCAGTAGTCTCTCCCTGCCCGAAACACCAGGGGCGGAGGGCCATCGGCGTCACCAGCGATCCACAGCTTACATCGGTGGTCCTCATCGTAAAAGTGTTTGAGAAGCTCTGGAAGAGACATGGCTTGCAACACGTGGAATAATGGAAATATTAGTGAGAAGGTGACTAATGACCATAAAAGATAGTAAATGAAACATGCTAGCTTTGTAATTGTAGAGTGGTTTTCCTGGAGTGATAAGATACATGATAAGCTAGCTTAATTAGATTATGTCCTCTGTTCTTCGGTGAATGCATTTCTTATTATTTGATTTCTCTTTACGATCAATCTAACACTACAAATTAATGTACACTAATTTACTAATTAATTACTACTAATTTTTTCGTAACTACTTATTTCGTAACTAATTAACACCGTAAATTAAAAATTACTACCAAACTACCTGGCGAACAATGGCGGTAAATAACACTGAAATATCCCCAAAATATATAATCGACAGAGCAAGAGAGCGAGCGCAAGAGCGAGCGACTGCAAAATGAACGAGCCGAAAAGCGAGCGAGAGAGTGGCCGACTGCGAAAACGAGAAAGAATGAGCGAGCGAGACAAGGAAACTTAATCGCTCTTACTCGCTATTTATAGCCCCTCCAGTTCTCGCATTTCTCTCTCGCATCATATGCATGCACATGCATGAGACATGGATTAGACAGGGAAGGGATGGACTTGATGGGTTGATGTGAGGGAGTGAACGGGAGGAGTGCTTTCGGTGGAAAAGCAATTCACGCGTCAGCTGGTCAGGGAGTCCCTACATTTTCTGAATGACACGTCTCTCCTTTTCCCGGGTTTTTTTTTTCTCGCGAGAACGACACAGGACATTGATACGAAATAGCGAAAAAATCTGAATGAATAAAATTATGAAAAGTTTACACAAGTAAGTACATTGTGTCGGGAGGCTCTACATAATATTTTTTTTAACTTATTTGCTATATTTTAAAATCCGTACAAACTTCAGCCGAAAACCTAACTAAACCCTAACTACCCTAACTCCTAACTGAACCCTACACGTGGCGGCCTGTGGGCGTTGCCGCACGGTCGCCGTGCGGCAACTACCGACGTGGCAGCGGGGGCCGGGCGGGGGATGCTACATGGCAGCAACGGGCTGACGTCGCGGTTGGGAGGTCTCTCTGCATCGTGGTCGTGCGGTAACGGTGCTAGATGTGCAAATACATTTCTTGCGTGGTCAATCTCGCAAATATGGGTTCAAAAGGTGCTATATTAGCCAAAAATTCAGAAAATGAGAGAGAGAGAGAGAGAGAGCATGTATCCAAGTTAGGCCCTCGACCGGCAATTAATATACATGTCCTCTCGAGCAAATGATTTTAGAATGTTTACAGTTCTAATGTAAGCAATTTATTCCCTCCGGTTATAAAAAGAAGTCGTCCTAAATACGTCTAGTCAAATCATACTCCCTCTGGACCCAAAAGAATGATGTTTTAGGATGTGTATAGTCAAATTTTGTAACTGTAGCTATCAATATTCCGATGAATATTTAGATGAGGCATATGAAAATGATATGTTTAGATTTATCTCGAAAAATATTTTTGTAACACTATAATTTTATTAGGTTTCATTATTATATCACAATAGAAATTAGTTTGTCAATGTTGTATTTCGGAGACCGTGTAGATGTCCAAAACATTACTCTTTTCTGACGAGGGGGTACCAATTTTGATTAAAAAATATTATCCAAAATATGTAGTTTGGATAAATAAAAATGAGTAAAATTGTCGTGGAAAATATTTTCATATCATCAGACTTTTATAATTTTTTTTTAATATATGACATAATTTACCGACCAAAATGATACCTTAACTTTAAAAAGTTAAAAACGAACCTTTGACTGCAGGGAATACTATCCTATACTTTATACCGTTAATGTCGGATGCCATCATGTTTGCCTTTCATAGCGCTTCATTGGTGCAAACAGTTGTGTGCCGTAAAATTATCTATTCTGGGATTATTTGGGTTACTGGTAAATACAATTTTTCTACCGTGCAAGCCAGAAAATTATGCAAAGAAGACATCGTAAATCATTACCTCTAAACGTTCAGGGATGCAAAAAGAAAAAAGATTTGTAATAGTCCGATCCAACGGCGCGCGTGCCAATGTAGTTGAAGTACTCTATCGTTCCACGACCAGCTTGCTGTTCCGCAAATTGCTCATCGTGGGGTCTCCTCGCAATCCCACGAACCTCCTTGCACCACTTGTGGATCCTTCTCGGTCAAAAATGCAATCGTAGCAACACCTCTTTTGGTATCCACACGTGACAGGGTGAAACATCGTGTGTCATTCTTTTAGCACCAATGCGTACGTCAAGACCTTCAAGAGGTGGTGGATGGGGGTTTTACTGTGTTGTGTTGTGTAATCCGCCTAAAAAGCCTCACACCTCCATTTATATAGAATCACCTTAGCGGACCCTACAATAGAGGTCTACCGTGGAGTAAAGTATTTGTCACGAATAAAGCGGTGTTTTTTAAAAAAAACTTTTTAGAGACAACAATATACTGTTTTGACTACTAAATTATCTTACCATATATTTGAAATAGCTTTGAAAGTACATTATTACGGTAGTATATTGCAAAACAAATCCGCTCATACTAATTTCATATGTGCAAAATAATATTTTAAATAATATATTTAATCAAAATCTATATAATTTAACCGTATACGCCTTGGGGCTCTCTCCCTCTCTTTTGTGACCGGATCAAGATTGGCCCCTACGTTCCGAACCGTCGGATAACCGGAACTAGAGCAGTACTACAAGAACAGCATAACACTGTAGCGGCCGATGGCGATGGACGCATGATTAAGGTCCATCCGATCGAGGGGAGAGAATGTAAGAAAGGAATGGAGGAGGAACAAGGGGATTTATGGGAGGGGTACTGAAAAAGTCCGGGTCCCAATAATGGAGCGGCCACCTATGGCCAACGGAACGATACGCACTGCGTCTCGAGCCGTGCGCACTGTACGATCCGGTTGACCACCCCTCCACCTCCTCCTCCTCGAACACCCCGTGTAACGATTGATTCCCCGCACACACCCACACCCACAGGTGGTACGACCACCCCGTCGCTCCAGTATTTTACTCTCCGCCCCACACGGCGCGGTGCCTCTCCCTCTCTGCGCGGGCGTCCAATCGGAGCGGCGGAACGCGTGCGAGGAGGAGGAGGCGAGGAATACGAGAGAGTTGAGGCCGCAGGGAACAGTCGCGAATGAAGGGGATTTGTCTTTTCCAAATCTGGCGGACGGCGCAGATCCCCTCGCATAACAAACCGGGCGGACGGCGCAGCGGGGTCACGAGCCCAGTGTCCTACTTCTCGCTAATACGTCTACATGTGCCAGTAAAAATCTCCTTCTTTACTGTTACGTTTGTTACCGGCGAATGACTAAACCGTTCGCCTCTTAAGCGTTTTCATCTCCGCGGCCCAAAACACGAGGACACTCCTTACACATAATACACGGAGATGGATAAAATGTACCGTCTCTCCTCTGTACATTTGTATTCATTGTGTATTTAGTATTCATATGTAATTAATTTACATCGATATTATAAATGCTACCGTTATTTCTCGATTATCAGCACGAGTGCTCATGCTCTTCGAAGTCAAACCGGGTATCTCGTTCATTCGTTCTCGATAATTAGATCAATTTTCTAATTCTAATCAATTTTGAGCATTGATCTATTGCATGGTGCCGCTTGCGCCAACACATAATGGAGACCGTGCCTGCAAGGAGCCGAGGCGATCCGATCAAGACTACAGCCGGCGGCCTCCCAGCAACGCACAACACAGCCAAGATTGTACAGGGATTGTAACATCCCAAATTTGGATTTGTGTTTCAAATGTAAGAAAATTAGAAGAAATTAAAACTTTTCTTGCAGCTTGAAGCCTTGATCATTTTTGTAATTTTTTTAAAAGAATTATGGAAAATCAAAATTTAAATCCTCTTTTGACTCCAATCAAAAACCTTTGTGGCAAAGGTCTTGTGCCAAACCCTTGGAAATCTTTTCCCTGAGTTCTAGGGAGGCTTGGCAACACCTCTGAATTATCCCATAATTTTTAGAAATTATTTGATAATTTTTGGAGGCAAGTCAAATTTGGTCAAACCCTATTTCTCCTCTTCTGGAATTTCTGGAGAAAGTTTTAGTGTATGAAAATCTCTGAAACTTTTATGGGAGGTTCCTCCTGCTGTCAGCAAGCTCCAGTTAAAATTTCATAAATTTTTGAGTTTGTTTGCTACCTCAAATAATTTCTCAAAAATCAGATGTTTAAAAATTCAAATTCTAATTGGTTTGCACTGTTCCTCGGGTTCGGACCAGACTCGGGCTCGAGCCACTTGACTCGGTCCAACCAACTAAACGCACCGGCGCGGTCGATCGGGCGCGGGCGTTGCGAGCCGTTGGATCAGCATCGAACGGCTCTTGATCAACCGAACGACGGAACCGTTGTAATCCACTCAGCCGTTCGATTTCAATCCGACGGTCGGCGCGTCGTCTCCTTCCTCCAATCGGCTCAGCGTCAGCGTCGGCCATGGCGTGCAGAGAAGAAAAAGCCGCGGCGTGCCGTCCCTTCGTCGGTCGCCTTTCAACGGCTCTCTCTGTGCGCATTTAATGCACGTCGTGCTCCTCCCTCAGGCGTCCACTCTCCAACCGCTCCCGTCGCTCTCTCGCGCTCGAACGGCCGGGTTGACCCGAACGGTATATCGCCGTTGCTCTCGGCCATCCCCGCTATTTAAGCTCCGTTGTTTCTCCCTTAGCTTCCTTTAGCACCTCTGCAACTCTAGCTAGCACTCACAAGTTCGCTGGAGCCGTAGATCTTCGAGAATCCTTCGGCCGCTATTGTCGGTTTTGAAGCTCCGGTGGAGTCGGTGCAGCACGGGCCTTCTTCTTCAAGTCTTTGCTCCCTCTGCTCCCCCTCTACTCACTGAAGCTTAACGCTCACTCAATTCGGTTCAATTTGTCCAGGGATGAGCCGAATCTGGATTTCCCCCTTTTCGGCCGAAACCGGCGTTCCTCCTCGCCCGGGCAACTTCGACTCTCCTCGGCGCATCCATTGTGCTCAGGTAGCTCCTCTTTAGTCCCTAGTGTCCTGGCACCTGCTCCCTTGAACCGCAGCTGAGCGCTTTTGCCGTTTTCGTTTTGGTCATTTTGGACCACCTCGGTTCTCTTCGGCTTGCCGGTGTTCTGGACCACTGCAGCCGAATTCTTTGGTACCATTAAGTGCGTAGTGATGTTTGGGACCCATTTTGGGCACTTGCTCGCACCGCCGCGGCCGGAGCCGCCGGCGGCGAGCCGTTCTTCCCCGTCGTTTTTGCCGGACGAAAACAGGACGGGTGTTTGAACGTGAGTCGATGCGGACCGTCGATCCTTAGATGTACGGCCCACGTTCGCGCGGAAATTTTGAATTGCCGCGCGCGTCTCGATGCGTGACCCGTTGGATCCAAGATCAAGCGTCCGATGCGAGATAGCGTGGACCGTTGGATCTCAGATCCACGGCTCGCGTGCGGGGGAACGTTCAAACCGCTCAACGCTGGGGTCCACATGAACCGTTGGATCCAGATCCAACGGCGGACGACCAGGGTCCCGGATCGCCCGCGCGCTCCGACCAAAGTGGCCGTGGACCGTTGGATCCAGATCCAACGGTTAACGACCGAGTTTACACGCGCGGCGTGCGCTGCGTCAACGCCGGGACGCGGACCGTTGGATCCAAGATCAACGTTCCTCGTTCGGCCACGTCTTTTTAAATTTCTGATTTTCCCGAAAGGATTTATTTATCAACTGAAAAATGTGATAACTTGTAAAATACATAACTAATTCATTTTAAATCCTTTTCGGTTGATTCAAATTTTGTTGGTTATGTTTTTAACTAAACTTTTATCTAAAAATGGTTCCAACCTCAGTATAGCTCCAGAAAATTTTGCGAATGAATAGTAGCATTTTTTATTTATAAAAGCTGAGCAAAATTGTTTTGGTCGTATCTTTGGCATTAAGAATCCAAATCAATTGGTTCTTATTGCTAAATTCTTTATAAATCATGATCTTGCTACTGTAAAATTTTTAGAATTTTTGGAGAAGGTTTACTGTTGGATCTTTGCCTTTTATTCGTTCTTATCGGCTGTTTTTCGTTTTCTCGTTAGGATCCGAAGAGCACGTTGACCACATTATTGATCCTCAGCAACATCTTGACCCACTGCAAGCAGGCAAGCAGTTTGATCATATTAATCCTATTATTTTTCAAGTCTAATATATTGATTTCAACTTGTATGTATGCATTGCTATTTTGTTGTTAAATTATGGTTAGTATCCTATAGTTGCATAATCTGTAGGAATTGGTTATCCTCTACTACCATGAGCCTAGATTATTTGCTGTGATTTGAGTTCAATGGATGAGCTCTTGTCACTTAGTAGATTACGAATTGAAATTGCTTAGAAATGCTTAGTTTCGGTAGTAATGGGCGATCATCGATTTTAGTCGATGAATCTTGATCACACATTTATTTATTATTCCATTATGTCCAGCACTTGTGCTTTGTTACTTTGTAAAGTCAAAAACTGAAAATAAAATCGTTTTAGACTTGGACACAATGGTATGTTGGTGTGATCTGTTGGTGTGAATGGAATGGTGCCTAGGTCATCAAGGACCGAGTTACTTGTGTCACTAAGCCAAGCGCTTATGCGTGCTAACCACGCGAGAGGGATATGGGACCTCTCTTGACTTAGTACTTTGGCGTGTGTTATCTTCGAGTCGCAGGAGGGGGTTGTGTGTGTTGTGTGAAACATGATATGTGTTCTTGTGTTGGGTGTGCGGCGGTGGAGATTCCGGGTAGGCTCTCCACCTCGAGGAGCATTGTAGTTGTCCAAGGCTTTACCTATGACGGGTAGTTGACCGAGGCTTTACAATGACTCCGACACAACGTATGGGTTTCTATCCATACGGGCGGCTCGTGGGGTAATACACAATATTGGAAATGCCTCGTAGGACTTAGCCGTGTCGGCATACCTAAGGAAGTGTGCTTAATAGCTTGGCAAAAAGGCGGTCTGGCGTGTGGGTACATTGGTACACCCCTGCAGGGTATAAAACTATTCGAATAGCCTCGTCCTAAGTTATGGACATGCTTGGTAAGGTCGTGCAAGAACTAGACTACAACCTTTTAAATTAAAATTTTGACATAGTTGGCATGAATGGGTAATTCATGCTATTGTTGTGGTGGCTAATGGGTTAGTCACTTCCAGGATTGTTGTTGTCTATTTACTGTTATTAATTTTGTTCGTTCGGTTATTTGAACATTAAGAACAGATTTGTTAAATTGCTTTCAATCTATTACATTATTGCAAATGGAAACTTGCTTTATGCTAAAATGAAACATACAGCCTCCACTTCAATGAGCTTGCATGTAGTATATGTACAGGTTTGTTATTCCACATGTAAGTCTTGCGAGTACATTCAAAGTACTCACCGGCTTTTGCCGGCTGCTTTTGTTTGCAGGGGAAGAATGTGAGCCCCAAGGGCCTCACTTTTGCGAGATGTGCTTCGAGTTTGGCGACTAGCTTGGCGGTCCGGTCGGTTGCCTTGTGGGTTAAAGGCACACTGATTGGCTCTTTTGTTTTATAGCCATCTTATGACACTTTTGCTTCCGCTGTTCAAATTCTATATGTATATGTCATTTGGCCGGTCGGCCTCTCTTTTGTAATAACTATCCTTTATTTATGTTATCTTCTGGATGGTTGTTTTTGCTTCGGTTCTATGTGAATGAATGGGATTGATGCATGAACTTTGTAAGGAGGTGTGTATATTGCATTTCTGGGAAGTATACATGTCTCGAGTCTCGGATTATCTGATTTGTGATGCTAGGGCCAAGTGGATGGTTAAGCATTACAAGCCCGATAAACCGGGGTCTCACGGGGATCTACCACGTGAATGGCATCGAATAGATCTACATCAAACCGTTGTGTGCCCCGTCGTTGTGCCCATCGAGTCGCGCCACAGAGTCGGCCCGAAGCCGCCCGATGAGCCGCCGTGCGCCGCACCCTGTGTGCCTCCACGCCATGCGCGCGCGCCGCGCTGAACCGCCGCTATGTGCACCCGCCACGCCGTGAGGAACCACGCCTGTCGCGCCTCGCATTGAGCCGCACGACCTCGCCGCGCCGCCGAAGTCGGGCCGCGCCACCGCGCACACACCGACTCTGCCAAGCTCGTGCGTCGTCGTGCCCGCTTGCGGCCGCCGCGAGGCCCCACGCCGTGTTGTACACCTGCTGCCCGCAACGGTCGACGCTTTGGCCAGTCGCTCGCAACAGCCTCCACTTGATTTCTATCTGAGTAGATAAGAAGCCATTGATTGTTTGCGGAAAGGCCCTCGGCTTTCTTGAAAATGGTGAGAACTTTTGCGGTATAAAGTTGTTGAGGAACCGTTGCTGGCGAGTTCAGTCCAAACAATTACCTCGTAGACAAACTCATAATCGTAAGAACAATGCAAGAATGTAAGAACATAATAATAGATTGAACATAGAGATATGAGGGGACTTCTGACTTTTTTTATTGCTCTTCTGAAAACTGTACTACAATGGTTGGGGCTCCCCTCCTTTATATAGGCTACTAGACGGATGAGGAGCCCACCTTGGGCCAGGACTCCCGGCTTGGGCCGGGTTTCTTAATACTCCCCCTTGGGCACTCATCAGTCATGTTTATATCTCATCAAAACTCCATAAAAACCCAGTGGAAAGTTTTTTGGAGAAAGAGTACATGATACACGTTCTGTTGTGCTGCACGAATTGCCTTATTAAAAACCTTAGCCGAGAAACTTTAGGAAAACTCGTCAAGGGAAAAAGAGTACAACCCACCCAATTTCATTTAATCTCCAGGATTTATTCTTTTGGTACTCGATCTTCGTGATCAAGCTTTAATAAAGAGTTCGTGAAGATTCCCCCACTTCAATTCTGCACTTCTCTAAGCCTCATCATTCCAATTTCACGTATGCATCTTTCAAAACTAGACACTGGAAGTGACTTAGTGAATAAATCTGCAAGATTTACACATGACTTAGTATGCATTACTTTAATTTCGTCCATCTTTTGCAATTCATGAGCATATAAGAACTTAGGGTTGATATGCCTAGTGGGAAAACTCTTCACATAACCCATCTGCACTTGTACAACACAAGCTGCATTATCTTCATAGATAATAGTGCGGGTTTGCGTGGTATTCAATCCACATGACTGCTGGATGTGGTGAATCATTCGTCGAAGCTAAGAACATTCTCATGAGGCCTAGTACAACGCAATGATTTCCAAGTGGTTCGTCGAAGTAGATACAAGACTTTGCTTAGACGGTTTTCATGAAATTGCAGTTTCACCACATAGGGATACATAGCTTGTTTACGACTTAGCTGTATGTGGGTCTAACAGGTACCTGGCATCTACATAGCTTGTCATAGTTAGGTGTTGGTTCTTTCTGTAGAACAGACCAAGATCTTTGCTTCCTTGGAGGTATCGGAAGATGTCCTTTATTCACTGCTAATGCCTTTTGGTAGGTTCTGCACTATACCTTACTAGTAGGTTCACAGCAAATGCAACATCCCGTCTAGTACAGTTTGCTAAATACATGAGTGCTCCTACTGCACTCAAATACGGGAATTCCGGTACCAGGACTTCCTCCCCCTCTTCTTTAGGTCTGTACGGATCCTTATTCTGTTGCAAAGATCTCTCGACCATCGGCACTTTCGAATGATATATCATTTCAAAGCCGAACCGTTCTAACACTTTATGAGTGTAGGTTAACTGATGTACTAAAATTCCTTCAGGAGTATACTCAAGCTGCAAGTCTAGGCAATATTTGGTTTTACCCAAATCTTTTTATTTCGAACTCCGACTCCAGGTAAGACCTTGCTTTCTTAATATCTTCCAGGGTCCCAATGATATTCAGATCATCTACATATACTGGGATTATACATAATCAATCCTAGGATCACCGTATAAAAACACAGGGACAATCCTCATTGTTTGTGTAGCCTTTCTTCCATAGAAAGTCGCTAAAGCGATTATACCACATTCTGTCTAATTGGTTCAATCCATACAATGAATTTCTAAGTTGTACACTTTACATATTTCTATTTGTTATATCTTGATTCGAGATAATCCCCTAAACGTACCATGAAGGTACGGCATATATTGGTGATATTGGCAATTAATCCCCTAAGCGTAAAAACTAAGACTGATTATATTTTACTCTAGAGTGGTACAACCAGACTTTATAGTAATATTAGTGATATTAACAATTAATCCCCTTCTCGATCCTTCTCCGAAGACCAATGAACCTCGTGACTTTGACCAAAACCATGAAGTTCACCGCCTTCCAGCACATGAACTCTCTCTGGCCGGTCAAACCGCCGCCACGGCCGGTCTGACCGCCAAGCAAAGGCGGGTCAGATCGCCTGAGGCTTAGGAAAAATTCCAAGTCCCCAGACCTGTACTCTCTCTTGAATTTTTCAACTCTATCTAATTTTTCCTCGAAACTCTATTTTCAGTGAGTCCAAGTGCATATGCATCATCTCACCTTCCTTGACACGTGATTTTTGGCCGATTTCAAAAAAAAAAAAAAATCACATTTTCACTTTTCGCCCGATCAAACCGCCGTATGTGGTCAGTCAAACCGCCACCCAAGGCTGACCAAATTGCCAACAATGGTCGATCAGACCTTCTGAACCTGATAATAGTTTGAAACTTTTCCGAAAACGAGAGTTTCAGATGAGAAAAAAAAACCTCGACGCTATTCACAATCGTTCACCACACTGAAATTAAGATCATGTACCCTGATCTCCATACTTGTCCACATGCGCACATGGATGGAAACATGTACTACCAACGCCATGAAAGGCGGACGGTACAAGACCTTATGGTGCTATGAACGCACCGAAGAGCGAAAACCCAAGACTCCACGTGTCAGACGCTTGCTAAGCTGGCCTACTGGCACTCTGAGCTCAGTAATTGTGGACCAGTATCTCCTCCTGTCCACCCTGCAGGAAGGAAGTGTTCCGGGTCGTCTGTGACGTTGGGACGGACATGCGCGCCGCGACATTGACACCTGCGGCTGCGGCTGCGGCTGCGCGCCAATAATATGAGCGATCGAGCGGGGGGAGTTGGCAACGCAAGCCATCTCTCTACACACAGTGCGCCCAAAGAGCAGACAAAGGTAGAGCTACCAATGGAGCTCCGTCGGATAGCTCAGCCCCTCTTATCATGTGAGTTGAGTATCTCACTGGCTGGCTGCCAAGTGGCTTCGCCCTCTCCTCGCAACCCCATGACAGTGACGAAACTAAACTCGACACTGCCGGCCTGCAGACTCCCACAGTCAGTCTCCTACAACCTACCATATTCAGGAGCATGGCCTTCTTCTTTCTAGTCGCGAGGCAGGCCAGGTCTGGTTGTCAATAGCCTGTGACGTGGCCACAGCAAAAGCCCATCAGGCTGTTTCCTCCACCGATTGTAGGCGCCGTTCAATCTCTTATCGGTTTTTCAGGTAGTCAAACAAGGACCATAGGCCCGTTCTCGTTCAATCCTTTTCTTTTCTTTTCTTTTCTTTTCTTTTCTTTTTTACAACGGGAACACAACTTTTATAGACAGCAAATAAGGTTCTAACAAGGAAGGAAGGACGACAGTTAACAGGCTGGGATTACCAGCTTACAAGGCAGAACACAGCAATAAAATCAACGAACTACAGAAGCTGTTACAACCAGGAGCCAAACGGAAACCGATGAAGAAAAAGGTTTAACCCAATCTTCAAAAGACGTCGAGAAGGAATGCTTGGGTCAACCCTTTGATGAGAACTCGCAGTGCTGCAAACAGTACAAAAATTTAAAAATCACTTCCTTAGATTGCTCAGAAAAAAAAAATGCTTTTCTCTTGCTCGTACTTCCAACTTATCTGCAGGGAATCAGCTGTGTTGTGTTGGGGTTGGCATAGTTTTCCTCCACCGATTCGGCCTAGATGTTGAGATGGGAATTAGGACCTGATACAATTCTAACACTAAGAATGAACAAGGATTGATTAGGACCAAACCAAACCAAATGTGGCACTGCTGCCGGACGGATCGCCAAAGAATATGAGGACCTTTTCACTATCCCACCTAGTTATTGTCAGGATGACGCTGTTGGAGACGAAAGGCTGAAAGATTGGTGGTAATACAGTATGGACTGTAAAACTTGGACTGGATCAAGATAACGACCCGATGACGCACGACAGAAACAATAAATCAACTGAAGATCGTTGATAAAACGGAGCTCATAATTTATTTATGCTGATGGATCTGTCTGTATCAGTGTCACTTGTCACAGCGTCGCCTAGCTAAGCCAACAACCATCCTCCACGATGTAGCTAGCATAAACTTATCTAACATGCATGTGGCTCGTAATTCTACAGTAGTTTGATCACCCGTAGAGCGGGCAGAGTATAATCGCAAGTCAACACCCCGATCAAAGGTCTGGAATTCTATATGCACTGTATTAATAATTTAGTACTGTGTGGAAATTGGAATGGAAAAGGGAAAGAGGATATCAGTCCTGCGTGCGCCGCTAGTGTCCCTACTTTGTTTCAATGAAGTACTATGGTGGCATGGTTATGCCCTTGAAATATGTTTAGTGAACGAAGAAAATAAGCCATGAAACAGTTCTGCACTGAAAACGGAACTTCAAGGTGGAGTCTTTTGCTAAATTAACATATTTTTATTTATTTATAATAGTTCAAGCAGTGTTCTCAGTCCGCGGCAGACCTACCGCACACTCAATTCACGAAGCTACCTACCGGCCTCTCAGTTCGCGGCAGACCGCCCGTTGCGCTCCCACGTGCGCATGCCATCTTGCCGTGGACTGAGTGCACGGCAGGCTGCAGCAAGACTTAGTAGGCAATAGGTGCCTTTCGTGGATTGAGAGCACGATAGGGAACGCATATCATCTTCTATTCTACCACGATACAACTCTATCATTTTGGTTGCGAGTAGAATAAATTTGCTATTTTGTATTAAAAAAAATGGCCAAACGAGGGGGGAAAACTCCTCGAAGGAGCAGATCGCTGTCCCCAGAAGACGGGGGAACTTCGCTTGTACTCGCATACTCTTAACAGAAAAGAAGAACAGTGAGCTAGTTGATTTATTGACAAACCCCACACTATTTCAGTTTTGTTTCCGATTAAGTACATAAGGGTGTAAAAAAACTCGAAACTTGTGAGTCAATCCAGCTCGTTAAGAACTTGGCTCGGACCAAGCCAAGCTGACAGTTTAACTCGTTTTCTTGACGAGCTGAGTTCGAATTGACTCACGAGTTGCTTATTTAGCTTGTTAAGAAAATCAGGCCCAATCTATTATGCACAGTGCTAAGTTAACGAGTTTAACTTCAATTGTTAGTAATGAAGCTAACTAGCTGAGTTAACGAATTTTAACGAGGCAAACTGAACTTATTATTTTGCTTATTAACTTATCGAGCCGAGGACGATTCCTCTTTAAACAGCAATTAATAAGACCATTCGAACAACACTATAGCAATTTTAATGCACATCGACTCAGACTCACTCGCACCAGTACTGCACTGCACCACGTCATCAACAGTGCGAATTATTACCCCCACAGTCACAAGCTCGACAGCATCAAGTCAACCAGACGCGCACGCCCTCATGCATCCGCGCGCATCAAACGTCGCCGGCGTAGACGAACTCGCGCACCGCCGCGAACAGCTCCTCGGCCTTCTCCGGCACGAAGAGCTCTGCGGCGTGGAATCCCGCGCCCTCCGTCTTCGCCACGACCTCCACGCCGCGCTCCTGCAGCCATCGGACGAAGTCTCTCTGCCTGTCGATCAGCGGGTCGCCGTCGCTCCCGGACACCAGGCACCGCGGCAGGCCGCTCACGGCCTCCGGCGCCAACGCTTTCATCGGGTTGGCGAAGTCGTGGTCGCGGTCCGCGCCCACCGGCAGCGCGAGGCTCCAGAGCTTGTCGTTGGCCTCCAGCGGCAGCATGAAGTCGTCCTCCGATTTCGCCTCCGACGGCGTCCGCTCTACGCCGCCGAAGTAAGGCTGGTGCAGCATGAGCCCCCGCACCGCGACGGGGCTCAGGTCAAGGCTCTTGGTCCGGACGCCGGCGTTGAACGCCATGTTCCCGCCGGAGCTGCTGCCCATGACGAAGCACCGGGAGATGTCGCCGTGCGCGGCGATCCATGGGTCCGCGGACGCCGCGCCGCGGAGCCAGAGAATGGCCGCGACGGCGTCATCGTAGGCGGCGGGGAGGCGGTGCTCGGGCGCGAGGCGGTAGTCAAGGGAGGCGACGATTGCTGGCACGGCCGCAGCCATGGCCTCGCAGGAGGCGTGGTAGAAGGCGGTGTCGGCGGAGAAAATGACGAAGCCGCCGCCGTGGAAATAGAGGATGACGGGGAGCTTGGACGGCGACGGTGGGACGGGGTTCGGGAGGTAGAGGCGGAGGAACGTACCGAGGGAGGCGTCGAGGGGCACGTCCCTGGAGACGGCCGGGCCGGAGTCGGAGGCCGGGGCGGTGGGGACAAGGGGTCGCGTGACGGTGCCGTCCGGGTGGACGACGATCTGCATGAAGAGGTTGGTGGACTTGGTCGGGGGCGGGCGCGCGTCGGCGTGGGCGTCGACAGGCGTGGTGCCGCCCATGGTTCTCGCTCGGCTTGCTCTGTTTCTTGCACACGCGGGCGGCGAGGCGAGTCCGCGTTGTGGCGGGTGCGACGATGGTGGTTGGGATTTGGAATGGGAGAGATGGACGGGCGGGGGATGGCATGTCGATTCGAGCTCACGTTTTTAAGCTCCGCGATGCGCGCTGCGCGCGTGGCGTCATAGGCCGGCCCGGGCTCGTGCTCGTGGAGTATAATCACCAGAAAACGAACGGCTTTCACAGCCGGTTTGGGTGGAAGAGTACATGTACTAGACGCGAGCGCGATGCCCCGTCCGTTTCTGAGCACCCGATCCCTCCTCCGTATTTGCAGCAGCAAGCGTGGCTGTGTCGAATTTGTTCCGAGCTGCACGGCCAAAAGACGATCCGAAACCGATGTAATGTAAACATACGATGGCCAGCGTACTGCCCCCCCAATTGATAGCGTACACCTAACAGCAACACCCTCTCTTTTTGCCTTCTGACCCTCCGATTCTTTTCCTACTCCGAGCGTGTCATGGAGGCGCTTCCATGCGCCTGCCTGTCTGTCTGTATGCTGCATGGTGCATGCAAGATGCAATGCACTGGTCTGTAAAGTGCAGCGCCACACGTTCATGTCGCCGCCTTGTTTTTCTAGTACTGCTATTCTGCATCCAGGGAAGAGAAAGTCTGAAAGCGCCTGCTCCTTTTGCTTTCTAGAAAGCGAAGATTGTCAAGTTTTCGAACGTCGGAAAGCAGTGCCAGATTAACGTCACAAACCTTTTAATGTCTTTGCTTTGTTAGCTTGACCCCCTGAGGTTGCGTCTCCCCAGGGGCGCATCACCCACGCTCTACCAGCGGCCGGAATCCCCACCCCCACCCCCAACTTCGATTCCCCGGGTCCGACCGCCGTGGCTGCGCGCCTGCAGTCAACAAACAAGAAGAAAGAAGCAATCAAGCATAGTAACAAAGCAAATACGTGTGGGTCTTGCTCTTGCCGAATCCCAGACCCAACTCACATCCACTGATCCACACGACAATCATCTGTTGTTCCCGTTCCAAAATTCCCCGATCCCCATTCAATCGAGCAATTTCACATTCATTCAAGCGAGCGAGGCGCATCTGAGCCAGAGGGAGCTGGGGCGGGCTACCACGGTTCGCGACGCCGCATTGCCACCAGTAGCCCATAGCTAGACTACCGGTGCCGGAGGAGGCCGAGGACGAGGAGGGAGGCCGTCGGGGCGTCGGGCCGAGGCAGGGAGCCGCCGGCGCGGGCCGGGTGGGGGAGGGGGAGCCGGAGGTGGATCTGGCCGGCCGGCCGAGGCAAGGCGCCAGCGGTCGGGTGGGGGAGGGTCGGAGGGGGAGCCGGAGGCGGATCTGGGCGACCGGGCCGAGACAAGGAGCCAACGACTGGGCGCGGGAGGGGAAGCCGGACTGCTGAAGGCCCGAGGTCGGGTGGGGGAGGCGGACGGCAGCGAGCAGCCAGGTGGGATTGGGCGATTGGGGAACAAGGGGAAGAGATTGAAGTGCCGAGCTGCTGATATATTTGTAGGGATTGGTCGATTGGGGAACAGCCGAACAAGGGAAGAGAGTCAACTGAAGTGCTGAGCTGCTGATATTTGGGAATTGGACTGGTAATCTGCTATATACTCGTTGCTCATTGCTCGATTACCAATTAATTCGTAGGTTTGCAATAATAGATAAACAAACTTTGTGAAATTATTTCACAAGCAACTCAAGTAGTACTCCCCCAACTAAAGAAGGCTCAACTAGAATTTAATTCGGATGAAATTATTACCGATTCGGCGCATCGCATACCAATAGAAGATTTTGCCAATGAAATTAGAGATGAAGTGAGTAGAACATATTTGTTAAATGGTCCAACTAGAGCAATTGAGCATGCCTTTACAAAGATATTGGATGGCAAAGTGTGGAGATCCTTTCAAGAATCATGGCATAATAAGTTTGATTAGTTAGAATACAGTGTGAAAAAAGATACCGCTTTTTGTTTCTATTATTTTCTTTTCAAGAAACTGCCACAACCCAACACATTTGGTAATGATGTATTTACAAAATTTGGGTTCTCTCGTTGGAAGACGGCTATAGATGCTTTCAATAAACATGTTGGTGGTCCAAATAGTTTTCACAACATCGCAAGGGGTGAGTGTGATGACTTCAAGAATCAACAGTCAAGTGTATCTAGTCAAATGAGCACTTACTGTAAGGAGGCCGAAATTGCATACAAAATTTGTTTGACTGCATCTTTAGATTGTGCAAGATATCTCATAGCGCAAGGTAAAGCTTTTCGTGACGAATCCTCTACTTCCATCAACAAAGGTAATTTCAAAGAGTTGTTGGATTGGTACAAGGATAAGAAGAAGGAATTGAAGTATGCATTTGATATAGTTCCCGGGCATGCAGTTATGACTTGTGCAGATGTTCAAAAAGAGCTTTCCAAAGCTTGCGCACAAGAGGTCACGAAAGTGATTAAGGGTGAGATTGGAGATAGTAATTTAGCGGTGCTTATTGACGAGTCTCGAGATGTATGAATAAAGGAGTAAATGGCAGTGATTGCGAGGTTTGTTGTACATATTTTTTTAGTCATACAATTTTTACATTGTTGTATTGTATTATTGTTCTAACTTTGTAAAATTTGTGGTATGCAGATTTGTGAACAATCCAGGGAAGGTCATGGAAATGTTTCTTGCTATTAAGCATATCACAAGTTGTACATCTGTGGTATTGAAGGATGCTTTAATTTGTTTGCTTTATCATCATGGTTTACCTATTTCCAGGCTTCGTGGGCAGGGTTATGATGGAGCTTCAAATATGAGAGGAGAATTTAATAGCTTGCAAAAAACTTATTCAGGATGAGAACCCAAATGCTTTCTATGTCCATTGTTTCGCCAACCAGTTACAATTGATGGTTATCACTGTTGCAAGTTGTAATAGAGCTATTGATGGTTTCTTCAATTATGTTCCCTTGATAGTTACGACTATTAGTGCATATTGTAAGAGAAAAGATGTGTTGATTGAAAAGCATCATGACATTCTGTTGGAGAAGTTGGAGAATGGTTTGATATCTGCTGGGAGAGGGCTGCATCAGGAATCTGGTCTAGCTAGACATGGAGATACTCGGTGGAGCACACATCTCAAAACCTTGCTTCGTATATACCAAATGTAGAAGGCAGTTGTGGATGTGCTGGAACTTATAAGTGAAGATGCTTGTCAAAACACAAGTCATGGTGGAGCAGCAGGTTTGATAAAAAATATAGAATCCTTTCAATTTGTATTCATCATGCATTTTTTGATAATATTGTTGAGCATAATAAATGAGCTATCACGTGCTTTACAAAGAAAGCATCAAGACATTGTTGAAGCTATGAGCTTGATACAGGATATGAAAGAACGCTTGCAAGATATGAGGGACAATAGGTGGGAACCATTGTTCGATCAAGTAAAAAGCTTTTGTGAGGCATATAAGATTTTTGTGCCAAATATGAATGATGTCATTGGAGTTACAGGTAATCTGTACGTCGAAAGAATATAGTGACTCAACATTACTATTACAAAGTTGACATTTTCAATACTGCTCTTGATACAATTATTAATGAGATGAATCATCGCTTCAATGAAGTTTCCTCGGAGTTATTGGTATGTATGTATTGTCTTGATCCAAGCGACCCATTCTCTAAATTTAATGTTGATAAGCTTATTCGACTTGCTGAGATTTATGCTGTTTATTTCACAGTGGCTGATCGATTCTTGTTAAGAAGTCAACTTCAAACCTTCAATCTCAAATTTAGGAGAAGCGAGGAATTTCATGGATGTTGTGATATTTTAAAACTTGCTCAATTGATGATTGAAAAAAAAAGATGAAACTTTTCTATTGGTATATCGCCTCATCGAGCTGATATTGATATTTTCCGTGGCAACGACATCTGTTGAGAGAATATTTTCGGCAATGGATATTATCAAAGCAGATTTGCGCAACAAGGTATCAGATAAGTGACTGAATGATTTGATGGTGTGCTACACCGAGCGAGACATATTTAGATCCATTCATGATGATAGAATCATAATATCATTCTAAGGTATGAAATCTCACAGAATGAATTTACCTTGTGAAAGTCGTGATTCAATTTAGCGTCTTAGTGTATGGTTTTATTTTATTTTGAACGTTTATGATCATTTATGTATAATTTGTTATTGTGTCACTATTTTTTTCTAATTTTAATGTATATGTTGTTACCTACTGGAATCATATTTACATGTTTTGAGGATGTACTTTCTATTTGCGAGGTACATTCATTGTATTTTGGTTTTTTTTGCTCTGCTTTTATTCATATATAACTTTGATTGCGTAAGAATATAAAATTATGTTTATTATAAATTAGTGTAGCCATTCAAAACTAGTCTTACCACGTCAGCGCCATACGTTCATTTCACCGCCTGTTTTTCTAGTACTGCTATTCTGCGCTCAGGAAAGAAAAAGTCTGAAAGTGCCTGCTCCATTTGCTCTTCAGGGTCTTTGCTTTTTTGCTTTCTAGAAAGGGAAGAGTGTCAAGTTTTCGAACGTCGGAAAGCAGTGCAAGATTAACGTCACAAACCTTTTACTGTCTTTGCTTTGTTAGCTTGACCCTTTGAGGTTGCGTCTGCCTAACCCGCTCTAATAGATCGCCATTGGTAAGGGCAACTCCACTACGATCATGCCGGCCTTCGGTTAGCTTTACCATATCTGAAAAAAAAAAATACTATGTAGAGGAGAGAGAATGAAGACTGAGAACATAATTCGTCGTTTCCAAATGCGGTGCGCGCGACATGCGAACAAAATCAAGAAGCGACGATGGGTTTTGTTGATGGAGCGAGGTTGTCGTTTCCGTACGCATTTTGTGGACCCCGCATTGACGAAGACGACGTAGCCTGCCCTGCCGCGCCGGCCTCCCTTTGCCTTGCCGCGGCCAGATCCATAGGCCGTAGCTCTGCCGCAGAGAGGGAGGTGAAGCCGACACAACGAGGAAGGCGGAGATGGCGGAGACAAATGAGGGCCGTGGAGACGGCGGCGAGGCGATTCCGGCAAGGTTCTGCCGAATCTAGTCTCTGGCGAGGTTGATCTGGCAAGATTGATCTGGAGACTGCCTTGGCAGTGGTCCCGGTAGTGGTAAAATTATAAAAAAGTTCTGTATTTATTACGGGAGTAATTTCCAAGAGATAATTTGTTGGAGTTGTCATCTCTAACAGTCTCGGTTTGACGAACTGGATAGATAAAAGATGACTTAAAAGGCAAATAGTTGTGCATGACCCTAATAGCATGTGCAGTTGTGGGGTTCGCGTCACCTCGTCTTCGGAATTAATGGCATGACATGCAACATTTCACCAAGAAATTTCCCCAGGGAGGGGAGGGGGGGGGGGGGACTATTTGAGGGGGAAAAAAAACAAAAAACCGTAGCCAACAGATGGAGCAGAGACACGACTTGATTAATTTGGCACCGTGCATTGTTTATCCGCAACCATTGGTGCCTGGCAATTGAATGATTGAAAAGGAACCGGTTCACTTGTCGACAAAGATGTAACCAGTGTATGCAAAGCAAGAGACGCGGAATTCTTTTGTTCGAACATATCTCATCTCTGAAAGCCAAGCTAATACGGCAAGAAAGTGAATTCTGGACTATTTTAGTCCTATTGCACAATAAATTTTTTAAAAATAGCCTCAATAATCTCAAAATTTCAAAAATAGCCCCCCGTCATACTAACTGCCATCGGGGACGGCAGCAACCTAGTTACGACATGAATTGAGATGTTAGAAAATCTTAATTCAGATATACCCTTAAAATGACACCAAAGAATGGGATGTCTGTACTCTGCTTCGTACAGAAGAAATGTGATCAAGAACCATAGTGGCCAAGAGTAGTCATGTCATACCAAACTTCGCACATTTCAAGTCATATGAAATCATGAAACCCTAATTTTCGAAACGTCTCGTCCTAATTTTTGAAACCTAAACTCTGAATTTGTCGAGACAATTTCAGAGCATATAAAATTATGTAAAATTTACACTATCAAGTCCACTGTGTAGCGAGTATGGAAAAAATTTTATAATATTTGGACCTCATTTGCTATATTAGAAAATTCCTACAAACATTAGACTTTAAAGAATTTTAGAGAAAAAAAAAGAATGCATAAAATTTCAAAAAAATTACACAAGCAGAAAAACTATACCAGGAGGCTCCACAAAAAAATTCATAATTGTTTGAGCTCATTTTGCATATTTAAAAAATCGTTCAACAAATATTATTAATTAAATTTTTTTTGCCCCACGTGGGGTAGCACCAAGGTGCTGCCCCTGGGGAAAAGTGCTGCCGTCCCCGACGGCAGTTAGTACGACGGGGGGTTATTTTTGAAATTTTAAGATTATCATGGCTATTTTTAGAATTTTTGTTACATAATGGGGCTAAAATAGTCCAGACTTCCAAGAAATCTCAACCGACGACTGCCATGGACAATCATGTCTTGTTTTAAAATAGATTAAAAGAGCGATCATGAGAAGTTTAATTTGTTTATTCCAGATCATTCTCCTGTGCATAGTTGACATTGCTCTGTTAGTCTGTTGCTTGTAATCTCAAGACACCGGTTGCGCGCGTGCGAGGCTAGCTGACTGGAGCTGGAACGACCGAACGATTGCATCAGGTTACCGGCAGTCATGAGTTTGGACACGTTTGCAGCGAGGAGATCAAACGAATAGCAGTTTGGTTTATCAATGCTTTCTTTTGGTTGTGAATTCATCTGGAATACTAAGCCCACGATCATGCTTTGCGTGTCCTAAGGCCCCAATCTTGCTATATATTGCAATTCAGCCCAGCTTCACTGCAAGGTCACCCGGCTCAATACAGGACCATTTTGTGCCTCAATTTAGGACCAGTTTCGTTGCAAATCTACAACTGCCACCACTTTTATTTCTTTTTGATCCATGGATTGATGTCCTGCAACTCCCGCTAATTACTCACGCTTCAGCTGTTGAACACTGAGCAAAGGATCAACCGTAAAATCGGCCTCATGCATACTGTTTCCTGCCCGCTTTTGACGCGAGGAAAGGAAACGCAGTCAGTGCCCGAGCTAATACTACCAGTGCCGCGCTGTCATTTGCATTCGTCTAAAAACGCCAGTGTTACAGCCAGTACTCCTTGACGATGTGATCCGCACCTTGTTATTAGAGAAGAAACAAACAAGTCTCACTACGAACAAACCGAGCTTGAACTAATCAAGTAGGCTCCATTCAGGTTCGGAACAACAGCACGAGAAATGCTGAGCTGAAGTAGCAATAGCTCTGTGTCAATTAAAGGGAGGGATGTGGCCAGGAGGTGGAGTAGAGCTCAGGAGTGGACAGCCTCGGCGTCGGCACGGCCACCAGCGGCGTGGCCTTCTTCATGACGATGGCGAACCTCTCCGTCAGGTCGAGCCGCGCGCCCTGTGGCAGCTCCCAGTCGAACGCCTGCAGCAGCATCGCCAGCGAGTAGGCCGTCATCCTCTCGGCCATGGCGATGCCCGCGCAGATCCTCCTCCCGGACCCGAAAGGGATGTAGTCGAGCTCGCTGCCGGTGAAGTCTCGCTCGTGCCCGCCGTCGCTCGCCTGCAAGAACCTCTCCGGGCTGAACTCCAACGGGTCCTTCCACGCCGCGGGGTCCCTCTGCATCGCCCACACGTTGACGAACACGCGACTGCCCGCCGGGACGCGGTGCCCGCCGACCGTCGTGTCCGCGTTGGGGCAGTGCGGCACCATGAGCGGCAGCGCCGGGTGAAGCCGGAGCGTCTCCTTGACCACCAGGTGCAGGTAGCGCAGCTGCGGGAGGTGCGACTCCTCCACCACGCCGTCTCTTCCCACCACCGCGTCCAGCTCCTCCTGCACCTTGCGCAGTATCCGGCGGTTATGCATCATCTCCGCCATGGCCCATTCCACGGTGTTCGACGTCGTCTCTGTCCCCCCGACCACCATATCCTATCAATTAATTAATCGCAGCACATACACAAACTAAGCCTTAGAGCGAGACTTCTTGGACATACGTCTTAGCTGCATGTACGAATTACCAGCTAGTAGCTAATAATTACCATCAGCAGGGCCTTGACGTTGGTCATGGTGAAGGGGGCCTTCCCGTCGCCACCTTCCTTCTCCAGGTTGAGCATGTGCTCGAGGAAGTCCGCCGCCGTTTCGCCGCCGTCCTGCTCGGCCTTCACCCTCTGCTGTATGATCCTGGCAAAGATGTCGTCGAACCGCGCCTTGAGCACGTCCGACTTCCTGCGGATGCCCTGCAGGTCGAGCGGCGCCAGCACCGGAAAGAAGTCGGACACGTTGGGCGCGCCCAGCATCTCGGTGATCTCCGCCACGAGGTCCCGAAAATCCTTCCCCACCGCCGTCCGCTCGCTCTCGCTCCCGATGTTGCCTCCCCACAGAGTGCCCGTGATGACGTTCATCGTGGTGAGGAACATCTGCGCGCCGATGTCGACCGGGGTGCCGGACCTGGCGTGCAGGTGGCTGAGCGTGGCCCGGAACTCACGCCGGCGGAGGTCGTGCACGTTGTCGAGCCCGGCAGAGCTGAGCATCTCGCGGACGCAGACCCGGCGGAGCAGGCGCCACGTGGGGCCGACCGGATTCCACACGATGTTCTGGCCGCCGCCGTAGGAGATGGAGCGCGCGGCGTCCGGGGTGTCCCGGTTGGCGAACACGAGATCCTGGTCGCGCAGCACCTCGCGGGCAAGCGCGGGCGAGGTGATCACGATGCCCAGCTTGGAGCCGAGGCGGATGGAGAAGATGGGCCCGTACTTGGCGGCGAGGCCGGCGAAGTAGGTATGCAGGTCCGGGTCGAGGGAGAGCAGGCTGCCGACGAGCGGCAGGCCCGTCGGACCCGGCGGCAAGCCACTACCGCGGCCACGCCAGACGACGGTGATGTAGAGGAAAGCTGCCGCAAGCAGCGCAGCGTAGAGCAGTGTCGTCGAGGTGGCCGTATCCATGGCTGCAGACTGCCGTACTGTACAGAGACAAGAAGAATAGCAGGTTAGCACTTAGCAGTAGTGGGTTGCAACTTGCAAGTAGTTAAATGGACAAGGCGATGTTTTTCTTGGCTTCCTGTCGGTTTTGGTTGGCATCTTTGCGTGTGGACGGAAGCGTGCAGTAGCCAAGAACGGCGATGCCGTGTTTGTCTCGTTCCGGCAACCTGCCAGCCCGCCGGCCCCCGTCCCCGGGCAAAACGAGAAGGCACGTGCGAGCGGGTATAAACGCCTGAAAAGGAAAACCCGGCGGGAAAACACACGAACCACTTGTTCTTGGCATTTACGAAGATAAATACTAATAGTTTCCTTTTTGTCTTCACTTTTGATCGGTACAGCCGGCATCCTGTATATGTGCTTACCCTGCAGATCTTTTTGCCTGGTTGATTTCCAATAAAACTATATTACCATATATCTAAACCTATCTATAGCGTTGAATTGCTACACCAAAAAAAAATTATCTACACGACTAACTATGTATCTAAAACTAAACAACACACACCGATAAAGACAGAGGCGGATCTTATCTAAAACTAAACAACACACACCGATAAAGACAGGGGCGGATCTGGGCCTCGAGCCTCCGGGGCAATGCCCGAGGCCCAGAGTAAAATTACCATATTAAATTCAGCAAACAAAATAAAAAAAAATTGAATTGGGCCAAAAGTAGCTGGCCAGGCCTGAGGCCTGGCCCATGGCTGGCTACACCCCTGGATTAAGATGTACTACAACAATCTACTAGGTAACTATATATCTAAAATTATTTAACCCATTCAATTACACTACTAGTTATATTTGCTAACCTAGTAGGGTTTTGAAATTAAATACGAAGTTTCGAGAGAGAAAAAACGTGCAACATGGGCGATCAAATCTGCTCCTCCCTCCATCCTCTCCCCCTCCTCCACTACGAATCGGACAGCGCTTCGCTAGCACATCTCCTCCTCTCTCTCCTCTTTTCTTTTCTTTTTTTGAAATAAAAGTGTTTTTTGACCAAATTTTTTGATCTTTTATAGTCCAGATTCTGTCACCACTGCGAGGTTTCTATCGCCAATCCAAATGGCGATTGGCGTCTATTTCGAAGTCAGTCACAATTTCGAATGGCGACAGAGGCATTAACTCCTATTTGTTGGGCGACAGGGCTCCTGTTGCCAATCCAACTAGCGACAGGGGCCGACAGGGGCTGTTGCCAATTCAAACGGCGATAAAAACATATTTTTTGTAATTTTGTTAAACGGACATTTATTTCTATAATTCTATTTAAAAATGTATTATTTTAAAAATCCACGTTCTAGAGCACGTATTGTCAAATTTTAAACTTTGATTTCTAAAGTAGCAAATTTGTCTTCGCTGTGCTACGCGGATGAAAGTTAAAAAAAAAAGATTCATCGTCATGCTAACATGTTGCAATAAAATTTAGCAGTCAAATTTATATTTTATAGCCCTGTTTGATACAGCTTCTACTCCCAGCTTCTCAATCGATTCTTGTGGAGCCGTACCAAACACCCTGATTCTCAAAACCACTAGATTCTGCTTCTCGCGATGAGCTGTTTCAAAAATGAACTAGCAACGAGAAGCAGCCCCCAACAGATTCTCGTGAGAATCCAACCTTCAGAAACAAAAATACCCTTTGAAGTTGAAGATTTTTACCCGCAAATGCCACTGAGTTACACAAATACAATTGAAGTATTACACTCAGGGGTGACATAGTCTATTTGTCTCTAATCCTCCCTCGTATGATTTTTTGACCCAACCTACCAGCCAAACGGTTTCAACAGACAGAACTTCTCAGAGAATCAAGAACAAAATCTAAAAATAAGAATCTAAAACTGTACCAAACAGGACCTGCATATCACATGTGTTCAAAACGAACTACATTAATTTGAGATTTATGAGAAGTGTTGTACGCTATAGGCAACGCAATGATAGTACTGTGCAATCCCCATGTCCATCCATCCTAACTAACGACGGCACTGCTAGATATGTGCATGCATGTGCAGCGCTACAGACTTGAGAATTTCAGCGTGCATGTGCGGCGCTCCATATTTGAGAATTTTGGCGCCAATCATCGGCACTGCGGTGCTAATAAGTTGGGTTCAAACGGGTTAAACGGGTTGAGTTCTTGATTGGGTTGGTTTTAGATGGGTGACAATGGGTTAGAAGAGCCAATGGGTTGAGTTAGGTTGGGTTTTCTCATAGAAAAGGTGGGGTTGAGGGTGTGGTGCGTTCAGAAATCTGGGTTGAGAACGGGTTGAACTCATGGGTGTTACAATAGGTTCGTGTCGGGATCCAAAAATATAATTCTTGACCCTCTGTGTATTCAGCACTATCCAAAATCACGCTAGTGCATACAGTGTCAACATAGATGAATATCGAACCACACAAGATAAATAATAGCATAAACGATTAATCTGAATAACAAATAAGGGTTTTGACCTTATAGTCGAGTTTACATTTATTAAGTCGCGCAAGGCTAATAATAATGAAATAGGCAGTGGAATAAATAAACTTCAGCTGAATCCCCAATTCACCACAGGCAACTGACTGGGATCAAGATCTAATTATCAGCACTTTCGTAGAACTCTTCCTCAAAGACAAGCAAAGATTCATCCACTTCTGTTGATGGATTATAGCAAGTATGAGTACACAACCGTACTCACAAGTCATACCACAGAATACAATGTATAGTTGATGGCTTATTCCAAAGGAATAGTTTATGTGGTTATTTTGCATAAAGCAACATTTGCAATTGAATACAAATAATAGATTGAAGGACATGTTTAAAATAGATAAACAGTAGTAGTTTAACAATTGTTTTTACTAATACACAAAGCCTAACAAATTATTTCACATAGTCATATGACTTAGCTCACACAATTCCCTTCCCAAATGTTGTAAACGTGTCAATCATGACAAATAGAAATTCGAAGTCCCCGGGTGCTCTAGGGAAAAGTCCAGAATGTCTAGTCCCCAGGTTGCAAAAGGCTAAGAAAGAGGTATGGTTTGCAAAGCTTGTGCCGGCTGATGTACTTGTCGACTATGAAATTGACATTGTACGCACTTCGTCATGAGCTCTTTCACATCATGAAGAGCAGTTGGCCAGTAGTATCATTGCCTGAAGGCTTTACTGACCAGCGTTCTGTAGAAATGATGTGCTCCACAGACTCCTCTATGAATGTTGGATAGCGACTTAATACCATCCGTTTGAGATATGCATCTCATCAGCACTTTGTGAGATCCTCGTTTGTACAAGGTACTTTCGATCAGAGTGTAAGTGATCTCCTTCTGCCGCTTGCATTCTTCTTTAAGTAGTTGACGAAGTGGTTACAGTTACTCCTGAAAGTGGCGACTGTTGGAGGCGTCGCGACTGGTCGGAGCGAGGCAACGGTTGATGAAGTAGCAATCGTTCTACGGTTGTGTGTCCGTGAGACACTTAATCGTAGGGTAGTTGTTGTTAGTGTCTGGATTATGAATATCGCGTGGAATGGAACAAATATGACACGTGTTCCATTCATCACACGGTGAGGAATATACCTGGAGTCAGATTCGGATGCCAGTTCATTGCTTCTACGAACAGTCATCTGGTCGGGGACTAGGTACAAGACCTCATCCGACCAGGGTATCCACGATATAACCTCTGAAATCCTTACGACCACGGGAGGTCGTGAGCCTTAGGGGTTACGACCATAAAGATATATGATTTTTATTATGTATCAAAGTAATACATAGATATTTTCATACTCGTCACACCTCTTCCCTCATCTTTTCCTGCCCCGGACCCCCATTTACCAGCCATAATATTAACTCTTTTCTCATTTATCATCTCTTTCACCTTCTTCTTTCATTAATCCGATTTGATTTTTTAAGATATAGTTTTTATGCACATATGTATAATAATACAACAAGGTACGATTTATATTTAGTATAACTATGCTGGTGATCAAGAGATAAGTTTGCCTTTAGAGTTGTAGAAAAGATCATCGTCGACGTGAACTGGATCAGTTACCCTTGCTTGCGTCGGTTCGTCTTCTACAATTTATATGGCAGACACGAATCATACATAAATAAATACTTAGTTGCTTTTGAGTGATATTGTGCATACATTAATTAGTGAGGTTCCTTTGTTAGCGGATTTTAATTTAATAATATTTTTTGGGTCCCCGTTAGGTTAGCACTTTCCAACTGTGGTTATTCTACGGTCTACTAGCTTTAGAGTCGAGGTTGCATAAACTCGTGTTTTATCACATGAAAATAAAATACTATACGTACTCGTATGCAACTATGTTTATTTAATTTTTTACTCATGCAATATGTCTAATTGGTCTTACTAAGGTGCGCATGCATTTATTTATTTTCCTAAATAAACCCCGGGTTATTTATTTTAATTATTCTATCATGATTAAATTATTTGTAATGCACTAAATTATTTGTTTAATTTACCGGTTATTTTATTGATAAAGTCTTCGATTTATTTTACGTTCTTTTCTATTTTTATTTTTCTACCAGCATAGCTACTGTTTATTTATCTTTATGTGCTTTATAAATCCGTTTTGTTGCGATTCATCCGAAATTCATAGGTTTTATTAATTTATTTTACCTCTTTTCCCCTACTTTTATTTTTTATCAGTCAGTCTACTGTTAAATATTCTAACGCAGTTTAAAAATCTATTCTTACGATTCGTCCGAAACTTACAGGAAATCTGCGAATGCGGTCGCTCTTTCTATTATATATATATATATATATTTCATCTCCTTTCTTTTCCTCACTCTTTTATCTCTCTCCTTATCCACCCCTTCACTCGGCCGAATAGTCATGTGGCTCTGGTTCTTCCTTCTTTCCCAACTCTCTTCACTCTGCCCCCATTTTTCTTCACTGGAGCTCCATTTCTTGCTCCTGCCGAATGAATAAGCTCCCGGCTCACCTTCTTTTCCTTCTTTATTCTATTTCATAGTCTCCATTCTCTCTCTCCCTATTCTTTTGCTTCGGCCGAACCACATCCTGGCATCTTTTCCTTTGCTTTTCTTCTACTTCTCTCCATGGTGGTTTTATCTGGTTGGATGGTTGGAGCTCCTCTGGTCGCCGCTTTCTCTAGCTCCCAGCGCCGCCTCGCCGCTCCTGCCCCCCGGGCCTCCGTGCGCTTCTCCCCGCGCCTGGGCCGGCCCGGTTTTTGGTTAGGTTTAAGTACTTCCTCCCCTAGTGGTCTTACATTTAGGTGGTTAATTACTTTTGTGCATCTATTGATTATTGATTAATTATTGGAGCTTGGTTCTGTAAGAAATTGGGTCTTGGTAATTGTTTTGCATGCAAGAAGGATTTGCCTGCTTGAGCTTGGCCGGCCTCTGAGTTTTCTGATCCTTGCTGCATGGCTTGGAGCAGTGCATGCATCTGTGGCTTCTTGTGTTGTGTATTTGAGCTTGACTTCTATTACTGATGTGTGCTAAATATTGCTTATGCATGATGAATGATCCGAAGGTGGGCTAACATGGGCTAACTACGGCGTCGGTGCTGTCGACAAGAACAGATATGGGTGAAAAATGTGGGTTACCTTCGTGGGCTTGGTCTGTTCAGAGATGGCAGTGAATGGTTGATGTTGCTGGTTGGGTGGTGGTGCTTAAGCTCCCTGGTGCTTCCTTTGGTTCTTCTTTGTCCGGGGGTTCGGTGATGGTTCGAAGCCGTTGCCGATGCCGTCCACGCTCCGTCTGTTCCCCCTTCTCCTTGAGCTCCTCTCCTCTGGTTGTTTTTGGTGGTAGTTGCAATGGTAGTGCTTGGCTGGTTTGCTTGTGTTTGGGATGTGGAGGGCAGTGGGCTCGGTGGAGCTTGGGATGAGGTTGCTTGTGTTACCTTTTGACTCTGAAAGGAAAGAGAGGCTTTGTGATACTTTGAGGTGGCTGTGAAGTGGAAGATGTGTTTACCTGGGGGAGGTTTCGGCTGAGTACTCTCCTGTACTGTGCATTACCATATCCTTTATCCTTCTCACATGAAACTATTTGGCTTTGGTCCGATAGATAAAAAAAAAAAACTATTTACCAGATTTTCTGTGGATTAAGATAAGTTGGTAAGATGGAAAGTGGGTGTTAGGCTAAGAAAAAGGAATGAGCCAATGGTTTATTGGGCATTTCGGACTTTTCTACGATTGAGGTAAGTCAGGAAAAGTGAGTATCTGATTTGTAGAATTGTCATGTGATAAAATCTATGGAAGTGAGACGGTGCCGATTTACTTAGGTTGGTCTAGGAGCCTTGATAATCAGGGTGTCGACTGACTTAGGTTAGTCTAGGAACCGCGATGATCTTCGCGAAATCTGACGGCAATCTATTTTACTCCTAGTTTCATTTTATTGCTTTTGGTCTGTGGCTGGCCTTTTGGTCTTTGTATAAAATATGTACAGGGTTTTGGGACTGAGTCGGGGAAAGGGTTTCGATGGGCTAGCGATATGCAGCCAAGGATACAAGGAAGGTTTCGGCGACATGCAATGCAAGATTTTATTATTTCCTTTTGTATTATACTCAGAGTTGTAATTTATATTGTGATATGATGTAATTCATTTTTGTAGTTAATTCTGAGTTCACACTTAATGTTTTACTTTCGATCGTAAAAGATTCTTGTAATACGTTTCGATTTTATATTAATGTTGTATGCCTGCTTGAAATGAATTCTTGTAATTTAATTCAGGGATTGTAATGTTTTTCCTTTGTGTAAAATAAATCCTTGTATGTTGATCCGATGCAATGAATTATTATAATTCAATTCTGATTTGTTTTTAAGGTGTTACTTGTGATTGCAAAGGATTATGGTGATTGATTTTGAGATTGAATTGATGTCGAATTTGTAAATTCTTGTTGCGAACTATTGATAATAAAGTGGTGTATGTTTTCTTGTAATTAATTATTATGCCTGATACCGATTTATATTTATGCTGAAATATTGTTGTAATAATTCATATAGTAATTTATGTTGGTAAACTCTCGCAAATATAAACTTTGTATAGATTTGATTGACGATGCATTTGATAACAGCTTTATAAATTTTTGTTTGTTACCGCTGGTATGAAATGATTTATTCTTGCGTCTAAAATTTTATGTTGTAAATCCTATTGATGAACTCGTAATAATAATAATAACTTATATAGAATTGTTTTGCGATGCGATTAATATTAATATGAAATTATGCTTTGTTCGTTGTTTAGAAATTATTTAATTTACTACTAATTACCGATAAACATTATTTATGTTAGTTTAATTGTTCGGGTTTTCACACTAAGGAGACTGTTATAACGATTTGCATATAAAAGGATAACGTGGCCACACCTAACTGCATGCTTTATTAGGACAACACATGACGTAAAAAGGAGAAAAAAAATGGTATGTTTGTTTAATGTAACTCCGCTATGCCGGCACACTATGCTCTGGGGTTTGTATTAACATAATAAATTTATATTCCTTTTAGACCTGCATTGAATCCTTAAAAGATGACGGGTAATTGGAATTGGATTGGCGTAAATATGTGGATTATGGTGAAGATTAGCCTTATTTGGTTTCATTTACAATCAATCCTTCTTAATGGAAAATCCTATTGAAATGAAAGGACATTTTTGTGTTTCAATAGCCGTATTTGCTAATTACTTTCATAAAGTACTGAAAAATGAAAATTCCTTGAAATAGATACATAGCTACAATTTGGTAGGTTTTCCGTGCTACCCTTTTTTTTTAAAAAAAAAGCGAAGTCTGTAAGTGCTGCTGTTGGGAAAAAAATAAATTGTATTGCTATACGTAATAGTTCTTTCAATGACTGCTAATAAGAGTCTCAGGTGTGCTACCATTGCTGACAAGGAAAACACAGAATGACCGTGCATGATTAGATTAAACTGAGAGGCATCTAAAACTGGTGCAATCATAATTTCATACCTTCATGTAATCAAATGTCCATTGATGTTCAAACTCTGAATCTATTTTATTCAGGTATCAATAGCATAACAGCACAGAGTACTATCTGGTTTTAGAAACTTATGGAATATGAAATATATGTTCGAGGGTAAGACTATTCACAACTGCTTACTTTTTACATATAGTACATGGTATTGAGATCTTGAACAGTAAGAGATGAATCATGATGGTCAGGTGCCAACTTACTAACCCATAAAGAAATGCCACACCACATGCTCTGTAATCAAGAATGAGATTGCATAAATTCAGTGTACTCGCTCCAAAAGTTAGTTTGAATGAGAAGGCAAGAGCATTTAGGTCCAGAAGTATTCATACTGGCATATATAGAAACTTGTAAACTCTGCAATGGCATATATCTCATTTTTAATTTATAGTTACATATATCAAAACCGGTAACTTTGGGATCACATATATCTAAATAACACTATTTTGTTTGTCGATTCTTTGGAACAGGAAGAGCACCTAACAGAAACACATCCTCTGAGCATTTCATGGTGGTAAGTACATAATAATCTTCTCCTGCAAATAGTAAAGGTGGAAAAAATATATTTTTTTGTCTTACTGAACTAAACCACACTGAAATTCACAAAAGATGAGATCATACAAAATCATGTATATCTAGTTTGTAAAGCATTGTATCACCAAACCCCTGGCTGTGCCTATCTGTCCATAATGGCACATGGATTTGGTGCTGAGAATCATATTTTTTGATCATAAGAAGAAAAGGCATGAGACAACATATACTTACAGCTTCAATAGGTGAGTGAGAGCAAAGACAGATTCTGGAATATATCCAGTGAAGTTATTGTCCCACAGATCACTACGCCCACAAGTAATAAGAACATCAAACCAACATATCTAAGATAGCATGAACACACTCTGGAAGTAGATAGTGAAGCATACAACTCAGTTAGCTCTGTCAGGTTACCAATTACGGCGGGAATCGACCCTTGCAGTTTCTTTGAAGAAAAGTTCTTGTGCAAAGAGCAGTATATCACATTGGTTGCAATTGAACAGCAAATTGCAGATGTAAATGTCATAGGATTGATAAAATGATCTTAACTCATGGTAAGAGAATAGGCAAAGGCAAAAGAAAAAAGTCACACTTCTGTTCTAAAAGCGTACATTCATGTGAATGCGCACCACTGTATGGTTCCATGGGCACTTACAGCTTGACTACGACATGGTTACCATCCTTCACTTGGCAAAAGAACCCTTCCCAGGAAGATGGAAAACACGAGTCTCCATTCCATGACCATAACATCTCGTGTCCCTGGTTTCTCTCCCACAGCTCCTTCAATTGCTTCGCCACATCCATTGTATTAAGGTCAGCAGAAAAGTTTCCATCACGTCAGAAATACAAGCATCAAATTTGGAAGCTGACCGCAAAAGCAAACAAGAAAATCACATCAAACACAGAGAATTTGGTCAACGAATTTCACCGACTCGATCGCTCCATGAGGCCAGCAACATGACCACAGTATTCAACGATATCACCAAACCCCTGGTCGTGCCTCTCCGCCGTTGAACTCCCCTTTTGGTCGTGCCTCTCTGCCGTGGGTGCCTCGTCACCGCCTTTTCGACCAGTCCACCACCGGTACACTACAACATCCCAACCCCTCTGGACGACCTAGCCGAATGTCCGATAGGGAGCCAGTTGTCGCGTGGCCGGCGCCGCCTCTGGCTGCTGCCCGGTCATGCTTCTTGGACTACAAAAGACCACCGGGGGCATTGCAGAGGAGGAGGTGGGGGGATATTGAGGAAGAAGCGACGGAGATGGTGCGGAGGGGAGGGAGCGATGGCACGGCGGAGGAATGGAGGTGGTCAGGGCGAAGCCAGGATAAATGGCTGCTGGTGTCGGTACTTACAGACGTGAAGACTTTGGACTTTTGGTTAGCTGCTATAGACTCGGACGATGGGCATGGGCAGTGGAAAATGGGTTTTGGTGGGCTTATTAGCCTGAATGTGCAAGCTAATGTGTATGGAGACTTGGTGATGGACGATGGGCTGGAGCTACGGATGCTGGTCTGCCAGGCTGCCGGGGTCGTATGATTTTTTTACTGGGGTCTTCCACGGTGAAAATTTAGTATCTATAAGACATTCGCAGGAAACCGTCGGTGTCGGCAGACCCCGGTGGCTGAACGTAGCTTCGCCACTGGAGGTGGTCGGGGGTTAGGGGAGGGGAGGAGGCATGTGGAGATTGGAGGCAAAGCAATGGGAGAGGAGCAGCGCACGACGGGAAGTAAGGAACAGTGCGTTGTACGGGCTAAACGACCGGCGTAGAGGAAGGGAAGCGACGCGGCGTGCCGTACGGGCCGTGAGTAGTATATCTATGTTAAGAGACATCTATTCAATGCTAACATCATTTTATTGTTACTGGGATTATACTTAATTATTTATAATAAAATCTAGAATTATTCTAAAATATTGGCTAAAACCGTAATATTTACAGCACTGATCCACTTCTCGGTATTATCGTCAGTGTCATGTTGTGTTCGTTGCAAGGGCTACTAGTGCGGTACCTAAGATGGAGATGGCCGAACCATGCTATCAGATCCAATGCACGGAGATAACGCTAACCCCACCGTCGTTGTTGTTAGAGATATGTTAGGGATATGAACTCTTTTGTATTTCCTTATCTACTTTTTGTACACTCTATATATATTGCCCATTGGACCTCTGAATACATACACACAATATTCAAAGGATTAAACCCTAACCTCCAACCTAGCTTTCATTCGCCTCCGCTGCCCATTGCGCCCGGGAGGAGCAATCTCCTCTCCCAGGGGCGGCCACATTAGACAGAGCGCTTGGAGCGATGCTGGCCAAGCTACGCGCCGTGCCGGAGGTAGTACACGAATTTGACCCTTTGCGCCAGAGCGGCGTCGACGTCGGCGGCGGGCTGGAGGGCATGAGCATCGGGGACGCGGGCGATGACGAGCCACTGTCCCTTTAACCTTGCTAGATCGGATATGGTCTTGGCGTCGATGGATCTAGTAGATCAGTTCTGTTCTCCGATTACTAGATTGGATCGGTTCTACGCGTGCATGCATGCCGTTTCTTTTCCAGATCGGTTCTACGCGTGCGTGCATGCATGTCATTTCTTTTCCAGCTGCACGCATGCATGCATGCAAGGGCTCTATCTTGCTTGCATCTTTACCAAGCGCGCGTCGACTTCGACGTTAGTTCGTCATTGTCGCTCCTTCTATGTTGTCGCCATGGTCTATTTCCATGGGCTCCCGACTGCCATGCACTCCGCTGGCGTCCACTATCACCGAGTTGGTTCGTTCAGTCCAATCTGGTTTACTTTTTTTTACTAGTGTGCTTCCATTGTGTCTATCCAAATCCATAACACTTTATATTTAAGTTTGTTTGAATTATGTGAGTCCATAAATTTATTGTCAATCATGAAAGAATAGAAATTTCTTTTTGCATAGCAGCAGCAGCCGCACTTTTCTTCGAGTCACTGTAGATAGTAGAAATTGTTATGATACCGCCGCTTCTCTCTTAGCCGCCGCCCCAAGCTTTTCAGGCCGCCACGTTTCTTTCGCACTACGTCTCCATTGCGCTTCTTGTGCACTGCGCCGCCACTGTCTTGGGCTTCGATGTGTGCCGCCATCCTTCTATCTATTCCTCATCATTTTGATTTGGCAACTTTCTCTGTTCATGTCGGTTTCATCATCTTTCTCGTCGTGTTGTCGCGGTCGACTTTGCTCCCGCATCTCATGCTTTATGGGCTGTCGTACGACATCGGATGGAAGATCCTTTGTCGATATATTTTCCAAGAGCTGTATGCTATGACGACATTATCAAGACTCGAACTTTGAAATTTTCCTAGTTTATTGTCAACTCTTTCCAAATGCAATGCTAGCATACGCCTTGCATTTGAGGGAATGTGTTAGAGATATGTTAGAGATAGGAACTCTTTTGTATTTTCTTATCTACCTTTTGTATCGCCTTATCTATATATGGCTTACACATCTTCTATAACCTATATATTCATAACAGTTGTCATCACACAGCGATCGCATGCATTATTGGAGTGGCCCAATTTTATTGCTCGCCTCGTTGCCTCGTCGGGCACGAAGCGATAACACCTGCACCCCAATACCTGCATTACTATGTATGATTATGCTTGGTATGGTAGGGGCAACTATTTTCCTGTTGCTCCTGTTGTCAGAATGTCAAGTGTAACTTTCACTAGTTTTAGGTTCAGTGGGAAGAAAAATACCAGTCACGAGGTGATTGGCATCCTCTAGCATTTGGGATGTTATGGGTGAACAGTGCCATAACATTCGGTATATCTGAGCTATCTGGAAGAACAATACACATCAATTGGTATAGTGAAGCTACAACATTTATGAATAGTACTATTCCATAGTATTGTGGGCATTGGGCCGAGCCGTGTCGGCCTGGGCCGGGCCCACCGTGCTTCGGGCCTTGTCGTGTCGTCGTGCGTCTTGCCACCTCAATGATCACCCGCGTGCGTCGCGCCGCCCACCTCGCCTCCGGCCAGGCCCAGGCACGGCCCAAAGCCCGTCGTGCTGGGGTCGTGCCATGCCAGCCCAAGTCCAGCCCGAAATAACTATAGACGGTGGAAGCGGCGATGACGGCGGTGACCGCCATCTTCATTCCTCTTGTACTCGTCTCATTAAAAACTAGTTAAAATTAAATTAATTGGTAAAAACATGGGCACGTAAATATTTCAGGGAAAATTGAATTTTTCTTAATATTTTACAGATATAATGTTACTGCCTCGTTAAAAACCTTACGCCCCATAGTGGGGTTCCCCGAGTAAGGAAAAGAGTACAGTAACAACATGCGTACATACTAGCTACTCATTAATGTCAGATCGTTCATGCGTTCGAGGTTAGCGTACGCCAGCACGATCTCAAGATCCTCCAGTTGATGTTGTTGCCGCTCTTTAGCCAATTCCCAGTCCTTGGCGCATGTGATTGCCTCCACCATCCTAGGCGTGAGTGATGATCTTCTTTCTTCAATTATTCTCCCTGCCAAGCTGAACGTTGCTTCTGAAGAGACAGTGGACACCGGCACCAGCAGAACATCCCGTGCGAAATGTGACAACACAGGAAATATCTGCTTGTTGTTCTTCCACCACTCGAGCAAGTCTATCTTTCCATCGGAAAGATCAGGATCGATACTTGCAAAATCATGCTCCAGGTAGTGGTTTAGCTCTGAGACAGAATTCCACAAGGGGGTTGCCTAAGACTGAGAGGACGAAGAACTGGACTTGCCCTTCAGTTTCTTCCACAAGTGGGATGTCAAGCTTTTCTTTCCTTGTTGCGTCTGCTGTAAGACCTCCGATCTCACGCTGCTGCCGAATTTGTCATGATACATGCGGAAAAAATGAAAAATCTCCTCTTTGACATGTGCAAAAGCTTCCGAGTAATCAAGACCAAGGCATTCACCTATTCCCTCCATACCGATTTGCAAACCTGGCAACTTTTTTGTAGGATCGAAAATGATAGCAAAGCAATACACGTGTGAAATAGAACCGAAATATTTAATAAATTTTTCCTCCATTAGTGCGACAGCATGACCTAAAAGGGGATCATTCCTAGATTTGGCAATCTTATCTGCAATTAACCATATAAATTCTATAACTAAGGGAGATGTATGGTAATAAACACCAGATACACATCTTTGTTGCTTTATAAAAAAGGTTTTAAAAACTCCCGAAAATGACTAGCAATCTGCCAAACTGAATTAGTAACTACTAATTCATTGTCTTGAGAGTTAGCATTGACAAATACAGATATAACATGTTCATACCCTTGTAACTTCTTTAACATAATACAGGTCCCGTTCCACCTCACCTTCATGTCAAGGCCGAATTTTCTTGGCTCCTTCCCATTGGCTGCGCAATACTCCGCGAACCTAGCTGCCACTTGTGGGGAATTTGTGAGGTAGCGAACAGCGTCGCGGATACTGTTCAAAAATCCGCCAATCGCTTGCATACCATCTTGAACAACAAGGTTCAAGATATGGCATACACATCTCTGGTGGAGAACATAACCACCAATATACGTCTGCAATCTTGGGGTGAGGATGTTCATAGCAGTAGTGTTCGTTGATGCGTTATCAAGAGTATAGAAGCAATCTTATTGTCTATCTTAAAATCATCAAGTACGCGTAGTATACGCTCGGCAATGGCCTCTCCCGTGTGTGAATCGTTAATTACCTTAAACCCTATGACTCTCTTGTTTAGCTTGTAATTGTCGTCTAAATAATGGACTACAACACTAAGGTATGCACTTCTCTGGTGTGATGATATCCAGATGTCTGAAGTTATAGCAAAAGAGAACTGAACTTGTAGGAATAGTTTTTTTAGCTCTGCTAGTTCCTTATGATATGTCCGTAAAATATCAGATGTAGTGGTTCTCCTACTAACATGTTGGTACTGTGGGCAAAAGCCACGTTGGATCATTCTTTCGAACGCGCGACTTTCACCCATCCTAATCGGTTGATCTTCTGCAACAATATATCTAGCAATTTCCTCACGGGCAGAGCCATCGGCCTCGAAGTTTAGATGCGTTTGTACTCCTCCCCCTCGGCTCTACGCCCCGATCTTGCGTAAGCATGCTTTGTAGTGCCGGTTCAAGTGTCATGTCCCTACAGCTGTACGAGCAGATAATTTAGCTTGGCAATAATTACAAGTTGCGATATCTACCGTTTGGCCGTCTTGGATTTCCTGGCTCCAGGTCATGTGCTTTTAGCAATTCGCCCTTCGTCCAGACCCGCCAATGTTGCCATCCGTGGACGCGGGAGAGAACTCTGGAGCCCCCATTGGCTCTGGACCGGCCTGGTACTCCTTGTAGCCCTCTGTACCATCCATATGACGGTCATCCATGCCGTAGTCTCCCATGCTTGGCGAGAAATGGCGAGGATCAACGGGAGTTGGAGCTGGAGGAGGACTAGGGGAGCGGCGGTGAGAGCTTACACTAAGTCGCCCTGCTGTCCTTTTGGTGCTCCGACTCCTCGGTAGCATACTGCTCGGGAGCTCCTTGTTGCTCCGACTCCTTGGTAGAATAATGGATGGATCAACGGTGAATAAATGGGGGAGAGCAGATGGATGTTGAAGAAATGAGGAGAGTAGATGGATGATGAATAAATGAAAGTTGATTTTTGTATGCTGAAGAAATGAGATCACTGAGTTGATTTTTGTATGTGGCGCGGCGAATGCTTGGTCATTTTATAGGCACGATGAGTTGCCGAACGTTGAATTCCGAATCCGAACGTTGAACTTCTGAATCCGAACGTTGCCTGTCCTGTCTTCCTTTCTAATCTCCATTTTCTCTCCGATTGAAACTATGCTTGCCTATTTACAATCAAAACTGATTTGAAAGAAAGAGAGATTCCCTGCTCGTTGATTCCCTCTGCCCCGGCCCTCTCTCTCTCCCCCTCATCCGATTTCTCTCTCTCCCCCCTCTCCCGGTTTCTCTCTCTCTCTCCCTCTCCCTCTCTTTTTCCCTGCCCCTCCCGGCTCTCCATGGTTTCTCTCTCTCCCTCTCTTTTTCCCCACCCCTGGCTCCCACGCCCACGCACGCCCCTCTGCCCTCTCTCTCCCCCCGGTTTCTCTCGCTCTCCCTCCCTCTCTTTTCCCCCGCCCCCACGCCCCCTCGTCTCCCACGCCAGTATGCCACCTCGTCTCCCTCGCTCGCCCTCGCCCCGGTCGCCCACTCGTCTTCCTCGGCTCCTCGTCCCCCTCGCTCGCTCCCTCCCGGTCGGCCCGCTCGCCTCCGGCTCCCGGTCGCCCCTCGCCTCGCCCTCGCCTCCTCGTGGCCTCCTCCTCCCGTCACCTCCATCGCCTCCACCCCGTGGCCCGTTGCCTCCTCCCGCCGCCTCCATCGCCTCCACACACCCCCGTGGCCCCGTTGCCTCCTCCTCGTGGCCTCCTCCTCCCCAACACCCCATTGCCTCTCCCACGGCGTGGCCTTGGCCGCCGGCCTGCTTGCGCCGGCTTCATGGAGCGGAGTGACGGAGGCGAGGAGTCGCGTCGGAGGCGGAGCGGCGAGGTGAGGAGGCGCGACAGCGGCGGAAGCGAGGAGCGTCTTGGCCGTGGGAGGCTCCTAGTCCCGAGGCCGTGGCGCGCCTGGTGCTCACGCCTCTCTCAGCTCCCCGTACCCGATGCCGTCGGCGTCTTTCTCCTCCGCAGATGTCGCCGGCCGTCTTGGTCAGCCAGCGGGCGCGGCGGGATGCGAGGATGCGCGACAGCGATGAGGCGGCCGAGGCGCGAGGCGGGAGGCGAGACCGCGTGAGCGTGTCGGTCGTGCCAAATCAGCGCGTGCGAGCCGAAACGCGGCACGATTTCTTTGTCTTGCGTGCCGTGTCGCCCGACGGGCTAGCTTGCTAAGCCCAGCCCGACCCATCGTTCGGACCGTACCAGTCCGAACTGTCACGTGTCGGGCTGAACTGTGCTTCGATCGTACTGGGCCGATCGAGCTGATCGAAAATGCACGACCCGACTGTTAACTCTATTGCAGATATTGATGACATCCTTGCTTTTTTTTACCTATTAGTTGGTACGCAATGTCGTGACATTTTTCATCGGGGCATCAACCACGCGTGCCTTATTAATGGGATCACGCACGGAAAACAAGGGGAATGATAGTGTGAGCACGTATCAGCCGATCTCTGGGCACTTATCCTTCTCTCCAACGACTGGCCAAGACGGGACGAGAAGTGGACGGCCGAGGGGCGCTGTGCGGGAGGCCCTCGTGAGCTGAGATGACGAGACGGTGTTGGCCATCGGCGCCAAGCGCGTGCCAACACGTGGTCCTGACTCCTGACCCTGATTCGAGAGGAGTTGGTAGGGGCTGGCAAACCTTATCACGAACGGTGTGGTGGCTGTCTCGTCTCCACCGTACGTAGGCATAGGTACGTGCTTTTTTTCTTCTTCTTTATGCATACGTGCACACCACCACAGTATTCTCTAGATGTGAAGGTGAGAAGATGAAGGGTAAAATGTGGAATTTAGAAAAGAGTTTTTTATTAGAGAAAACTAGCTCTTGTGGTATAGATGAGAAGTTTTGCCACAAGTTATGGTATTAATTGGTACCAAGAATTTTTTTTGGTACCAGTCTAAATCTTGCGCTATGGATGGAATTTAGAAAAGAGTTTTTTATTAGAGAAAACTAGCTCTTGTGGTATAGATGAGAAGTGTAGCGCTATTCTACGCTCGTGTGTTGGATAGCTATTTAGCGTGTGGGCCATAGTCCGGGCTGCGCTGTGTGCGGCGTGCCACCTAGCGCGTTTCCTACGTTGCGATCAGCAGTAAAAGTCTCGGTATCGCCCAATCTGGCAGTAAAAACCAATATAAAAAGTGATTAGCAGTGAGATCGACAGTAAAAAAAGATCGTATGTCACCTAAATCTACCACCTAAAAGAACTTGACATACTCTTTTATCACTTTGGGTATACTCATATACTAATTATAAGAAACTCCTATGCGAATCACACGAAAAATTTATAAGAGAGTCTATAGTTTTTAGTATAGTTTGTAAATACCTTCATATTAGCACAAAAATAGAGTATATCTAAAAAATTGTATATATCACCCCGAAAAAGGTGTAAATACCACTTAGATGACCTTATATACTCGTATACTACACATACATACTCTCGGTTGCGTAAAATACTCGCTACATTGTGAGATACGGAATAGGGAGTAACTACTCCCGGGTGCAGTTACTCCTACATTTGATATACCACCTAAAAGAACTTATAATACTCCTTTATCACTTAGGGTATACTCATATACTAATTGCAAGATACTCCAATGCGAACTACACGAAAAATTGGTAAGAGAGTCCATAGTGTTTAGCATATTTTGCAAATACCTTCGCACTAAAAATGAGTATATCTAAAAAAAATTACACATATCACCTCTGAAAAGGTGTGAATACCACTTAGATAGTCTTATATATTCGTTTACTACACATATATATTCTCGGTTATGCAAAATACTTGTTACGTTGTGAGATACGAAATAGAGAGTACTACTTCTGCGAGTTAAAAAAAAAGACTTCCTACAATAGTATATATTATGAAGTCAAATGAGCGGGTGCTGTCCTAAGGTACCGAATGCTTTCTCTCTCTCTCTCTCTCTCTCTATATATATATATATATATATATATATATATAAAAGTCAAATGAGCGGGTGCTGTCCTAAGGTACCGAATGCTTGCTTTCTATATGTATATGTATAAATATTCCCATTTGAGTGGTGCTACACTGTTTTGAAGGCTTTGAACTGATTGCCACTTTTATAGGTCGCACTCCCTCCGTCAGAAAGCAAGTACTGAGCATTCGGTGGCTATGGACAACAACCTGCCCATTTGACTTCCTTGCATCCAAGCCACCAACAACCACTGTTGCTGCACTGTTTTGAATGCCTTGAACTGACTGCCACTTGTAGGTCGCACTCCCTCCCTCAGAAAGCATCTACTGAGCATTCGGCACCTAAGACTTAGGAGAGCAACCTGCCTCCTGTTCCAATCATATCAAATCGTACCAAGATTCTATAATCTATATCATTACGGATTTCTTTACCTTTCTATATGATTCGGGCTGCTTTACATGAGAAATTAAGCTTGGCATCATCACCACACAACAGCATACAGCAGCTCGTTCCTTGCTGCACCACTAATAAACTCCAGGGAGCTCTGTCCATTGTATATCTGCACTGTACTGTCTTCAGTAGGTGGTTATGTATATGAAATCTTCAGGAGTTGTTATCGGTGAAGGCATAAACAAAGCAGTGACAAAGATCACCCAACCAACCGGCCTTATCCATGCGTATGTGCAGGCTAGCTTACACCGGGACCGGGTCGACCTTGTTGCAAACTCAAGAAAACCTGACAGCTATGGAACCGTACAGACAAGTCGAAAGCAAGTCAATTTGCACACAATTTATTCCTGACAAGACTCGTTAATTACTTCACCTAATCATATCGTCAGCCTTGAGTTGAGGTCCCAGGGCACCACGAGTCATGATTAATTATTAATTCTACTGTTTGTTTTCCTTGTGCCCAGTTGGTCAAGCCCCCAGGATGTTGTTGCAAGCAATCGTTTAGCCGCCACAGGTTTCTGCACCTCGTCTTCTTGTGCTATGGCCTAATGTTTGAACTTATGTTACGTTTTGTTTTTTGAGAAAATGAAATGGCCATATCTTATTAAGCAAATAAAAGCTTAGATAGTGAGCTTTGTTCTTCAATAACAAGGATATACTCGGTATTTCTACGTACTGGCGTTGGTGCGTTACGCAAGCATTTGCCTTTAAAATAAGAGGCACGTCATTTTGTAGTTTCAGACGATATTTGGAATGCATTCACTTAAGTTTCGAAGGAATTTCATATTAAGCAGTTCAGTTCCGTAGGAATATGGGAATTCCCATGTTCGGAACAGGACCTCATTCTCTAACTTGTTGCAAAACAAGGCAAATGCAAGTACCTTAGGGGATTACACGTATTATATTTAATCAAGTATTGGCATTTATGAACTCGATACAGATATACTTGATCAGCAATGCGAATACTGACGTTTGTCCTACGTATATTTAGCTTACTGAACTATTGTTCATCCTAAACCTTTGTCACGGAGACGGACAAAACAGTGTCTCATTTCAACATTGAATGTTCAAAAGCTGATCAAGTTGTTTACTTCGTAGAAAATTGCCATTTATTTGCTCCTATTATTCAGTACATATCAACCTATTTTGCATTGCCCTGCCTCGCACTTTCTGCATTGAAGCTTCTGTACAGAAACATGTATGTATGTATATATAAGAAATGACTTAATGACATGTATACAACAAAGGGTTTCTAGTTCTACAACTTCTCATCTTGGGAAACATGGGGTTCTAGGAACACAAACCCCTTAGTTTTAAGGGTGAATTGTCACCGTTCTGCAGTCTACGTATGCCTCATGCTTGTCTCTGGCAAGGCACCTGGAGGGCTTGACTTGTGATCATCCAGCTTGGTCAGACGCACCTTGCTCCCTTTTCGCAACCTTTTGCACCTATTTGTCACGCACAATCTGTATGCCTTTAATCTAAAATTTTGATCCGTTTGAGCTGTGAAACATTGCACTGTCGACCAAGCTCCCGTCGCCCATGCCAAAATCTTGGTAGTCAAGCAGCCAATCTGTTGTTCCATCCCAGGGTAACGGTCCGGCCATGCTGCTCAACTCATCGTCATTGCCGATCACGAAATTGAGCCATGGCTCATCGACGGGCAGCTCTGCCTCTAACAGCCAGTTCACCAACGGACCCTGGTCGTGACCGCCGGTGTTCCAGCTTGACTGCTCCGACGAGTCAGCGGGCATTGACATGCCCCCACTGCAGCCTCCCTTGGAATCAAGCGGACTTATCGTGTCGCTAGATTTCGCTGATTCTGTCGTGGCGGTGGATTGGGAGGTAGTTCCTGTTGGGCTAGCCGCCTTGGTGTTGGCCAGAGGCTGGTGTGTGGCCGGGTCGATGCCCATCTTGATGAGCTTCTTCTTCATGTGTGTGTTCCAGTGGTTCTTGATCTCGTTGTCCGTTCTACCAGGTAACCTGGCAGCAATCTTGGACCATCTGCACGTGTGGTATGTATGGATGCAGGACATCAAGAATAATGAAAAGGGTATATAGTTTTTTTTTTTTTTGACAAGCCGATCGACCGATTTCAATCATTTTCGCAGCTTGCTGGAAGCTAGCTAGCAACGTATTGATTACCCATTTCAACCATTTTCGCAAATATATGCTTCATTCATTCTTTGCAAAGTGGAGTTTGAGCTAGACGTAAAGGGCTAGCTTGAGAATGACCCAATCGGTGGTATTATATCACCTTTGCTTTGTAGCTTTTGAAGTGCTCTTCAATTCACATACCTATATGGAGGCTACATCAGTGTAATATATAGTTGCCTATTTGCAGTGCAATAATGGAGACAAAGATCTCCACCCCATTTGTGTTTTGAGGTACGTTAGCATCATTCTAACAATGACGAAAGGCACCAAACAACAAAGAGGTTACAAGAGACAACAGAAAGAGAAGGAAAAAAATTAAAGGAGATACACTCACTTTTCATCTAGTGAAAGAAGACACATGCAAGACTCAAATAGTTAATTAACCATGAAAAAGTCAAAAACTGATCCAGCAGTGTTTCCGAAAGGTAATAGTAAGCGTCCAGAGGATAAGAAATCCTATCGATCCTTAGCAAAGAAAATTTTAGAAAACTATTCTTAATTAGCAATTTTAAAGGGAAAAAAAACAAAGATGTAACCTTGATTAGTGTATGGAAGGACTTGTTTCTTTCTCAAGACAGTAGTAATTATTTCTAGATAAGCTTCTCTGATTGAGAGCCGTGGAGCGTCAGGGAGTTTTTGAGTTTGACAACGGTACCACGTGCATGCGACTTTGCAACTGTTGGTCGTTTATGAATTTAATTATCGTGCCATAATTTTACAGTGCGTAATTAGCACAGCATGCTTTGCGTATACTCTAATGACCCACAAGCTAGTCAGACTAGCTATATACAACGTACCGTCAATCAATCTTATTTATTTCGTTGGGACGCCAATAGTAATATTGAAAACAGTCTGACAAGCGACACAATGTGCTAGTCTGTGTCTTGTGATAATTAAGACACACGCATGCATCAAACAAGCCGTGTGTTCACAAAGAAACGCATAAAATATGTGGAGTACTCTATACACATGAAGTGCTTATAAGATCTCAAGAAAAATAAATTACAGTACTTCTAAAGCATAAAAATATATAGCTTCTTCTAGCATGGCACAATGTGGCAAATGGATTGACATACAAAATGCCATATATGCATGCATGCACGCACGCGTGCTATAATATACTGCGAGATACCCATGCAGTCGGGTGTACCTGTTACCGAGTTTGGCGTGAAGATCGACGACGAGCTGCTCCTCGTCGGCGGTGAGGAGGCCACGCTTGAGGTCGGGGCGGAGGTAGTTTGTCCACCGCAGCCGGCAACTCTTGCCGCAGCGCAGTAGCCCTGCCAGCTTAGGCACCGCTCGCCAGCAGCAACGGCCGTGGGTTAGGATGAAGCTGATGAGCTTCTTGTCCTCCTCCGCCGTCCATGGCCCCCGCTTCACCCCCTGCTTGTCACAGCACGGCTGCCTCCCCATCTGCTACTTACTGCAGACTTACACCAGATGATCAACTCCTGTATTAAAAGACTACCAATAAACTTCTATGTGCCATGTACATATCCAAAGAGCTACCAATCGCCAGACAAGCATCAGACAAAGGGGGGTGACAGCTCCCTTGCAACTGCAATGGGTCTGTGCTGGCATATTTATAGCTCAGCTCAATTTTGTTTAAAAAACGTTGTGGTATTTTTCGTGCATTTTATATGTGGTGACGGCGACAGTGATGATGGTTCGGTTAATTTAGTGTGATCAGGAAGCAAGGGTCTCGATCTGTGCTACAATAAACTTCACAATGTTTAGGTTCCCGTACAAAATAAAAGCAATTACGCATATGTACTGCAGCATCATGATGTACTACTTGTGCTTCTGAAGTGCTATTTTCTCTGAAAGGAAGCTACAGTTTACCTGGTGCTTCTGAAGTTTTTGCTGCCTCCATTTCCCACAGGGGTATGTATGTCGCCTTCAATGCCCTCTTACGCAACGATTCCATCACCCATTTCGTCACAACTTGTGTGCTATAGCTGATCAAACCATGAGGAACCCTCTCATGGCCTCACCTGCGTGTGTCCGTTGCAAGCTGCGTGTGTAACAACATATCTGTATGGACCAAGATCGTGACTTTGAGCACACGATGGTGTATATATTGCATCTAAGTTTGTAGAGAAATCAAGCACGACCAGTGACTCCGGTGGTGTAGTCTGTGCCGAAACATTCAGCGTCCAAACTTGTCGAGACTGATATCATAATTATGAGTTCTACCAGATCAGCTGTCGGCAGGCAAGAGCTCAGCTGTATTATTTTCTTCTGCCATATGTCTAGGTGTACGTATCTTATCCGATAGCAAAACTGATGAAAGGAGATACGAACAGACAGGGTCACATAACAACCATGCCATATATCACCTTCCTCAAATCTGTAGTTACTCATGGGCGTCACGACTAACTGGAAAAGTTTAACAACCCTTTAGTTCTATGTCAATATCAAGACAGTGCAATAGATAAGGAAAAAAACAGTAACTAATTGATTAGATTAGGGGGAAACAGTGGTCGGCATCAGAAAATTTCAGGTACCCCATTCCATCAAACAATTGACTCATGGCGTGAGAAAAATGATTTTCTGTAATAGGATGAAAAAAAAAAGAATAGAAAATGACTAAATGAATGATCTAGCTAAACTGTTCAGGGCCTATTTACCAAATGAACAGGAAAAGAATTGGACAATCTTACTTCTACTCAGAAATGACAGCAAGGGACAGTTTACGCATCTGGGTATACAAAACAATCTGCTGACAAGAAGAAGAAATGACCGCGCGCTGTAACAAGAAAACAACGTCAATTCAGTGATACATACTTTGGAATATTGATATAAGAAGGGGTATAATCAATCAATCACCAAAGTTGTCGATGAATGCTGTTCAGATACTGGTCTGTCTTGCAATTGAAGTATATTTTGAAGAACTACAGGCCTTGTGTGAGGCTGTGTAAGCTGCAAGCAAAATGCTAGCTACTGCTGATGGGATGGCACTATGGCAGCAATATTCTGGGATGCAGTTCTCACCGGTCCATAAGACCATAACATGAATTTGCAATTGCAAGGTAATGTCAGTTACAGACATAATAATCTATTGCAGGTTCTAGTGGACTTACATGACATAATGGGATTGAGATTCTCTACACTGAAGTAAATGCATAGGATCTACAGTTGCATGATATTATGAGCGATCTCCATCGTCTAATCGAAAATCAAAAGTACATATCAATCACTACAATATTTTGCTATAGTGTTTTCAATGAAGTACATATTTCGATGTTGCTACAGTATTTGCTACCGTTCTACTGCAACGCATTGTTTGTCTCCTCGTAAAATACTGTTTACACAGTGCATCTCTGTAGTAATGTAGAGGATCCGAATCCGATATAATGAAACCAAGTTCAATGCCTATTTTTCTGTCCAGTACCCAATGCCAGATCTATATTTTTTATGGATAATTATCGGGAAAAAGTCAGTTAGGTTGAAACTTGAACGGTTAATCATTTCCAGATGAACAAGCACTCGTCGCGGAAGGCAGAATGTTTTCGCAAATATGATGTCACATTAAGATACACATTTTTTGTTAAAGAAACGGCAGTTCTCATTTCATCTAAAAATAGACAGAGTTTGAATAAAATCTAAAGCAAATTTAAGGACCAGGAATGGCCAGTCCACACCATCTGTCACGCAGTTACACTTGGCTCACTGTTCCAATTTCCAAATATTTGTTGCACATTTTTAGTGCTGAAACAGTAAAGGACCAATGGCACCATGAGAATAATTTTCTTTCTAGGTGGTACGTCTATTCCACGCTGCCTTCTGATATTTCTACAAGAAGCTATAAGCAGTGATGCATCCATTGCAAATAAGTGAATCACCCAATACCCATAGGTGCTAGTATGCTATCCCTCTTTATTTCAGTATCAAATCAAGGAATCAAGGTGGTGGTCTCAAGGTGAAATTTGCTGTGAACAGTAGGTTATGTTTTTGTTCTTATTTTTCCTCGTTTTATAATTTGTCAGAAAATTCACATTTTCGGTTCTCTTAGAACCGACTAATTTTGTATTTGCTATTCTATATTGGAGCGAATTACATTTTAAGATTACATCTACTATTATTAGGGAAAGTTTAATGCTGATTTAGTGCCCAAATCAAGAGGGATTACATATGTAACGTTCCGTTTTCGGACAGTAAATAGTACCTACTAATCTGGTTTTCGGTTTTCGTTTGAAATTCAATTTGTCGTTTAATTTCCAAAAACTCATAGCTTCCTTCAAGCTCGGGTTTGTGTTTCTAACCTCCTTTCAACTTATGAGTTCAAAATTCAATTTGAATCCCCCCTTTTGCAGATTTTGGACCCCTCCCCAATTCTCTCTTGGGTCCAGCCCATCTTTTTGGGCCGGCCCATTTCTCCAGCCTACTTCCCCCCAGCCCATTTTCTCCCCCCGGCATGCGCTCCTGGCCCATCCCCCCCCCCCCGGCCACTTCGCCCGGCCCATCACCCTCCCCTCTTCCCTTCTTTCTTACCCCCCCCCCCCCGGTAGTTCCGCTGGCCCTTTCTTCTCCGCCCGACCACCTCCCCTCTCTCTCCACTCCCGGCGCTTTCTCGCCCGTGTCCCCGGCCAACAGCTCTTGCGCCCGCCGCACGCTGCCCGGTCCCCTCCCGCCATTTCCGCCGCCCCTGTCGGCCTTTCTCTCCCCTTTACCTGGCTATAAGAGTCTGGGCTCCCTCTGCCTCCCTCCCCTCCTCGCCTGCGTTTCTCCCCTCCCTACCGACCCGTGTCCGCCGTCTCCGTCGCGCCGCCTGGCTGACCGCCTTCCCCTCTGTGCCGCCCGACCGCGTCGCCCGGTCTCCTCCCCATCTCCCATGCCACCGCTCCCGCCTTCTTCCTCTCCTCCCAGGCTATAAGGGCCGAGCCCCCTCCTCGTCTTCCGTTCGCACACCCCCCCCCCCGGGACCGGTGCGAGTAGACTCGGTTCACGCACTGTTCATATGGACCAAGACACTGTGCTGAGGGCCACGTGTCAGCACCAGGCTTTTTCCAGTTTTTTATTTTGTTTTCAATTAAAAATCCAGTAGAAAAACTTCAAAAATCTATATCTCCTCCGTTATAACTCCAAAAAAATATGAAACTTGTTCCTAAAAATTTCTAAATTTAAGATCTTGCTAATGGCACTGGTCTTATTTAATTTGAAGTTCATTTGTTATGAGTTTTGTATTTATTTTCTCTATTTGCTGTTGTGCCTTTTTCCGGTACTTTCGTCCGATCAGGATTCGAAGACGTGGGAGACCTCCACTTCGATCAAGCTCAAGAATACCAAGACTCTCCTACTTTTAACCAATGTGAGTCAATACTTTGATCATTTTGAGTCTACATTTTATGCAAATTATATTCCTCTAAATCACCAAAAGTGCATGCTTTAGTTCTTTAATCAAATATATGTTAAAGCTTAAGGTACGTAGTTAAATACCCATTTGCTGATTAATTAATTGTTAAGCCATCCTTTGATAATTGAATCCATTATTCCTTATCACCCTAGTAACTATGTGGTAAATACTACTTATAGGTTGTACTTAAGCGACATGCTAGTCTTGTTTAAGTACCGGGACATTAAATGTTCCAATCACCATCTTTTAAATATGAAAGTGGTTTTGGGCAGTCATTATGGGTAAATAACTGAAATGGTTGATTTGTTGTATCTTTGCTCCTCAAAAACTCTAATAACTTGCTATTACCACATCTGGGGGGGATGGAATGGTGGTGGGTGCCGTCAGGCACGAGAGTGGTTGGTATGTGGTATGAACCGTCCGGATGAATTATGGACTTAATCTTGTCATAAACTCTCGTGTAAAATAAGTACAACTGCAAGTCTGCAAAGTGCAACTTGACTTAGTAAAGTTATCAAACCCTGAATGTCATCCCACTAGTCGGTTAGTGGGAACGTGCAAGCGTGTATTGCGACCGACTTGAAAGGGGCACTGATGCAAGGTGAAGTTGTCAGTCGCGCTAAACGTTGTGGGTAATCCAACTACGCTAGTTGCTGAGGCGAACATCCTGCACAACTTATGGGCGTAACCCCATATGGGTGAGATGACGGAAGGGGCGAGGTAGTTTGAAAAGTTATTGTGATGATCGCTCAACTACATGACTACAGAATCATGTAGGGTAACGAATATGATTATCTCTTGTGTGTACAGTGTACAATCTCTGCAAAGTCTAAACTGTTTAAACAGTCGTGCCTACGGTCAAAGGCGGACATGGGAACTTAACTTGAGTTAGTTCTATTTCAAAAACCTTTGTGGGTGGTATGAAAACCAGGTCGGCTCATCTAGCCTGGGGTTTGGTTTTTCCCTGGATCGTCATATCCAGTGTTGTTAACATATGAGGATAGCCCCAATCAAATGAAGCATTTGTAGAGAGTTTCCGATGGAGGGAACCTCTTCTATTAATTATTATTGCAATTACTCTCTTTAACATAATGCAATTTGGTTAAAATATTAATCCATAGGAATTTGTTATTATGATAATTAAAAAGTTGCTTTAGCAAATAAAAGAACCTGAACCACCCTTGTTAAGCCTTGTATGTATATATTGCATCTTATGTGTTGGCTCGCGAGCACGGAAGTTGTGCTCATCCTTGCTCTCCCCCAAAACCCTAAGAAGCAGGAAATCTTGGAGCTTTCGACTACTACGAGGATCCAGAAGTTGGAGGCCCATGAGTCGCTAAAGAGTAGTTAGTCCTTTTAGTCCAAATCTCGCCTCAGTCTAGCTGACTCTGCCGGTACTTGCGTGCTTCCTATATTATCTGAGCTTTTCGGGTAATATCGGACGTACACATGTTTCCCCAGTTGCTTGCCTGTGGAGAGATATACTCTCACCCTTTTTGTTTTCGTTGTCGCTTCTGCTACTTTTGTGATGTAATTATTTGGCCTGTTCGACCCTTATTGTAAAACTTGGCCCGAAGCGGTCTATGTAAACTCTGATGTGTTAAATTAATGAATAGTATGATTTTACGTCATATATAAATTGATTCAGCAATATGCATGTGAGTGTTATCTAGTGATCTAGGGAATATCATATTATTTTCACAGAAAATTCGAGATTGCAAAATCCAGGTCCGACAATGTAATAGCACCTAGTGGTTGGTTTACGCTAGTCGCTAGATATGTCCCCATTAAGTATAATTTCTGACTGGTTCCTGCTGCTTCATATCTATCTTGACAACACAAGAAGAAATACAAAACACGTAACATTACCTTATATGAGGCATTTGATAATCATGATTCTTCCAGATCACACATGGGACATGTCTTTATGTCAGCAACTGATGTACCATATCAGCTCTTCACAAAACCATCTTAAAAGAGTTTCAACTTTCAAGCAATATATACCCTAGTACCCCACCACTGCCAACTTGGGAATTGGGATTGTAATTCAACAGGGGTTGACCTAGTCGATCAATTATATAGAGAGCATCACACAAAGCAATGGACCAATTTGCCATCTCATTTTCTGCGGTTACCGACAGGCTTAACCATATTAAAAAGTGCAGTGTCTTAGAGCAAAGTACCTGGACTTTCCAAATCTTCGGCGGATTAAGTTACTGCTCATGTTATGGAGAGGACTACCTTTAGAAAATGCATCAAGAGAGAATGGGTCTAGTATTTCCATCACCACATTCCATCAGTTAAATTCACTGAATAGCAACCTGGATTACCAAACATCCAGCTAAGAAACCGTGTAACCGACGTAAATTGACAGTAAAGGTACACTTGGTGGGGGTGCAATCTACATAGTTTGGTCTTGAATATTGATTTCTTTAGCCACTTTCCATTTTAAATTAATAAGTCCTCGGTAAGACATCACACAAACTTTAGCACAACGACTTTCCAGGTTGGGAAGAGAGAGAGAAAAAAAAGACTAGGCTTCTGTCTCTTTAGGGAGAAATCAGTAGCTTCTCTGACCTAGTAAATCCTCCAATATTATATTGGTTACTCCACTTGACATCTGCACGACGATTTGATGCTCACAAAACACCAGAAAATTACAGTATTTGAGTTGGCATGCTCCTCTCATGCATTCATTGGCTTTGTTGTGGAATACGACACAACACGGGTACTATATACCTTGATTCAGCCTCAAGTCTCAAAGGTGCACATGCTAAATTATATGAGAAAAGAAGCACCGGTGTTACAAGAAAATAGCAGTACCACCAAACGGACTAGGCTGGTCTTTTCTATCAGCATGAGGTCCCTACAAATCGCAACTTCACAATTAACCATCTAATCCCACGTCGCAGCGTTCTTTGAATCAAGATTAAGATAAAGAGTGCTCGTCTAAAAGGACAAGAAGAATAACTACAGGTTCAGCAGCAGTGAATAATTCCACAATTATACGGCCAGAGACAGAATATCAAGTCTCGCTCCAGGGGCGGATCCAGCGTAGCGACATGGATGTTCAGATGTACGTCCAATTTTTTTAAATTTTTTAAATTTTTGAGAAAAAATCCAGTATTTATTAGGTATATATACTAATAAGTATATTTAAAATATATATTTCAATTGTGCACGGCATCACGATCGGCGATTCAGCCCGGCACTCTATCAGTCCACGCAGCCCACTCGGTCAAGTACTCAAGCCGCCCCACGCCACCAGCTCACAAGTCTCCACTCCTCACGCAGCCGAATTGTTGAGAACCCGAGATCTAGCTTCATCTAACCCTTAAACCCTATCCCTTTCGGCCTTTCCTCCCCTTTCTCGCTCATTGGCGGTGCAAGGACGCGTGGCGAGGCGACGAGCGGCGGGGCAGGGGTGAGCGTCGAGCCAGAGCTGGGGATGGAGGGTGCGGCGCACGGCGAGCGGCAAGGAGATGGAAGCCCTACGGCATGCGGTAGCGCCGAGGTCGAGCCTGAGCACGAGCAGGAGCAGCCACCGGCACCAGTGCAAGGAGCAAGTCACCCCCAAGTCCGGCCGTTGCGCATTGCGCACCTGATCTTCTTCCTTGGTGGCGGCGCACTTCCTCACCCTCCTCTCGTCCGCCTCGGCAGTCGGCAACTCGGCATCCCTCGCCCTCGGGCGCGCCTCATCTCATCTCGCCTCCCGCTGTCCCGCGACACTCCTCCTTCGCCGCCACCGCCACCATGATGGGGAAGGCTGGCACCATCGACGCCGAAGCGAGGATGGATGCTGTTCAGCATCGTCTCTCGTCAAATTTCCCCAACTCTGATTTTGTGGAATTGTGGTAAGGTGCTTGACTCCTCTTGTCCACCTCGCGTTATAGCGATACAGGCCTCCCCCTCAAGTATGTCCCACCTTGGTCCATTCATCTTCTTGGAGTCGTTGTTAGAGTCGTGTTTGATTTCATGACGCGTGTGTGTGCACGCGCTGGTGAGGAACCACCCGCTGATGCTGCTATCGGGAGTCGGGACGAACGCCATCGGATACTGCTATCGGGAGTCAGGACGAACGCCATCGGATTTGATCTTTCCCCAGGGTGAGTAGAAATTACTTTTATGCTCCTCTTTTCTCAGAAAAAGTTCCTCACCTAAAATGGAAATGGTGGTTAGAAGCTTGGAATGTGATCGTCATGTACTGTTTAATTTGATTTGGAGTGGGGAGAGTAACGGTGTTTGATCAAGTTGGTTTAGTTTGAAATTTCTATGGAAACGGTGAATTCAGGTGCAATTTGGCTGTCATAGTGTCATGTGCCAGGTTGGATGTATATGCATGATACAGAAAGTACGATATGGCTATATGTGTTGAAAAAGTTGGAAATTAGGCATATCTTTCCAACTTAAACATTAGTTGCATATATCCAACTACAAAGTGATGAAATTAGTATGATCTGTTACTTACGAACTATAGTTTCATAAGTTAACACCAAAAGTCGATAACATTATAAAATAATTCCACAAAGCTCCAGACAACAAGAGAACACAAGGTCAAACAAAGAAATCCATAGATACATTTGCATCTTGATCTTTGCTTGATCCTAGTCTCCTAGATCAGCACATTCATATTGTTGTAAAAAATGCAGTTTTAGCAAACTTTCATAATTAATTCCAACAAATTTAAATAAAATTAGAGCATAATTCCAGCATAATTTAAATGACCAAATTAACGTATAATCATGTACTTCTTCCAAGTCATCTAAACATAACAATATGCTCAACTCATACAACATGTGCACACATAAAATCAGTATAAAGTTAAGATTAGACATTTTGATATTGCTCTCAGATGTACAGTTGCACAAAATTTTAACCTTTGTCTTCTCAATACTTTAGTTTATACTCTTCATTAATTAAACATGACAATATAGATTCAAAATTTGAGCTCTAACAAATATTTTACTAGACTGTCAAATGACCTCAAGATCAAAAGACCACAACATATACTTTCGGTCAAATAGGGAACCACAAATGATCACACACAGAACATCAAATTACCAACAGAACTTGATGACTCCAAGTGAAACTGAATACAAATCTTAAGATCATCAATACTTCTACTTAGATAACAAAGGAGAATGCTAACAGAACTGCTAGTGACCACCTGATCTAGAAGTTGTAAAACAACTAGTTCCAGCTGAAAGTAACAGCATGACAAGAAATCAAGCTGACAGCAATAAGTAACAAAGTAGAGCTCAAATATGAATTGATTATCAGTTCAATTTCAGTATTAGACCATTATCACCACAGAGCTGAAAGACAAGCCCACATAAAAAATTTCTTTGCAATATATCTCCCGGTACTAGCCACGATAATCAACCCAATCTCAGATCAAATATTTCAACTAGCACAACACATATATAAATGCAAAGTGAAATGAATCATAGGTATACTCACAGAGCAGATAGCACTCAAAGCTACTGAGATGAACCAGACAAGGCATGTCAATAGATGCTGTTTTAGAAAACCTAGCGCCTCGCTGTGCCGCGCAATATAGATGAGGTTGACGGAGATACAATACCACTCTTCGCTATTCAGGACACACTGAACAACAAAGCCAAAGTACGGGAGATATGCCGCTCAAGAACCCACCGTAATGCACTGGCCGAGTGCACCCACGAGCATCAAAGATCAACAGTCAAACCAAAGGTCACTTTCCTTCCCAAGATTAGTCCACAGAAGACCAAAGCCGATCCACGTGTGCGCACAAATCACCAGGTTCCAAGCACAACACCAACACAGAGAGGAGATGGCACAAGGAACCGGTCAGATGCACACACCAAGAGGACTGAAGCTCAAATTGGGAGGAAGAACACACCAAAAGTTAGGGAAACTCACAATGTTTTTCGGGTCAAGGAACCAGCCACTGGAGGAGCCTTTAGAGGAGGACGAGAAGGTCTCAACTGAGCCAATGGCCTGCGCAAAAATCTCGCCACTCGCCGCCGCCAGAGGGATAAGGTTCTTCCTCCCCTTCCCTGTGCTTTGCTCGGTCAAGGTCCTCAAGACCTTATCCCCCCCTGACAGGTGGGCCCCTCCTAAACTTTTCCTTTTCTATTTCTTTTCTTTTCTCAAACTGAGAAATTACCAAAATGACCCTTTTAGAACAACAGTCCCCACCAATTTATCAATTTGATAAAAAAAAATATGATCAAAGTATTGTTTAATGTATAGCTGTTCGACAATAGGTACCTTGCGGGTTTGAACCCAAAGCCTAGCAACAAGGACTACGACTCTGCACAGACAAAGGAGGACTACGCCTTAATCCAATACCTTGGTGTGAGAATTTTTGCTCAAGCTACATTCTGTACTGGGCGGCTTGCCCTTTGCTGGGCTTTTGTTTGTTTGTTTGGACAATGTACAGCAACTTGCTACTAGTATTTACAATAGTTCAGCTATAAAAGTGTGAGAACAGTTGTGCCATGTCTACATTGAAAGGGGAACCCAATCCAGTTTGCTCAATTGCTCTCCAGCCATCGCCGTCACAGGGCGTGCGGGGGCGTGGGCCCAGTCGATTAAGGGGTCTTGTGCACCGTGTTCAAACACACGGGGTGGTTAATATACACTATTATTCTCTGGAATAACTGCACGTATTATATCTCTGTCTCTGACAATAATTGCCTGGTGACGTGGGGGGTGTTATCTCTCTGATAGTAACCTCCATCAAGCTGGTTCATTATTTGGAATGTTAAAACGTCTCTTGATTTGGAGAAACTGTCACCTCTTCCTGCACTATATAAAGGATGAAGTCAGTAGATAGAAGAGACACAATCTGTAGCAGAAGACATTAGGTTTTAGTCTTCCCCTTGATTGTAATCGACACATTTAATACAACGACACATGAGCAGGGTTGGTATTCTCTCCAGAGAAGGCCCGAACCTGTATAAAATCTCCGTGTCATTATCTGTGTGGCTCTAATTCTAAGAGACCACCGAATATTCATTCGTAAAATCGATAGTAAAACATCGACAACTAGATATAGTATTTCCTAAGGAAGAAGTCCATATAATACCTTAAATTTTGTTCGAAAGTACATCCAGTATCATGAACTATGAAACCAAAACATTTAACCCCCCGAACTTTGCAATCCGATTCAAATAACACCCTGGCCCGATTCGTATGGTGGTATTGTCCGCGTCGCACGATGAGTGGATAGTTTTGCTATGGAGGATAACACGCTGGCCAAGTTGGGTCAATAACAGGTGGGGCCCACAGGGGGTTCTCCCTCACCGAGCTACCAGCCGCACTTCCATGGCCTCCTCCCTCTGTAGCTCCTTCCCTCTTTGTTTTGATTTGGGGGAGAAGCCCCCGTGGGTCTCACTTATCATTCACCTAAACTTGACGAGTGTGTCATCCTATGTAGCAAAATAACTCACTCATTACGCACGCGGGTAATACCACCATACAAAGCCGTGTCAGGGTATTATTTGAACTGGATTGTAAAGTTCGAGATGAAATGTCTTGTTTCATGGTTCACCATACTAGACGAACATTCAAGCAAAGTTTGGGGGTGTTATATGAACTTTTTCCCTATTTCCTAATCACAATACTGATATCGGGTAGCTTTGTATAATCTGTAGTAAATTGCGCAAAAGCTCATATTTTTGTTTCATTTGTGTTAGCCACAACTATGGCACAAACCAAACGAATGCCTAAGGAAGTTAATTAACTTGTATAATATGAGTGTGGCTACCAACCAAACACCTCTTCTTGGACTCGATTATTTCCACCGTTAATGAACCCATTTACTTAAATACTTATGGAGTTAGCTTGCACAGGTGGGGGGGAAAAGCGAAGGTTTACATAAGTTTACCGTATCTCTCGTACGAATAGCAAGCTGGGCCTCATATTAAAATCCCAGGAATAGAAGAGAGAGCGAAATGTTCAAATAATGGTCCATTTGATCCTCAGCGTGCGCTCATCTGTCCATCACAGCCCACCCACCACATGCACCCCTCAGCCCATCAAACCAATAAGCCCACCCCCAAGCGAAACTGGCCCGCGCAGACCAGCGGCCACACAAAAAACGGAGCACTATCCCCTTCCCAAACTAAAAAACGAGACGCGGCAGGTAAAACGCTCCTGCTCGACCGGCACGGCACCGCGACAACAAATCACAAGGAAATCAGCGCGTCTGACGCTGTTTTCTCCGTGCCAACGCGACCCCCGAGCGGAGCGGAGCGGAGCGGAGCGGCGGGGGAGGATTTGGGCTCGGGAACGAGCGAACGAGTGGTCCATCCCCGCACCGTACCGTAAGTTCGTGCGCCGCGGCAGGGGCCGAGCCGATCCTTCACGAGGCCCCGGCCCCGGATGGCACGAGCTTCTCCTCTTCTAGTGGTCGCATCCGTGCAAGAAGTCGTCGTCGTCGTCGTCGCTAACCTCCTCTCTCCACTCCACGAGGCGTATTAACAACTCCTGCCCGGTCAAATTCCGGACCGTTCATTCAGATGGCTTGCCCCGGGCCTACTCCCGTCGACTCACTCCACTGGTCGCCTCCTGTCCTTGGTCTCCATCTACACGAACCAAACTCGCAACGCTCTGCCCCCACAGCTTCCACGGTCTGTCTGATCAACAAATGGAGCAACCCCCTCCAAAAAAAAAAAAATGGAACTACCAAACTCTATATATCAGCGATGACCTCATGACCATCAAGCTTATACTCCTGAGTAACTCTTTTTCTCTTACTGATGTTCTTTCTTTTCCTACGGTTATTTGTCAGGAGCTGATAACTGGAATGTTTATTTTTAGCTATGGAGCATATGCAATCTGACACACACCGAGAAACAGGCATGCACTTCACCCGGAGCCAATTGACCAAACAAAAAACTCGTACAATTTTCTTTACGAAACACACAGAAGGTTTTTTTAGTTTTTACACGAGAAGCTCACATGGCTCCGCTTTAAGGGTGTGTTTGGAATGAGATGATACATAATAGATGTGATTGTTCGGGATGGATTGGATGGCACAAATAGTGTGTTTGGTCGGTGAGATGGGAAGATACACGTTTTTATTTAGTTGTTTGGAAAGTATTGCCCCCGATGGTTCAGGATTGTGCTTGGTTTGAGAGGTGGAAGTGGAATAAGTTATGTTAATTGACATAAATGTAGTGAGTTTACTTCTCGTATTTCAAAGTAGTAGTAAGACACCAAAGAACAACGAAATGGAAGGCATCTTGTGCTCATTGGAACAACACGTGACAAATATCCAACCAAAAAATTGAACAACTTCAACTCATTAAAAAGAAGGAAAAAAACATAAAAGCAACACAAGCATTACCATGAGTGTTCGTTGCAATTTGATATAAAAACTCATGATATAATAGCTGTTCATGACAATTGTGTGGTCGTGGAGTGGTTACAGAACTGAAACCATGAGCATATGTCATGTAATCGAAAGCACTCGCTAACTCAATAACCAAGAAGATAATGCAAAGTTGTGATTCCTATGGCACTCCTCCCAAGCCTGCATGTCGCGCCACCTCTTGGCCATGTACGCCTTCACTCAGTAGTGGAGCAGTACTAAATCTTAGGTATTACAGCTTGTCGCCATCTCGTCAGGGGTGTCACTTCCTCGGTCGGTGTGTCAGCCGCCGCCACCCTCCGCACATCACTAGAGCTTGGTCACTAGGCCCTTGCTCGATGGCTCCATATAGTGTCGCTCAATAAACTAATAATAAGTTCAAGTTCTCACGTTTTAATTGCTTTATTTCTCAACTAACCTTTTTTTAGAGAACAAGTGTTCAATGAACTAATAAAATGAATTCTTTTGGAATATACAAACATCCTACATGCCTTAAGCACTCATGTTAGTATGTTACTCCATCAAGTAGAAATTTCACAAGTCTACCTCTATGTTTGCTATCTGAAAAAATAAACACAATTCCTAGTACCTTAACTTGCTCAGACACCGCTGCAAACTCTAAATCCATCCACCGATCTTGTGATGGTACGACATTTGCTCGAAGTAACAAGAACAAATCACAAAAGGGGAAACAGAAGCACAAGAACAAATCACAAAAGGAAAAACTGAAGCACACCGCGAGCAATTAGTTACCAAATAGGGAGAGCTTGTGGGAGACGAGCAGCACAAGCTTGGACCTCATGAACCCGAAGGCTACTCCTCCACCCCAGCCCCCAACCGCCGGGATCACACCACACGCTCGTCGGAACACCGCCTTGCCTCTCCTCCACACGCCTGATTGGCCGATTCACGCAGCTGCCGCTCGCCCCAAGTCCCCCAATGGCTGATATCATGAACTGATGAATAAGAGGGTTGCTCCTCCTATCTGCCGCCCTAGCCGCCGAGGGCCACACTGCACGCTCGCCACCTCACTGCTCCTCCAAGCGCCCGATTGGCCGATTCACGCCACCGCTGGCTGCCCTAAGTCCTCCAATGGCTGCTATCATGAACTCGAGGGCTGCTCCTCCGCCCCAGCCGCCGGGGGCCACACCACACACTCGCCGCAACGCTGCCTCACTACTCCTCCACGTGCCTATTGGATCAAGGATGGCCAACTAGAGGGGAGGTGAATAGGAGGTTTCTAAAAATCTGGGTTCTGATTACCAATTTTAACAAGAAAGGTCTAATTAGATATTTCTAGCACAAGAGATAAAATCTAAGTTCACTAAGTCACCTCAAAGCTATGTCAATACTAAATACAATTCTAGCTTAAGCAATTCTACAAATGATAGCTGGACAAGTAAACGCGGAAAAAGTAAAGACAAGAGAGAAAAACCACAATGAAGACAATTGATGTTTTTCTCGTGGTATCGAAGACTTATCGGTTTTTACTAGTCCACGTTGAGGTAAATCTAAACGGATTGGTCCGGCTCCACGAATTAAGCTTAATGCACCTCAATTCCACTAGGATTGCTCTTCCTCCACTCCAAAGATGGTGATCACCAAACAACTCACACACAGTGTCGAGTCTCTTCACAACCTTCTTGAAGATATCACCGCACAAATTTCATCTAAGTCATCTAAGTGCCAGCAAGCACTAAGAGTAACAAATTACAGCGCTTGCTTGAATGCTATCGAGTGCCAAAAGATTAACCAATGATGCAAATACACTTCAATGCTCTCAACTACCTAAAAATGTGAAATATGAGCAAATAAGTAGTAGAGAGTGCTTCAATAGCTCAAGTGTATGCAATAAGGCCAGGGATATTGAGCTTGGTGCGGATGAGGGGGTATTTATAGCCCATAATCACACAAAAAACGACAGTTACATAAAGATTTCTAAAAAATCAGCATGTGGTACTACCACCATTGATCGACCGATACTACCGCACCTACTGTTCAACGGTCATAATAGGTTCATAAAATGCTTCTGAACTAGTCGTTAAAGGTTGATGCGATACTACCGCACACACAAGGTCCGGTACTACCGCCCGGCGGTAGTACCTGTCGGTAAAATTGAAACTACCGATTTTTAGGAAAGAAAACATCCAAAAACATGCTCTCTGAAAATAACGCACTGCTTACTAAAGTGCGGTAGGACCACACTTATACTGCGGTCATGCCATTTTCACTGATAAATTTCAAAAGCTTTTCTAAATTCTATGTATAACTCTTAGTTAATCAAAATGACACATAAGCTTTCAAACTACTAGCTATGATCTTTCTTTATAGTACAACATCTAACCTATAAATCTAGTATTTTCACCAATAACCGGGACCGTTAAAAACCTATAAGGGGTCCTTAAGCTACAAAATACTTTTGCTATGAGCCATGTTAATCCTTTATTATCTTTGCATTGTCATTTTTATATTGTCATCTATAATCCAGGACTAATCATTTAAAACATTTTAGCACATACGTTAGTCCCTTACGTATTGTTGTCATTAATTACTAAAATTATTTTTAAGGACATACAGGCGCATCGTCGCACCGAGTGGCTCCCAGCATCGCGCTCTCGCTCGATGTGATTGGCTTATTGTTGGGGCTCACAGGAATATGGACCTCAGCCTAGCGGCCCACAATCTCCTAATCGGCTGGCTCTAAGGACAACTACGGTGCAGGCTATCTTCTCCGACGCCAACTCACCAAGGGACACTAGGGAGGAAGGAGGGGGTGGGGGGTGTTCATAGCCAGCGGTAGCTCCGGTGGACGCCAGAGCTTGCCAGAATGCTTGGTCCGCCCCTATCTTCATCGTGTCGACCTCCTCCCCTAGCCACCACCTCCATGGTCGGCACGACAAGTGGGTTCTAGCACGATGAGGACATCCCATACCGCGTGGTTCAACCGATTTTAGTAGATAGATTCGTTCGACATCTCACAAAAATATTTTTAAAATCTGCACCACCTTATTAGGGATAAAATGATTCAATTCACCCAACCAAACACTACAACTAGAATCTATCCAGAATCATCCCATACAGGATCACAACGACTGACCCAACGAAAAACACCTGACATGATGATCTGTTCCCATCTCCCGGCGAGACGGAAGGAAATTTGGGTCCCTCGATCAACCCGAATGAAGGGCTGATTGGGCAGGCCTCCCATCGCATTTTCTTCCCCGCGAGACGGGACGAAACGAAACAGCTGCACCGACCCGACCCGACCATAACTACACCTCTCCTCTCTGGCGTCTCCTCCCAAACAAAAACCAGAGACCACTCACGCTGCAAGCGCACTGGACGGGACCCCAAAATAGGAGAACTCGCCCTCGCCCTCGCCTTGTCCGATCGGTGCTCGCTCGTCGCGGTGGTACGGTTGGACGGAGCGAGGAAGAGATGAGGGGGTCGCGGAGGCCGATGGGGGTGGTGGTGAGCTGGGTGCGGAGGCAGCCGCCCAAGGTCAAGGCCTTCCTCGCCGTCGTCGCCGGCATGGCCTCGCTCGTCTTCATCCGCTTCATCGTCCACGACCACGACAACCTCTTCGTCGCTGCAGAGGCCGCGCACGCGCTCGGCATCGCCGTCCTCGTCTACAAGCTCACCAAGGAGAAGACCTGCGCTGGTTCGCCCCCCTTCTCCTCCCCACTCCCCGACGCTATCCGCTCGATCCGTCGAGCTCGCTGGATTCCATCGCGTTCTGATCCGATTTGTGAAAAGTTATGCGATTTTTTTTTGCGTTCATGCTTACTTTTTTTGAAAGCATTGGGTGTGTTTCGTTTCTAGTATAATCCTCGTATTTGGTGCTAATTGCCTGCCTGTTGGTGTGGAACGTTAGATTTTGTGTGGATTATCAACCTGATTTATTTACGGAGGTAGATAATCTGTGCTTCTTTTTTTGGCGAGGTGTATGAATCCGGGGTTTTACTTTCATGCGGGGAGGTAATTAAGTAATTATTACCTGGATACTGTCTGCAACTTGCGCTGTGTTGAACATTGCAATGTCAGTAGAAAGTTAATACTACCTATCTGCTGACTTGGGAGCATGTGGAAATTGTTGTGTAGTGATATCACTGGGTGAGTCCAAAGTAAGGTATAGCTTGTGTCGGTTCAATCCAATTGCCTTGTCTTGCTTGCGGTATCTCGTTTTGCATGTGTGTAGTATAGAGGTTCTGTTGCGGATTGCAGGCAATTTACACTTTGTGCCCGTTCTAGAAATGTGGTTGCAATCTTATATGCATAAGATGGTAGCAGAGATTGTTCTGAGCAGTATGGTTTGTGTGATAGAGGACAGAAGTGTTTCATGGGAGCATTTCATATTCTGGCGCAGAGATGGTGGTGGTTTCAGCCCCTACTAGAAACCTCTCTCTGTCATGAACTTGTTGTTTTTCATAAACTTTTGTGCTTTACTTTTCGAAGAGACCTTGTCCCTAGATGCTTTATTAGTGCAAAGCCAAGGATTCATGGACGGGTGCAAAGTTAGACACTATGTCATGAAAAGAATAAGCAATGCACATATTAATGATATGGTTCATACAAAGCATCATCATTCTTTTTTGTAATTCGGGGTTGTGATCTGTACTGTCTCAAATCCAAATTCCAATGCTGTCCAAAAGCACCATTGCTATCTATGTTGCCAGCTACTTATTAGGACCAGATCGATGTTCCTTTTGTTATTTGGCTGCTTAAAGACTCCTGGCATGTGACTGAAGGATTTTACTTTATGGTATGTTTGCTCATAATGTTGCCTTCTTTTAGTCGTTAGAATATTAAGATCAGGTGTTTTATTATTTGAATGAACTTGGAAATGATGCATGCCTTTTCAAGCTGTGAAAAACTTGTATGCAAATGGAATTTTGTATGGTCTCAGAATTTGCTCTCTCACAAGATTTCTGACAGTAAAGTTTGTTAGATACTGGAGGCCTCATCCACCTCCCAGTTTTCCATTAAGGAGAAACTTAGTAATTTCTGATAGTAAAGTGTATATGCAAATGACTTATATGCTCTAATGAGAGGCACTAGACTGGCATATCATTGTATGTCGAAAATCACAATCTTAAGATAAGTTTGCCTATTTTTATTTTGTTATCGTTTGTTCATGATCATTGTTGTGTATTTTTTGTACTAATGCTCTAATTTGTTCAAACCTTTTCCTCTTTCTTAACTTCTTGCAGGACTGTCACTCAAGTCTCAGGTTTTAACAGCATTATTTCTGGCTGTTAGGTTGTACTGCAGCTTTGTTATGGAGTATGATATCCATACAGTACTGGATACAGCTACGCTAGTAGCTACTCTTTTTGTTATTTACATGATTCGGTTCAAACTGAGGTCAACTTATATGCTGGACAAGGACAATTTTGCATTGTACTATGTGGTAAGAACAATATCAGCTTCAAAACTTGAAAAGTGTGAGGATTTAGTCTATTAAACACTAATTGATAGCGGTGTTTTCTTTTTTGTATCACCTCTCTGACTTCAACTTGTGCACTGGAATTACTGGAGCCATAGTGCCATACAGAACACCAATTCTCTAAATGTCTATATTGTAGTTCCACACCTTTTCTGAAACATTCTTTTCACCCCTGCTTGACCAAGATCATATCCTGTTTGTATATTGTAGTTCCACATAATCGCTATCAGATGTCAGTACGATGATGACATCACTTTTAGAAAGAGTTATACCTCTGTCCTTGGTACTGGCTAGTTTTGCTTGTTGATCATTTATCTTGTTAGCCCACCTTTTCTTGCCACACATCCTATCTTACGAGACTTACTTTCCAGGTGTTGCCTTGTGCTGGGTTAGCACTACTTGTTCATCCTTCAACATCACATAACATCATCAACAGGATCTGCTGGGCCTTCTGTGTTTATTTGGAAGCTGTTTCAGTGCTGCCCCAGTTGCGTTTGATGCAAAATACAAAGGTAAACCGTAGAACATACATAGGCACTTGAATGCAGAGTCAAATGGCTGAATTTATCTGACTCCAACAATTTTTTTGGTGCAGATTGTTGAACCGTTCACAGCTCATTATGTATTCGCATTGGGTGTTGCAAGGTTTCTTAGCTGTGCACACTGGGTCCTTCAGGTTATTTTCTTTGTCTTCTTTTCTTAGAAAAACTAGTATTATAGTTTATTTCTTAAGACCAAAGAGCCAATACAATTGGTGTTCAGACTAGTTACAATATGAAACATTCACAAAAACTCCACATACCTTAGATCAACAAAACAAACACCGTGGAAAACAGAACAGGCAATTCTGCTACATATACAAAAGTAAACAGCACCTCTGGTTGCTTGTTCGAGTTTATCATTTATCTGAGACTCTCATCGCAATGTAGTACATTGTTTATGTCAGTGAGTACATATAATCAGGAATTAATGCGGCAACTAAATGTTTTTGAATTGAGGTGTATTTCCCTAGTTATCACCATCATCGTTTATGCTCATGCATGTTGTAACACATCCTAGGAAATATTGTTCTACCTTATTGCATGATGGACGGTATCTTCTCAGTTTCTGCACTTTTAGCTAAGTCATTCTTGAGAAACCTGTTACTTTTATTGCATGGAATAGTAGCATAGCATCCTTATCCATGAGGTTTGAGAAGAATGAAAGACTGAATTCATGTTGCATCATTCAAGGATTTTGTGAGTGGGCCCATCTAAAGTTCTATACTAAGTAATGATACTCTATTTTGTAGGTTTTGGATACTCACGGCCGTTTGTTGACTGCTCTGGGCTATGGTCTGTGGCCTTCGATGGTGCTTCTCTCTGAAATCGTCCAGACGTTCATCCTTGCGGATTTCTGCTACTACTATGTGAAGAGGCACATAATCTAGCTTTTGCTATCACTTAGGCAAAGCGTTAAGCATTGACTAACTAGTGACTTCTTGTGGTGCAGTCTTGTTGGTGGGCAACTGGTGCTGCGACTTCCTTCTGGGGTGGTGTAAAATTTGCAGCAGGATACACAACTTATTGGTTTTGTGCTCGGCGTACTATTCAACAGCCATTCTGCTTCTCCCTCTTATCTTCCCAAGTGGGATGGGGATACCAGAGCCGTGTTTGCTTGATTTTTTTATATATAGTTACAAACTGTTATGCGTCAAAGACCGTCTTGAAGCGTAGGTTGTGGAGCTGACTATTTATCCAGACTAGTTTTCTCAAGTGCTTAGCTTCTACTTGATGAGTTGATTAGAGAGACCAAGATGGGATTCTCCCATTTTCAATGACAGTTCCTCTTTCATTTACGTTGATCTGGCGTTGTAGCTGTTAAGCATTGGAAATTTGGAATTGCTAGGATACTATGCTTGTGCGAAGCTTCGTGCGTGTGTTCGATAGGCCTTGGATTCTTCCAAATTCGCAGTTCGGGCCGTGAAGGCAACTGGAAGAGCGATCTGGCCCCGCCAGTCTGGTCATCAATGGTCACGGGCCGGCAGCATGGTATCGGGCTTGGGGCTCATGATGTACTAGAGGAAGAGGAACCAAAGAACGTGACCAAATCCCGAAAGGAATGACATGTTGAAAGCACCTAGGCAAGACACGAGTCGTATTAGAGTTTGAATGTGACATGCTCCTTCCATCTGTAGGATTTGAATACCCGGTTACTTCTGTTCAAAACAAACACGTCATGCACATCAGGTGATGGACGATTTGTTGTCGGCTTAGCATTGCGGAGATGAGCAGCCCAATCCCTGGGAACACCTCAAGAATATTAAACATCCATGGCGCACCCGCATCATGCATCGGCATAACCCCTAATGCATGCCTTACTTGCGCCTGCTTCTTTCTACCTTCGCCGGCAACTTAGAAGACCGGACACAAGTTCCAAACTTCTCTTCCGTTCCGTGACCTATTCTCCAGCCCAACCCATCCATGCCATTGCCGCCTCGCGAGTTTATTTATCACAACCCACTATTGAGTCTTACCTCACCTGTCGTCTTAGCTCCGGTATAAATACGCACGCTTTGAAATGCGATTTAAAAAAAAAAGATTCACGCGGGAGTTGAGGTGTTTCCTGCAAAAATTTATGAATTCCAAACAAACTTCCCATCGACAGAGCACGAGTCTAAAAGTTGGATTGACATCACGCTTTAGCCCCATTCCACGTGCAGCAAAGTTAAAAAAAAAGTTATCTAGATACGTGCCACCGCAAAGTTGCAGTTTTTGATATATGTCATTGTAAAATTCATTATTCGATATATGTCACTGCTAAGTGGATAAAATTAGAGATATACTATTTTGGACGAAAATACCCATGTCTTCTTCGTTTCTCCTCCACCCATTGCACTCCCCACCCCCTCGGATAGCCGCTGCCACCATGTGCGCCTCCCCGACCCCACCCAATGCCGCCGCCACCACTCCTTCACCTAGCGTCGCCTCCCTCGCCCCTTGGCACCAACTCCGCCTCAGCTCCCGGTGCCATTGTAACATTCTCAAGTTTCAACATTTGGATTTTGGTTTCAAAATTTCAAAAATTTAACTTCAAACCTTACCTGGGCTTTGGGCCCCGTTCTTCCCTCGGCCTGGCCCGCTCCCCGCGTCGCCTCGCTCCTGATTCTCCGCCCCCGGATCCAGCGCCGCGCCGCCTCGCCAGTTCTCCGCCTCGGATCCGGCATCCGCCGCGCTCGGCATCTGCGCTGTGTCGCAACACCGCCTGAGTCCTCCGCGCCGCCCCTACGCCTTTGCCAACACCGCTCCATTGTCCGTCCCTCTTCTCCACTTCTCCATTGCAGCTGTCGCTCGCCCGCTTGCCACTTGCCACGTTGCCGGACCTCCTCCTGCCTTCCCGAGGCGCCCTCCTCACTCCCTCGCTATAAAGTCGCCCGCCGCCTCTTCTCCTTCTCCACGTCGCTCTCCCTCCTTCTCCACCGACGCCACCTTCGTCTTCGTCGCCGGCCGCGCTTCGCCACCTCCTCCCGAAGCCGCCCACGCGCCCGTCCTCGCCTCGCCCCGCTCCGTATTGCCGCTCCTCCCTCCCTCTCCCTCCTCCCTGCTCCCGCTCCCGCCGCCGCCGTGCGCCCCTCCCCTCTTTCTCTCCTTCTCTCGCTCTCTCCCTCCCCCTCGTTTCCTCCGCGCGGCGGAGGAGACAAGGCGGCGCATTCGGCCGAACATGCCGCCTCCTTTTGACCTGCGCCGCCCGTGAGGCTGATGGGTGGTCCCACCCACAGTGTCTCACGTGCGGCTGACAGGTGGGGCCCACACGTCACTGTTCTGTGGACTTGTGCGCCCGTGCGTGAGCTCGGTTCACACACTATTCTGCGCACCAAAGGCCACGTGTCAGCGGGAGATTAATCCTCTTTTTCTGGTCTTCTGTTGAACTGAAAATTCTGAGTAAAGCTTCAAAATTTCATATCCCTTTCTTTATAACTCCAAAAATTATGAAACTTGTACCAAAAAATTTGTAATTTCAAGACCTATATTTTGGTACTTGTTTAGTTAATTTTAGAGTTTATTTATTGTGAATTTTGTATTTATTTATTTTGTTTGCTTGTCTTTTCGTTTCCAGTGCGATCATCCGAGTAAAGTTCGAAGAAGCCGGAGGTCCCCACTTCGACCTAGCTCAAGACTACCAAGATCCCCTAGCCTTTGACCCAGGCGAGTCAACATTTTGATCATGTTGAACCTACATTTCATGCAAATTATATTCTTTTAAAATATCAAACTGCATGCTTTAATTTCTTATGCAATTGTATATCAAATGGTCCTAAGGTAGTTAAATGCCAACTTGATTATTAAATAAATATTATACCTTGTCCTTGATAATTGAATTCTCTAATCTTTATCACCCTAGTAATTATATGGTAACCTACTAGTTATTGTCTGTACTCAAGCGCCATGCTAGCCTTGCTTGAGTACCGAGGTATTAACCACCTCAATAATCATCCTTTAAACTTAAAGAGTATTTTGGGCAGTCATTGAGGTAAATGACTAAAATGGTTGAGATAATTTATTTTACTCTTCTCAAAATCCTAAAAACTTGTTAATACCTCATCTGGACGGATGGTATGTTGGAGGGTATGCGGTTGGGTATTAATGTAGCCCAGGATATGTTAGTATGTGTTTGGTATGTGGTATGAACCGTTCAGATAACTTTAAGGACTTAATCCTGTGATGACCTCCTAATATAAAACAATACAATAACAAGTCTATAATGGTGTCGACCTGGCTAAATAATTTTTATTCGTCAATACGAGTTGCACCAGGTAGATGACTCGCGACACCGTAAGCCTTCGCGGCGAAGGGTCGGGGTGCATGACGAAAGTCGTTTGATGGCGCAAGGGGGTTTGGGGCAAGGGTTGGCGCGGGTGTGAGAGCGTAACCCACCTCAAGTGAAACCTCAGCGGGTGTAACAAGTACCGAGGGACGCATTGTAAAGGCCTTGTGGTAATCTCCCCTTGATTCACATGTCCACGGAAACGTGTGTTGTATCAAGACGATTATCTCTTGTGGGTAAAGTGTATAATCTCAGCAGAGAAATAAACTGTTCGAACAGTCGTGCACACGATCATGGGCGGACATGGGAACTTACAAGAGTTAGTTCTGTTTATAAAACTTTATGGGTGGGTTGAAAAATATGACGGGCTCATCTAGCCTTGTTTTGGATTTTCCTTGGGTAGTTCTACCCAGTGTTGATAATAGGTAGATGTAACCTCTATCAAAAATAAGCATGAGGTGGAGGTAACCTCCGTTGTTATTGATATTGCACACTTAATCTCCTTAATAAAATATGATTTGGATAAAATGCTAAGTGATAGGGTTTTCTAATATATGTAATCATAAATGTTGCTTTATGCAAATAAAAGAACCAAAACCATCCTTGTTTAGCCTTGCATATTTATTATTACATCTGTTGTGTCGGCTCGTGAGCACGGAAGTTGTGCTCACCCTCGCTCTTTCCCTCAAACCCTCGTAATCACCATATGGGTCGTTAGCTATGAGGTTTACGAACGCATAAGATATGTGGTTTTTAATCAATGTTTAAGAATTTAATCCTCGTCAGCAACATAATGCAACAGTCAAAAGATATAGTACCAACATTTCAAACCACCTATTGCTACAACAAAACACATAACCCTAACCGGCAAGCTAGGAGGAAGTGGCGACGCCCAACTAGGAGCTCAGAGGAGGACGGACAACTCGATGTCCTCATGAACACCAGATCCGAGTAGCCATGGCAACAATGGATCCGATGTGCTCCAACCACCCTTCAGGAGAGGATCGAGCTCTAGCATGGCTGATGGCTTTCCTTTAGCTCAATTATTGTCTTTGGTAGCGACGGATGGGGAAAAATAGATAGGGTGGTGAGCAGGTGAGATGTGTGCGAGGAATAGAGAAGAAAGAGATTAGATTGGGGAGCAGCTCAATTAAAAGTGACTTGGATCGGAAAAGTAAGCGGCTCAGGAGTGACATGAGCCGTCGGACGACCGAGCCGTATCATTACAAATAGAAAGAAAAAACTCTCAGCGAACGGCGCGTCCAGCAATAGCGCCGGCGGGAGCGCCACAGTAAAAATGCACGTAAAATCAAACCAAGTTGCAACAAGAGATAGCCCACGGTCGAGACCGACAGTTGCAACGAACCAGGAGGTTGGCCGCGCCTGCGCGCGTCTCCGTCCACACAGTAATGACACAAACCGCAGCACCGGCCGGCCCTCGCGCGCCAAACCGGGGGATCCGAATCAAACTCCCATCAATCGGGCACCCCACAGAGCCCCGCCGCGGCAGCGGATAGCACGACAGCGAAGTTCGGCCGGCGTGCCCCCCAAGTGCAGGCGGATGCTGACTCGTAACCCACTCCTATTCTTATCGCAAAACCAGCGCGAATCCACCCATTCCGCTCTAGTACAATACAATACAACCGCGTGAGCCAACGTCTCACCTGCCTCCTCTTCCTCCCGCATCCACATCCACATCCCTAGTACATAGAGAGCCGTCTCGCCCGTTCCCTTCTCAGATCTGAAGTTTTCTCTCTCTGCTCGTCTGATGATCGCTGCGCCTCTGCTGCAAGTCTCGGCGCCGAAACCTGCGCTTGGGTTTCGGGTGTGCAAGATCCGGTGCGCCGTGGCCGTCGCGGCGGCGCCGGCGGGGAGGCCGGCCACGATGTACGACGTACTGGGGCTGCGGGCCGGCGCGACGGGCCGGGAGATCAAGGCGGCTTACCGGCGCCTGGCGCGGGAGCGGCACCCCGACGTGGCGGGCGCGCCCGCGGCCGGCGACTTCATCAGGCTCCACGACGCGTACGCCACGCTCTCCGACCCCGACAGCCGCGCGCGCTACGACAGCGACGTCGTCGCGCTGGTGCAGCGCCCGCGCCCCCGGTGGGGCGCCGGGGGCCGACCCCGCCGCACCTGGGAGACCGACCAGTGCTGGTAGCCACGGCGCCAGGCGATTCCACATTTCCACCCACCTCGAGCCGGATCTCCAGTCGGATCATGTCAGCTTGTGTATATTAGCGCACGTACTTTTGCTGCCATGCGGCCATGGCCGCTCACCTTAGATTTTTTTTTTGTTATGGTGACCATCCATGTGATCCCTCCTCCTGCTTCTTCTTCTTCTTCTTCTTCTTCTTCTTCTTGCACTTGTGAGAAGCGTAAAAAGAATTCAGAAATTAACCAATGTAATGTGAATATGTAGCGCTGTGACGCAAGGTTTGAAGGAAACTAACTACATGCCCTGCCTCTCTCTCTCTCTCTCTCTCTCTTGTGTTCAGCTCTTGCCCATTCCGAGATGTGTTGCGATTTGACATTTCCTTCCGGCGAGCGATGTCCGCCTCCGTCCCTTGGATGTCAAGCAGGCAACGACGTGCTACCGTATTGTTTACTACTCGATGCCAGCGAACCGAGGGAACATTGCCAATTGGACGGCCTCAAATTTCCACAGGAATATTCCATTCAACGAGAGCTGCCTGACCTTTCCCCTTCCCTCGAGGTCAGAGCAAGACAATTTGCCACCGGCAGCTCTTCAAAAATAATTGTTGTAATATTTTTACAACAATGATGTAACAATTAAATAGCGAAGGGTCTGCAAAAAAATACTCTTGTGTAATAAATAAAAAACACCATTGCAAAATTTAAAAATAACAGTGAAAACATTCCAAAATAATTTTTGGAACAATGATACAATAATCAAATGGTAAAAGGTATGCAACAAAAAGTTTACTCTTGTGTAACAAATAAAAAATACCATTACAACATTTGAAAATAACAGTGAAACATCCAAAAATAATTATTGTAACATTTTTGGAACAATGATGCAACAATCAAATGGCGAAGGGTCTGCAAAAAAAAAGTTTACTCTTGTGTAACAAATAAAAAACACCATTGCAAACAAAAAAATACGTCCAAGCAAGAACAACACTGAGGAAATTAATTAAACACCAATGTTCCCAATCCCAAACGCGCAACGCTAATCAGTCCAATCGAACCATCCAAATCGCATGCAAACACAAGGGAAGACGAAAAGGTACACCTCGACGACAGTGTCCAGGTTGACGGTGGCATGGGGCTACGCTGCCGATGCCTCGGGTAGGTCGAGACCGATGTAGAGCAGCAGCGCGAGCATGAACGACGCGTGTGGCCATCACCAGCAGCAGCGCAAGGAACCAGATCCTCTGCCAAAACGAACCCCCTGCTCCTCCTCTGGCTCCGCCTCGGTGACGAGGATCTAATAATTTTTAATTAATTAAATTATTAATCTGTAATATTTATAGATGATAATATTTCTATACAACCTTCAAAGGTACCCCTCAAATATCAACAATGAGGGAGATTATAAACACATAGTGGTTGTAAGTTGTTCTACGACCACCATGTATGGTCGTAAGTAATCCTACTTGACGAGGATCTAATAATCCTCATTTTATATATTATCTATAATTCTTATTATGGGTAAATATGATGTCACATAGTCTCCAGAAGTACCCCTTATTTTTATAAGGGAGGCCCACCAAGTGATTGTAAGATTTTCTACAATCACCCCCCATAGTCGTAAGTCTTACTACGACTACTGCCTAGTCGTAAGTCTTACTACGACTACTTCCTAGTCGTAAGTCTTTCTACGACCATTTCATGGTCGTAAGTCTTTCTACGATCACTACATAGTCGTAAGACCTTTTACGATTACTACCTGGTCGTAAGTTCTCCTACGACCAGGTAGACCACGACCACCTTATAATCAAACCTACAGGCAAGTGGGTCCAATTGATTAAAGAATCGAGCAGTGCACGCACTACTATCCCGCGTAGTAATAGTGCTTAAATACCCCATTATCTTTGAATGATAATTGCCAGACGGCGTGGAGAAGCCAATGCGCCGGTAATTACTGCCATCATGCGCCCATTACTGGCTCAATTAAGGCGCCTCTTCCGCAGGGCAAAACGGCTACTCCTTCACGACTATATAAGGGCATCAAGGGCGAGTAGAGGAAAACAAGTTCTATTCTCTGTAATAGTCTTAGCTTCTTACTCGATCATTAAAGAATACCACACCACACAGGATTAGGGTTATTATTCTCTCCGGAGAAGGCCTGAACCTGTCTAAACATCCCGTGTCAACTACTCTGCGTGATTTCATCTCTAGGAGACCCCCCGAATCAAATAATCTTTATGTAAGATCGGTTCTAATACACCGACAGTTGGCGCCGACCATGGGGATCTTCCGGTAATCTCTTGTCAACATACCCTCTTTTTCCAATCTCATGCAATCATGGCAGGAGAATGGAACGAGGAGAACTGGTTTGACTTGGCAGATTACGCAGACGTCGACATGGATGCCGGTTTCGACTACGAGCCGAGTGATGCATCCGCTGATGGTGATGTTGCCTCCGGAGATTATTCTCCAGGAAACCATCCCATTAATGGAGTTGAGGAGGGATCCTTATCCCCCACAACAATACGTCCAACAGAGGAGCCAATTACCTCAAAGGACAAGGGTCAATCCGACCAGAACCGCTCCCAGGAGGACTCACAACACGACGAGAGTTTTTTCTCCAAGTGTTCAAGTCCCCTTAAGGCGGTCCGACTTGGTAAGTCAAGTTCTGGGAGCCACCATTCCAGACTCCACCAATCTAGTGATCCTCTCTCTCGGGTAACTCCAGAGAGGTGGGATCAAGCATGCTTTCCCGCAAATTCGACCGTCTCCCGCAGATCTCATTTGCGAACGGACACGATTATAACCCGGAGTTCCCCTACGGAGGATTACTCCAAGTCGCCAGATGGTGTCTCTCGAGCACTCCTCAAGCGGGAGGCCTCGAGCGCAAGTGAGAATCATCAACGGAGGTCTTCGCCCTTCCCCAATCGTGGTCGACCTCATGGAGGCCGAGATAAGAACACTCCCGAAGATCACACACCGCGCCCCTCGTGGTAATGGCAAGGGCACCACCGCTGGCGAGAGAACCAACACTCGATGAACGCGAGGAAATCCTCGACATTCTCGCACTCCACTAAGAAGGCCTCAAAGACGATGAGGAGGATTTTGATGTCGTCGAAAGAAAGAAAATTGCGATCGTAAGAACTCGCTCGGCGCATTCAACATCGATCGGAGGAGGTACAAGAACTCCGGACATCAACGACTTGCTCGAGAATCCCACCAAGAGCTTGCTCGAGCGCCAGTGTACGATCTCTTTCTTTGAAGAGATTACGCAAAGACTTGAATGTGATGACAAGACCGAGGTACCTCATCGACAACATTCGGTAGTCGCAGCAATACGACTTCCTCGGCTACGATCAATCGAATATTTCTCGTAGGAATCGACACGGCCATAAGTCGAATCGATCCCTATTCGAGAAATACATTTTGATCGGTGAAGATCAAGAAGCCCCTCGGAGGTGATCATTCACCACTTCGACAAAGAAATTCTAACGGGTGGAGTACGAGGAGTATTCCCTCGTGAGAATCGAGACCTACTACGAGCAATCGGCTGTTCACACGGTATCGTCGTATACGATCACTGGTGACATTAACCCTTCTTTCCTACAAAGAAGGCGTCAAGAAGTGATTACCGGATGCCGGGCATTTTCGCCTGACCTTGAGCGATTCGGCCACCTCATTTTCGGCCGATGAACATGGAGAAATTTGATGGATCTCAAAATTCCATCGAATTTCTTGAGATCTATACAACACCGTCCGAGCGGCGGGAGGAGGAGAGCATGTAATGGCGAATTACCTTCCGATCGTGCTCGAAGGATCCGCCGATCGTGGTTATTAAACCAACCACTCGAGTCGATCTACTCTTGGCAACACCTCTGCGATCTTCTACAGGCGAATTTCCAAGGCACATACAACCGCACTGGAAAAGAAGACGACTTGCACCGGATAAAACAGAACAACAACGAGACTTTGCGTCAATTCATCAAACGCTTTAGTTAGGTTCGTAACTCAATTCCGAAAATTTCTGATTCCTCTGTGATCAGGGCTTTTAAGCAAGGAGTCCGTAGTAGAAGGATAACGGAGGACATTGCTTTGAATCCTCCCAACATCAAGGCCGAGCTCTTCGAGATGGCCGATCGATATGCAACTGCTTCTGAGGCAGTCGAGTGGAACAACACTATCGATCGAGAAACATACACTCCTCGAGAGCCAGGTGAAGTTGGTAAGGATAAAAAAGCAAAAAAGTCCAAGAAGAAAATAAAAAGTCAAAAACCACAAACCAGTGGTTCCAAGGAGGTTCTGGCCGTGAAAGATGGAGAGCCCCAAACCACCAAGTTGTACCCTGATCAAGGCAAAGGTAAGCGCCCTGATCGTAGGAACGACAAACCAAGGTGGTGTCCTTTTCATAAAAAGGAAGGACATGACCTCATAGAATCGCCGAGTTTTCCAAAGAAAGCTCGAGGACTACTACAACGGCAAGCACCACTCCCTACTCTCGGCGGGTAGGACATACGAGTGGCCAAAAGTCGTCGGATGATGAGGAGATGCCGTTCCAAGATCCGCAACATACCATTGAGCACATCTACGGAGGATCATCGGCATCGACTCCAAGCGACAACTTAAAGTCTGCGGACGAGGTAAATTCCATACATACTCCTCTCGTCAATAAATTACCAAGTGGTGGAAGTTACCATCTCTTTTGAGAAGGATGATCGCCCAATCACTACGAGTCGATCAGTCGATATCCGATTGTGGTCGAACCCACCATCAACAAGCTGTCGGGTCAATCGAGTGTTGGTTGATGGTGGCGATTCTTTGAACATATTATTTACTAATGCCCGGACGAGATGCAAGTACCGGGACAAAGGTAAGGCGATGCGATACTCCTTTCATGGAATCGCATCGGGGTCTTCACCAAACCTATTGGCCAAGTTTCTCTTCCTTTAACATTTGGCTCACCAAGTAATTTCGGAGACGAGAAAGTCTCCTTTGATGTGGTCGATTTCGATCATCATATAACGCCATACTCGGACGACCAACTTTGGCAAAATTCTTAATGGCTACTCATTACGGTATCAATGTCTTAAGATGCCAGTCCCAAAGGAGTGATCACCATTCGATGTGACAAAAGATGGCGTATAGTCTGCGACCGTCGATCCTCGAGATGGTTGGTCAAATACCAACTCGAGATGAAAGTCGACCGACTAGCAAGTCGAAGCCTAAAGTCGCACCAAAGCCGAACGACCAAGTCAAAGAGGTTCCTCTGGGCCTTGAAGAGCCCTCAAGATCTGCGCATCGGGAGACTTCCGACCCCAAATAGGAAGACGCCCTCATTACCTTCCTCCGAGCTAACGCAGATGTCTTTGCGTGGCAAACATCCGACATGCCCGAGTCCCGTGGAGGTGATCGAGCACGTGCTAGCTTTACGGCCGATAAAGTACCAGAAACAAAAATTATGGAGATTTGCCCCGATCGACGAGATGCTATTAAATCGAGTTGGATAAGCTACTTAAAGCGGACTTTATAAGAGAAGTCAACCACCCGAGTGGTTGGCTAACCTCAGAATGGTCAAAAGTCAAGCGGCAAATGGCGTATGTGCGTGGACTTTATCGATCTTAATAAAGCTTGTCCAAAAGATGATTTCCCTTTACCTCGTGTCGATCACCGGTTGATTCTACTGCAGTTGTGAGATATTAAGTTTTTAGATGCATATTCGAATACCACGGATCAATATGTGTTTAAGCGATGAAGAAAAGACCGCATTCATTACTCCATTTGGTACCTTTTGCTATGTCAAAATGCCATTTGGTCTAAAGAATGCCGTGCTTCTTTTCAACGCCTAATGCAATCGACTTTTTCATCTCAATTAGGCCGAATTTGGAAGCCTATGTTGATGATCTAGTCGTAAAAAGCATTAAGAGACTTAATCATATCATCGACCTACAAGAAACATTCGACAACCTCGAAAGCACCGCTTAAAACTCAATCGAGAGAAGTGTGTGTTTGGAATTTCTTGGAAAATTACTTGGATTCCTAGTATCCGAGCGAGGAATCAAGCAAATCTGAAAAATAAAGGCCATCCTCGGATCGTCCTCCAAACACAAAAAGGAAGTCGAGAACTCACGGGGTGCATGGCGGCTTTAAGTCGTTTCATCGCACGACTAGGAGAAAAGGACTACCTTTCTTTAAACTTCTCGGGAGACATGAAGGTTTTGAGTGGTCGAGCGAGGCAAACGCGCCTTTGAGGATGTCAAGAGGTATCTTTCGAGTGCTCTGCTCGGTTTCTCCAAAGCGGAAGAGACGCTCTTAATTTACCTAGTTTGCCACGCCACAGCAAAGAAGCGCAGATACTAGTCGTAGAACGTGAAAACGCACAACGACCGGTTTACTACGTTAGCGAAGTTTTACGGGCCTAAGGAGCGTTACCCTCGTGTCCAAAAACTTCTATATGCCCTCCTCATGTCTTGAGGAAATTGCGGCATTATTTTCAGCGCACAAAATAGTCAGGTGTGCCCGAGTTTCCTTTGGGAGCAATCCTCCATAATAAGGAAACAGCGGGACGCATGGTAAAATGGTCAGTCGAACTTGGGGAGTTCGACCTCCATTTCATGTCCCGAACGGCCATAAAATCCCAGATCTTGGCAGACTTTGTCGCCGAATGGACAAATCCCGATCCCGATGCGATTCCCACGACCCGGTGGATGATGTACTTTGACGGGTCACTTACTTTAAGTGGCTCGGGGGCTGGGGTGGTCCTGGTATCTCCTACCGGAGAAACCTTAAAGTATGCCATACAATTAAACTTTCAGGCCACTAATAATGTGACAGAGTACGAAGGTTTGCTAGCCGGCATACGAGTGCAAAGCACTCTCAATTAAATCGACTACTCGTGAGAGGAGACTCTCAACTAGTCGTGAATCAAGTCGGAAAGAGTACCGGTGCTCTAGCTCGACAATGTCTAAATACTTATCGGAAGTTCGCAAGCTAGAAAAGCATTTTTAGGTTTGAGGTACAATTCATCCTCGAAGGATAATTTCCTCGCACCAACTTGCTCGGATGGCTTCTTCCGATCTACATGCCAAAAGGAGTTTTCTTGGAGCAACTCCAAAAGCCGTCTCGGTCGAAGAACCGAGACACCTCCTATTGAGATGGCCTCATTAGACTACGAGGATACGGATGACTCCCATCTACGAGTATCTTCGCAAGGGTTCCAGCCAAGATGATCTTGAGGCGGTCGTTTATCCCGAAAAGCCAAAATGCATACTTTGGTCGAAGGAGTCCTCTACAAGCGAGGAACCCAAGGGATACTCATGCGATGCATTCCATAAAGCGAAGGAATAACACTCCTTCACGATATACACAAGGGCATCTGTGGGACACATGCTTCCTCTGAAACATTGGTTGGTAAAGCCTTTCGACAAGGTTTTTCTTGGCCTCTGACCACATATGATGCTAAGGAGGTGGTTAAAAGTGTGTCCAATGCCAATTCCATGGTAGACAAATACACCAACCACTCAAGCATTACGCACAATACCTCTTTCTTGGCCTTTTGCGACACAGGGTCTCGATATCCTAGGACCATTTCCCAAAGCTCCAGGAGGTTTGAATTCCTTTTGTGGCTATTGACACGTTCACAAAATGGATTGAAGTGAACTCAGAATCGATAACATCGGAGCGACAAAAGGTTCATGATGAGATGCGTAATTAGCCGATTTGGAGTTCCAAGTCGGATAATTACAGACAATGGTAAACAATTCGCAAGTGCAAAATTTCAGAAATTTTGTGACGAGTTGGGTACCAAATTATGCTATGCTTCTGTTGCACATCCCCAAAGCAACGGGGCGGTCGAACGTGCAAACAGCCAAATAATGCGAGGAATTAAAACCCGAGTCTTCGACCAGCTTGTTAAGCGCTCGAGGGCTTGGGTACAAGAATTACCCTCCGTGTTATGGGCAGTTCGTACAACCACCAGTCGAGCAACAGGAGAAACACCATTTTTTCTCGTGTTCGGAGCCGAAGCCATGCTTCCTCCGGAGCTAAAATTACGGTCGACACGAGTTGAAACTTTCAACAACTCAGATCAGGAACAACTTCGAGCAGATGACATTAACCTACTCGAAGAAAGGAGAAACCTAGCCTTAATCCGTTCGGCAGTCTACCAACAAGCCCTGCGCAGATACTATGATTGTAAGGTCCAACCTCGCAGCCTTCTTGTAGGTGACTTGGTATTAAGGCTCGCCAATCCAAGTCTAATCGAATAAACTTTCCCCAAATGGGAAGGTCCTTACGATGGTCGAAGTAACCCGGCCAGGGTCGGTACGACTAGCGATGGAAGATGGACAGGTTCTCTCAAACTCTTGGAACATCGACCAGTTACGCAAATTCTACGTGTGACCAATTTCTCAGGCAATAAAAGTCCAGGTTCTTTCTACTTCTCTTGCCTTATTTTTTGAGTAGTGCTTTTTTAATCTTTCGACTATGATACAAAAACACCCAGTTTTCTTTACACTGGTCGAAAAACAAGTAACATCATCTAGTCGAAACTTCTCCTATCTGCATGTGGTTCTGCCCACTAGAAGGAATTTCCTAGCATCGACTCGTTACTCATTTTTCAGCCAATACAAAGAGCTCGGGTTCTCTCAAGTCGAAATGTTCTCAGAGCCAACTCTCTCAATCTTAGTTTATTTTTTCAGTGATTTCCAAAAAATATTCTAAGTAGAGTGCACTTGATACATTTATTCGACCACCTTTGATGTACTTGTTTCGTTTAAGCGGTCGAAGGAAGAGACACACCTAGTCGAAGTTTTTCCTCTCTGCATGTGGTCCTGCCCACTAGAAGGAACTTCCTAGCGCTGCTCAGTCTCCTACTTTTGCTCTGGAAAAGACTTATCGAGTCCATCAGAAAAGGGCGAACGAATTATTAAAGTCCTCTAGGCGTTTGCTTAACTCAAGTTGCTGTTCTTGGTTTGATTAAACTAGTCGGAGATGGTAACATCACCTAGTCGAAGCCTTTCCTCTCTGCACGTGGTCTTGCCCACTAGAAGAAACTTCCTAGTATCGAGTCGTTTCTACTTTTTCGACCAAGTGCTTGACAACCATAACAAAAACTATAAGTTAAACAAACCTCTCTTTGTTTTCAGAAACCCCATTTCAAACACTATTTACTTAGATTGTCTAAACAATCTAAGCAAATAGTCGGGGGCTAGGATAAAGTTATTAATTTGACTTCAATTCTTAGTCTTTCATTCGTTCATTATCTTTTTGAGTTACTAACTTCTCGACAAGATAATTTTCAGGAAATAAGATGGATCATATATCACTCATCAACAGATATTGTCTGCCTTACAAGGTAGTTACAAGATTACTCAAGGGGAGAGCCTAGTCGCATTTCCTCCGCCACCTTTTTGCCAACCAATTGCATTTCCTCAATCAGACGATTTGCCTCTGATTCGGAGCAATCGAACTCGGCTTCAATTGGTTGCACATTAAGGCGGGGATCTTGAGCTTTAAGTTTCGCCAAAGCGTAACTTACTCCGGATTCGACTGCCTCCCTTATTGATTCAGCTTGATTAGCCTTCAGAGTGGTCACCATTTCTTGCAATTTTCCGACTTGTTCCCCAATGGTACTTGTGTGAGCAACTATGGTATCTTCTCGAGGAGTTTTTCCTCGAATGCACTCACTAAGCACATTGTTCAGAGAGTGATGTTGCCTTGAAGACTAGTCTTCATCGACTCCATCTCTGTTGGGTACAAGTCGAAGCCTCGCAAGTTTCTTGTTTTCGACCACTTGTTACGAAAAGAATAAAATCGGTCAAGCGAAAATAAACTTACGGAGGAAGATAACACAAAGATAATTATAGGTAAAAGCATTTCTTACCTACTAATTGAGAATCCAGCTTAACCTCTTCTCGATGGGAAGCAATACTTTCAAAGGCTTTTTCTCCCATGCTCGATGTCCTCTGCATTCATCTTAGCGATGCGGATGGACTCATTGTAGATCAAGGTTTTCTCTTGCATTTGACCTCGAGGCTTCTCAATTGGACACCAATTTACGAATAAAAATTGGCATTAGAAAAGGAAAATACTCAAAAGGATAGCAGTAAAGAATTACTTACATTTAATTGAGTTCTAAGACCCTCAAGTTCTTAATCCTTATTCGAGGTAATCTGGAAAACTCTGAATGACCAAAGCTTTTCTTGAACTTGATGCGGAGCTTCCGCATCTCTTTTCTTTATCCGGAGAAGAAATGAGAGTCGGGTAAAGGTTAAAGATCAAAAGTAGTCTTAAGTTCGAACTTCTTTGTTTATTTTTTCCTGCAATCTTTTAGATGCAGAGCAGTCTCTCGAAGTCTATCAGAGAGGACTAATACTTGTTCCTTAGCCTCCTCTACTCTTCTTTTCATAGTCGAGTGAGTCACCTAAGGTCTTCGTATCACCGCTTTAACCTACAAAGAACAAGAGCGAAGATAAACATCACCAGAATGGTTGTAAGTACTTCTACAACCAGCGACACAGTCGTAAGTTTTTCTCGACTACGACATGGTTGTAAGTCTTTCTCGACCACTACAGTCGTAAGTAGTCGTAAGCTTTTTACGACTAGTACTTTGTCATGAGTTTCTTCCATGACTATTCTCGTAAAACATTATCACAGTATTTAAGTCGAAAACAATTATGAATGATAAGTGACTTACCATCTCTCGCCTCTGCACAAAGTAGTTCTTTCTCTGTCTTAGCTCTAAAAGTTGTCGATGGTACTCACCGACAACAGCAATTTGCTCCAGAGCTTTCTGCAAAAAGAAAACAGTGAGAAGAGAAGGAAAGTCACATATCTAAGTATTTTGAAGATACTTACATTCATAGTCGTCCTAGCAAACATCGAATATACAAGGTCCGGGTTCTGCAGCTTATCTATCCTCGCGACTTTGTCCCACCACACCTTCTCGAGGCGCTCGTTATCAAAAGTATTCTCCGTATTGGGAATATCTTTGGGATGGGGGACTCGGTCACGAGATCTATGCGTAAGACCCCACGACGGAGGCAGGCCCAAAGAAGTCACCACAGAAGTTGAAATTTTCTCCTTCTGGTTTTGTAACTTCTCTTTGGGTAGGGGAAGGAACGCCTCCTACAATTTCCTTCCCAGAGCGGTGCACAAGCTGGTCACCGCCTTGACCAGAGGCTTCCACAATGCCTGTTGTTTCTCGACCTCGGCGATCGTGGCGGCCAACTCAACGATGCGGCCGCTACTTCAAGGATCGTAGCTACGACTTCAGCGGATGTGGAGTCACTCTAGAGTCTCGACTTCATCGGCCACTGGGCCAAGGGTGATGCTTGACCACCTCCATTGCTACCTCCTCGATGGTGAAGGGATGGCAATGGACTTCTCGTGGAAGCATTCCCCGGTGAAGAAGTCGGTGAAATAAAGAAAAGCAAATCGGGTTGTGAAAAGAAAAAGGTAAATGTCGTTCTTACACTTTAGTAAATTTCACATACCTCTGCACCCTGGTCTTAACCAGGAATTTTGGAGCAATCCTCCCAATGGAGGACCTCTTCTTCTCCACGACCACGTCTGGTCGAGGTTCAACAATCGGCTCAGCTACGACCACGTCTGGTCGTAGAGTTTGGACAGGAACGAGCTCGGTTTCTGATTCTCTGGATGGCGAGATCGGTCTCGACCATTCCAAGCGAGCAAGACGCCCTCGATGGCGAGTTGTCTTGATCAACATCGTCCTTCATAAAAGACACAAAATCTTTCCAATTCTCCTTTTCCAGTTGCCTAACAAAACTAGGAGTGGCAGAAACTGCGAAAGATTCTTTGTCATAACAGAAGGGTACCTTAGCCTTGCGAGGTTTGCGCTTAAAAGATTCAGCTGCCTCAACCTCCTCGACCCGATGGCTGCGGCCTCGGCTTGAGATCTGACTACGATTGCGCGGACCTTGTAGAGTGCCGGTCGAAAGACGAGCTTGAGCTTTCTCCCCTTTGTCGGCAGATTTTACAAGTCGGCGTCTCTTGGAGGAGGAGCGAGCCTTTGTCTTTCGACAACCCAGCGCCAATAGTCATCGATCGACCTCTTCGTCGTCTAACGATTTTCCATGCCTACTTTACGTAAAGCAAAGCAGAAAAAGAAGAATGACTAATTAGTCGTAAGTTTTTCTCGACAAATGCCAAGTCGTAAGTTTTTCTCGACTCTTTCACGATCGTAAGATATTCTCGATCACCTTTAGTCGTAAGTATCTTCTCGACTATAAAGCCCTAAAGAAAGAATCAACTTTTGATTACCTTTAGGCGCTCTATCCTTTCATCTGCGGACAAAGCCGCAATGACTTGAGGAACCGCCCCTCGGGTGGCGGAGACTTCTCGCGAGATGAGTCGACTCTAGAGTCAACCTCGGCTGTGAAAGATGCGTGTAAGCAGATAAGAATATTAGACAAAGTTGAGAAAGATCAAGCCGAGAGCTAAGTCGACAAATTACTTACCCTCCTCATAGTCTCGGTTGGGTCTCCTCTTCCGAGTATCTCCACATAGGAGATGCTCGTTTCTTGAAGGACTAATTCGGCGTGTGATGAAATCCTTCACCACATGCCATCCGGTCACCCTTCTTCCTTCAAGTCCTTAATGACTTGAATATAAGGGCTAATCCGTGAATATCTTCGGTCGAATCCCATGAAGATTTCTTTTCAGCGACCTTCCCCGCGAAAGAAAGGTTGTCTTGAGGTGACCTTCGGTAGAACCACCTCTTTCTCGGCCCGACCACGAAGACCGGGTGAAACTCTGAATATACTCCTTCGACTTGAGTCGTGGAGTTTGGACCACGACTTCAGCGATTCGGTTTGTCGAGCCATCCCATAATAATATTGGAGCAGCTCGAGATCCGCCGAATCCCAGTGCGCCTCGCCGCGATACACGAACACACTCAACATGGTAATGGAATTGGGACCTAAGTTCACGGTTCCACCCCAAAGTGTTCGAGTACTCTGTAAGAAAGGGATGGGCGAGCAATCGAAGCCGCACTCACAATACGCTTGGAAGGCGGGGTTTGCCCATTTTCCCCGATGGCGATCTTTGCCCGATGGCGGAATCCACTTTACGAGCCTTCTGCGAATCTTCCGGCATCAACCAAGATCTTGATCTTAGCGCATCAATCTCCGATTCTTCCCATTCGAAACTCTCTTGGCCATTTCGCTCGAAGCAAGAAGTCTTTTGATTGGGTTGGCGTGAGAAGATGAAACCTAGTCGAGGACGGAGAAAGTAAAAGCTCGAGAACAATGGAGTGATTTGAGGAAAAGGTAAAACCCAAGTCTACCTCTGGTAAGTTTTATAACAAGATGATCTCCGCCGCTTCGGAAACCGTCTCGGCTATAGTTCTATGGGAGTTGGTTGTACCGCCTCGGGAACCGCTTCATCGGACAAGTCTGTGAGAGCCGGTTGCAATTCCCCAGATGGTCCGTTCGAGAAAAATTAGGTGCGTATTGTCACCCCAAGCAAAATTACTTTCTTGACCAAAGTCTTTACGGTGAAGGAAGTATCAATCGGAAGGGTTTTTCTCCGATTCCCTACTACGACCACCGGGCGGTCGTAGGGGTTTTTACGACTTTCTAATAGTCGTAAGCAATCTTCACGATTGCAATCGCCTCGGGAACCGTTTTATCAACAGATCTGTGGAATTCGTTTGCAATTCCCCAGACGGTCTGTTCAGGAAAGTTAGGTTAGTTTTGTCACCTCCAAGCAAAATCACTTTCTTGACCAAGTCTTTCTGGTCGAAGGAAGTATCGATCGGAAGGGTTTTTCTCCGATCGCCTTACTACGACCACTACACAATTGTAGAGGTTTTATGACTTTACGATGCTCGTAAGCAACCTTTACGACCAAGCAAACTCTGGTCAAAGTAATACTCAAATGTCGAAGAGTTTTTCCTTCGACTATGGTTCTCGACATTTTCATAGTCGCAAGTCCATTTGCGAATCCTTCACCAAGTAAGTTACTTTCACTTGAAGTGGGGGCTAGATGGCGAGGATCTAATAATCCTCATTTTATATATTATCTATAATTCTTATTATGGGTAAATATGATGTCACATAGTCTCCAGAAGTACCTCTTATTTTTATAAGGGAGAGGCCCACCAAGTGATTGTAAGATTTTCTACAATCACCCCCATAGTCGTAAGTCTTACTACGACTCACGCCTAGTCGTAAGTCTTACTACGACTACTTCCTAGTCGTAAGTCTTTCTCGACCATTTCATGGTCGTAAGTCTTTCTACGATCACTACATAGTCGTAAGACCTTTTACGATTACTACCTGGTCGTAAGTTCTCCTACGACCAGGTAGACCACGACCACCTTATAATCAAACCTACAGGCAAGTGGGTCCAATTGATTAAAGAATCCGAGCAGTGCGCACGCACTACTATCCCGCGTAGTAATAGTGCTTAAATACCCCATTATCTTTGAATGATAATTGCCAGACGGCGTGGAGAAGCCAATGCGCCGGTAATTACTGCCATCATGCGCCCATTACTGGCTCAATTAAGGCGCCTCTTCCGCAGGGCAAAACGGCTACTCCTTCACGACTATATAAGGGCATCAAGGGCGAGTAGAGGAAAACAAGTTCTATTCTCTGTAATAGTCTTAGCTTCTTACTCGATCATTAAAGAATACCACACCACACAGGATTAGGGTTATTATTCTCTCCGGAGAAGGCCTGAACCTGTCTAAACATCCCGTGTCAACTACTCTGCGTGATTTCATCTCTAGGAGACCCCCCGAATCAAATAATCTTTATGTAAGATCGGTTCTAATACACCGACACTACTACAATCACTTCATGGTCGTAAGTTTTTCTACGACCACCTATTGATCGTAAGTCCTATTACGATTACTTCATGGTCGTAAGTTTTACTACGATCAAACTATTTACGCCAACTCTATAGTCAATAAAAATCACAGACATGTAAGCCTAATCAACTAGCGATATTTGTACACGAGTAGTTAATATTTGTACACAAAGGTGCAGCTGTGTCGGGAATTTTCTGGCAACAACACAAGCAAGTACGAATTGCCAACCCAATAAAAACAGTGTGTTTTGAAAAGCCAAATAGTAATGCTCAGCTCCATCCCCTTCTTTGGATCCCCCGTGATGTGGGTGCATGTCAAGAGAATAATGTGGCCAAAGAATCCGGACACGAACTGGCGAGCAGCTTAGAGATTATTGCTGTTCATTCGGTCGAGCGAGGAGAAATGTCAGCCAGATTGTCCTCTAAAATAAAACAAGACAAGACACCACCCATGTTTGTCTCCGTGTTGTGTTTCTTGTAGCTCTTTTCACTTCCCATGCATCACAAACTGAGCTCATACGCTACACTTACACCATATCAACAGGTTAACAGCGATAATGAAACATTTTTCCCTAATACACGCCGAGGTTGATACTAGGCCGGGGACCTGGGCTTGGATCGGGAGGTGCAGCATCCAAATGACTTGCTTATTTTATTTAAAGAACATGCTACTTATACTACAAGATAGGTAATTGTCTTCGTGCGGCGTGCAGCAACCAAACTCCGCGACTCACGCTATGCAACTATCAAATTAGGACCTATTCTGTTGCCACATCTCCACAACGTGTCTCAACAAAAATTAATACAAAAGATGACTCCCAAAACATGTAGCTAGCTACATACAACTCAATCGATTAAATGTGCAACATTAACAGTTTCTGTCCGTTGCAACACATGGGTTTAATTCCAGTTTCTTCTCTTCAGGTTCTAGTTGCATTCGGTGTTCAGAGCATCCATAGAGGATGCATTTAAACAACGACCTGATTATCGGGTCAAAGGAATTATAAGTGGATTATCTGGTCAAAGGAAATATAGGTGGATTTTTCTAGTTGAGGTATCAGATCATATTGTGCTCATAATTGATGAATTCCATGAAATGTTAAAAGCACTACCCTTATATTAGTCATTAAGTTTGACTATATCTCTAGCCCCAGGGACAACTAATGTATCACTATGTATTTGTATTAGAAACAAAAATAACTATTGTGAAAGTTCACTTTTCATCTTCAGCTTAGAAACCGTTTGGCCTGCACACTAACTACGGTCAAGGGATTGTTTTTGCAGGGTCCTAAAGGGGTTGATTTGAATTGTCTTCAATCGGTGACCGTCAGTCTAATAAGACCAGAGCAACGTACATGGGACGTTGTGATCGATGTGGTAGTTGTATTACACCTTTGAGTTGGACCATGCTCTGAACGATTTGAAATTGAGCTGCGTTGTCACCCGGACACCACATGACACAAATTGGGAGTCTGAAGGGAACGAGGTTATGATAGTCGTACCTAAGCATAGTGATGGGCGCTGGTGGGATTTGGTCCTTCTGACCTAGGTATATGTCAAAGCTTCTCCTGCACATACGGCTGAACAAGGGATAGTTGGTGATGATACTGAAAAAGTTGGGGATTCCAACTACAGTACGACACACACAACAGTTGAAGGTCGGGGAGTTGCTGATGTCACCGATGAAGACGGGGTCGAAGAAGCTCATTTGGTCCAGGAAGCTACTGGGATTGTAGACAAAGGTGAGGAGGTCAAAGCCCTAGTTGAAATGATGACGCTCGAAGACCGGGTCTACGAGGCATTATCGGAGAGATGAAGGTTCGGATGACGAGGATGGCGGGGAACAACAGACGATTCCATCTGAGTAGAACACATACTAATTAAAAAACCTCGTCGTGGATGAAAGATGCTATGTACCGTGGGAGTACCACCAGAACGAGGTTAGACAATGAGCTATGTACAAATTCAAGGAGGCGGTGCAGGAACCTATGAAATTATGGGCCTTGTCGCTGCGGCGGACATTCACAGTTGTGAAATCTAACCCCATGTGCTATGACGTGAAGTTCAAGATAGCGAGATGCCCTAGGCATGTGCACACATTCTAACCTAAGTAAGACACCTACTGGAAATACTATATAGTAATCCCTCACATATGTGTCGTCTATGAATCAATGCAATCCCACAAGAACCTATCATGAATCTTCATTGCGAATATCATGTATGACGAGATCGTGGATATCGTGGATAACCTGAATTTCGAGCCACGATCCATCATTCAGGCTATAGAATCAAGGGTTCAGTACACAATCAGTTATGTTAAGGCGTGGATGGCAAAGCAGAAGGCGTTGGAAGCAAGATTCGGTACGTTCGAAGATTTATACCACAATCTGACTAGACAACTACGTGTCATACAATACAAGAATCCTGGTACCCATGTCGACTTTCAAGATTCCATGCATCCGCGGTTCGCCGGGAAGAGGGAACTAAAGCTAGAATTCTTCACCTTTGATGCATGATTCAATGCATTCTAGCATTGTCGTCCGATCCTGTGCGTGGATAGCACATTCGTGACTCGTAAGTACAAGGGGAAGATATTTACTAGAATTGCGGTGGATAGGAACAACCAGGTTCTTCCCGTGTCATTTGCATTTATAAAAAATGAGAACACCGACGGTTGGTTGCTGTTTATGAGGAACATGAAGATCTCTGTTATACAAGGTTGTCCTAACATATGCCTCATGCATGACCAACATGTTGTCCTGTTGAGTGCAATAACTCAGCTACAACAAGGGGAACACGAGCCACTTCCATGAGTGGATCTGCACAGTAGGTGGTGCATGAGCATATGGGTGCAAACTTTTACAAGCAGTTTCACAATAAGGACTTGATTAATGTTTTCAAGCGGTTTTGCAACTAAAACCAGCAGAGGAAGTTCGATGCACTCTGAAAAACTATGGATGAGCGAACAAGGACGCACAGAATGGAGTTAGCGAAGAAGCCCGCCACAAGCACTGAAAATCTCCCCGAGTCATTGCCTATTTACCTACATATGGTCTCAATTTAACGAGGAAGACCGGTCGACAGGTGAAATGCATCTTGGACTGGATTGAGTACGAGCCTAAGGTGAAGTAGTCATTGCTACATAACAAGGATAGTGCTCAGTATAGTGTAATGACAACGAATCTAACTAAGGTGTACAATTTGGTCATGCGCGTGCGAGGTGCCTCCCTTTGGTTGGTATTGTGGAGGCAATTATGTGTGGTACCACAAAATACTTTGTTGACAGAAGCAACATAATATCGCTCTCTATAGCGAATGACAGAGTACTGTACTCCACCATGATCACCAAGTACAAGGAGTGGAATAATAAGAAGGGTGAGATGCACATGGCATTCAAGGTAAGCACAAGAGAGTTTCATTTTGAGGTACTTTGCAGGGAGAAAGGACGACACAAGACAAACCGCGAGAGGATCATCCATAAGTGTACGCTTGGTCGTGCTCGTTGCATATGCACTTACAACAAGTCACTTCTTCTGCACAAGCCATGCTCACATATGATGACTACATGTTCGACGATAGCGCAACATCCTGACCAATACCTATCTGAATATTTCACCATGGAAGAGGTGATGGTAACTTGGAGTGCAGAGTTGTATGGTTATAACATGGTTGGCCATTTCATCATCCATCCTACCTGGGAGCAGCAGATATGGGCCGCCGACAGAGACAGCGTATCAGGAACGAAATGAACAAATCAGAAGCCGAATGTCGTATGAAGAAGTGCTCTATTAATAGGGAGTCCAGACATACCTTCAAGTATTGACAATGCGAGAAATGAACAACATCAAGGAGACGTCAGAAGTCCGGATGGTGCCACGGGGACCTCAACCGCCCACCCCACTCAAGGCGGGCATCATAGAAGTTGTCATGGCGGACGTGGAGGTGGCAGCCACTGGGATGGTTTACCTTATTGAAATATGTTGTGAGGAATGTTTTGCTTATTGTTATTGTGATTTGTCGAACAACCATGTGATGATGTATGCCATATTTAGTTGTATTGTCCGATTTACTGATGTTATGTTGTGTGTAGAATAATTATATGCAACCTATGTAATACTACTAATATTGTTTCTTATTACTCTCTGTTTCTGTTTCTTATGATGAACAATAAGTACATAATTTCCTGATTCTGTCTACCTCTAATTTCTTTTATTTATGAAAAGATTACAGTTCTATGTCCCCATTTTTTTTTTGGCGACAGGCTCTGTCGCCAATTCAAATGACAAATTACGTCTCTGCCGACATTCCAAATGACAAAAGAAACACTTTGTACTGTTGTTATGGCGACAGACCCATGTCGTCGGTTCAAACGGCGACAAAAGCATATTTCTGTAATTTTATTAAACAAATATTTATTTTTGTAATTGTAGTAAAAATATATTATTAAAAAATACCAATTACTTGTGCTCTGCTAGTAAAAGCAGCTCTGAATTATAGGACTGATATTGGTCGCCACAATTTTGACAAAAAAGAAATGGTACCCTTGATGGGCCAGCGGGGTCCGAATATGGTCACCAACCCGTAACAAGTTACGGCGCACCCAAGTAACCCAAAACACTGACAAGTACACCATTGACAACGTATCTCATTGACTCGTTCAGGAGAGAAGAGCCGTTAATTCTAGAAGAAGGAGAAGGGTAATTTCATCGTGCTTGATCGGGACCGTCGATTATCCTACTCGGCCCATGACAGTTGATTCTGGATCCAACGGCCTCCAATCAGACACCCAGAAAGGAGAGGTAAAATAGTAGAAAGAAAGAAGGGAAACCGCCGCCGCGCCCCCTCGTCTTCCCTCCCATCCAGGGCAGGAGGTCGAGGAGCTCACCCCACCTCACATGCCCGCGCCCTTGCCCTCCCATTCCATTCCCGAAAAAAACGAAGCCAAATTAGCTCGCGGCCTACGATCCCGCCACCCTCCAATTCCTCCCCCCCATTCCCCTTCCTCCGCCGCCGCCGGAGGAGGACGGCCGGAACCCAAAAAGATCGTGAATTTCTCTCGCCATTGATACGATCCGATTCGGTTGGGCTGCTCCATCCCGTTTGATCGATCGGTGAGTCTCGGAGGAGGGGGCGGCGCAGCAGGATGGACGACCTGAAGGCGATCTTGGCGCGGCCGATCCAGGTGGCAGAGCAGGTGATCAAGTGGGCGGAGGAGGCGCAGACGTGCCGGCAGGAGTGCCTCGACCTCAAGGCCAAGGTCGAGCGCCTCGCCTCCCTCCTTCGCCAGGCCGCGCGCGCCGACCTCTACGAGCGCCCCGCGCGCCGCATCCTCGACGACACCGGCAAGGCGCTCGACAAGGCCGCCGTGCTCCTCGACCGCTGCCGCGGCCACGGCCTCGTCCGCCGCGTCTTCACCATCATCCCCGCAGGCTCCTTCAAGAAGACGTCCAACCAGCTCGACAACTCCCTCGGCGACCTCTCCTGGATCCTCCGCGTCTCCAGCTCCGCCAACGCAGACGACCTCGACGACCACATCGGCCTGCCCCCCATCGCGCAGAACGAGCCCATCCTCTTCCTCATCTGGGAGCAGATCGCAGTCCTCTACACCGGCAGCCTCGACGCCCGCGCCGACGCCGCCGCCAGCGTCGTCTCCCTCGCGCGCGACAACGACCGCTACGGCAGGATCATCATCGAGGAGGACGGCGTCCCGCCGCTGCTGCGCCTCATCAAGGAGGGCCGCCCCGAGGGCCAGGAGAGCGCCGCGCTCGCCATCGGTCTGCTCGGTCGCGACCCTGAGTGTGTCGAGCTCATGGTGCTCGCCGGGGTCTGCACCGCATTCTCCAAGATCCTCAAGGACGCGCCCATGAAGGTGCAGGGCATGGTGGCATGGGCTGTCTCCGAGCTCGCCACCAACCACCCAAAATGCCAGGACGCGTTCATGCAGAGCAACGTGATCCGCCTGCTTGTCTCCCACCTCGCCTTCGAGACGGTGCAGGAGCACTCCAAGTACGCTGTCGCATCCAAGATGTCCATACATTCCGTGCTCATGGACAAGAAGAACATCGACAACCCCGCGCCGCATCAGGACCCGTTAGAAGCAGGTGAACAAACCAGCACCATGGCAGCGAAGCCCACCGGTGGCGGTGGCGCAAGTGTCAGCTCGAGCGCGCCAGGTGCTGGGAGCTCGAGCGGCGTCAGCGTCGCCGGGACGAAGCAGCACAATGCGTCCTTGTCGGGGTCGACCACGAGGGGGAGGGAGTTCGAGGACCCAGAGACCAAAGCCTACCTGAAAGCCCATGCTGCCAGGGCGCTGTGGCAGCTCGCCATGGGCAATGCAGCTGTCTGCAAGAACATCACAGAGTCCAGGGCGCTGCTGTGCTTCTCGGTTCTCCTGGAGAAAGGCGTGGACGATGTACAGTACAATTCTGCAATGGCCCTCATGGAGATCTGCCGGGTCGCAGAGCAGAACGCCGACCTCCGGCGGTCAGCATTCAAGCCAACATCTCCCGCGGCTCGTGCCGTCGTCGATCAGCTCCTTCGCGTCGTCCAGAAGGCTGACTATGACGAGCTCCTGATTCCCTGCATCATATCATTGGGCTGCCTGTCCAGAACCTTCAGGGCAACAGAGACCCGGATCATTGGGCCATTGGTGCATCTTCTTGATGAGAGGGAAGCGGATGTCACCCGGGAAGCTGCCGTTGCGCTGACCAAGTTCGCCTGCACGGAGAATTACCTGCACGTCGACCATTCTAAGGCGATCATCAACGCCGGTGGCGCGAAGCACCTAGTCCAGCTTGTGTACTTCGGCGAGCAGGTTGTTCAGATTGCGGCGCTCCTCCTCGTGTGCTACATTGCGCACAATGTCCCCGACAGCGAGGAGTTGGCGCAGGCGGAGATCCTCATGGTGCTTGAATGGGCATCCAAGCAAGCATACATGGTGCAGGATCCATTGATCGAGAGCTTGTTGCCAGAGGCGAAGATTAGGATGGAACTCTACCAATCCAGAGGGGCAAAAGGTTACCATTGAATCGCCAGTTTTGTTGCAGAGAGTCGTGTAGTAAGAAAACAAGATGGCTTCTTCTTCACACCTGCCGGCTACTGTATATACATCAGGTGCCTTTATTTATAACTCTGCTTGACCTTTTTTGAACCCAACATAGGTTAAAATTGTTGAAACAATCTTGCGATTCCTATGTTTGATTGGGGCCTAGGGCCGTGATACCGGACGATTAATTTTGTCGCGAACATCACAAGGTTTTGTAGGCTTTGATGTTCGTTCTTAACTCTCTTTTTTTGAACGAATGTCAGGGGACCTGCCATTATTCATTTTATTAAGATGGAAAATAAAAACTGTACAAACAAAGAAAAAAGAGGAAAAATTGTACAAGCGTGAAGCCCAGCCGAGAAATTAATAGACAACAACACCGCACCACACACGAGAACATTATCCGGAACATCTAGCCAAGCATCACTAACACCGAAGCTATATGTTACACACCACCTAGCACAACGCTGCCGTGGCCAACACATAAGCTCAACAACAACAACGACACGAGCTGAAGACGCCACGGAAGTCCCCTATGCAACGCACCAACCCGCAAAGGGCACAGAGCTCATTGTCGCGACATTTCCATCACCTTCACCGCCATGACATACACTCCACCGTCTCGACACGCCGCAGCCCCATCACACCACTGTGCCACCCACACTAGTACCACTGCCGCGACACACCATCGCCCCAAAGCGATGTTGAGGGGTTTGATGTCGGTCAACTGCCGATGCGCTCCACCCACCACAACGTACCACCACAGCGCTCGTGTCACACACCCACGCCACCGCCGTGACCCTTTTGTCAAGGGACCCGTCGCTAGCCAGAGCACCATGCGCGTCGCCCGTCGCGACACACCACTGTTGCGTCGTCGTGGCGCTCACCCACGCCACCGCGGCCCTCTGCCGAGGGGCCCACCGCCGGCCAGTGCACCACATGCGTCGCCCACCGCAACACGCTGCAAAGGGGATGGCCGCCGGCCAGAACCATGCGCCAGAACACCGCGTGCCACGCTGCCTCAACAGGTCCACACCACCGAAACCGTTGTGTTGCCCCAACTGACATCACTTACCCAGACCTCCCCGTGCCTGCTTCGACCACCGCAACCCCCGCGTGCACCTCACGTGCAACCGCGACAAGCACCAAAAGGTTCGGCCAAATTTGACAATGAGAAGGGAAGATCCGGCTTGATCTAGCGGAAGGAAGCAGGGCCTAGCCGGATCCGGGCTAGATCTGACCAAGAGGATGTAAGGCCGGCCCCGTGCCATTGGCTCACGACCGTATCGATACCCCAGGCCACGACAACCACTTCACCGATGCCACTGACTGCCGTGTCCTGGCTGTCGACATCCGACAACATACGAATCTTGAGGGGGACACCTCATATCTACGACTACAAAACCTCGATCTTGCACCCCAGCCTACACATGCGGTGGTCCTTGTGGAACTTCACCACCAGCGGTGCCATCTCCGCCGCGCGCCGCCGCATGAACCCGAGCATCTCCCTTGGTGATGACTGGTGGTATTTTTTTTTTGGGTGGAGTTTAGCATCTTTTACTCACATTGTTTTACTCGTTTACTGAGAATGAACTTCTCAACTAAAGACCCAAACTTTAATAATTTCCTTCGCATGATTTATCTATGATTATATCTCCTGTAAGTCTTTAAAAAATGATTCTCCTATAAGTCTTGGCTCATGGCTACCTTCACTGATCAGGAGTGACCCAAGGTCCCCTGTCATAGTGCCATTCGCATGATTATTTCGGGAATGCATAACTATTAGCTTCTGTAGTTGCCAAGTTCAATCTGCAAACATGACCCTGTCATGTTTTCAGTAAAACAGTGGGACAAATTTTAATTCAGACTTCGTTGTGGATGATGTACCCTTGGCTACTGCTGCAAGAGACCACATTTTTCAGTCCAGGAAGGTAAGGTTTCATTCATGGTACTAATATTCTTTGCAATGATATGGCTCATGGAGCAAGCGTTAGAACAAGAAACATAAACCTGCCAGTGTCACTATAATGTTCTGACGTTTGGCACAATTTTTTCTTGTCCATGTACATTCTATTTGGATGTGTATTTTTTATTATTCAAGTTTGTATTATAAATTGGCCTTATAAATTGATGCATCTGTCGTATTAAAGTGGTTGAATGTACATGTGGTGTGGCCATTGTCTGAAACCGATACAACTTTGTGTTGCGCCTTTACCTGTCACAGTGAAACGAATCCGATCGATCCATTGATACAATTTTGTGGTGTTCTATCGATTTAACAGAAAGTTATTGATCGTTGTCTCATGCAAGCAATACTGGTGATTTCTCGACTCTCGAGAATTGAGATCGGGGAAGAAGTGAAAAATCTGCCCCAAAATTCTTTCTTTGGTTCCAATGCAAGCAGGAGCAGGTAGCAACATCTACATGGTTGCCTCGCGGATTGGTTAATGTTCAACTGCTGAGTCAGTGATTGGGCTATCGATTGACTCTGCTAAATTGTTATCATTCTAAAGTGGGATTTAAGTTTGTTCTGTTGCTGGGTCAAACCCACAGTGATAACAAAACATTATAGACCCAGTGTAACGGAGAGGCCCAATTAAAGACAGGCCTCTCCTAGCCTCTTGCAGGCTCCAGTTTTATTTTTTATGTTTCTTTTCGAAAGAGATATAGTTAGTTAACAAAGCTAGACTTAACCGCTCTCATTCTGCGAAGTTGATGATTTTTACAAATGGGTGGTTCTGAGTTTCTACTTCTGAAGAAATATAAAGTTGTGAACCGCGTTTTCAGAAGATTCATTAGGTTGAGCTTAAAAGGCGAGCGAATCTTGATTGCAGCAGACACATATCTTATCCGCGTTGCAAGTTGCGTCATCCTTGATCCAGGATCTGAATCCAAAGGAATCCATCCCTCTGATTTATCTGTTAACAAACCAGACCTAGGGCACGAGTTTTGGTCTAAAGTGAACTTCTCATCCAACCAGTAGCCTATATAAAGGAGAGAGGATCCCAATCATCGTACTATAGTTTTCAGAAGAGCAATAAAGATAAGCCAGAAGTTCTCTCATATCTCTGTGTTCAATATATTATTATGTTCTTGTATTGTTCTTACGATTCTGAGTTTGTCTACGAGGTAATCGCTCGGACTGGACTCGTCAGCGACAGTTCCTCAACACGTTATCAGCACGATCGACTCTCCTCGGATCGAAAGGTAACCGTCGTAGTACGACACTCATAGATTGAATCGTTTTTCTAGATTGCTTTAAATTCTGCAAATTTGGCTCTCTAGATTATATCCTACGGTGCAAATCCGTTCTAATCTACCGCGGACCAACTTGAAATCGTCTGCATAATGCCGATCGGTAGATTGCATGAAAAAGTGGATGTTTGATTGTACCGTAGATTGAAAATTACAAATACGTTCTAATCTACCGCGAGCTGACTTGAAGTTGCCGGCCAAGTCGATCGGTAATTATACGAATAGTAATCCTCAGATGAACAGTACACATATTGCATGAACAGTAACACACGAGAGAAAGGGGGGCACAGTCCCGTACGGTTGCACCCTCACCAGCCCTGTACGGTCGCCGCACCACCGGCCTCACCCACCTCCGGCATCCTGCCAAGAACGGCCTCCCGCTGTGCACACAAGAAGTCGCGCCACCTCGCGCTAGCAGCACCGCCCGAAGCCGCCGGCCCGCCTCCGCGAGGCGGCGTCGCCGCCGTGCCTTCCGGTCACCTCGCCCGTGGCGGCGTCGCGCGCATCGCGTGCCTTCCCGCTCCGCCACCTTTGCCGTAGTGGTGCGGCCACACGCGCGCCTTCCCGCTCGGCCACCCGCCGGCGCTTCCTCGAACGCCCGGCTTGCGGCGCTTGAAGCGCCGCCATGTCACCCTAAGCCCAGCGCCGCGCCCACGGTAGAACGTTATCACACGCCGCTCACGCATGCGGCTGCCGCGCCTGGCGAAGCCGGCCGCCGCCGCCATGTTGAATAGGGGTTGGGGAAACCCTACCCACCTCTGTCGGTTTTGAGCCGGTCGAAGCGGGCCGGCCATTTTGGGCTAGGAGGGCCCGATGGACCGGGAGCGCGAATCGGCCCGATCGGCCGAAAGAAAAGAAAAAAAATCAAGGAAAAGAAAAAAAATTCCAAAATTTGCAAAAAGGTCACCGGGAATTCTAAAAATTGTGCGAAAATTTTTCTCAGAACAGAAAATTAGCGGTTTAGCCCCTGAAAATAGCAGAATTCTTCAAAAATCATATTCTAGTAGAAAAGGGGATCGAGAATTCAATTTTTGAATCGATTTTATTATTTGAAGCACGTTTAAATTTGTTATTATTATTTCTATTCAATTTATGTATTTTATTTACTATTTTTTATTGTTTATATTGCTTTTAATCACTGAAAATAGCAGTAAATTATGAAAAATGCATAGAAAAATACGGGAATATTATGAGAATTTTTGTAACTATTTTATGTAAATTACTAGCAGTAATCTTATGAACTCTTTGCATGAATATGAAGATGACTGGCATTACTAACCGGGAGTTCGAAGAGCTGGCCCAGCATGGCCACAATTACCTGACTTGCATCAGATGTCGAAATTGTACTTGATGCTAAGAAGCTCTGTGCTGCTATTGGACTTGGCACCTTGAAGTATGTCACTCCAACTGTTGAGGAGAATGATCAAGCACTTTATTTTCTTAGACACCATCTCTACGTAACGCTTAAGAATGAGTATATGGCAGAAAAAAACGCACTAGCTTTTATGGACCGCACTGAAGAAGTGGTTGAGAAGCTTAAACACACCATTCTTCCTCGGGCAGAGGAGGAATGAAACCGACTACGTTTTGCTGACTACAAGACCGTGGGGGAGTAAAATTATGCATTGCACAAAATTAGTACAAGTGTTCAACTCTATGGTAAGGTAACCACGGATGAGCAGAAGATCGAGAAAACTCTCTACCTTTCATCAAAACGTGGTGCAATCTGCACACAACTATCATCAATGTGGCTACAAGGAGTATGTCGAACTGATTGACATCATGCAAGTTGTGGAAGCTCAAGATGATATTTTCAGAAAGAACTACATCTCACAACCGCCTAGTAGCAACATTGGTCATGAAGTCAATACAAGCAGCTACAAGATGAGGAAGACTCACTCAAAGGAAAGAGGCAAGAAGGGTAAGGTCATGGGTCGCAAAACAAAGCAAAATGCTCAAGCCAAGAAGGGCGAACAAAAGAAGCGCAATGAGAAGCCCTATGGTTAGCAGGACCAAAGTTGCTACAAATGTGGCACTGGGGATATTGATCACGTATTTTTCGTGAGCCACAACACGTGATTGATGCTTTCAAGTCTAAAAAGAAAGGCAAAGGACGGCATGAGGCACACCTCACTATTGCAGGCACAGAGGATCCACAGTCATGGGTTGCACCCATGGATGTGGACAGCCCCCATCACACCTTCTTTGGACATCACAGCGGCAGCAGCTGTAGCTACCGAATAAGAGAAGATGGACATGGAGCAGATTCGGACAGAAGTTTGTTCATACTTCGTTGATTCGATCTAGTGCACGTATTGCACTTAGATTTTATAGTCATTTGCAGTTTATGGTTGTGATAGAATATTAAATTTTGAATAATGGTTGTAAGTTCCAGGAGAGCAAAGCATTAAATTCTTATGATGAGTCACGCAAGACTTTTTCCTGTATTAATAATAGCAAGTTATGTTCTGTTTTGAATATTTTATTTATGTGTGGATTGCTTCCTACCCCATTTTAGTAAATACTTTATATATCAGAACGTGTGTGCTACCCTATGGAGAAAGTGTGCTTAGCAGATAGCTGCACAACAAATACCATCTTAAGAGAGAGAAAATTTTCCAATCAATCAACAAGAATGCTGGTAGTCTTACGACAATCGCAAGCAGTGATACTTGTATAATAGGGTCAGGAAGAGCCACAATTATACTCCCAATGAGTACAACATGGGTCATTGAAGAAGCCTTGTTGTACTCAGAATCGACTAGAACTATCTTAAGCTCTAAAGATATTCGCGCTAACAGTCTCCACGTAAAGACTGAATAAGAGTATGGTAAGGAATACCTGCTCATTACAAAGCGCGAAGAAAATAGAAAAATGGTATTAGAACGGCTTCCTTCATATGAATCTGGGTTATACTACACTCACATTAAGGCACCTGTAGCCTGTACTGTCCCGAAATCCACTTTTAGAAGCTCTAAACTTTTCTGTCTCTAGCATAATAGATTAGGTCACCCCGGTCTTAGAATGATATGAAATATAATTACTAATTCTCAGGGATATAATGTTAATGTAAAGAATTGCTCAAATCAGGAAGATTTTGTGTGCCCCGTATGTGCCATCGGGGAGCTGATTACTAGACCCTCCAAAGAAGAAAAGATCTTAGTCTTTTCTACAGAAAGAACCAAAACCTAACTATGACTGACTATGCAGATGCCGGGTACCTGTTAGACCTGCATACAACTAAGTCACAAACAGGCTATGTATTCCAATGTGGTGTAACTGTAATTTCATGAAAATCGTATAAGCCAAGTCTTATATCTACTTCGACGAACTACTCAGAAATCATAGCACTGTACGAGGCCTCACGAGAATTTTCTTGGCTTTGGCGGATGATTCACCACATCCAGCAGTTATGTGGGTTGAATACCGCGCAAACCTCCACTATTATCTATGAAAATAATGCAGCTCGTGTTACACAAGTGCAGATGGTTATGTAAAGAATCCTCTCCCAAAGTATATCAACTCCAAGTTCTTCTATGCTCATAAATTACAAAAGATTGATGAAATTAAAGTACTGCATACTAAATCATGTGAAATTCTTGCAGATTTATTCACTAAGTCACTTCTAGCGTCTAGCTTTGAAAGATGCATATGTGAAATTGGAATGATGAGACTTAGAGAAGTGCAGAATTCAGGGGAAGAATCTTCACGAACTCTTTATTAAAGCTTGATCACGGAGATCGAGTACCCAAAGGATAAATCCTATAGATTAAATAAAATTTGGTGGATTGTACTCTTTTTCGCTTGACGAGTTTTCCTGAAGTTTCTCGGCTAAGGTTTTTAATGAGGCAATTCGTGCAACACAACAGAACATGTATCATGTACTCTTTTTCCAAAAAATTCACCACTGGATTTTTATAGAGTTTTGATGAGACATGAACATGACAGATGAGTGTCAAATGAGAGTGTTAAGAAATCGGGCCCAGGCCGAGAGTCCTGGTCCAAGGTGGACTCCTTATCCAACGAGTAGCCTATATAAAGGAGGGGGACCCCAACCATTGTATTACAGTTTTCAGAAGAACAATAAAGAGAAGGCGAGAGTCCCCTCATATTTCTGTGTTCAATCTATTATTTTGTTCTTGCGTTCTTATATTGTTCTTACGATTCTGAGTTTGTCTACAAGGTAATCGCTCGAACTGAACTTGTCAACGACAGTTTCTCAAAATTGCCGAGTCTACTCCTACAGTGGGAATTCTCTCAAGATACTAGTACTAGAAATCATATCATATGACAGCCAAATGAAACTTAAGCTTTTCTCTCTCTCTCTCTCTCACTCACCAAGAAACATAAGCTTTACCGAAAGCTGTCAGCCAGGCTTGCCAAGCGAAACATGACAGATATTATCAGAAATGGATCGTTAGCAACAGAAAGAGAGACGAACAATAAAAGCAATTTAGGTAGACGTCGTCAGGATTAGATTAGAGATGGGATCTACTTGAGTGGAATCTATCCCGATTGGAGTAGTAGGCGGTAGCTTTCTATCAAGACCGATCACTGACCCGCAACAAAACGCCAAACAGGATCAAGTGTTGGTTCTGCAAAGCAAGGATCGACACGGGGACAATACATGAATCGCTTTACATCTTGGCGAGATCGAAGGGGGGGGAAACGATAATCCGAAATCTGCTTTTGCATATGGTCCATGCACGGAAGCATGCTTACTGGCGTGGCACTGACAAGACGCGCCTTAACTAGTCTGATGACCGTAGCATGTGGCTCATGCTCTGTCTGAACTCTGAAGTAGTCGTCGTACCACGCACCCGAAGTCTCGTACGCAGATTCAGTATAAGTGCCGGCTCGAATTCATCACGACAACATGCTTGGGCAGCGGGGAATGACATAACAGCAAGCTCTTCTAGTGTTTCCTCCTGATGATCTCTTGCCTTTTTCTTTTCAGAAAGGAGGAGAAGGGTTAAAGAAAAGTAGCACTAGTCCACCAGGGAAGACGCGATAGATGGAGGTGGTGGCAAAAGTGCCTAATCCGATCTCTGAACTCCTCGTTACACGCACATATAGATCACCGTCTACGCTTTCCACGGCGGCCTTCCTCGTGCGCTCACTTCACTTGTGGCATCTCGGGCGTTGCCTTTGCTTGCTTACGTGCGAAGAATCGTCGAAGAATTACAACGATCTATCTATTGGCAAGAGCGCTCATGGATTTTCATTGAATTAGCCTTTTGCAGGGTGGCGCCTTCCTAATATGTACACCAGAACATGATCCAATATGTTACGGATTAGTGGCTGTAGTAAGTTGCAGGCTTGAAATCAGCAGGCTGCAAGGTGCTCCGCCCGGCGCCCCTGAACAAGTGTGACAAGAAGCAAGTCAAGCTAATCTATGTGGCAAAATCATCGAGGAAAGTCACAGCGACCTTCAAGGAAATGGAAATGCAACGGTTGGAGCCATCAGACAAATGTCTCTATACCTGTAATTCCCACCTCTACTGATGCAGCAGTAGACGCTTCTCCTACGCCCACCGCCACCGCATCCATCTCCTTGCTGTCGACCACCTTCTCTGTCTCTGTGGCCACTAGTATCATCTATTCATCCCCCGTTACTTGTTCCTCGTCCATGTTCGTCAAGGTCGGCCCGCACGGCCGCACCTATAGGGATCAGAGTTAGAGACCAGCTAGGGCGTTGTTGTGCTCGACCTAGCAAGAACAAGCTGCTCTCCGCCGTTATCGCTTCCTCCTCCTCCCCCTCCTCCTCCTCTTCTTCTTCCACCCCACGGGTACTCGTACGCGGCGGCCAACTTGACAGCGGGTTCCGGTAAGATCTCACAGCAGCGTGCCCGGGGAAGGCCAAATCCGGTTGTCCACCTTGCCACCATTGCTGGCCTTCGACTCCAGGAGCTGGGGAAGAAGAAGCGCGGTGCGGAGCTCAAAACTTGTTGAAACCGTGTGAAACTTTCTGAAACATCTTGGAAACATGCTGAAACACACATGAAACTTGTCGGTTCGGAGGGGGTACGGAGACCGTTCAGACGGAGGTGGACCAGTAGGCTGACTCTAGAATAGAGTCTGGTAGGCGTATATGTCGTCGTGATGAGCCATGCTGACCTGGGGGACGCCTTCGAAGAATTCATCCATGACGGAGGCTATAAAACCACTCTAGGGGTACGATGCCTGCAACTCCAGCTGCGCGGATGAGCAATGGCCTTGGACGTACGGGGTCCTCGCGTACCCGGAGGAGGTCTGACCTTGAACGTACGGTTGGACAGCGAACCTGGAGGAGCTCTGCCCTTGAACGTACGGTGGGGCAGCGAACCCAGAGGAGCTCTACCCTGCGTACGCTATAAACCCTGGCTGCCTGGCAGGAGTTGGGATGCCCGTATCCTCATCATCAGTCGACGTGAACTGGCCGTCACCCCCACGACCAATGGAAGGCTGCAAGACGGAACAATGTTAGTACAAATAAACACTCTGGACGAGGAGGTAGGAGATTCTTAGTTTACGTTCAGAGTGTTTATTTGTACTAACATTGTTCCAGACTCTGCTCCAGAGTCAGCCTACTGGTTCACCTCTGCCTCAACGATCTCTGTATTCCCTCCAAATCGACACGCGTTCTCCGGACCGGTGGACGTATTCCACGAGTCATGCTTGGCGCAAAATAAGGCCGCACACGTGGACGTAGCTACAGCAGACAGAGAGTAGTGGCTCAGACGAGTGAGCTATATAGTATCGCGTGTTATGCGATTTTGTTTTACTATACTTGTACGCGTATTTTGGTTATTACGTGTGTATTCCAGCGCCATATTGTATATCGACATCTCCAATGGAGTTGCAATGCGGTTTTTTTATACATTCTAAGTCACATGATATCATGAAATCCTAATTTATGAAACCTAAAATTGAAATTTTCGTGACCTAAATTCTAAATTTTTGAGACAATACTAGAACACATATAAAATTGCCAAAATATTACACAATTAAGTCCACTGCGTGAGAAGACTTCAAAATAAAATTTATAATTTTTGGAGCTTATTTTCTATATTTATTGATTCGTACGAACAAGACACTTATACGAAATAACGATAAAAATTCCGAACGAATAAAATTATAGAAAATTTACACAAGCAAGTACATGGTGTCAGGAGGCTCAACAAAAAATTTTATAATTTTTTGAACTCATTTGCTATATTTTAAAATTCCTCCAAAGTTCAAACCCTAACTAATTACCTAACTAACTTAACCACTAATTACCTAGCTAATTGGATGGTACATGGTGACCTTGCGCCAACGGTTGGCGCATGGCCATCATCTTGCCAATACCGAGTGGCGGGGCGAGCGGCGGTCGGCGGCTAGGTGGCGAAATTTGGTGGCTGCGTCGGCGGTCGGCGTTGGTGCACGACACATGTGATATCGGGCGTTGGCGTAAGGTAGTCGTGCGTCAACGATGTCATATTTGCTAATACGTTTTGCATACGATCATATATGTAAATATATTATCAAAACATGCTATATTAACAAAAAAAATTCGGCCATCTTATGATTTTAAAAATTCAGCCGGCCATCTTATGATTTTAAAAATTCAGCCATCTTATGATTTCATCGTGGACCGACTCACGTTCACGTATTTCGACCCAAGCTTGATCCGCTCTGTGCATTCGTATATTATTGAAAAACTGAATCCCGACACTAATGCCATGATGATCTAAACGGAACTGAATCCACCGAAAACTCGAGGAGCCAAACACGTCATTGTTTCTCCCATCTTCCTGGCTTCCTGCTGCAAAAGCGCGAGACCAGCCGCTCGGTGGGCGTGGCAACTATTTTTAAATTTTTCGTCGCAAAACAGTGCGATTTTAGCTGATATCGTAACCCCATGAGCGGAGGCTGACTTCGTGTTGCTCTTCTGTTTCCCACACATCCGTGTACAACTTTGCACGCCGTACACAAAGCGTGACGATCAAACGACAAGACGAAATCAAACCCATGCATGCAGCAACAGGTCATACAGACGAACAAACAATCGTGTCACGCTCAGAATATCGGAGCCAACTGCTAGTAGCCATCCTTGTAAATATCCTAATGGATCTAGTCTGATTTGTTTCCTTTGTACACCTGGAAGTGACGAGGTGGAAAAATACTCTTTATAAATTTCTAACGCCCCCAGCCCAGTGACGCGAGAGGAAATCAAGCAAGCAACGCGAGGAGCAGCCAGTCAATGGAGGTCGGCTCGGCCGCCGATCTCGTCGATCGGTGGTTATAAAACCAGCAAGCGCGAGTGAGAGAGGCTTACGGCCACACACGCAGACTGAAACTGAGATTAGCCGAGGAGCAGTGAAGTGAGTTTATGGACCGTGGCTGCTGCGATCGTGCCCACTCCCGCTCCCCAACCGCCGCCACCTTCCAATTACACGGCCGCCCCCGAACCCCGTCCTCCTCCTCCTCGTCCTAGTCTACTTCGCTCCTCCGATTAGGCAAGCTCCCCAATCACCACCACGCCTTTACTCCTGCTCCCCAAGAAGGCAGCTTGATTCTGTGCTCACATGGCTCCCCAGCTGCTGCTCCTCGGCTCCCCGACCTCGATAGCCTTCCTCATTCTTTCCTTCTTCCAAGGTATCCATCGATCCATCCATTGGTGCTAGCTCCGTGCTAATCTTCTTGTATTGCTTGTGATTTGAAGGCAATAATAAAGTTGCGAGCTTGATTAATTTCGATTGGTGAATGGATGTGTTCGGATTTGTGGTTTCTTGCGGTTGCGCAGGGTCAGTGGGCGCCATCACGTTCACCTTCACCAACCGGTGCGCGGACACGGTGTGGCCCGGGTTGCTCTCCGGCTCCGGCACGCCGCCGCTCGAGACCACCGGCTTCGCGCTCTCGCCGGGGCAGTCGCGCTCGCTCTACGCGCCCTCGGGGTGGTCGGGCCGCTTCTGGGCGCGCTCGGGCTGCGATTTCGACGGCTCCGGGAAGGGCTCCTGCTCCACGGGGGACTGCGGCTCCGGCGAGGTGGAGTGCCGTGGCGCGGGGGCCTCGCCGCCCGCCACGCTCGCCGAGTTCACCCTCGACGGCGCCGACGGCAAGGACTTCTACGACGTCAGCCTCGTCGATGGCTACAATCTGCCCATGCTCGTTCAGGCGGCCGCGCCTGGGTGCCCCGACACCGGCTGCCTCGTCGACCTCAACGAGCGGTGCCCCTCGGAGCTCCGCGCCGGCGACGGCCGCGCGTGCCGCAGCGCGTGCGAGGCGTTCGGCCGGCCCGAGTACTGCTGCAACGGCGCGTACGGGAACCCGGACACGTGCCACCCCTCCCAGTACTCGCAGCTCTTCAAGTCGGCGTGCCCCAAGTCCTACAGCTACGCCTACGACGACGCCACCTCCACCTTCACCTGCAACCACACCGATTACACCATCACCTTCTGCCCAAGATCCACTCCACGCAGGTACCTTTCTGAATTCCTGATGCTTTTATAGTACGATCTCAAGAGTCTCCATTGCAATAATTGTGCTGTAGATTTCATTCAACTGTGGTATTATATTATTCTTTGAGATAGAACCAAAAAAATATATCAGATTTTGATTTGGGGTGTGAAACGGGGAAAGAGGGGAGAAGGTGACAGAGTTAGGCATGAACAAAGAAAAGAAGCCTTGATTGAGTTGTTCTCCCCTTCTTTCTTTTGCCTTTGTTCCGTCCCCGCCTTGTATGTCGATGGTATTGACTAGAAAGTTGCGATTGCCTAGTTGAAACTAGGAACAGCAAGAACACATAGAATGACTCGGGATCTCAAGCTTTTTCGTTCTAATTAACCATTCTTGTTTGTTGTTACTGGCATTAAGTTGTGATATCAATCTCCTTTGACATTTTGCAGTGAGAAATCTAAGAGCACATCGCGGAGGCCGAGCCACGAGCAGCTCGAAGACGACGTGTGGCTGGCGACCTTGAAGACCAGCGGCGCGGGTGCAGCGACGGCGGCGTCATGGTCGGAGTCCGTAGCCTTCCAAGCAGCCCTGGCAATTGCAGTGGCTATCATGCTTGCTGCAGCACAGGGGCATCCTCTGCCCAGCTTGCTATGATTCGGCCTTTGGCAAGGTGGTGATTCTTGATCCATAGGAGCGATCCAATTTGTTTTCGGGACAAAAGAGGATTGGATGCAGCAATTGCGAGGAGACGTGGAGAGCATATTCTTTAGGCCTTTTTGTTTGTGGATAGAGAACGTGAAAGGTTCACAAGTTGGCAATTGTAGTTCATGTACTGCTTTGCATTACTTTATTGCCTTTCAGAAACCTTGTTCCTCGAGTTATGTTCTTCTTTGTGCATTACTTTTTTTTGGGGGGTCTGGATCAATGCGCCATTCAGACAGCGCTCTGAAATGAGAAGAATATAGGATCTGATACTGTTATCTTTTTACTTGTGGGCTCCTTTCTTGTTCGTGTGTGTGAAAGCTTGAGGAATTTTTTTTAAAAAAAAATTATAAAAATAAACAGTTGACCCAAAAAATAACAAAAATAGGTTCTCGGGAGGACAAACTATTTCGTTAATAGAAGCAACAACGTGGTGCTGACCATGTCAAATGACAGAATACTCTACTCTGCCATGATCACCAAGTACATGGAGAAGAAGAGTAAGAAGGGTGAGATGCATCGTGCATTCAAGATGGGCACAAGGGAGCTTCGTTTTGAGGTAACGTGCAGGGATAAAGTACGTCGCAGGATGAACCACGAGAGGATTACCCACGAGTGCACGCTACGCCGCTCTAGTTGCGTTTGCACTTGCAACAAGCCCCTTCTTCTGCATAGGCACTGCTCTCATGTTATGGTCGCATGTTCCACAGTGGCACAGCATCCTGAGCAGTACCACTCCTATTATTTCAACAAGGAGGCGGTGATGCAAACATAGAGTGCAGAGATGTATGGTTACGTCGTGGCTGGCCATTTCACTGGCCATCCGAGCTGGGAGCAACTAATCTAGGTCGCGAACATTGAAAGGCAGAAGGAAAAGGTCAGCCGGCGATAGGTACGATGCATCAGGAACGACATGGACGAAGCAGCAGCCGGACGTTGTACGAAGAAGTGTTCCATTTGCAGTTAGTGTGGGAGCACCTTCAAGAAATACCCGACGACAAATCCTTAGGACGAAGGAGACACCGGCACTCTGGACGTCGCTGCGGGGACTTCATCCGTTCGCCCGACTCGAGGCAGTCCACTGCCACAGGAAAGCACGAAAAGTTGTAAAATGTGATTGGCAATGTTCTGGAATATCATTTTCATTTGTAAAAAACTAAGTGTTATGATGTTTTGCTCAATGTTATGTAATATCAGTGTGACATGTTGTAGTTTTGAGCAATGACAAATTCACATGATTTTATCTTCCTTACCCGCTTGTGGGAGGTGTTGGGGTTGTGCTTGTCCCTCTATCTTTTGTTCACATTTACACGATCTTGACTTCGGTCAATTTACTCCATAGACCGAAGGTAAATTGTAAGGTAAGAAACCGGAAATACATTAGAGTCCACAAACAGAAGAACGTTACACATGTTCATATGGCATGATGGTTCGGCAATTACTTTAGTTATCCTCGCTGCTACTATGGTACGCTAAGCCACAAGTATCCAGACAATGTAAGTATACATACCTTTAAAAGATAGTAAAAAATATGACAGGTAGGACGGGAGACTACTACGGAATGGCTCAACATACTGCGTGGACCAGAGTCATTTACCGTTCCTTGCGAGCTTAGTGTTGTAGTCCTCGTCGGTCTCCCTCGCCTTGGCCACCATATCCGGAAAAAGGAAAGGAAAAGAAAGAATGAAGATACGGTGAACAAAGATAAAAGACAAAAAGGGGATGCAATTAGGCAAAGATGTTGATAATGCTCATCAACCACCACAATGGAAAGGAGAACAGGGAGCCGACTGTGAAAACCTCCTCAATACTTAATTAACAATTATCACAGCACTACAAAGCATTCTGTTTGACATAAAACTGACAGGTGTAGTAGAATCTTGAAGCACTACAAAGCAAAGTACTTTGTTTTTTTTAATAGAGGCATGAATCTTGAAGCACTCCAACAACGAGGATAGTACATGAGATTCCATATATATGTGCAAAAAATTACACCCGAAAAAGAGGTAGTTGTTATGAATATTATGTGTATGTATTTAGAAACCTAATGAGCAATATATATAGGATGTACAAAAGGTGTATGCCATATATAGTTAAGGCAATACAAAATGAAGATAATGAAATACAAAAGGATTTCTATCTCTAACATATCTCTAACACACCCCTCAAATGCAAGGCGTATGTAATAGTATTGCATTTGGAAAGGGTTGACACTAAACTAGCGACAATCCAAAGTCCGAGTCTCGATAATATCGTCGTAGCATGCAACACTTGGAAAATATATCGATAAAAGTTCTCCTCCAATTCGGGGTCGTGTGACAGCCCATAAAGCATAAGGTAAGATCTCCTCCCATCTGGGCTCATGCGACAGCCTATAAAACACAAGGTGCGGGAGCAAAGCCGACCGCGGCAATACGACGAAGAAGATGATAAAACCAATAAATATAGAGAAAGCTATCATGTCAAACCGAATAGGAATAAATAGAAACATGGCGGCGCAGATCGTAACTCAAGACAGTGGCGGCGAAGTGCACAAGAAACACAACAAAGACACAATGCAAAAGAAGCGTGACACATTGCACAAGAAGTGCAAAGCACAACGGAGACGTGGTGCAGAAGAAGCGTGGCGGCCTTAAAAGTTGCGACGGTGGATCTGCAGCGGGTCGAAGAAAAGGGAAGCGGCTGCTGCCGTGCAAAGAAATTCATATACTTTTATGACTGATAATAATTTTGTGGGTTCGAATGGCTTTCACGAACTCAAAGATAGAGTGGTACGGACTTGGATGGACGCAATAGAAGAAAAAGACACAAATGAGCATCAGATTAATTAGTAGCAGAGCGTAATTGGAACTAGCAGTAGCAAAACCGTGTAACCAGAACTAGCAGTGGAAAAATCAAATCTCAATCTCCGCCCCCACCGACAGCAGCAGCACATATCACAAACAATCCCGAACCACTTTGGGAAGGATGTGTTTATCTGGGCCACCTCACCATCTGTATCCTCCCCAAAAAGTGACCTATACACAGACTCATCTTCCTCTTCCTTCCTTCTACCCCCTCTCCACCGAAGCTTCTCCCGTCGAGACCCAACCACAGTTGCGGCGGCGCGGGCAGACGAGGAGGTAGAGCGGCAGGCACTGGCGGCAATAAAAAGTCGTGGCGCGAGTAGAGGAGCTAGCGGACACCTGGATCCGAGCGACGGGAGTCCAAGAAGATGAGCGGTGGCTCAGATTCGAAGCGGGAGAGCACGGGTTTAGGTTTTTAGGGTTTAGGGAGTCCAAGAAGATCCCCTGAGTGTCAGTTGAAGGAGGCGGTTAATCGGTGCAGATCGATGTGGCAGCAGCCGAAGGGGAAGGAGCTGCCGGAGGGGACAGCCTCGACGGAAGCTAGAAGGAGGCCACCCCCAGGAGCGAAGACCGGTCCTCCTGGGGCAGCGGCAGTGGAGGCGAGTAGAGGCTAGGAGGCGGCGGCTACAATAACCCTAACTCTAACCTTACTCTGATACCATGTTATAAATATTGTGTGTATGTATTCAGAGGCTCAATGAGCAATATATATAGGATGTAGAAGAGGTGTATGCCATATATAGATAAAACAATACAAAAAGTAGATAAAAAATACAAAAAGAATTGCTATATCTAACATATCTCTAACCGTAGTAAAATTTCCGGGTAAAGTATACTACCTGTCCTTTGACCTAACTGTCTAACGGGACATATCCAGTGAAAACAATCAGGCGAACCAGTTTGGTTTGAGCTCTGGTCCGTTTTAGAGTAGTAAAATATTAGTGAAATCCTGATTTAATTGCCTATACGATGCGATGTGTTTCCACATGTATTTAAGGTAAAATCAATCATTATCGGTGCAAGCAAGGATGAAGCTAAATAAAATACGAAAAGGCCTGGTTAGCCAACTCCGAGCCACCAAGAAGCATCTTTTCAGGGTCTCTCAGCCATCCACTTATTACGACGCTGCGCTAGCCTGATTTCGTCTCTTTGCCATGGAACTTGAGAAGACAAAGTAAACTTTGTGGCCCGAGCAGGGTTCAGCCGAGACAGGCTTTGGCGTATGCATCCGGATTGACGTGCTCGGTCGAGCCGAAGTATGTGCGCGAGCGCGAGGCGTCGTGAGCGATCCTGACCCTGTTTCTGTTGCAGATCGGTTTAAGGAGAGGCGTTCAGGTGCAGGTCGCCAAGTACAGTTAAAATTAGAAGCAGTGACGCGTGATCCCAGAAAGCAACAACAACTTCTTAGGTTGATAGCCATATTACTCGACCATTTTAAGCTTTAGTTGCGCTTGGATGTTTCGTGCTTCGTCGGCCACCGCAATGCCTCGTCTCATTATCTCGTGGCTTTACCGCCCATGGTATGCCGCAACATGAACTGAAGGCAACGAGCAAGAAGCAGAAAGTAAAGCAGTGGTGATGAGTGTTAGCAACTGACTAAACCGAGCTACCAAAATGAGTAAATGACAAAAACTATTTGGCTAACTTGTGGAAGAGTAGGAAAATAAAGCTGGGCCAGTGATTCATGGTCTGGTGAGGAAGAAGTTGAAGCAGGTTGGTTCGAACTTAATGAGATTTTTGGAGGTGCACGCAGCAGGGTGGCTATTTGAAGGGTTAAGTAATGGATGGACCTAAATGCTACAACAAACTCAGTGTTACTTTAATTTATTTTTAATTGGTTGGGGGGGGGGCTACAACCCACCTTGCCCCTAACTATCATCCGTATGTGATTAAAAGTCCAAGTTATTGAGTTTGAGTGTGATATGAAGATATCGCACTCGGCAGACATGGCGGTGTGGCCGGGGTCGCTCGTCGCTGCTGGCCCGACGGTGAGGAGCTTTTTATCGATGAACTTTCAACCGCGATTAGTCCTCTGTTCATATATATATATATAATACTTTTTACTCTCGGATGTAGTTACTCCCACTTTTGATATACCACCTAAAAAAAACTTGACATACTCCTTTATCACTTTGGGTATACTCATATACTAATTATAAGATACTCCAATGCGAACCACACGAAAAATTTATAAGAGAGTCCACACGTAAATACCTTCATATTCACACTAAAAAGAGTATATCTAAAAAATTATACATACCACCCCTGAAAAGGTGTGAATACCACTTAGATGGTCTTATATACTTGTTACTACACATACATACTCTCGGTTGCGCAAGACACTTCCTACGTTGTGAGATACGGAATAGGGAGTAACTACTCCCAGGAGTAGAAAAAAAAGCTTGCTATATATGATTAATATTTTTTACTCTCGGGCGATGCTCGGGCCCGCCCACTGCGTGTGGACCGAGCCGACAATGCGGAGCACCGAACAAGCCATTTTGGCCCATTAACCTATGGTCCTCACGCGTGACGTCACGCGTCTAGTGCACGCTATGACAAGATTGGAAGTAATTGTGATAATAATTTTACTACCGCACGTATCACCAAGTTTATTTCTTTTACGATTGTTTCATAGGAATATGGCTGGATGTGTAGTAAACGACGAGTGGAGTCCAGTAAATCTTCGTGTAACAAAGCAATAAAGTCATGTAGAGGTGATAGTAAATCTCTTTTAGCGATGCAGCAAATATTTTTTAGTAAACGCTAAGATAGGTTTTTATTTGCAAAAAATATATCATTCTGTTACCATTGTCGTCACCAAGCTAACGGTGAAAAACGTTTGTGAATCGGAGCTTCCAATCAAAAGTTATTACGAAAACAAAAATAAATATTCGTGTACAAAACAATGACCCGATTGTTTGCTAGTTGATTGTATACTTGTCTATACTAGTTGGCTAACATGGCAATAAAGTCATGTGAAGGTTGTAGTAACTTTCATTGTAACAGAGCAGTAAAGTCATCTGGTGGTTGTAGAAAATATTTTTTTTGTAACAGAGTAGTAAATTACAAGTAGAGTCCAGTAAATTTTTTATATAACAGAGCAGTAAAGTCATGTAGAGGCGGTAATAAATCTCTTTTAGCGACGCAGTAAATATTTTTCGTAAACGTGCATAGAGATTTTTATTCATGAGACTTATATCATTCTGTTACCCTTGTCGTCGCCAAGCTACCGGTGAAAACTGTTCATGAATCGGAGCTTCCAATCAAAAGTTGTTGCGAAAAAAACAAGCACTCATGAAGAAAAGAAGGAACTGGTTGTTTCTAGTTAGTTGTTTCCTTTTTTTATACTAGTTGGCTAAGATGGCAGTAAAGTCATGTGTAGGACGTAGCAAATCTCTTTTAGCGATGCAGTAAATCTTTTTTAATAAATGCAAAGAGAGGTTTTTATTTACGAGACTTATATCATCCTGTTACGCACGTCGTCACCAAGCTACCGGTGAAAACCGTTCGTGAATCGGACCTTCCAATCAAAAGTTATTGCAAAAAACAGAAAAGAAATATCCGTGTACAAAACAAGGAACCGATTGTTTGCTAGTTGGTTATTTACTTGTCTGCATGAGTTGGCAAAGATGATTATAAAGTCATGTGGAAGTTACAGTAAATTTCTTTATAATAGAGCAGTAAAGTCGTATAGAGGTTGAAGTAAATACTTTTTTTGTAACAGAGAAAGAAACTACAAGTGGAGTCCATAATTTTTTTTTTGTAATAGAGCAATAAAGTCATGTGGAAGTGATGGTAAATCTCTTTTAGCAATGCAGTAAATCTTTTTTAGTAAATACAAATAGTGGTTTTTATTTACGAGACTTATATCATTCTGTTACCCTCGTCATCACAAAGCTACATGTGAAAACTGTTCGTGAATCGGAGCTGCCAATCAAAAGTTATTACGAAAACAAGTAACTGATTGATTGCTAGTTAGTTGTCTACTCTTCTGTACTAGTTGGGCAAGATGGCCGTAAAGTCATGTGGGTGTCATAGTAAATCTCTTTTAGCAATGCAGTAAATCTTTTTTAGTAAACGCATAGAGATATTTTTATTTGCAAGACAAATATCATTCTGTTACCCTTGTTGTCACTAAGCTACCGGTGAAAACCGTTCATGAATCAGAGCTTCCAATCAAAAGTTCTTACGAAAACCAGAAAAGAAAAGTTCATGTACAAAACAAGGAACCGATTGTTTGCTAGTTAGTTGTTTACTTGTTTGTATTAGTTGGCTAGGATGACAATAAAGTCATATGCATGTTGCAGTAAATCTCTTTGTATCAGAGCAGTAAAGTCGTGTGGAGGTTAAAATAAATCTTTTTTTTGTAACAGAGCAGTAAACTACAAGTGGAGTCCATTAAATCTTTTTGTAACAGAGCTGTAAAGTCATGTGGAGGTGGTAGTAAATCTTTTTTAGCGATACAGTAAATCTTTTTTAGCATAGAGAGGTTTTTATTTGTAAGACTCGTATCATTATGTTACCCTTGTCGTCACCAAGCTACCGGTGAAAAACCGCTCGTAAATCAGAATTCCAAGCAAAAGTTACTGCAAAAATAATAATAATAAGAAGCATTCATGTGCAAAACAAGGAACTGATTATTTGCTAGTTAGTTGTCTACTTGTCTGTATTAGTTGGCTAAGATGGCAGTAAAGTCACCTGGAGGCCGTAATAAATCTCTTTTAGTGATGCAGTAAATCTTTTTAGTAAACCCACAAAAAGATGTTTTATTTGCAAGACTTATATCATTCTGTTACCCTCGTCGTTACCAAGCTACCGGTGAAAATCGTTCGTGAATCAGAGCTTCTAATCAAAAGTTATTACAAAAATAAATAAATAAACATTCATGTACAAAACAAGAAACTAATTGTTTGCTAGTTAGTTGTCTACTTGTATGTATTAGTTGGCTAAGATGACAATAAAGTCACCTAGAGGCCGTAGTAAATATCTTTTAGCGATGTAGTAAATCTTTTTAGTAAACGCACAAAGATATTTTTATTTACGAGGCTTATATCATTTTGTTACTCTCGTCGTCACCAAGCTACTGGTGAAAACCGTTTGTAAATCGGAGCTTCTAATCAAAAGTTATTACTACAATAAGAGAAAAATGCATTCACGTATAAAACAAGAACATGCATGTGTTCATTGCCAGATTAGACGATACTGAGACTTTTACCACCGATTGCAACACGCAGACTTGTGTTTTACCGCCGGTCCCAAGCGGGAAGCGCGCGAGCATGCTCTTAGGGGTTGAAGTGGTTTTTTCCTTTTCCTACGGCTAGCCTTGGGTCCATGGTGGACCCTCCTGGTCTAAGTTCATCCGGTTGGTACGCGCGACCCACGGGTACTTCTCCCCCTCGCATCGTGCGGGTTCCCCCAGGCCAAGGTCGGTGCTCACGAGGTGGCCCCAGACAGGGATTCTCGGGGCCTCCTTGCTTCTGGATACGTGGTGCTCTGCAACCTTCTCACACTCTTCGCACCCCCCGAAGGTACGCTTGGTACCCTCCGGGGCCCCTCGAAGGCATACTTGGCACCCTCTGGGGGCCCCTAGTCGTGCCTTCTGCCCGTAGCCCTCAGGGGCCTTTTTGTGGTCTTCGCCAGGTCATTGGGGCTGGTGGGTCACCCCTACAATAAGCCCCTCACGGTCGAGGTCTAACTTCGTTATGGCTGAAACTGCACCTTTTTCCCGCAAGGTCCAGGCACACCATCCCCTTCGGCCCAGCGTAGCTTGTTTTGTGCGAGCCCTTGAGAAATGTGCAAGCCGCTGCTATGTGCCATGAAGCGGGTGGTGGTAGTAATGGTGCACCCTTCGAAAGGCATGCAGACTGCTATTGCTATTAATGTGTCGCGTAGTAATGGCACACCCTCGAATCACGCTACAATTGATGGGATGTGGGTTGCTATGAGTGGGGCACGTGTCATTGGTAACTGGCTTGTGCCTCTTCGACTTTCACTCCTTGTCTTCTTCCACCCCTAGGGCCTATAAAAAGAGGGGTGACCCCCCTCATTTGCTCACGTGCTCAGTTATTTTCATTTGGAAATCGTGGACCTTTCATTTTGTGCTTCACACTCTTTGCTTCCTCTCACTTCTGCTTGCTCGTTGTGACCTCTAAAGGCTTGCTATGACGAAGCGAAGCAAGGACGGGGGTGGTGAGGTGGTGTATACCAGCGACCTCGGACGGTCGACGATGATGGAGCGCGTACTTCAGACCCTTGTCGATGAGGGGAAGCTGGAGTCCCTCGACAAGGTGCGCGTTCCTGGAGCAGAGACGGTGTCGGCGCCCTGGTCTGACAAGGCGGTGGTGTTAATGGCGTATTTCTACGTGGGCCTTTGGATGCCCTATGTCCCGCTTGTTTCCCAATTGGTCCAGCTATACGGGGCAGAGTTGGCGCAACTTACACCTAACACCCCCCGTGAAACTGGGGGTCTTCGAGTGGATCATGCAATCCGCTGGTGCAACGGACCGTGGGGCTCGACTATTCACGTAACTCCACAATGGTCACTGAACTTTAGTAGCATGAACTTTCAACCCCAAGGCTCGCCACAAGATGTACGTGCTCGCTTATGCGGCGCAGAACCGGTGGGAGACCGACTGGTTTCGGAGGTGGTTCTACCATACCTCCCTGGCGGGCGAGGGTCTTCGGTCCACTAGGGGGCTCATCCACCTCACCCCTCTCCCTAGATTGTGTTAACTTCATGGGAGGAAGTGTTCCTTTTGCTGTTGCTGAGCGCGGCAGCCAGGCTTTCCATGAGGGACCTCATGGAAGAGTTATGCGTGTTTCGGGTTTGGCCCCTCGTGTAGGGTTGGAGCGTCACTCCTAGGGAGCCCAAGGATGGGCTTCCCACTATAGTTGACCCAATCGACGAAGGTTTGGGCCTTCACTCTTTCCCCCTTTTTATATAACCGAAGTCGGCTTCCACTATAGTTGCCCCAATCGACGAGGTGGTCTGGAACGCGGAGATGCTTCTTGGCCCCTACACTGTGGAGGAGCACTCGAAGCGGCTATTGGTGGTGCAGGAACCCCGACTAAACCATGCCTACAAGGAAGGGGTGCGTTTGGCAGAATGCAAGGACCCAGACGAGGGGAAGAAAAAACAAGCTCGCGCCCCCGAGGAGTGCAATGTTGTGGGTCCAATCTCCACGGTGCCCCTGCGCTCTGTGTGCTCTGGGGGCGAAGGCGTCCCTTCGTACGCGTTGGAGAGGCTGACGAAGAGGGATCTGCATGGGTCACCACCTGGCCAGGCGGCACACTCTTCTTCTGGTAGCACCTTGGTGCCAAAGCGTCACACGTCCCCAGCAACCGATGTTGTGCTTGGGGCCTCCAGGTGCGGGGGAGTTGGGGCGCGAGAGGGGGTGGTGAGCTCCTTTTGCATCGCGGGCTTGCCCCTCGAGGAGTCCTCGACTGATAGCACCCTGTCGTGTGTTTATGACGGGGGCTCCAAGGGCTCTCAGGTTGTTCCTCCCACCCCGGGGCGCGACGTGATTGGGTTTTTTTTGTGTTAATCGCCCCTGTTCTTGCATATTTTCCTGAATGCATACACGTCTTGACTTGCGTTGCTTACTTAACAACTGTGAGTAATGAGGAAGAGGAGAGGGCGAGCGAAGGGGGCTATGTGCCGCAAAGCTCTGAGGCGTCGCCTTCGCGAGCTGCTGCCACGGCCGACCTGGGTCCGCTTTGCCCCGCGGACTTCAAGGTGAGCGCAGGCGCGGTGGAGGATTGCGAGGAGGTGTCGCATTTTGCCGCCCCGTCCTATGTGGGGACCTTTTTCAGAACATGCCCCTTAACTACCCGTGTGACACTTCTTTGGTTATACACCCTGATGCCATAGTGCGTGCTCACGGGCGATGTCCTACGTAGCTTTGCCGAGATCCAGAAGCGGGTGGACTTGAAGCATGTGCAGAATGAGGCCTTGAGCACGAAGCAGGAGGCCTTTGCTGACAAGGCAAAGGACATGGAGGCGAGGGTGGTGAAGCTTGAGGGGGAGAGCCATGAGCTACGGGTGCTTCGGAGCGTTCATACCGACCTTGAGGCGGAGGTTCAAGCAGAGCGGGAGCTCTCCAACTTCATGGCGCAGGCGGCCTGGGAGGCGATGGAGGCCCTAGAAGGGGCGGTGACGGAGCTCAGCACGGTGCCCCCTCTACGGTGTCACATCGCAGAGGAGATGGACATCACTCTGGGGCGCCTCCGTCGCACTGGAGAGGTGTGCCTTCTTGTGGCCCACGCCTACAGGTATCACTGTGCCAAGGTAGCCTGGCAGACGGCATTCACTACTCTGCAGAAGGCTGGTTATGGGCACGTTGAAGCCCTCGTGAGTAGCTCCATGCTGGTGGCTACCACGGAGGAGGTTGCAGCCGGACTCTGCCAGACGCAGAAGGCGAGCAACGTCATCGTCCAGTGGTCGTGATGCCGCGATGGACTCCCTTCGAGTGGTGTAGGTTCAGAAGAGGAAGGGCAGGGGGCACCACTGTTAACTAGGTGTGACCCTCAGCTTGCTCTGGGCGGCCCATATCTCTTAGTTTTCTATAACTAGGCTTAGCTAGCTCCCTTTCTTGCATCTTTGTTTTTTTGTTAGTTTTGTTTGCTTTGGGGCCTGTGCTCTGAAGGGGGTTGGAAGGAGGGGTTCACCCTATTTTGTAATGAACTCCACTTTTGAATGAAAAAGGCGTTTGATTGGAAAATCTCTGGTTCGCACCATTTGGTTGCTGTAGCTGTGTTACCAGGGTGTCATGTACCATGGTGCAAAGTGGTACTGTTGGTGCCTCACGAAACCTGGTGGGTCCATGGAGGAGTTCATATTTTTCTGTCAGTGCAAGGTTGTCACAGCGCGCTTCGAGGCCGCCCTCTTCTGGGAGCAGTGCGGCTATGTCGTGCCCGAAGAAGGGTCTTCGGCGTCATGCGCCAAATCCACAGCCCTGGCCCCGGGCTCCGAAGCGCCCCCAACCTCCGAGGTAGGATGCAGTAAATACGCAGAGAGGTATCTCCTAAAGTTTATGCAGACGAGGTCCTCCGACGAGGAGTTGATGGAGTGACTGTTGTACACAGATGTGCTATACGCAGATGAGCCGTAAGCGTCGATCATTTTTTATGGTTACTTTGTTGTGTATGCTTCGCATGTCGTGGTTGATTGATTTGTAATTTCTTCTGGTGAGTATCCGTTTTATGTTGTACTTTATTGATTTGTAAGTTGTTGCGATGAATAAAATATGCTTGTGGGTATGGATGTATGTGTTGTCTCGCTTCGCCTCTTGTTTTGTTTTGTACTTGGGGCTCCGGGGGAGGTACAATGCAGTAGCAATCGGTGTGTAGAGATTGAATGGTGAAGGGGAGACAGACAATGATAGCTGGGCTCCTTAAGGGCGGAACGATGTACTATCGAGCGTCGTCCCCGATAATTTTCTAGATAGGGCTCCGGGGCAGCCCTACCTCTTTTTTACGAGGGGGAGGCAGAGCCGCGCGCCGCCCCCTACTTTTTTAGATAGGGCTTCAAGGGAGCCCTAACTTTCATTTTACGATGGGGAGGTGAAGCCGCGTGCCATCCTCCATACTTTTTTAGATAGGGCTCTGAAGGAGCCCTAAATTTTTGCGAGGGGTAGGCGTAGCCGAGCGCCTTCCCCCCTACTATTTTAGATTGGGCTCCAAGGAGCCCTAAATTTTGCGAGGAGCAAGCGTAGCCGAGCGCCGTCTCCTATACTTTTTTATATAGGGCTCCGGGGGAGCCCTAAATTTTTGTGAGGGGGGCTCCGGGGGAGCCCTAAATTTTTGTGAGGGGAAGGTGTAGTCGAGCGGTAGTGGTGGCCAGATGGGCGGCACGGTACAGGCACGAGCCGCCCTGGCCCATCTCGGCACGACCCATCTAGGCCTGCGAAACAAATGGGTCGTGTTGGCCCACATGCCAGGGAGGCGACCCAGGCATGGCGTGACGACCTTTCGAGCCATGCCAGCCCGATCCCATTTGGCACGACGAGCCGGTTGCGACCCACTTAGCCCGTTAAGCCTAAATAAAAAAAAATCCCCAAAAAATCATAACAATGCGTGGAATTCAGAAATAGATACAAAAATTGTAAAAAAAAATTGAGACAAGTATATTAAAAATGTAATAAAGAGCTTTATTAATGGTCAAATGACTGCCTTGTTAAAACTTTTGCCAAGTAAAAACTCAATATGTGAAAATATTGTCAAAAAAAAGAATACAACATATAGCTTTACATACATCCTTGTTCTACGTGTCGTTGTCTAGGTACAGATTTTTAACACCCCCGACAACTCTAGATTTTTTGCAAAGTGTTGTGTTTGTGAATCATCTTGTTCCCTGCCCTTCACAGTTAGAAGTATCTCCACCATTTCACTTATGAGACGTGTTCTTCTTTTCTCCAATATTCTTTTAGAAAGACTGAAAGCAGACTCAGAGGAAACCATTGAGACATGAACAATTAACACATCACATGCAAGTATGGATAGCATGGGATATGCTAACTTATGGTCATGCAACCAGTGCAAAATTTTGAAGTTTTCTTAGTTTAAATCCACTGTATCACTGTCCAGATAGGCGGATAGTTCCCCACTCCTTGGGTGAGAGGTTGGTCTTGGACTTTGTTAAGAAGGCGTCGCTGTAGAAGATGACATGGACCTGGAGGAAGAGCCTGCACCCCCGATCTTGCCCTACAGATTTATCTTGTTACTTGAGGTGTGTGTTACTGGAGATTGTGGCAAGCGGACTCCCTGGAACATATTTTCGTACCTTTGGAAAACCTCATATAATCGAGAATGAATATCTACAAAATAGTTAGAATAGTCTAGTCCTGTAGCATCACTAAGAAGATCAAGAACATTAGCAAATCCATCAATTTTAGCTCTAGGATCTAAAATAAATGCAAATGCATATATAAAATAGATTTCTCTATAATATTTAAGGTATTTAGTTTTCATAGCAACAATAGACTCTCTTAAAATTGTGTCATTTTTATAATTTTTTAAATGACTAGCAATCTGTAAAATATTATGCACAATAATAGGATCGTAGTCCCAGATACGTACCGTACCGTCGGGGTTATACTGCAGCAGGCGTCTACCTCATCATCAATCCTTGCTTAGCCTTACATCTTGTAGCATGTTTAAGCAAGTGCCCTGTTCCACCTCTAGACCTTGCAGACAATTCATTGTGATAAATTTTACAAATAACATATGGTACCTCATTCCCTGTGCATCTGGCTTGGTTGTTCTGGCAAAATTCTCCTACAGTCCCCATGTAAACGATCTCGACCTCTTTGCTCTGGTGGTCGTCGACGAAGATGTTGCCGTGGAGCCTGATGACGGAACTCCGCCTTGCCCTTCTGATAACAACTGCGGTTGGTTTGAGGCAGCCACGGCCTCCATGGATGCAACCTCCTCTGGTGAAAGTCTGCAATCACCAAGAGCAAAGCTATCATAAATTTTCATAGTGAAAACTGCAAAATCGAAACTAACACTATTATTACTTTCATCTTTTCTGGCATCACAGGCCGCCACTGCACCTCGTGCATGCGCCACGCCCCTCCCCTTTTCTGGCAGTCTTTTGTGCATCGGAATGGCTCCGCCCAACGGAGAATTTTGAAGAAGGGCAAGGTCCGCTCCGCGGAGTGGGATATGAATCGGCTCAGTGTAGCGAGGTGTTCCGTTAGCCTTTGCACCTCCCGGCCACTGCCGAGGGGGGGGTGCTCCATTTCTTAAATGACTTTTATCTTTTCGGGGTTTGCCTCTATACCTCTTTTGGACACGAGGAATCCCAGGAGTTTGCCCGCCTTTACGCCGAAGTTTCATTTTTCTGGGTTCAGCTTTTCTCCCTCCGCCCGGAGGCTAGCGAAGGTTTCCTGCAGGTCCGTTGTGTGGGAGGCCACGAGTGTAATTTTGACCACGATATCGTCAACGTATGCCTCAACGTTGCGGCCGAGTTGTTTGGCTAGGACTTTTGTGATGAGCCGGGTGAAGGTTGTCCCAACATTCTTGAAGCCGAATGGCATCCCGGTGAAGCAGTATATGCCAATCGGGGTGATGAAGGCGGTTCTTGACTCATCCTTCTTGGCCATGAATATCTTATGGTAGCCGAAGTAGGCATCGAGGAAGCTCATCAACTCACAACTAAAGGTAGCGTCTACTTTGTTGAGATCGGTGAAATCGATGCACATACGCCATTTGTTGGTGGTCTTTTAAACCAGAACGGGGTTGGCCAACTATTTCGAGTGCCCAATGACCCCTGCCTTCAGCAACTTGGCTATTTCCTTTTAGCCGCCTTGAGTCATTCTGTCGACATGAGGTGGAGTTTTTGTTTCTTGGGAGGGGCGCCTCACTTTTGATGGCCAGATGTTGCTCGATGGTTTCTCGGGCTACCCTAGGGATATCCTCAAGGGCCCATGCGAAGATGTTCGTGTTGCTGCGAAGTACCTCGAGGATGGCTTCTTGCGCTTCCGGCTAGAGGTTTGTTCTGAGGGCCACCGTCTTTTCCGGGGATGCTTGTCTCAGAGAGACCCTTCGAAATTGTCCCTCCGATTTGGCATTCGGCATCTATTTGGCCGGGGGGGGTCCACTTGGGTGCCTATATCTGGCTCGACTGTGTGGACGTGGTGGACCAAAGCAGATGCTTCTAACTCCGTTTGTCTTGCCAGGTCATGGTCCCCGCGCACCGTAATTATGCCCTCGGGTGCGGGGATTTTCATGCACATGTAGTTGTGGTGTGCGATTGCACTGAAGGCGTTCATCGTGGTGTGGCCGAGGATGGCGTTGTATTGGTAAGGCATCTGGACAACGTCGAAGGTGACAACCTCTGTCCATGACGCGAAGTCATCGTTGAATGTGACGGCTATGTCAATTTGGCCTAGGGCCGTTACGGGTCTTCCCCCGAAGCCTACTAGAGGATGCCCGGAGGCGATAAGTGGTCCCAGGGGATCATCACTTTGTCGAAGGCGTCCACTAAGAGTAGGTTCACGAATCTTCCCCCGTCCACGAGGACATGTATGACCTCAAAATCCATGATGTTGGTGGAAATGACAAGGGGTCCTAGTGGGGGAAGTCCAGGCCTCTAACATCCCCGAAGTCGAAGGTGATTAGTATATCGGCATAGCGAGGTGGACCTGTGGCGGGGTATGTCATGACGTGGTGTATTTGTCGGGAGTACGCACGCCACTGCCTTTTTGACGTTGTGCCATGCGAGGATCCTTCGACGATCATATTGATGACCCTTTGGGGGTGCTCCCCGCGGGCCTCCTCTACGCAGGGTCTTTGCAGCGGGGAAGGCAACTAGTTTCCTAGCCTCAGCCCCTCTTCGCACTCAGCCGATTGTTGGCCGCGGTTCATGTAGTCATGTATGGTCGTGATAGTGTGGCAGTCCTTGGTCGCGTGCAACCCCTCCTTGGTCCAAGTGACAGCCCCCACCGTGGCTGTGGCCGCGGCCTCCTCGGCCCCCTCATCTCCCCCTCTTCAGGGGCTGTCCATTTTCAGAACATGGCCTCTTGAGCTAGGCCAAACGACACCGTATGATAGGGGTGCAATCGGAGCAGATATGGACGGATATCGTTTATCCTGTATTATATTTTGTATTTTTTTATCAAAGTCAGAGTCGGACACGGATAGTGTTGGATACCTATTTCTTCATCCCGTATACGCTCTGCGAGCCTTCGGTTGGTCGGTCGGACAAAATTTATCTGATTCTTTTGCACCCTACACAAGACATTGGATAGTTGAAGTGCAATTAGAGCGACACACGGAGAGACTAATCGATGAAATATCGAAGAAAAACACTTAGTATCACCTACTTACCCAGATACAAAAACCCACATATCTGTTATCTTCTTCCTAAGTGAAGTCACAACAGACTTTTCTCGTATCATCTGACATACAGACACCTATGGACGAATATTGTTCATCCTGTATGATATTTTATATGTTTTTCCTCGTAGTCAGAGTTGGACAAAGATAGTATTGGATACCCATTTTTCATTCTGTATTCGCTCCGCAAGCCTTCGATTGATCGAAAATTATCCGCTCTTTTCCACCCCTGCTGTAGGAGTAAGGGTGGGAAAAAAACTCAAAACTTGCAAACCAGCTCAGCTCATTAAGGATTTGGCTCGAACTCGGTCCCTTAACGAGCTGAACCGAGCCGGCATTTTAGCTATTTTCTTAACAAGTCGAATTCAAGCTGGCTCGTGAGTTTCTCGTTTAGCTCGTTTACGAAACCAGCCCACCACTGTCCAATGAGATCACAGCCTACCAGCCCAGCCCAAGTATGCTAGACTCCACTTGATCCCTCGGCCACACCTCGAGCAGTTGAGTTTAACCCTACCTCTTGCTGTCTTGCATCACGGGCTTGCCCAATCCTTCCCGATCCCCCGGCCATCTCGCTCGCAGAAACCCTAATCCCCACCGCCATGGGCACCCCATCCTCCTCCTCCCGCACTGAGGCGGCGACGACGGCAAGCAAGCGGCAGTGCGCCTCCGTGGCCACCGCCAAATTTCCCGAGCGACCCCGATAGTGGCGACCCACACACGCACCATCGGCATCATCCACCTGCCGCCCAATATCCGCTTGATTATTGAAAAGACGATCACCTTCGTCGCCAAGAACGGGCCTGAGTTCGAGCGCCGCATCGTCTCCTACAACCAGGGCAACACCAAGTTCAACTTCCTCCAGCCCTCCGAGTCTCCGATCCCTACCATGCCTACGGCCAGCACTGCATCTCTGAGCTCGCCGCTTTGCCCGACGCGTCTGTCCCCCGAGTCCGATGACTCCGGGCCGCCGCCCCTACTATTGCTTGGTGATGTCACTGTATTACTTGTGCATTCATTCATTTGATGCGATTAAGGATGCATATATTTGGAAGAAATCTTGTGCTGTATAGAATGACAATTGTAGTGAAAACAATAACTTTTGGTTGTGAATTCAATAACGAACCTAATGAGCCGAGTTCAAACCTTCGAACAAATCGAGCGAGTCTGATATTCTACTTGTTAACTTAACAAACCGAGTTTATTTTTTTAACAAATTTTACCGAGCCGAGCCAAATCAGCTCGTTATCTACCGCTACACACAAAAGACGATCTTTACCGAGCCAAGCCAGCTCGTTGTCCACAGCTGCGTAGGAGCTTGTTTGGTTTCTTCTTCTCTCGCAAGAAAGAGAAACGGAGCCTCTGGACCGAGCCGGACAATCACGCAGGACGCAGCCCTAGACTTGACAAACCACAAACGCACCGGCGGCGACATCAGGATGGCCCGCTACGACCGCGCGATCACCGTCTTCTCCCCCGACGGCCACCTCTTCCAGGTCGAGTACGCCCTCGAGGCCGTCCGCAAGGGCAACGCCGCCGTCGGCGTCCGTGGGACCGACACCGTCGTCCTCGGCGTCGAGAAGAAGTCCACCCCAAAGCTCCAGGACTCCAGGTAAGCCATCCCTTCCCCACCCCTCCCATCACGCGACCCGCCCTGCCTCCCGCCCGCCGGATCTCGCGATTCTCACCGCCAAATCCCTTAAATTTCCAGGTCCGTGCGCAAGATCGCGAGCCTGGACACCCACATCGCGCTGGCCTGCGCGGGGCTCAAGGCGGACGCGCGCGTCCTCATCAACCGGGCGCGTGTCGAGTGCCAGAGCCACCGCCTCACCGTCGAGGACCCTGTCACCGTTGAGTACATCACGCGCTACATCGCCGGGCTGCAGCAGAAGTACACGCAGAGCGGAGGGGTGCGCCCCTTCGGGCTCTCCACCCTCATCGTCGGCTTCGACCCCTACACCGAGAAGCCCGCGCTGTACCAGACCGACCCCTCCGGCACCTTCTCCGCGTGGAAGGCCAACGCCACCGGTCGCAACTCCAACTCCATGCGCGAATTCCTAGAGAAAAATTACAAGGAGACGTCCGGCAAGGAGACCATCAAGCTTGCCATTCGAGCCCTCCTTGAGGTAAAATGCACGCCGAATTATCCTACCAGTAGCTAGATTCATACCACTACACCAGCAATTGCTCATGTGAAGACAGATGCTCTAAGCGATGCAGATGGTTCACAGAGAGTAATTAGCGTAGGAGGACAAAGTTCAATTCTTTTATGTTGTTCATAATTTGTCGATTAACTGATCTGAATGATGCACCATGTGGTGTTGGCAAAGGAAATAGGCTGCGGTTACCAAATGCCAAGGTGCCAATGAATTGTTCAGGTATAGACTTTGAATGCAATCTTTTGTGCGCTCAACCGGCAAAGTGCTTGGTGTTAGTCATGGTTGACTGGTTCTGAACATGTCATATTCTACGGTTGCTGTCTTCATCAAGTTTTATAGAACTTAATTCAGTCCAAAGTTATATCGAGTTCCCTGGAGTCTGTTATAATCAGCTGAGTTCAAACGGCAATGCAGAACTTAAAATAGAGTGAGATAGGATTGGTTCCATTGCATTTGCTTCCATCTTTAGGATGATACTTGTAACTTATTAGTCTCTCGAATACATGCTCATAGTAATAGCTACAGCCTATAGGTTTTGGATCTGCAGTCTCATCAATAAATTCCGACTGGACGACTGATAGACTTGAGCGCCGCGGGCTTCAAAACCATGGAAACTGCGTCTTCTGCGGCTGCACTCCTGAAACAATCTATCATTTGCTTGTTTAGTGCGCGGTGACTACGGAAGTTTGGTCGCGCGTCCTTACACGAGTTGGTTTCAACGGATGTTCGCCGGCAGCCCAAGTAATGTTCGAAAACTTCTGGATCACGGCGCGTATGTTGTTCTCGGGGAAGAGACGACAGACCCTGGACTCGTGCATTACCCTCATCTGTTGGATGATTTGGAAGGAACGGAACAGGTGAGTGTTCAACAACGAAATAACATCGATGGACCTTCTGCTCCAACAAATTTGGGACGAGCACTGCCACTGGCGCATGGCGGAAGCTCAACGTCTGGAGGCGCTGTCTACTCCTGTGTAGTTCCATGTTTGTTTGTTTGGTCGCTGTCTTTCTATGTATCTGTCGTTCGTTCTTCTTTGTTGTCTTTCAATGCCTCCTAGCTACTGGTTCTCTTCTTTCCGGATTATCGTTTCCTCTTATTGTTGTTATGCTATCTGCTGCTTAATGGAATGACGTGCGATTCTTTTGCGTGTTCTCAAAAAAATCAATAAATTCCGACTAGACCAGCATTTGTTATATGGTTTCATCTGCACCTTGTATTTTATTGATCGAGTACCAAGTGTGGCTTCAAGTTCAAGTTCATTGTGTTTCTCTTCTCTATTTTGGAAATTGTTTGATTCACATATAACCTTTTGCTTTTTTGTTATTGAGAATTTACCCCAGTAAAAAACTTGGTTGTACTTTGTCAACTTTATTATTGAGCATCGATAAGGCATGTAAAGGTATAGTTTATATCTTTGGGTGGTGGGGAGGATGCAATAGGCCATTCCAAATATGTATTGGAGACTTAAAGTTTTCCATCACAGATGGCATCAGAAGTTAAGTTTGCATGTACGAAAGAGCATAGTTTCTCAAGTGCCAATATCTTTTTGTGTACCATATTGTCATGCCTTCTCTTTTCATAGTGTAACTGCAAGTTAACCTGTGTTCCTGCTTGGATGCACAATTGATAGCTAAAACTAAGTTCTTAGCTTGCATAATCTTCAGTTGTAAGCTTCTAGCTTCATTTTGTTGTTGTTTGCAAATGTTTATAACATATGTACATTCACTATGATTATAGTCAATGATCGTGTATGATGAATGCTTGTACAAGCTTTTCATATGCCATAGCTCATTCAATGAAAGAAATACGTTATTTTCTTATTTCTTTACGACACATGGAGTGATCTCTCTTCAGCGCATCTGTTTTGTTGCTTAGATTGCTTTCTCTACTCATTACTTGTATTGTCTATTTGTCTGATGCTCAGCAATATATATTAATGGAAATAGTTGGCAAGCCTTTATATGCTATGCGCCTATACCATATTGTACAATAGGACTTTTTTTTGCCTCTTCTCATTATGATGTGTCTTGTATCTTCAGCTTAAAGCCTACCTTGGAGTTGTCTTATATTGAGCAATTGTCTTTATGTCTCTAGGTTGTTGAGAGTGGTGGCAAGAACATAGAGATTGCAGTGATGACACACAAGGATGGTCTTTGCCAACTCGAAGAGGCTGAAATCGATGAGTATGTTGCTGAGATCGAAGCAGAGAAGGCCGCTGCCGAGGCTGCAAAGAAGGGTGCCCCGAAAGAAACCTAATTTGTTCACGATTCGGTGTAATCTTAGCACATGATTCCTGTTCCACAGCATGTCTCCTTGTTTTTCTTGTTTTTAGAGGAATGCTGAATTGTTTGGTTAAATTGGGTGCTTATTTCTGTTGAAGCTGCTTGGACTAAACCCCCCCCCCATGCTATGTGATGTACACTGTTATATTCAACATCTTCGTGTGTCTCTGTGAATGGCGTCGTGTTGGTGTGTTGGGCGGTATTATGTCAGATTTTCGTAGGTCATGCAACAGCAGCATGACGCCGTGAATCGTGGTGTTACTATGTTGTTCAGGGATTTTCCGTACTTAACCGGTTGGAACAACTGATCTAAGAGAGACCATCATTTTGTGTGTACGATCCTTGGATTCAGTCACTCTCATAGGCAGAGGCAGGGACGGCGGACTAGCGGTCTGCAGGTGCGACGGAGGGGCGGCGCGGCCCGCGCGGTGTGGAGCTGTGCCGAGAGAAAAATTCTGATTGGTTACGGTCGGTAATTAGAACAGTGATCGGTCAGGAAATTTAATTTTTTTGAATGTATAATGCACTTTCTACGTTGATTTAGGCCTATTTTGCGCTAGATTACATATTGTATGAGTTAAATATGTTTGAATTATTGTTTTGGGTCGGTTTGCACTTCATATGCGTTAAACATATTAGATTACGTATTGTATAAGCTAAATATGCTAAATAAATATGCTAAATTACGTATTGTATAAGCTAAATATGCACTTCATTAAACACTTTCTAATTCAAAATTCTGATCCGTTTTTTGGTTTTTTTTTACCGGTTTTTTCGATAATCGGTTTTTAAAATCGGCAATTCAAATTTTAGTTTTTAAAGTTTGTTTTTTTCTTTCTAAAATTTTGGGTAACAAACTGATTACCGTTATCAACGGCGGTTGACCGAGATTTCAACCGGTAGCGTTTTTCCACGCACGGCGCCTTGGACGTGGAACCGCCGAGTCGCCAACGGGCGTGCGCTGCGCGGGGCACGGTGCGGTGCGGTGCGGTGCCGTGGCGTCTGCCGAGGAGGACGCTGCGGGCTGCTTCGTCACGCGAACCGGCGTAAGTTTTTTTTTTTGTTGGGGAAATGGAGGATTTCACCTCCGATTTCTTTTATCGAAACCACTGACAGTCTTACACGGTACTGAAAAGGAAAACAGAAAAAGCGCTACCCTGCCCAGCCAATAAGTACCACACACCTCTGAGGCAGGACAGAGAATAGAACAATCTAACAAGTCTTTTTTAAATAATAAAAAAACAAGAGGACATTTGCAACTTCGACATCAACCATATATCCTTATCCTAGCCGCTCCTTCATGTAGCTTGCTTTGCCCTGATTCTTTCTGCAATGGACCCCAGAAATCAATCCAGTAAGCGGTGGTGTGAATTGTCGTGGTTAGGTCAACCAACGACTTGTTCTTAAAACAAGAAGCATTTCTTGTCTTCCAAGTGGACCAACATGTAGCTGCGCATCCCACTATGAACAGCTTATGTTGTCTGACATGGAAACCACAAACCCATGAATCCAAACGATGCTCCATATCCTTCGGTAAGCTGGCCAAGTTGAACGCACGAGCAAAAACTCGCCAGACACACCTAGCTAATGGGCATCTGAAAAACAAATGGTTAATACTCTCTCTGTATCCCCCACAAAGCAGACATCTATTTTCCCCCTTTCCATCCTCTATGAGTGAGACTATCCTTGGTTAGTATGCTATTCTTTAGAACCAGCCACAGAAAAATCTTAATTTTCAGAGGCAATTTGACTTTACAAATGAACTTTTGTGGCAAATGTGCACTAGTCTTTTTTCAGACAAAGATACAGGGGTTTGACAGAAAAGACGCCCTTGGCATCAATGTTCCATCTCATTCTGTCAGGGCTATCAGATAATTGAATATCCCTGCAAAGAGATTGTAGATTTTGCCACATATCAAGAGTTGCCCCCCACAAAAATCTCCTGAACACATGAACAACTGTCACATTCTTTGCAAAAAGTTAAATTATAAAGCCTAAGAAATTGAATGGCCAAAGGGCCCCCCAATTAGCCAACTGTCTTCCCAAAATCTTGTTTTCCCCCATCACCCAGGATCATTTGACAGTTAGGCAAGAAGAATTTCTTGATTGCCAAAAAATGGGAAACTCCGGCGTAAGGTAAAGCCCATTTGTTTTAGGTGTGGCATTCCCTTGCCAGGCCATAGCTGGTCCGCTCGATCGTGGAGAAGTGCACAAGTGGGCCGAGTTGTCGATACGATTCTGGGGACGACCACTCGGCCGTTGTTGGGAATTTAGGCCACGGCGACGATCCCCAGGCGTTCTATAATCTCAGATCAGGTGGTATGCACATGTTCCTGCCGCCGTCTGTCTATCGTCCTCCCGACATGCAGCGCCTTTGGTAGAGTAGAGACGGCCAGTTGATACAAGCAGCTGAGAAGAGAAACCGGTAAAGGAGCAAAATTAGTAGGCACCGCAGAGTGGTGGTGGATCAGATGCATGATGGAACAATCTTTGCCGGTTTGCCAATTCAGGAATCGGGGGCCCCACGCATCACCTAACCATCACCCACTCCCGGGCCATGTCACCTAGGCCCCACGCACCCAGGAACACGGGACGGGATAGGGTTAGTGCGAGCACCAGCCTACCTAATCCAGCAGCTCGTCCAGTTATTGGCCTGCTGATTGGCACACGATAACGATACCGTCAGCTTCACTTGCCAACGAATCGCACACCAGCGCAGGACTATTGGTCGATCTGATCATAAAAACAGCTCGGATTCAACTGTACAATTTTTATTCTGCAAGAACTATGCTCACTAGTCGAATTAAACTACTAGCTAGCTTAGTATGAAGTTTGTCAGGTTCTACTTATTAAGAAGCAAAATAATGCTTTCAGTCTCAGGCAGAAACGTCACAGATCACCAAGTGCAGCACGCTTCAGCCAGGGGATCGATCATGAACTAAAACTGGACCCCAGTTCAGATCGATGTCCGAATTACATGGCAGAAAGCATCACAGCAAAGTGCTCCTGACCACACGGTCGATGCAGAGGCAGATGCCTGCGATAACATCGCATCGCAGGCACAAAGTGGACGAGGTGAGACAGTAATCAGCACGAGATATAGGAAAGGAGAAAAAAAAAATCAGTGGAGGAGGACCTCGGGACTTAGAGACCCTTCGCATCCATCCACCCGTCCATACAGCACTATACAGATGATTAACGGATGATCGACGGCTGCTAGGAGGCCTCACGGTGAGACCATTCCCTGGCAAATTTCCTTCCAAAGGAAGCACCTTTACGGCTCTGACAAGGCAGGGATAAGCTTGCAAGTCACTTTCCCTTACTCTTCTTCTTCTTCTTCTTCTTCTTCTCTTCTACTACCATTTAGCGAGGGGGAGAGGATAAGGAGGAGGGCCCCCAGCTGAGGTAGCTAGCTCTTTTTTCCTCCAATTTATGCGTATAAAACAAACACCTATTTCCAAATTGGATGATGTCTGGGGATTCAGGTGGTTGCCATCGCTATAAAGTCCCCCTGTCTGCGTCGCCAACGGATTGGGATTGGAGAGGTGTGTCTGGACTCTGGAGTTGGTGAAGATGAGATATCGTCTTCTGACCTTGCCAACACACAAATGGCCACCCTCGTGGAGCCCCACACCACCAGGCTTGTTAGGCAATGATTATAGTTGGATTTTTCTCGTCATGTGTTAGTGTATGAAATTTCCCAGATTTTTTTTGTGTGTTTATGAACACACTTAAGGTCTCGTTTGGAACGTAAAATATATTTTTTCTTCTATTCCTACGAAAAACTAATCTGTTTTATGTGAAATAGCTGCTCCTCGGGTAGATAGAAGATGAATGGCTGGCAACGCGGCGAACTACCCTGATCCATCTTTTCAGTTTTCACCAGAGAATCCATCCATTTCTCGGTCACTTTTTTCTATTAAGAGTGGAGTGATTGGAACAGTGACTGCACTGGAGAATGTCCTTGTCTCCTCGGAAATTGAGGGCCATCGTCATGTGAGTGCTGGACTTTTGCGAACTCCAACAGCTGCATCTATGGTCCATCTGATTCTACCTGCTATCCGTTTCCGATTTGATTGCTCCATATCGCTTTTTCGAACCTTTCCGCTCGGTCATTGTAACTAGTACTAGTATTGCAATCTCTGATCACAAATTTATACATATCGAATTGATGAATCTTGTCAGTTAACTAACTGCCCAACCGCCCCTCCCGTTTTCTTGGCCTCCCGGATCCGGATGTCATTTCAGGATATTATTACCGCGAGGTAATCTTATTTATAAGTTATTTCTGATTTAGCCGCGAACTGAAAGCATCAGCGTCGCTGCAGGTAAGAAATTGAGCATGAACATAACGATGGTGTCTCGGTTTTTTATATACATAACGTGTTCTCTTCCAAAGGATTATGCGTTTACAAACGCATCATAGTTGTACGTGTTCATATAATAACTATAATTTATATATACGTAACTCATATACTTTAATTTTAACAACTAAAGATAACGTTATTTCCTTCTTTTACAATATCAAGAGGAGAGAGAAAACCTGTGACAACCACCAGTGTCCTGTCCATGGAGAACAAACAGCGGCAACTAATCAGACCCAGTACCTATCCAGTCACGCAGGGAACACTGTTTACATCCAATAATTTAAAAGCGCCAAAATACCACTCCTGCACTGATCTCTGACAGTTTTCCTCCTTTCACGGTTTCGTCTGCCCACTGAACAACACAACAGGATGACGTGACACAGACACAGTAGCAAGCAAAAGAATCACGTATGCCTAACTTGTAGCGGAGTTTTTGGCTCAACTAGCAATAGTAAAATTAACTCTTATACGAATAAAATAGTAAAAATAATATCTTTATCATACGAAACCACTTCACGCTGTCACCTGAAGTGCCTCCAAAACATTATAGGTCCCCTCAAGTGCTCTGAGAGCACCGTAAGCGATATATGTCGTCTACTCACCCATTCGCGGTGTAATTTTTATCATTTTGTTGGAGAAGATAGTATTTCGTCGTTAGTACCGGACAAATAAGCCAAAAACCTGTGGTTCATGATTTTTCACACGAAATTACTATGGACTGTGGAGTACTAGTTTCTTGTACGGATCATCCACCAAGAGCGAAGAACACAGAGGTATACTGTGGCTGATGCAAACCTGATTTGTATGTAATCTATACGTTTCTTGCACAATGAACAGCGCCCCTGTCAATAATGTGAGCAACAGGAGGAGTGAAAGTAGAGGAAGAAGAGAGATGGAGAACCAGCCGGGAGAACGTGGGAGCCTCTGCTGCCTACCAAACCTGCCGGAAAACGACTATTTCGTCCTCTTTTACTGCATCATCCATTTTTCATTTATGGACGCATCATGGATCTCTCTCCGGCCATTGTTCTCTGCACGAGCACGAGTCCCTGCACAAAATCCAAATCCAAATCCATTCACGGAATGGCTCGAACAGTCACGCGTCTGGAACTCAAGAACAAACAAACAAACAACAATGCAGCACAGCTTTGCACAGAGAAAACGGGTATTATTTAAGTGCATGTTGCAGTGACAAGAGCTTCACCTTTTCTTGTCATGTTCCCCGAGATGCCATTCACTTAACCGGAATCTAAGCACCTTGTCCTTTGAATACTGCCTTCAGTTTTTAGTACTTCTACCACTACTATACTAGTAGGCATTTTAATAAAAATTAATACCAGTGGATTGTGATAGTAAATAGGATGATGGGAAAGAAACAACAACCGCGGTGTTCGTCAACGGCCGAAACTGGTAGCTAACCAGTGGTGCGTAGATTAGCATTAGCCTTACGCTTTAGCCAATAAGCAAGAGACGGAAGATGCACACCAATTTGGCAAGAAACTGGATCCAACTGGGCATGTTCAGCGTACCGGCATCAGGCAGAGCAAACAAAACAAACGTAGAAACCACCATGCAGAATTCTTGACTCGGCACACAGAATCGTGATCGATATGAAACTAAGAACACGCAGCTACGGTCCACGGGGAACTACCTTTTTGTGTTGAATAAGCTAATATGGTAGTTGTTAGCACCCTATTTATCCAACCAACCAAGATGGAAATCCTCTAGAGAGTTCGGGCATCATTTCCACCCTAAAATCTCTTTTACACAGGTTCAAATAAATTTTGTCAAAACGTATTGTTAGACAGGATGGTCCCTCGGTTTCTTACATGCATGACGTCTTTTCTTCCGAGGGATCACGCGTTCACATGATAGTTGTACGCGTTCACACGTCAGCTGTAATCTATATATTTGTAACTCATGTACTCTGTTTTTAACAATCAAAGATAGCATTACTTTCCTCGCTTACATGGTATCAGAGCGGTGCCGCTCCTGAGCCGCCGCCTCCACAGCTTCTGCCACGCCTCCTCTGGGAGATGGTCTCTCCCGGGGGCTGCGCAATCTATAGTTTAAGTCGTGTCACCGATCATCCGATCAGCTACTAATTAGAGTTTTTTTCGGTCATCTTCAAATTGGGTTTTCTCTATTTTTTCGATCATAGATCGGTTTGCGTCGCCTTGCTGACCTGTCGACGTTCCTCGGCTCCGGACTTCACCGCCTCGGCTTCGACCTCTCCGGCACCTCCTCTCTTCCGATGACGTCATGGCGTGGCGCGGCGCACTCGTCGACACGGCCATCCCTCCACGGCCTTCCGAGCGCCCCGTTTACCATCGTCATCACACCGGATCATCATCGTCGAACCGTCGTCCGCGAGACTTCCGTCTTCACCGAATTTAGGTCAAGTCTGAATGTCCGCCTTGACGACGTTCCGACTACGGGGGTGTGTTAGACAGGATGATGCCTTGACTTCCTACATGCATGACGTCTTCTCTTCCGAGTGATCACGCGTTCACATAATAGCTGTAATCTATATATTTGTAACTAATGTACTCTGTTTTTAACAATCAAAGATAGCGTTACTTTCCTCGTTTACACACATTGAACAATTAACACATCCTTCTCAATTTCTAGCATTGAGTTGATCCGCTGTCTGGATCCTATTTGGATAAGTTTGCTAAAGAAAAATCTTCACTTTGAGAGAAATCCTACTAGACCAAAATTTCTGCATTTTCCTGTGAGTGAACCCCCCAAGGCGAAATGTCTATACAGGGACTTGACTGATAATTGCTCGTTCTTTTCCAAACACCACCCCATCTTGTCTTTTTCACCACTAAGCACTACCCCCTCTAAATCTTCCTTAAGAATTCTCCACAACCCTTATCTCCCCTCCCAAAATTTCTTGCAAAATTAATTTGCCAAACCCCTTTCACCCTTTCACCAGACACTCTGCGTCTACCACTTTAATGTGAGGGTCTGAACAAATGTGATATAACAAAGTAAATTTAATTTTTAAAGGACAATCATCTAACCACACATCATGCTAAAAATACATACACCTCCCATTCCCCAACTAATAAGAAGCCCCCCACTTGAAAATGGATTTAACATTGTGAATAGATTTCCATAACTGTGAGGTTCTAATAGGCAAGGAATCCCTAAAATCACTCCTCGGAAAAATACTTTGCTTTTAAAATTCTAAACCAAACCTCATCTTTAGCGATACTAAACCTCCACAACTATTTACATAACAAACCGTCGATCACCAAAGGTGATTAAGCACCAAACCTTACAGCTCCGAAGTCCGGACAAAACATGTACCTCTTGTTCAGGAAGGTGCTTATGCCATTGTGTCATGTCGGCAAGACGGCAACTAATAATAATTAAATAACAGCCAAATCGATCGATCGGCTACCCACCTGATCGTCGTCCCCCGTCCGGCACGAGCCCTCCTCCTACCTATCCGACCTTCATCCACTGCCCGTGAGCAAATGCAATCTGCGCTCACTACAGCTCCTTTATCTCATGCTCAGATTTCCCATCCACGGCCTGATTGGTCCGCATAAATTTCATGAAAAACAGTTTTAAAAGCTTCGATAAATTCCCATGTTTCGCATAAATTTCATATAAAACAGTTCAAGAGCTTTAAAGATTCCCACGTTCCAAACATGGTAAGTGACGAGGATCTAATAACCCTTAATTGATTAAGTTATTTATATAACATTTATAAGATAATAATGTATTTTTATATAATCTTCAAAAGTACCCCTCAATATTAACAATGAGGGAGATCATACACACTTAGTGATCGTATGCTATTTTACGACCATCCTATATGGTTGTAAGTTTTTTTATGACCGCCTATTAATCGTAAGTCCTACTACAATCACCCTATATGGTCGTAAGTTTTTCTACAACCACCTATTGATCGTAAGTCCTACTACAATCACCCTGTATGGTCGTAAGTTCTTCTACGAGCACCCATTTATCATAAGTCCTACTACGATTACCTCATAGTCTCAAGTCTTACAACGATCAGGTCATCTACAACCACACTATGGTTGATAAAGCCTATAGATATACAGGCCAAATCGACTAGGGATATTTGTGCGTTGTATTTAATACACGCAAAAATTAATAGGTGACGTTATTCCTGAGATAACTGAACGTATTAAACCCGTCTCTGACGTAACCGCAAGGTGATGTGGGGGGAATGTGTCTCTAACAATAACTGTTCTTAAACGTGCGTATTGCATCAAACGACAAGGTGTCTCTTGACGCAGATAACTGTCACCCCTTCATGTGCTATGTAAGGAGTAAAGTCGGTGGACAAAGGAGGTCGGGACAGACGAGAAGAGAGATACTAGAAGATTAAGTCATGGCTTTAGTGACCCCTTCTTGTCGTAAACACAATCAATATAGTAAACACAAGAGTATAATTATTATTATCTCAAAAGAAGGTCTGAACATGTATAAAATTCTTGTATCATTTTATGGGTGGTTTCGCTCCAGGAAAGACTCTAACATTTATTCATAAAAATCGATACTAAACCATCGATACTAAGAAATAGCAACACCTCATCACTGTGTAGTTTGTACTGCATCTCATCGATGAATTTTTGGTGCAAATGTCATTGTTGCAGGTGTTTTTGACACATCTAGCACCTCTCGCGACGCAATGACAAAAATATTGCCTCGTTTGCATGGCGACCGGCCGGATGCGCCGTGTACGCGACACACGCCCTTTATCGCACGACCACTATGCGGAACCGCCTCTACCACACGACCACTATGCAGATCCGCCTCGTCCGCATGGCCACTATGCGGATTCTCTCTCTTCCAGAATAGTACTACTGTTCTCCTGACTTAGTGTATTTGTTAGTGTAATTTTTTATAATTTTATACGTTCAAAATTTTCTCAAAAATTCATTTACGTATACTATTTGTATGAATTTCTAAATATAGAAAATGAGCACAAAATATTATATTTTTTTAAGGCTCATTACACAGTGGGCTTGATTGTGTAATTTTTTTAAAATTTTATATGTTATAAAATTATCTAAAAAAAAATAAGGGTTTAGGTTTCGAAAATTGGGATTTTATGTTTCGAAAATTATGGTTTTTATGATTTCATGTGACTTGGAATGGTGGAAGTTTAGTTTAGTACTATATGACTACTCTAGATAAGAGATACCCATTTATATGTGGGAGTATGCCATGTCTCGTTAAAGCAAGCAAAAGACGAACACACGTGCGTTCAGTCGCCTCGCCACCCATGGGCCTTGCCACACCATCGCCCGCGCGTGTAGTGTACAAGTGAATGGTGTGAAAATTATTAGTCCGGTTGTGTGTGGAGTTGCAGCTTTATTTTGCACCTTAGAACCATGCATGGTGACGTGTGTGAACGAATTGTAAGAGGGTGAGAATGGTTCAAACTTGAACATTTAAATCACATAAATCCCGAGGGGTTATTACGGCTCCCACCATCTCGGAAAAAAATCGACAGGCTATTTGGGAATACATTAATTCTATTTAACACGCTTCCATTTTTTCACTACATATATGTTGATGTACCTCCTTCCGAGATGTTGGATTTCTATAAGAGTTGGAGACGTCTTATCCGTCCAACACACATCAGAGAAAAGACATCATTGTCTTCTTCCTTTTGCCTAAAGTTCCATCGCACTGCGCTGCGCTGCCTCGGCTACTCCTTCCCTACGCCGGTTTGCATCATCTATGGGGAGAGCTGTGTCTTTAAAATCAGCTCCTTTCCTGGTCCTGCATTGGAAAGAGCAAATCATGTTTTTTCTTGTGAAGTGTTTCACGTGGCTGCTCGCTACTTCTTATCTTTGTTGGATTATGTGCTTTCCTCAACAACGTTTCTTGACCCCACTGCGATCTTTGCCGGATTACTTCTTGTAAGTGGCAGTATACACCCCTTAGATATGATTAAGCCTAATTTGTCTTCTTCCTTTTGCCCAAGTTCCATCACACTGCGCCGCGCTACCTCGGCTACTCCTTCCCTACGCCGGTGTGCGCCGTCTATGGGGAGGGTTGTGTCTCTAAAATTGGTCCTCTCTTGGTCCTACATGGGAAGGATAAATTGGGTTTTTGGGAAGCGTTTCATGCGACTGCTCGCTACTTCTTATCTTCGTTGGATCATGTGCCTTCCTCAGCAACGTTTCCCGACCCTACTGTGATCTTCGCCGGAGCACTTCCTATAAGTGGAAGTATACATCCCTTAGGTATGATTAAGCCTATTATTTTAAGAGTGCTTTGTGTGTTCTTCATGAAACCCTAATTTTCGAAATCTAAACCTTAAGTTTTGAGACTTAAACCCTTAATTTTTTAGACAATTTTAGAACATACAAAATTCCAAAAACATTACACAATCAAGTCCATTGCGTAATAAGCCTTAAAAAAATTCATAATTTTTAGAACTCATGTTCCATATTTAGAAATTCCTACAAACAATATACATAAATAAATTTTCGAGAACAATTCAGAATGAGTAAAATTATGGAAACATTATAAAACCAAGTACACTGTGTCGGTGCGCTCCACAAATAATTTTATAATTTTTTTGAACTTATTTGCTATATTTTTTTTAAAAAAATATTAAAACAGTAGTATTATTGTGGAGGAGAGAGAATTCACACAGTAACCATACGCACGAGACGGATCCGCACGACGGTACAGGGTGGCGTGTCCGGCCGTTGGCCGCATGGTAGCCGAGCGAACGAGACGACATAATTTTGTCAAGCGTCGCCAAAAACTCGTGGACGGCCATTGTTCGATGTCCCTATGACTGACTGCTCGGGCTTTTTGGTGTTGCATAAAGCAACAACAGAATCTATAAATGCGGTCCTATCTATCTCAGCCACATACATTTGCATGTCATGGCAGTGCAACACAACACAAAGCAGAGCCTCGAACAACTTGAGCCCCGTCCAAAACAGCAGCTTTTAGCAGAAGCAGCATCTGTCTGACCGTCAACTTGCAACGGCCCTCCCAGAAATTGGGCAAGCAAGCAAGCAAGCAGGTTGCTCAAACGAAAGCAACCACAGAAAGAGAACTTTACCCAACTAGCCGGAGACACTGTTCTCTCGTCCTGTCTCTCATCACTTGCCTTTGTATTTCCTTCCTTCCTGCTTACTTATTACCTCCGTTCTTTTTTTACCAATGGTTTAGATCTCTGATATACGTTTTTATCATTGCTTTTCCTAATTATATACTACCAAAAATTATAAAATATATAATAACATCCAAGTACTTTCAATGACAAATCTACTTATAATCTTTTTGTGACAAATCTAAATGTTTCTTTAGAAATTAATGGTTAAAATTTTAAAATGTTAATCGCATGCATTCTAAAACGATATATATTCGAGAACGGAGAACGGAGGCAGTATTGCCTTGTTACTGCTAGTAACCCATTACCAACAGCGGGAGAAACACTTTTTTTCTTCTTCTGAATACGGCGAATAAGAAAGTATTATGAGTTTTGAGTCCATTCCTAGTCAACAGAATAGCTAGCTCCAAACTCTGAACTCATTTCCGTAAAAAAAAAAAAACAAACAAACTCTGAACTCGTATGCATCACCAATACAACAGTCTTGAGCATTCTGTAGAAAAGCGAGAAAAAGAAACTAGAAAGTGGCCAGACTAACGGAATTCTCGTGGAACTGTTATGTTCAGAGAAGTTCAGACACGACAAAACGCACTGAATCTAATCTCCAGGACACAGAAATTTTCTTCTTGGCAGGACTGAAACCTGAAAATACTAGAGACGTTCCATCTTCAGACTGAAAATTTACATCGACCTAGAATCAACTATTACTCCTGGCCATCAGTCGAACAGTAATTACACAAAATGGAGGAGGAGAGAGCAGGGAGGATCTCACTAAGAAGAGTCACAAATCCTCACCTGTATTTTTCTCCTTGTCACCCTGTATTCTTCTCCTAAAGCTAACTAACCAACACTATCGAAGAACCCCAAACAAAAGGAAAGAACAGAATAGCTAGAAAAGGAGAGGTTGCTCGATCATTTCATCTCGAGGGTTCTGAAGTTCAGCATGCCAGCCCTGATACCCAGGAAGTTGCTGCTGCACTTGCACTCCGCCGCCGCCGCTCCCTTCTGGAGGCCCAAGCCGCAGCCGAAGCAGAGGCCGCCCTGCAGCTCCCTCTTCAACGGCTTCATCAGCACTCTCACGGGCTTCACCTCATCTTCTTGGCACGGCGGGCTGATACAGAGGTCCAGGTTGAGGTCCGGGCATCTGAGCGGCTTGGTGTCCTCCTCCCTCAGCTGCGGCTGCGGCGCCGGCGCCGGCGACTGGGGGTGGAAGGATATGGTGACGTTGTTGGACGCGTCGTTGATGGGGCGGTGCGTGACGGGGTCGATGCCGCTGCCGAGCAGCTTCCTCCGGATGTGCGTGTTCCAGTAGTTCTTGATCTCGTTGTCCGTCCTCCCCGGCAGCCGCGCGGCGATCAGCGACCACCTGCAAGTACATCCTCAGTAACAATTGATATTGATTGATCGGCCATCAGCTCGGTGCCGATAAATCAGAATTCATAATCATATCAGAAGTTCAGAACATGATCGAGATTAGCCTACTTGTTGCCTAGGAGGCTGTGGAGCTTGATGATGAGGTCGTCCTCGTCGGCGGTGAAGTTGCCGCGCTTGAGGTCGGGGCGGAGGTAGTTGATCCAGCGGAGGCGGCAGCTCTTTCCGCAGCGCAGCAGGCCGGCTGCCTTGGGCAGCGAGCGCCAGCAGCCCTCGCCGTGCGCGCGGATGTAGGCCACCAGCCGCTCGTCCTCCTCTTTGGTCCACGCGCCCTTGTTCGTGTGCGCCTTCTCGCAGCACGGCAACCTCCCCATCTCTCTCTCTCTCTCTCTCCCACCGGCCCGCGATTCCTCGGTCTATTATCTCACGTGTGATGCGCTGGTGTGGTGTGGCTGGGCTCCAACGATCGGCGGCCGGTTAGATCGGAAGAAAGGCTGGGCGGATTTATATAGGCGGTTGGTTACACCTTTTGGGCATGGTAGTTAGGCTGGTGCTTCCGTGGGTGGTGAGTTTTTTTTTTGGGGCTGTCTTGGCTCTTTTTTGAAATAAAATAACACAAATAGTTTTTATATTATTGAAATTGCAAAAATAGCATCAGTGTTAGACAAAAATGAATATCGTGGCAGACCGTGTGCTGCTGACCCAAACCGCAACAAGACACGCGGCGAGCTTCTCGCCGATGACAGCCGGTCTGCCGCACTTCTAGACCGTGACAGGGTGTCCGTGGTTGGTAGTCGTGATCGTCATACCTTTAATGCATACTACTACTAATCTGCCTCCTAGACTTTGAGCCAGTACGTCTTGCAATTGATCAGCTGTATGTATTAGTACGCTTGAAAATGTGTTCGAGTTTGGAAAATAACCTGATGAAAACCAGCTCAATGTTTCTCCCTCGACGAGGGGTATCTTTCGGTGTGCCAATGCAGACCCATGTGCCCATAGAGAAAAGAATTGAATACGCCGAGCTATAATCGTGGACTTTTTCTCTGTTATTTCACAATTAGAAAATGACGGGTTTTAAAAACATTCATGTACGTATTTGGCACGAACTAAATGAAATGTGAATCGCCACCCACTGATCTTTTCCCATTGCTGTACTCCTGTTGATGACATCACCACGATATATTACAATTTGAGAATATTTTTAGAAACACTAACATAGATTATGGCCTTCTGGGTTCATCTGCTCGGTCAACACTGAATTAAAAACTCACCAGACCCTTTTTTTTGAATGGATTTCACCAAACCCATTAATTCTACACGTGTGTTTTCGTATTTCCTACCAGCTTCCATAACAACTAACAACAAGGTGTAGTCTTTTCGATATTGCATAGGCCAAAATACTGGATTTAACGGTGTAAAAAAAAAACTTTGCATTGATTTGAATCTACCATGCATTGCCGAGGGGTATGGGTATGATCAGTAGCGGATCTAGAATAAAATTGACCGATGGTCATCATACATATCATTATATGTGTGCAGTGCGGAGCTACTGGGCTTAAACTCCAGGGTGTATTCCTATATCTATGTGGGTTTTGATGAGGCAAAACAAGTTTGGACCTAGTGTCTCGTATACAGTGGCGGAGCTAGAATGAAATTGACCGGGTGTCATCATTCATTTTTGCCCACATGTATAATTATCCAGTAACATTGTACTAAATACTAACATGTGTAAAATTTTAGCCAAATATTTTTGCCTCCTATTCAATTGGCAAATGCCAACCAAAATTAGAACCCTAACCCAACAATTTGACAAAAATCAACCAATAATAATCAAACTGAGACCCTGCCCTACAAATTTAATCCATATGATTGATTGATATCGGAAGAACTACGAAAAACAGAGGATAAAAATACCCAATGTTGATTCGTGGCTCGTGCCTTGCGTTGTTCTCTCGGGCCGCTTTGTGCAAATATCTGCTGCTGTGTTGTTGCCGATGAGGGAATGAGGGCAAGCCGGCGAGCGACGAGGCAACCACCAGGCGCCAGGTGGAATCAGTCAAGCAAGGCGCAGCAACAACTTAGGCCATAGTGTTGTCCCTCCTCTCTCCTCGCGCAGCACATCCAAGCATCGAAGGCCAGAGGCAGCGGTGATAGCTTCGCTGATTCGCTCCATGCTTTTCGCTTGGGGCATTGGGCTGTGACCTGCCAATTGTTGGCCTGGGTAGCGGGTTGCGTGCATGTGTTCTGCTGGCCTGGGTCGCGTGTTGCGTGAGTCTAGTCGGCTTGGCTGGCTGTCTAGCTGGGCTCAAGTTTTGGGTGTCCTGGGGTGCCACTCGGGTTGGGCTGGGAGAGTCGCACACTATGCATCATGGGCCATACCAGGTGAAAAAAAATTCGGACCCGGTGTCCTGTGCACCCAGCTGGGCATAAGTGGATCCGCCTCTGCTCGTATACCCCTGTAGCTCTACGTGGATCCGCATCACGGCATGACTAGACTGTTAGGGCATCTCCAATAGTTAGAAATAATTAACATTATCTCTAACATATGCTATATTATCTTTAGAGACAACATCTCCAATATATAGTGTCTAGCACACTCTCTAACATTTATATTTTATAATTTTCCTTTGAAATGGACCTACATATTAACTAGAGTAGATTAATGTATCATGTCTTATTTCGCGTTATCATGTCTTGTTTTGTGTGCACGACAGTCTCTTCAAGAAGAGACGATACGTGCTCTTTCTATTTCATATAGGATTTTATTGACATAGTGAAGTTAAAAGACGGTAATAAATATACTGTTGAAGATATTTTTAGTATGCGAAATCAAAGTACGAACCGGATAGGTGGACCATTAACTGTATCTTGTTAGGACGAACTAACAAAACCATGACATAACGGACCAAATAATTTTGGGTTGCTCTCGATCTCTCTAGGGAAGGCGTGGCCGATTGGCGTTCCGCCACGTCGCATGGCAGCACTGCAGCCCTACCTCTGCGATCCGTTCTCACGGAACGACCTCTCTCCGGTATCAATCTACCAAACACATTCTCCGCCCGTGCCAATATGCAATAGTCATGGGTGACCATGTGGTTTGGTCTGGCCTCCAAGACTTCACACCCCAACTTAGCTACCACTATTTCGTTCCAGTCGGCGACCTTGAATTCATCCTTACGATTCTTATACTTCAAAAGAGTTTGGTCCCAAAGCTAGGAACCTGGTTTTCACACACATACATGTACATATGATCACATGTGCTATCACATACGCTATCTCTATCGTTGAAATACTCTAAGATTTGTGCTACATTAAAAAAAAACTCTCACTTCCTCGAGGGGGGGAGAGAGGGGAGGTTCGATCCCACGGTCGGCGCCAGTTGTCGGTGATCGAGTCATCGATTTTACGAAGAAAAAAAAAAGACAGAGTTTTTGAATGAGAATAAGACTACTTTTATTGTAATGAACATAAACGTGAGGCGGTTGCTGGTCTCCTCCTTGACCGGCTGGCAAACACCGGCCAGAGAGGTAGAGACTTTGATGGTCTCAGAAACAGTAGTAGGACGAGAACATGATGGGTTAGCTAGATGGTACTACGTAGTTGCAAAGCAGAGGCTAATTCCAAGTCAATATAAACCTGACACTTGAAGACATTATAAACTCTTATGTTTATCGTGTCTGTGACTCCTGTTGCCCTTGCTTAGAACTGTAAGAATCAGTATTTAAACACAAGGATATACAGCAGTGTTATACTAAACAACTAAGCGTTCTAGCCGTCAGTTAACCACGGGCGGATGTTTGGTCAGGTTGGTTCATCTGCAAGCTCATGACTATAACAAGGGGCAACACACAGTGTAACACTGTAACATTATCTTAGCACGTGTCGGTTGTCCTTTTGCTGTAACAACTACTTGACCAACTCCTCCTCATGAGTTATTTACAGGCATCCTTCCGAAGAACGCTATCATGTTGCGTCGTATGATTGGTACTGATCAAATAAAAATGGGCCCTTCAGGGGGCATGCTTAGGCATAACATAACTTGTTGGTTTGTCTACACCTGTATCCTTTCAGACAGGTTACTCCACTATGGTGTCACTATTGGATGGTTTTTTTAAAAAAATTTATAAAACTAGGTAATCGATCAAAACAATTACAAAACTAGATATCTCGCCATTTGAAATAGCGATAGGCCCCTGACGCTATTTCAATTGTAGGACATATGTCTAGAGCCATCGAAGAGAACGTCGGGTGTCCCTGGCTAAGATTGGCAATGGTTGCACATGTAAATGTGCCGATGTGCGGCCCGACCTCATCAGCAAAGCCAAAGAAGGCGGCCTCAACGTCATGGAGACCTATGTCTTCTGGAACGGCCACGAGCCCGAGAAGGATGTGGTAAGTATATATACACATAGATTCACATTTGATTTCATCTTGCATATGTGGGTACGCTCATTCCTTGGTCAATCGATTGATTTCAGTACAACTTCGAAGGGAGGTACGACATGGCGAAGTTCTTCAAGCTGATCCAGGAGCAGGAGATGTACGCCGTTGTTCGGATCGGGCCCTTCGTACAGGCCGAGTGGAACCATGGGTTTGTTTGTGTGGCTTCACATCTCATTCAGTCATGCGCGATTGCGTCTTGCGTGTTGCAACTCGTGTTTAATAATGTGTTTTTTTTTTGTTTTTTCTGTGCCGGTTCTTTCAGATGGCTGCCCTACTGGCTCCGGGAGGTCCCTGACTTGGTCTTCCGGACGAACTATGAGCCTTTAAAGGTGATGAGTCTGACGATCAAATCAAATCGAAATTTTTTCTGTAGTAAAGCAACTAAGGGTCTCAATTTCTGAAACTTGTCCCTTCAGGGGAAAAAACTTTTCAGCTTCGCTAAATATATGCATTTTTCAGGAGAAATGGAGCTAAATTTTGCAGCATAGGAATTCCAGACTCGTGATGATGTGTAACATCCATTTCTGTAATCAAGAACAACCATTTCAATTTGAAAGCTTTTCAATCAAAAGAAAAATTTCCTAGATTTCTCAGTTGCAAAACCAAAATCTCGAAAGTGGCTTGTCTTCTTACCTCTTCCGCCCACCCCGTTCGACCGGTCTTCCTCCCTTTGCCGCCTCGTGACTGCTCCGCCTCGCTCGGACGCCCGCCGGCGCCCATCCCTGCGCGCCTCGCTCCGGCCGCCCGCCGAGCGCCCATCCTCGCCTCTCCTCGCGCAGCGCCCCGCCTCGGCCTCGTCGCCCGCACCCTCGGTCGCCGCTCTGTTCCTCGCGCAGCGCGCCTCCCCCTCCGCGCTTCTCCCCTCCCTCGGCTATTTAAGCCGAGCGCGGCCCCTCCTCTTCCCCGCCCCTTCGTCTCCTCCTTCTTCGCCTCCGGCTCCACCAAACAGCCGCCTCCGTCTTCACCTCCGGCCGCCGCCGTTTTTCCCCTCCGCTTGCCCCGTCGCAGCCTTCTTCGTCTCGGGTCGCCGCCGCCGCCTCGGCTCCTTCACCTCCGGCCCGAGCCGCCGCTCCCTCCCCCTCTCCCTCCCCGCCGCCGTGCGCCCTCGCCTCGCCCCGCTCCCGCTCCCTCTCTCTTTCTCCCCCTCTTTCTTTTCGCCGCCGCCTTCTCGTCTCCTCCGCGCGAGGGAGAAGACGAGGCGACGCGTTCAACGCGTCGCCTCGCCTTATCTCATCACGCGCGGGCGCTGACGGGTGGGCCCCACCCGATCGCCGTCTGCGGTGACAAGCGGGCCCACTCGCCATCATGGTGAGGCCCAGCGCGCCGTCGTGGACCTGGTCCATGCAACATGTCTTGTGGACCAGGGACACGTGTCGGCGCGGCGAATTTCCAGATTTTTGGATTTTACATTTAATCGAAAAATCGTTTTGCGATTTCAAAATTCATATCTTTTTCGTTATAACTCCGAAAAATATGAAACTTGTGCCCAAAAATTTATAATTTCAAAACCTTTATTATGGTACTGGTTTGATTTATATTTGAATTTCTTTACTATGGATGTTGTATTTATTTGCTTTGTTTGCTTGTTTCTTTATTTTCCGGTGCGATCGTCCGAGTAGAGTACGAAGAAGCCGGTGACCCCAACTTCGACCACGCTCAAGGATACCTAGACTCTTCAACCTTTGACCCAGGCGAGTCAACACTTTGATCATATTGATCCTACGTTTTATGCAAAATTATGTTCTTTTAAAATAGCAAACTGCATGCTTTAATTTCTATGCAAATGTATGTAAATGGTCTTAAGGTAGCTAAATGCCAACTTGATTACTTATTATACCTTGCCCTTGATAATTGAATTCCCTGATCATTGTCACCCTAGTAAATATTATGGTAACTTACTAGTTATAGTCTGTACTCAAGTGCCATGCTAGCCTTGCTTGAGTACTGGGGTGCTAATCACCCCAGTCATCATCCTTTAAGCATAAAGATTGTTTTGGGTAGTCATTGGGGTAAATGACTGAAGTGGTTAAGTTAATTTGTTTTACACTTCTCCAAAACCCTGAAACTTGCTATTACCACGTCTGGGCGGATGGAAAGAATGGTGGGTGCCGTCGAGCACGAGAATGATTGGTATGTGGTATGAACCGTCTGGATGGGTTAAGGACTTAATCTTGTCATGTCCTCCCGTGTAAAACAAGTACAGCCACAAGTCTGCAAAGTGCAACTTGGCTTAGTAAAATTATCAAACTCTGAATGCCGTCTCGCATGGTGGGAGAAAGGGAATGTGCAAGTGGCAGGATGCGTTCCGGCTTGAAAGGGACACCGAGAAAGGTGAAGTTTGCCAGTCGCTGAGGGGTAGGTTGACTCCACGTTCAACTACTCCAGTCGCTGAGGTGAACATCCCGCACAACGTATGGGCGTAACCCCATATGGGTGAGATGACGGAAGGGGCAAGATAGTTCGAAAAGTTACTGTGACGATCGCCCAACTACATGACTACGGAATCATGTGGGGTAACGGGTATGATTGTCTCTTGTGGGTACAGTGTACAAACTCTGCAGAGTCAAAAACTGTTTAAACAGCCGCGCCTACGGTCATAGGCGGACATGGGAACTTAACTTGAGTTAGTTCTATTTCAAAAATCTTTGTTGGGTGGAAATGAAAAACCAGGTCGGCTCACCTAGCCTGAGGTTGGGGATGGTCCACAAACCAGGTCGGCTCACCTAGCCTGAGGTTTGCGGATGGTCAACAAAACCAGGTCGGCTCACCTAGCCTGAGGTTTTAAGTTTTTCCTGGATCGTCGTATCCAGCATTGTTATAATATGGGGATAGCCCCAACCAAAAATAAGCATAAGGTGGAGGTAGCCTCTGCTGTGAGTAATATTGCACAAATATCCTATTTACAAAATCATGTTTTTGGTTAAAATGCTAAGTCATAGGAATCTGTAATTATGATATTCCCAAATATTGCTTTGCGTAAATAAAAGAACCCGAGCCACCCTTCTTTAGCCTTGCATATATATTATTGCACCTGTTGTGTTGGCTCGCGAGCACGGTTGTTGTGCTCACTCTCGCTCTTTCCCCAAACCCCAGAAGCCTCCGAGCAGGATGATTACGCCTACTACGAGGAGCAAGGACTCGATGGTCAAGACCAGGGCGAAGAGTAGATGGTTGCGTAGGCTAAGGCTCGCCACAGTCTAGTTGGCTCCGCTGGCACAGGTGTATAGCCAATATTCTCCAAGTCCTTGGATAACATTGGTGGTACACAAGGTGCCGCAGTCGCTTGCCTGCGGGGAGTCGTGTTTGCCCATTTTGCTTCCGCACTTGTTTCTCTATGTTATGTAATGAACTTATTTGGCCTGATCGGCCCTCTTTTGTAAACTTGACCCGACGTGGTCTATTTAACTCTGAGGTTGTAATATTAAGACTGGTTTGGTCTACGATGTATGAAATGAATCAGCAATGTGTACTGTGAACGCTACCTACTGATCCAGGGAGTAGCGCGGTGATTTCACAGAGGATTCGGGATTAGAAAATCCGGGTCCGACATGATGACATACACATTGGTTTTCTTTGTGCAGACGCACATGAAGAAGTTCGTGAATCTCATAGTGAACAAGATCAAGGATGCCAAGCTCTTCGCATCACAAGGAGGCCCCATCATTCTATCACAGGTTCCATCAGTCAAATTCTTCCAGGCCCATAATCTGTTCGTGAATCACCTAACGACTAACGAATGCAAATCATGCTTCTCTGATGTTTTTTCTTTAAACGAAGATGCTTCTCTGATGGTTTGCTTCTGCACAACAGATTGAGAATGAGTACCAGCACTTGCAAGTGGCATTCAAAGAGGAGGGCACGAAGTACATCAATTGGGCAGCCAAGATGTCCATCGAGACCAACACCGGGTTGCCGTGGATCATGTGCAAGCAGACTAAGGCTCCTGGTGAAGTGGTAACATTATTATGATAAGACATGTTGTGCTTCTCTACGATCAACAGCTTATGAATGGCGACATTTGCGATTTGATCTTTTGCCCTATTATAGGTTCAGTGTTCAATCACTGGTTGTACTATATTACAGGTCAAAGTGATGTTTCTCCCCTTCCAAAAGAAGTGTTTTTTTTTTTTGCATTTTTATAAATTGAAAATACTCAATACGAGTATCTAGTGCTTAGGATTTACCCTGATTCAGTCGTTTAATCTCGTGATTTTTGTTTTCTAAATCCCTACCTGCAACGGTAGGCACTGTAGAGATACATGGCCAGGTCCAATTGACAAGAACAAGCCCCCCTTATGGACTAGGAACTGGATTGTGTTATGAATTGATTGTGTGTATTAAAGAGAGGCCCAAAGGGCGATATATATAGGAGTACAAGATAGAGATAAGGATATGTTAGAGATAGATTCTATCTCTAACATATCTCTAACACCTTATCTCTAACACCCCCCCTCAAATGCAAGGCGTATGCAATAGCATTGCATTTGGAAAGGGTTGACACTAAAATATGAAAAATTCAAAAACCGAGTCTTCGTAATGTCGTCGTAGCATGCAGCTCTTGAAAAATATGTCGAGTATCAAAAGATCTTCTCCCATCCGGTGTCATGCGACAGCTCATAAGGCACAAGGTGCAGGAGCGAAGTCGACCGCGGCAACACGACGAAGAAGATGATGAAACCAACAAATATAGAGAGAGCTGTCAAATCAAGTCGAATAGGAATTGGTGGAAGCATGGCGGCGCAGATCGTAGCCCAAGACGGCGGCGACGCAGTGCACAAGGAGTGCAACGAATGCACATGCAAAAAGAAGCGCAACGCAATGCACAAGAAGCGCAATGAGGCGCATCACGAAGAAGAGCGCGCAATGCACAAGAAGCGCAATGAGGCGCAGCAGGGAAGAAGCGCGCGGCCTTGAACGCTTGGAGCGGCGGATCTGCAGCGGCTCGAAGAAATAGCGGCGGGAGCGGCGGCTGCTGCTATGCATAAGGCAATTCCTATGCTTCTATGACTGACAATAAATTTGTGGACTCGCATGGCGAAGACAAACTAAAAAATTGAGTACTACGGACTTGGATGGACGCAGCGGAAGCAACGACACAAAGCAGGAAAGACCTAAGGATAACTAGCAGTAAATACTAGCAGTAGATAGCTTTAATAGCGAAAGAAGCTACGAGAAGCCGAAGCTGGAGAGATCAAAGTAGAAACCAAAATTAGAGCCAGTAGAAAATCCAAAGCCGGTCGTTGAAGCCGGAGCAGCTCTAGATCTGGTTAACTCGGATGAAACCGGTCGTTGAAGTCGGAGCAGCTTCGGATCTGAATAAACCAGCCTTCGACTTCGAGGCTTCCTCCCTCAAACCAGCCTTCGACTTCGAGGCTTCCTCCTGTCGTTAGAAAGACCTAAGGATAACTAGCAGTAGATAGCTTTAATAGCGAAAGAAGTTGCGAGAAGCCGAAGCTGGAGAGATCAAAGTAGAAACCAAAACTAGAGCCAGTAGAAAATCCAAAGCCGGTCGTTGAAGCCAGAGCAGCTCTAGATCTGGTTAACTCGGATGAAACCGGTCGTTGAAGTCGGAGTAGCTTCGGATCTGAATAAACCAGCAGCCGAAGCATAAATCCAATAAGAAACGCGCTAGTGCAGTCGTCCCAACAGCGAGCCTCTCCTCAACTTGCTCCGATCCGACCGGCCGAGGCCCAAACTGGGAGTAGAGGCGAGCACGTCTTACGCATCTCGCTTGCCGCAGCCCGCGCCGGCGACGGCGCCGACGTAGTGGCTCATATATTGGGCCGTTGTCGGCCGACCCTAGGCCCCGTCGATCAGCCGCGTTGGTTCCCTACCGACGATTTCACTTCCTCGTAGCGGCCCGCTTCGGTTAGGTTGGCACTTGGCACATTATCCGGCGAGACGAGCAAACGCCGCTTGGGCGTCTCTCTCCTCAAACCAGCCTTCGACTTCGAGGCTTCCTCCTGTCGCTACTCGCGAGAGCTTGGAAGGTTCTAGACTTCCAGAGGAGAAGCGAGGCCGCTCCTACTCCGGGCAGATTCACTCCAGTAGCCTTGCCGGGGAACCTTGAAGCGACGACCGCGGCGACGGTGTCGTACCAGCGGGCAGCATTCGGGAACTCGGCTCCCGGCTTCGACGGCACCGCCGAGAAGACCTTGATGTCGTCCATTGAGCAGATCCGGGTTCTTCGCTTTGCTGATGATGTAGTCGCGGTACTCCCGGTAGATCCGGGGATTCCGCGACGCCGTCCCGAAGTTGCTGCCTCCGGCGCCGCTGAAGAACTCCGGCAGCGCCCGCTCCTCCGCCTCGTGGATCTCGTCCCACCGGAACCAACCGGACGAGGCCGGGATGGTGTAGAGCTCGCGCGGCGGGGGAGCATCACCGACCGCCGCCAGCGACATCGGGAGAGGGCGTGAAGCCGGAGCCGGTGCGCGACGGGACACCAGAGCACGGCGGCGGAGCAGGGAGGGCCTGCAGAGCCCGGCGGAGAAGACGAAGACGTCGCCGGCAGAGGGCGGAGGTCCTTCGAGGTGGTCTCGTCCGGAGCCGATGCGGAGGACATGATGAGGGTGGCGGCGGCGGGGCCGCGGAGGCGCGGCGGTTGGAGCGTGTGGGCGAGGAGGAGGACGGCGAGGAGGGCGAGCAGCGCCGCGATCTTGGCCTCCGTCTCCATTGCCACGGACACGCACGCGTTTGGGCTGTGTTGCTCGATCGAGAGTCGATACCGAGCTACGCGTCTACGTGTCGAGCGGCGCGAGCGCGTTGGTGACCTTGACGCAGAGGATGAGGAGCAGCAGGAAGTCGTCCATGGCCGTCACCCCACCTGATATGCCGACGTTGTAGCCGAACATGAGGCCGCTGGTGGCAGCGATATGCCGCAGATCCAGACGTACCATGTGATCTTCCCCGAGAGGCGCTGGAAGGATTTGGACCTGGCCGCCCCCGGGAGCGGAGATTGCACCTCCCGGGGGCAGCGGATAGCGAAAGCTAGGTTGTAGGCTAGGGTTTAGAACCTTTGCTCTGATACCATGTTATGAATTGATTGTGTGTATTAAAGAGAGGCCCAAAGGGCGATATATATAGGAGTACAAGATAGAGATAAGGATATGTTAGAGATAGATTCTATCTCTAACATATCTCTAGCACCTTATCTCTAACAGATTGCACAGTAAGTTATTTGGGACTTAATCTATTTTCCCTTGTTCATTAAGTTCAGTGCCGATGTTCATAGTCAGAAACAAACATGCATTTGTGTGATCTCAGAGAATACTGCGTTCTCAACTATGTTTAGTGGTATAGAGTTGCATGCACTAAACAGTTCATCAAAAAACTTAAGCTGACGAGGAAGAATGACCAATTAACTTCTACTTCAACACTTCCTCTCACGTATACTCTCTTAGACCTGAGATGTGGAATAAAAATAAGCTGTAATTATTATTATTTAATTACATCAACAGGGTCTTGAATTAGATTTAGTTGCATGTACCAACTAATTCACTTAAAAGTTTAAGCTAATGAGTATTCGGCGATCCACAGTCCCAGTGCTCAGTCGAGGACATTGCATTCGCTGTGGCACGATTCTTCTCCGTGGGTGGTACCATGGCACTGAGCAGTAATCTGCTCTAGACAAGGACCAAAAAAATATCCGAAAATCTCTGCGTTAGGATTAGATTAGATTTCTCAAGAATCGCACGGTTGCTTGTCTGAACAGTACCCATGGGGGAACAAACTTTGGAAGGGCAGGTGCTGCTTTTGTGATTCCAAGATACTACGACGAGGCCCCTCTCGACGAATTCGGTAAGGCAACCACACTATCTCCCTTCATCTTGCAACTTTACCATGTACTTTTGACAACTCTGAAGAAATCATGTCGTTGATAAACTACTTGACCACAATTCAGGCATGTACAAGGAGCCTAAGTGGGGTCATCTCAAGGGCCTGCACCATGCACTGAGGCTGTGCAAGAAAGCTCTTCTCTGGGGGACACCCTCCGTGCAGCCATTGGGCAACCTCTACGAGGTTGGAAGCTTTGCTTTTGTTGCACAAGTTTACATCGATTTAAAAGAATTATATTGATCTTCTTTCAGTTTACCATTGGACATTGGCTGTGTCGACGTATACTTGCAGGCAAGGGTCCTTGAGCTGCCCGAGCAGAAGGTCTGCGTGGCTTTCCTCTCCAACCACAACACCAAGGAAGACGGGACTCCGAGGGCAGAAGTACTTGGTGCCCGGCCGCTCTGTCAGCATCGTCGCCGACTGCAAGACCGTCGTCTTCAGCACGCAGCATGTGAAAATTGTACAGGAAAGAAATACGGTACCTTACCCTGCACCTTGCCTAGCTCGTAGCATCGTCTCTGAAAATGGTACAGGAAAGAAAGGCCTCGGATTTCTGAACTTTTGCGTGCAGCTTCCGCTTGGAGTCGGCCGACCTGCCGTTCAGGCGCGACATCCGGCCGGTGCTCGAGGTCAGCTGCCACGGGCACGCGATGGTGGCATTTGTCAATGGCGTATTCGTAGGTAACTTAGACCCCGGCCTCCATTTTCGTGACATTAATTAGTCCCTCGTTGCTTTTGTTCGTCTTTTCCATTGAATTGTCGAGGAAGGACGGGGCCGCGTTTTGCTTCAACTTGTACGTGTCGATGCGTTTGTGCAGGGTGTTGGCACGGGACCAAGATGAACAAGGCCTTCACGCTGGAGAAGCCCATGGATCTGAAAGTAGGCGTCAACCATATCGCCCTCTTGTCGACGACGCTCGGAATGATGGTGAGCAAATTAGCATCCATCGGTTCTTTCTTTCTTCTTTGTGTGAGTCCATTCTGACGTTACATAAGCCTTGAACTGACATGTGTGTGTACGCCTGGGTTTCAAGACAGCGGCGCAGGCCGGCGTGCACACGGTGATGAGTCAGGGGCTCAACACCGGCACGCTTGACCCGACCAACAACGGCTGGCGCCACATCGTCGGGCTGGACGGCGAGAAGAAGCAGATCCACACGGAGCAGGGCATGGGCAGCGTGCAGTGGAAGGCCGCGCAGTTCGACAGGCCGCTCGCCTGGTACGAGAGGTGTTGGAAATGTAGATAATATTTTAATTTTAAATTTTAGTATAAGGTAAAGATCACTTAAAACTACAGATGCATAAAACAATACTAACAGCAGACAACTCATTACACTTTCAAACCATGCATAAAACAATACTAACAGCAGACAACTCATTACACTTCCAGAAGTGTAATGAGTTGTCTGTTGTTAGTATTGTTTTATGCATCTGTAGTTTTAAGTGATCTTTACCTTATAATCGAGCGTAATGATGAACACGAAGCAGTGCAGATCGTAGACGTCGCAGTGAAGCGAATAGCCGTAGGACTCGAAGCAGTGCAGAGAGCAGTCGGGCAGATACGCTGCCTAGAAACCTTATCGCCACCCCGTGCAGGTGAACTCCGCGACAATGGTTCAGAGATACCCACTCACTCTCCTTCCCGGTGCACGCCTAGGAGAAAGAACGGTTTGGTTCAACAGCTCAAACCTCCAGCACAAGATAACAGAGAGGAAGTAGCAAGAAAATGGATGTTGAATCATCAACCCTCGTCTGGACGTCTCCAGATCCTATTTATGGTCGAGACAATTACTCTCTAGTAATTGTAATAATAAACCACTGGTAATTGCTAATTCAAAACCAATTAATGGTCATTAAGCAGTACTTATTGATCCTAATTGTACACTGGTCTACAGTTTCGACCACTGGTTTATAGCTTCGACCAGTGTATTACGATCACACTGGTCTAAGGATCCGACCACTATTTTTCGACCATATTGGTCTATACCTTCGATCACAATGGTCTATAACTTCGATCACATTATTACGATCACACTGGTCTAAGGCTTCGACCACACTGGTCTATGTCTTTGACCACACTAGTTTATGTCTTCGACCACATTATTACGACTACACTGGTCTAAGGCTTCGACCACACTGGTTTATACTTTCGACTACACTAGTGTAAGACTTTGCATGCTTTGGAATTTTATAAATGAATAGGTCTTTACACATATAGTGTCGGACCCAGATTTCACAAATCCAAATCCCTTGTGAAAATATTATGTTATTCTATAGATCGGTAGATAGCACTCACAGATACACCACTTAATCATTCTATACACGATATAAACTGAACCAAATGTTATATTACAGACATCAGAGTCACATAGATCGCATCGGGTCGATTTTTACACTAAAGGCCGAACAAGCCAAACGATTACATTATAAAGGTAGCAAAAGCGGTAGCAGAAGCAAAAGAAAAGAGTGCATCTCTCCACAGCAAAGCGATTCGGAAAACCTGTATGCATCCGATATTAACCAAAGACTTGGATAAAGCTGATGCACGCATGCACCAACGGAGTCAGCTAGACTGAGGCGAGACCTAGACTAAACGAACTACACTACTCGTCGTCATCTCCGAGGTCTCCAACTTCGGGATCCTCGTAGTATGCATAGTCTCAATGAGTTCCTACTTTTTAGAGTTTGGGGAAAAAAGCGAGGATGAACACAACTTCTGTGCTCGCTAGCCAACATACATGATGCAGTAATAATACATGCAATGCTTAACAAGGACGGCTCGAGTTCTTTTATTTGCTAAAAGTAATATTTTCAATTACAATATTTAAAAATTCTTATAACTTAGCAGTTTAACCTAATCTCATTTTTAAAAGAGATATTGTGCAATATTTATAACGGCGAAGGTTACCACCACCTATGCTTAAATTTTGATTGGAGTCACCTCCATATATTAACATCACTGGGTATGATGACCTAGGAAAAATCCAAACCTCAGGCTAGGTGATCCGGCATTATAATCATCCCACCCACAAAAGGTTTTATAAATAGAACTAACTCAAGTTAAGTTCTCGTGTTTGACTTTGACTGTAGGCATGGCTGTTTAAACAGTTTAAACTTTACAAAGGTTGTACACTGTACCCACAAGAGACAATCATACTCATTGCCCCACATGATTCCTTAGTCATGTTGTTAAATGATCGTCACAGTAACCTTTCAAATTACCTCACCCCTTCCACCATCTCACTCATATGGGTTGTGTCCATTTGCCTTGGGCCCTATAAGTTGTGCAGGATGTTCACCACAAACACTAACGCAGATGGACTAGGACTTGCACAACGTCTAGCGCAGCTGGCAACTTCACCCTCCCTTGGTGTCTCATTTAAGCTCAACTATACCCAACGCTCGCACGACTTCGCTTCTCCACTAGTTAGATGACTTTCTGTGTCCAATAAGTTTACTAAGCTAAGTTGTACTTTACAGACTTGTGGTTGTACTTGTTTTTACGCGGGAGGTCATGACAAGATTAAGTCATTAATTCATCCAGGCGGTTCATACCACATACTAACCATTAATCACCAAATGAGTATTTAACTACCTTAAGGTTTAACATTCATTTGCTTAAAGAATTAAAGCATATAATTTTGGTAATTTAAATAAATATAATTTGCATAAAGTATTAGTTCAAAATAATCAAAGTATTGACTCGTCTGGAGTGAAGGGGAGAGTCTTGAAAGTATTGTGCTTGATCAAACTGGAGATCTCTCGCGTCTTCGAACTCTATTCAGACGAACGCACCGAAAAAAGAATAAACAGGCAAATAGAACAAATAAATACACAAGAATAGCAAATGAACTCCAATTTAAATAAGACCAGTGCCCTTAGTAAGATCTTGAATTTAGACAAATTTAGAAACAGAAATCACTAGAATTAGAGTTATAATGGAGGAGAATGAAGCTTCTAAAGTTCTTGCTTCGAGTATTACTGGTTTCGAGTGTTGTTTGGTTCGAATACTGTGGGCTTCGAGTCTTCGCTCGTTTGAGTATCGGCATCGAGTAATCGTTCGTTTTGAGTACCACGACCTCGAGTCTTCGCTCGTTTCAAATCTTGTGGACTTGAGCTTGCTCACTTCGAGTTGACGCGGTGAGAGGGAGGTTCGACTACAGGATGTAGTCAGAAGGAGCTTCAACTACACGACATAGTCGGAAGGATGTATTGTCTACACGATATAGTCGTAAGGGGTTCGAATACACGACGTAGTCAGAAGGGGTTCAACTACACGTAATCGGAAAGAGTTTCGACTACACGTTGTCGAAAAGGGTATCGACTACATGTGGTCGTAAGGGTATCGGCTACATGTTGTCGTAAAGGGTATCGACTACATGTGGTTCTAAAGGGTATCGACTACATGTGATCGTAAAGGGTATCGACTACATGTGGTCGTAAGGGTATCGACTACATGTGGTCGGAAGCACTTTCGACTACACGGTATGGTCTGATGGAGTTCGACAACGCGGTGTGGTCTGAAGGAGGTTCGACAACGCGGCGTGGTCGGAAGGAGTTCGACAATGCAGTGTGGTCTGAAGGAGTTTCGACAACGCAAGGTGGTCTGAAGGAGTTTCGACATTGCGACTACCTGGTCGTGGACGTTGTCGTAGATATGGTCGTAGACGTGATCGTAAAGGGGTTTTGACCGCTCGGCGTGGTCGAAAAGGCAAAGGGGAGAGCCGGGCACGAGGAAAGGGGGCTTACCAAGACTGAGAGGGAGGTCGGTGGACGGCGAACGACGGTGGGGGAGCTCGCGGTCGGCCGGGACTGAAGGAGAAGAGGAAAGACAACTGTTCCTGCGACACAAAACTAAAATTGAGTGACAGGATCGCTTCAAGGAGCTCTGGGGCACGAATTTACGTGGGTAGAAGAGGGACTGCACTGGTGTAGCGAGAACCGGAAGGAGGCGCACGACAGCTCAAACTCAGAGCTGGGGGCTTCGAGCAACCATAGCAACACGAGCGATAGTGGGGGAGTTGCGAGAAGAAAGTGGGCTGCTCGGGCTCTTCTCTGGTGGCACTTACCAGAAGCGAACGGGAGGCGAGAGGAGGAACGAGAGGGGGCTTAGGGCTTCTTATAGCCGAAGGGGGGGATGGAAGAGCCGTTGGAGACTCGGAGGCGCGCAGGTTCCCGAGTCGGCGCGGCATGGGCGCTCTGGTTGGAGAGGACGTGGCAGGCGCGCATGCAGCGGGAAGGTGATGTGACAGGTGGAGGAAGGGACATAGCCGCAGGGGCTGGCAATGGGATAGGGCAGCAGAGGGCCAGGGGAGGGGCATTGGCTTGGTTGGCCAAAAGAGGAAGGGGGGGGGGTGGGAAAGGGAGAGGAGGAGGTCGGTTGAGCCAGGAGGAAGGACAGGCCGACCCAAGGAGGAAGAAAGTGCGCTGAGTCCAAAGAGATGGGTTTTGAATTTTAGGTCGAAGGTAGAGATTTTAAAAATACAACTTAAATTGAAATAAAATTTTAAAATTAACTGGCAGAAGTAATACTATTTATAAAAAAGTAGCATGCACTTGTGCGGCGAGAACCGGAAGGAGGCGCGCGGCGGCTCGAACTCAGAGCTCGGGGCTTCGAGCAATCATAGCAACACGAGCGATAGTGGGGATTTGGGAGAAGAAAGTGGGATGCTCGGGCTCTTCTCTAGTGGCACTTACCAGAATCGCAGGGGAGGCGAGGGGAGGAACGAGAGGGGGCTCAGGGCTTCTTATAGCCGCATGGGAGGGAAGGAAGAGCCTTTGGAGACTCGGAGGCGGCGCGGCATGAGCGCTCTGGTTGGAGAAGACGGGGTAGGTGCACACACAACGAGAAGGTGATGGGATAGGTGGAGCAAGCGGCGGAAGGGACGGAGCCGCAGGGGCTGACGATGGGACAGAGCAGCAGAGGGCCAGGGGAGGGGCACTGGCTTGGCTGGCCGAAAAAGGGAAGGGGAGTTCGGCTGAGCCCAAGAGGAAGGACGGGCCGACCCAAAAGGGAAGAAAGTGGGCTGAGTTCAAAGGGAGGGTTTTTAAAATTTAAATAGAAACTAGAGATTTTGATAATACAATATAAGTTGAAATAAAATTTTGAAATTAACTGACAACATTAATACTATTTATAATCGGAAAATAGACTGTTACATGTAGGCCCAATTCCATCAAGAGGTGCTTCGACGCGCCATCAGGGGACGACCCGGTGGTGATCGACATGAATCCGATGGGCAAGGGCGTCCTGTACGTCAACGGCGAGGCCTCGGCCGGTACTGGATCTCGTACCACCACTCCCTCGGCAAGCCGTCGCAGTTCCTGTACCACGTGCCGCGGTCGTTCCTGAAGCCGACGGGCAACGTGCTGATGCTGTTCGAGGAGGAGGGCGGACGGCCGGACGCCATCATGATCCTGGCGGTGAAGCGCGACAACATCTGCACCTTCATCTCGGAGAAGAACCCGG